>JAEOAD010000240.1:8565000-10965000 GCA_036365145.1 Orientallactaga sibirica
GGAATTCAGATGCCTGAGCAGATGTTTGCCTGCATAGAGACAAACCAAGTGAGTGATTGATGTAATTTTTCACTATTTGGGAAACTGCACCATTTAGGTGTTTTCAATATGCTGGAATTTTTGTGAAATATTAAATAGTATGACAGATTATTTTCATGAAGACATTTGTTGAGAGAATAAGTTCTTTTTTTTTACAGCAGCTTAATAACTGGCATTTTAAAATCTCCTCTTGTGTTAAATAACTTTAGTATGTTGAAGTTGTATTGCAGTGCAAATAGTTAATATGTTTATAACCAGATTTGTAATCAGCATGTATAGTGGTGATTCAGTGTGAAATTCAACCAAAAAAATATCCATCTTCCAAGGTGACAGGGTGTTAGACAAAGGAAATTTCTTGTTTTAGACATTAACAGATGGTTCACTTCTGCACCTCTTACTTGTCCAAACTTCTCTCCCCTCTTTATTAGGTTATATATATTCTTTCCTAATTGTTTTAAATTTTGATTTATTTTTGAATCAGTTTGGGACCTTAATTTTATATAGAGCACAGAAATCCCCAATATATTCTTTACCCCTCCATACAAATGGGCTTTCTTCTCATCACCGTATTATGAAAGGTAGGTCTGGGTCAAAGGATGAGTGAAAAGTTCACCATTTACATTAGAGGTGCCTCTTGGTGTTTTATACTTTGCAGGTTTTCACAAATATGCAATAGCTGGTGCCCACTAAAGTATTGTATAGAATAGTTTTATTGCCTTACAAATCCTTTACATTATCCATCCATCCCTTCCCCCTAAGCACTGGAAATCATGGATCTTAGTTTTCTCTTAAGTGTACATTCTTCAACAAGGATATATACTGAAGTTGGAATCATGTAGGAAGTAGCCTTTTCTAAGTGGCCTCTTTTACTTAGCACTACAACTTTAAATGTTTTTATGTTTCATAACATTTCTTTTTAGCACTGAGTCCAGTTCATTCTCTGGATGTATAGTGTTTCATTTAACCAGTCATTTAGAGAAGAACATCTTGACTACACACTAGATTTGGCATTTGTGAAAAAAGCTGATATAAACATACTATGATGATGTTTTGTGGACATAAATTTCTAGCTCATTTGGTAAAAACAAGCAGAATTACTAACTCATATGTTAAATATGCTTAGCTTTATTAGAAACTAACAAATTGTATTTTAAAATGGCTTTGCTATTTAGCATCTTCCACTCCCACTTCCATGAATGAGAGTGTCTGGTTTTTCACACTCTCATCAGCACTTCTGATTTTCCATGTTTTGGTTGTAAACCACTTTTTTTTGTTTTGTTTTGTTTTGTTTTGGGTTTTTTCAAGGTAGGGTCTTATTCTATCCCAGGGTCACCTGGAATTCACTATGTAGTCTCAGGGTGGCCTCAGACTCATAGTGATCCTCCTACTTTGTTCCCCGGAGTGCTGGGATTAAAGGTGGGTGCTAGTACACCTGACAGGTTAACCACTTTTAATAGATTTCTAGAGATACCTCATTTTGTACCAATTTTGGAAGTGAGTATAAAATTTCCTCAAACTTGTACATGCAATTGAAAACAGAACTGGAAATCATGTTTAATTTTGTAATAGACTATTCTAAATATAAAATATTTTAACAATTATTGAATAACAATATAAGAGTAAAATATTTTAGATATTTTCAAACTTCTCTATCTCTACCTCTACGCATGTGTGTTTACAAGCTTGTTCCATACTACATATATTTAGTTTTCTTTTTTTTTTTTTTCTTTTGACCAGTGGGATTTTATCAGAGATATGATTTTATTCCTTCATGACAAGGGCTTTGGGTGTTGTGGTAGTTTGAATACATGACCCCCAATATATTCAGTGTTTTATTAGTTTGTAGTTTGCATCTGTACCACCTTGCTGGAGGCAAAAGTCACTGGGTGGATCTTAAGGTGTGCCTTAAGATATGCAAAGTGTGCCTAGCTGGAGTTCCTGAAATGTGCTCTGCTGTGTGGCTTTGGGCTCGTGGCTTTGCTCTCTGTGTTTGGTCTTGTGAAAGCAGGCCAGCTGCTTCTGCCATTATGGAACTTCCCCTGGATCTGTAAGCCTCAATAAATTCCTTCCTCCATAACTGTGCCTGGTCTGGAAGTTCATCTCAGTGAACCTGAAGCTGTCTGATACAGGTGTCATTTGTAAAAATTTTTGCAGAACAAAAACATTTTTTCTAGTCTTTTTCAACTTTATGTTTAGATCTAGAATACATTTCATCGATGCAGTATTTAAAGTTGTAGTTTAGAGTCTCTTTAATTGGATATCCATCTTTTATATCACAATTTATTGAAAAATCTATTCTTATCAAATGACTTTGTTTGTTAAACACAATTGAGTATATGTTCAGGTCTACTTCTGGGATATTACTTTTTCTCCATTAATCTTCCAATAATCTTTGTGCAATGGTTTATGTTAGTATTAGAGTAAGTTCTAAAATCAAAAAGCAGGTATTCTGTATTTTCTTTCCAGTCTCAAAATTATTTTGGGTAATAATGGCATTTTGAATTCTAATATGAATTTGATCTAATGTGATAATTGAAGTGCTGGGAATCAAACCAAGGGTTTTCTGCATGCTGGGTGTGAGCTTACAAATGAGCTACAAGCCCAGCTCTTCATATTCATGTGAGAGTAGCGTGATAGATTTATAGACGCTTGAGCTTACTTGAATCTGAAAAGACAGTTTAGGCTACAAGTGAGTCTTCCAACCCATGTACATATTAATAAACGTTTTTTATTTAAGTTTTTAATATTTACTTATTTCAGATAAAGAGGCAGGAAGAGATAGAGATAGAGAGAGGCTTCCAGCCAAGGCAAACCCCAGATGCATGTGTCACCTTGTGCATCTGCTTACATGCATATTGAGCAATCAAACCTGGGTCCTCAGGCTTCTCAGGCAAGCACTTTAACCACTAAGTCATGTCTCCAGCTCTATTTTAATTTTTTAATTTTTTTTTTTTTTTTTTTTGGTTTTCAAGGTACAGTCTCACTCTATCTTTTTGGTACTTTACTTCATTCCATAAATGTGAAAGTTACCTCATGATAGTGCAATATATGTTTAACCTTTCACTATTTATACTTTTTTTAAAGGTTTTTTTTTTTTTTTTTTTTGCCTCACCAGGCTGGCTAATACCTCCTGTACAATATTAAATAAGTATCATAAGAAGTACCTCTGACTTGATCTCAGGAATTCATTCTCTTTCACTGTTTAAATATGAGTTTATCACTTGATTATCAAACTGGTTTTCAGCAATTGAACTTCATTCCAGGTTAGGATTCGGTTTTATTTATTTACTTATTTATTCATTTTTATTATTATTATTTTTTTGGAGAGAGAGAGAGAGAGAGAGAGAGAGAGAGAGGGAGAGAGAGAGAGGAAGACAGAGATGGGTGCGCCAGCAGTGTCTCAGCTGCTGCAAATGAAATCCAGATGTGTGCGCCCCCTTGTGGTCAAGTGCGGCATTGCGCCCTTGCATCACTTTGCATCTGGCTAAACGTGGGACCTGGAGATTGGAACCGCTGGAGATTAGAACCAGCGTTCTTAGGCTTAGGAGGCAGGCGCCTTAACCCCTAAGCCATCTCTCCAGCCCTTATTTATTCATTTTTATTATTAACTAGAAACTCTGTATGGGAACATCAAGTGTTGGTGCCATCATTTCCCTTCGTCCTCCCTCCACTCCACTGAGGGTCCTTCTTAGAGACATTACTGGTATTTACCTTGGAGTTATGGGTTATGAGTTGCAGAGAGCAACAGTGAGTCATTGGGACGGGGTGGCAACGCCTCAGGATATTCACTCCCATCCTGTGGCTCTTACATTATTTCCAATCTCTTCTGCAAAAGCCCCCGAGCTTTGGTAGGTGTGCTTTAAATCTACTACAGTGTTGAGCTCTCGGTAGCTTCTGAATTTCTGCTTTGCTGCATTTTGAGTATCCTCAGTGTCTCTCTCCATCATCCTGGATCAGGATGTCAGGCTCGCCATGGAAGCAGCACTCTTGCCAGTTCCTCTGTGGTTTCACCTGGCTGCTAGGCCAGGAGTGGTTCGTCTCCTGCCAGGGGGTCAGCTATCTATTCTTGTCTTGTTGATAGATTTTGGTTGCCCTCGGTTCTCACTGCTTTCTGGAAAAGAAAAACTGATTCTCCAACAGAGAATGAGATTAGGACAGGTTAAAGGAGATAAGCATTATTAATTTAGAGAGATGTTGATGGGTGTAACCTCACTTTTTGACAAATTATTTTAGTCAATAATCTTGTTCTCCATGGGATTCTGATTTGTTCCAGTTCTGGTTTCCTTTCCACTGAGCAGATCTCATAGCCAATCAGATAGCCATTGATGACGTACCTAGTCTGTGTGCCACTATTGCATAGGTGTGTACGTCTTATCAGGCTGGTTGTTTTCATGTAGCTATGTCTCCTGCTTCCTTAGACATTTTCCCCCAGCAGCTCATTCAGCTCTTTTCAGCACTGTATGGGCTAACCATCTGGGAGCTGGTTCTCTTCCTTATACAGCCAGATCACTCAGTGTTCTGCATTGGAAATATGTGGTGTTTTCAGCAATAGGGTCTTACCTTTTACCTCAGGTGGGTAATCAAGTGCCTGTCTTGTTTGGGAACCTCATAGGTCTCTCCAATCAATAGCTCAACATGGGTTGTAACCAATTTCTGGAACTTAGAGTTACAAGAAAGAGCCAAATGTTTTAGGGCTAGGCTTCATTTCTTCATTCTACCCTTTCCAGGGCACTTATTACCAGATCCCCCCCCCCACCATGCTTCTATTGAGGGTTATATCTTTCAGTGTGTTATCCAGGAGGGACATTTCTATGGTACCAATTCATTTTGGATTTGACTTTGTGTACATCTCCCCTTCTCTCCTATTTACCTCTCCCCAAACCCTTCCATCCCTCTTATCTGTGCCTCAAGTTTCAGGTATGCCTGCAACTCAGGAAACACAGATGAGTGAGAACATGTGTCATATGTCTTTCTGTGCTTGTGTGTGTTTGCTTAATTCGGTCTGTTCCAAATATGTCCATTTTTGTACAAATTTCATTGTATCATTTTTCCTTAGTGCTGACTAGAATTCCATTGTGTATATGTGCCACATCTTTATCCATTCATAAAACGATGGGCATCTGGGTTGATTCCAGTTCTTAAGTATTGTGAATTAAGCAACTGTAAACATGGTTCAGCAAATATCTCTGCAGTGAAAAGTGGAGCTTTAGCATAGATGCCCAGTAGAGGAATGTGTAGGTCAGTTGGTAGCTCTATTTTCATCATTTTCAGGAGTCTCGATATTCATTTCCATAGTGGTTGTACAAGTTTGCACCCCCACCAACAGTGAATAAAGGTTCCTCTCTCGTCCCATCCTCACCAACATTTATCATCATTTGATTTATTTAATGATTGCCATTCTGACTGAAGTAAGGTAGAATCTCATAGTTGTTTTAATTTGTATTTCCCTGGTGGTTAAGGATGCTGGACATTTTCTTAGGTGAATATTAACTATCTGGATTTCTTCCTTTAAGTATTCACTATTCAGTTCATATGTTCAGTATATCAGTGGATTTTTTGACTTTTTTTATTGCATAGTTTTTTGAGTTCTTTGTATTAGGCCTCTGTAAGTGGTTATAGCTGGCAAGATTTTCTCCCATTCTGTGGGTAGTGTATTGGCTCTATTTATAGTATGTTTGTACAAAAACTTTTTAGCATCATGAGTCCCACTGGTTAAGTTATTCCATAATTTACTGGCCTATGAGGGTATTGTTCAGGAAGTCTTTCCCCACTCCTATACTGTGGAGAGTTCCCCATATTTTTCATCTAGTACTTTGAGAGTTTCGTGTCTTATGTTGAGGTCTTTAATTCATTTGGAGTTGATTTTTGTGCATGGTGAGAGGAGTGGGTTTAGTTTTGTTTTTCTAGATGTGGTTGTCCAATTTGTCCAGCACCATTTGTTAAAGAATCTATTTTTCTTCAGTGTACATTGTTGGCAACTTTGTCAAATATCAAATTGGTGTTGTTACATGAAGTAAGGGGATGGGTGTTTAATTCTGTTCCATTGGTCTATATGATTTTTTTTTTTTTTTTTTTTTGCCAGTACCATGCTTTTTCTGTTACTATAGCTTTGTAGTAGAGCTTTAGCTTGGGTATGGTGATACCTTCAGAGTTGTTTCTTTTGTTGACAATATGTTCAGATATCCAAGGCCTTCTTCCATTCCATGTGAATTTTGAGATTATTTTTTTCT
The DNA here is from genome assembly GCA_036365145.1 of Orientallactaga sibirica. Lineage (NCBI taxonomy): Eukaryota > Metazoa > Chordata > Mammalia > Rodentia > Dipodidae > Orientallactaga > Orientallactaga sibirica. Next base: position 8,571,270 of record JAEOAD010000240.1, read on the forward strand.
ATCTCTGTGAAGAAGGATGCTGTTTTTTTTTATTGATATTGAATTAAATCTGTATATTGCTTTTAGTAAAAGTGTCATTTTCACAATATTAACTCTACCTATCCAGGAGCATGGGAAATGTTCCTATATTCCCATATCCTCCTCAATTTCTTTCTTAAGGATTTTTTTATGTTAATTATGTAAGTCATATCCTTTTTAGTGTTATTCTGAGTAGTTTGATATATTATTTGTTGTTATTGAAAACAGGACAACCTCACTTATTTCTTTCTCTGTATATTTGTCTTTAACATATGTAAGGCTACTGACTTTTGTGTGTTGATTTTGTGTCCTGCCACTTTGGTAAGTTTTATGCCACTTTGAAGTTTTATGGTAGAGTCTTTCAGGTCAGTTATGTATAGGATCATGTCATCTGGAAGTAGGGCTAGTTTGACTTCTTTTCCAATTTGTTTCCCTTTTTTAGGAGTGGTTGGGGGGGGGGACTTAAGGTGGGGTCTCATTCTAGCCTAGGCTGACCTGGAATTCACTCTTTGTCTCAGGCTGGCCTTGAACTTGCAGGGATCTTCATACCTATGCCTCCCCAGTGCTGGGATTAAAGGTGTGCACCACCACACCCAGCTTGTATCCCTTTTATACATTTCCCCTTTCTTATTACTAGGGCTAGGACTTCTAGCACTATGATGAAGAACAGTGGTGACAGGGGGCACCCCTGTCTTATTCTTAATCTCAATGGGAAATTCTTGAGTCATTCCCTATTAAGTATGATCTGTGTTTTAGGTTGATGTGTTGTTGAATTCAGTTTGCAAGGATTTTATTCAGTTTTTTTTGCATTTAAATTCATCAGGGATAAAAGTCTGTAGTTTTCTTGTTGGATCTATGTCTGGTTTTGGCATTTGAGTGAGGCTACTTTCATATTAGTGGTTGGGGAATATTTCCTGTTCTCTCATTATGTGAAATTGCTTAAGAAAAAGTGGTTTCAGTCTCTGATAAAGGTTTGGTAGACTTCAACTGAGAATCCATTAGGTCCTCGAGTTTTTTTTTTTTTTTTTTAAACTTGGGAAGGATTTTGATTACCTTTTCAATCTCAATGGATTTAACAGGTTTGCTTAAGTGATTTATCTGCTCTGAATTTAGTTTTGGTGGGTGTTATGTGCCTAGAAATTCATCTATTCTTCCAGGTTATCCAAGTTTGTGGAGTAGTGTCTTGGAAATATCTCCTAATGATTTTTCCAATTTCATTGATGTCTGCTGTGACATTGCCCTTTTCATTTCTAGCATTGCTAATTTAAGACTTCTGTTTTTTTAAAATTTGGTCAAATTAGCCAGGGATTTATAAATCTGGTTTATTTTTTCAAAGAACCAGTTCTTTGTCTCATCAATTTTCATATTTATTTTCTTAGTTTCCAATTATTATTTTCTTTTCTGATCTTAATTATTTCTTTCAGTCTGGAACTTTTAGAGTTGGATTGTTCTTGTTTTTGCAATGCCTTTAGGTAGATAGTTAGCTTATTAATTTGGGATATGTCTCTCTTTTTTATGAAGGAATTTAGTGCAATGAATTTTCCCCTTAGGACTGTTTCATTGTATTCTTTAAGTTTTGGTGTGTTGTGTTTTCATTATCATTCAGTTCTAGAAATTTTGCAATTTCCTTTTTGATTTTTTTTTCCACAGCCCATTCATTATTTAAGAGCATGTTGCTCAGTCTCCTGGAGCTGGCATAAGTTCTGATGTTGCTCTTGTTATTTATTTCTAGCTTTAATGCATTATGGTCCAATATAATGCAGGAAGATATGTCAATTTTCCTGAATTTATGGACACATGCTTTATGCCCTAATTTACGATCTATTTCAGAGAAGGTTCTGTAGGCAGCTAAGATTGTGGATCAGAATAGAATAGAAGTGGAATGGAATGTCTTATAGATGTTTGTTATGTCTAGCTGATCTACAATATTGGTGATACGATTTGTTTTATTATATCATTTTGAGATTTTTTTTGAGGCAAGCCCAACAGAAAAGAGACTGCCTTTTTAATGTGACACACAGAGAAAGAGAGAGAGAGAAAGAGAGAATTTGTGCATCAGGACCTCCAGGCAATGCCATCGAACTCCACACATGTTCACCCCCTTGTGCGCATGTTCAACCTTGCATGCTTCTGTCACTGTGCTCCTGGCTTACGCGGGGCCTGCAGAGTGAAACAAGAATCCTTAAGTTTTGCAGGCAAGCACCTTAACTGGTTACTCATCTCTCTAACCCATCATTTTGAGTTTTTGTTAGATGATTTTCCTATATTTTGGAAAATTATCATATTGTGTTTTCCTTGGTTGCTTTTTGGATAAATTATACTGTTTTAAGATCTGAGCCAACTTTGCATTCTTCAGATAAACCTTACTTGCCCTTGATATATTAAGCTTTGTGAATATTATTGAATTCTATTTAACAGTATGTTGTTGATTGTGTAGTTGTTTCTGTGAGTAAGATTGGTATTTAATTTCCTTCCATTGTACCATTTCTGTAGATTGTAGATTATGATGTCTGAATGAGTCTGGGTATGCCATCCTTGTTTGTTTTATTTATTTATTTATTTTATTTTACATTCATGTTTTATTTATTTATTTAATTGACAGAGAAATAGGGAGGGGGAGAGAGAGAGAGGGAAAAAGAGAGATAGAGAGAGAAAGAGAGAGAGAATGGATGCACCAGGGCCTCTAGCCACAGCAAACGAACTCCAGAAGCATGTGCCCCCTTTTGCATCTGGCTAATGTGGGTCCTGGGGAATCGAACCTAGGTTCCTTGGCTTTTCAGGCAAATGCCCCAACCTTCAATCCATCCTTCCAGCCCCATCCTTGTTTTTTTAATTGAAGAGTTTGTGTAAAGTGGTTTTGTGTATCTTTTGACCTTCTATAATATTCCCATGAGAAATAATATTTTCTTGTTATAAAAGTCATTACAAAACAAGTAGTTGAAAGATAGGTGGAGATACTGAAATCTTCTATATAATCTCTGGGAAATTTTCATTTGTGTATATGTTAACTAAGGCAATCAACTGTTTTATCCACATTGTCAAATTTGTTGGACTAAATTTGTTGGTAATTATTCTTTTCATATTTATAATTTCTCATTGGTCTCTCTTCTATTCATCTGATTTTGTATTTTTCCTTTTTAAAATTTCTTTATTGATAATTGACATGCCTTGTTAGACATATTTGTTATATTTTCAGAATAATTATTGATGTTTCCAAAGAAGACGTTTTGGCTATGTTAATTTTCTCCATTATCAAATTAACATTTCACTGATTTCTGTTCTTCATTATTTGTGTGTGTGTGTGTGTGTGTGTGTTTGATGTTTGTATATTAGTGTTCATGTGTTCAGGTACACTCATGCCCTAGCATGTATTTGGAGATCAAAGAACAGCCCCACAGGTCAGTCCTCACCTTCCATCTTGTTTAGAGGCAGAGTCTCCAGGCTTCTGGAATTTCCCCATCTCTACCTTCCATCTTTTTCCTATCTAGGCAGTGTGAGTTCTGGGACTGCAGATGCCTACCACATTATATGGAGCTGGAGACCCTAACTCTGCTACTTACATGTGCACGGCCAATAATTTATCCATTAAACACTTCACTATTTCCTTATTCTTTTCTTTTCTGTTTTTCTTACACTATAGGATTAGTCAAAATTTTTTACATTTTTTCTCTTTTCCAAATATAGTCATTTCAAAACATAAAATTCCCTCTAAACAATACCATATTGGCATCCTTGCTCTTGATGTGATGTGTTCTTATGATTATATAATTTTAAAGATAATCCAGTATCACCTTATGATTACATCTTTTCTTCATGGACTATTTAGTAATGTGTTATTAAAAAAAATGTAACTTTGGCTTCAAAGTGTCAGCAATTTCTAGTTACATACCATTTGATCACTGAACATACTTTGGATGATGATAGTCTTTTAAAATTTATTGCTAAAAGTTAACTAGATCAACATGACTATGGAGTTGTTTATATCTAATACATTCTTTTTGATTTTATTTTTTACCTACATGTTCTTTTAGCTGAGAGATAAAAATTGGTATCTCCAATTGTGTGTCTGTTTTCTCTCCCTCTCAATATTTGCCATAATTTTTTAAATGCACTTTAAAATTTTTTCATTAGAGTTTAGCATTAACAATTGTTATGTTGTAGTGGCATGATTTTCTATTATGTGCTTTTTATTTCTCATAATATTTTTGTGTTGATTTTATATTAATATTGAAATAGTCAAACTTTTCTTCTAGGTATACTATTTATATACTTTATTTTTGCTTTGCTATTGGTATATTTGCATTAAATTTACTAGGCATTGCTTACTGGAAGCACTATTTTCTTTTCATTTTATCTAATCCAGCATCTCTGCCTTTATATTAAATTGTTGGCATGTTTATCTTTACTTGATGCATATGGAATTGAGTCCACTATATCACCATTTTCCCTTTTTCCTTCCTCTCCTGTTTTTGTAAATTCTCTTGTCCTGCTTTCTTTTGGATTAATCAGTATTTCTATTCATTTTTATTTTATTTATGTTTTTGATCTTAAGTTGCTTAGGTGTGTATTTATATTTTCAGAACATTCCATGCTATGAGATATTTTTGTTTCTTCATGCACCATAGTTAAAACAATATATAAGATAAAATAATGGGGGGGGGGCTGGAAAGATGGTTTAGTGGTTACAGTACTTGTCTACAAAGGCAAATGACCCAGGTTCAATTCTTCAGGACTCACATAAGCCAGATGCACAAGGAAGGGGCACATGTGTCTGGAGTTTGTTTGTAGTGGCCAAAAGCCCTGGCAAGCCCATTCTCTATCTGTTTCTCTCTCTGTCTCTACCTGCCTATTTCTCCCAAATAAATAAAAATAATTTAAAACAGGTAAAATAATGAAGATTCAGCTTGCATGCTATTACTTATAATGGAGAATAAAGGCATTATGAATTACTTCATAGTTTTTAGTAAACTTTCATGCTACACACACGAATATAACATGATGACGGAGAAGACACAAAAAATATTGGATTTGGTAGGAGTTCAGTTCTCTATCTATTTCCTTCACCCTTGTGCTGATACCAGTTTCACTGAGAAAGCAGCACTCTTGCTCATTTCTGGAAAGATTGTTAGAGCTATAAGTTGGGTCATTATGCATGGAAACATTGCTTCTCCCCCATAACTGATGGCTATCTCCACAATGCAAGATTCACAATCCCCATGGGGGGAGGACAGGCAGAAGGATAATGATGGTACCTTCATGGCTGTATACATACTATATATATATAATTAATAAAAAATGGATTCAATTCTATACATATTTATCATTAAAACATGAAAAGACTACAGAAATTAAAGGAGACATTTTCATGATTTCTTTTTGTTCTTCTTATTCTTATTAATATTTTATTTATTTATTTATTTATTTATTTATTTATTTTTGGTTTCTCAGGACAGTCTCTCACTCTAGCTCAGGCTGACCTGGCATTCACTATGTAGTCTCAGGGTGGCCTTGACTGTCAGCAATCTTCCTACCTCTGCCTCCCAAGTGCTGGGATTAAAGGTGTGTACCACCATGCTCAGCTCTTTTTATTATTTTTTTTTCATGTGAAGAATGCTATTAGGCAAGATGCATTTTTAAATTTTTAATTTTCTGTTCTCAAATAAGGCTATTATGTGAAATTGAATTTAACATTAAAATAATAACATTTTACACAGTCTATATTCTTTTAAAAGCTCCTTCAATTTCTCTTAGGAGCATTTTAAGATAAGTCAGCATATACAAATACTGCTTGCCTATTCCAGAGTAACCTTAGAGCATAACAACTGCACTTCGATCATGTACAGTTTTGTGAGATCTCATTAAGTGTACATTAATTTCTACAGACTACATAAATTCTACACATTAGTTTTTCTCATTAAGACTACATCAATTTCTACAGATTATGTAAATTAAACATAAGAATTTTTTCAGGCTTAACCATAATATACTATTGTTTTCTTAAAACTAGCTAACACAATGAAGAAGATACACAAGTTTGGATAGCTTTATGATTAAAAATAAATTCACCACTAGCTTTCCTTGCCTGTCCGCTTTTACTAAATAGATGCAACAGCTATTCATGCATACACTTACATATTCATCATTTGAGTCAAGAAATACACATGCAAATATATATTTCTTAAAAGAAGTACTGAAAGCTTCTCATTTACATTTACATAAAGCAAATCTTAAGGACCTGAGTGATTGACTGAAGCCAATGATGAGATCACTATGAGTCTCAAACATGGGCCATTCATCTTTCCTCTTTTTAAATTTTTATTTTGTAAATGACTTCTCAAAAGAATCTTGATTTTTTTTTTTTGCACATTCTCCAAAAGCTGTAATGTGTCCATGGTCTAATTATTATTCGTTAACTGTTCCATTGTTTAATTTTCCCTGCTAGTAATTTGTAGATTTTAAAATGTATTTTTTTTCCTTTGCCTTGATGTTCACCCATTTTGCACTCATATCCAAATGCTGACTCAAAATCTAAATAACTTTGCAACTTTTAGTCTGATTAGGAAACATCAATATTAACCATGTTTTGGCTAATATGTACTTGTTTTAAATTTGTGTTACAATTAATTCAGTCTTTAATGATAATATGCACACATTTATCACTGAAAATAATTACCAGGTTTAAAAACCCATTACTTTCTAACAAACTGGTGATGCTATCACATCTTCTCATTTGAAATTGGAGTTTCAGTTATTTTAAAATATTTTTGGATAATACATCAATCTCACTTCAATGAAAGATAAGCATGGGTTTTTCTTGAGTAAATAGTTATCTCACCATAAGTGTATCTTGAAATATATAATAATTGGTTGTTAATTATGTTATCAAACTGATATTCACACTGCAGCAACAATTAGCACACTTTGCATGAGTCCAAAGGAGTGATTTGGTAGGTGTACTGTAGCTGGCTATGTATCCCAGATCTACTAAGAGTGTTTTATAGAGTCTGCTGATCTTTGATAATTATCAAACTCTCTATTGAATTTGGATAATTTGGATACATCATGATGACAAATTTCAAAAGTTTCAAGAAAAGAAATCATTTGTGGATCTGGTTCTGTTTCCATTGTTTGTTTAGGAAAAATATTTTTAATTATTTTATTTTTTTTTATTTTCACTCTGTATATTCATTGATCATGGTACTGTGTTACATGAGGATATTTTCATAAAAGTATCTATGTTTAACACATTCCTTCACCTCTTCTTACCCACCTCTCCTACTAGTTCCCTTTGTTTCCTTAGACACTTTCCCTCCACTTTAATATCTATCTATCTATCAGTCATCTACCTATATATGGTTTTATATATTCATATAAAATCTCTGAGCCCCAAATGAGAAAAGAAACATTGAACATTTGTCTTTGTGAGAGTAGCTTAATTTGTTTAAATACTTCTGACCAGTTGCACCCATTTTCCCATAAACAACATAGCTTCATCCTTCTTTTTTTCTAAAAAAAAAAGTATTTCTTTTTTTCTTTTTTATTTTTTAGGCAGGTTCTCACTCTAGTCCAGGCTGATCTAGAACTCACTCTGCAACCCAGGCTGGCCTCAAACTCATAGTGATCTAATAAACAATTAGGTTATTTCCATAACTTAGTTACTATAAATAGTGTTGCACTAAGCATTGATTTAACTGTATCATTGTGATTTGATGACATAGAGATCTTCAGTATACCTGATTCATATGGTAGGGCTATTTTTAGTTTTTTGAGAAACTGTATTAGTATGGACAATTTTCCAACTTTTTACATCCAAAGTAGAAGGAGATCCTCACTATGTGCTTTCTCAGGTTTTGAGTGTGTGTGTGTGTGTGTGTGTGTGTAGTCCCCAGTTTATTTCATTCTCATTTCATTTTTAAATTTAATTTTCAGTATCTGCTGTTAAAATTGTATTTAGATGACAAGCTTGTGCTTTGCACAAACTGTGGTAATAGCAACACTTCGTCAAAAAATATGTCTTGATATAATCATTATGAACTAATATAACTTGTGTGAATGTGCATGAGAGAGAGAAAGAGAGAAAATGAATAAGCTTGATTTCAAATGGGTTGGTATGGTGCAATCTTTAAGCAGTCATGAAAAGTGAATATAATACCTGGCTTCTCTCCCATGTCCTTGTCATTGGCAGTAGATTTCTTGTCTGGAATGCACATTAAGTTTTGTGCTTCAAGGGTGACCAGTGCTCAGGGCTCACATTCATTCTCACTCCTAAATTATGTGATGCTTCCTTTCTTCCTTTGACATCTTCAAAGTGAAAGTGTCATTGTCAGGGAAGCATGAAGGAACAGTAAGCCCCAAAAGACACTCTTGGAAAACAACAAAAGAGCTGGGTGGAAAAAAAAAAAAAAAAACACTACTATAGAGAGGAACTATAAATATGCATTTCAACAGAGAGTATCTGACTTTTTAAAATTGCTTAAAGAACACATTTATGCAAATTTAGGATATGATGGTCCACTTTTCTAGAGGCAGGATTTTGGACAGCATAACTAGGAAGTAAAATAATCTGAAAATTGTCCTGGTGGTTTGAATGTCATCAAGAAAACAGGGGTTTTTTAGACTGAATTTCTGAGGTCTTATGTTAAGAAAATGTACTAAAGCATACTTCATACCACTGAAGGATTTGACCTAAACTTGAATAAACAAAACAAATATCTCGAGAGCAACCAACAAAACTGAATAAGAAACTTAAATGTATGTATAAGTTATTACTTTGTATTCTGAAACCCCCGTGTGAGTAATTTCAGGATATAAGTATAAAAAATGGGAGGAATACAAACTAACAATCATGTATAAAACAGAGCCAGTGATCACCAAGAACCCAGACTTGAATGTAGCATGTTTTATCTCAGCCTGGTCAAGTTTGGATTATTGAAGTAAACAGCTTTAGATTGCTGCTATGAACTTCCAAATGAGGCATAATTTATGGGAGGAATGGCATTTATTTGAAGCCTACAGATCCAAGGGAATTTCCATAATGGCACAAGAATTTGGCCCCCCTTTCACAGATCCAAGCAGAGAGAAAAACCACAAGCCACCATGACCAGCATCAGCAAACACACTTCAGGAACTCCAGGTACAACTCAGGCACTTTGCATATCTTAGGCTGAAAATCAGATCTGCCCCCAGTAACACCTCCTCCAGCCAAGTTAAAGCTGGAATAAAACTCCTGAATCTATTGAGGGACATTCATTCAAACCGCAATTATCCACTGCCACGGGGCACCAACATAAGTAGGATATAAAGCAAGTTGTAAATGAACGGTTGTTCCTTTTTTTTTTTTTTTTTTTTTTTTTTTTTGAGAAAGTCAGTGGACTCTTTATTGCTTCTAGGGGGATGGGGCTCAGGAGCTCTTAGTGGGACGGGTCCGCTTCCTCTTCACCACCACAGGCTTCTGGCTGCGCAGAATGGCACTGGCTCTTCGGATAGCTGCCATGCGCAGGTCAGGGCGGTACTTGTTCTTGCGGATCATGTGTCTGATGCTGCTGAGGGTGGCCCTCGCATTCTTGTTGATGGTGGTCCGCACGTAGGAGGTGGCTGGTTTCCGCTGGCCGGATCTCCGCTTCATGACCACGACGACCCCTTTGCCATCGGCGGCGGGCTCCACTCCCACGGTCTTGCGGTGGATCAGCCCGTTGTAGCGGAAGGAGTTGCGGGCCTTCAGATTATTGGGCTCGGTGCTGTACGTCTGCTTGTTCCTCTTGATCAGGAAACTGGAACAGTTCCGCACGACCATCCATTGCAGATGCGCGGACATGGCGGCTCCTCACGCGACGGCGGCCGGAGACGGAAAGAGTGGTTGTTCCTTTCTTATTTACTTTTCCTCACTTTCAGGAGAAAGCCTCTGAAAGCAGAGGTAGAGTCATGCCCTGACAGGCACCAGGAATGCTTGTTAACTCTTGACTAACCTCACAATGCATGACCCACATTCCCCATTGATGAGGGTACCTTTGAAAGTGGGAGGACAGGGAGGAGGACAATGGAACCAATACTGTGAATGTAAAATCAGAATAATATAAATAAAAATATATATTTATTTAAAAAAAAGGAAAAAAAAGAAAAAAAGAAAAAAAAAGAGCTTAAAGATTTACAATGTTAATAGCTTCTCAATCAGCTCGAGTGAGTCTCTTTCTATGTTAAGTATGAGTAAGATGTGGCTGCACGGGCGGGCCGGGGAGCATGTACTCTTTTCAGTTTCATTGGATATCCATTGTTTGCAGTAAAGCCTCTGAGTTTTAAAGTGTTGTGAGGCCATTAGCATTAAATCCTTGCATTCAAGCAAAATTCTTGAAAGTATTCTTAAACTAAGGTATATAGTATGCCTCCACTTTTTCTGTTAACTGTGATCATGTTTAAGCATCTTAGAGAAATCCCAAGTATTCATTACCTTTCCTAAGAATTAAGACTTAAAATATACACACAGCACAATAAATTGTGTCTCATCTTTCCCAGTGAAGCTCATCAAATTGTTTGATGGCACTGTACTTTAAAGTTCATGATCATTACACTCTTTATTAGTCTAACTTTTAAAAGTGAAGACCTGATTACCACCATACGACTTGTGCAAATATTTCAGTTTTCAATATGTGCTGCATACAAATGTGCATTTTGTATAGTAGGGGGTAAGATGGGCATCTTCCTTGCCATCTGTGTGCTAATTAACTAGTGTTGAACACAGTCTTCTCATAGGAAAAAGTCATCTTTATTTCTACAGGGTGCAAATTATGTTGCCAGGATCACAAGGAAAGGGTCAAAGTTGGCTGTCAGCAATGGTTGTTGGTTTAGTTCTACTATGACACAGAGGTTTTCCCAAAAAAGAGTCTTTTACATCCACATCTAAAATTTACATAGATATAGATATAGATAGATAGATAATTAAATCATTAAATAAAATAAAAAAGAATCAGCATTGTTTTATATTGGTACATACTGATATGTTGCAAAATTATTATCCTGAGGCTTTTATGTAATCCTCATGCTTCTGAAAAGAGATAAACACTGTGAGGATGGTTGAAGTATGACATTAAATATACATAAGAATAATTATAATAAATTTGCATTGATGTCTTGCTTTAAAATATATTGACCTATGGATTAACACTTGGTTCTGATGAAGAATACAATTTAAATATTTTAAGACTGTTTCAGAATTAAAATTCAAGGTGGCTCTAATGATTCTAATTAGTAGAAATACTAGCAAGGGAAATGTAGTTAAATAAAATTAGTTATCTGTTGTTGTAAAATATAATTTAAAGTTTAACAATGCTTGGGAACAGATTATTAGTAAACAATCTATCATGCACACACAGTAATAATGTGTGCCCTTGTCTGACAACAAAAATGATTGAAGATTAAATAATGATATATTTCATATTATGCAAATATAATTGTTATCATAATTAAAACCTAGAAAGAGTGGAAAGGATGGCTTTTCAGTAGTGTGGGCAAATATACAGCACAAGCTTAGTTTTTTACTTCCTTTCATGTATGCCTACAAATGTTAGGAAGCTAAATTACCAAAGGATAATATTATTAAAATGCTAATATTATTTATTGTCAAATGAGAAAACATAATAAAAGGCAATTTCTTTTAAACAAATGTTCTCAATTTGGAAGCAAGTGAGGATTTACTTCAACTATAAAAATGTGCTTTGTATTCCAATTTTTTCATAGATTGTATTAGCATTTGAACTTTCAAAACTGTGTTTTATGCTTGGATATATTGTATAAAATGTGGTTAGTAACGATTTTTGGATGACCAGTAAAAGCTATGCAAGTATATTTTACTCAGTAGCAGAGGGGCAGTGATATGAATAATAGAGTACTAAAAATATGTATACTTAAAAAGTTGTCTATTTAATAGATGAATTCGTTACAATGATTTTAAGGGCTCTAGAATGTCCCTGTAAAGAAAACATGATGTATTCTAAGATTAGATATGAAGCTTTGAAGCCAACAGCAGTGATAAATGCATTTTTTTGTAAGACCCCCTTAAGTTAGGAGCTCTTCCATGTTACCTTCATTACAAACCCAGAATAAATGTCCCTTCACAGTTACAATCAAATTAGCTTAGGATACTTAGAGAGTAGGAACAAAGTCCAAATCCCCTTTGTATGCACTGGACCTAAGAGAGTTACCATCATATTAATTATATGAAGTCTTCATGAACAAGTTAGTAAAGGAGAACGATACATCGATCTGTTAATCAGCTTTTTCATAGAGTGAGTCCTTGAACTCATTGCATTAAAGTTCAGCTTTAAATAGAATGCCATGTCTTGAGAAAAGGTTGTCCAGATTTTCCAATTGGACAGATATAAATTTAAATCCCAGTTCTATCATCTGTTGACTATTATAACTTAAGCAAGAAGCTTCATATATCTGAATATCATAACATTTTTTAAAAAGGTAGTAACTATGAATTCTTGTGCACTTGAGAGAATTGGACACATTATTCATAAAATGCTTGATTTTCCCTCCACACAAACCATAGATAGTCAAGAAACAACCACTGTTCTTTGACTGAATGGGGACTTTCAGAAATGAGATAGCAACAGGTACTATTGGTAGGTATTGTAGATAGTGTCATGTTGCTGGGATGGACAACCAAACCAGACAGTTTATGGGAGGAAGGGGTTTATTTGAAGTTTCCAGATCCAGGAGAAGTTCCACCTATGGCAGAAGAAGCTGACTCCCATTAATAAATCCAAGCAAAAATAGAAAACCACCACCAACCAACAAACACCAAAAGCAGCTAGCAAAACCCAGCAGCAAAGAATAACCCCCAGTGCTCAAATCTCTCTGCATACCACTGGGCTGGAATTTCGATCTGCCCTCAAACATACCTTTGGGCTGGGCCCCAGGATCTGGTCTCAGTGACACCTCCTCCAGCCAGGCTGCTGGAGACCCGTTACAAGCTTTGTACATTCAAACAAGCATAGGAAGCCAACACGAACATTTCCTTATAACATGGAGAAAAAAAAGAAAGAAAGAAAGAAAGAAAGAAAGAAAGAAAGAAAGAAAGAAAGAAAGAAAGAAAGAAAGAAAGAAAGCAGAGATGGTAGCTTCATCAAAAATAATAGTATCACAAATAATATCATGGAAGTTTTAATTTGGAATATAAATATGTGATAAATTTATTGGTTTAAGACTTACCCTGTTATATAATAGCTGAACCATATAAATATCTATTTACATGTTAAAAACAGAACATGAAGATAGGTTTTTAGGCCTAACTTAAAATTTGCCTATAGCTTCACCATCTGTCTGGTAAGTTATGAAAGTAAATATTTATCCTAATAATTGTATATCTTAAAACTGTGTCAGTTTTCAATCTAGTGTGTTGAAGGGTTGGGAGTGCTAGAGCAGTTGTATTATCTCTACCCTCCCACCAATGAGATGTCCATGGGTAATTGTGCCTGATTTTGAAAATTAGAACAATATAAAAGAGGAGGAACCTCTATACTGTCTCAATTGGCTATTTCCAGTGAGAATTAGGTTAAAACTAGGGTACCATATTTCTTGGGGTCATTGAATAGAATATAACTGGCTCCATAATCCTGCTGTAGATATGTTATCTAGTGGCTAGTTCTTAAGATCATTTCAAAAGTTATTATGGAAATAGTCTAATTTTCTTGTTTTTTCAGACAACTTTAAAACAAATTATGGCCACCCCTAGCTGGTTAAGTGTATCAAAGCAAGAATGTTAAGAGGAGAAGAACCTTAGAGGAAAAGTCATTCTTCGTGATAGATCTGGTGAATCTACAGGCCCTGCTTATAACAGTAGTGGAACAATCATCTGAAAAGGTCATGGTGGGAATTAGAGGACACAATGTACAATATTGGTAAATCATAACCACACAGACACAATGCTTTTTTAAAAGTACCAACATAGTAAGTTCATCAGCATGAAAAATAAAACCTCCAAAAGGTAATAAACTGATTCCACTTTTAAGATAGCAATAAAAATAATTTTGAATATGTGTAAAACTATTAAACAATTTTGAAGAATTGCTTGACTTCCGAGTGACTCCGAGACTCACAAGCAAGCATAGAGTAGGAGGTCAATAGCATTTTGTGGGGCAGAACCAATTGCAGGGACTCCTCCAATACAAAGATAGATCCATGGCAAACTATGCATTTTACCGTCAGCCTGGCATCCTTCCCTTGCTCCTTGTTTGTACCTGAACTACAGTACTGATAGTCTCACTTCTGACTACACAGAAATCAATCATTGGTGCACATATTATTTATGCTTTTTAAAATAATGGGGGCATAAAATTAAAACACAGCTCCAAAATAAGACACAGTTTTCATGCCATAAAATTTACTGCAATAGATTATTAAAATGTAATGAAGAAATATTCAGTAAAAGTAAACAACAAAATAGGTTTATGTTAAATGTTAGCATATAAGGTTTTTATGGAGAACCAGGAATATGACAGGTTTGTTAGGTCTTAAATAGAAAAGATATTTTTGCTTACTCAATGCATCTCGAATGAGATATTAAACAAAACATGGTTTCTAATGGAGTGGCAAGTAACAGATTATTACTTCTTTTCAATAGCATATTAGGTAGATGAGTAAAAATGAACAGTAATAATTAATATTAGTTATACATACATAAACATAGTAGCTGACTGGACTGCTTTTGTTTTATTTGTACTGCTCAGGAGTCAAAAGAGATATGAGAGACCAGTGTTATTAATGGGATTCAATCAAACTGCCACTATGCAACTACCTATCAAGAAGTGTATTCTAGTATTGGCTCACATATATAATTATGACATTCATCACAGTTTGCTTGTCACCATATTCTAGGCATCAAAAAGGAAACTCTTTTGGACATGAATTATCTAAGAATCATGAAATTCAAATCTACGTATTTGAGCTTCTTATCAACTTCAAATCCAGATTATGATGAGATATATTTAATAATAGTAAGAGACTATAATTCCTTAGTATAGCCCCATAATACAACCCAATGCTAAATAAGAACATAATATAATATGGAAGTTTTAAAATGTCATTATAATTAAATTGACTACATACCATTTCTACTTGAGAAACAGTGAAAATTGCCTACACAAAATTTTCTACTGGTTTTTATTGTAATACTGATTTGTTATGAACAGTAGAAATAAGAATGAAACATCTCAGATAACTCTTTTGCAGTGGCTCACTGCAATTTTTAGTTAATTCATTTGGATAGTCCCAAAATTATTTGTAAATAGTCCACAAGGAAGTTCCTACATTAGATCAATGTAACTAGGAAAGTGATAAAACAGAAAATGTCACTAAAAACCAGAACATATCTGTTTTGTCTTTTTGTTGACAATATATATGCATATATGTAATGCATTTGGATTATAGTCCAAGCCCATCTGTCTTTTCCACCTACTACCCCGTTCCCCTTCCATTGAGCCCCATTTTCCCTCTAACTCATCCACCTACTGATCTTATGTCTTTCTCCATTTTACTTTTCTCTTTCTTGGTCATCTATGACAAGATGTTGATGGACCAGTATTGTGAAGGTAGTGACAGCCACTGTGTGGTCATGACTGCAATGGCCACTACGTGTCCAGAGTACAACTTTCCAAAGCACCTCGCCCATCCTCTGGCTCTTGCATTCTTTCCACCACTGTTGCAATGTTCCCTGAGCCTTTGTGGGTGAAATAGCGATGTCGCATGTAAATCTGAGCATGTAACTATCTCTTCGTCCCAGAACTTTGATGAATCAGATTCTCCCCTGAATTCACCCCCAACTGTAAAAAGAAGCTTCTCCAATGAGAAATGAGAGCAGCACTGCTCCATGATTAGGTCGGGAAGAGAGCTTCAGTCACATGCTTTGTGAGAATTCCCAAAATCCTATTTGCCAATCTTCAAAATGTTGGAAAATGGTTGTAAAATATTGTGAAACGGATCTTTCCTGGAAAAGGCCTCTTAATTGACATCCCACTGGCAAATCTTACATAATTTCTTTCATCCGCATATATGTATCTTGTGCTTCTTTTATTCTTTAGTTTATCATTACTTTAAACTGTTCTTCTTAGTCCATACTTAAACCTAGCTGATATTCTGAGCAGCCATTGTATTAACTTGGGACTCATCTAAAAGAAATTGACATTTAAAGAAGATTCACTACATCTCAGATAGACAATGGACTTATGGCTTAGAGGTTAAGGCACTTACCTGCAAAGCCTAAGAACTCAGGTTCCATTCCCCAGTACCCACATAAGCCAGGTTCACAAGGTGTCATCTGCATTTGGAGTTCATTTGCATTGGCTAGAAGCCCTAGCATGACCATTTTCTCTCTCTCTCTGTCTCTTTCTACTCTCTCTAAAATAAATAAATATTTTTTTTAAATACACAATGGAATAGAAAGGGGAAAAGCTTCAGTAAGATACCTTAGGGTTGAAATTTCCAATGATCATTTTACAACATATATATATGCAAATGAGTATCAGTGCTAAGACATGGATGAATTTTTCATCACTGTGGTTGGCAATCATTCAGTATGTCTTTCTCTGTCTTTCTCTGTCTTTCTCTCCATGTTTCCAAAAGGGATTCTAAATTATAAACCATGACCATTTATTTCCAGAAATTCAAGAATCAGTGAATACGTATGTATGTATGGATGGATGGATGTGTGTATATATATGTATGTATATATATATATGGTGTGTGGGTTTTTCTACAAAGGTAAAGAATGACATATACCTATCATCATTTTAAAAATATGATTCAAGCCGGGTGTGGTGGCACACGCCTTTAATCCCAGCACTCAGGGGCAGGGGTAGGAGGATCGCTGTGAGTTCAAGACCAGCCTGAGACTACATAGTGAATTCCAGGTCAGCCTGGGCTACAGCAAGACCCTACCTCAAAAAACAAAAAAAGAAAATATGTGATTCAATGGTCCATATTTTTGCAAAGCTTAAATTGACCATTATCTATAGTATTGTTTAGTGCAAGTGGGAAAAACATATACTAAGAACACTAACATTTATGCTACAATGTAATTCTTGAATTACATGATTCTTGAATTCCTTGGAATAAAAATGTTCATGACTTAGAATTTAGAATTCCTTTTGGAAACAGAGAGAAAGAGAGAGAGAGAGAGAGGCATATTGAATGTTTACCAACCACAGTGATTAAAAAGTCATCTCCATCTGAGGACCAATATTAATGTGCATCAGTGTAATTTATTATTACTCTCCATATTTAAGCATAAACAAATGACTTTTTATACGTTTTATTTTGCAATAGAATCAGATTTTGCATCACTTTTATAAAGAGAAAAATTAAGAGTGTGAGTCAAGCTTGAGAATAGTTTGTTTTACTTATATAGGGAATCCAGATGCTTTTGTAAACTAAAATCATTTACAAGTCCAAATATATCAACTCCCAAGATACTTAAGTATAAAATTGTCCTTTAATAGAAATAACTCAACCTACATGTAAGTTTTTTGTGTTGTATGCTCCTCATGGACTTAAAATGCATAAAAACTTTGTTAATTATAATGTGAATCATTGTTATTGTGCTAATTCCCTTTGAACTTAAGTATCTATAATGTAAAAAAAAAAACAAATAGAAGATGGATTTCTATGACCCATGTTTTCTACCTCAAGGTCATATTGATACACAGTTCATATTTTCTCATTTTCCTGAGTTTTCTTTCTCTTTAGTTCTTTTTATTAAAAGGATCTGGTTTACGTAATGGAAAATAAAAAGATGATCTATAAAAATGAGATTTCACAGTGACTAACAATCAAATAGCCAGTTTGAGTTCTGACTTTAAAAACCATAGATTGAATTCCAGATGATATAGTGGTTTCATTTCCTCTATGCTCGACATATGATTCTTTATTTTGAAAAAATTGTGAATTTTAGGCCATTTATAAACAATTTTGAGTTGGTCCAATATATGTGATCACAGAACATTTTTTCTGTCTAAGATAACAGTATTAAATCATACACTTATCCCAGCTCAAAATAAAGCACTTTATTGGAAATCTCTTAAAGACAATGTATTAACAATTTACCCTCTTAACCTCTTCCTAGGTTATGCTTCCTGCATGTTGTTGGTTCCTTTGATATTACAATCTTCTTGTGGGGGGAGCATGATAGGGGGAGAACTATGCATGTGTCCAAACAATTTCATGTCTGTGTGGCCATACAAATCCTTTGTCTCACTTCATGTCAATGCATTCATTTCATTATCCTTTTGGTTTTCTCCTTGGTGTTTCTGAACAATGCTTCTTTGTTATTTAAAATTCACTCTTTTTTTTTTCATGTCTGATACTATACTTGGCACAAAAATGTACTCAGGAAATGTTTTAAAAATAAATGGGTAACCCAGGGCATTTTGGCGCATGCCTTTAATCCCAGCACTTGGGAAGCAGAGGTAGGAGGATCGTCATGAGTTCGAAGCCAGTCTGAGAAAACAGAGTGAGTTCCAAGTCAGACTGGACTAGAGTGAGACCTTACCTTGAAAAACAAAAAAAAAAAAAAAAAAAAAAAAAAAAAAAAAAAGGTAAGTGGATTTTAACAGTTATTCTGTGGCTGGGAGATAGCTCAATTAGTAAAGTTCTTGCTTTTCGAGCATTAATTTGAATCCTCATTACTGATATATATATCCCATGTATGGATGGCATACTGAGGACAGTACCTGAGGTAGTTCTCTGGCCTCCACAGGCAATGCATACATGCATAATGATGCATACACGCATTCACACCACACACATGCATACATAGCAAAATAAATAAAATAATTTGTTTAATAACTAAATAACCATATTTCTGTTTTTAAAAGATTGAGGTACTCAGGGGAATTCTTAGTGGTTGAGTTTTCTTATTTGTAAAATCTGACAGCCCAAGTTCAATTCTCCCTCACCAACTTAAAGTCAAATACAAAGTGACACATCTATCTGTGACCCCAACCCATCCAAGATAATGGGAGACAGAACCAGGAAAATCCATAGCTCATGGGCCAGTTAGTCTGATTCCATCTGCTGTCTGGCATTTGGTTTGCAGAGGCAAAAGATTATGTCTTAAAGAAGGTGGATCACAGACACCTTGACATCATCCTCTGACCTCCTCACACATGCTCTGACATGCCTTGCACCACACAGATAATATTTTCTTTTTATTTCTTTCTTCTTTTTTTTTTTTTTTTTTTTTTTTTTACCAAAAAGACAGTAGGCTTGAAATAAATAAAAGAAGCTACGTTTTTTTGATGCCAGTAAAGTCAATAAAAGTGTGTTTGCTGCCAAGACATTATAAGCAATAAAACATGGTGCAAGGAATTTGCATGTCAGTAGTTGGATTTAAGTGTAAACAATAAAATATTAATTATTCTAAATATGTTGATGATTGTGTTACATGCAATAGCATTTTAGACTTGTTTCCTACATGGCAGTTCTCACTAGACAGTGGATATTAGATTTTCTTGTATGCTTGCTTTTGAATCATTTGCTTAAATTATGGTTTAAAAAGCAGAAAAGCATCTTTGATGTGTTTGCCTTTATTATTGCTCTTCTGTTAATTCTATAGAGGCAGTGTGGAAGCCAGGAATGGAATCCACAGCCAGAGATCAACTAGATTTAAGTCATGACTAGATTAATCTGATACCACAGTCTTGAGCTAACCTTGGTTTCATTTACTTGGCATCCTATCCTCAATTTCCTACAGTATAAAATTTTAATTGCATAGTAAACACTTCAAACATGGCTGTATGGGCTCAGGATTCAGCACATTCCCTGAGTTAAGCACTCACTGTGTCTCAAGTAGTATTTCAATTTTCATTGTTATTCCCAATGCATTGAGTTCTATCAACAAATGTCTACTGAAAGAGCATGCTTCACTAGAAATTTAGATTACTGTACAATGCCCAGTACCAGGTATAAGATCTGAACATGAATCTATTAGGTTAATAAAAAATAAGTATTCTCTCATATATTTTTGACATGTATGCTTATGTATCTATGGATGTGATTTAGAAAAAAACACTGTCTTACTGATATCAATATGTATTATATGTATAAAATTTGATAGATAAATTTTATACAATTTGAATGAATAGATTAAATAAACCATAAAGTATTATATTAGTTATCCTGTATTACATTTATGTTACATAATACTATATTTTTAATTTCAGATAAATTTAACTAAAATATACCTTTATTTCTATTATATATTGCTGGTATCATACAGAATATATATGCATATATATGAGTATACATTATGTTAAATACAAAGAAAAGTGATGATTTTGAATGAATAGAAGGTATACTATGGTAGGTATGACTAGAACAGTGGAAATATTATGGGCTGATTTTTATTATTGATATTTCATTTACTACTCAAAATTCAGAGCCCTTTTTCAAATTTATCAATCAAAAGACCCGAGTTCTCCCATTCTCCCACAGAAATTCCTTTTATGGGTTATATATTTAGAAGGAGCTTTAAATATAGTACATATTCAGAAAATTTCATAGAACTGTAATAGATTCAATCTTTCCAGTCATTAAAAAAACTCCTAACAATAAACACAGAGATATCCAACCCCTACTAAGCCAGATATCCAGAGACACAGAGGCTCCCAAAACCTTAGAACTAAAATGATCCCAACGTGGCTCAGGGAAATTCTTGGAGGAGGGGGCGGAAAGAGTGTTAGAGCCATGGTTGGGTCATTATGCACAGAGACTTGGCCAATCCCCCATAACTCTTGAGTACCCCCACAATGCATGACCCCTATTTCCCATTGATGAGGGTCCCTTTGGAGGGGGGAGGACAGGGAGGAGGATAATGAAGTCAACAATATGAAGGTAAAATTAGAATAATATAAATAAATAAATAAATAATTTAAAAAAACTCCTAACAAATTACTGATTTTCTGACCATAAATAATTTTGTTCCAGGATAATTAAAGCGACTGACCTGTAAGAGCACTTAATACTTGCTTGGTGCTATTGCAACATTGACACTTGGAAGTAGATATAATACCTATTTTAATAAATTCATGTATGTAATATGACCTTACCAAATACAAATCATGGAAGTATCTACTTGTTGGCCACCTACACACATGAATAAGGACTTCTTTGTGGTTTTTATGATCTATAACAGCTTCAGGGCAGCAGAATGTTTCACCAACATATGGAGTAAATTTGGAATTTAGATATGTAATCTGAGATTTTCAACCCATTCACAGAAAGATGGCTATTAACATTCAAAACTGTAATTAGAGCAGGGCGTGGTGGCGCACGCCTTTAATCCCAGCACTCGGGAGGCAGAGGTAGGAGGATCGCTGAGAGTTCAAGGCCACCCTGAGACTACATAGTGAATTCCAGGTTAGCCTGAGCCAGAGTGAGACCCTACCTCAGAAAACAAAAAAAAAAAAAAAAAAAAACTGTAATTGGTCTTTATTATCTGTACAGTGTCAGAATAGTTAAGTATAAAATTTTGAAAAATGGTGAGCTTATTTGAGTACTGTAAGGCATATAGATGTCTTACCATCCCTCGTATAGTTTGTCGTATTCACTTTTGTTTGGATGATTAGTGTCTTTGAAACACAATGGTAATCATGAATAAGGCATAATGACTTCCTTCTGTTGAACTATATTACATAACCCTGTCTTGTGGTATATGAAGTTCACTTAATAATAACAGAATATTACTATTCACTTGTAATAAATGTGGGAACTAATTTTTTTTTTTTTTTTTTTTTTTTTTTGGTTTTGTGAGGTAGGATCTCACTCTGATCCAGGCTGACCTGGAATTAACTATGTACTCTCAGGGTGGCCTCAAACTCTCGGCAATCCACCTACCTCTGCCTCCCAAGTGCTGGGATTAAAGGCGTGTGCCACCACGCCTGGCTGGAACTAAATTTTTTATGAAATAGATATAAGATCAAATAACTTTACATAAAATGGAAGCCCACTTGTAACATTTGGAATAACTGGCCTAAAGTACTAATTCCAGTTGCTTTGTTATTATTTGAAATTTTATTTGTACAATTTCATATTATTTCCCCTTGTTATTTAGAAAGTAATATATGGTTCTCATTTCTGTTATTTCTAGTGCTTTGAACTAAAACTTTTAAATAAAGGGCAAAAAAGATGCCTTTAAGTTGTAGTAATATTGAGGCTTTGATAAACATTAACCATTACAGATAGTGTTTAGTAAATTTGGGTCATTTTGAATCATTGCTCAGAGATTCTTGTTAATAGAGTGTTTTAGAGTTAACCTAAGGGCATTCTTTCATAGGACTTGATTCTACAGTGAATAGAAAGAAAGCATTGGGAAGCTTGCTCAAACATGTTCATAATTAATGCTTCAAGACCAGTGTCTACAAGCTATTTGTATTTTTCATAGTCATTTTTTTGGATACCCACAATTCTAAATTAGACTATTTTTCTATTTACATTATTAAAATTCAGAATTAAAAGAAAATGAAAAGGATATAGTATGAATATTGATTCTATTCTTAAAATTAGTTTTTCTACTAAATTCCATTTTCATATAATGAGAGGTATTGATCCATAAATTAAAATTACCCTTGCATTATTGAAAGTTATATTTAATTTTCTGATTCATTACCTTACTGGATATTCATTTGATTTACTTATTAGGCTCAGAAAAGCAAAAAAAAAAAAAAAAATAGCATTTCTTTAGAGTCAGAAAGACCTCAGGAATGCTATTCATATCCCATTAGAAAAGGAAAAAAAAAATCAGTTCATTACTAAATCTTGGCTATATTTACACATGAATCAAATTCATTGTAAATATGTATTTCTGTGTCTCTATCCTTAATCCAATGATGCCTTCTGCATGTCAGTCTTTTTCTATATCAAGATTCTGCATTTTTTCTCTTTCCATATTCAGTTTTCAATCGGATAGTTTTTGCCATGAGTTATAGCTATTTGTGAGCTTTTCTATTTTGAATTTCTTTTTTCTTTTTCTTTCTTTCTTTCTTTCTTTCTTTCTTTCTTTTTTTTTTTTTCTTTTGGTTTTTCAAGGTAGGGTCTCACTCTAGCCTAGGCTGACCTGGAATTCACTATGCAGTCTCAGGGCAGCCTAGAACTCATGGTGATCCTCCTACCTCTGTCTCCCAAGTACTAGGATTAAAGGTGTGAGCCACCACACTCAGCTTATTTTGAATTTCTTAAGAAGAGTCTCAGTCTACATTATATACTCAGTAAATGTCTGTCAAATAACTAAATAAATGACTGTATCAGCTGAAATTGGTAATAGTCTTAGTGAAATATAGCTGCATATAAACATTTTTATTTTTTTCCCAATTCCCCAAACTTTTCTAAAATGTAGTAAAAAACAACTCTAAAATTTCCATTGGTAGAAGAGAGAATATGAAGAGATAGAGGGGAAATAGGTAAGTGAAGTTTTAAACATAAAACAGTTTGGAAAAATTAATGCAGAGATCTATGGATGTAAATAATCTCGTAGTGAGGATAGCAATAAAATAAAATATGAATACAGTAACTGAGAATTAGTTCATGCACTGAGTGTAGTTCAATGGTATTAGGTATGTCTAGAATAGAACAAGGCCCCACACCACACAAAAAGTTAAGTTCATGGACATAATATGTAAATATATATGAATATATATTTTAATATATTTTATCAATGTTTAAGTATAGTGTTTAGTCATATGTGCTTAAAGTTTTCTTTGCTTTGTTTGTTGTGGTTTTGCCCTTTAAGCCATCAGACATTTATTCATTCTCTTCCTGCTTATGTATATAAAACTCAATTAAAAATATTTATTTAGGGGCTGGAGAGATGGCTTAGGGGTTAAGGCGCCTGCTTCCTAAGACTAAGAAAGCTGGTTCCAATCTCCAGCGGTTCCAATCTCTAGGTCCCAAGTTTAGCCAGATGCAAAATGACGCAAGGGTTCAATGCCGCACTTGATCACAAGGGGGTGCATGCATCTGGATTTCGTTCACAGCAGCTGAGACACTGCTGGCGCTCCCA
This sequence comes from Orientallactaga sibirica, assembly GCA_036365145.1. Taxonomy (NCBI): domain Eukaryota; kingdom Metazoa; phylum Chordata; class Mammalia; order Rodentia; family Dipodidae; genus Orientallactaga; species Orientallactaga sibirica. The sequence continues at coordinate 8,595,334 of JAEOAD010000240.1, forward strand.
TCTCTGTCTTCCTCTCCCTCTCTGTCTCTCTCTGTGTCTCTCTCAAATAAATAAATAAATAAATAATAAATATAAAAATTAAAAAAATATTTATTTAGGGCTGGAGGGATGACTTAGTGGTTAAGGCACCTGCCTGCTAAGCCTAAGAACACCCACAAGGGGGTGCATGAGTCAGGAGTTCTTTCACAGTGGCTGAGAGGCTGCTGGTGTGCCCATTCTCTGTCTCTCTCTCTCTCTGATTCAAAAAAAAATTATTTGTGTGGTGAATGTGTGTGTGCGTGTGTATATGTGTGTGTATGTATGTATGTATGTGTACATAGGCACACATGTGTGTTTGTGTTTATGGCATGCCAGGATTTCTTGCTGCTGCAAATGAACACTCATCTCACTTTATGAGAATGCCTAAGGAATAGAACCTGGGCCAGCAAGCTTTGCATGTAAGTTCTTTAAACCAATGCACCATCTCCCCATTCCAGGAAATATCAATATTCTAGAGTCTAACATGTAAGTATGAACATTCAACCTTAAGCAGGCACCTTTTAAGAAAAAATACTTCTATGTGATACAAAAATAAGCAAACCAACCCAACCAACCCACACAAATGTCTCTTGTTGTACCAGTTTTATTCAGTGCAGCTTGGAAATTGAGCCTGTACAGCGATGTTAGGACATGTGGTCTAGGGTAGAGAATCAGGAATGGAAAATTAAAGAGAGAGAGTACTTATCTCCAGGAGGACAAAATTGCAAGGAGGAAATACAACTACAAACTATAGTCTGTTATATTGTTTATTCAGTTGACATTTTCAGGTTTCCCTACTGAGTACAATGTTTGTAGTTTCAAAATCAATTATCAGTATTCTTTTGAAATCATTTCCAGACATATCAAAAGCCTCCAAAACTGAGTCCTTCAACATGTACATGTTAATTTAAAAAAAGCAACTATTTTATTTCCTTATTTATTTTATTTGAGCCAGCAAGAGGGAGAGAGAGATATAGGAAGAGGCAGATAAAGAGAGAGAATGGGCACTCTAGGGCTTCCAGCCACTGTAATTGAACTCCAGACAAATGCACCACCATGTGCTCCTGGCTTATGTAGTTACTGGGGAATCAGAATGGGTCCTTAGACATCGCCAGTAACTGCCTAAACCACTAAGCCATCTCTCCAGCCCACAATGACATCTTTTTTCCTTTTTTTTTAAAGTTTTCTTTTCATTTTTTTATTGACAACTTCTATACTTACAGATAAAAAACCATGATATTTCCTTCCCCTCCCCCACTCCCCTTCAGAACTCCATTCTCCATCATATCCCCTCCCTCTCTCCATTAGTCTCTCTTTTAATTTGCTGTCATCATCTTTTCCTTCTACTATGAGGGTCTTGCGAAGGTATTGCTAGGCACTGCAAGGTCATGGATATCGAGGCCAGTTTCTGTCTGGACAGTTGCATTGTAAGGAGTCATACCCTTCCTTTGGCTGTTACATTCTTTCCACTCCCTCTTCTGCAGTGGACCCTGAGCCTTGGAGGGTGTGACAGAGGTGTTTCAGTGCTGGACACTCCTCCATCCCTTCTTCTCAGCACTATGTTGCCTTTTGGGTCATCCTAGTCTTCATCGCCATCTGAAAAGAGAAGCTTCTCTAACCAGAAGTGAGAGTAGCATTAATATGTGAATATGAACATTAAGTGTAGTGCTTTCAGGGCAGTTTGGTGGGAATAATATGTACATTTAGCCAGACAAGAGCAGGCTTTATACCCCTAAGGCTCATGACCTCCCCTGCCATAGACTTTTGCTTAGTTTTTTCAGTACCAGGCATGTATTCCCTCCCATAGAGAGGGCCTTCAGTCCAATTATGGAGCAGTTGGTTTCCCCAAGAGCAGACATTACACTATTGCACCCGTTTTGGTCATTGGGCCTGTCTGGCCAAACTTTTCCACTAAATTCAGGAATAAGACAAGGGTGTCTACTTTGCCCACTTTTATTTAATATAGTACTAGAAGTCTTAGCTATAGCAATAAGGCAAGAGACACTCATAAAAGGATACAAATTGGAAGGAAAGAGATCAAATTATCATTATTTGCAGATGATATGATTCTATACATAACAGACCCTAAAGACTCTACCAGCAAACTGTGAGAGCTGATAACACTTTTAGCAATGTAGCAGGATACAAAATAAACACACAGAAATCAGTAGCTTTTCTATACACTAACAACAAACATGCACAGGATGAAATCAGGGAATCTCCCCCATTCACAATTGCTTCAAAAAAATAAAATACCTTGGAATAAACTTAACCAAGGAAGTGAAGGATCTCTACAATGAGAAACTCAAGGGAAAAATTGCAGAAGACACAAGGAAATGGAAAGACATCCCATGTTCTTAGATTGGAAGAATCAATATTGTGAAAATGTCAATCTTACCCAAAGCAATCTACACATTTAATGCAATCCCCATTAAAATCCCAATAGCATTCTTCACAGAAATAGAAAAAACAATCCTAAAATTCATCTGGAAACACAAACAACCTCGAATAGCCAAAACAATTTTGCACAACAAAAATCAGGCTGGTGGTATTACCATACCCGATTTTAAGTTATATTACAAAGCCATAGTAACAAAAACAGCATGGTACTGGCACAAGGACAAACAGGTAGATCAATGGAACAGAATAGAAGACCCAAATATTAATCCAGGCAGCTACAGCCACCTGATTTTTGACAAAATGCCAAAAGTATTCATTGGAGAAAAGATAGCCTCTTCAACAAGTGGTTCTGGGAAAACTGGATATCTGTATGTAAAAGGATAAAAATAGATCCTTGCCTCTCTCCATGCACAAGATTCAAGTCCATATGGATCATGAGCCCTAAAATCAGACCACAACAACATCTTTTGTGGAAATCAGACAAGACAATACTCTTCCTGGTTTTATTTTACTTTTCTGTTACTCATAATAGACCCATGTCCTTCTTCATGAGATATCTTATGGAGGCAGTATGGATGGTAAATAAAATTCACTCAAACATGAGTTGTAGTGCTGTTTGTCATGACTTAAATGTTAATAATTTGTAAGAAAATGTGTGTCTTTAAGCAGAGATAGATTTAGAGCACATTGAACTCTAATACTGTGCTTCATCTGAGAGAAAATTTTCTTTAGTGTCAATTCAATATCTGCTAAAACTGTCTAGAGTATGACTAACAAGAATTGACTGTAATTTATACCATTTCTCTTATAATTAACATTTTAATAGCCATAAAATTATATATATGTATATATATATATATATATATATATATATATATATATATATACACACACATACATACATACACTCTAGGTAAAGCAAAGTATATGTTCATTGAGCTTTTTACTGCCACCTACTAATAAAATAGACTAAAAGCCATCTCTAAGATAAATAATGGCAATTTTATTTTTTCTGTTTTTGAAATATTGATAAAAATACACTGTTGCAGTCAGTTTCGCATTGCTAGCAGAAATTATCCAACCAAGAGCAGTTTGTGGGAGAAGAAAAGAGATTTATTTTGGCTTACAGGCTCAAGGGGGAGGCTCCATGATGGCAGGGAAAATGATAGCATGAGCAGAGGATGGACACTATCCCCTGGTCAACATAAGATGGACAATAGCAACAGGAGCGTGTGCCAAACACTGGTAAGGGGAAACTGGCTATAATACCCATAAGCCCACCCCCAACAACACACTGCCTCCAGTAGGAATTAATTCCCAAATCTCCATTAGCTGGGATCCTAGCATACAGAACACCTAAGAATCAAACCATCACATTCCGCCCCTGGTCACCATAAACTGATAACCATCCATCATAGAAATCCATCATAGAAAGTACAATGCATTCAGTCAAACTTTCAAAGTTTCCACATTTGTAATCAATCCAAATGATGTTCAAACATCCCCATAATTCAAGGTTTTTAACTGAGCCATGATACCAAAAAAAAAAAAAAAAAAATCCCCCAAAAGTCCGTAATAGCATAGAATAAACATTCATACTGAAAAAGATGGCACTAGGCATAGTGAAGAAATATTCAACCAATAAAAGATTTAAACAGAACACACATCACTCTGTATTTCCAAGTCCAACATCTCTAGTCAGTAAAATGTCCCCAAGTCTGATAATTCTAGTGCAACAAGTCTCTGGAGTTCCAATTCCATGCCTCCAGCTAGGCTACTCACAGTCGTAGAAAATGTCATTGGGGCCTGCAGCTTTCCTTGGCAGCCATTTCGTGGTCCTGGCATCTCCAGTGGGTCTCCACTGTAACTCACAGTTCAACCTCATGGTTCCATGGGGTCTCCAAGCAGGCATCAAGCAAACCTGCTTCACACTGTCCATGGCCATTTCCAAACCACATGACCATGTTGCAAACACAATGACCTTCTCTTTCCTGCATTGCTTATACTCTACAATACCAGGTAGTATACCAATTTGTTAATTCCGGGGAGAATAAAGCAGACTTTGAAGAATAGGACACTTCTTGAGCACTCAGTCCTCTTTAAAAGAGTTAATATTCTTCGTGTTGCCCCAGTGCAGGTCAACCGGCCCAATCTCAAAGGTTGTAATCTCCCAGTTGCAACTGAACAGACAGCAGTTTGGGCCTAAATATTTCTTTCTGTGCCATAACCCTCTGCTCACACCAGTCCATTTCTATGCAATGCAAAGCTGCACAAATTGTCAGGACAGGGGCCTAATGGCAAGCCTCTCACACAAACTGCTTATAGCCCAGTCCAGGCAAAGCTCTTTCTCAACCTCATAAGCCAAACCTCACAGTCCATAGTTCTTACTGTATTCAGGTCTATCAACACTGACCAAAATAGTCCATCAAGCTGTACTTACAGCATTACAAGGCATCTCTTAGGCCAAGGTTTCAAATATTCCCACATTCCTCTTGAAAATCAGCTCCAAAAAGCCACAGCCACACATTCAGGTATCTAGCAGCAAATTACACCACTCCTCAGTACTAACATTATAGTTTCAGTCAGGTTCGCATTGCTGGCAAAAATCACCCGACCAAGGGCAGCTTGTGGGAGAAAAATGAGATTTATTTTGGCTTACAGGCTTGAGGCGGAAGCTCCATGGTGGCAGGAGAAAATGATGGCATGAGCAGAGGATGGACATCACCCCCTGGTCAACATAAGATGGACAATAGCAACAGGAGAGTGTGCCAAACACTGGCATCGGGACGCTGGCTATAACAGCCATAAGCCCACCCCCAACAATACACTGCCTCCAGGAGGTGTTAATTCCCAAATCTCCATCAGCTGGGAATCTAGCATTCAGAACACCTAAGTTTATGGGGGACACCTGAATCAAACCACCACATACACATTTCTAGATTTTTCATATTATTTTGTTTGTTTCCCTAAAAATATTCCAGAGATTGTTAGTGAAAAAGTGGCTGGTCAAGTCATTTTCTCCTCTCAGAATTCCCATTTACCTCCTCACCTTTATGAGTGCATGATGTCCCTGCACTCGTTCTCCCTTTGTGTACCTTTCTGAAGGAATGATTCCTGTGCACTCACTCTCCCTTTGTGTACACCCTCACTTTAATGAGTGTATGATTCACCTCACTCTCCCTTTGTATGAGAGACTCCAAAGCAAGGTTGGCTCTGGGAAAACTTCTGCTGGTGACTACATGTGTACATAGATTTCAAACATGCACTAAGGTATTCTTCTTGACAATAGTTTCTAAGACACACATAAGATAAAATGTAATAAAACATAATAGTGGTGACACTATTTCTAGACAGTCCTTTGAAATAATGGGGTAATAGATGGATTGAAACTTGTGAGACCTACATTTCCGCGAGGGTGAGAAATAGTCATAAAGTGAAGGGTCCTCATAGTAAGACATAGTAGTGCAATATGAGAAATGTGTCACTGACTTGCAGGGTGTTCTAAAAGTAGCTCATTCAGTGACCACATCTTGCTGTTTGACACACAATTATGTTAATTTAGTAAGAATGAAGAGTAATTTAAGTATAATTGGGGCTTAAAAGTTAAATGTCATATAACATTGAACATGTTTTCTCTGTGTGTGGAGTGTCTTTAATGAATAATAATACATAACATAATCTATAAATTAAAATACTTTCTGTATTTTTCAAGAGAGTTGAAGTTTTTCCACATGACTGAAAAAGAATAGACAAACAGGTTTCATTAGGAATTCATTCTCAACTAAATGGCACTTTTTACCATCTTATTTTGCAAAATAAAATGAAACAAAAAAGAAAGAAAAAAAGAAAGGAAGGAAGGAAGGAAGGAAGGAAGGAAGGAAGGAAGGAAGGAAGGAAGGAAGAAAGAACTAGTCTTGAAGTTGGATAGAAAATCTCTTCAAGCACATTCATTTCCATACGTGTCCTAGTTCTACATCTGTTTAAAAAAATCAAAAAGTTAATTTAACATTGAATAATTCAATCCACCAACAACTAATAGCCAAGTATTGATACAAAAAAGGGGGGGGGGAGGACTGGAGAGATGGCTTAGTGGTTAAAGCATTTGCCTGCAAATCCAGAGTACCTAGGTTCTATTCCCCAAGACCCACGAAAGTCAGATGCACAAGGTGGTGAATGCATCTGGAGTTCATTTGTAGTAGCTAAAGGCCATGGTGAACCTATTCTTTCTCTCTCTCTCAAATAAAGAAATAAAAACCATGATATTTATTTTGAACAAGTTTGTGATAAGTGTTGAGGAGGTGATTTGTTTTGACAAAAGTTTAGATCAATTTTAATGTGTCAAGGGAGACCTGAAATAGTAAGATCGGTTAAAAAAAAAAAAAAAAAAAAAAAAAAAAAAAAGAAGAAGAAGAAGATTTGCCACACGTAGTGCCACACACTTTTAATCCTAGCACTCAGGAGTATCGCCATGAGTTCGAGGCCACCCTGAGACTACAGAGTTAATTTCAGGTCAGCCTGGGATGGAGTGAGCCCTACCTCGATAAACCAATAAATAAATAAATAAATAAATGAATAAATAAATAAATACATAAATTTTAAAAAATTCAGTCTGACTTGATTTTGTTTTGTACAAGCAGATTAAGTGTGGTGACTGTTGCTGCCAATAAATTAACTATGCAAGCTAATCCTTTTCTAGAACTTATAAAAGTTAAAACCTGCAGTAATATAATGTATTAATTAACTTTCTAAGACTAAATTGACTGAAAACATGCTGTGATTCAAGATCTTCTTGGAGGAGGAGGAAAGAATGAAAACTAGAGGACATATACTGTTGTGATAGAGTGCCATATGATCCTATAGGAAGGTGGTGAAGATAGATAGATAGATAGATAGATAGATAGATAGATAGATAGATAGATAGATGATAGATTGATAGAGGATAGATAGATGATAGATAGATACATAGATACATATTCTAAAACAGTTTCATTTCCTTTTTTAAATTTAGTGATGTTCCACATTGAATGAAACCATGATATTTATTTAAAATGACACCAAATTTTAGTTAAATGACTAAGTTAACTAAATTATTAGGCAATAGTGAAAGCTAGCATGTATAATTGCAATTAATGTTATAGGGAAAGAACACAGGATTCAAGATTGGGAATATTGGTGAGAAGGCTGCCTTGTAAATAGAATGAGGAAATGCCTAAAGTAGAGATGGCATGTGCTAAGGCCTGAAAGAGGAAAGGGATTGAGGCAAAGGAACACCTGGGTAAGGATTTTGCAGTAAGAAATTAATAAGGCCATAACCACAGCCTTGGCATTCAGACAAGAGCTCATACAAGTAAGCACAGGTTTCAACATGCCAGCAGTTCATATTGATAAGGTGGAACAAGCAAATGAGTGGATTCTATGAGATGCAGAAACTCAGGGGAGTCGTCAGGCATTCTGAAGCCAGGGGACAAGCCTGAGAGGCAAAAGTGCTTGCTGCAAAATAAGGAAACATATATATAAAGAATACTGCTCATCTGGTTATGTGCTATTCCTTGATGACAAACAGAACCTTTAAGTCTTTGGTAGAAGTGAAAACCTAAGTCCAAATATAGTAGGACTAAGAATTAGAGTGAGTATAGGTGGTTTTGAAACATTTTGCTTCAAAGAGAGTAATGAAGTTATAACTAGAACTACTGTTTTCGGTCCTTTTGAAGAGAAATATGAGTATGTTTGTGAGCACACAGAAAAGAGTCAGTGTATAGGAGAATTGCTGGTGATATTGAGAGGCAGGGAGAAGATCTGATAGAGCACACACCCAAACTACGTGCAAGACAAGAGAACCTATGTTGCACATTGTTTTAACAATTGGGGAATTCTTTCCCCAAAGTAGCAACATTTATTTGGCTGATATATAAAGATAGCATAGTTCCAACAATCCAACTTTGGTTTAAAACTAACTATTTAGCACACTAGAGAACACTGGAGTTTTATTTTTATTTATATCAGAGTTAATCATAAGAGAATATTAGAGTAATAATACTTCCATGTATGTATCTATGTCTGCCAATTCATATATAATCATATTTACATATTCTTTATGAACATGATACTTATATGATATATATATATGTATGAATATATGCATGTATTCTCACCTGAATACAAGTATATCTGTACTTGTTTTTGGAATGAATAACTCCTAGTTATTTCTTTCATCTGAAATAACTAACAGTGCTCCTTTGATATTTGTTAGTTCTGTAAATGAGGCTGGTGATATATTACAAATAGCACAATTGTAGTCAGGCAGAGTCATACAAATTACCTGCTTAACTCAAAGTTATTGTGAAAATGGGTTGATACATATATCAAACAAGATATTTAAACATAAACTGATTAATGAAAATTGTTTTTCTGCATTTTTGAGATGCAAGCATAGAGAGTCTAACAAAGTGCAGTCCACTAAGAATCAAATGTTTTTGATTCCTGTGTTGTCTCTTCTTAATAACCAACCTGCCCCTTCCCAGAAGTAGGTTTTATATAGGAATGGAATCTGAATAATAACAAATAAATCAAGTTCTTTTCTTGATGACTTACTTTTAGTCCTGAATGAACATAACTAAAGAATTGTTGCTTGATTTATTTTTACCCATATGTCTTAAGAAATACTCATCTTCACATTGAAACAAAATGTTTACTTAATACATAGATCACAAGCATTAATATACGTGGCATATTTTTCACTTTCCTGAAATACCATTAACTTTGTAACAGTTTTAAAACATTTAGGCTTAAACAATTTCTTTTTATTTTTGTGATGATTGGGTATAATAATTTAGGATGTAACCCTACCTTGACCAGAGAATATAACTATTTCTCTTATTAATTGCAGGCAGGCAAGCACCAGTGTAGACTCAAAGGTAAATAAAAAGTGACAATTTACCCTCTAGTTTAAGGTGCATGTCCTGTGGCTGTAGGATGTCATCCTTCATTCTTCCTTTATTTCATTCACAATTCATCTTCACTGCACATTCTGTATAGAATTCTTTGTGTTGTCTACTCAGAAAAATTAGAGATGAAATAATAGTTGCCATCTCTATGTGGTAATATTTTTATGCTCATAAACTTGAAAACTTTTAATTTTAATTTAGACAAGATTTACCCATGAAAGAGAGATAGTCATTTATATTGTTGGAATCATATAAAATAGTAGCAAGAGTTTAATTCTATATCCAAGCTTGTCAATTTTCTTTCTCAAGAGTTAGGAAAATTACACATTAAGCTAGTCTTGGCTGTCTGAAATGGAAGCATGTCTTTTCTACTTGATTATAACTATCTGTTCCCATTTCTGAAATTAATCCACTTTGAAGTCCATTTTTACCAAAGACATTTCTACAAGGCAAAATAACTCTTGTAGAAGTGTCTATTCCAGCTTAGCTTAAGGATCAGACAGTAAGTCCTTTCTTTTCATGAGTTATAATTGAAATTTGATGACTTACAATGTGTGTTCCTGTCAGGAGCAATGCATTTCAAATAACATTAAGTACATACACAATGTGTATACCTATCTAATTTTTTTTTTTAATCACTCTATTTTACTGATCATTTTTAAATTGTACAATAGATTAGGAAAATAATTTAAAAGTTTGTACAGATTTTTTTCCATTTTAGTTGAATAATTTCTTGTCCAGATGCCCAGACACCACAGAGACATAGGAAGAGTAATGTCACACCATCGAGAAAATCCTTATCAATACAAAGCTCTTTGCTCTGGTGGCAGTAGGTGCATGGCATGATGAAGTGGGTCTCTGGTGACAGTAGGTGCATGACATGATGAAGTGGGTCTGCTTTGCTGTTTGTACACTGGTCATTCTAGCAGAGGTTGTTTATTAAGAAAACAGATGGAGAAACTTCAACTATATTTTGTGCCTTCCGTTTACTATAAAATGTTGGAAGACATGAAAAGTACAATAAAAGTAATTGAAGGCATCAAAGAATAATTCAGGTGTGACAGGAGAGAATGTGCTTTCTCCTTGCTCCAGGAGAGGGTAAATCTTATACTTTGAAAAGCTTTAGAAGTTTAATTTGTCTTTTTCCTAAGCAAACTCTTAAGTCAGTGACTGTTATGAGACTTGTTTTTCCACCCTACTGTATTTATAAAAGTCAGGTCATCTACAGTCTTTTTAGAGCACAGTACCTGTGGTTGATGAGTTACAAAAGAACCCCAAAACCCATATGTACTTGAACACTGTTGAATTTGACATAATTTATTTATTATTAGGAACCTTTATTGTGTACATAAAGTTTATAATGTATAAGCTTCAAAAAAACACGCTTTCTTTAGAACAAGATAGTCTTGCCCTTTGCATGTACTATAACTTATATGTAAAAAATTTCTTCTCTCAGGTTCTCAAGACATGTGTTCCTTTATAACATTTCTATAGCTGAATAATCAACAACAAGTAGCATATTAATTTTTCTGACAAAGGCAGATTCTCCCAAGGGCTAGATCTAACTGCTTGCTGGCCATGTTGTTTTAGTCTGTGATTGTTGGACCTTTCTCTGCTTCCTTCTGTTCTTCATTACTACTTTTATTGTATTATTTTTGACTTTATAATAGCCCTGCATTTCCTGATTTGGTAAAACAGGGGATTACTTACTATATTATAAGAAAGTAAAGATCCAGTCTCTACTTTTGTAGCCACAAGAATGTGCAGTGGCTTCATCTAACAAATAAGAATTGTTCTCTGCAACACTAATAAACCTGCCAGATAAGATTTTAGGAGGTATGTGAGGAAGTGTTTCAACTTTATTTATTGTGTTATCACTTATGATGAATGTATCACTTACACACAGGACTCTTTGTAAGAAGCACTTAACAAATTTCTGGGAGTTCTCCCAATGACCCTCTAAGAAATAGGAATAGAGTATTTATAACCTCTGCTTCACAAGTGAGGCAGCTTGAATGACACATTTATATTCCTGTATGTTTTACTTTTTGGCAAAAATATCGCTTCAAGTTTGAAGACTCACCATTGCTATCCCCCAGAAGGAGACAAAAGAAAAGAAGCAGAGAGAAAATACATAATTAAGCGATACTATGAATCTAGTGACCTAAATTAAACATTTTTACTAAGCAAATATTCTCCCCTTAGAGCTATTTGAACATACATATCAATTTGGATCCTGTTCATGTTGACTGTGGAATGATGATCCCTTCAGTTGTGGTCTAGAGCAGCTGAGGGTTTTCTATGAAATGGCTTATGTTCAACTTAAAGGAAGCTCAGCACTAATGTGCTGTTTGCAAAATCTATTCTAATACTGAATATGGAATTTACATGCATGTCTCCAGGCACTTTAGTGCCTTTGAGTTTTTGTAAGCTTTGTGACTACTTTAACTTTTAATCTGTTTTTTATTGTAAAACATTTAGAATATTTGCAGATCCAAACATTCTTAAATTAAAAGAGTGGTATTAATATTAATGCCATAATTTTGGATTTAGAGAGCCTTTTTAAGCCTTGAATAAATAATCATAACATTTCCAATTTTCCAGAAATACCACAAATTTCATGTTAGCAGCTTTTCATAAATTATAGATGGACTTGGTTTCTCATGTCCCTTTCCTAACATAACTCCCTGTTGAAGCATCTAGGACTGGGTGATTCCTTAGATCAGCGAAAGTGATATCTCATAACTGGGGGAAAGTGAATCTTCTGGGCCAACAGAACAAACAATGATACTGTGGGTTACAAAAATCAGCTGGGTGTGGTAGCACACGCCTTTACCCCACACTCAGGTGGGAGAGGTGGAATCATCACTGTGAGTTCAAGGCTAGCCAGGGACTAACACAGTGAATTGCAGGTCAGCCTGAGCTAGAACAAGACTATAGCTCTCTCTCTCTCTCTCTCTCTCTCTCTCTCTCTCTATATATATATATATATATATATATATATATATATATATATATACATATATTAATAACCAGTCTTACTCAACTCAAGACACAATATCAAAATATGATAGCCTAGATGTCTTAAACAATAAACATAGTGATTGAGTTCTCGTGAGCAGTCTCCACCTCTTCTTTAAATTTACACATTCTTGCTTTGTCTTCACATGGTAAAATGAGAGATCCCTCTTCTTTCTCTTTGTTAATATACAGGCACTCATTTCACAGTGAGGGATCCATCCTCATTACCATCTGTAATGGAATCATGTATTGACTTTTTTTCAATTTTTAAGCTTTTTATTTTTTATTAGTTGTGTATATAGTGTGTATACAGCCATGATGGTATCATCGTTAGCCTTCTCTCTTTCCTCCCCCCATGAGTAATGTAGGTCTTCTCTAATGGGGGTAGCCATCAGTTATGTGGGAGAGGCAATGACTGGGCATAATGATCCAAATCATAGCTCTAACAATCTTTCTGCCCCCTCTTCCATGAATTTCCCTGAGCCATGTTGGGTTCATTTTAGGTCTATTTCAGTGTCTCTGGATATCTGATTTGGTAGGAGTTGAGTTTTCTTTGTGTTTATCTCCTTCACCCTTGTGCTGGTACCAGGTTCACCAAGAAGGGAGCTTGATATTGGAGAGCGGGCTTATTTTTGGATATGGTTCTGATTTGTTTACTGTTTCCAGGTATGGGTTTCGATCCATTAGCCAAATCAAGAGCAGTCGGTAGCCCACCATGGCTGTGTGCTACCATTGCACTTGTGTGAGCATCACGTCAGGTTGTTTGCTGTTGAGTAGCTTATATCACAAATTGCTTAGACAGATGTTGGTCATTTTCCCCCAGTCACTCATGTAGCACCTTCTGGCACAAGACAAGCTAACTGGGGACTGACTCTCTTCCAGATTCTAGCCAGGTCTCTCACTTTTCTGTCCCAACAACATATTGTGTCTTCAGAAGTAGTGTCTTACCATTAACCTTTGATGGGTCATCAAGTACTCTGACAGAAATCTGTCTTTTTTTGGGAAAACTTGTAGGTCTCAGTGATCAACAGCTCCTTATGGATGTTAACCACATGCTGGTACTGGGAGTTACAGGTTAGGGCCAAGGGAAAAGAAGAAAAATATAGGTAATATGAAAGAGAAAGAGAGAAGAGAAAGAAGAGGGAGTGAGAGAGAGAGAAATGGGAAAAGATTGAGATTATTCTTCATCATACCCTCTCCAGGCCCCTGTGATTCAGGTGTTCTTTCTAAGCACCTGATGCAGGTTTGACCTTTTAGTATGTCTTTCAGGATAAGGATTTTATGGTACCATTTCCATTTGGGTGCAGTTTTTTGTCCCCCCTTCCCCTGACCTCCCACCCCACCATCCCTATTGTTCAGTCCTCAAGATTTTTCTTAGGTGTGTTAGCATCTCAGGCAAATACATGTTAGGAGCTACAGATGAGTGAGACCATGCAATGATTATCTTTCTGTGATTGTGTGAGTTCACTGAAAATATGTTCCAACTTTGATCATTTTTTCTTCAAATTGCATTGTGTCATTTTTCCTTATTGCTGTGCAGAATTCCATCATGTAGATATACCACATCTTAGTAATCCATTCATCTAATGATGGACATCTGGGTTGATTCCAGCTCTTAGCTACTATGAATTGAGCAGTTATAAACATGGTTGAGCAAATATCTCTGAACTGAGGCTTGGAGCTTTTAGGGTAAATGCCCAGTATGGGGATAACTGGGTCTGTTGGTACCTCTGTAGTCATCCTTTTTAGGAATCTCCATATTGCTTTCCATAGTGGTTGTACCACCTTACATTCCCACCAACAGTGAATGAGGGTTCCTAGTTCACCACAAGCTTGCCAGCATTTGTTGTCATTAGATTTTTTAATGTTTGCTGTCCTTACTGGGGTAAGGTGGAATCTCATTGTTGTTTCAATTTGCATTTCCCTGATGATTAGGGATGTTGAACATTGTCTTAAGTGTGTATTTGCCACACACTGCAGGTGATGGCATTAGGAGGTGCTACTGACTTCTAAGAAGTGTAGTATAGTAGGTTATTCAGTTACTGGGGGACTTCTTTTGAAAGGAATTATATAACCTTTCTCTTTTACTCACCTTATCTGCTTCTTGGCTTTATTTGGGCAATTTTGAAGCCTGCCTCAGTGAGGGAAGGCATTAATTGATCCCTTAGCTTGGCTGGTGAAGTGGAGGAGTCTGTGTCAGCTTGAGGACATAAATTCATGTTTCCAGAATACACTGTGGAAGCAGTTAATGCCTCAGACTCACTGGCTAGGTTGCCTAGCCAAACGGTGAGCTCTAAATTCAGGGAGAAACATTGTCTCAAAGAATAAGGAGAGTGACTGAGAAATAACTGTGATGTTGACGCCTGACATCTACCCCCCCACACACATATGTAAACTTGCTACTGCATACATATATGTGCCCACACACAATTGATTTTATTTTTTTAAAATAATTTTTGATAGGTAGTGAAAATGAAGTAACACAAGGTAAAGAAAAATTAAAAAATAAAAATAAACATGCCCCAATAGAACTTTTAGCTGGTCTCAAACTATTAGATTGTCCTGACTTTTGTGGAAAAACTACTCCTGGTGTGAAGGAAGTGGACATGGTACTCTATTCAGCTACACTCCAGAGCTCATGGTGCTGCTCCTAGTCTCCTTGCTGTTCATTTTAAGAGTGTGCATAGCCTCTCCACTCAGTCACTGATTTATGAACTTATGCAAATGTTTTCAGGCAGGAAATCACAGGAGACAGATTTAGTGAAGTTTAAAAAGGAAGAGGGAGACTTCTGAGTTGCTGGGCTCCATGAAGAACCAGCTGGGCCTAAAAAGGACAACTTTGGGTTTAACAGAAGAGTTATGAACTACCATGGTATAGGTATATATGTTAACATAATGTTGTCTTATACATTGCCTACTTCAGCTATAAAGTTAATTATCTAAATTATCTTCAAGTAGTTTTAGAAGACAGAAGACAAGAGTTCCTTTCTGAGAGGTATGATGCCTTGTCTAAGCCTCAATTTTAATTCCTCAGTACCTACTCTACATAATTAGATCATATCATGGTATATTCTATTTTACCATTAAAATATTTGGTTGGAACCATTGCCCCTTTAACAAGATGAAGAGAAGTGCAATCTCTCCCACCCATGCATCCAGGTATCCAGCCTCAGCAGTCTTGTTCTGTGCAGTGAACCCTGATGGTGGCTATCTTGTGCTAGAGCAGTTTGAGTCCAGTCTTCCCTTTCCAAGCCTTTGGGGAGGAACTAGAATTCTTCTTGCTCCCTTTTCCTCTCAGAATTCAGATCTACATGGACACAAACAGTGAAATAGAACAAAAAAATACATTTTATACACAGTTTTTAATTTTTTTTTCTCATTTATGTAAGAGAGAAAGAGAGAGAGAGCATGGGCATAACAACACCTCTTGCCACTGCAAATAAATTCCATACACATGCACTACTTTGTGCATCCAGCTTTACATAGGTACTAGGGAATAGAACCCAGGACAGCAGGCTTTGCAAGCAAGTATCTTTAACTTCTAAGCATCTCCCCAGCCAATCTCCTCAATATTTAAGATGTTATATTTGTAATGACATATAGAATTTATTCTTCATGCTTTAAGGACTTTTATAAATTATGACATTAAATATGGTATCTCCACTAAGTAGTCATAGAAGTATAGGAATCTTCAAAAATTTTGAACTGATATAAATGAAATTCTCTAAAACCTGCCTATGAATGTGTTATCATGCTCACTGGGCAGCCTATGAGATTTCTACAACCTACACATAGCATCATCATTTATCTGTTTTTAAAAGCATTTTCCTCCATTATTAGTCAGTACAACTTTGTTTTAGAATACTTACTTTGAAATATTATTTTCCACCTATTGGACCCATGATCTTTGAAGATCATTACCATTTTCCCCATTATTCTGGGGATTTAATCATGGAAGTATGCAACCCAGATTTTATCAGGCCAATGTAACTTTGGCAGTTTTGCTAGGTCTCCATTTTGTTTAGTTACCTCATCTTGCAAGTCTGTGCATAGTTATTCTGAACCATCTAATTTACCCAATAATTTCAGTCTTTGAAGCATGACACCTTATCACTAAAGTTCCTCAAATTCTATTTTTTCCAATCACTTTCCAGGCAAATAGGAACTTAATTAAACATTAGTGTTGTTTAATCATCAATTTTGAATTCAGACCATGCTAGCTATATAGTCAAACAACTTATAACCCCTTAATGATGATATATTTTCAGGAGAGAATAACTCCAAGTGAAACAATTAGAGAGTTCAATTGTAGGTACTTTATGAAGTGCTAAATTCTAATACCCATGCCTTAGAAATAAAAGTATTATATCTTTTGTCATTTCATATTAGTTAATCTTCATGGTCTTGGTCTTGTTGCTACTAAACTGTTGAATTTAATGTGTGATACCATATGTGCTAATAAATACATTAGCATTTTTCATCTCCCATTCTGAAGTAATAGACTTATGTGGATTCCACCCATGTGTGTGTGCAAGCTGTATAATTATCTCAGTTATTTACTCCCACAAATTCTCAATCCTAGCAAAAGTTATGAACATTTTAGGTTTTATTGCTCAAGTGAACAGTGTTCTTTGCCGAGTCTTCTTCACAAGTGAAGCCTTTATCATAATACTTTTTATGAGCTGCAAGTTTCAATGACTTCAAGAAAAATCATTCTCCTAGCAGTACCAATATTTCCATCAAGCAACTTAATAAGTTATAGTGATAACACTGGCTACCATTCAGTTGATGACAGGTGGCAGAGAAAGGACACAATGGAATGTTCCATCTGTCTCCTACTTTCTATCCAAGGCTTAAAGGGCAGAGTATGTTTTGTTCTATATGCTTCTGCTTTTTCAATCTCTACACCGTTAAAAAGTACTTTAGATTACAGCAGGTTTACACATCTTGAAGGTCAAAACCATATGCTTCATTTTTCCTCATCTTTTTAAGAAAGAATACTGGCTTATTTCTTATGAAAAGCCGAATTCTGGTTTTGGATTTTTATCTGCTATTCATCAAAAAATGTGTGACCTTCTAACAGCTTAACACAGATAGATCCATCCAAAACCAGAATTCACATATCTGAAATAATAAATATAAAGGAGATCGGTATAAGGCAAAATCATGAAACTGATAAATGCAGTAAGAAACTTCATTTAATTATTACTCATAGTTGTTTTCAGATGTAGTCTGCAGTCATACTCATGACAGTAAGGTTACAATACTACTAAGGACATACATACATAATGACAGGTGTAAAGCTTCCATTTCACATGAGGAGAGAGTGCTATGAATAGCTTGAATGGTGAAAGTGAGTTTTAAGAGTAGTATGGTACTTTTTTTCCTAATGATTACTATGATACTTCTTATATGGCCTATTCTGAACCAGTTAGATGTAGTAAAGTTTTTTTTAAAAAAAAAATAGTAAAAGGCAAGAAATAAAGGGGCATAAAATGTTTCTGGAAAATTGTCCTCTCTTCTTTTTTACCATTAACTCAAGTTGTATACCTTTTATAGTGGAGAATATATATTTAATATATTTAACTACAAGTGGTTTATTCTGAGTAAGTTAGAATTGGTTAGCTCTAATAATTCCATTTAACTTAATAATGAGTTATTTCCTGATATACACAATTTCCTGATATACACAAGTAAAGGTATCATTGTCTTTGTGGTACTTATAATGTAGCATGAAAAATTAAAATATGCTTTACAGGGCTAGAGATATGGCTTAGTGGTTAAGGCACATGCCTGAAAAGCCTAAGGACCTAGGTATATTTCCCCAGTACCCATGTAAGCCACATGCGCAAGGTGGCACATCATGTGTTTGGAGTTTGTTTGCAGTGGCTAGTGGCCCTGTCATGACCATTCTCTCTATATATCTGCCTCTTTCTCTCGATCTCTCTATATCTAATAAATAAAATATTTGTAAAAAAATGAAATAGGCTTTAAATGTTGTAAATAAGAGATGTTCTAAGTGTGAATGTAACAAAAGAGATAAAGGACACTGCTCCTAACTTCAGGACAAGCAGGATGATATATTGGTCACAATGTAGCCACAATATGGATGCTAGATGAAACATAGAAGGTTGTTAGATCTAGAAAGGGCAAAGGATTTTAGTTCCAATGATATTGGTGAAGACATAGAAAAAAGGTAACACTGGACATTTCAATGATAAATAGGTCTCCATGTGTGTCTTGGTTGAGAATGAGGAATGAGAATAAGGAAATAATACAATTTAGAAGAGAAGATATGACAGAACAAACTGTGTGGCAGGAGTTCATAAGCAGAGATGCTCAGAATGGTACCTGTAGAGCTTCTCTGGCACACAAAATGCCCTGCATCCGTCAGAGCAGCCTTGGTTCCAGTTCTGTCTGGGCATGGGCGTTGACAAGATGATGCAGATGGTACTTGGTAGAGGTCTGTAGAGAAAGCTTTAAGACATCATGAATATTATCAAAATGTGGTGATCAATACAAAATATTAAAATTATCAAAGTATAAATGATATATTAACAGAAAAGTACTTTTAGAAAATTCTTCTGGTGATAAGGTCAATTTGTGGCACTGAATATACAATGTAGAAAGGTTGCATATAAAGTAAATATTGCACAGGTTGATTTTTTTTTTTAATTTGGCAAAAAAAATTTGATGATCAAGAAAAAGTGGGGGTACTAATGGCAATCCTTTTCATTGGAAAAAGAAGAGGTTTTGGAATGATCAGTGTATTAGTCAGGGTTCTCTAGAGAAACAGAATGGATAGAATGAATTGTATTAAAAGGGAATTTATTGAATTAGCTTACAACAGTCCCGAAATAGCAGGTTGCAGGCCCGAGAGTCAAGGAACCCAGTAGCTGCTCAGTCCACGAGGCTGGATGCCGCAGCAGTCCCAATCCGGCACTGAAGGCCTGGAGGTTTCCTGGAGAGACGCTGCTCTTCCATCCACCCTGGTCTTCAGTCCACACTGGAAAGCAGCAAGCACAAAGCAGAGAACAGCGAGCAGTACCAGCAGCCAGGTGGGAGGAGAGAGAGCCTTTTTCCCAGAGCTTCTTTGTATCAATCAGCCCCCTCCTCCAAGAGGGACCACCCACTCTGGGGAAGGGCTCACCCTGGGGGAAGGATTCTTCCTTTAGTTAATCCTTCCTAGAGGCAACCTCAGAGACACACCTATGAGGAATGTCTGTGGATTCCTAAACAAATCAAGTTGACACAAACTTAACCATCACAATCAGTGACTAAATAAATGCATATTTAATTGGCTAGTTGATTAATCTGATGGCTTTGCATGTTTAATTTATGTTCTTTTAGAGCTACTTTAGTAAGGAAGATTTTTGAATGGTTTTCATTAATAGTCTAGTAAAAACACAGTACCAGATGATCTTTGAGGCTAGAGAAAAAAATAAATTCAGATTACGAACTTTGACTTCCATTTACGAAACAGGAAAATATAGTTGTCCAAGAAGTGTATAATAATTTTCTATAATCATCAGGGCAATGTACACAATGAAAGTAGGCCACAGAATTTAGGAAACAGTACAATTAGTCATGTGGAATACTGCATCACATTTGAGGAAAGCAGGACATAAAAATTTAGATGTGCTAACTTTAGAAATAAGTAATAGTGTTTGAGCTGGAGAGATGGGTCAGCAGTTAAGTGTGCTTGACACTTGTGCCAGAGAGGCCCTGAGACTGCTAGCACCCACATAAAATGCTGGAGATCTGCATGAGGTGATGGTGGGATATGAACTGGAGAATCACAGTCACTGCTGTGAGAAAACAGTAATGTTGTGGTGGAGAGAGAAACTTGGTGTCAAAGAAGTATGTGACAGAGGTCATCTGACATTCTCCTTTGGCCTCTGCATACATGTTCACACACACACACACACACACACACACACACACACACACACCTCGGCAGCCATACTCTACAATTGGCCAAAACATGAGGAAAAAAAACAAAGGAAATAGCCATTTTCATTTAACAGCCTGGAAAAGAGTTACTTGTGAATGATTTGAGAGATGCTCAGTAACAGAACCGAGGAAAAGAGGCTTGAAAATAAATCAAGGGTATATTCTAAAATAGGAAGTAAAACAATACAGCCAAATGAAGAAATCTGAAGAATAAGCCAGCATATTGGCATTGTTTCCCACCTGGATCTTGAAATCACCAAGATTGTTGGCACCTGTGGCTTTCTAAATGTTGTGACAGTTTCTTAGTAATTTTGAGTATATAACTGCATGAATTCCCTATTCAGACTCTCATTAGATATTGATTTCTCTCATGCAGAAGTTATCTCACAAATAAACTGAAGGTTTCAGGATTTCTGATGTCACTGTTTCTGTTGATCTTGGTGATAGTAAACATGCCTTGTAGAGCACCCAAGTTATATATAACATATATTACAATCACTTGCTGTATTTTGATCCTCACATGTAAACTTTTTTTTTATAATATTGGAACACGCTTTTTGTGAGAAAAGGAATTTTGTTACTTATAATTTTAAAAAAATGAAAATAAGCTTAATATTCCATTACTTGGGATTGTTTTAATTTCAATGGCTATGGAAGCCTCCAGATTAATAGCTTTGAAAAAAATCAGTATATAACCACTACATGATGTTTGCTTTTATAAAAGTCATGTTCTCTCCAGGTGTCATGGAATAGTTTGAGTCAATTGACAGTCTACCACTATGATTGTTCTTAACACTTAAAAAGTTAACCTTCCACAATATACCTCCAACAGTAGGTATTAGTTCATTTCATTGTAATACACAAATGTCCATCAGCATCCACACATTCCCAAAATAAATCAGGAGCTTGCTAACAACAGTCAATCTAGATATTCCTCATACATGAAAATGTAAACACTGTGAGAAAGGGATCTTCTCATTTTAGTTTTAACTTATGTCCTTGGCATCATGCAAAATATCTAATTCTTTTTTTTTATTAGTTCTAGACATACTTAGTATATAAAAAGCACATGTTAGTACCATCCTTTCCCTCATCCCTTGCCCTTTTCCAAAGGGGGCCTCCTTGTTGGGGATGCAGATCATCTCCATGGGGATTGTGGGTCATGCATTGTGGGGGTAGCCATCAGTTATGGGGAAGAGGCAATGTCTCTGTGCATAATGTCCCAACTTGTGGCTCTAACATTCTTTCCACTTCCTCTTCTGCAAAATTCCCTGAGCCATGTTAGGTGTGTTTTAAGTCTACTTCAGTGATGGGCTCTTAGTAGCCTCTAGATCTTTGGTTTGGTAGGGGTTGAGTATACTCAGTGTCTACCTCCTTCACCCTTGCACTGATATCAAGTTCACCAAGAAAGAAGTACTCTTGCTCATCTCCCTAATTCCTCTGTGGTTTTAGTTGGGGCCAGGGTAGAGTGCAATGGGTTGTTTGTTTCCTCAGGTTCCACTCCCATCTGAAAAAGAGAAGCAGATTCTCCAACAGAAAGCGAAGTCAGCACAGTTAAATGGGATAATCATTAGTAATTTGGAGTAAATTTAATGGGCATAGACCCTCTTATAGCCCAAGATTAGTGCAAACCTGATATTGGAAAGCAAAATCATTATCTGTATATGATTCTGACTTGTTTCCCAGTTCCAGATATGATTTCCTTTCCACTGAGTGGATA
Source organism: Orientallactaga sibirica (assembly GCA_036365145.1). Taxonomy (NCBI): domain Eukaryota; kingdom Metazoa; phylum Chordata; class Mammalia; order Rodentia; family Dipodidae; genus Orientallactaga; species Orientallactaga sibirica. The sequence goes on from JAEOAD010000240.1 coordinate 8,617,390, forward strand.
TGTTAGCCAATCCAAGAGCAGTTGGTTACACACCATGGCTGTGTGCTACTATTGTACTTGTGTGAGCATCACATCAGGTTGTTTGCTTCTTAGTAGCTTAGACTTTGAGTTTTTCAGTCACATGTTGGCCATTCCCCCCACACCCACTGGTAACTCATGTATCGCCTTCTAGCACCACATGGGCTAACTGTCTGGGGACTGACTCTCTTCTGGATTACAACCAGGTCTCTCCATGTCCCGTGCTGACATCCAATGGTGTCTTCAGCAGTAGGGTCTTACCATTAATCTCTGGTGGGTAATCAAGTGCTCTGACAGAATTCTGGCTTATTTTGGGAGACCTTGTTGGGTACTCTGACCTTGTAGGGAATCTCTAACCTTGTAGGGCTCATTGTGGGTGTTAACTGCATCCTGGTACTGGGAGTTACAGGCCAGTGCCAAGAGAAAAAAAAAAAAAAAAAAAAAAAACAGGAAAAATTTAAGCTAAGCTTCATCTCACCACCTCTAGGAACCTTTGATTCAGGAATAAAAATAGGAGGAACTCTCCATGATATAGGACTGAGGAAAAACTTCCTGAACAAAACCTCAGTAGCTCAGGAACTTAAACAATCACTCAACCAATGGGATTTCATGAAGCTGAAAAGGTTTTGCACAGACAAGCTTACTATAAGAAGAACCAATAGATTACACACCGAATGGGAAAAAATAATGCCATCTATGCAACTGACAGAGGCCTAATATCAAGGATATACAAAGAACTCAAAAACCTAACAAAAAATCAAACAACCCACTCACAAAAGGGTACAGAAATCTGAACAGGGAGTTCTCAGAGGAAGAAATACAAATGGCAAACACACACTTAAGAAACACACACTTAAGAAAATGTTCCTAACCATCAGGAAAATGTAAATTAAAACACTTATGAGATGCTACCTTATTCCAGTAAGAATAGAAAACTTTAAAAAATAAAATGAAAACAAATGTTGGCAAGGATGTGGAGAAATAGAAACACTCATTCACCATGGGTGGGAATGTAAGCTGGTACAACCACTTTGGAAATCAATATGGAGACTCCTAAAATCGTTGACTATAGTTACCAACAGACCTAGTTATTCCCTGACTGAGCATTTACTCTTAAAGCTCCATGCCTCAGTTCAGAGACATTTGCTCAACATGTTTATAGCTGCTCAATTCAAAATAGCTAAAAACTGGAATCAACTCAGGTGCCCATCATTGGATCAAAGGATAACCAAGATGTGGTATACCTTCATGACGGAATTCTATTCAGCAGTAAGAAAAAAGTAACACAATGAAATTTGTAGAAAAATGGTTGAACTTGGAACAAATCATACTCATTGAATTTACATAATCATAGAAAGACAATCGCCACATGGTCTCACTCATTTGCAGTTCCTAACCTGGATCAGCCCAAGTTGCTGACATACCTGATAGGCATCTTGAGGCCTGGACAATAGGGAGGGTAGGGCCTGTTGTGAGAGAAAGTGTATGTGGGAGAGGGGTGCACAAAACTGAATCCAAACTGAACTGGTACCATAGAAACCTATATCTTGGAAGATAGACTAACAGGTTGAGCCCTCAACTGGACCTTAGGGAGAACACCTGAAAATATTTAATTCTTAATGAATAATCTACACAGAATGAATATATTTGATGGGTAAAGAACACACAGGAAACTATATCTTCACGCATAATAGATTGTTTTCATCAGTTTCTGAACTTACCATGAGTATCATGGGTTTTATTTTCACTTGATTGTACATTTTGTTCAGTATTATTTAACCCACAACACAGGCACTCCACATCCATTCTATTGCATGTTGATTTCATCTTCACAGTGCATTTTAATTAAAGGGCTACATCTTTGGCACATCAATTAGAGGGAGATAAGCTGGTGCATTTTTAGTCTGGGAACATAGCTCAAGCTATTTCTCAGATGTTTGTTCTTGGTCAATTCTCTTGATATTTTCCTATGTTTTTTTTTTTTTTTCCCTAAGTTTGTTCTTCTTGGCTTTCAAACTCAATACTATTTTGAGAGACATTTAATCCATAGAGTTTATTACTTTAGCTCTAACCCATCACATTTATCACTTCAGTGTATTGTAAAGTTTCTTTGATTCCAAAGACACTAAGCAGCTTAGTAAGTACTTAAAAAGACTCTTACTCCAGGAGAAATAAAATTTGGAAATGTATGCCAGTTTCATAATTTTAGCATTTTGACTTAATTTAAACACAGGATTTGAAACACTCAGGAATGGTGCATCAGCATATATAGTTTGATTAGCTTCAGATTGCATATATGAGCTGCTACATGTAACTAAAGTGTTTTAATTTACCAAAGGAAAAGCAAGTTCTTGTTATTCTCCAGCTTAAACTTTCATTTACCCACAGTTGGCAGATTCAACAAAGTAAAAAACATGTATTTACGGCTTCAGGAACTTATATTCAGAAACCTAAAATAAATTTCTTCTAAAATGAAAAGCTTTTGCCAAGAAGCATAGGACGCTGTGTAGGGAGCTTGAGGGAAATGCTGTGATTTCATGGTTGGGACTTTCTAATTCTCTAGCACTGAATTTGAATTCAGATTTTAGTATTCTGTCCTTTTTGCAGCATAAATATTGAATCTATAAAAGAAGGAACATTCAAAATACCTATGTATCAAGGTTTTGTGTAATGAGTAATACAAATAAATTACTTTTAAAGTGGAATTCAAAGCTTGAAGTTTAATGAGTGTTAGTAGCCTGAAATCAACACTCTGCAGGAATTTCTTCCTTCTTCTCTCTTTCCCTTCATGTCTCCTTTTTCCTTCCACTCTTCTGCAGATTTTATAATTGCTATTTTCTCTGTTTTGCCAGGATTACTGTTTTGATTACATTCCATTGGAACTAATAATGTAACGGTCCAATAACTTTAGTAGGTCTTGGTCTTTTGCTACTGTAATTCTTTCTCCATAGTGCCATGAGGTTGATCCATTTTTCTGCATGTCTGATCAACCAAATTCTTTCTAAAAGTACTGTGGTTTCTGCATTGCCTACTTGAAGGTACCCTACTGTTCACCGTGGCATTTAGTACCATCAACTTGCAGCATCAAGTGCATCTTATGCCCTATTATTCAAGAGCCAGAAACAATGCTTTTCTCAGCTTCCCTACACAAAAGGGGCATCATGTACACCTCAGAGTCTATGTCTAGGTTTTCTTCTACTACTGGTACTTCACTTACTTCCATGACTCTGTGGCAGAAACACATTGCCTTTATAGTATTGTTTACTAATGTTTAAGACGTAGTCTAAGCACATCAGAAGAACAACTTTGGAAGTACATTGTATTAGGGTATCTGGATTTAATAGACGATACAATTCATCAGCTACTGTCACATATTGGAGGGGGATCTTTGGATAATGTAGTCACGGACTTGATGACCACTAATTTCAGCAATAAAGGAAAATAATAAACTGTGTGTATCTCCTCACAAGGTTTTTGTGGGGATTAGGCACTTTACTAATTTTCTCTTGCTGTCATGCAACACAAATTCAATGCTTAAATCAATGCATGTGTTATATTGGCATTATGAGACCCAGGCAACCAAGATCGTTCTCAGTGGTCCAAAACCCAAGTGGTGGCAGAGCTACATTCCTTTGTAAAACTTAATGGAAATACCTATTTCTGTTTCATCTTCTACGGGCCTTTCACAAGCCCTTTCACATATGCCCTACATTTCAGAAGTTGAGGTGTTGTCCTTCTCGTGACAGCCTCTCTTTGATTATTACTGGGAAAATTTCTCCACTTTTAAGGAGCCTGTGATGAGATAGGGCCTACAGATCTTGAATAATCTCCAAGTCATTAGTACTGTTTTATCTGCAAAATTCCTTTTGTGATGTGAGATAGCAGATTCATAGGTTCCAAGAATTGGGATGGTTTCATCATTTGGACCCAACTTGAGAATAACATTTGTTCATTCACAAAACTATTGGGCATTGCTTATTGCCAATCATTTTTATCCTCTTGACAAATGAAAGTTCAGATTTCTGATGTGTATGTTTCTGCTTAGATGTTTTACAAAAAAAAAAAAAAAAAAAAAACAACAACAACAAAAAAAAAATTGCTTTTTCTCTGAGAGCAACCCAAAATATATAACTAATACCAATAAATGATAGTGAACATAAAAGGCTCTTTTACTCTTCTACTTCTAGTCAACCTCAATAGTTTCATTAAAAAAGAATAATGGAAGGCTGGAAAGATGGCTTAGTAGTTAAGATGCTTGCCTGCAAAGTCTGAGTACCCAGCTTCAAGTCCCCAGAACCCATATAAGCCAGATGCACACAGTAGCACATGTGTCTGGAGTTCGATTCTTGTGGCTAGAGGCACTGGTGTGCCTAATCTCTCCACCCCCCCCCCAAATAAATAAGTTAATAAAAATTTAAAAACAGAAAAATAATAATGATAAGGAATTACTCAGTCTCTGTAATATTGATGAAGTAGAATGGAAAACACTTGAGGATATGCTCTTGCCAAGAGAATATTCTCTTAGAGATGTGCAGGGAATGAGAGAATCCTCACTTGGAGACAGCAATAGAGGACAAAGCACTCACCCACACTGAATGGCTTTATATTTCTCCTGTATTCAAAAATGAGGTTACCTGGGAGTAACATATTATTTTACATTTGGGTGATGCAATGTTTATGTCCATTCCCTTTATGGATTATATTATATGTCATATATGAAACTTGACAATTGTAATTTATATGCATGTGGAATGCTGAATTTGTTCACATTGGGCTTCCATTGCTATGCTGCAGGCATGCTTTGAAACTTACTAAACTGTTAATTTTGTTAAATGTTTTAGGATGATTTAGGTGAATAAATTAAGGTGCTCATAAAAATGATTCTATATAATGCAGCTTTAATAAAATTGTAGCATTGCCTCTTTTAGAGTGATAAGTCCCCATAAACATAATAGGAAATGAACAAGAAGAAAAAATGGGTTGAAACTATACTTCAGTTCATTGGGCATGTAAAAATATGAATAAGAATGTTTTCATACAATTTTGGTGCTCAAATGATAGATTAGAGTTGTAATAGGAGAACATTTTGTTTTTTGTACTTCCTGCCTATTTGTTTATCTTTAAAATGGAGAGATGGAGCTGGAGGGGTGGCTTAGCAGTTAAGGTGTTTGCCTGCAAAGCCAAAGGACCCAGGTTCAATTCCCCAGGACCCATGTTAGCCAGATGCACAAGGAGGTACACATGTCTGGAGTTCATATGCGGTGGTTGGAGGCCTCAGCATGCCCATTCTCTCTCTCTCTCTCCCTCCATTTCTCTATCAAATAAATAAATAAGTAAAATGTATTTTTAAAATGGAGGGATGGAGTAAGGGAAACTGAAACGTAATTAGAATGCTTGCAAAATATACAAATCCTTGTGTTCAATCCACGGCACCACAAAAAAGAAAGAAGGTAAGAAACAAAAAAAAGAAGGAAGAAAAAAGAAAATTATAGAAATGATCATCAGAAAATCATGTAGATGGTTTTTTAATTGCCTTTAACTTACATGGGATGCCTTAATACTCAGGCAAAGGTGACTTAAACAGGTACATGAACATCTACTAGTCACTAATTAGCATGCCTGTATTTTCTATGTCTTCCTTGTCCCCTTTCTCTAACAAGCACATAGCTCATATGATTATAGTTCAAATGTGAGTTGCCTATTTATACTTATCAACCTCTAAATATTGGTTTTTAAAAGTCCTTTTAAAGTATTCTTCCAACACCATCACAAACCCCTTAATGTATGCTATACATTGATAAACAAATATACACTAGCATTTATAATTTATACTTAATGTGTAAATGTAATTTAACTCAGTAAATTGAGAGGTAAAAACATATTTTATATGTAACATTGTAATGTCACTGAGGATTAAAGAAGTACAGCAAAATCCTGATTTATAATAAGATGATTGGGTGTTCAAGGCATGTCCCTTATCTCAGGAATTTATAATCTGCATCTAAAGATAGATTAATGAATGAGCCTGTTTCTATGTAGCAGTGTGCTAAAATAGCACTGTGAAAAGGGCAAAATCATAGAATATTCTTGTGCTAGACATTATAAAACCACAAAGCATAATGCTCCCTGCCAAGTGCCATATTCTACATGCAGTTTTAAAAATGTGATTAACAAGAACTTGAGGCAATGTACTGAGGACAAGATGAGATGCAGATTGTGAAAGCAAGTTCTGATACATAGTGAAGATTGATTTAGTACTCAAAACAAAATGTTTCAGAGGCTAAAAAGGCAAAGGCAGAGCTCATTGCTCCACAATTAGCTGCAACTTTTGAAAATTTAAGGGTCCACAACACCTCTACAAACAAATCAGGCTAATCTGGGAAAGGTGTACCTCAGACACTAAATGCTAGTGAGAAGGTTTGCTTACATCAAAGCACCTTCTTCTTTCAAAACAGATGGATTCTTCAAAACAATGGTCATTCCAAAGGATGTACTTGCTGAGTAGAATGGAAGAGGTTGGGAGGCGCACAGAGTTCTTATAGGTTGAACTATAGGAGTTTAGTCACATGAATCAAATTGGATTATTAAAGCAAGTATTTAATGCATATCTGTTCATGTCCTGGTTCTCTCTCAGCAAAAATATAAAATGAACCTTCCATTTTTCACCAGTGTGATGGATTAGCTTTCCTTATGGAAACCATAAGATGCAAGATAAAAAAGAAAAAAAATCTATTTAAGTGCACTACTGGACCAGCATGTGCATCAATACACAGAGGTAATGTGGGTAGCTACCCCAGACATGAATGAGTCCAAGAGTAAACCACAGTAAGATTTTGTAGTTATTGGAGCTAAGAGAGCACCTGGCCAGATTTCATTCTGAAGCTGTTGTTGTGCTCTCATAACCTGGAGTTTCAATTTGAAAGGCTGACTGAGGCACACAGAGTAGATTTGAAAACCTAGAGCTGGCCAATAACACTGGATAACAATAAAATATTGGCTTCTAGGGACTAAAGAGATGGCTCAGTAGTTAAAGGTGCTTGCTTGCAAAGGTGGATAGCCTGGGTTTAATTCAACAATACAGCCATGTTAATCCAAATGCACAAAGTGGGCACATGCATCTGGAGTTCACTTGCAGTGGCAAGAGGCTTTGGTATATCCATTCTCTCTCTCTCTCTCTCTCTCTCTCTCTCTGTGCAAATAAATAAAAATATTTAGAGAAAAGTTTGCTTCTGTGCCCCCAGTGGAAAGGGGGCAGGGAGAAGGGAAAAGATGGTACTAAAACATGAAATATCCATGCAAAGTATGTTCTTAATAAAAAAAACTAAGAAAAAGCAAAGTTTGCTTCCCAAAAGAATGTCTCCTTATATGAAAAAATGAAAAAATTAGTGAGGGCTGGAGAGATGGATTAGTGGTTAAGGCGTCTGCCTGCCAAGCCTAAGAATGCCTGATCAATTTTCCAGGTCCCACCTTTAGCCAGATGTAAGTGACACAAGCACACAATGCCATAGTTGCCCATAAGGGGGCGAAGGCGTCTGGAGTTTGTTTACAGCGGCTTGCGTGCCCATTCTCTATCTCTCTGCCTCTTCCTCTCTCTGTTTCTCTCTGTCACTCTCTCAAAAAAAAAAAAAATGAGTGAGATGGGGATCCCTGTCCCAAAGAAGGAGAACCTTGACTCTCTTACCTTGTTGCTAAGATAAATGCAATAGGTGTAGTTTGAGAACTGATAAGTACACAAAGTTGTATTTCTCTAATCCAAATAGGACAATCAATGGTAGCAACTGGCAAGAGCCTGAGATGAAAAGAGAATTTAAGTTGATTCTGGATTGGTTATTCCCCTAGAGAACAAGGAAAATAAAAATATACAAATCCATTTATAAAGCCTTAACATTTCCTGGAAACTATGAGGAATATCTATGATGACTAAAAAATAACATAGTAGAATAAACTTAATATATAATGAACAAAGTTAAAAATACAATGGGGAATTAAACATATTGGACATAAAGATATGAAATTTCTCACAACACAACAGATTCATAGTAATAAAGTAGAATATAGTCCAGAGTAAAAAAAAAAATGGTGAAAAACAGAAAAGAAACATTAAGTAACAGAACTGAATAAAAGGTTTTATGTTAGGTCATTTTGGTTTCCAAAAAGGATACTGAGTAATTAATAATGAACAGAATCATTTATTTGGCTAATAGTCTAAAGGAGTGAAGTCCAGGGTCAAGGTGACTTATCTGGGAAGAGTCTCCTTGTTGTGAAAGTTATAGAGGAAGGATGGGACTGTTGAATAGTATGTATATGGGAGAGATTCTGAAGTAATGACTAATATTCATTGTCAACTAAATTGGTTTAGAATAATCATGGAAACATACGTCTGGATACATCTATGATAATATTTCTAAAATAGTATAATTGACCAGGAAAAGTCTACCCTGAATGTGGAAGGCACCATGGATTGGGTAGCATTTTGGGTTGAATAAAATAAGATAAAGTAAAATAAAATAAAAAAAACAGAGTCCAGCATGAAAATTCATTTATTTTTGCTTTCTGCCCATAGATGAAATGTGACCTGCTACATTACATTCCTGCTGCCATGACTTCCTTACCATGATGGACTGTGCAGTGGAAAAAAAGACATTAAGTTGCTTTTGTCAATTTATATTGGAACAGTGAGAAAACTAATATAAAAAAAATTGATACTGGTAGTAGGGCTGTTGCTGTTATAAACGTGACCATGAATTTAATGGGTCTTTGAAAATGATTTTCAAGAGGACTGTAGAAGAGTTTGCTAGTCTAAGTCAGAGAATGGGCCATTCTCTTAGGAGTTTGGAAGACCAGATTTTGAAGGAAAGTGTGGAAAGTGGAGGCCCACCTCCAGAAGTTTAGATGGAAATCAGGACTTTATTAGGAACTTGTCTAGAGGCAGTTCATATTATATCCTGGCAAATAACCTGTCTTCATTCTGTCCATATCCTGAGAACTTGAGTTAGGCTAAATTGAAAAGTAATAGACTAACGTGTTTGATATAAGAAGTATCAGACAGGATAGCATTCAAGCTGTGGCAGGGCTCTGCTTACTGCATTTATTTATTCAGATCTACAATATGAGAGAGCAGAAATATATTTTAATATGTAAAGTTTTACAAGGAAAGGGGTATGATCAAATTTAATTCTAAAGAAAAGGAATGTATTGATAAAGAATCTGTAATTGTTAAAGATAATAGCACCATTAGAATATAGTCTGGCCTGGCACTCATCACAGAAACAATGGGAGAGATGCTGACGGCAAGTGTCCACTCAGGGAATCCAACATGTGAAAATGCATGTACATTAGAAAGGAGAGATCCTAAACTGAAAATGCTACTACAAGGGCTACAGGGGTTCTTCCTTTAAAACAAAACAAAACAAAACAAAACAACAGCAACAGCAACAACAACAACAACAACAACAACAACAACAACTATATATATATATATATATATATATATATATATATATATATATAGAGAGAGAGAGAGAGAGAGAGAGAGAGAGAGAGAGATATTTAGAGAGAGATGTATATATCCCTGAATCTATATTACATATATATATATATATATATATATATAGAGAGAGAGAGAGAGAGAGAGAGAGAGAGAGATTTAGAGAGAGATGTATATATCCCTGAATCTATATTACATGTACATACACAGTATAACATTTTACATATATTTCACAGTTAAATATAAACTAGAGTAAGATGTCTGACAAATTTAACAAAGAGCAGAGTGTCACAGTAATATTCTTATTGCAGAGATAAAACCAAATCAAAAGCAGATGATGGGAGGAAAAGTTTTTATTTTGGCTTACAGTCTCATGGGGAAGCTTCATGATGGCAGAGAAAAGATGGTAGAAAAGAGGCTGGAAACCACCTATTTGCCAACAGCACGTGGAAAACAACAGAACAGTGAACCAAGCTCTGACAAAGTTGAGCTGGCTATAACTACACCTTCTCCAGCAAGGTTCCACATCCCAAATTGCCATCAGCTGGCAGCCAAAAATTCACAATACATGAGTTTATAAGCACAACCAATTCTCTGACACAGAATTTATCTTCACGTAGTATAATGGTTTAAAGCAGAGTCTCTGTGTAAGATCACACCCTGTGACTTTAGAGAAATTACTTAGTTTTTTTTTTTTTTTTTTTTTTGCTTCAATGTCTTCATCAGAAAAATAGTATGATTGTATAATGCTAACTCATTCTTATGAGAACTAAATACATTTTAGTGCTATAGCACTTACAAATGCCTGATATATTGGTTAAATAAAGTTTAAAACCAATATTGTTGCCTTTCTTCTTAAAGTAATACATTTACTTTCCAGATGTTGTAGGATGACAATGAAAGCAAATATAGTTTAGGACTTTTGGGTTGTTTTTCATTAATTTCATACATGTCTTTGGGGATCGTTTTCATTACTAATGATAAATTTTGAATTTCATGGACATGGTTTATCTGTACTTGTCTTTAAATTCATCATACCTTTCAATGATGAAAGAGAAGTTAAGCAAGAAAGATTTTGTTGACTTACTTCTAGGAATTTGATACAGTCAGTGCTTGGGAATATATGTCATTTATAAATCTGCCACTTAAATATATTTTGTTGTCTTTTAGTGAATAAGAAACCATTTTATCTTTTTGTTATTTTAGGCAAATCACAGTGATATCATTTTCTCCCAATGATAGGGTTAAGGAATACCATGGGAATGGAGTTGTTGGTAGAAATTCTGCATCAGCACAGTAGGACATTTTGTTCATTTGGAAGTTTTTTGAGCTCCCCTATGGTTCAATATATTCTATATCTTGTGATAATTTTATATATTGTGTGAATCTCTATGATTTTATGTTCAAATAAGTTTGATTATTTACCTAAAAATAAAATCAATCCCTCCTGGCTTTCCAAATAGCATTCATTATACAATTCACAGGGTAAACTGTGAATCTCCACTTGACATCCCCCTAGTACATGCTAATAACTCACTCTGCACCTCTGAAATTATCTTTGATTCCTCTATAATCTTCTGTACAATATTTGTTTATGTGTAATGGTTATGTTATTAAGTGTTATACTTTCAATTGAAGAAATTTTCCCAATTGAACAAATTCTAACTTTTATGTTATTATCTATATGTCTTATAGTAGTGAGCAGTCCTATGAGACATCATCTACCAAATAGTGTACTTCATTTTTTTTAAAAGACTGCTTTTAAACCAGGCGTGGTAGCACACGCTTTAATCCAGGCACTCGGGAGGCAGAGGTAGGAGGATCGCTGTGAGTTCGAGGCCGCACTGAGACTACATAGTTAATTCCAGGTCAGCCTGGGCCAGAGTGAGACACTACATTGAAAATAAAAAAATTAAAAAAAAGAAAAAGAAAAGAAAAGAAAAGAAAAGAAAAAACAAAGACTGATTTTAGAAATTGTGAACTTTTAAAAAAGCCTACAGAGCATCACAAAATTACAGATAGTGATATGCATTTCTTCCTTTTCTCCTGTGTTTCTTTGTTTCCTTATAAAAGCTAAAATCATAAAATTTTTCTTTTAAATTAGAGGATGTGGCAGACATAGCATCACACTCACTTGAGTATGCTGGGTATGGAGAAGGCCCATTTGGAGAACTGGAAAAGTGCATTGCATGACCACATCACTAGAAGGAAAAACACTAAAACTTGGTGGCAGTTTTCTCTAAGCACAGCTTCCCCATCCTTAAGCTTAAATATAGAAACATTTACAAATTTAATACTGAAATGGTAGAAACAGTAGAATTAAGTTAAACTCATTAATAACTACAATGACAACCACAGGAAAGCATCATACAACAGTTAACCTAACATATGCCTCCTCTCCTCAGGAGCATCTAATTATTACTCTAATGTAGTCACCTCTATTTATAGTCAGCTTTTTATTGTGCTTAATAGACTTTCTCATTTAGTCCCCAGACTGTGCTAGTACTCACACTGAAACAAATTCTCCTGAAATTCAGGCCAGGTGATGAATTAGGCCCACTGGCTCCAATAGTGAAGCAAGACTCTGGTTGTCTAAGCAGCCATTTCTGCTCAATTGCTTCAGTGTGTTTCCCTCTGGGGTGATAATTGCTCAGACCTCATTTGTTTATTATGCCCATAACAGTGCTTTGTCAAGAAAAGGAATTGCATATTTTAGTGCTATGATAAAATTCAAGAAGGCATGTGTAATGTTGTTGGCTCCATCTTGTGCATAGCTATGGCCATTTGTATCTATGACAGCCATTTCACACTTGTGTACTTAGGAAATGGTGAACTGTTTACGTGTCCATATGCAAGGCTTTGTGCAGCTTTCATATTCTGCTAAGGATAAAGAGCTCTTTTCTAATTTCAACTGTGTGTTTGATTAGTGTCAACCTGTGAGGTGGAAGCTAACCTGCTGATTACATTCTCACTCCATAGAGAAAACGTGCATGCTTGTTTAGGCTGATATTTTGAACAAGGCACAGCTGATGGGTCACTGTGTAAGCCTTCACCTCACAGAGAATGTAGTATTTTCAGGTATGCAGGCATGGGGCTATAGAAGGAAGGCTTTTACTTTATATATAATGAACAGAAAAAGAATAGATGTTTACCTGTGAATGCTAAATAAGAGGAAGCCTATTCCCTTCAGAGAGTGGAGTGTTCAGTGTGTGCATCACTGATGCATAAACATAGCATAAGAATCTCTATGAACTTGAACTGTAAGTGCAGCCATCAGCCAGGCCATAACTAGTATGGGATGCTTGTGTCAAAAGATGCTCTCACTCACCCTTTTGATTTAGAAATTTTTAGAAAGCCCTCACTCTCTATGCAAGTTTTCTTTTCTCTGCCCATTGTAGACCATCCCTTTTGCCTTTTGAGCCTTATTTCCTGGCCTAGCCTAATGCTATTCACAACCTTTGTAGTCAAAAAGACCAGCAAGTAGTATCTTATTTGGAAACTTCTCTACATTGAATTAATGGATGTGGAACAGAAAGCTAAATGTAGGTATCCAATTAAATCATGCTTTTACCAGGAAAATTACTCCTTGGAGTGTTGACAAGCAAGTGTATTTTCAGCAAGTCAGTTGGCCAAAAGGAAACTATGTTTAACCCAAAGTCTCTGATCATCATTTACACAAAATGCTTTGAAGACAGGGTAATGCTACTGCTGTAAAAAATCTAAAAGGTCATCACATGCAGGTACAGGTCACAAATTTATTATAGGGAAAAACATTAGTTTCTGATGAAGGGTGATTTTTGCCTCACATATTGCTGTGGCAAAAGATAGTGTTCAGGGAACATTATGTGATGGTGTATGATTTGGAGCTCTGCTCAGGAATGTGCAGTATGGTGTGGTGATATTAAATGTAACCAGCCACCTTCACCATCCAGCAGCCATGCATAGAAATCCAGGAAGTAGATACAAACTGAGAACCACTTATGTCTTTCTATTCAGTTAGTACCATTGTTAGAAAATGACATAAAGAAGAACATAGCATTCAATACTCAATCTGCTATTAAACAACTCATATGAAATATCCATGCTTCATTTCCTCCATCCATACGGTTTAACAGCCTACTTATCTTTGTCAGGGGTTAGGAGAAGAGACCCTGCATTCCTCATCCATTGTTAGCATCAGCATAGAATTTATGTGTGGACATACCAAGAGGATTGACTTTATGTTCACCTATGTTCTCCCATAATGTTCTTGTGGGATAAATTGTTAGATTGACTAACAATGTACAATCTGCATACAATACCTGCAAACTCATGTGGAAGGAATAAAGAAAATTTTGCTTATGAGGTCTCAATATTTTCCTCTTAGATTATGTCACAGAATGAGATTTTATCTAAAGGAAAAGGTACAATTTATACATCCTTGATTGCATTAGTCATGTAAAAAATGCAGCCTTTTGTAAAGATGGATGAAGGCAGATGATCAACAAATATGAGCTCATATCTTTGTATAATATCTGTAGGTTATGGTCAACTGATCAGAGGGTAAAACACTCTCAGCAAATCTCTGCCCTCCAACTTTGGCTGTTCTTGAATGAGATTCTTTGTAAAAGAATTTACAGAAGAGAGCTAAGTGATGGAACCAGGTTCCAGCTCTATGCATGAAGATTTGCTCGAGAGATCAAACCCCTAGACTGCCTGTAGCACTAATGGTTCAAATATGGAAATAATTCCTCACATCACCTAGAAGTAATTTACTTGCCTAGTAGTCTGGGAACTCTCTACCAGCTTAAGGAATGTTGTTTTTATTGGAATCTTGTTCAGTACAAGAAATAATATCGAAAATGAAAATTCATTTCACCTAAACCATATATGGAAGCTCCTTTGAAACACCATGGCACAAGATTTACCTAAGACCTGACCAAGTCTATTGTCATTTTGACAACATTAGAGAAAATGAGTTTGAAATAGAGAGAGATTTGCCATTTCTGTTTTCAATGAAGAAAATACTTATGAAACATTTATTAGTATATTAGGTACTGGATGTATAGCCATTAATTTAACACTTAAATAGTCATATGGCATACATGCTATTATCATGTGTTTCCTTTTTGCTTTGTAAATTTTTTGTTTTGTTTTGTTTTGTTTTCCAGGCTGACCTAGAATACACTATGTAGTCTCAGGGTGGATTCAAACTCACAGTGACCCTCCTACCTCTGCCTCCCAAATGCTGGGATTAAAGGCGTGTGCCACCATGCCCGGCATGCTTTGTGAATTTTTTGTTAACAAAATTTTTCATAATTTTTTTCAGTGTAACTCTCTTCAATTATGACATAATAACATCCATTATGGCTTTAATCTTTTCATTATATCTTTGATAATTTTTTTATATTTATTAAAATTTCTTGCATGTAATTAATGAATATTGATTACAATTGCCCCCACTACTCTCTCATGTTCTTGTCCCACTCACACTAAATTCCTTCTTTGAAGCTAGTTCCCTCATATTTTCACAGACTTTTCAAGTAACCTGCCGAATCTAGTTATAGTTGCTTGCATGGACATCTGTGGGGGAAATTTATATGAACATGGGCAATATGGCTTTATCACTGAAGAAAGTGAATCCCCTTTCAGAGAAACCATTAACTGATGATAATTCCTCATGGAAGGATGGAGCCTCATTAGTCCTGCCTGTACATGGAGGATATTGAGGGGTCCAATCTTTGTAGGTACCCATAGATGGTGTGAGTTCGTGAGTGCAAAAGCCATGTTATATCCAGAAGACAGCATTGCAGAGCATTCTTCCCCATAATGGCTAAAAAGAAAAAGAAAAAAAAAGTATTAACAGAGGTATTGAACCAGCAAGCAAGTGTTAGAAGATTGTTAAGCATGTTAAGCAGCATAGCTGGGCCTTGGACAACAGAGTTCAGTGTCTGTCCTTACACAGCTCTGTGTATTTCTGCATTTAAATTGTGCATTTGTTTCATTATTCTCTACTTCAAAAGGGAATAAGGGATTAGAACTTAAATCAAGAAGGGAAGCTTTATTCACTTATTTTTGGTGCAAGCTTATGATAAATGTAAAAATAATCTAACAGAAGTCAGGATTTTGTAAAGGGCTTTATTTTTCTTAGCTCTTTGTTTTATAATACCCAGGGCAGCATGGAAAGAAAAAAAGAGCTTGAAAGTATGCAATATCTAACAGCATAAAGCTGGCATTACATCGTGAAGCTGCAAGATGCAGAGAGGAAGAACATTACTTTGCACCTTGTCAGAACTTGAGGCAAGTTACTTGACCTCTCTGGACACCAATTTTCTCCACTGTAAAATGGGGAAAATAACATATCCCACAACCCAGGATTGTTTCAAAGAGGAAATTAAATATTGTACATGTAGTTGTATGAATCTCAGGTGACCAAGAGATGTATTTTTCACTTTCTACAAAACAACTTAATTTCTGTTTTCTGCTTCATTCTGCTTAGCTGGTGGCAAGTTTAACCTTACTCACTTGGGGAGTTCTCCCTGGCCTGAGGTCTGGTCAAGGTTCCAATAATTTATGTAATGCCAAGACATTTGAAGAGCAATGGAAGTTCCTCAAATAATAATTATTATTTGGTTTGGATACATGGATAATTTACGAAGAATCTTGCTAAATGTGTGTTGCAAACTTAGAGTAAATCTCAGGCTCCCACATAGGCTAAGGCTGTGGAGCTCAGTACTGCAAAGGAAGGTGGTTTGTCAGTGACCTCTCGGTAAACATTGAGACATCTCTTCACCCAGTGACCTTCATGACACAGTTCATTCTTCCCATCAATGACTTTCTGCAAATGATGTGCCACGTTGTTAGACCTCCTATTTAGAAGCCCTGCTTGGACATTTTTCCCTGTTTTTGCCTTAATGCCATTGGCAGGGTAGAAGTTTCAAGTAGTTCTATGAACCTGAGATCTAGAAACTTTTCTTAACTTTGAGCCCTCCTGACTTCCTGATTGATTGGTGGCAGTGTCCTGTGTGGGATTAGTGGGAGAAGACAAAGAGAATCTTGTCTTTACACCTCCCCCCTCCTATGAGGAAAATTAGCTTTGTAAACATAAATCCTCTAGTAATCAACCACCCTTTTCTGATCTCAACCTTTCCATGCTACTTTCTTAAGCAGAGAACCAAACACCTATTACCTCTACAATAGAAAAGGATATTGAAAAGGGAAATATAGCAGAAGAAAAAAAAAAAAAACAGAAATACAAATAGTTCAAAATATGATACAAACAGATATCTCTCAAGGATTTGGCCTAGAGATATCATATTCAAGTAATTACCATTACATTGCAGACTACTACTTGTGAAGTTCTTGCTGTTGATAATAAGTAAAAAGCATGAAATAAACCAGAAGCACTACAGATGAGGTGACAGAGAAGGACCTGTATTATTAAAATCGATCCTGAGACCAAAAGGGTCCGTCCCAAGTCTCTGTAGGTCCTGTGGCCCTATAAAGGATTGTTCTAATGCTCTTAGCTATGCACATCTGTGTTTTGGTAAAGCTGCTGTCTATGGACACCTGTTTGACTTACCTTTACCATTGCTCAAGCTCACACATAGAAATAAATTCTTGGTAAAATACCCTGTGAGTAAGGCAGCCCTACATCAAGGGATTTTTCTTTCTGACAAACTATATGATAGATCAGATTAATGATTTATATACTCCATTGACTACCATTGATTATAGTTTTGCTGAAGATAATGAACCAAGTTATTAGTAATAATTACACAGCCAGTTAGAAATAGAGCAGCAGCTATAAATCACCATTTATAGTACCAAGCAAATGCCTTTTAACAAATTTACCACTTCCATTTAAAAATATAATTAAGATTCATTTAGTCAATATAAACTTTGAGCACTGAGGATGTATCAAACACTATTCTAGTGTTTATGTTAGTAAGCCAAACAGAATAAAATCTTAAGTCTCATACAATTATTATTTCGGTGAATAAAACAGTTCACAGACAAGTAAAAAGGCAAAATATTAGTACAATAGAGTGGTAAATATTTATGAAAATGGAAGAGAAATATGAGGTTTGGAACATGAAGGGGATGTGAGTTTTTAAATTGAGATAGGGTAACTATATAGAGTCCAATGGGGCTGTTGGTGTTGCTCAGTGGTTGAATAGGTGATGAGCATGTGTAAGAGCCTGTGGTTTAATATCCCCATAACAGACTTGCACATACACAAAAACAGAAAGAAAAATCTTAATGATTAAATTAGGTGATTTTTTTAAAAGACAGAAGAAAGGAGTAAACACCACAAGTATATTACAAGAGTTTTGTAGGCACAGGACAGAAACTGAGAAAATGCCAAGTCAGGAGAGTGCCTACTCTGTTCAAAAATTCATAGGGAGGCCAGAGTGGCTGTAGATGTTGGGCTTACAACAGAAAGACAAGGGCTGAGACCTTCCCAGAGAAGAAACAGAGATACATGACAGTTTCAGAGGTTCCGTGTTGTTCTTAGATGTGAAGGCTATGGGAATTTTTTAGGAGAGGGGTAACATGCTATGAATGTATATTTCGGAGGTCTACGCCATCTTACCATGACTTCCATATGGCTATACATATCAGAAAAGGCATGAGCAAGCATGACCAATAGTTGATGTGGACATGTGTAGCAGAGAGCTTCAGGTTCGCTGAAATGAACTTCCAGACTAGGCACAGTTATGGAGGAAGGGATATTATTTATTGAAGCTTACAGATCCAGGGGAAGAGCCATAATGGCAGAAGAAGCTGGCCTGCCTTCACAGGGCCAAGCAAGAGAGAAAAACCAACCAACCACACGGTACACAGAGCAAAACTACAGCCAAAAGCCACAGCACACTTCAGGAACTCATTTTAGGCACACTTTGCATATCTTTACAATGGAATCTCAAACCCACCACCACACCTTAAGACCAGCCCCCAGTGACATTGCCTCTAGCAAGGTGATTGCAGATGCAAACTATAAATTAATGAAACACTGAATATATTGGGGGGCATATGTTCAAACTACTACAACATGCTTCCTCTGAGAATGGGTCCAAGTGCTCTTTTATTGGAGCTTATCTAGCCACAAGCACATAACTGTGTCAGTGAAAAGAAAAAATCAACTTGGAATCTGTACCACTTGGCCACTTCTTTGAGGGCAGGGACAGATGTTATTCATCTATTCAAGACTGTCACTATGCCTGGTAAGACATTAATTATTCCATAAAAACTTACAACATTAACTTGTTGATTTGGCTTGTTCTAACATGGAAAGCAAATATACATTTTCAAATAACAAGCCATTGTCACGTATCAAAGAGTTATTGCATGGGTGCATCAAGCACTGTTACCATTCCATAGGGGTCCATATTCCACATGGAAAAGATGTGAAAATCATAATTATGACAGAGGGGATGTGATTGTAACAAGGTTTGAGAGGTATGTAAACACAACAGGAATGGCATTGCATAATTATCTGAGCCTTTTGATCAAGGGCTTGAGGAATGGATGGCATTTTTGTCTAAGGAAGAAGAATTGGAAGTTTATTTCAAATATATTCAACAGATGGCAAGTCTGTGGAGCTATGAATGTGTTGTCATTCCTTAAAACTGGACTGCTATACTCAGCATATTAAAGTAGAATGAGAAAGGCAGGTAAAAATTAATGGTTTGGGGGATGAGGAGCTGCTTCAGTGGGTAAAATGCTTGCTCTGCAAGTATGAGGAGCTGGTTTCAGATCTGAAGAATCCACGTAAAAGCTGAATATGGTGCCATGTGCTAGTAACCCCAGGAATGGCTTATGGAGAGAGTAGTAACACGAGCTTTACTGGTAAGGTAGACTATTAAATTAGTGGACTCTAGTTTCAGGGAGAGAACCTGTCTCAAAAAATAGGTGGCTGGGGAGATGGCACAGCAATTAAGGTACTTTGCCTGCAAAGCCTAACAACCATGGCTTGATTCCCCAGTATCCATGTAAAGGCAGATACACAAAGTAGGCCATGCACCTGGAGTTCATTTGCAGCAGCTAGAGGCCCTGGTGGGCCCATTCTCTCTCTTGCTTTCCTTCTCTCTCACTTTCTCTCTTTCACTGTCACAGCTTACAAATAAATGAATTTAAATTTACAAAGAATTAGTAGATCATGGTTGAGGAAGACACCTGATGTCAACCACTGGCCTCCACATGAATGCAGACATGTTTTTACACATCCACACACCTGTGCACACACACATGAGAACATGCATAAATACATGACTGAATATAACACACACATATACATGTAAAAATATAAGAGGTATTATCATATCTGAGAAGGAATTTAAGTGTGTATACCACCCATAGACTTTGTGCAGTGAAACAACACATTTAACAAATACACAAATTTTGAGTAGTGATTAAAGAATTTTAAATTATTTTCTGTGTACAGTTCCAAATCCTGGTTCAATATGGAGGGGAAACAGTAAGTTACTTTGGTAATTTAAATGAAATTGAGTATAGATAATAATCTATAATTCATTATTATAGCCAGCCATTAATGTCTCGTGAAACTGCTCTATAAAATAGACATAAAACCTCCTATACCACTAAATCTCAATTACATAGTGGAATGTGAAAACTGACATTACAAAGTATTTTGGAATGAGATTGCTTGGCTAGGCTCATTACTTTGTAGTTCGTGGTGGATGGAAAAACTTACGTAATTCAGCATCAAAGTAGAGGAGTCACTTTTCATTCACTATTTTAAATATCTTTTATAGTTTTATTAGTGTATTTAATAACAATAATCTTTCAATTTTTTGACTGAAGATACAAAACAGTAACTATATAATTACTCCAAACTTTAATATGTTTAGATTTGGGGAATATATCATTTATCAGTATATACATATATATGTATATACACATTTTTATGAAGTTGTATATCTTATTTACTGACAGAATTTAATGCATGGATGTCACTAATTATAAAGATCATTCCAAATACTAAATATTACACATGTACTGCATGTATATAATATAGATATTTCTAGAAATATATGTAGATGTGCAGAGAGAAAAATAAAATTTGATTGAAATATATGCATTTAATTTTCTACAATTCATTGAAAATATGATATTTGGCTCCTTGTTTTACTACTTCATTCATATATAATAAAATTAATACAAATAAAACATTATGTTTTTTATCTTAAAGTGTTAATATCTATGAATTTAGCTCATGAGTACACACTTCCAAGAAATATTGAAATCACTGATTATTTTCAAACATACAAACAACCTTAAGAAAACTTTAACATTTTAAAGTTATTGTCTCAGTTAAATTAGAATATAAGTATCTTATTTTCTTACACTTTATTGTCAATACACTTTCATACCAAATTAGTTTCAATGAGTTCAATGCAATAGTTCTAAGACATATCATTATTATAAAATCTACTCAATTTTAAAGTATAATTCAAACTTAGAGCTCTTGGAATTGCTCCACTGAAACAGCCTAAAATCAGCAACTTATTTTGTTATAAGATAATATAGTAGAATTGAGGCAATTTTATTTGCCTTTTATCAAAAGGCAGGTGATTATTTTCTTACAGAAAAGCCATCCATGTGAGTAATTAGTAGACTGTGCATTACTGACCAGACTACATCCTATTCATACCACAGTGTTGCTGGCATGTGGATGTGGAATCAGGGCTATCATACAGTAGGAGATTTAGAACTTGCTGGGCCAGCCATCATCCTCCTCCTTGGTGCAAATGGGAATGAGAAAGTGACAGGAGATGGTGACACCTTGGTAACCTCATGCAAGCAAGCAATGTGACATTGGGACTCTTGGAAGCTTAGCCAAGCTGCGGAACTGAAATTAAGTGGACATACCATTTCCTTCCAAGTGAAATGTGAAATGTGATTATCAATGAGGCAAATAATCCCAAACAGAAAAAAGTGGAAAACCAGCAAGCAACAAGAACAAACTCTGGACACTGACTCATAGGAAATATAGATACTCTTTGAGACTTAGTTGTGGTTTTATCTGCCTAATTGCTCACATGTAAACTAAAATGCATCTCATATCACATTATATTCTGTTATGAGGCAAAGGCATAAGCTATTCCACATAGGGCCTATAGTGACAGTTTATATAAAGAAATAGTTATAAGATTTTTCATTGAGAAGTAATTATTTTAAAATTCTGGCTATCATCTTTTAGAATAAAACATACATGCTTATATATGAGAGGCTATTAGATATGTGTAGACATTATTAATATATAAGTATACAATACATACATATTTTTCTCAAATTAGATTTCTTTCTAATTAAGAGGGTTGTTTTAGTTTTTTGTTTTAGATTATTTTAAGATGTTTAAACATAAGACTGAACTAATTGACCTTTTTAACAATATTTTACTGTTTGCTTGTTCTTTTTCCAACACCTGTAACTGATTTGATACCCAGGAAAATACAACTTTGTGGCATCACTGTCATTTATATAGAATTAAGACAATTTCACATCATTTAATATACTGAGGAGAAGGTATGGGAAATAGGATATAGGCTTTAGTTGTCATGTCTACATATATGAAGATACAGGTATGAATATAGAGCATTGTGTGTCGATGGATGGACACACACTTAAGTTTATATCTTTGATTTAATGTCCATCATTAAGAAGCAAGTAAAAGGTCATCTTAATCATAGTTTTTTAGACCTTATCCTTCTTTTCTGTGAGAAACATACTATTTAAAAACAAAACCCACCTTCAATCTAATCAATAAGGCATTTACCCTAAGGATAATAATGGGCTTTTAGCATTCTTTGAAATTTCCAACCTGGCAAAAAATATTAAATTTCAGATTTTCAAATTAACTATTTTTAATTTTATTTTTAATTTTTCTTTATATGAGAGAGAGAGAGAGAGAGAGAGAGAGAGAGAGAGAGAGAGAGAAAGAGGCAGATAGAGACTAAGATAATGGGGGCACCAGGGCTCTAGCTGCTGCAAACGAACCCCAGACACATGTGCCACTTTGTGTATCTGGCTTATGTGAGTCCTGTGGATTCAGACCTGGGTCCTCTGGTTTTGCAAATACGTTGACTGTTAAGCCATCACTCCAGCCTAAAAACTATTTTTCATTGTGCTAAACAATAATACAATCCTAACAACCTGATAATTATTATTACTAAAAGTGTCCATGAAGTATAACTTGATGTAGAAGATATGTATCATTTATCTATCTATAAGTCAAAATAATAACAGTGTGAAATTTAAAAATATTTTCATTTATACTATCAAGAATGCTAAGCTACCACACTGCTGGCTTCTATTGGTTCCAGGACACGAGATATTGGTAAGACTACATGGAATAGACCTTGTTTCATTACAATGTTCCAGATTATGATATAACACAGTAGATCCAGTACTAACTTTACACATTTATTTGTAAGAAATGCAATGCACAGCATGATAATAATTCATTAATAATACATCTTTAGAGACTGAAACTAGAAGTTTTCAGTTGCTTCAAACTGTTTTAAGGCAGTGAATAGTGTAAATTATGTATACATTTCTTATTCATTTTATGTAACTCAAGCTATCAGACTTCTCTTACTTTAGGATGAAGGTCCCTTGAAAAAATATTTTTTTATGACCAAGAGAATGAATGGGCATTCCAGGGCTTCTAGCCATTGCAAACAAATTCCAGACACATGTGCCACCATGTGCATCTGGCTCATGTGGGTTCTGGGGAGTCAAACCTGGATTCTTAGGCTTTGCAGGCAAGCACATTAACCACTAAGACATCTCTTCAGTCCAAAAGGCCTTCTTGTTTGTGAAATCACTGATTTGAATTTTACATGTTTTTATGAGAATTCTTAATTGACATCTGCATTTTTAAAAGGTGACTTTCTTACTTTTGAATAAGAATGTACAGACTTGTAAGATCATTTAGGAACAGAAACATTCTAGATTTTTGCCACTATTTACATAATAATACCATTATATTTTAGAAACTTTTCTACTTTTATGTAGATGTTTTAGTATATTTACAATTAATTTAAAAAATAACCTATTCTTATGTGTTTGTAAATAAAGTGCATATAATAACTAAATTGGGCACTTGTAATAGTAAGTATGAAACGTAAAGCTTGAGCTTGTGTTTACATCCAGCAGTGCATAAGCATAGTATAACAGTGGACACCTGTGGGCATAATGAAATGCAGCAGCAGCCACTGCAGGTTAGAGGACTGGCAGCATTGTAGCAATGTAGAATCATGGTGAGACCTGCACAAAGTAGGCAAAAATCTGCTGCTTTAAAGTTTTACTACTTAGTGTTTGTGTAGTTTTATCAATTTTAAAATGGATCTGCTATAAAGAAAGTTCAGGATGTGTTCATGCACTTAAAAATATCATACTGGAAAGGGAAGAATAATGAGTCAAATCTGTCATCTCTCTGTCAATGTATTCAGCTATGTTTCATATATATATATGATTTATAATCTCCAGCTATCTAATATATGTTTATCTATGTATATACATGTAAAATGAAACACCTATATAGCAAGTGTTTTAAATAGATATAAAACATGCATATACACACATATATGTACTTTTCATATGCAGTATTATATATAAATATACATTTAACATCACTTGGAATGTGCTATCTAGTTTGTCCAAAGCATAGACTGTAGAAAAATCATATTTAGCAGTTAATAAAAACTAATCCTGTAAAGTTATTTTTTATTCCTGTTTTTTATTTCTTTTTATTATTGTTTGATTGTTTTGTTTAAGTACTCTGGGTCAAATTCAGGGCCATTTACATGCTATTCAAGTGCTCTATTACTGAGACATATCTTCAAAATTGTTTTCCTCATTTTTAAAATGACAACAATATTTTTTTTAATTCATAAAGTTGCCAGCCTCAACTAAATAATCTTAAAGTAACAAAATAGTTAAACTGTCTCAAAGTAGTAACAGTAGTGTATATAATATGCATGCACATGGACAGAGAAACTGTGTGTAAACTTTAGCAACACTTTCAGTGCTTGAATTTTCAAGGTTAAGGTATGAAATGTATTTTACTGCTTGACAGAATTTATCATTTTGAGCCTGCACTGGTTATCTGTGCTGCTTTAATGGAGCCTGCGGTAGAGCTCCTAAAGCTGATAGAGAATATCACATCTTATTACCTTCACAAGTGGACGGCCACAGACACCTCTGCCAACAGGAAAACAAAAATTATAATCACCTCTTTTCAGAACAGCATCTCCGTATCTATGCTGAATTCAATAACATGGTTATTTGAAAGGATGCAAGAGTGTGGTATTTACCAGTGCCATCACACACTTCAAGACAAGTTCTGAAGTATTCTTCAGCCAGCTGCACTGGCAGCTTCTTGTATTATGAGTTGCAATGTCTGATACAGCTCACTGCCTCAGAGACGGAGTACATGGTACTAATCTTGATAATATTTCTGCTTTCAATTCAACTTTTGATTGGCCTTTAGCAGTCAGAGTAAAATAAGGCTGTCACCCCATCTTCTCTCCTTGTGAAATTGAATTTCATGAAAAAGATGTCAACTAGGGTTTGAGATGTTTGATTGACACCTTCCACATTTCTGCCTTGCACTAGTCAAAGAAACTGCTGCAGGCCTCTGCTGATGTCTGGGTTTATGGAGGGGAAGAGCAGATGGGAAGGAAAGGAGAGAAGAAGAAATGCTTGTATGCCATTCATTATGATATCTTCTTGGGTTCCCCACAACAAGAGGTCACCACCTCCTATTATGTTAAAGGTATCTGTGTGACAAGGAATGCAATGGCCATTCACCACCACAAATAAGGGGAAGACAGTATTTTCTTGTTTGAATTCATAAAGTAAAAATGTGTATAAATGCGTAGAAGTATTTATTTAAACAAAACATGAAAGCCTTTATATTTATTTGATAATAATACAGAAGGCATACTTTTGGATTCTATCAGCTTTTCAGAAAAAAAAATTCTGCATTTTTACCAAGTTGATAAGTTTCAAATTCCCTGGATGGCAGCTTTAATATGCTTAATATGAGTATGGTGTTAAAAATAGCAAAATACCCATTTGCTATGAGAAAGCAAGACATTATGAGACATGAAAAGAAGAACACTACAAGATATTTCTTGTTATTTGGATTTTCCTGAGCTCTCAATGCGTATGAAATCAGCACTGAACAAACAGATGATGTTGGGGATGAACTAAGCAACTTACTCTACCCAGTTGCTGTAGTCCCTTGTTAAAATAGGGCCAATCTTTCCTTATGTGCTATAGTATATGTATCAGCAATATTAGCTACATGGTAGTTTTGTGTGTCTGTGTGCTTACTGGGTGTACAGTGGGAGATTCGGAAATGAATCAGTAACCAGTATATAGATCCATAGCAATGTTTCCATCTTACCAGCTCCATCTGGGCCTTCTTGGAAGTTATGAGAACCTTTAACAATCCTTTCAGATAGAAGCATCTTAGAGTCTGTTTGGATTCTTCTAGAGGATACGAAACTTCTCTGAGCAGCTCATTGCCTCTTCTCATTCCCATTCCGCCCTGGGGCATAGGGCAATGCTTTGGACTACTCGGTATTTTTTTTTTTCTTCACTACAATGGTGACCTTATTTATTTCAAAACAGTAATAGACAAAATTAGATGAGCAGTCCATTTATTTAGCATTTGATAAGGCCATATTATCTTTACAGTTTTGTGGGAAAGTGTGAGAATTCTAGTCCTTTTCCACATGGCTAGGTGTCTTCAGCAATTATGCTGTTTTCACTTAATAACTCTGAAAATGAAGTTAGGTACATACAAAGAAAAAGTCAGCTGGTGGAAAAGGGGAGCTGTGACTCCAAATTTTTTTTTTCTGTTCTTTTTTTTTTTTTTATTGACAACTTCTATACTTACATAAAAAAAAAAACACATGATATTTCCCTCCCTTCCCCCCATTCCACTTTAGAACTCAAATCTCCATCATATCCCCTCCCTCTCTCCATTAGTCTCTTTTAATTTGATGTCACCATCTTTTTCTTCTATTATGAGGGTCTTGCGAAGGTATTGCTAGGCACTGCAAGGTCATGGATACCGAGGCCAATTTCTGTCTGGGCAGTTGCATTGTAAGGAGTCATACCCTTCCTTTGGCTCTTCCATTCTATCCTCCCCCTTTTCCGCAATGGTCCCTGAGCCTTGGAGGGTGTGACAGAGGTGTTTCAGTGCTGGACACTCCTCCATCCCTTCTTCTCAGTACTGCAGCATAGGGCAATGCTTTGCACTACTCAGTATTTTTAACACTCCATAAATGCTTTCAGAAGGTGGGGTGTAAAGTTCTACTGGCACTGTTTTCTAAAGAAGGGATAGTTACTTCTACATTGTGAAATGACTTGATATTGAATCAGTTAAGACTTTTTTGATGAAGATACTGGAAATTCAAGGTCAAGTGAATTATCTATTTCCTAACTCCTGCCTGTCATACTCTTTGAGTGAGGCAGGGAAACTTCTAGAAAAGCTGATATTTCTATGTGTTCAGGTTCTTCTGGCAAACTAGATTTCCACAGAACAGAATTAGAGTCTTACAGAAATCACCAAGAGGTCCTGAACACTTTTTAGTTCATTTCACTTGAGTATACAGACATTTTGAGCCTAGTAAATCACTGTTAGGTTTGAAAGTACTTTGTCACACAACTCCAGCTAAATGTCATTTTGTTGTAACTCTACAGGGACATTATTGTTAAGTGCACTGATACCAGAAACTATCAGTTCAAGTGCCCCCCTCCCAAATGTCTTGTTCTGACTGGGAAATCATCTGTTCTGAGAATTGAACAATTTGTAGTAATAAAATAATAGCAATAATTATTATCATTTTGGAGGGCTTATGGTTCAGTGAATTTGAAAAACATGGAACTAGACATAAAACACCATGGTGTATCTTTAAAAAAAAATCTTTTATGTTGTTCCCATTTACTTGTTTACTGATATAGCAAAGTATGTGGTAACCAAGTAGAGCATTTCAAAATTGTGAATTCTATGCAGTAAATGTCTAGTATGTTCAAGTGTCAATGGCCTAAAGCTGCAAACATGGACATCAGAATTAGTGTAGTCAAGGGTTGCTCTCAGCTCTGAAATCATGATCTTGGCCATGTTAGCTTCTGTTAGGATCAATGTACTCAATGTCAGGTAAGGCTTGTAAGTTGCCTGTAATGGTACAGGCTAACCTAAATCATTAAAATGCATATGATAGTGTCTTATGTAAGTATTGATTAAATTATAGCAGTTATGACATGAGAACCCAAGCATGCACTTTATGAAGTAAGAGAGAAGAGTTTTGAATCCTGATAAGTAAATATTCTGAATTATAAGCATTAAAAAATTTAATACTAAAATTCACACAATATTGAGTGCTTTCGTGTGTGTGTGTGTGTGTGTGTGTGTGTGTGCATACAACATGTGAACACACCGAAAATTGACTGAAACACACACACACACACACACACACACAAAAAACCTGAGGGAATGACTTAGTAAGTTCCTGTCATTAGGAAGGAATATTTTTATTCGGGTGCATATGTTCCTTTAAACTCTAGTATAATTATTTGTCAACATCTCTGATAGCATCTTTTGACTATGAGATGGTTATGAAATGTGATGCAGAATAAACAACTGTGAGAAAAATAATAAATGATTCTGTTATAACAGCTAGAATATTGTGTGGAATTTATACTTCTTTATAAACAAAATTAGTATCAAAGAGTAGGGGGAGCCAAAAAGGAACTATTTGGTACTTGTGAAGCTTTAAATGCCCTATTAATTCAACCACAGAAAAATGTGACTATTGTTTTACAAAAATAGACAGATTGTTTCTTTTTGATTCCTTTGGATATATGCCAAATCATCACCAAATTTCCCTCAGGATTCTTCATTGACTTAACTGTATAAAGGCACATTTTAAAAATAAATGCTTATTTTTATCATATTTGAGAGTTAAGAGAAAATATAGGAAAAAGAGATGATGTTTCATGCTTGTTTTTTGTTATTTATTTTTCAATGAAGGCACAATAGGTTTGATGTATGAGATGTTAAATCATGCAGGAAAAAATTCATCAAAAGTCTCCCTCCAGATAATTTAGTTTATTCAGGGATATCTGTCATGGTTTAATTTGTACTCATGACCAGTAGAATATGAAATATTTCATCATTTCTAACTGAAACAAACTGACAGGTTTATATATCTAGAATGATATTTTTCCTAAAATCATAGTATCCAATTTTGTATGCATATTGGCATATGAATTAACACTAGCAGTCATCTTACGGTGCAACCCTGGCATTTTAACACCTATTCTTATACAGAATATTCCTCATTAAGTTTCCTAAAAACCTTACAATACTCCATCATCTAAACGAAGAAACAGATTGACAGAGTAGGGGAAATATTGTGATTACATAATGGCTTAGAATTCAAATGTCACTTTATAATTCTAAAATGTGAGATTTAAACCACCATGACATATTGATGCCTGTTCTAACCAGAGCAATTGGGGCCAGATATTTTTTGTGATGGTGTTTTGGTAGCCACAGTTATGGTCATGGTTTTGATAACAGAGTTGGTAATGATTTATTTTTAGTGAAAAGCAATTATGTGAACAAATAAATAGTTCGATTTCATCTAAGAAAATTCATTTGTGACCCATCTTTGCCAACATGCACATGCATGAGTAACTATAATTACTTGATTAACTGAAAGTATATTGTATGTAAAGTCCTCTACTTTGTCTCTTACTTGTTTGTACTTGCCACATCCTGGTTTTCTTTATTTTTATGTAACACGGGTTTCTTAGTGAGATGGCAGGAATCCACCTGAGGTCGTCTTCCTGAGCATGGCATTTCTCACCTGGTATGCATGTGCTACTTTAGTGTCTACTACAAAGAAGAGAGAGGTGGAAAGAGGGGAAATGATTAGTCCTATGTATACAGATGTGCTTTGGAAATTATCAAAATTTTATCAATCTTTTAAAGACCTCAGCACCTTAACCACATTGTAAAGACAAAAAGTCTCTAAAATTTAGATCTCTATAGCTGTATTTATCATTGGCTGAAGACTATAAAAAACCAAGATAAAAGTAAGGGGATATCCATTTTGGACAATTTGGCTTATTGATATGTTAATGTACATATATTAGCCTGTTTTACAAATTTGTGGGAAATGTATCCCAAAAAGAAACAAATTAAATATAATCCCTTAACAAAAGTATAATTAGGTAGGTTTATGAATTCAGGATGTACTAATGTAAAGAATAACACTAAGTGAAAAGTATCAGGTAAAAGCTATACCAATACTACAGTCCCTTTAT
Source organism: Orientallactaga sibirica (assembly GCA_036365145.1). Classification (NCBI taxonomy): domain Eukaryota; kingdom Metazoa; phylum Chordata; class Mammalia; order Rodentia; family Dipodidae; genus Orientallactaga; species Orientallactaga sibirica. The sequence continues at coordinate 8,647,250 of JAEOAD010000240.1, forward strand.
GTAAATAAGTGATGAGAAAACTTTGTTCACATCTATTTTCATTAAATGTCTATATCTAAGCATCTATATTTTTGTTTTAATGGAGAGTTAGGCAGTCAGCAATGGTGCTCCAAGAGTGCACAGGTGGCCTTTAAGGAAAGAGACTGACACACATTAGCTTCTTCAAAGCATTTAATGAAATGTGTGCCAGGCTTATGGTTTGAGACCAAGAAAATCTTTGCAACAGTGCCAGAGAAAGAGAGCAAATAAAATTGCACTGTTAGACAGTTTATGGGTATGAAAATGTTCAAATAATATTTTTTTTCTTTTTTATAGATAAAATTTAACACAAAGTAGAAATGTGCTAGTAAAGTGTTAATCCAAATGGATTAGGCATAAAAGGATGATGACATAAGTATTATGACAAGAATTGTCAATACAGTCAGTCATGGTAATAATCATAAAATGATAGAATAATGTGATTATATTAATGGATACATTAATAGCAATTGTTAAATATTGTCCACTAATTATGTTAAAAATATAAAGTCTGTAAAATACAGTAATGATAGAGGACAGAATGTTATGTGATATGAAGGAACTGAAAACAGTAACTTACATGTTTATAAGCGACTACAATGCATGCAATAAACACAATGAGCCAAACTGTATATAGAATAAAATAGGTATTTAAAATCTATGATATTTTATGTGAAAATAACACAGAGACATAGACAACAGCAGTATACTATTTCAAGTTTAATTATCTACATTTATATATCAGATGATTTGAAGGACACCAGGTACATATATTTGAAAATATCTTATGAATGAAACCAGAATAGCACTGAGAATGAGTTGAAGGAGGCAATAAGTGAATTTAAAAGAGAAAAAAATGTGAACTTTTTCTTGATCAGATATATGATAATATTATAAACTGAGAAATATGAGGAAAGATGTACTATGTTATACCAAAATAAATAATTGAAGTAATTAAACAACACATATTATTTTACCAGTGCTGTGCCTATAGCATCTATGCGGAGAGAACAGACTAAGTACAGACTAAGAACAGACAGGGACTGGCATGACAGTCTAAATTCCTGTTCTGGCACATACCACTATTTCAATGTCAGGGTATTAAATCATATTACATCTTTGACTCCTTAACTTTGTTTATCACACTTGGTTTTTGTAAATGATTGGGCCAGGACAAAATAGGCGTTTTAACAAATATATTTTTCTTCTTTTTTCCACCTCCATATTTAATTATTTTCCTATAGAAAGGAAATCTTAGGAAAGAGAGTACATCTGTAAATTGTCACCTCACCTAATACTCCCTGATTTTTAAAAATATCTTCTACTATTAAGTGTAGCCTGAAATTGCAGAACCTGTGATGTAGCTATGTTTGATGGACAACTCTGCCTATAAAAATGAAGAGAAAAAGCTTATATGCAAAAAAAAATTCTACATAAATTTAGTCAGGCTGGGTAACCTCATAAGTAAGAAACTATTAGTTCTTCTTTAAAGAGAGCCTGATAAATGTTGAAACAATTTCATTTAGTGAGTACATTACCACATATGCATTTTGTAATTAATGATGATACTGCTATTTTCTTCCATAATTGGTGCATTTTATTGAGAAATTTCCCACTGCTTGATTGATGTGCTCTCTAATTTTTGCCTGCTGTGTCCTCGCAGTTATGATGCTCAAAATTTATAGGGTTCAGATTTTTCTTGCTGTTGTTTTGCATTATGACTTACTATTTATTCATAGTCTAAAGAGAATGAAACATGGATTGGGAAAGAGCTTTCATATCAGAGGTTTAGCCATAATGCTCTCAGAATAACAGCTTAATTTTTGGTACCATTAATGGATTCCATTAAGACACATGCAAAACTACATAATGTCACAAGTAAATATCATTATGTAATTGACTACATGGACTAGTTGAAGGCATGTTTCAGCTTCCTGAAAGGTAGGCATTTCAGGATTTATGAAACTGAGGTGAGTTAGAAGCTCTAGGACCATCTGTGGTTATTAACCAATTAGAATACTGCATTACTTTGTAGGGACTCTGGTGGTATGATGGATTTAGTATATGGGAAAGTTCACAGAACAGGATCTCTCTTCCTCTTCATCCCTGCCTTCCTTCTTATCCTTCTCCTCTTTTTTCTCTCACTGCAAAGACGTGGTGATAATGAAAATGTCCCTACCATGCACTGGGACTGTTATAGTCACTCCAAGGCATACACTATGCCTTAAAAACTAGAGATGTTGTGCAAACATTCATGAATTCTTTTTTCCTCTTTCAATGCCTAATTGGGGAAATGCACTACTTAGCTAAAGAACGGCAGTGGGAATAACCATCCTCTGGAAGTCTTCAAACGGGGCTGTGTGCACTTAACTTAAACACACACTGCTTCAGAGCCAACATTTCCTTCTGATAATCAATACATTTAAAACATAGTGATGGTAATTTTCCTTTGAGGCCTGGCTGAATTTTTACTGAATCTTGGGTGGGGCAGTTTGAGATCTTTTAAGTATTTTTCCCTGAACAAATAGTTTATTATCTTCCCACCTGAGAGCAGACAAGGACAGTGAAGCTACCACGATGTTTATTTGTTCAGATCTGATGAGAGACTTTCCATCAACCTGTTTCACTTTCCAGTATGAAACAAAACTTCGGAACTCCCAACCAGTCCCATGCTGTCAATCTTGTTTGATTGGTTTTGTTTCTATCTTTTTAGTGCTTAGATTTTACCATAATTTTAAACAACTGAAGTGTCTTGTTTAAACAGAGATAGAACTTTTGGTTTTGCTTGTCATAATTTCACTTTTTGACCTTTCCTTTACATCATCACAATATGACAATGTCCTATTTGATTTATAACCCAACTCTATTTGGATTGAAAGGACCCTTCTCACCTGTGGAAATTCTGCACATTAAAATGAGCAATCAAATGCTCAGAGAAGGGAAATGACTTAATTAGGCCATCTCACTAAGCAATTCTTTCTTTCTTTTTTTATATTTTATTTTTTATTTTTTAACCTCTGTACCCTACCCTCTGTTGCCTACTCATATAGTAGCATTTGACCAGATTTTAACTCCAAGCCCTTCGTGAGGACTTGCCTAATTTGTCGTTAATGACTTAAGTGTTTGATGGTCACATGAAATTGGAATTTTCTTGTGGTGTGCCAGTGATATCCGGCAAATATCTCTGCTTGATTTCTCTACGGGATCATCTCAGAAAGGCATGACTCTTCACATAGTCTTTCTTTGAAATGCAGCTGAAAATATTCTTAATGCTAAGGACAGATGCCAGAAACCATAGTAGAGTTATTATTGCTAATTATATCATCCATGTGCTCCTTTTATCTCTGACCACTTTGCTTTCTCTGACATGTGCTGATATATCCATCCTGTTTTACCATTCTAGGTTTGTGTGCTGGAGAGGCAAATATTTGATTTCCTTGGATATCAGTGGGCACCTATCCTGGCAAATTTTGTTCACATTATCATCGTCATCCTTGGTTTATTTGGAACTATTCAATATAGACCTCGTTACATAACAGGAGTAAGTACTCTTCCTGCCTTTTTCTGCCTTATCGAAGTAGAGAAAGATGTGAAAATGACAATGGTCATAAAATTGACTTATGCCTAAACCCTCTCTTCAGGAGATGTATGATCTAAGTGCTGTGTTTGTTTACATAGTTTCAGATTACATCAATTGTAATGACAATGTTGCAAGTTGCAAGTACTGTGTTTTCATAAATTGTAACGTTGCAAATATTATCCTGTAATTACAAGTAGAACTGTGGATTCTATTATTTCTGAATTGTAAAGCCATGTTCTGTGAGTTAACACATGATTTTTCTCTCATTTAAAATAATTCTATTTTATCAATTGAATAAAAATAGCTTTAAATCAATACAGACAGACATGTACTATCACTGTGAACATTCTGATACACGTGAGGGCTGACACTTAAAAGAGTTGGATGAGACTACCCAGTACCATTGTCTTTGTTCTCACTAATTCTCATTTTGGCTCAGAAGAAGTATTTTACATTTCTATTCAAGTTAAACTTATTTAACATAAAACTGAAATTCAACCATGTTCTAGTTGCTGTGGGAACCCTAACTTGTTTTTTTGTGTTTTTTTTTTAACTTTTGTAGGTGTTAGATCTCAGCTATCACTCTTCATTAATATAGGTGTTTTTTTTTTTTTTTTTCAAATTCAAGTGTAAAGGCATTTATTTTAAATATTCCAGCAAGTTTGTTGTCAAAGCATATGTGCTATTACATCTCAAGGTCTGACTTATTCAACACTAACAGCAGATTTCTCAGCTTCATGAAGCCTCCTTCTCATGAAAGTTGTCCTCCTCTGACCTCTGCTGTGTTTGGTAACACAGAAAAAGCTTTGGTAGTGAGAAGGCAGTGTAGTGTGATGAGGGGATGGGGAGGAGTCACCGAGCACTGTATGTGTGAGGAGGAATGAGAACGTCTCAATGCTCCCCAGCAGGTGTCTGCTCAGAGATGAGGGCATGCCACCTGTGAGGTAGTTCTTTCTAAATCCTGTGGAAAAAAAAAATATGTTTGCAATCCTGTTAAGTTTCTATGGGAACAAACTGTCTGCCAGCTACACCCTAATATGACCTTTCTCATAGGCAGCACTCTGAATTTGATCTTTTCCTGGAGGCAATGTCATACCAGCTGGAGAGGCTTAATTCTGTGTTCCTTCTCGGCAAGATCAGGGTTGTAACTTCCAAATTCTATATGAAAATCACTTCTTTGTTTAGCATGTCTGTCTTTTACAATAACATGGTATATGTGTCTAAAACATGACAAATAGCTTTGGCAAATATCCTCTAATGCAGATCAACAAGTTCATAGGCATGTCATTATCTTCTTGATTATTTTGGTCTATCTCAATGATCACAATTCGAATTATCATGAACACTTCTCCCAGGTTCTTGCCATTCCCACTAACAGCCCCCTCTCTACCCTTCTATCTCTGAATTGTCAACTCTCCTCAAAACTAATATGTCTTTGAGGATTGTGCTATAGTACTTAGTTTGTGGTAATAATTTCTTCTCTGGGTACCAAGTTCTTTATAATTTCTATGATTGAAGGCCCAGAAGTGAATTCAAGACTCTTGTCAAAAAAAATGCATAATAAAGAAATTAAGTGTGCCAAAACATGACCAAACATGTTCTTAACAATGAAATTTTATTTCCCTCTCCTAAAAAAATAGTAGTACTTTATGATTTATATATTTGGCATTTTGTTTAAAAATAATTCAATATAAAAATAGGTAAAGCTTTTAAATATTTTTTATTGCAAGTTAATATTTTCTGCAAATACATGCAAATGAAACGTGTCTGAACGTGTAGGGTTATTTTTGGTTTGTTTGTTTGTTTGCTTTGTTTTTCAAGATAGGGTCTCATTTTCTTGCCCAAGCTGATCACTATGTAGTCTCAGGGTGGCCTCTAACCCACAGTGATCCACCTCCCTCTACCTCCTGAGGGCTGGAATTAAAGGCGTATGCCAACACACCCATCTTGAAATTGTATATATTTTAATCTGACATCATTTAATAGTTTCACATTATATCTAAAACATTAAAAAGTCTATTTCATTGCTCATTTAATATCATACAATAATAATATCATACAATAGACTATTCTATATTTTAATATTATAAAAAAATCTAAATTTACCTCCATAAATAATCTTTTTTCATATGTGAATTATTCCTTACAAGAAAAGCAAAGCTGTGAAAAGTATATGAATGTTGTTCAGATTTCTGTGATGTAACTGATAGTCACATACCCCATATTATTAAACTGATTTTCCTCCTACCACCATGCCTACTAGCACTGACTACTATAAGCCATCATATTTGATAAGGAAAATTATAACATTTGTATTTTAAATTTCATTTCTTATAGTTAATGATGTAGACTTCTCTGTGAATTTATTACTTATTTTTATTTCATCTTGTGAAGATTGGCTAGAGGTGTCCTTAGTTTTTTCCCTAGATTCTATGACTTTACTTTCAGAACAAAAACTCAGGGCACTCTAGATTCAGTGAAAGATTCTGTTTCAAGAAAATCAGGTAGAAGAGAGAGGAGGATAGCTGACATTGTTCTATGTGCATTAGCACATATGTGCATGCACCGATTGTTACACCCCAAAATCCAATCTGTTCAAATATTTATATAAAGATAGCATAGAATATATTTCATGTTATTATGATAATATATCCAATAATGTATCATATTCTAATATAATACATAAGATGATAATCTTCATTTGTGTATTATAAATATATAATGAAATGTATATTACATTAATACATTCATGTATCAAATATAAATGAAAAATAACTAAAACTCCATCACCCAAATTACATCATATAGGAAAGAGAACAATATAGGAAAAAGACAGTGCTATTTATGAGGAACATAGTTTTCTCATATTTTTATAATAATCTATTATATGCACATTTTGCAATATAAATTTTAGCCTTTCAAATATAGTGGTTCATTTTGATGTGTATTGCCTTCATCTCATTAAAACTAGTTCCTTTTACCTTTGTAATATTTTCTACTGCTTTTTATCTTTTAGAAGTTGATGCCATTTTGAAAAACATTAGAAAAAGTCTAATTTTATTAAAACAAAAAGACACATGCCCTGAAATTGACTTCTCTTTGTACATTTTCTGTCAATGATAATTTTCAAATTATTTATGGCACATTTTATTCAACTTAGTTAAAAAAATACTCCCACAAAAGCATGTGAACATTCTTTGAAAAACTAAGCACAGTAGTAACAAATGAAATTGCGAGAGTCATGGTAATTTTTTAAAGTTTTTAAAAAAAATTTTTTATTTTTATTTTTGGAGAAAGACACAGAGAGAGACAGACAGACAGACAGAGAGAGAGATCGAGAGGGAGACAGAGAGAGAATGGGTGCACCAGCAGTCTCTCAGCTGCTGTGAACGAAATCCAGATGTGTCTGCTCCCTTGTGGTCAAGTGTGGCGTTGCGCCCTTGCGTCACTTTGCATCTGGCTAAACGTGGGACCTGGAGATTGGAACCGGGTTCTTAGGCTTAGCAGGCAGGCGTGTTAACCACTATGCCATCTCCCCAGCCCAGATTCATGGTAATTTTTTAGTTCCTTCACTAATTCTCTGTTCATGGGCAGAAAGAAAAAATTAAATGTGAAAAAATAAATTCTATCAAGTAATCATCAGTACCCTTTTGAGTGCCTTTTGAGACTTCAGAATTCAAGGAAATTGAAACAGATGATTCAATACCAAGAAAGGATCTTGAATTGATAGAATATATACATATATATGCATATATGGAATATGTAGGTAGATAAATATATTTATTTATTTATTTATTTATACTTCTTATCAGTATCAAGTCTCAAGGAAAAGAACAGATTAACTCTAGCAGAAATCATATAGCTAGATAGACAGTTTGATAGATAATAGATCGATGACTGGTGAAGATTTAGGTTATACTGGGATTGTCTAGTACACCTTCATTTGAGCTAAAGACACGAGAAAGCAGAATGATTTTAGATATCCAGTGTCTTTTTTTTTTTACTTTATAACAAAAGATGTCAATGGGATTGAGTAGATTAATTTGTCTGAAATAATCCAAGATACATGTGTGCCCTCTTCTCTGATAAAATTGCACAGCAAGTTTCTCAGTGATCTTTTCAAAGAATATATTACTCAGACACTCAGAATATTTCTTTCAACCCTACTTTTTCTCCCTCCCATTCTGCTCCCTTCATTTCTGCCTTCCTCTCTTTCTTCTTTTTCCCTTACAGATGTTCTGAGTCACAAAATATAAATAAATTTGAAAAAGGTGACAGGCCATTAGTCAAATTTCATAAAAAATAGAGAAGAGTACAATATTCTATAATCATAATGATGTTCATGAGAATTGGACTTATTTTGTATCAGTTTTCCAAGGTATATTCCTCTATAATACTTATAAACCTTATATTAACCTATGCATATTTTGTGTAACCTCGCATGAAGAAGGGATAGCACAGGCATGGTGAGCCTGTTGACCCAGTCTTCCTGAATGCCAAGTCCAACATTGTAGCCATCAAATATGTAGCTATCATATATGTGTCCTCTGTTTTTTCTCTTAACTTGGCTCTCCTAAAAACAACGCATTCAAGGAAAGGCTCTCCACCATTCTGGGCAAAATATGAAGGTGACCAGGTGACTTTAGCATGAAAAGACAAAAATCAAAGCCTCCTTTGTAAAGCATTCTGTAGCAGTTTGAAAAAAAACATATGGCTATATTAATGAATTTGTAAAAGCAATGTCTTCTATAAAATTAGGGTAGAAAGAAAAAATGTAAATTTCTGGAATTCGTAACTGTGGATAATCAGTCATGATGTTATTTTTTTTTTCATTGTTCACAGAGCTCAGGTCTCCATTGAGACCCTAACCAACCACTATAAATGCAGAGTACTTCTTAGGTCTACTTTTCAGATCATATGCTTTCTACCTAGAATAATGTTGCCTCCCTAGAAATACCTGTACTCTTTGATGTGATTTTAGAACTTTATTAATCTGTGCTCAAGTAGATGCTTTGCTGCTTTTGTGCACATTTTACTTAGGAGAAAACATGTCCACAAGAAAACTTATAGCAGGTAAAGCACTAAAAAATGCATGGTTTCTGTGTTCCATACACAATGTCAGTGTCGATTAAATGTGAAGAGTCTTGAGGTCTTACTAAATTACCAGTACTTCTAATGACTAGGACTAGGTATGAAAATAAGTATTTTACTATAGGCCTTGGGGGTGGAAAATTATTACGTGTTTGATAGATTTGGCCTGTAGTCTTAAAATAAATATAATAACACAACATTGTGAATGTAATTTATTCTCAAAAGAAAGTATTCCCTTGAGGAAATACAAGCTATTTATTCTACAAGAAGATATTGTGTACCCTCCTTCTGCTGTCAAGCTATGAGCAGAGATTTATGAAATGTGTTATATAAAAATAATTGCATTTTGCCACTCAAATTTGTATTTTTAAATCATTTAATAATTTTTGAAAATAAATTCTAAAGTATATACGTGTGATAAGCATGTATGGGTATGAGATTCTTTTGTAAAATAAAATATAATTCATATAGATATTTATAAATCAACAAGTAAAACAGGGTTTAGCAAAAAAAAAACAGCTTTCCTTTTTTTACCATACCAATGTCTTTCTCATTTGCATTTGGGATTATGATGGAAGTGAGTATGTGTGTGGTTAAGGTTTTGTTTGTATCTGGGTAGGCTGACATCAGGTTTCACTGTACATACACAATTCATCTCAGACTCATATTTTTCACACCAAGTCTACAAAGTACAGAAATTGCATATAGGTACTATCAAGCTCAGCTGCTAATTCTTGAATTTTTAGTTTTACACAACATCTAATAAAGTCCTGGTCCCAAACATTTTAGTTTATTTTTGTATCATACTTTGTTATTCTTTTTTTCCTCCTAAAGTTTCTAATTACTTTTCTTACAACAACAAAGCAATGCTTTATATTTTAATGTACCCTAAATATATTTCCAATTTTACTTATTGATTTATATTCTCTCTGCTTTCATTTTTTTTTTTTTTTTTTTTTTTTTTTTTTTTTTTTTTTGTGAGAGAGAGCCAGAGAGAGAGGGGAGAGGAAGACAAATAGAGATGGGCTCACCAGCAGCCTCTCAGCTGCTGTGAACTAAATCCAGATGTGTGCACCCCCTTGTGGTCAAGTGCTGCATTGAGCTCTTGTGTCACTTTGCACCTGGCTAAACTTGGGACCTGGAGATTGGAACCAGCGTTCTTAGGCTTAGGAGGCAGGCGCCTTAATCGCTAAGCCATCTCTCCAGCCCTGCTTTCATTTTTCTAACCTACAGTTTACCTGTTTAAACTGAGACCATTTCCATTATGTTTGACCATGGCTTCATCTGTAGCTTTGTATGTTAATAATGCCAGGACACTCTCCTTATAGCACTCTTTCCCCTCACTTCTATCTAAATTAGTTGCTCTCATACGTCTATCTTTCTTGCTTTTTTTCTTCAATTACGTTCATTCTGACTTTCAAGCCATGTACTTTGCTTTTGAAAATCTTCAAAGAACGTTCATAAAATGGATGATTATGAGATCAACTTACTGTGGTCTAACATTAGAGAGAATGACTTTCTTTCTCTTGAGTCCTACTTTGGCTACATATAGAACTTGAGGGTAAGAATGATTTTTTTTTCTTAGAACACTCAAGTAGATATTTTATTGCATTGTATAGAGTAGTCACTGAGAAAAATCTGATATCAATCTGTAAATAACTTTAAAACAAGTACTTATATCATTTTGTTGGTGTTTCAAAATGGGATGTCTATGTGTAAACCCATTTTTAAATATTATATGTACTTTTATTTAAAGATATATATGTCTTCATCTCTAGAATTTATTTTTTGACAATTCTCTTTTTTATGTTCACGATTTTTAATATATTATTAGTTATGTATACAGTATATATGCAGCCATGATGGTACCATCATTAGCCTTCTTCCTGTCCTCCCCCCATGGGTAATGTGGATCTTGCCTTGTGGGGGTAGCCATCAGTTATGTTGGAGAGGCAATGATTCTGTGTATAATGACCCAACTCATGGCTCTAACAATCTTTCCGCCGCCTCTTCCATGAATTTCCCTGAGTCATGTTGGGTTCATTTTATGTCTATTTCAGTGATGAGGTTTTGTTAGTCTCTATGTTCCTGGATATCTGATTTGGTAGGGGTTGAGTGTTCTTTGTACCTTTCTCCTTTGCCCTTGTGCTGGTACCAGGTTCACAGATAAAGCAGCACTCTTGCTCATTTCCCCTATGACTCTGTGGCTTCAGCTGGTGCACTGGTGAGGTGTGATGGGCTGATTCTCTCCTCAGGGTACACAGATTCTATAACAGAGAGTGAGGTCAGTGCATGATACATGGATAACCATTATTATTTTGGAGAGAATTTAATAGGTGCAGGCCCTCTTCTAGCCCACTATTGGTAGGAGCTTGATATTGGAGAGTGGGCTCATTTTGGGATATGGTTCTGACTTGTTTCCTGTTACCAAGTATGGGTTCCATTCCAATGAGCGGATCCCATTTGCCAAATCTAGAGCCATTGATAACCCACCATTAGTGCACTTGTGTGAGCATCACTTCAGGTTATTCACTGCTGAATAGCTTAGACCATGAGTTGCTGAGACAGATGTTGGTTGTTTTCCCCCAGTCACTTATGTAACACCTTCTGGCACTAGACAAGCTAACTGTCTGGGAACTGACTCTCTTCTAGATTCCAGCCTGGTCTCTCCATGTTCCCTCCCAACAGCATATTGTGTCTTCAGCAGTAGGGTCTTACCAATAACTTTTGGTGGGTCATCAAATACTCTGACAGAAATCTGTCTTCTTTTGGGAAACCTTGTAGGTCTCACTAATCAACAGCTCATTGTGGATGCTAACCACATGCTGGTATTGGGAGTTATAGGTCAGTGCCAAGAAAAAAGAAGGAAGAAAAGTATAGGTAATATAAAAGAGAAAGAGAGAAGAGAGAGAAGAGGGAGTGATAGAGAGAGAAACAGGAGAAGATTGAAGTTAGTCTTCATCATACCCTCTCCAAGCACATTTGCTTTTTATCATTAGACAATTTAATTTCACATTTAATTATTTTTTATGTAGATACTAAAAGTAGTCTTCCTTTCCTTAAAGAGATGTGACTCTTTCTAAAACAAGTTAACCAAGCTTTTCAGCCAATCTTCACATTTACCTTTAGCCACATGTTCCTTCCCCAAGACTCCAAAGTACACAGAACTCTGCCCAGTAATACAGCTTTCTTCCTTTGCCTCCCCTACATACATAATTGAGACTGACAATTGGTCCCTTCTGTTTATCATTTGGGTCTTCTAACAATTGACTGATATGCTGAATATATTGCTAATAGTTCCATATTCAGTTTGTCAATTTCAAATAAAACTGTTAAAACTATTAGATTATATTAAATGGGAAGTACTTTGGAGAGATTTAATTTTCAGGAATGAGACCTAGGTAACAGCTATAAATGGCATGTGTATTAGTCATGGTTCCCTAGGGGAAACATAACTGACAGAATGAAGATATATTATGGAGAGTTTATTAAATGAACTTACAGTATATGGGCTGGGCAATCCAAAGATGGCTGTCTATAGGCAGGAGTATCTGAACATTCCCTCAGTTTCTCAGAACATAAGGCTGCATGCCCCAGCAGCCCCAATCTGTCCCTATTGGACACTTAACATGATATTACAACCTTCTTTTCCCCTAAACATATGGCAAAGTCCCTTGAGGAATGCTAAGTCTCTGATATCCCACAATTTAAATATATGTTTAACAACACTTAAGTATTGACATTATCTGAATTGGTGTTTATTACATAGCAACGAAATAGAGGAAAGAAATATACAAGTAACTCCTAAAAGATGTGTAAAATGCATAATTATTCAACAAAATAGGATAGATGCCTTCATGGTGATTTCAATCCATGTTTCTTTAAGTATGACCTTAGCTGGTTTTAAAACTACCTGTTAACTACCTCATTAGCATCGTAACAGGTCTTGGATCTTTACCTAGACTATGATCCAAAATTTAATTCCTGAAAGTTCTGAGACATTTATTACCCTGATTTGATTGTGCTTTTATAGTTTCCCATTGACCTTGAATACAGGACATGTAACACAAAGTGATCTCCTGTATGCCAAACATACTCTTGTTTACATCCATTGTGGACAAATGGTCCAATTTCACCCTGTTAGTTTGAATCAATCACCCCAAATCTGCTAGCATTGGAACTCCTTTCTTAGCCTGTTGACTCAAGGGCATCATAATCTCAGGGTGGCCAAGGGAAAGTTTTAGATTCTAGTTGAATGGAATGTATTTTGTGCATTTTGTGTCAAAAACAATCCTCTTCTGCCCATGGAACCAATATGTCTAGACTAGTAGAAATTAAGATTGAAAGAACATTCAACTAGAGGGTCACTTGTGGTGATGATGAGTGGCACCATTCCTAGTTCCATCTGTTGATTTCTGGACCAGTGAATCTTAGCTATAGGAGAAACAGTACCATATACAAAATGCTGATTAAGAGCATATACAGTCTTTTGGAGAAGTCTATTCCCACCCTCCATGGTAACTCTATCTAACTGACACTATAATCATTTCACTATTCTATCAAGTCAGCTGTTTTAGGATAGTAGGGAATGTGGTAATCCCAGTGAATTCCAGGAACATGAACTCACTGCTACATTTCTTTGGCAATGAAGTGAAGTCTTGGTTAGAAGCAATGCTGTATGACACTCTGCATGTCCACAGATGGGAGTTTTGGCAGAAGCATTACATGCAGGAAAGTCAAGTACATACTTAGAGTAAGAATCTATTCTGTCCTTTCCATGACAGAAGTTCTCCAATGCAGTTAATGTGCCACCACGTTACAGCTAGTTACCCTAGGGAATATCAGGGGCTCAGTGTTGGTCTCTTATGTGAGCAGATATGCCACTCAGTATCATATATAACCAGTTCAGCTTTGGTGAATGGAAGTCCACTTTGTTGAGCCCATGCATATTCTCCATCTCTGCCTCTGTCAGAATAAGATGAATCCTGGCCTTGAACTATAGCTGTAGCAGCCTCTGTATACTCACTATGGAGAGCAACTTTACGTGGTTCTTGGTCAGGTCAATGGCCTGACCAATTGAAGCAATGGCCCCACTTCCAGTATTGATATTTTATATCAGTAACTTTTACACCTCTAGAAAAAAATACCTGATGACGAGCAGCTTAGGAAAGAACAGGTTTTTTTTTTATTGGGAACTTTTAAAAATTGTATTTATTTATTTATTTATTAGAGAAGGAGAGAGACAAAGAGGCAGGTAGAAAGAATGATTTTTTTGAAGGAATATTTCATAAAGGTGGAGAAAGTATTGCAGGCCTGAGCAGAAAGCTCGTGACACATCTCTACATTCACATGGCAAAAGTATGTAAATAAAATAAGGCTGGGTTATAACATCTGAAGATCTTCTTCCAGTCAAACACTTCATCCAAAAAGGATCCATCTCCCAAATGTTCCATACCATTCCAAAATGGTACCACCTATGAGAAATAAGAATTCAAACACAGGAGTCAATTGGAGATGTTTGACATTTAAACCACCATACCAATACACGTGTGTGTGTGTGTGTTTATGTGTGTATGTGTGTGTGTGTATGTGTGTGCGTGTGCATAATGTTTACCAAGAACTAGTTGTTCAGACAGCTTAGGGTTGTAGAAAATTAAGAAGGTGCTTCACTGAGGATGTAACATATGAGCTGAGACATTTAGCATGACTAGTATATTACTATGAAGACAAGAAGAGAGAGAGTTATACATTATGATAACATTAAAAGACAAAAAGCACTGAGGCTTTTGAAAATGTAATTCTATATTTATTAATTTACATTAGATTATCATGATTACTACACAGAGGTTTTTTTGAAAAATAAGGCTAAATTCATAAGTAGGGATCTGGTTGAGTAATACTTGGCCAATATACATGTTTTATAGACTATGGTAAGGTATTTATATAGGGCATTGTTAAGTTTATTCAGATTTTAAGTATTTGATTATTTATTTATTTATTTATTTATTTATTTATTTATTTGGGAGAGATGGAGGAAGAGAGAGTAACAGGCAGATAGAGAGAGAGTATAGGCATGTCAGGGCCTCCAGCCACTGCAAATGAACTCCAGATGCCTGTGCCACCTTATGCATTTAGCTTATATGGGTCCTGGGGATCAGTTCAGGTCCTTAGGCTTCAAAGACATATGGTTTAACCACTAAGCAATCTCTTGAGTCCTCAAAGGGTTTAGGTAAGGACTGGCCCTGATCTAATTGGAAGCATGAGGGGAAAGGAACAAGTGTATAATTATAGATATTTCTAGAAGAGACTAGGCTATGATGGAGCCACTCACCATAGCAAGGGTTAAAACAAGAGGAATAATTGCAGGAAATGTTCATGAATTCAATTTTGAACATGTCAGTATTTAAAAAAATAATTATATAGACAAGACTCCATAGGCATATGCACAAGACCATTTAAAGATGGTTTGCTAATTTCTTGATACCATCTTTAGATTAAAATCTAGTGAAGAGTCTTCCCTGTATAGGTAACATTATTTTATCTTCATAAACTAAAAGTGTCTTTCCTGAGATTCTTTATTAAGTACCTGGCATGTTACTCATAGCAAATTTTTATAATAGCGCCATTCTATTCTTTTAAAATTTTTGATAGAATCCTCCAAGTATTTAAGCAGTCTTTATTCATGCTGTCAATAATAGGATTTCTCAGCTGTGTTTTAAAGAACATTTTCTAAAGTATATATAGCATTCCTATTTTTGTGACTAAAGTAGAAACTTTGAGTCCTTGCAATCAAAACTATAAAGAGGGTAAGGTAAGCTAAGCATGGTGCACATTTTTAATCCCACCACTCAGGAGGCAGAGGTAGAAGGATCCCCATGAGTTTGAGGCCAGCCTGGAGCTACAGAGTAAGTTCTAGGTCAGCCTGGGCTACAGTGAGACCCTCCCCAGAAAAAAAAAATGGTAAGGTAGTGCACACTTATCTTCATAGACTTTTGGAGGTGGAAGAAATATAGATAGTCCAAGGTTAGCCTGAACTATAGGAAACCCTTTCTATAAACTATAAATAAATAAATAAATAAATAAATAAATAAATAAATAAATAAATAGTAGCATTCTATGACATAAAATTTATGGAAAATAACTTTTTAAAGAAAAGACTCTTGATCAGGCCTTTGTACTCCTTAGCCTGCCTTTGTGGAGAGGTGTATGGTCTTAGTTTCGTTTTGTATGTTGTGTTATATTGGCCTTATATGACTCCCCATTTCCTGGTTTTATTCCAACCACAAGTGTAAATCCCATCAAAATCCACAAGGGTTTCCAGTTAACAAGTATCACAGACCAAGTCCCTAGCACTCTTCAGAAACACTTTAAAATCACATCTACTCAGTGCTTATGAAAAGTGAAGGTAAGAAACATGATATTAATAAAGAATTACTTAAGAGAGAATATATTTCTCCATAGCCTCTATGTCCTCTATAAGCCTTCATATATACATTGGGTTATTTTGGTGTTTGTAGGATATAGTCATTTCATTACCTCTGGAATGCATGTTAGCAATGTCATTGTCCTTCATTTTTTATAAGGAACCAACATATGTCATTCATATCTTACCCTGCATATTTCATTGACAGCATGAAGGAGGCAGATGCACATGAGAATTTTACCTCTTGTTTCAATGCTAAGGATAGTGATGCTTCCATTGTGCATAAGTTCACTTGATATGGATCTAGATTAAATGCATCCTAGTGGCTAATACAGGGCAATTTAACCAACTTGTGTCTACGGTTGCACACATGTATGACCCTGATATGGTAAATGTTGACAAGACATCTATTTTCTGGAGCTGTTTTTAAAATATCATTCTCATTTAGTTCCTTGCCATTTTCTGTTTCACTGAATCTCTCCTACCTCTGCACAGATCTCTTTCACATATTCTTTGTATCTCCTTCATTGTATCATCTCAGAATCATGAGGAGAGCAACAAAACAGATCAAAGGCATCTTATGATTTTCTTTCCTCATACTCTTCCAGCATATAAGCACAACTTTTTTTGCTGTATCTTATGACACTAAAAGTGAAAATTAAATAGTATGAATTTCTAACATTACTTACTTTGGATTTTCTAAGCATGCTGTATGAGTCATATAATAATAACAAAATTATCTAAACAGGTTTTGGCTCAATAAAGGGTTTCATCTTCAAATATTTAGTTCTCAAATCTGTTAGTGAATTTCATTCTGTCATGCCAGAGGAAGTGACACACAATGAAGAAAATTTGGAAAGCAGTGATGACTCTACAGCTCTTTTGTGTAATATTCTCTATGTGGTGTATTTCCAAGTTAGTCTTTCTCTTTCTCCATGCCACAGAATGCTATGTATTTGACCTTTTGGAGGCCATGTGAAGAGCGTTGGTGGTGGGATGCATTTTGATGGCCTAATTGTCTCTTCAATGTAACCGTTGTCAGTCTTCCTGGCCATCCTTGCACTGTGACATTGAGTCAGTGTTTTTTGGAAGCACTGACTCATCTTGGTACTCTGTGCCTGTGAGCACGTTATGTGCACTCCACAGCTAAACCTCTGTTTGCCTAGACCTGTCATTTTCAGGAACACAATGGAATTGATTTTCTTTCTAATTTTTTCATTTAAAAATACCACTTGTATTCAAGGAAATTTTGTTTGTTTGTTTCTTTTCAAGGTAGGGTCTCGCTCTAGCTCAGGCTGACCTGGAATTCACTATGTAGTCTCAGGGTGGCCTTGAACTCACGGCAATCCTCCTACCTCTACCTCCCGAGTACTGGGATTAAAGGTGTGTGCCACCATGCCCGGCTTTTTCAAGGAGTTTTTATGGAAGCATTTTACTACATTCAAACTCATTTTGTTTAGAATTTTTTTATGGGGATACATCCCAGTTTAAATATATATGTAATATGGTATTTTTGTTCAAGAAGCTGTCCATTGGAAGAGAAACTACTATTTTCTAAATGATTTCATTTTAAAGTGCTGTAAAATCAGAGCTGTGAGGCATCTTATTTTAATTACTTATTATTGTTTCATAAGGTTAGTGTTTGATGACTGGTTTTAGTGCTTACATTTAAACTAAAGATATTTTCAGAGGAGCTGGTATCAAGAATTTTGTTCTATTTGGATTATGTAGTTTTGCCTCAAAATTGCTTTCTCTTTCATATTGATGCGCTTGAATTCAAATTTGTTCACAGATAAGCCTCCTCCATAAGCATATAATGGACTCAAATTTTGGTGCCCATTCACTTTGAGAGATGACATACGCACAGTTGAAAAGCCCACATTTGAGACTTGTAAAGCAGGAAATGATATTGTAAGTGAATTTACTTGAAGGAGAAATTTTGTCATCTTTTCTTCTGAAAAGTTTTTTGATAGCCTTATTTGATTCAAAAGTGATGGAATTCATTATATATTATTAGTTTTAGTATTTGCCTCTTTTTTATATTCTTATAAATCTAGGTACAAACAAGTCAATGGCCAAGTAGACTGTCAACAGTATAATTTACATACTTAAATTTTAAGAGACAAGTCTCTTAAAATGCAAGAATTGAACAAAACTAATATTATAAGCATTATTCAATTAAAATTTCCATTGAAATTTTGTTGACATAAAAGTTGGAGGGGGCTGGAGAGATGGCTTAGTGGTTAAGGCACCTGCCTGCTAAGCCTAAGAACCCGGTTCCAATCTCCAGGTCCCACGTTTACCCAGATGCAAAGTGACGCAAGGGCAAAATGCCACACTTGACCACAAGGGGGTGCACACATCTGGATTTCGTTCACAGCAGCTGAGAGACTGCTGGCACATCCATCTCTATCTGCCTCCCTCTCCCTCTCTCTCTGTTTGTCTCTCTTTGTGTCTCTCCCCCAAAATAATTTTTTTTTTAAAAGTTGGAGAATGGTGTGCAAAATAATCACAGTGTTCTCAAAGACAAAAGAGCATAGCCATTCTTCATTTATAAGGCTACATCATAATATTTGTTTTTCAAGTTTTTTAATTTGATTTGAGAATAATATATAGCAGTGAAATAATTTAATTTTAATTTTTACAACTTTTAAGGACAATTAACAAGCTAAGTTAATTAAAAATTGTAAAATAATAATGCAATCAATAAAGATCTAGGACCCTTTCTGGGAATCTAATCCTGCTATCTGCCTCATTTTTATGTATGTATGTCTTATGTATTTTATGTAGATGCAGAAAGGAGCAATCTCTAAGACCATAAGCTTGTACTGGAATGGTCAGGGAAACAGTAAGACAGTATTTGTCTTTGTGTGTCTAATAAATAGTATATGTTTTACTAGACAATGATAATTCCCAAAATGATAGTAGAATTGTCATAATGGCTAATATCATGGGAACATCCACATATATAAAGCATTTTCAATATCCTAACTCATAGCTGATTTTTCAATTTCACAGAACATTATTGTTATTTAATGAAATGAAGTAATACTGTCAACATAGCATGTTGCTATTATTTAGAAGCTCTTCAAGGTTCTTGAATTTTTTAAAAGATAGGTGGCTTCTCCAACGGATGGGGAAATACACGATGGTGATTGATTCATGCTTTATCACCCACATACCATCAATGATATATGAAGACTTCCAATGCAATTCTGTTGTTGAACTACTATTTTCCTGAAACCTTGAGCCACACGTGATTCCTGGCCAACCACTGTCTTCTCTTTGTTGTGTTTGACATGCCTTTGGTTGTATGCTTCTGTGCATGTGTTGCTGAATATAGATTGGACTGGCTCCATCTGATTTCTAAGCTTAAAGGGCAACCGTAAAGAATGTCTAGCATTTACTGTTCCAATTCCTTAGAGTCTAGGAAAAACTTCACAAAGACAGGCTCATTAGCTCTATTCACACTTCTCCATTCCTGCTTTCATTTCATTGTGAGTATCCGTTATACCTTTGAGGCATTGCTGACACCTTCTGCACTCCAGCCATATTCAGCTGATGCATAGCACATGTTGAAGCTCTGCTAAATCACTGAGGTTATGGGAGCAAACCTCGCGTGCTATGTAAGGAGAACAGTAAAGAAGTAAACCTTTCACTGCTTTACTGGATATGTTTTTGTGTTCCATTACTAAATGTCTTAGAGCACCACAACTGTGCATAAAACGCTATCTTCTTCCTGCTAGAATCTCACTGCGTCTTGACCACTAAGGTGAGGGTTACACTGGAAGACTGAGTTTCCTCAGTATCTGCTTAAGGAGAAGCAGAGAAATACTTGCGAATGATGTGATCACAGAGCTTATGTTAGTACGATTCATACATGTCATATGTATTAAAAACATTATGCTTTGCCACACAGTGAAATCCACCAGCAAACAATTTCCTAGGGAGAAAATTTGAAAATATTGCTTAATGACTAGCTTAAAAACTATATTGAGTTTTATGTATTGCTCTGGTTTGATGCTCAAAATGCAATTTAAGACCACTTAAATAAAGCATTATTTCCTTCAGTGTATTTCCATATAGCAAATAATTTCTTTTTGCTTTATTTACAGAATTGCTTCTTGTGTATCAACCACTGCATTTCACTGTATGAGCATCTTCAATTTCCCAATCATATTAAAGTTCAAGGCTGAAAGGTCCATTAAAACATAAAAGACTCAGGGAAGATTATATTATAACCCTCATATGCCATTTCAACCTTAGGTATTTATCATGTGAATCATTTGCCTTCCTGTTAATGCTGCTCTTCATTGATATTGCATTAGTCAATTCAGTTTGACTATCTGTGTTCATTACTCTTGCAGCCTATTGTTAATGATTGGATAGTTACAAGATTTTTGGTAATTATGCCTTACATGGAAAATAATGATTTTAAAAAGCACATTTTCTAAACTCATTTGTAGAGGTCTACAGGGACATAGGGGAGCATTCATCAAATATATTAGGAATTTTGTGAAAGAATCTCATTAATGAAGCACTTGTTATTAATTCACACATAACAACTTTTACAGCTTTGATACATGGACAAAACCTAATGCAACAAGAAATAAATGAACATTGTTTTTGAATCATATAACATAGGTGAGCTAGCTCTTGTATATGAGTATACATGATGCATTTTTCTTCTATCAATGACTACATGGATTTTTTTTTTTCAAAAAGTTTCATTGGATGTATTTTCCATGACAAATCTTAATATGAGGTTATGGAATCATGCAAAATAGGCACCAGTTGTTCATATATTATGTGCAATTAATATAGAAGTAGTGCAACTCTACAACTTTACATTTGAAAAACTCATTTTAGGAGGAGAAATTTTAAATATTCATGAGGGCAGGAGAGATGTGTCAGCAGTTCAAGGAACTTGCTTTCAAAACCTGATGGCTTGGGTTCAGTTCCCCAGCACACACATAAAGCTAGATTCACAAAGTAGCATGTGTTCATTTGCAGTGCCAGGAGTGCCAGAGAAATTCCTCTTTCTCTCTCTCACTCTGTCTCTCTCTTTGCTTCTCTCTCTCTCCCTCTTTGTCTCTTCATCACATAAATAAAACTGGAAACTCTGGGGTTTAAGGCCAAACAAAGACCTATGTAACCAGTCTTTCAGGTTAACCTGATGTATTACACACAGAAATGGGAAGTTTTTTTAGTATCACATATATAGTTCTATCTTCCTACAACATGAAATTTGGGGTTTGAGGCATGGTGATTTACACAAGGTTTCTGTTTGCTTTGTTTTCCTTCAATGCGATTCAAGCAGTTTAAAAAAATCAAAAATCATTTGGTTAGGGCTGGAGAGATGGCTTTGTGGTTAAGGCACCTGCCTCCTAAGCCTAAGAAGGCCGGTTCCAATCTCCAGGTCCCATGTTTAGCCAGATGCAAAGTGATGCAAGGGCGCAATGCCACACTTGACCACAAGGGGGTGCACACATCTGGATTTCATTTGCAGCAGCTGAGAGGCTGCTGGTATCTGTCTTCCTCTCTGTCTCTCTCTGTGTCTCTCTCAAAAAAAAAATCATTTGGTTATTTTACTGATAATCATTCTCTTTTTGTGTTGACTCACTAGGGAGCCTTTCCATGAGTATAGATGTCATGTGTGCTATTTTACATCCATCACTGTGGGAATAGCCTTTCATGGCTGTAGCAGTGCAGTATACCAAAATAGCAACTTGGATTGTAGTGGATTTTACTATTTACAAATTTAGTTTTACCACTGGTACTTTTCTTAGTAATTTTGAACGAACAGAAGGCAGGAAGAGTCCTACAGGTGAATCTTTCCATCAGGATGGTATGTGCCCTGCCTGTCGCAGCAGCTCCCAGTGCTCAGGGTGTCACTTGCAGCCATGAGGTCTGTGGGCCCCCAGAGGACTGATGATAAGTTTCTGTTCCCACTTTAGGATTTCACTTTCAATTTAGCACATTTAAGTCCATCATAATTACCTCTGATCTGCTATATGACTTTATGATATTTTTATTGAAGAGCAAAACAATATTAACAAATTTTCTGTCTGTAGCAAGGCAATCTATTTTCTCTTTTAAAGAAAACATATACAACAATGAAAGATTAGACTGTTAAAATCCCCATGGCAAAAAAAAAAAAAAAAAAAAAAAAAAAAAACTCATTATTTCATTGCGTTTTAGATATACCGATCCACTTTTTTGTCATGACTTATAATTTAAATTATAAGGTTAATATTCTGAAAAAAATGGATATTATATTACTATCACATTGAAAGAAATGTTTTTATGACTGCTCTTTATTATTGTTACAGGGACAGTAATTTGTAAATGGCACTCCAAATGAATAATGAATGGTGTGCCAGAATGTGTAGGGCAATTTCCCCGTGTAAACTACTTGTTTGTATCTCACACATTTCTCCATGGCTAAGAGACCATGAACCAAGATTATGAGGTGCTCCAGCAAATGACAGTATGTGCTGCTCTGTTGTACCTGCTCCTGAAGAGCCCAACTTGGTCTTTTCTGTGTTTTTTCTGCTTTCATGAGTACCCTCAATATTTGCCATTCTAAAATTGCTCTAAACTTGTACAAATCTTAGTGTAGATCTCTGTAGACTGGTTTAGTCTTTAATGAGAACTTATCACACAAAGGCCCTCCAGCTGGGCCATTTCCAGGGTATGTTCCCCTTATGTTGCAAATGTTTCTATTTCCTTTATAGTGTCCAAGTGTAGTAGGGATAAAATATCACTTCCAGTTTGTGCTTACTCAGCATTTACTTCACATTTCTTAACCCTGAATGGTATAGGCCAACCATCAGTCCATACCAGCATTTTGCTGAGGTTCCATTTGGGATCTCTCCTTCATAACATCAATTTGTTAAACTCAAGCATGTTTAGACATTGTTGAACTCCCATCCTGACAAGAACTGTTTTAGTCTATGTTAGTTATATAATTTTATTTGATTCTTGGAGAAGGGTATTATATATTTTACATACCATCCACAATGTAAGCTTCGGTTAGACTAGATCTTGCTCTACTTACACTTTGCTTCTTATCCATGTGTGAATTTTTTAGTGTGTTCTTGCCTTATGCCAAGAATCAATGTGCACAGATTCTCACAAATCACCTGTACCAAGGTGGGAACCTGGACCACTCCTCCATCCAAGTGTACATTTCCCTTCATCCTCAATTTTCCTGCCTCCCTGGGTCAGTCTTCAACTGTGACAGATCCAGCAAATTATCTGAACATCTATCATGTACCTGTGAATTAAAGTTTTTCTTGTGAGTAATTTTTATTTTCCCCTCTGCCCTGCTTGTTATATGGGACAAAATGGGACATTTGGCTAGAAATCATTAGTTGTTCATAAAGCAAAATCATTGCTTCACTAAAACTCTCATAATGTTTAGCAGTTCACAAATCAAGCAATGAGGACCTGGGTTGATTATTTCCAAAATGAGTTGATGAATCCACTCTTATTCAAGACAAATCAATTCTGTAAACATTCATTCTTTCTTTCATCGACTGTCAAGTTATTCAGAATACAGAATGCAAGATTCACACAAAGTATTGAGCATGTGTCTTGTGCATATGGACTCTCAAACCCTTTTACTATGACAAAAAAGTGATTCTTTGCTTCAGCGTGATCTTTGCTCATGTCTGTGGAGAATTTGAAAAGCAACAATGACACTTTTAAAGAGTCAAAAGTTTAAGAATTAAGGCTAATCAAAATGACTTCAAGCTTCTTTTGAATAAAGTTCTGGGACACTGTTGTAAAATATAATTCTCTCCTTACATTAAATTTCTGTAAGTAAAGTGAAAAGAGTAATCAATTTGTCTTTCTTCCCATCTTGATCTCTTCATTTTTAATGTTTCCATTATTATTTCCAACTTTTAGGGCTCAGCAGAATAAACATAGGCCAGTACTTTTTTCAAACCAGACTTCTTGTCATGAATAGTATCATAGGAATGAAACATTTTCAATCTGACAGTGAAAAGCAAGATAAACAATACAACTAGATGTAAACTGTTGCACTAAAGATGTGCCACACTATTATTTATGATTTCCCTAATTTACCTGTCACAGTTCTATTTATTTGGAGAGCCTCTTATTTGTTATTACCTATATTCAGGCATAGGCGAAAGGCTAAACATATCTATCTAGGAAAAACAGACCTACAAATAATATGTAATTTTCAGCATGAAATGATAATATCTCAGAAAAGCAGCTGCTCATCTGCCAAGTCAGCAGACAGTGTGTGCCTTGGCAACATTGGAAGTACAACTTGTTGGGTCCCCTTAGGGCCAGCCCAGGAGGGACGGCAGAGTCTCTGCTGAGTTGGGGGTGAGAAGCATGGAATCACAACACAGACTCCGGGAGTTGGGTGAAAGCAGGAAGAGGGCAAGCTTTAGCAACCTCGTTTATTCAAGGAAATGCAGGGGGCTTTAAGGGGCTTGGCTGGCCAATCATTGTATGGGGTGGTCCCCTTTTTGTGACCAATGACAGCCTGTCTCTGGACAGGTCATCTCGTAGCAGGTTTCTCACGAGCATGGGACTGTAGCTGTTGTCATGCCAGGCCTGTGCAGGAAGCCATGGTCACAGAAACCATTTCCTGGTTTCTTCTGCCATGCGGTCTGGCTAGAGCCAGATCTGCATTGTGCCATAGATATCCTCCTTTTTGTTTTTATTGTTGGCAACCCGGGGAGGTATGGTTCTTTGCCAAGCCATTGTTGAACCTAGGCCCTGAGGGATCATCACATGCGACGGTGCCTGTCTTAGGTTGCCCCATCTCATGGAATCTTACCTGTCATTGACTACCTGCCATCCTAGTGAGAAAACCTGAGGGGTGTGGCCTGGTAGCATGCGGTCTGGCTAGGGCCAGACCTGCTTTGTGCCATACAACAACTGATCATGGAACAGTAGTCCTGTTATCAGTACGCTACTGTTAAATCACTTTGAATACACAGGACATGGGCATATGGTATCTTGCGATGCTATGTAAGAGCTATGACAGAATTTTCAGTCTTCAGAGAGTAATGTGGTTTTAGTATCACCAAGACTAAGGATGTACCGAGTATCTCTCTATGATAATCATGCATGGGGCTATGGATGGGCCTGATCACTGGAAAGGTCACCTTCCTGGTTGCTAACATCAGTGAAGAAGCATCATAATCTATATAGATGGTTTTAGATTAAATTGTTCCATATGGCCAGGATATACATTGTCTTGCCAGGCCAAAGAGGCATTGATGCTTTTGCATATGAAAACAAATGCCTACTAAGATTCAGATATGTCTTTCAGAATACAAGGCTCATTTGTGAAAGACTTTGAAAGAAAAGAAAATCAAGGAGAAAAGTGATTAGTAAGGGAATAAGAGAAGTCATGAATATCAGTCTGTACACATACATGGCAAAACTAAGGGATAAAGCATCAATAAACACAATTTATAAAATTCTATTGGAGGATCAAACTGATTACATGACTTGTTTATAGAAATTGATAAAACATGGACATTTTTAAAATTTTACTGGATTCTAGAGTACTTTTTTCTTAGATATATGTCATGCTTGCATTTTCTCTAAATCATATCCTTTTTAGAAAAAGAAAAATAACATTTTTAAAGACTGATTTTACGTAATATAGCATGACAAGAGTGAAAATTAAAGAAAATTGTCAGAAAAAGTAAAGACATCTTTTCCAAATCTTGAGATTGTCATGGCTATCAACCCATGTAGCATTCCATGTCCTTCCTCAGATTTACCCATAAGTATACATTATGCTTCTTTCTCAGTGTAAATCTCTTTTCTATTATCCTATAGTTTTCTGTTCTTAATAAAGTGTTAAATCTGGGCTGGAGAGATGGCTTAGCAGTTAAGTTGCTGCCTGCAAAGCCAAAGGACCCAGGTTCAATCCCCCAGGGCCCACATAAGCCAGATGCACAAGGTGGTGCATGCATCTGGAGTTTGTTTGCAGTGCCTGGAGGCCCTGCACTCATTCTCTCTCTCTCTCTCTCTCTCTCTCTCTCTCTCTCTCTCTCTCTCTCTCAAATAAATAAAACATTTAAAAAATAGAAAATAAAAGAAAGGTTTTAAAAATAAATAAATAAAATAAAGTGTTAAATCTATGGGTTTAACTTTACTCACTGAAATGTTTCTTATGGTTAAAGAACACACACACACACACACAAATATATATATATATATATGTGATGGATGAGTAGCATCTTGGTGGCTTTTATAACTGTATATAGAAAGATAGAGTATTACATTCTCTTTCCAATGTGAAAATGCTTATTAAATATAAATATGGAAAGTATTGTGAAAATGAATGCAAGAATCTTTTACTGCCAAGAAAACATAGTATGCAGTCTCATTCCTTATACATAATCTAGGTGTTTCAGGAATTTTAATGGGTACAAGTATTATTTCAATATAAGTTAACAGATATTGAAAGAAAACTACATATGCTCTGACTCAGCACTCTTATCCATAGTATAGCTAGCTCCCTCAGGAACTTACATGCTGAGGGTTTAAATGTACAAATAAAATAGGCTCCAGATGACTCTAATGTCCTACTGTGATACATATATTCATTTTCCTCTTCTCTCAAGTAGCATGATGTAAAGCTATTTTAGGTAGAGACCCAAAGATTCTTTGCAGTCTTTCCTTACTTATAGCCGTTTGTGCTTGCCAACCAGACATTCTTAACAGCATCATTCAATAAAGTGTACTGCAAATCTGTTTGTAAGGAAGTTTGAATGAATTTCTGCATAAATCAGCTAAACAATATTATAGCACACTATAATTACCATTTTTAATCATACATTAAGTAAATACACTCAAATTGGAAGGTGTATCGATAAGTTTTGCTTATTCGATGGATGACTAGGACTGGGAGTTTTACATAGACCATTCTTAAACAAGTAAAGTGATACTGAAGTTTTATTATCAGAAGAGGGAAGAGACCCTTCCTCTAAGGAGTCTAAAATGAAGAGCCTCTGTATCAAAAATCAGTTTTGAAATAAATTTACTTTACATAAAGAGAATGGATATGCATCAAACTTGCTCTCAGATAATTAATTAGGGACTGTTTTTTTTTTTTTTTTTTTTTGCAATTCAACTTTGTGTGTGTGCGCGTGCGTGCTTATGTGCTACAAAGTGTGTATGAGGTCAGAGGACAACCTCCGATCTTTGTCTTCTCCTTCAACCATTATTTTTTGAGACAGAGTCCCTCTCTTTTGCCACTTTTGTATACCAACACAGCAGGACTGAGAGCTTCCGTATTCTCCTGGCTCTGCCTCCCGCCATCATAGGCAAGTAGAGATCCCAGATGTCTGTGCTGCAGCTTTGTGTCCAGTTTTATGTGGGTTCTGGGGAACCAGATTCAGGCCAAGAGACTAGCAAGCAAGTGAATTAGCCACAAAGCCCTCTTCCCAGGCCTTGGCCCTGATTATTTTAAGGCAGCCACCAGATGTTTTCAAAAATCAACAATAAAACTAGGCTACAAACCATTCTGGATAAATGAATTTAATGCAAATATAATTTCCTAAACATCATGGTTGTATCAGGATTTGAAAAGTAATTAAATGTGCTCATGTTCAAGTGGGAGTCTGTCTATTTGTTACCCCACCAGGAACACTAGGGAAGGGGGTAAATGGGTTTCATGCTGCTCATGACTGTTTAACAGTTTGCAGGTTTGATGATCTCAGGTTGAAATAGGCATATTTATGGGAGAAGATAACATTAATCCATCCTGCATAAGTGCCACACAATCGATAGCTACATGTGTTCTGTGGTTGTCCCTGACAGAAGTGGAAAGCTTTTAATATACAGAATCACTGACAATTACAATTGAATTTCTTGTTCTTTACTACCATAATCCCCAGAAAATTATCCTCTAAATGCTGCATCTTAGAATTATTTAATAAAATATGCTGCTTTGGTTGTACTAAGACAATAATCTTTCAAAATGAAAATTTCACAGAAATTCACACTATGCTTTAACAAATTTAACAGGTTGTGTTGAAACCAAGTAAAATATTCCTATATGTATAATAATAAATGACCAAATTTTATGCTTCCAACATATAAATGTGAGACTGATTTATACTTCTAAATGGATACTAAAACAACTAATTTGTCTTATTGTTCATAAAACACCATTGTGTTATATGATAGAAAATTCTCAAGTTCTCCTAACTATAACATAACTTTGAAGTATTTAAGAAGCAATAGATTTATTTTGTCTATTACAGATAAGTAAAATTTACCTGAAATCTAAATACAATCAAATAAATTCAGCATTTAGGAAAGAGATACAAATGTTTGAAGCAGAAATGTTTCCTGAATAGTTATTTCCTTGGTGTGCTTGTGTGTGTGTGTGTGAGTTCCCCCCTTTGGTTTATTTAGGTTTTAATTGTTTGCTCAAAACTGAAAATTCTAAATAAAAAATAAAGACGTATCGTGCTTTTTAAAGAGGTTCTAATCCAATTATTTAATATTAGTACTTTTCCCCTTGCTTAGCAAAATATATCTACCTTTTCAAGTGCAGTCATCTGAAAGCCACGGATAGTTAAAAATGGGTGAAACCATGAGACCAGATTTGAAATTTTCTGTGAATGGCTGTGTTTGAGGCTTCCACTAAAATCACAAAGGACTGAAGATGAGGGACTGAAATCTTTCATTAGTGCCCATCATAAACATCATGGCTGACAGCCCTATAACAAAAGATGGGTCAGCAAGAGGCATTCATAACAAATGTACTTGATAATGGGTAGATGTGCTAGAGGATCCTTCAGACTGAAAATCTAACAACCCAGGGTTAAATATCTGGTTTTAGGTTCTATAAAGCACTGTCAGATACACAGATATATGATCATTCTTAGCTTCAGCAAAAGGAAGGCAGGCAGTAAGGTGGAGGTGTTAACCTAGGATTGGAACACTTTACTCCTGAGGTGGACTAGATTTAGTATTTAGGACTAAAATATTTGAATAAGTCACTCATTGATAATCAAACAAAATTAATGTTGTTTTTATCATTCCTGACATAAAATTGTTTAGTAATAAGATTTTCAAGTTATTTTCCGTAAGTAAAATTCTGAAATTGAAACAATGATCTGAGAAGTTGATTCCCTTTTCACTTCCTTATTAAGAAGTGTTTGGGGGGCTGGAGAGATTGCTTAGCTGTTACGGCACTTGCCTGCAAAGCCAAAGGATCCCGGTTCGATTCCCCACGTAAGTCAGATGCACAAGGGGGTGCATGCATCTGGAGTTTGTTTGCAATGGCTGGAAGCCCTGGCATGCCCATTCTCTCCTCTCTCTCTCTCTCTCTCTCTCTCTGTCTGCCTCTTTGCCTCTCTCAAATAAATAAGTAAAAAGAAATTATTTTTTTAAAAAGAAGTGTTTGAATCTAGAACCTCAAGAAAGAGGAGTTACGTAAGAGAAATCATCTGGGAGAAACAAAGCCCCACTCTGGATTATTAGAGGCTCCCTCATAAGCCAATAAAAATGGATTCAAAATGGTTTGAGAACACTGCAAAGCCATGGTTTTGGATACAATCTCATTCTCACACAAATATGTTGTTTAAAAATATACTGGGAAGAAAAGGCAACAAATCCTCCTTAGAAAGTCATATTAATAAGATTAAAAGATAGCAACAGGATATCCCACTTATACAATTACTATGCTGTTACCGGTCACATATTCTCAATGTGGATAAACATTGAGCTGCCTGGAAATGCTTATATATTGCTGGACATCACGGAAAATTACAGATTTGCTTTCAAGTTTAAAGGTAGGCTAGGTTAATCAGTTAAAAACATCTCTCATTAACATTTGTGAAAAAAATAAACAAAAGAAGCAAGTAGGAAGCAACATGACCACACAGAGCTAATGAAATATGAATGAATTTGCATTCATACACTCAGTAAAATCCATCCTTAATTGGTATTGCTGGTAATTATAAGGTCATGTGTGAGGATGTGCAATGCAGAAAGTAGACTATTGCTTTTCTGATGAATTTATTTGTTAACTTTGTTTGACTGTTTGTTAAAAATGTATAGGTATTTTCTTTGTAACGGTTAAATTATGTGTTACAAAATGCAAACACAGATGAAGAAAAATTATTTTCATAACTCCCAAGTAATCCTATTAACCTTATTTTAACATTGGAAAGCAAGGAGAAAAAAAATCTTAGTAAACATACATATTAATGTTTTTATTTGCCTAGAAGGTTTTTATTTATTTATTTATTTATTTTGGCCTTTTTTGTTTGTTCTTTTCCATTCAGTACTGTACTGTGGTCATTCTTCCTTCTGGGGCCCTGCACACTTCTAGGTTGCTATTTGGAAAATTCTGCAAGAAAATTATTGTACTGATACAGTGGTGGTTTGAATGTAAATGCATGTTCCCCAAAGCCTGAGGGAGTTTTGATGAAGACTGAGCTTGCAACTTGAGTTTTCAGCAGGCAGAGTCCTGCTGGGGAACAGGTGTGTAACTGGGTGTGTATCTTATAGTGTACCCCTAAGGTGTGTTCACAGCCAGTTTGATCTCTGGCTGTTCATGTTTGCTGACCTTTTGGTGGTGTCTCCTAGCAACCACTGAGCATATACCATACACACCACACCACACATGCTATGCACACACAGTGGACCTGGGAGGAGATGCTACAATGCAAACCTCACTTTTCGAGGAGGTTTGGCAGGCATCCTAAACACCCTAAGAGGTGGCCATAAAATCCAGGCCCAGCAAAGGAAGTTATCCCCACTCACACCTGCATCCTGTAGGCTTGAGTCACCTTGAGTGACCAGTGTTTGACCATCCCTCTCCCAAAAGCTCTAAAGTCTCCTCTCTTCCCTTAGTTAGCATTCAGAGGTTCCCCCTCTTTTATTTTGGATCCTTCCTGTCTTTTCAGGTGTCCTTAAGCTCCTTTCCTTTCTGCTTCCACCTTGTCACTCCTGGAGCTATACAAAACTTTGGGCCCAAGAAATTGTATGATGTGGTCCTCGCTTGTGAACCCATTTCCTTCCTTTCTTTTTTTTTTTTCCTTCTTTCCTTTCCTGTCTCTTTCTTTCCCTTCTCTTCCTTTCCCTTATCATTCTAATCCCTTCCCAAAATTTCATGTTGAGCAATCTCTCCTTTTCCATCTCCTAATCACCTGTAACTGAGTGCATCTGCCTAGCATAGCATCTCCATGCACCCAGTCCCAATTTCTACCTTGCCTGTGTTCCACAATATGTTAAGCTCATGATAAAAAATACATCAATGTCCCTAAAGTTTGAGAATGTGTTTCTTCATAGATACTTTTTCAGTTTCTCATATGCCTGACACAGTGATTTTTTTTTTTTTTTTTATGGAGGAGGGGATATTTATTGAAGCTTATAGATCCAGAGGAAGTTCTATAATGGCAGAAGAGGCTAGCCTGTTCTTACAGGACCAGGTGGACACAGAGAGAGAAAGCCAAAAGCCAAAAGCCACACAAGAGACTACAAAGAATTATAGTCTTGACTTCAGTGACTGTATAGATTCAGTGCTGAAAACTAGACCTGAAACTTTGAGGTGATGGAAAATTACTGTAATACAAACTGCCCAAGGAGGGGAGAGGAAATAGGAATGAATTGTTCTTTTGGATATCAGAAAAGATAAACAAGGAAAGAAAAACTAAAATACAAATTTAGAAACTGAGGAAGTGGCTCACTTTGGGAGAGAGCTTGCATAGAGTGCAAAATTCTAGACTCAATCCCAGCACTGCTTAAAATGGTGTGGTGGCATACCCCTGTAACCACAGAGCTTGAAAAGTTAAGTCAGGAAGATCAAAAGTTCATGGTCATGCTCAGCTATGTAGTGAATTTGAGACTAGCCTGTCTCTAAATACCAAATTATATTGATAATAAAGCACAAAATCAATCTCATTAAATCCTCCTTGGCCACTCCTTTTCAAAGTGTAGTTGTACTTCACCCAACTTATGCAACAGGGACTACACTGGCTCTACTAACCTCCATAATAATCATTCCTTTGAGATTACATGAGCAGGTATTTCTGAATAGATGGAAAATGAGAGGCCATGTGTGAGAGAATGCAGAAGGACAGGAACTGCTATACCACTGGACCAAGATGCTCCCATCAGCTCCAGATCTCACTAACTAGCACTTGATTCTTTCACATTTGACCAGGTATCTAAATTCATGGATATTTCTGCAGCCACGGGGGACACAGTTGTCTACGGAACCCTAGCGAATCTGATGGTTCTGCCCTTAGTGACAGCACAGTTCCTTCGTTATCTGCGTGGCCTGGACCACCTCAGACACCCTGCTGTCCCTGCAAGAATATAACATGCAGGGGCCACACCACAAGCTCTGGAACCAATGAAAAGATATAGACAACAGGGATTTGTTATCACAGACTCCAAGGAAATCCAAAATACTATTAGGAAATACTTTGAAAACTTACAGTACAAAAAAGTAGAAGAAGGGGCTATAAAGATGGCTCAGCAGCTAAGGTGCTTGCCTGCAAAGCTAAGTGCTCCAATTCAATTCCCTAACACCCATGTAAAGTCAGATGCACAAGGTGGTACGTGCATTTGGTTCACCCATAGCAGTGGCTGGAGGCCCTGCTGCACTCATTCTCTCTCTCCCTCTCTTTCTCTCTCAAATACATAAGTAAATAAATGTTTTTAAAGCTAGAGAACTCAAAAGAAATGAAGATATTCTAAGAACATAATACCTACCAAATTGAAAGTGAGAAGATAATTTACACACCCAAAAATGAGCAACGAGATTTAATAAAGAAAAGTCTCCTCAGAAATAAAAGCCTAAGACTAGTTGGATTCACTGTTTAATTATAACATTTTATTTTTTACTTGTAGATCACATCAGATTTATTTAAGAGGTAAACATATACGGAGTATAAAATTCATTTCTTCATTCTACAGAACATAAATGAGTTTGCTTTTTAATAACTAAATCTGCACATGAATTAATGAACTAATTATTGTACAAGGTGAATAATCCTCAGCAAATTAAACTATATTTAATAGAACCAAGTGCCCTTGAACTTGAATCAGGCTTTCTGGCCATCAGAGAAGGTAAGGAAGCGGGTAATCCTTATATCACTGTTCCAATATGAAACAGCAGTCCCTTGCCCAGCATACCTGTGGTGACTAGTAGGTGTCACCAAGTCTTCAGAATGATATGAGAACCAGGAGCAGCACTGGTTGTCCCCTTTCAGTCCTGCTCCACTGGGTGGGGCTACAGACCCCATAAAATCAGGTGTAGTGGGCATGTCAAAGACTGAAGATGACTGGAAGTCTACAGAGCCATTCACTCTTGCAGCAAGTGTGAAGGCAGAAGTGTCTGGGCCAGTGTGGGAAGCCCATCATGGGTGCTTCACCCCATAGCTTATCATTTCTGCATTAAGGGGAATGTCAGGGGTAGGTATGAATGTGTGGGAAGTGATTTCTGCATTACAGAGCAGGTCAGCCCTGCATTGTGGGTAAAGGCAGAAATAGGTGTGAAAGTATGGGATGCTTGTTTGTATCACCTTGTTTGTAGGACCGGCCGTTGTGACTGCCTGTTGGAACTCGATAGAGTGTGCAGGTTGGGGGAGGGGCGGAAGAGGATGGTGAGGACAGGTACACTGGAGTTGAGCAAGTGGGGTCAAGAGGCCATGACCCTGAGCAATGGCTGGAACCTGCTCAAAGTTCAGTGCAGGGTCATCTCACCTGAAGCAGGACGTCCAGAGTCCATTTCAGTGATTGTGTGGCCTTGATCTATGACGACTTTGTTGGTGGCCATCCGGGTTGTGTTTGTTCTCCTGCACTTTGTATCCAGTATCCAGTAGAGGTTGTGGGATCTGAGGTGACTGAATGCTACAATCCTAGACAGGAAGTTCTGTTCTCTTCTTTTGATACGTTTGCTAAAACCACTGGGAAAAGTAGGGGATTTCAGTTGATTGAGCACTCCCCTAATATGCATGGTGTTAACATAAACCAAGCATGCCCATACAAGACCCTAATCCTAATACCAGGAAGCAGGAGGATCATCCTCTGCTCCATAGCAAGTCTGAAGCCAAGTTCAGGTACTTGAGACCCCAACAAAAAATACTGAAGCCAAATGCTCTTCCTTGAGCCAGGCAGCTGCTGCTGTCTCAACCAGGTATTAAATACACACTCAGTGTCTCCAAAGCTCCTGCTCTGCACTGTGGTATATCCTTCCTTCCATGTTACTATCACATTGTACAGTCTTCTTTTCTGTCTTCTTTTGTCCCTAAGCACTGTCTCATCAAGAATGAACATGCATTGTCTAGGAGGGGTCAGCACTTAAACTGACAAGGCCCAGCCTGGAGTCTCTCAGATGTGGCCTGTGTTGTCAGAGCATCCTGAGTGTGAGTCATGCAGGCTAAATCTTAATTTTTTTCCTTTAAAGGATCCAAATATTTACAGATTATATTGTAGATCAGTATGAATTTATTCTGAAAGAAATCAGAATTTCTTCCATACCTATGAGAAGCCAGACTTTCTGACTATGGTGGTTTGAATGTAAAATGTTTCCCATAACCTCGTGTGTTTGTGATCAAGTTTAATATTTAATCCTCAGTTGGTTCTGCATTTGGGAGATGGAGCCTTGGATGAAGAGGGTCACTGGGGATAGGCCTTGGTACTTTAGATAGTCTATCTCCTTGCCTGTGATAGCCAGATCACTCTTGCTGCTTTCTCCAAGCTGATGTGAAAAGATGTGATACATCAATGTTTGTTTACATCATACTTTTCCCACCATGATGAAACTTATCCTCAAAAGTGAAAGCCAAAATAAACCTTTCCCTTCCATAACCTGCTCTGGTCAGGTGTTTTGACACAGCAATAAGAAAGGCACTGCTACACTGACCTTCCTTGAATATGCCTAGAGAGCAAATGAATTATTCATGTGGGAATTCATAGAACAATGTATTGAATTTGTAAAGAACATGTAAGAGAAAAGCAAAAGACAACTCCGGATTTGATCTCTACAGACAGACTGTTTTTAGAGAAAACAGTGAGGGGCTTTCCCCAGGGATGAAGGATGAAGCATTGAGCCAGGCTAGGGTGCAAGTTTATAAGGAGGATCCTAAAAAAAAAAAAAAAAAAAAAAAAAAAAGACTGTACCATGTGCAGTAAGAAAATTGTAGCTGTTAGTGTCTTTGTTCAGAATAGTCTTTTTCATCCAGGAATGTTTAAAGGAGGATACTCAGATAGTCTCTGGTCCTTCAAGGCCATCTAGGCTAAGGAGAGTGTCAAGGTGCCAAACTTAATGAGGCCAAGTGCCTTTTTTGCCTTCTTTATTGTCCACGAGCTTTAGGGATAGTTAATAACTCTTTAGTCCTCTTTAGCTTGCAGAGAAGGATATTAACCCTTCAGTCTAGACTCTGGAAGGATAAAGGAAATTGGAGAGAACTGGGGGTGAGTGGGTCATTTTAGAGAGGACTGCATGGGCCATGACTGGGGATGAAGACTCGTCTCCAACTACTTCAAACTGAGGGGAGCAGTGGATCTCTCCCTGAGGGATCCCATGCAGTCCTGTGGAAGTTGGATGTTTGGAGGCTGATATTCAGTGGCCATGAAGAATTCAGTGACTCAGTTTGAAGGCATGTATTTTGTCCAGGAGGAATCCAGTGAGGCATTTGAATATGCAAGGACCAAAAAGAGAGGATGAACATTATCATAATCAGGGGAATAAAGTACATGTCAGAGACAGGATAGGTTTAACTTGAAGGGAGTAGAGCTGTGGGATTTCTTAACTTATAGTAATAGAGATGTTAATTGGTCACAGAGATATGTCAGGTCACATGTAGAGAAATAATATTGGCCATTAGAAAGGCTAATACAGCTTAAAATATTATTGGCTCTGGATTGGTAACATTTACCTCTCCACAATCATTGTAGTCCATCGTCACACAGGTGTGGCTTTTGGGAGTTTTAGTTTTTAGTTTTCCTTTTGTCAAACTTTATTTTGTAGTTTGTGTACTTAGTAGGCTATTAACCCATGTTGATCTTATGAATAAGCAAGGAGGTAGTTCTTCAAGAGAGTGATAGTTATCAGAGCCACTAAGAAACAATGTCTAGATCATGTCAGATTTATTAGCCATTATGATCTGGTTATTATCCATATATGAGTTTTCTTTCATGTGACATGACACTTATAGGTAACATGAACATTATATTTAAGTTTGAAAATAACAATATAGGTGATAAGTAAGGAAAAAGGAATTGCTAATTTGTATGGGAAGTTAATTGGAACTTGTGGAAATATAAAAACTTAGTTTAGGTAAGGTAGGAAGTACAAAAGATTAGTATTAAAGCAATATTTTAAATATCTTAAATTATTGTAAATAAAAGTCTTACCCAAAAGGAAAACATATTGAGTATAACATATAAGAAACCTATCATTGTAAGCAGGTGTCTTTGGTAACAAAATAAAGACTTAATTTTGATTCTAATGTCACATTTAGACAGAGTTTAAATAAATAAACATAACTAGTTAAAATATCTTGATTTTGTTAATTTTGATACTGATATGGGAAACTAAGGCTATCAGAACTGGCATCAGAGATGGAGTGGAGAAGCAGTCTATTTTTACATCACTGTGAGTCCAGGGGGGTCTCTTTCAAAGTCTGAGAAAATGGTTAATTAGTAGAGAGATATCTGTAGTTGTGTGGTAAAGTTAAGAAGAAATTATAAGATAATTTTAGTACTGACCAGAAGCTATAATACAAATTATGGCTTTGAAACAGTACAAAAACTACAGTGTCAGTAAAGAATATTATGTAGTTTGAGACATAACTAACATAAAAGTTTATTACAGCACAAGACATAACTTTGGGACAGAGGCCTTTAATTTTTCTTTTATTGTAACATGAGGTATGACATTATAAATAAATTTGTCACCTTATAATAGAGAATTGTTTGAACTATATAAACAATAAAGGCAAGAGAAATACAGAGAAATAGCTTTTTAGAAGGTAGGCATATCTTATTCTTTAAATATATAATAGTAATAAGTGCAGGCAGAACATGTCAAGTAAGACAGCATAAAGTTTTGGCATTTGTATTTAGTAACATCTTTGATTAGTTTAGATACCTGTGTGGGTACCAATTACCCCCTAAACTGGAAGCAGAACAGCATAGATTAAGATAATTTTTCTAGAGTAGGAAACATGTCTTAAGTATCAATATATCTATAAGCAATGAACTTAAGATACAAGAAATGAGACAATTACTTTAGTAAAACCTTGTCTGAGACTGATTATACATAGCTTCAGAATAAAGCCAAACCTGGTCATTACTGAGCTAAACTAGTCTGATTTAACACACATTAGAGACATTATGATAGACATAAAGTGATTTCTTTATTAATTATTGAACCATTTTTAAGTTTAACATAAGGCAATATTTGCAACTGGTAGAATAGATTAAGCTTAGGCAAATTATATTAACATTATTTGTATACTGTAAGTTTTCCTAGGACAGGAGGAGTTTTTTTCAGTTTCCCTAAGCACAAAGTTACGATGATTAAATCACCTTTTATAAAACTTAGTAAAATAATCTCAATGATAATCACCAAATAAAACAGCATGAACAAGACAGGAACCATCTTAAATTTACAGTGTTATTTTGCTTGTTTGTTTTATAATATATAAGAATAAGATATAATATAAATAGTAAGAGGTTGAGAAATAGAGGAACATAGTAACATAGTTGGTTGAGAACTTTAAAGCCAGTTTTTCATAACCATTATCATGACCAGATTAATATCAATGTGTTTAAGTTTTTAAGTTTACCAACTGGATACTATAGCATCATGTTACCAGCCAGGGTTATCCTTTGTTAGTCTGGGAGAAACAGTCATCTTATATATCTCAAGGAGTATGTGATCTGATCAAGTACTTTAAGAGATTTTTTTCTTTTCCTTTTCCTTTATGTGCCCATGTGTGGATATGCCAGGATCTCTTTTTTTTATAATTTATTTTTTATTTATATTATTCTGATTTTACATTCATAGTGTTGACTCCATTATCCTCCTCCCTGTCCTCCCTCTTCCAAAGGGACCCTCATCAATGGGGAATGTGGGTCATGCATTGTGGGGGTAGTCAAGAGTTCTGGGGGATTGGCCAAGTCTCTGTGCATAATGCCCCAACTTGTTACTCTAACATTCTTTCTGCCCCCTCTTCCACGAATTTCCCTGGGGTCATTTTAGCTCTACTTCAGTGATGAGGTTTTGGGAGCTTCTGTGTCTCTGGATATCTGGCTTAGTAGGAGTTAGATGTTCTCTGTGTTCATCTCCTTCAGCCTTTTTCTGGTGTCGTGATCACCAAGAATGCTGTATTTTTGTCCTTCCCTAGCATTACTCTATGGTTTCAGCTGGGGCCCTGGTGAGGTGTGATTGGCTGATCCTCCCTTCAGGTTCCTTGTCCATCTGAAAAAGATAAGCAAATTCTCCAATGGAGAGAGAAGTTAGTACTAGATAGAAGGGATGACCATAGATATTTTGGAGGGAATTTTATATGCGTAGGCTCTCTTCTAGTTGGCGCTGACTTATAGCTCCCAGTGCCAGCATGGGGTTAATTTCCACAATGAGCTGTTGATCCGAGACACCTACAAGGTTTCCCAAAAAAGACAGATTTCTGTCAGAGTTCTTGATGACCCATCAAAGGTTAATGGTAAGACCCTACTATTGAAGACAACATACATGTGTGAGACCAAACATGGACCAAACCTGGCCAGAATCAGGAAGAGGGTCAGTCCCAGAAAGTAAGCTAGTCTAGTGCCAGAGGGTGCTACACGAGCAACTGGGGGATAATGGCCGACATCTGTCCAGACAACTGGCAGTCTAAGATACCCAGCAGGAAACAACCTGACATAATTCTCAAACCAGTGTAGTAGTGGCACACAGCCATGGTGGGCAACCAACTGCTCTTGATTTGACTAATAGATCCACTCAGTGGAATGGAACTCATTGCTGGAACTGGCAAATAAGTCAAAACCATGTACAAAAAAAAGAACTCAGTCTCTAAGATCAAGGTACTTTAAGATTTAATCGACTTTGTCTTTAACCTGCTGTTTAAGCTCACCCATACTTTCATCTGCATATTTTTCTCTCACAACCTATATAAACACTCTGTAACAATCTTTTTTATCAAACATTTACCAACATATAAAGTTTTCTCTTCAGTTTGTCTTTCATAGTTAGCTTATCTCATAACTACCAACTGAAACTTTCTTACCATTAGACTTTTAAAATGACCATTTAATTTTTTTAACTTCTATTTTTGTGGAGTTTTTGTCCCTATGGTTAATTATAAATAGACAGTCTGGATTCTGATTGTCTACCTTTTTATTTTCCTGGGTCAGCAGTTTTCCTAGGCTTTTCTCCTTTCTGTGCATATTTAGAAGTTAAGTTATATTAATTTTATATTTTCTGACTTTTATGTTACATTTAGATGAGGTTTAAATAAACAAACAAACTCATTAAAATGAATCTTGAGGGCTGGAGAGATGGCTTAGTGGTTAAGGCGCCTGCCTGCTAACCCTAAGAACCCAGTTCCAATCTCCAGGTCCCACGTTTAGCCAGATGCAAAGTGACGCAAGGGTGCAATGCCACACTTGACCACAAGGGGGCGCAAACATCTGGATTTCATTCACAGCAGCTGAGAGACTGCTGGCACGCCCATCTCTATCTGTCTCCCTCTCCCTCTCTGTCTCCCTCTCTCTGTGTCTCTCTCCAAAAATAAATAAAATAATAAAAAATTTAAATAAAATGAATCTTGATTTTGTTAGACATTTAGTTTTTTTCTGTAGTCAGAGTTTAACAGTAGGAAATATAGGTATAGTTTAATTTTGATTTGAAAAATGACAATATAATAAATTTATCAACTTATTACAAACAGTAAAGTCTGAAATATACGAGCAATTAAGATGAAAAAT
Source organism: Orientallactaga sibirica (assembly GCA_036365145.1). NCBI lineage: Eukaryota > Metazoa > Chordata > Mammalia > Rodentia > Dipodidae > Orientallactaga > Orientallactaga sibirica. The sequence goes on from JAEOAD010000240.1 coordinate 8,687,332, forward strand.
AATTAAGAATGAAAACCTTTAAGTTAACCCATTTTATCACAGGCAACTGAAACCTTCTTCAGTATAAGTCCCATATTCTTTTCATATCATTTTCATATCCTTTTAAGTTATTAAAATATACCTTACAACAATCTTTAATCTTATAAAATTTTTTCTGTTCCAAAAACATATCTCTTTCTGTAGAAGCAAGATTAGAATTAGGTACACAAATATGTCTATTATTGTAGCAAGAATGAACAAGCATGTTGTCAAAAACAAAGAGATTAATTACTTTAACTACATTGTAAACCTTGTTTTAATAATTTAACATCATCTTAAAATATATAAGTATCAGAACATTTAATGACCATAAGCATTAGAACAGTTAATAACCATAAATTTAGTCATATGTAAGGACAGACTACATGAAACATATAACATATGACATGACATGGTTGACCAACATAAGACATGACAACATGAAAGATGGAGAGACATCCTTTTAAGATTTTGGTTATGTTTTTAAATTGATGAGGACTTAATCTTAACAGGGCAACAGCTAGTGGTTTGAATTTAAAATTGGCATTGTTTTCTTTGGTAGCTTGTAATGAAAAGGAGGAAAGGAAAAAGAAAGGAAAAAATCCTAGAGGTTGTATAGTGATTTTAACTTTTAGCAAGGAGATAAAATTAAGATATCTATATGTAGAAGAGTTAAAGAGGCCTAGTGAAGTCAGGAGTTTCTTTAAGAGGGTAAAGTTTATATTTGATTTATTGAGATGGCTTGAGTTTGGTGTGAGAAGGAAAGAACCTGGCAAGTCGTAGCCAGATGGCAAAACTGTGTGAGATATAAGAGTTTTAGAAGGGGCAGGATTTTAGAGGGTTTTTGGTGACAGAGGAGAATATGGTAGGTAGAACAAGAAGTATAAAAGGAAGGATAGCAATGAAGGGCAAAGAAGCCCTGAAGGTAGGTAACCTCAGACCACTTGCCATGTCTTCTAAGGAAGTTATCACTATCAATAAGAATATTAAAATCAAAAGTACCAAATTATGGGGGAAAGGCAATGTCTCTGTGCATAATGACCCAATTTATAGCTCTACCAATCTTTCCACCCCCCTCTTCCATGAATTTCCCTAAGCCCATGTTGGGTTCATTTTAGGTCTATTTCAGTGATGAAGTCATGGGAGTCTCAGTGTCTCTGGATCTCTGGTTTGGTAGGGGTTGAGTGTTCTCTGTGTCTATCTCCTTTACCCCTGTGCTGATACCAGTTTCACTGAGAAAGCAGAACTCTTGATCATTTTCCCAATTATTCTATGGTTTCAGCTGGTGCCCGGGTAAGGTGCAATGGGCTGATTATTTCCTCAGGTTCTATGTCCATCTGAAAAAGAGAAGCAAATTCTCCAATGGAGAGTGAGGTCAGTGTAAGGAACATGGGTAACCATTATTGTTTTAAAGTGAATTTAATGGGTGTAGGCCCTCTTGTATCCCACTATTGGTGGGAGGGTGAACTCATTTGTGGATATGGTTCTGACTTGTTTTCTCATTTGAGGTATGGGTTCTGTTCCACTGAGTGGATCCTTTAGCCAAATCAAGAGCATTTGGTAACCCACCATGCCTGGGTGCCACTATTGCATTTGTGTGAGCATCACCTCAGGTTGATTGCTGCTGGGAAGTTTACATCACAAGTTGCTTAGACAGATGTTGGTCATTTCCCCCCATTTGCTCATGTAGTACCTTCTAGCATTAGACTAGCTGTCGGGGGACGGTCTCTTCCAGATTCCAGCCAGGTCACTCCATGTTCCATCCCAATAGCATATGATGTCTTTGGCAATAGGGTCTTACCATTAACCTTTGGTGGGTTATCAAGTACTCTGACAGAAATCTATCTTCTTTTGGGAAACCTTGTAGGCCTCACTGATCAACAGCTCATTGTGGATGTTAACCACATGCTGGTACTGGGAGTTACAGGTCAGCGCCATGAGAAAAGAAGGAAGAAAAATATAGGTAGTATGAAAGACAAAGAGAGAGAGAGAAGAGTAAGAACAGGGAGTGAGAGAGAGGATCAGGAGAAGGTTGTGGTTAGTCTTCAGCCTACCCTCTCCTGGCCCCTATGATTCAGGTGTTCTCTCTAAGCACCTGATAAAGGTTCAGACTTTTGGTATGTCTTACAGGATATAGGATTTTTTTGGTACCATTTCCAGTTGGGTCATTATGCACAGATACATTGCTTCTCCCCCATAACTGATGGCTATCCCTACAATGCAAGATCCACAATCCCCAAGGGTGGAGGGCAGGGAGAAGGCTAAAAATGGTACCATGATGGCTCTATGCACATTATATAGATAACTAGTAAAATATATATAAAAAATATCATTCTATAAAATATCATATCTCATGCCATCTTTGAGATAAAAGCCATGTTTTGGGCAATTTTTGATATATAATTATAGGACCCCAGAGACAATCCAATTTTACCAGTGTACCTGCACCAGCTACCAGTGAGGGGAATTGTGCCTAACCTTCTGGAGTTACTTCCTTGGGTGGATGTTGATGAGTTCTTTTGAAGGCTCAGCCTTCTCTTAATCAACTCATGGTCCATTGGGTCATTCTGAGAAGATTGTTAAGATCCTGTTTATATCATTTTTTTGTTTGTTTTTTGCTTTCAGTATATTTGAGTTAAGATATCTATTCTGTTTACTTACATTAAAAGCATTTTGTTTTCTTTAAAAAAAAATACCAAATTCAGGTCAGTGGTGGCCATTATCTAAGCAATATTGTGGCCAAATTTGAACAGAGAGCTGGAGTAATTTAGCAGCCAGGAGTTCAGGAAGTTAGAGTTCCTTTAAACAGCCTTGAGAAATGTCAATGGAGTATCTTTTGGAACAGATAATTTGCGCCCATTTTGGAGGACAAAGACTAGAGTGGCCAATCCCACCACCAGGAACATTTACCAGGCTTAGGGAGGGCAAATGAAACCAAAGAAATAGGGAGGGGTCATACCCACGCTTGTTATGCTTGGAATGACAGGTGGGAGGCTCCCAGAGTCTCCAGTTATCCACAGCCTGAAAAATGAGAAAATTCCACAGTTTCCAAGGTCTGGGATGGGGCACCTCCACCACAGAATGAGGGCAAATACCTTGTCCTAAAGTAATTTGATGAGGCTGTGGATGCAGCAGATCACATGATGACAGTCTAGAGTTCAAAAGTCCCATGGGAGCAGGTAAAAGAAGAAGAAAAGGAAGAAGCCCCCAGGTATCAAGCTGGAAAGATCGGAGGTTTCAGGAAACGGGTGGCTGTTGTAGTTCAGAGTAGTGAGCACAGTGAGTTTTTGTGCCCCTGAGGTGGTGAAACATTGGCAGGGAGATGGAGAGAGAGAGAGAGAGAGAGAGAGAGAGAAACATGACCTGGTGGATTACCCAAAGGGCTGTCAGAGACTTGGCTGAGTTCAGAGAGGGATTTTGAACATTCATCAGGCAAGTAGCCCTGGCCAGAATTCCTCAGTCACCACAAACAAGCTGCTGAGCACATGCAATCCAAGGGTCAGAGTCAAAGGGAGAAGAGAAGGAGAAAGCTGCCCAGTGTCAAGCTGGGTTTACACAGTGCACCAATAAAGCTCCCTGAGCCATGAGGCTGAATGGAACTTGCATTGCTCACATAGACAGAAGTCACAAAAGACCAGAGGTCTCAGGTCAGACTCGTGACTGTTTAGAACAAATAGTAAGCTTGGTGAGTGCCTGTGCTTCTGAGGGAATGACATATTGGTGGTGGGGAGAAGGAAAGAGGAAGGGAGGGGGCATGCAGCCCAAAAGTCCCGGAGGGTTATCCAAGGTATGGCACCAGAAATGTAAGGAAAATATAAGAGAAAAGCAAAAGAGAACACCTGATTTGATCTCTATAGACAGACTGTTTTATTTAGAGCAAACAGTGAGAGGGAACAGCTTTCCCATGGGATGTAGGCTGAAGCACTGAGCCATGCTAAGTTACAAGTTTATAAGGAGGATCCTAAGAAAAACAGACAGTACCAGGTGCAATTGATAAGAAAATTTTAGCTATTTGTGTCCTTTTTCAGAATAGGCTTTATCATCCAGGAATATCTAAGGGAGCATACTCAGATGGTCTTTGGTCCTTCAAGGCCATCTAGGCTAAGGGGAGTATATCAATTATGGAAACCAAGTGCCTCTTTTGCCTTCTTTATTGTCCACAAACTTTAGGGATAGTTATTAACTGTTTAGTCCCTTTAGATTTTAGGGAAGGCTATTAACCCTTCAGAATTAAATAAAAATCCACACAATTTTGTTATTGGGAACTGGAGCCACGTTTTGCTACATGTCATTGTTACCTTAATGTCAGATGTACATCTTTATGCTCTAGAGAAGAGACAAGACATGTCTTGGTGTCAGGATAAGGAACATGTTATTTTAACAGAGGATGGCAGCTTCAGAAAGGTTTGGAAAGTCTCACCCCTGCTCTGTCAAGTGTTACTCTTGCTTCGTTGATTTTCTGGGCAACAGGGTCCCTGCTCTAAAGGGAATTACCTTGTGTCAGATACAGGAAGGACATGCAGAGCCTTCTTGGCCATGAATGACAGAGATTGATAAGAGTATAAAAATGTTTTATGTATCTTTTAAAAGGAGGATTTGGGTTTTGAGTTTCATTATGCAGCCCATTCTGGCCTCAATCTCTATCCTCCTCCTGCCTCATCCTCCTCAGTAGTGGGTGTACAAGTCTGCTACACCATGCCCAGCTTATTATTTGTAGATGTTAAGACTTATTTGTTGACTTTTTCACTGCTGGGACAAAACACCCAATAAGAAGGAACTTAAGGGAAGAAAGGGTTTATTTAATGTTTATAGATACCAAGGGAAGCTTCATTATGGCAAAGGAAATGGCTCACTTCATCATACGTCCACAGCAGAGAGAGAGAGAGAGAGAGAGAGAGAGAGAGCACAGCAAGCCAGCAATGAGTTACTCAGAATATGCCTTAAGCCTGGACTCAACCCCAAAATTTGCCCTTGATGTCATACTACCTCTATAAAGGTTCCACCTCCCAAATGTTCCATTTAATCAGAAATACCTGACGTTATAGAGACATTATATTCAAACCACCACAATCTGCCTCTAGAACCCTAGACTCAGGACCATTTCCAAATGTAAACTGCACTCAGTCCAAGTTCAAATGTTCCCATGGTCTTTACCAACTTGAAGACTGCTCAAAGTCTGAAGTGTCATCTCAGAATCAAGAGTATTCTTAACTTTGAGTCCTGTAAAACCAAAACACAAATTACATACTTGCAGTACATAATGGTACAGAGTAAATGCGCCCCTTGCAAAAAGAGGAATAGCAAAAAGAGACTGGACCAATTCAAGATCAATAATCAGTAGGCAAAATTAAATATCTGTAGTTTCAAATCTGATATCAGTAAGTAGTGACAAAAATCTCTGTGGTTTCAACTCTTTCCTCCATCAGGACTTCTCATAGTGCTGGGGCAGCTCTCCTTGGTAGTCCACCCACTGTCCTGGCACCTCAGTATTCTTTGGGTCTCCATTGCAACCAATGGTTCATCTTCATAGCTCCATAAAATGACTTTATTGACCCTCCATATAGGGATTTCAACCCTCCCTCATACTGATGCATGTGAACAGTTCCTGGAGCACTGGGCACTTCATGATCAACTTACCTGCATTTTTCATGCTTCTAAACCCAGTACCAGGTAGGCAGAATAGGTAAATTTGTAAATCCACAGGGAAATACGGCTTAAACTCAAGGAGTAGAATACTCTTTTACCAGTCTTCCTATAAGTCCCTCCTTTCAAAGGAGTTTGTATGCTTACTAGCTTGACTCTTCCATGGGTTGGGTTTCATCCTCAGGACATCTTTACCCTTTCCCAGTGCAAAATACTTGATCCATCCTAATGCTGGTAATCTTAACAATTGCAGCTCAAAGCTAAAACTAGCCTCTGTGCTCATGATGTCAAATTCATTTGCATTCCTTTATGTAGCAAACTTTGTATCATTCATGCCTTTCTGCTCTATGCTTTCTGCCAAGCACACAAACCCATTAATTTTAAATCTAACTTTGCTCAAATTCTCAGGACATGGCCTGAAAGCAGGTAGGCTTTTTGCCAGTATCCCATTTCCAAAAAAAGTTCTTTTCTTCCCCTTTGAAGCTTAACAACACAAACCCTCACACTCCACAATTCTCTCTGAATCTAACATTATCAAATTCTCACCAAAATACCCCACCAAGCTGTGCTTACAACACTGCAAGGCTTCTCTAGTACAAAGTACCAAGCACTTCCTATTCCTCCTACAAATACATTCTAAAAGACCAAACATAACCAGGTCAATTTCTTCCTAACAATTACTTCAATTCTTGGTACCAATTTTCTGTTGTAGTGACCTTCTCATTGCTGAACCAAAACACCAACTGAATCACATGGTATTTCTATTTTAGGTATCTTTTAATTTTTATTTATTTTTTTGGCAAGCAGAGAGAGATAGATGGAAGAGAGACGAAGATAGAGGGACTGGGTGCAACAGGACCTCCAGCTAGTGAAACATATTCCACATACATTTGCCACTGTACATCTGGCTCTCTATGGGTACTAGGGACTTGAACTCAGGCTATTAGGCTTTGTGGGCAAGTGTGATAGCTTCTTAGCCATCTCTCCAGGCCCTATTTTTACTTTATGAAGGACTTTCTATACTGATTTCTATAATGGTTGTACTAAATTATATTCCTACCAGCAATGTATAAGTTTTTCCTTTTCCCTTTATCCTCACCAGAATTTGTTTTTATTTATTTATTTTCTTATTGACAGCCATTATCCCTGGACAGTAATAGAATCTCCATGTAGTATTAACATGATTTTCCTTAATAGGTAAAAAATGTTGAATATTTTCTCTTATGTTTATTGGTTACTTGTAGTTCATGATTTGAGAACTGTCAGTTCATTTCATTAGCCCATTTATCGATATTTAGTGTTTTGAGTTCTTTATATATCATAGATGTTAGTACTCTATAATATGCATAACTCTGAAAGATTTTCCCCATTTTTCTCTGCTCTGTCTGTACTCAAATGCTTCCTTTGCTGTGAAGAGCAATTCCTTCTGTCAGTGCTTATTTTTATATCTTGTCCTGAGAGTCCTTGCTGATGCCTCTATATTGAATTATGTTTCCCCAACAGTCTCACTCTTTCAGATCTTATGTGATACATTTTGAATTGAGTTTTGTACAGGGTAGAGGTGGGGATCTAGTTTCATTTTTCTACATTTGGAGATGTAGCATTCTCTGATCATTTCATAAAGAATATCTTCTCTCCAATGTATCAAAAGCAGGTGGCTGTGTAAGTTTAAATATGCACTCCATTGTATTCTATTGATCCACATGTCTATTTATTGTCTTTTTTTTTTTTTTACCATGCCTCTGTAGTATAAATTGAGATTAGGTATTTTGATACCTCCCACAGTATTCTTTTTGCTCAGAATTGTATTGAATATCTGGGAGTATGGGTGCCACAAGGCCTCTTGCCACTGTAAAATTCCAGTTTCATGGGCCACTTTTTCTATCTGGCTTTATGGAGCTGCTGTAGAATTGAAACTAGGCTGGTGGGCTTTGCAAGCAAACCCCTTTCACCAATGAACATCATGGTTGTGCAAGTTTAAATAGGCACTCTGTTCTATTCCATTAATTGAGCCCCTTTTTCTTCCTTTGAGACAAGGTTTTTCCTTGGCTTTGCTGCTGTTGTTGCTGCTTAAAGCTTTCAGATTTTCCTGGCTTCTTCTCTTATTGTTCTTGGTGCACAGAGATTACAGATTCTTGTGCCATTTTGTATTGGGTTTATGTGGGCACTGAGAAAGACCTAACACATGAAACCAGGCTTGCAAATAAGCACCTTTAAGTGCTGAATCATGTCTTCTGACCTGGTCTGTTTTCATTCATTCATTCTTTTATTTAAGCTACTATAAATAAAACTGTTTCCTCATTTCATTTTTATTATATTCAACATTAATTGGCATATAGAAAGGCTACTGATTTTTGTACATTGATTTTGTATATTGCTACTTTTCTAAAAGCATTTGTCATTTCTAAGTGTTTTCTGATATACTCTTTTAGCTCTTTTGTGTATAGGATCATAGAATCATAGTTTTTTGTTTTATTTTATTTTTAATTAATTAATTTGCAAGGAGAAAGAGAGAGAGAGAGAGAGAGAGAGAGAGAGAGAATGGGTGCCCCAGAGCCTCCAGCCACTGCAAACAAACTCTAGATGCATGCACCACTTTGTGTATCTGGCTTTCTGTGGTACTGGGGAATCAAATGCTTTGTTAGACTTTGCAGGTGAGTGCCTTAAACTGCTGAACAATCTCTCCATCCCCTTTTAAATTTTTAACATCTTATGTATCTTAGTCTGGCTTTGAAATTGAGATGTAGATGAGGATAGGCTTAAACATTTTTAGTCTTCATCACAAGTGCTGAGATTACAAATGCACACCACCATGCCCAGTTTATGCAGTGCTAGAGATCAAACACAGGGCATTGTGCATGCTAGGCAAATGTTCTACCCACCCCCTAGGCCATATTTTTAAAAGAAAGCAAAAAAAGACATTTGAAAATGATTGCGATTTTATTTTTACAAATATTATGCTTGAAAGAATGTACTGAGAACAAATAGGGACAGAGATTCAGAAGCTTTGTAATATATGGTTCTGACTTATCTTCAAAATTGAAATGGAGGTAAAAATCTAAAAATATTGATTGATATTCTATAAAATATTTATACCATTATAGATGAGAATATTATATCAAATTTAAAGTTACACACCAGCGTGTAAACAAGCATATGGTTCAAAGTATTTTAGCTATAATTTCATTCTCAGATAACTTTACAGTCCCATGGTGATGATATAAACACTCAACTACCTAACTCTACCCATTTCATTTTATGAAGATATTTGTACTTCTTACTAAGAAAAAATATTATATTTATACAAATTATTAAATAAAACATGTTTAATTTTAATTTTTTCAAGTATATATAATATGCCAAAATTTTTATTGATATAAGAACCCTATTTCAAACTGAGTTTATTATTTTTATTTATTTTGCAAGGAGAAAGAAGGCATCTGGCATTAAGTAGGTACTAGGGAATTGAACCTGGGTCATGGGGCTTTGCAGGTAAGTATCTTAACCACTAGGCAATCTCTCCAGCCCTCAAATTGAGTTAACTTTTATTCTCAAAATACTTCATTATACATTTTTGACCAAAAATCTCAAAATCATTTTTTTGTTTGCATATGTTTAGTGTGTGGTGTGGTGTGGTGTGGTGTTGTGTGATGTGTGTGTGTGTGTGTGTGTGTGCATGTGTATGTGCATATGAGTGTGTATGTTCATATGTGTGTACTTACTTGTGCACATGGATGTGGAGGCTAGAGGTAGACAGACATTCAATATCTCTGTGTGGCTTTGATTTAGGCTTGCCTTCTTGGTGGCCATCCTGATTGCATTTGTTCTCCCGCACCTCCTGTTCTTCAGAGGTCATGAGCTCTGAGATAACTGAATGCTGCAGTCCAGCATTCTTTTCTGGAAGGCTTGCTCTGTTCACTTGTTTTTATTCATTTGTTTTATCCATATTGGAGGGCCTGGCTGGCACTAGTGCTTTCCTGGCATGTACTACCTCATAAGCTAAGCATGGAGGCACATGTCTGTAACACTAACACTGGGGAGGTGTTACTGGAAGATAATCCTCAGGTGCAATGCAAGTTTGAGGCCAAGTTCAGATGTTGAGACCCTACTAAAAGTACTGAGGCCAAACACCCTTTCTCAGGTCACAGAGCTGCTGTGGTTCAGCCAAGTTTCCAATTCAACTCATGATCCAGGGTTCCTTTTTTTATTTTTTTTTTTTTTTTTTTTTTATTTTTTTTTGGAGAGAGACACACACAGAGGGAGAGGAATAGAGATGGATGTGTCAGCAGCGTCTCAGCTGCTGCAAATGAAATCCAGATGTGTGTGCCCCCTTGTGGTCAAGTGTGGCATTGTGCCCTTGTGTCACTGCATCTGGCTAAACGTAGGACCTGGAGATTGGAAGCAGTGTTCTTAGGCTTAGGAGACACGCGCCTTAACCTCTAAGCCATCTCTCCAGCCCAATCCAGGGTTCCTGTTCTGCATCTCCGGGGCCTCCTTCCTGTTATGTTACCATTGCAGGTTGCTAGTATCTTTTATCTTCTCCTTTGACCCTAAGCACTGTCTCATCTAAAGTGAGCCTGTGAATGAGGGATCAGTACTTAAACTGACAAAGGCCCAAACTGGAGCCCACTGAGAAGATGTGGGTCCTGGGTCCTGTGTCATCAAATCTTCTACTCCATTTTTTTTTTTTTAAAGTGCAACTTGAAGCCTAGATCTAATTTTATTTCCATTTGAAGAATCCAAGTATGGAAAGATTATATTCTATATCCATTTGTGTATGCTGGACAATTTCTTCCATATAAGTAAGAAACCAGATTTTCTGGATGTAGTGGTTTGAATGTCAAATGTCCTCCATGTGTTTGTGATTGTCTCGTACTTAATCCCCAGATGGTGAAGCTTCATAAAGGGTAACCTTGGAGAAGGTTTGTTGCTAGGAGTTGTTTTTGGACTTTTTAAACCAGCTCCTTGCCAGTGCCAACTCATTCTTGTTGCTCTCTCCCAGCTGATGTAAAAACCATCTGCTCTTGTCCCATTTTCCTTGCCATGATGAAACTCCCCTTCAAAATTATAAGTCAAAATAAACCCATTCCTTCCATCATTTCCTTCAGGTCTGGTGCTTTGTCCCAGCAACAAGAAGGTAGCTGCTACAGAAAATCGGTACCAAGAATTAGGACAGCTGCTGTTATGAACCTGACCATGAGGCTTTCTAGTCTTTAGAAACTGGTTTTTAGTAGTAAAAAGGAAAGATGTGAAACTTTGGACTACAGAACCTTTACAATATTCTAAGCAGAGCTGAATGGACCACTTTAATGAGAATTTGAAAAAAAAATAAATAACAACAACCACAACAACAAAGGACTCTGTGTGTAGGGCTCTGTTGCTAGAGACAATTCTGTGACATTATATTCTTGGTGTATTTTTACCTGAGTTCTGAGTAGTTGAACAAAGTTGAATTTAGAAGTAATGGACTTGTGAATTTAGCAGAAAAAAGTTCAGAACAGTAGGATTTAAGACATGTGAATTCTGGCACAGAAAATGGAAGTCTTGATCAGATACTGCAGTCTGCGCAACTGCAATTATTTAACAAGAGATCACCACCAGGTGCTCAATATTTGGGCAATAGAAGTAGTGCTGACTCTTTTTAAAGGAGAGGCCCTAAAGAAACATGATGAATGAGTCTCTTGCCCTCATTGTTGCATCCTGCATGGATTAACAAATTTGCCTAGGTATTGCCTTGAAAGAATGCAGAAAATGGATGCTCCCTGAATGGCACATATTTGGAAATGGCTACTAGGTGATGTGGAAGCAGGGCTGTGATCTCTATAGGGAGGCCATAGGCAGCCTATGCATGTGTCTGTGAAGATGAACTGTGGCATGCCTCTGTCCACCTCTTCGAAGAGGTATGCTCAGGACCAAATAATCCTTAGCTACTGTTAAATAAATTGACTAATACTTTCTGTCCAAGGCTTCTATGCTAAGGAGACCTCTTTTTAAGTACTCCCCATAGTCCTCAATGGAATGTGGCAAGCCAAAAATCACCTCCCTAAGGGAGTTTCTGCAGACACTCCAGAGAACCCTAATAGATGGCTGGCTATAGACTCTAGGCCTAGAAAAAAAAAGTGTCCTGGGGAAAACTGTAACCCCACTGAGGAGGGCCTCCAGCAGAATGGGAGAAGGGACAGAAGAACGGATGGTACTAATAACAAATTAAAAAAAGTGTCCCATCATGAAGGGTCCACTCACCTTGAGTCATAAATGTTCAACTCCCTTCTCTTGAGTGCAGTTCTTCTCCTCCACCTTTTTTTCAATTCTCCCCTCCCTTTTTGAAAACCTTGAAAATCTTTCTACCCTTTCTAAGCATTCCAAGGCTGCCCTCTCTTTTGCCTCCAATCCTACCAGTCATCCCTGGTGCTCTAAAGCTCTCTTCCCCTTTGCTTCAGACCCTGCCAGTCTCTCCTGCCACTAAACAAAGCCATGGGCCAAAGAAAAAGTCTAGCTAGTTCCTCTATTGTTAACCCCAAACCTGACAAAAAGTTTGCTGTTAAATGCTCTGGGATGAATGAATATCCCAGCCTAAGTATTACAATTTAAATAAAGATATGTTTTATTGGAGTTTTTAAGTGTAAAGTGAAAAAAAAACTAATATAAAATATTTAATACGCTATTTGGGTAAGTTTTATGTATAACAATTAATATTGGCCAGAAATATTAATGCATTTTTATAGTTTTATATGGTTTTAAAAAATTTTTTATTATTTTTTATTTATTTTTGGAGAGAGAGACAGAAAGAGATAGACAGAGAGGGAGAGGGAGACAGAAATGGGCGCACCAGCAGTCTCTCAGCTGCTGTGAACGAAATCCAGATGCGTGCGCCCCCTTGTGGGCAAGTGCAGCATTGCACCCTTGCCTCACTTTGCATCTAGCTAACCGTGGGACCTGGAGATTGGAACCGCTGGACATTGGACCCAGCATTCTTAGGCTTAGCAGGCAGGTGCCTTAACCACTAAGCCATCTCTCCAGCCCTTTATATGGTTTTTAATTATCATTATCAATGGTATATGTTTCTAGAATTAGAATTATAAGCATCCTTACTTTTGCCTTCAAAAATGCCCATTTGGAACACTGCCCTGGCTTTTGTATTTTATAGTAAGAAATAGAACATGTAGGTTATGTTACCACAACTCTCATCTTTGTATATTTCTACTTCTCCAGTGCAAATGAGGAGGTGGATGTGTTTCCATATGTAAGTAGTTAATGTTTTCAAAATCCACACATCTGTCTGTCATTCCCTGCTTTTGAACTCACCAACAAGGCCATTCATGCTTCCCAGGCACATGGCCACAAAGTGACAGGAATTCAGACTGAAGGCTATGGATTTTATCCATTAAGACATTACAAAAGCAAATGAACAGATATTATTTATAGAAAGAAAAGTTACAGTGTCAGAGAAGAGAATGACAGCTCTAGAGAGTGATTTCACTCAGGATAATAGCTCAAAAGGAAAAAAAAAACATAACCTCATAAAATTGAAGAAACTCTTATAATTTGGGAAGCAATTGACATGTGTAAAATTATTCATGGATCAAAAGTTGCTAAGAGCCTAAAATCTTTTCTAGTTTGTAGAGAATCAACATATTGAAGACATGACTTCAATTGTAAGGACTTTGCATATGAATAGAATTGGCAGAGGATTAATCTTCCAAAATGTTGAATCTCCAAATAAAAATTATATGCACTGGCTCTTTGTTCACATTATACTGTGGAGAAAAGACACTATTCTACTATACATCCTTGATTTGTTTCCAAAAATTCACATTGAGAGCAACATCCAGGCCTTTTTTATTTTATAGTAACAAATAGAAGAATATGTAGGGTATATTAATACAACTTATTTTCTCATATCACTTGCTATTCGCAGCAGATCTTATATTCATGTTAAAGTAAAAATGACTTTTAGAAGCTCAGAGAATACATAGGCTGGCTGGAATTTTTTTTTCTGTTGTAAGAAAGGTATTTTTCCTCTAGAATAATGTGTTCTAGGAGGCTCAATATCAGCAAAGAAAAGTCATCTGAATGAAATGTACTCAAAAAATCATTAAATTTCTAATTCATTCTTATAATGTGTGCTGATCATTATGAGATTGAAATAAATAACACAAATATATAAAATTAAATTATTGATGGGTCACTGAATAAGTAGTGTCAGAGAACGTATAAGTTGAATAAACAAATGCCATGTCCACATTTGTCTAATTAATATACACAATAAATCACATACTCACTTATACCTACTGAGTGTATGAAAATATTAAGTGGAGAGAAGTAATTACATGATAGTAATGAATCTTACAAAATAGGGATATTGATAAGTTTTACAAAAATAAGAAATAAATAAAGTTATGAAAATTAGATTTAGGGAGAATGTTAGGTAAAGCACTAGTTAATTATAGAATTTTCAGAGTTTCTAAAAGTCAGTAGCAGATGTTAGTTTACTGAAATTAAAGAGAAGTGTAGTAAGTGGACTTTTTCAACTCAAAGTACCTTCCAGTACCTATAGATCTGATTTGGAGGCCTGAGATAGCAGGATTGCATGTTCAATGAGCTGCTTTTGTCTTTTTCATTGGAAGTAAGACATTCCTAGGGATCCTTGCAGTGGGACTGTATCTGAAGTAAATTTTAAGAGGCTTCTCCTGGATCATCCCATGGTCGATTTCAGCATGTTTTCTGCAAGTGTATAAATCCACTAGTTCATGTTGTCAAAGGCTGAGGGAACACTGTGGGCCTTTCAAGAGTTTTAATTCTGATTTTCCTAGGAAAGTCATCAGTATCATAAGAGGTTCTACTTTATATAAATTTGGAGGCTGCTGGCTTTGTCCTGAGTGTACTATAGAGAGAAGAAGAATTTCCTCTTACTTTTTAAAGTTCAGTAAGATTTATTTTAGGGGAAATAGCATAAATTAAAACAGCAAAACTCCCATGCTGGAAGGGGTCTGGAGCAGGTATTCAGCATGTTGACTTGGATTGAACACTTGGTATAGATTCAAGTTTCTACTAACAAGTTCCTAAATAAATCACCATTCTTGCAATTTACATGAAATTAATGACAGACCAGGGTGAGTGTCTAGAGCTGTGAAAAGCATAATATTTTCATTTGAGCACAGAAGATTGTCTGTGTTACAACCATAGGCACTTCCTGTACCTTATTACTGGGGCAATTGAGTTAGGTTATGGTGAGTATTATTATCATCTTGTTGTGGGAGAAAACTCTGGGTGGGATTAGAAACCCTAAGCCTGTGGATCTCAAGCCTTGAGTTCTTGTCTGCTTTTAGAAAATAATTGAAAAATGCAGAAACAGACCCACAGAAGGGTAAACTATGAGAGATTTTGTTTGTTTGTTTGTTTTTCGAGGTAGGGTCTCACTCTAGTCCAGGCTGACCTGGAATTCACTCTGTATTCTCAGGGTGGCCTCAGACTCATGGTGATCCTCCTACCTCTGCCTCCCTAGTGCTGGGATTAAAGGCGTGAGCCACCATGCCCGGCTATGAGAGATTTTTTGAGAGTAAGAAGAGAGAAGGAAAGATCACAAGCCAAAAGGAGTTCCCCCACATAACCAGCAGGGCTGAAAGTGGAAGAGGAAACTGGAAAAATCTCAGTGGAGGCCTGAATCAAGTCTATTTGTTTAAATTAGGCACCTGATTAGCATGAGTCACATTGCCAAGTCCAATGAGCATAAAGGATCTTTATTGGTTGTTGGGTCCAGTAGGAGTACTGATTTAGGATGCTCACGCCCTGCCCTTATGTGCTAAGCCAGGAAAAAGTCGAAGAAGAATCTTCTAGAAGCTCCTTATCTACCTCTAGGGTCAGACTGGAGTTGTTGTTTCACCAGGGCAGGGCAGTCTCCATGTTTGTTTGCAAGTCCCTAGCTGATGACTTACAAAAAAGCTACCTTATGCCAATCCATGTCATTATTAGATTTAATTTTAAATGAGGAGAGAGGATTGCATCTCCTTAACTTCCTTAAGTTAGAGGTCTCTGAAATGAACATGTTTCTTCATGCTTGGAGAAAAAAATAATAGAACAAAATAGTCATTCAATAAATTTGAACATTAAACTACTTGTTATCAAATTGGGGAACATTAAATGAAGAGTTTTCAGCATTAAATATATTTCTGATACCTCCACCAAATAAATGTAATATGTGGTCCTATCTCTTATAATGCCAGTAAACAGTACTTTTTACTTTTTTCCTGTAACTTTCTTGGCTAATCAAGCTTGCTGGCTGGATTTGTTCTGATCATCCTTAAATCCTTCCATGCTGACAGTTTTAATTAAAAGAAAAATTTCCAATCATTTCTGTAATGCCAGAGAAATGCTAAGTACAAATCACTCAGAATTTCAATACCATGTCCTCTGTTAAAGCCTCATGAAATAGTTTTGGCATTTGTGGAGTTTTTTTATATATATATATCTATTGCATAGGAAATGAGAGCAGCCCTATGGTCCCTTTTTAAAAAAATATTTTCCAGTACATAAAGGAACTACATATGTGTTATTTTTGCTGTTTTATTATTTTTCTGATTTTATACCCTTTAATTTTGAAAACCTGTCAGATTTTTTTCATGCTTTTTCTCAGCATTTGGAATAATTCTTTATCTTGTTTGATGCATATAGGCTTGTTAGTGTCTTTTACTCCAGATCATCTCAGAAGAGTGATGCAGATTGTAGATGGTTCAATTCAAACAACTTTTCCTATAATCTACCAATACAATACTCTTGGTAAGGCAGAGATAAAGGTTCACTATCTCTTCCAGGTTCCCCAGAAGTATTCAAGGAATCTTAGTAAACCCACTAGACAAGTACAAAATGATAGCTGAGTGGATAGATGTGGCTAGTGAAAAAAATATGAAAGTAAGACCTGGAAAATCCTCAACTTCACTGTTACTCAAACACTTTTCTCCTAAAAATATAAGGATATATATTATGAAGTAACAAAGAAGAAATAGCTAACTTTCCTTTTATTCAGTAATAATGAGGTGATTTTCCTTAAATGACTCATGTATATTCTCTGAAGTACAAATGATAATTCCTTATGCTATTATCTTTGCTATAAATATTTTCCTTATGTAGGAAATTATTCTTCACTTTTTAAATTAAATTTTCTTATTTATTTGCAAGGAGAGGTAGGGAGGGAGAGAGAAGGAGGGAAAAAGACAGAGAAAGGGGAGGAGAGAGAGAATGAACATGCCAGTGGCTCTTGCTGCCACATTTTTAAAATTTTTATTTATTTTTGGAGAGAGATACAGAGAGAGACAGACAGAGAGGGAGAGGGAGACAGAGAGGTGCGCCAGCAGTCTCTCAGCTGCTGTGAACGAAATCCATATGTGTGCGCCCCCTTGTGGCCAAGTGTGGCATTGCACCCTTGCATCGCTTTGCATCTGGCTAAACGTGGGACCTGGAGATTGCAACGGTGTTCTTAGGGTTAGCAGGCAGGCGCGCCTTAACTGCTAAGCCATCTATCCAGCCCATATTCTTCACTTTTGAATCCCAGGTATTTTTTATTTGTCTCCCATGACCTCTAGCAACTGTGGGTGCTAAAATATAATTATACATGCTGGAAAAATAAATATGTCCATTCATTTTAAATATCTTGCCCTTTAATTTCATCAAATTTGTCTGTTCAGTCTCTTATTATGCATTGAGGTAGAAGGGCAGAACAAATTCATTTTCATTCTGTGCTTTGTTATTTTGAAAAATCAATGTCAACTCTTTTTATCTCCTGCTGTTTGGATTGCTAATCCTGTTTATCACATTTATTTTTACATGTTAAATTAATAACATACAAGGTCATCAGGTAGAGACATTAGAAAACCTAAATTAAGCCACCATTTTTTAAAAGGAACTTTAAAATTATGTTGAAATGTGGCCAAATCTAATATGTTCTATTCTCACTGTGGGATTAGTAGTGAAGGCATTTGGCTCACAATCATTCTGCCCATGGGTTGAAATCTGGGTTAATGGAGGCAAAGCTGAACTGGCTTTTTTGTGAAATGTATGGAAGGCTACTGCTCTTTTAATTGCTAAGCTCATCAATACTGTCCTGACATTTGGATATATTCCCATTTTATTTACAGTGTCAGCTGTCTGTTCACAGAGCCAGTTACTTCTTACTTTATGAAGTTTTAAAGCAAATTTAAATTCCAAGTGACATTCTGCTCTAATATTGTAAGAAATACGTTTTGTTAACATTTCTTTAAATATATTTATTTGTGAATTATTATGTGTTAGTTTAATCATATATGCAAATTATGCTAATCAGGGCTGGAGAGATTGCTTAGTGGTCAAGGCGCTTGCCCAAAGGTCCCAGGTTTGATTCCCCAGAACGCTGGTAAGCCAGATGCACATGGTGGCACATGCATCTGGAGTTCCTTTGCAATGGCTAGAGGCCCTGACACAACCATTCTCTCTTTCTTTCTTTCTCTCTCATAAATAAGTAAATTTAAAAAAATAAAAATATTGTAAAACTATGCTAATCAGATTAGAGTAATTATGCCTGTCTGTTATTCATTTAAATTTGAAGACTTTAACTCCTGTCTTCTAGTTATTCATAAAATATAGTATCAGTTATTTTAGGTACAGTTTTAGTCATTACACTGTGCTAGAGAACATGAGCAGTTTATTTCTTCTGTCACCATATGTGATAGTACCCATAACAAAACACTCCTCTGCATTCCCTCTCACATCTACATCCTTCTCAACCTCTAGTCATCAGATATCTACATTGATAATTTTACCTTTCACACATGAGAAAGGAAATGCAGTGTCTGATTTATTGCAAGGGGCACAGTTTCCTCCAATTGCATCACTTTTTCACTACAAGTATAATTTTTTGGGGTCCTGGGGATTGAACCCAGTGCCTTATGCGTGCTGAGCAATTGCTCTGTCATCATTATTTTATAATGAATAAGTAACATTCCATTGGGTGTAGAGCACATTTTGTGTTTTTACTAATGAATTAATGACATGTGGGCCAATTGCATACCCTAGCTATTGAATAGTGTTACATCAAATATGAGTGCATGGGAATTTAGGTGGCTCAATGATATGCTGATTTCATTGCCTTTGGATACCCACCCAGGAGTGGAATAGCTGGATCGTGTGGTCAATCTGTTGTCTGGTTTCTATGGAAAATTAATGAAATTATCTGTAATGGCTTTTCCAATATACATTTCCACCAATAACATTGAAGTGTTTTTACTTGAATACTTGCTATCATTTGTTTTGTATGTGAGCTAGGAATGAAGATCTCTTTAGTCAATGCCATTTAACTTGGAGAAGATAAAATTTTCTTGTGATTTTGATTTGCATTTCCTTAAAAACTAATGATATTAGGCCTATATTCATTAGTTAGTTAGTCATTAGTCACTTGTATTTCTTCCTTAGAGAAGTATCCATTCAGATTATTTGGTCATTTTTAGTTAAATAATAGGTATGAGTTCTTGAGATTTTTGATTTCTTTATATAATTGATATAATAACCATTTATCACTTGTGGTTTAAAATATTTTTGATGAACTTTGATCATATGTGTAATGTGAAAATATTTTCATAATTTCTATTCAAAAACATGCCTTTTTAGTTTTTTGTTTGTTTGGTTGGTTGGTTTTTTAGCTCAGGCTGATCTGGAATTCACTATATAGTCTCATCCAGGGTGGCCTTGAACTGATGGAGATCCTCCTACCTCTGCCTCCTGAGTGCTGAGATTAAAGGCATGTGCCACCATGCCTGGCTCTTATGATTTGTTTTGATGCATAGAAATTTTTAGTTTGAAAACATCTCATTTATCTACTTTTGTTTTTGTTGACTTTTTGCTTCACTATCTAAACCAAAAAAAATGCCATTGCTTGTTGGGCCTGCTAGAAACAGGCTGGACCTGTGAGAAGGCTGGCCTGAACTATTGGACATGGCCAGGGACCCTGGGCTGTGGGGTTGCAGCTGGCCCTATCGACAGGAAGTCCCTGGTGACAGTGACAGCCTTCCCTACGTTGTAGGTTGTAGTGTGATGTCATCGCCCAGAGTGGGCAGAACTGGCGAGGCCCTCCTCCTGGACCCCAAAAAGCTCTGACCATTCCATAAGTCAGACTTTGCCCCCCACAGTTCCTGACCTTGTGGCTATCTGCCCAAGAGGCCCTCATGTGGCTGGAGTCACTTAGCCTTCTCACCATCTCTCCCCCCCACCCCACAGCTTTCTGTTTGTTAATCTCCTCTTCCACCCTTCCCCTTCCCTTATCCTTCCCCCATAGCTTTGAAGTTACTAGTCCTTCCGCACCTAGATGACAGCCCATAAACTATGCATCCGATTGCCATGTAGTCTGTATGTGCCATTTCAACCTTCCCCAAGTGTTTATAAACCCACTCCCTTTTTGAATAAACGAGTGCTGTCCGTCAGATGGTCTCCTGGGTGTTCATTGCCCATCATGTTCGTGTGGCACTCACCCGCTGCTCCAGGAAGGACCCTGTTGCTTCCCTCCCAACTCCTCCCTCCCTCGCCTGGGACTTCGGTGGCCAACAACTCCCAGATAATGGTAACGGTAATGGTAAAGACCCACAATTGCTTATAGTAATATTTTGAAATACTTCCTTCTAGTACTTTTTTTTTTTCTTTTGGAGGCAAGCCCTATAGACTGGCCTTATTTTTGATGGGAGAGGGCAAGAGCAAAAGCAAGAGAGAATTGGTGTGCCAGGACCTCCAGTCACTGTAATCAAACTACAGACATGGGCATCTGGCTTGCGTGGGACCCAGAGAGATGAATATCGATCCCAAGGCTTCGCAGGCAAGAGCCTTAAGCCATCTTCCAGTACTTTTATAAGTTCCTAACTTCCATGCAAAATATCTATTCATTTTTTACTGACTTTTTTTAATAGGCTAAGAGCTAGCAGTTGTTTCTGTTTTCTGTATCCAGTTTTCTGAGCAGTGTTCACTTCAGAGGTGGTCATTTCTCCAGAGCATGTTCAGGGTTTCCTGGATTGGTGATCAGAAGGCTGCAGCACACGGGCCCTAAGCAACAGTCTTATTCTAACACAATGTCCTTGTGGAATGTCTTGAGGTCAGCTAGTGTCATGCTTGCCACTTTGCTTATTGTCTTCAAGTTTGCTTTGCCTATCATGTTTCACTTTAGGACATTTTTTCTAGTTCTTTGTTAAGACTGATGTCAGTATTTTGATGAGGATCACATTTAATCTGAAACTTTTCTTCATAGTTTCAACATTTTCCAGAACTAGTTCTACTCCATGGACATGTAAATCTTTCCATTTCTAAGTTTCTTCAATTGTTTTTTGTGAATTTTATAATTTTCATTATAGTGGTCTTTTACTTCCTTTGGTAAACATTCATTTTTGGTGTTACTATCAATGGAATTGCTTTCATTACTTCATTCTCAGAATGTTTGTTACTGGTATGTAAAAATGCTGTATAGACTTTTGCATGTTGGTGGTTGTTTACTGAGTATCATGGTTAATAGTTTTTGGTAGAATCTTTAAATTTTCCTATCTGTGGAATTATATCATCTACCAGCTGTAATAATTTGACATCTTTTCTTCCTAGTCATTCCTTTCTCTTACATCATTACTCTCACTGAGAACTGGTCTGTATGTCAAAATAAGAGTGGTGATAGGAGATACCCTTGTCTTGCTCCAGATCTCACAGGCAATGCTTTATTTTTCATTTTTTTCAATACTACTGACTGTGTTTGTAATATATTGTGTTGAGGTATGTTCCTCATTTGTTCAGAGATTTTATCATTATGAATGCTGAATGTTATTGTTTTTTTGTCATACACTGAGATAATTCCATTTTCCTGACCTTTCTCTTGGTGTGATGCACTGTATTCATTGGTTTGTTTATGCTGAGTCTGTCTATAATCTGTGCTGTAAATACCACTTGATTATGATGCATATCTTTTTGGATGTAATGTTGGATTTCTTTTTCCCAGTATTTGGTCAGAATCTATATTCATTGGTGATATTTATTGGCTTATAATTTTTTTTATTCATAAATTTGACTTTAGTATAAGTAACTCTGGCTATGTAGAATAGTTTGAAAGAATTCCCTGTTTTTAAATGGTCTGGAATTGGTACAAATTGTCCCTATAAAGTTTGACAAAATTCTACAATGAAATCATCCAAATTTTGGCTCTTTGTTGGTTCATGTTTTTTAACTGAATTAATGCCATTACTTGTTATTTAATCTGTATGGCTTTTCTGTGCTTCATTGTAGAATTTTGGTGCGTTACATGTGTTCAGAAATATATCACTTTTTTCCTGGGTTTCTGATTGTGTTGCCATGTG
Source organism: Orientallactaga sibirica (assembly GCA_036365145.1). Classification (NCBI taxonomy): domain Eukaryota; kingdom Metazoa; phylum Chordata; class Mammalia; order Rodentia; family Dipodidae; genus Orientallactaga; species Orientallactaga sibirica. The sequence continues at coordinate 8,709,336 of JAEOAD010000240.1, forward strand.
CCATAATCTTTAAAGAGCCATAATATTTCTGTGATATTAGTTCCAACATCTCCTTTCATAATTTTTTTAACTTGGATTCTTTCTCATTTTATCTGGATTAGTTTAACTGTAGGTTTCTCAATTTTATCTTTTCAAAATCTCAACTTAAACCTGTTCATTTTGTCTGTATTTCATTTATTTCTTCTTTGAAGCTTGTTATTTCTTCTCCTAGTTGTAAGTTTACTTTATTCTTTTATATGTAAGTCCAGTGAATGCACCGTTAAGTTATTTGTTTAAAACATTTCTTATTTATGCTGGTAATTATTTTCATAAGGCCCTCCCCTCTGATTTTTCTGTTTGCAATATATTTTGGCATGCAATGCTTCAGATTTCACTCATTTAAATCATTTTGTTAAAATCATTCTGATTTTTCAGTGCCTCATTGCTTATTTCATAACCCATTGCTCAGCCTCCTTGGATTTGTGTTTGCAGTTTCTAACATTTATTACATATTTATAGTTTTGCTTCACTCTTGTCAGAGAAAAAGATACATGATGGGATTTTTATTTTTAACATGTGTCAAGTAGAATTATGAAGCTTAATATATGTTTTGTTCTAGAGAATGATGCATATGTTGATAAAGAGAATGTGTTCTTTAGTTTTGGATCGGAAAGCTCTGGAATTATCAGATTTCTTGTGCACAGCAGAGTTCTGATGTTTCCTTTTGGAGTTTGTTGGTTGATCTGAGCATTGGTGAAAGTTTGTGTTTCTCACTATTAATGTATTGGATCATATCATTATCATTATATCTGAATGCACTTTCAAATGAAACTGAGTACTCTGATATTAGATTCATATACATTTGCCATCATAATATCTGCATGTTTATTATAAAATAGTGACTTTATCACTTTTTGCAGTTTTTGGCCTTAGAGTAATTTTATCTAATAAAAGTGTAACTACTCTTGCTTGCTTTTGACTTTACTTTGTGTTGAATATCTACTTACCTTCTTTTATTTCAAGTCTCTGGGTGTCTTCAACAGTGAAGTTTATTATACTCAAAACATAATTTTTTTAATTCACTAAGCCAGCTTATATCTTCTGTTAGGAGAATGTAGTCCACTTACATTAAGGCTGTTACTGGCAAGGGATGACTTATTAAATTCCTTGTGTTTATTTAGAGTATCTTTTGGGCTGCTCTCTTGCTCGTTTTTGTGGCTCCGTGATTTGCAATGTTGATAAGTTTTCATTCTTTCCTCTTTCTCTTACACTATGTTTTATGGTATATGAAATAAGTTCTTGTTGCAGTCCTTAAAATGTGATTCCTTAAACAAACAGCAAAACATTTAGAAGGTCTGTATAATAAAAGAAGTACAACACAATTTCAACAACTCCCAAAGTTAAGTTTCATGCTAAACTGAGGGTGACTCCATCCTTCCCACATTACATTTTCAGTACTGAAAATTATTCATCTATCTCCCACAATAAGTGTGAGGTCTTTGAAGTCAAACAACCTTTCATTTAGTATCACTATATGGGCAGTACTTAGCTGAATTTATTGGAACAGTAAATGTTTGATATAGGGATAAATAGCTAGGTTGGTGAGAATTCACCAAAGGTAGGTAACCATTTAATTGAAAAATTTTTATTCATTAACAGTCAATGAAACCTTGAGAGATAATGACATCTTTGAGCATTGCTTGAATTCATCAACTGAGTAGAACTGTGAAGACTTTTATGGTGCTTGGAAGTGATGAAAAAGTTTAATCTTCCATAAGCCATTGCTTTAGTTCAGAATATGACTTGGTTTACTGAGTGAGTCTTACCCATCCGCAGCAAATTGAAATTAAGTTTTTTTTGGGTACTTCTAAATCCAGGAATTTCCTCCTAGTACACTACTCTGTAATTCTCCTTGTATCTCTAAGCTTTGTCTGGACCTTGAGATTCATGACAGCAGACAAAACACAGTATCTACCAAAATTCCTAACATGAATACATGTTTCATAATTCAATATTTCTTAGGCACATTATGAAGTAAACACTAGTTAGACTTGATGTATTTCCTGAAATCAACTAAATCATGACAATCTTGTCTTTCTTCCTTTTGTCTTTCTTTGATTTTGTTTTCTTCCTGATGGTTAAAATTTTCCACAATTCATTCTTTCCCTAAAAAACTTGCCATTTTGTCATGCTACTCTGACAAACATTTGCATGAATAGTGGTACTTAAACTTCTTTTTCCAAGATAATAGTCTATAACCACAAGGTTAATAGTTAATGAAAGGACCCCATTGGACATCATAATATGTCAGTTTTTTTTACAGTGAGAAACTTGTAAAAGGTCACTACAAACAGTAAGTGTGGAGCTGTGTTTAGTTGCTGCCATATTGTTTCGGCTTTATGAAAGAATCTGAACTCTGTGTAGCTAAAGGATTTACCCACAGTCCTTCACTACAATTCAAGGCAATTTGCTGTGGCATTTTTGTGAAGTTACTTAGAGGAGATGAAGATGTTGGTTTGGATGAAATATTGCAAAAAAAATTTACTCAGTGTGGTTATTACTAATATAACATCACATTTCAATGACTGTTCCTTAATAGGAAATGAAAAAGATAATATATAGTATAATATATAATATAAGTGCATATTGTTTCTAAATACCAAGTTTAGGAACTATATCAGTTTGTAACAACTGAATGTCTATAATAATCTAAACATATCCATTAATGATAAAATAAATTTTTGGAACTACATAAAAATTTGAAGCAAAGATAAATGCCTAATATAGGAATAAAGACAGTTGCTTGAACAAAGAAACTTACAATAAGAATGATTAGAATGCAGCAGTCTCTTAGCTTAATAAGGTATTGATTTTCAAAAACTTAAGATTTCATTTCTTGAATTAATACTACTCTATGACATATATTGACCTGTATAGTATTTATTATATTTTATATATAATATATTATATATGGCTAGCTTTTATACTGTATTGATAAGTTTTAGCATTTATATTCATACAGGATTTTGTGTAGAATTTTCTACTTTTCCTTTGCGCTTATGCCAAAGTACATTGTTGGTATAAAACTACTTTATATAATTCATGAATTAGATATATTTCCTTTTTTCTGGAAGAAATTTTATAGATTACCATTCAATATAATTAATCATTTAGTGGAATCCTTCATTGTATATATCTGGGCCTTTCTTTATTGAAGTTTTAAATTATGCATTCAATTTTATCAATATCAATAGGCTCATTCAAATCACTTCTTTATATTGGGTGAGTTGGTTTTGTGCCCTTCAATGAATTGGTCCATTTCATTTAAATTGTCAAACTTATGATTGTAGAAATGTTCCCAGTGTTCTCTTTATTCTTTTGATGCCTGCAGGGTATAAAGTGGTGTTATCTACTCATTTCTTTGGTGATTACTTTGTTTTCTTATTTATTTATCAGTTTTTGTTAAGGTTTTCTCAATGTTATTAGTATATTAAAGTGAGACTTTATGATTTATTGAAAACATTTAGTCAATCGGTACATGGAAAAAAATCAACTTGGGAAAACATAAGTTTAAACAGTCAGGTTTTTCTCCACAAACTGTAAGGGCTAAAATTAAAAAGATGGGCAATACTAAGTGTCAGACAGCCTGCAGGATAACTGCAACTCTCAGGGTTCAAATATTTTAGAAAACAGTTTAGAATTTAAAAATTATTTATTTGCAAGTAGAGAGGAGCAAGAGAGAGAGAAAGAAAAAGAGAGATGGATAGTATGAGTGTCAGGACCTCCAGTTTCTGCAAACAAATACCACTTTGTGTATAGGGCTTTAATGGGTACTGGGGATTGAACCTGGGTCGTTAGGCTTTATAGGCAAACATGCTAACCACTTGGCAATCTCACCAGTCCTGAGTATGGAATATTTTTGTTAACCTACTTCATGATCTAGCAATCCCATTCCTAAGTATGTAAAAGGAAATAAAAACATGTTGAAAAAGTCTTATATAATATTGCTTATAGTAGTTTTATTTATAAATGTTAAACCTGAAAAACCCAATCAATAATTAGAAATATATTTTATGCATTTATAGAAAGTAATATCAGAAAAGTTAAAGTTCTATGATCCTTTTGAAAACATCATTTTCAAAATGATCAGAGAGGGGAAAGAAACCACATCCTACATCCTTCATGATCTCATTGAGATGATTCAGATCCTTGGGTGTGTTTTAAGAGATTTAATTTTTGATTATTTGTGAGCTCTAGATAGGGAAGACTAAGTCACATGGACATAATAAAAGCTTTTAACTGTGCTTTTAACTGGCTTACTAACATGACCATATTTGATGCTGCTTACACTGTTCATGGATTTATAACTACAAAGCTCAGAGAGATGCACAACTAAATTCATACATTTTATAGTTCTAAAATTATATCTCAATTTTAAAAGGAAATGTTTAAATGCATACATCCTCTTGGCATTTAGAGTTATTTTTGTTATTAATTAAAATACTGAATCACATTCTCTTTTAACTTAGTAATTCTTTACTGAATTAGGGTTTTAAAAACTTATTTAATCATTCTTTGGTTTCATATTTTGCTAACTCCTATGTGTGTGTGTACCATACTTAATTGAATTTTTTATGTTTATTTTAATTTTATCATGTTATTGTTCTATATGGTATTTATTACCATATTATCTATTTTTCTTTTGCTATTTTTATATTTGATATCGACATCATTTAGGAAGACTCCCCCCCCATATTATTTTTGGTTCTTCTCTTTTTATGTTAAATGTTTATTCATTCATTTGTAAGCAGAAAAAGACATAGAAAGATAGAAAAGAGAGAGATAGAGAAAATGGACATGAATGGGACTCCAGATGTTTCAAACAAACTCCAGATGCATGTGCTTTTATGTGCATCTGGCTTTATATGGGTATGGGGAAAATCAAACACTGGCCATCAGGCTTTTTATGCCTTAACCAGTTAGCAATCTATAGACTTCCTGTTTCTGCTCTTTCTGTTACATTGTTTGTCCCTTACCTAGCTCTGTATTTTTTGTTCCTTTTTAGTTCATTTTAAAATACAAAAAAAGGCTGGAGAGACTAGCAGTTAAGCACTTGCTTGTGAAGCCTAAGGGCTCTGGTTGGAGGCTAGATTCCCCAGTACCCACATAAGCCATATGCACAAGGTGGCACATGCATGTGGAGTTCATTTGCAGTGGCTGAAAGCCCTGGTGCACCCATTCTCTCTCTCTCAAATAAATAAATAAATTTAAACAAAAAAATGTAAAAATAAAATAAAATATTTTTAGTTATATAATATACACACACACATGTTGCTGGTGATTGAATTTTAATGGTATATATTTCCCTATTTTGAAAAAGTAGAACTACTGAGGATTTTATTGAGAGCTTTCTATAGAGAACTCAATTATGGAGCAAAATACCCTTCAGAGTGTCGTTACTCTAGGGGCTGACACACCATATTACTCTAGGCTGGTTTGCACTGAGAAGAAAAATATATTTGGAAAAAACAGAAAAGCATACAATAATTTCTTGAATAAACTTTGGTTTGCCTTATCATTCTTTTTAAATACAAATTTCCAGTCACATTCAGTAACTGGAAATGATGAGTAATCTGCAAATCCCAGTATATCATCACTTCTCTGTTGTGGATAAAGCATATGATTTTATAGTTGTGTATGGAAGTAAAAGAAAAGGACACAAAATAATATAAATGGAAAGAAAACACAGCTAAAGAAAGCAATATTAAATTGCATGGATATATTGCTTAAGAGCAGCCTACACATGCTGCTTTCTAGTGCTACATTTACAGAGATGGTTGTGTAGCCATATGTAATATGTGACTGCATGTTTGAATTCATTAATATCCTGTCATTAAAAGAACCTATATTATCTTTATAAAATGATTATTTTGGATATTAATAAGAAAATCTTCATATAGAATGGAACCATGTTCTTGCTTATCTCTTATTGTGTAGTTTATATATGGTAATCACACAAAAGTGATTTATGAAAATCTCAATTTTAATGTAAAAATTCAGAAGTTACTCTTTGCAATAATCTAAAGTGATTTATAAGGCAGAGCATTTAGGGGGACATAGACTCTAAGGCAAAGATTGACATGGAACAAGTTTGTTGGTGTGTGCTCTCCAAAACAAAAATCTGATTCTTCAGATAAAAAAAAAGGAACTCCAAAACAGTGCAATTAATGTTACAGTGCTTAATCTAAAGCCATAAAGCACTTTCATAGATACATTAAAAGATTTAGACAGACTTTTATGTCCCACAGACCTGTCATTGGACATTGGCTGCTTTTAGCATACAGCTGTGACCTTGAGTGAGATAATTACTTTTCATCCATATGGATATAATACCTTGAGCGGTAATATAAAAACATATCAAATTATTTCAGCACAAAAATGTCTCAATATAAACTTCAGTATGGCAAACAGGTCCTTGAAAGATACGGAATCAAATTAAAGCATTCTGTAACTCAGATGTGATGCTCTAGGGTGCTGCTCATATGTCCCTTTTGGGTGGAAACCATAATTGTATCTTGAGTCACATTAAAATTGTAAGTATGTAATCCTATAAGGGAAATTTCATTAACACCTTCAAGATTCTCTTCATCATATACTTCTGCTCTCTACAAATCTGCTTGCTTCAGAGACTAATGTCAACTGATTTATTAATAGCCACATTAGTCATTGAATTGATTTCCAAGGTGAATGTACAATGCTAGCAAGATGAGTGTGGGTCCGTGGCTGCCAATGGTCTCAGCGCATTAACTGATACATATCATTGTGATACTGTGTTATCCATTCTATTTGTCTCTCAGAATACAGTATTTCACTTGGTATTTTTATCATTCCAGGTACCTTATCTTGTGGGATGACCACAGCTTCCTTCTAGCTTACTTTCAACATGTGTTGTCAATTATCTGGGTAGGAGACTCTCAATAGATGCCCCATGCATCACTTGGGGATCCAATATAATATTCATGGGGCCCAATGATAATCAGCTATTTCTGCCAAGATGTTTCTTCTCTGATATTGTCTTGGATCAAATTGTCTAAAATGACTGGGTGAGGGCTAGCTGTTAAGGTGCTTGCCAGCAAAGCCAAATGACCCAATGTTGATTCCCCAGGACCCACATAAAGCCAGATGTACAAGGTGGCACAGGCATCTGGAGTTCCTTTGCAGTGGCCAGAGACCCTGGAACATTCATTCATTCACCCTGTCCTTCAAATAAATAAATAAAAATAAAATATTCAAATGACTGGGTAACAACCACAGATGCAAATTACTGAAATTATTGAATTACATTCTTGAGATTGCCTTCATCAACATCTAGATCCTCAAAGACTGACTTGAGCCTGAAAGCACACATTTTCTAAGTATGCCTTACAGAGCTACTGTTGCTTCACTGCTCCCCTGTGGATCTAGGTCTTCTACCAAGTGACATAATAGTAATAGTCATTCATTCAGGAAATTTCCTGTATCATTGAAGATCCCTAGCATTTCCAAGTTATCCTCTCAAGTACATCTTCAAAACCCTGATAGGGCTGTCATACTAAAATTTTCCAGGTGCTTTGGAATTAATAGACATTTGATAACTGCCTACCTTACTTTGTTACAAAATAGATTCCTTGCAGCAGTGCAACAATTTATCAGCTGTTGGGTTGTAGACTATTCTGTGAGCCCAAAGTGAGTGCTTCTTTCATAGCATAAAAGAGAAAAAATCAATACAGGCAGCGTGTTTCATTCTTCCCTGATGAATCAGTCCTACTTCTTGGAACAAGGTGTCCATCTTGTCATCTATTACTCATTGGCTAGTCATTTTCTCAGAGTGGATTTATATTAGATGTTCCATGTTGCTCATTTGCCTACAGATGAGTTATTTTTCTGTGACTAAGAAAGCCCCAGGAAGAATGTTTTGTGACAATTTTACTGTAAGCCAAAAATCTTCATTGCTAGCCACCAAGTGTTCTAAACCCTTTCAGTATCCTTTTTCCAGGACCACTTGTAATTTAAATGTTTATAAGTCTTGTTCCTCTGGCAATGAACTGAGATGGACATTTGTATGCAGATGGTTTATTCAAATGGATTCTCACCATCAATATCTGTAAAGGACACAGAGAAGCAAGACTGTTCAGAAGGAGAAATAAATACAATTCAGCAGCAACATATGCCAGAATTGATTCTACATGGAGCTCTAAGGCCAGTGTAGTATTTCGTGAATGTCCAGAACTAAGAAAGGGCCTGGGAGACTTGCACAGTCATGAGACAAGGGTTGACCTACAGAGATGTATCAGGACCAAGATGCAGTACTACGGCAGAAGGTAATTCCCAAGGAAGAATCAGGTGCAAGCAATTAACATGTAATGACTATAGAATATGGAGGAAACTTATTGGTACCTTAAGTGTCCTCTGGGCTAGACCCTAGAGAACATCCAGTATAATGCAATTTCTCGAAAGTTTTAGTGGTGTTCTTATCTTTCAAGTACTTACTTGTTGACTTCAAATTGTATGTGGAAATATTTTTTACAGAATAGATATTTTTCAACTTAAATATAGAACCTATTATAAAAACATACAATTTGGACATGAATATGACCATATTAGCATACTGCCTCTGAATAGGACACATGATGTTACAACTCATTGAATAAATTTTGACTATTCTTCACATTTATATAACTTTTTAAATTTGTGGTCATATATTTTCTAGGATGATGGTCTATACACAAAGCAAGAACAACCCAAAGGACCTCCCACATGTGCAATCTAGTAAAATGATAGCCTCCTTGGTTGATACTCTAAACATCTGGGCTAAAGATTTACTAGCTTGCCTGGTAATTTGGTGAACATATATTAAATATTTCTGGGTCTAAATTATGAAATATCTCATGTTGATTTGGAATAAACTCAATGTAATGTTGACTAACAAAATACATTTAGAAAAATAATTTTAAACTTTTTATCCATGAATCACTGGTTTATAATGTAAATTTAGTAATATTAGCCCCACATAATTTTTTTAAATACCTAAAGTTTGAAAGAAAGTAGTTAACAACTGAAACATAACTGTCCATCCCTGGAGCTCACAGGTCATTCCTCTGGCATTCCATTCATCTTTTAGAAAAGGGAAATTACACTAAACTCTTCTCAAAAGGATATTTCGGTACTAGATGTATATGGGTTATTATTTTAACATATTCTCTAAGGCTGTGTTTTCTGAGAACACATTTGATCAAAGAGTTTTTGTTTTCAGTTATGTCACTTGATGGCCATTAGAAACCTGATGGTTTTTCTCAAGATACAATCCTTAAAAAATTGTAAATAGATCCTTATAAAAGATTTCCCATAATGATACAAAAAGTGACTCCCTGTGCTAACACTGTTGGTTGATGTAACTTTGCAGTCATTATTTGCAATAAAAATGATTGACTGTCTGAGTGGCTGACATAAGGAGTGAAACTCTTAGTGCATTACTATCAACCTTGTTGGACTAGCCCATGGGCACTGTGGCTAAGGCTTGTTACTTGAAAAAGCACATACTTATCTGGAAAAATAACAACAAGTTCCATTTACATTCACCCAAAAATATTACTTTCAAAATATACAAAACTAGAAATACTGATACTTTCCCAAATTGTCAAGATACATTCATCACAGAGTTAATATCTAAACACAGGATTTAAATCTTACTGATTTCAATTAATTAACTTAAGTTAGTCTTAATAATTGTTATCTTATAGATATTATACTATTATACTATAAATACACTGTGATTTACTATACTTCAAAGGAAGTTCATATATACACAAATCCAGTTTGAAACTGTGAGCCACTAGAAGAAAACAGTGGAAAGGTTAAATGTTATTTGTCTTGACAGTGAATTTTCTATATATCTTCAGACCACAGACTGCAAAATCAAAAATAGACAAATGAGAATATACAAGCCTAAAAGCTTCTGCACAGAAAAGAAAAAAGTAGAGTGAAGATACTCCCTGCTTGCAAAGTAGAAGGAAACACTTTCAAGCTACATATCTGATAAGAGCCTGTTATAACTCAGCAATACAATAGAAGGAAATCAACCAGATTTAAAATATAAGCAAATAGACCTCAATAGACTTTTAGGAAAAATGCAAATGAAAACAGATACATAACGAGATGGCCTGTATTACCTAATCATAAGAGAAATGCAAATATAAGCAACCTGTTAAATGACTATGATCAAATGATAAGCAAACAAGTATTTGTGAGATGTGAAGAAAACAGAACTCTTACATGCTATTAGTCAATCAAATTTAGCATAGTAGTTCCCTTTGATCTGTAGGGCATAAGCTCCAAGTCCCCAAAGGCATGCCTGAAATCACAGACACACTCTATTTTCATATCAGTTGCCTGTTTATATACATACCTACATGGAATTTTAATTTATAAATTAAGCACAGTAGCTGGGCACAGTGGCAAACACCTGCAATCCCAAATTGGGTGCTTGAGACAGAGAGATAATGGGTTTCAGGCCAGCTTGGGCTAAATATGAGACCCTGTCTTAAAACCAATAACAACAAATCATACATACATACATGCCATGTATATGGGCAATAATGACTTCTAATAAAATTAAAAATAAAAATTATAGCAATATACTGTAAATGATTATGATCAAAAGACAAACCATAAGTATTTTCTGGATGTCATTGTTTTGGGCTTTGGAGGCATTATTAAATGATGTAAGCAAGGATTAGCTGGCACAGAAACATTGCTATCCATTGCCTGTCATTCTAGTAACCATGACAGCTACTAAACAACTAATGGGCAGCTATCCTGGAGAAAGGATAGAGTGAAACTTCATCAAAATACTATACAATTGAAAATATGCATTATTTTCTTCCTGGAATATTTTTCCATCTGATATTTTTGGCATCTGATTGTGGGTAAATGAACCATGGAAAGCAAGACGACACATCAGTGAATCTACTGTTCTGTCATTACGGAAACCAGTAGGGAGGATCCTAAAAAAAATAACACTGCCATATGATCTAGCAAACTGATATTTACCCAAAGGAATGAAATCAATTTATCAAACAGTTATCTGCACTTCTATGTGCACTGAAGAACTATTCTTATTAGCCATGATTTTTAAAAATTTTTTGTTTATTTTTATTTATTTATTTGAGAGAGAAGCAAAGAGAGAGAGAGAATGGGAGCACCAAGGCTTCCAGCCACTGCAAGTGAACTCCAGATGCATGTGCCACCTTGTGCATCTGCTTATGCAGGTACTAGGGATTCAAGCCACGAACAGGAGTCCTTAGGCTTCACAGACAAGTGCTTAACCACTGAGCCATTTCTCCAACCCTTAACCATGATTTTTAATTGACCAATGTCCATCAATTTATAAATGGACAAAGAAAATGTTTTAATCTTTAAATGTACATATACATAAATATGAATATATATTATACTATATAACTGTGAATACATATGCACACAAATATAGTATTCTACTATTCAACCATGACAAGATGACGTGGCAGGAAGAGCTTGAAGCAGCTGATGGCATTTCATCTGCAGCTAGGAAATGAGTGACGGATGCTGGTGTTCAGCTTCCTCTCTCTTTTCATGCAGTCCAGCATCCTAGCCCACGGAATGGCCTCACCCACACTTGAGGTTCTAAAAATCTTGATAATTACAACCCTTATTTTCAAAATTTATTTATTTTTATTTAATTATTTTCAAGAAGAGTGACAGACAGAATGGGTGTACCAGACCCTCCAGCCTCTGAAAATGAACTCCAGATGGATGTGCCTCTTTGTGCATCTGGTTTTTTGTGGGCACTGTGGTATTAAACCTGCACCGTTAGGCTTTGCAGGCAAGTGCCTTAACCACTGAGCCATGTCTCTAGCCTTAAAAATCTCAGTTTAAAATTGAAAATGTTAGTATTAATCTATTAGTCTCCTATTACTGCAGAACAGATTACCACACACCTCAACATTTGAAATATTGACTTATCTCATGTTTACCATCATTTTGCCTAACACAATCAAAATAAGGAATATAATAATAAACACATTTTAAATGCTAAATTGTGTTTTTAAAAATACACTCTGCTGCTTAGTATTTTATTTACTCAGACTTTTTACTTAATGAATGATTTTAATTCTAAAGTAAAGCACATAACTTTAAGCTTTTTATTTCTCAAATCTTATAAATGAAAACAAGAGGAAATTTTTTATAGGATACAATTATACTTCTTAGCTTATAACTGTATGGACAAATATGCATAATTTAAAACTGAATTAGGTTCTGTACCATACCAAGTGTTTCCAAGAGATTTTTCCTTTTAAATTAACTGATTTTAAATGATCATTAAAAATTGTGATATTCTATGATGATTCGCTCTTCTGAGGGTCACTTTCCTATCACTGTTGTAATGTAGCATGTATTTAAATACAGATACTTAATCTATTAAAAGTCTTGTGATTTTAATATTTCCTCTGTAGCACTGAATTAATTCGTAAATGTGAACATGTGGTGAACTCTTTAGGAGGTCTCATTTCTCTATTCTTCTTAGCACACCAGAATTTATTAGCTCAAAATACTAGTATAGCAAATGGAACTCATCAGATCTGCTGTGAACTTCACATTCAGTCCTTCCAACAAAGACTCATATTCAACAGACAGATTTCATAGGAAATACTGGAAAATGTTTATCTTATCAGTTGTGTAATTGACATTAAGGATTAGGGAATTTTGTCAAAGAGGGGCAGAATGATTGTAAGAGCCACAGGTCCACAGGTTGGGACATCATACCCAGAGGAATTGCCTTCCTTTCAAAAAAAAAAAAAAAAAAAAAAAAAAAACTGACTGCTGTTCCCACAACACATAACCTATAACCCCATGGGGAATACCAGCAACCCTGCTTAAGAGGGCTCCCCAGTGGAATTGTGGCAGGGAAGAGGGAAAAGATGGTGCCAACATATGATGTATCCATACTAAATATGTAAATAATAATAATAACAACAACAACAATAATAATAATAAAAGAATGTTTATGTATGAAACCAAGTGAGAAATTTTATTTTAACTATTTAACTATTTTTTCAAAATCTCTCTCTCTCTCTCTCTCTCTCTCTCTCTCTCTTTTTCTTTGTTTTTCAAGGTAGGGTTTCACTCTAGCCCAGGCTATGTAGTCTCAGGGTGGCCTTGAACACATGGTGATCCTCCTACCTCTACCTCCTGAGTGCTGGGATTAAAGGTGTGCGCCACCACGTCAGGCTCTGTGTGTGTGCGTGTATGCATGTTCACTCATGCCAGGACCACTCATCCCTGCAAATGAACGACAGATGCATGGAGCACTTTTGTGTCTTGCTTTGAGTGGGTTGTGGAGAATTGAACCAAGGCTAGCCAACTTTGCAATTAAGCTGCTTTAACTGCCAAGCCATCTCCTCACTCCTAAGAATTTAATATTTGAATTATCTTTTGAAGTAGCCTATAGATAAAAATCTCACCCCTTACAAATGATCCAAAAGGAATGAGAATTCCTTAATATGTTAACTTAAAACAAGATATATATCTTTGGCATACACACACACACACACACACACACACACACACACACACACACTTGGCCTATATCTAAATTTCACATTTTAAGCCACATACAGAAATTAAGCACTTTTAAAGATCAGTATGAAACATTTATCACTGCCTTGAGATAATTTACAAATTTTAGAAAATTATTTATATGACAATTAGAACTGATTTTGACTTGAGAAGGCTAGAGTAATACAACAGCTAAACTAAAATTAAGGCCTTGTTATTTTTCAAATTCTAAGAGGAAATAAAAGAGATGATGCTTAATCAGTGGATATTTACAACTGCCATACCAGATCTTGGCAAAGCATAATGACATGCAAATTGAAAATGTAACTAGCTTGCTTCAAAGTTTCTTTTCTCTAGAATTCGTAATATGATTGTCACATTTCACACTGCCTCGTAACATAAGCATCTCACCTTTCTGATGAGACATCTTAAGCTACGTGTTATTTGTCCTCTATTCCTGTTCAAGTTGTGTCCCGATGGTTCACACATACCAGCTGTTTTTGTTTACTTTCCATTTCTTTTTAATTATATTTCATGTTCTTCCTCTCTAGTTGGCCTAAAGTTTTTTTTTTTTTAAGTCTTATATATTGTGGGTATATTCAGTAAGTCATCTTTCTATTTAGTTGAATGGGTGTTTTGTTAATGAAGCAAAGGTTATACATTTTGTTATGAAACAAAAAAGTCATAAAGAATATACAATACAAATGATTCACTTTTACATGTTAAAAATAAGTAAACAAACAAGTAGCAACAAGCAGAATTAAAACTAGGCTGCACTTAGGTTACAGTGGCCAACAAGCCTTTCTTCATTCTTCTTTGGTAAGAGAATGTCCATGTTGTCCTGGTACCTGGATGTAGAGCAGACCTCTCCACATGGTTTTTCTTTGTGGTCTTGAGATGAATTATACTTGGTGAAAACAACTGTCGCCACAATTTTGCCATTGATTGGGATTGGGGCAGGCTGTGACAGGTATCCACTTAATGGCATGTAAGAATGTCTGCTGAGGGTCTGTAGTAAAGTTCCCTTTCCTGAGGTAACAAGGATTTGGTAAAAGTAGGGACCTTTTCCTGAGCAGTGAATTTCTATCTGTATAGTATGCTACTGTGTGAAGATTTCAAAGAATTTTCCTTTAATATGGATCTAGGTCCATCACACCATTGAGGCATGGGCACAGTCACTGCTCCTAACAGGATCCATCTATGAGAAAAGAAAATTCTTTGTAAACCTAGTGCAACATTATGTTATATGCATACCATATAACATTCCTAACAAAGAGGATTTTTTAAATTTTTGTTTACATTTTTATTCACTCTAAAAAATTAATTTTGATTCTGGGAGTCCAAAGTCCTCCTTTTGAGAGAATAATTGCAAACTGTTTCTAAAGTAAGAAAAGAAAGTACTAATGATGTGGGAGACATCATTTAAAAAGCTGTGAAGCTTTAAAATATTAAATACAGTTGTATCAACAATAAACTTATGTAAAGTTGGAACTTCACCTTCCACATGAATATCTGCATTATAAGAAATATATAAGCATTTTGTTTAAAATTACATAAGAGAAATAGGCTTTTATGTTACATGTGTCCATTGAGTTGCATCCTATCTCCTTGATTTGCCCCTATATACTATAATCATGGAGAAAATAATTTGATGACCATGGCCACATTTAGTAAAATCCTTTAGGTAACTGTATACTAGATTCAGATTTTGAGAGGAACTAGTTATCCTACTGAGCATGTTAAACAGATAGAACACATTTTGCTATCTTCACAAATTCATCTTTTTTTTTAAAGGAAGTCTTGTATTATGTATGTCTTTCTGAACAAAACTTTGAAACATTACCAAAGGAACAGTTTACAGATGTGCTGGATGTTGAGCTCCTCAAAAACAACCAAAGTCATCTGTTTGGTTTACATGAGTGTCTTACAAATAGTATCATTGCCTCTGTGCATTCTTCCATGAAGCACAGTCAAAAACGTTCTTACTTTAATTCAAATAAAATCACAGATGCCTTTAAAATGACCAAACAAAAACATATTTATAACTAAATGGATACTTCTCGCTCACTACTGTGGACCAAATATGCCACTTGTCTCTCTCATGGCTCCGCATTTGTTAAAAATTGAGTGACAGTTGGGCTGGAAAGATGACTTAATGGTTAAGGCACTTGCTTATGAAGCCTAAAAACTCATGTTCAAACCTCCAGGACCCACATACCCAGATGCAGTGATCCAAGCATGCAATGTTGCACATGCGCACAAGGGGTCACACATGTCTAGAGTTAGTTCACAGTGGCTGAAGGTCCTAGCATGCCCATTCTATTACAGGTATCAACATTTCTATATAGTTTGAATTACTATCACAGGTATCAAAAGCCTTTCAGTAGAATGTTCTCAGCCATTAGGAATACTAGAATTATGGTTATTAGTATGAAATGTTTTGAGTGAATTAAAACACAAGAAAATATTCATATAATCTGTCCTTGAAAATGAGTATTCTTATTTTTTGATGAAAATGAATTATTTCCCACTCTTGAGTTCAAACATAATAAAATAAGATTGTTTTTCTTTGGAGTTGTATACTACCTGTAAGACACTCTTGTAAACCAAGGAGATGACTTTGGTTGTGATTGAGAAGCCCATTAAATGCTCAATATTTTATACTCTGCTTACCCAAATATCTTAATATATAATTTACAAACTGAACTGTGTGTGTGTGTGTGTGTGTGATGTCCCTTCAATAATTAGTATCTTCCTCAAGCTCTGTATAGCTTATTAACTAAGACAGGTCTGCCTCTTGAATACAGAGTGTAACATTTGGGTGGTCTAGCTAGCTACCTTACACTGAGGAAGCCCTGTCTCTGCCTCTTAAGCACTGGAAATACAGGCAGGCTTCCCATGTGGCATTTACTTGAGCATGGGATCCCCACTCAAGCCCTAAATCTAATTTAAGTAAAACTTAGATTTATAGAAGTTGATATGAATATAGGAAAAAAACATTAAAATGTAATTTTTGAATTCATAGGATATGGTTGAACATTCATAATATGTTAGAGGATACTCTAACTTAGTCTTTAACTTAGGGAGACATGATTTAAACATGTACTTGTAAAAGAAGAATGGAAAGTGCACTAACACATTGATGGCTTGTTTCAATGCATGGTGTATCTTGATTTTCATCTTTCTGATGTGCAGGATTTTAAGGATTCTCTATAATAAGAATATTCTGCTATTAGGTAACAAAAACAAGTCTTAAAATGAACTAAAGTGTATGCAGTCTTTAAAATGTCCTTACAAATATGAAATCACCAGAAACTTGATCATGTGATAGTTGCTTTTACAAAACCTAACAAGGTAGAGGTCTGGTCTGCAACATCATTTGTGATGAGAACTGGATGTCCAGGAGACTGGCTAATAATGTTACCAGGGATTCTACCTCTTGCAACATTGCAATAATGATGCATTTTTATGTAGAGCTCCTCCTTCACAAAGGAAGGTTTATAGCAGGAATTAGATGTCACAAAATGTATAGATTTTCATGTAGGATTTTCATTATGAAGCAGAGTACCTTTGGACATTAAATGATTTTGAACAGATGAGAAAGGTATGAGAATACCTAAAAAAAGGATCAAATGCTGCTTTTGGAGATAAGAACATTAAACTAAAATATAATTAATTTTGAATAAAAAAACATGTATTCCCACCATGTGTCCAGAGATTTTTGTTTCTAAAGGCATTCATTTACATATGTGAAGCATCTTCCTTGTCATTAGGAACACTGAATAGTTATTCATTTTGACCTCCTTTCAGTGGCTTAAAGGAGTTGTCTTACAAATAACATGTGTTAGTCCAAAACTTCTTCAGAATGTTCCAATCACAGTTCATTAGAACTTTTTGCATTATTATATATGTGTGAGCAGCAGGATATCAAAAATATGCTGACATGCCTCTAGAAATAATCCAGAAAAATATTCCATAGATTGAATTTGTTGTATATCACTAAAAATGTCATATCAATATCATATCAGTTCTGGTTGTACACAATCTGATCTAACTTCTTACACAGGATACAGCCAAGTATCTGAAACTAACCATTATTTTAGTCTATCATGATGAACAATATTCACTATTTTTGATTTATTTAGCTATTTTCATTTTATTATTAAAGAACAAGTGCAAAAGAAATCATGACAAGTCAGTTACTTTTTTAAGCTAATAGTTTCAAACATTTATATAAGACTTTAGTTAGTCATTCAAATAGTTTACTTGATGTTTCAGACATCAATTATTTAAAAAGTAAATTTCATCACACAATGGACTTTGTCTCTCACCAGAGATAATATATCAAAGCTTCCCCTAAAAAGAAAAATATAAGGCTTTCTCACAAGGAAAAATGAGACTGAAACAAGATTAAGTTTAGCAGAAAACTACAAGATAGGTGACACCTAGCAAGAACTGTACTTTGTTATCCTGTTATCTCTCCTGAGCAGAATGTCATTTTCCTCATAGTCCCACTGGACAAATGTCCATTATAGCCTAAGTACTGGCTGCAGTGAAGAGAAGTCAGCACACATCTCTGTACCCTTAACTGCAAGGAATAATTTTAAGTGTTACAAATGGAATTTATTGATAAAATACATCATACAAATAGTAAGGAAATACAAAGCCATCACCAATGTTCAAGCAACTAGCCAAACTCCACTGGGAAGTTATGTGAAACAGTTAAACACTAGTGACTGAAAGGAGATAAGCAACTGTAAAAAGATCAATGAAAACACAAGGAGAGGCAAAAAAAAAAAAATGAGATAAGCTTAACAAATCAAGCAAAATGTGTTAAAGGTAAAGGCTAGGTTTGGGGTAATAAAATAAATATGAGTGCTTGAGAGATGGCTTAGCAGTTAAGGCACATGCCTGCAAAGCCAAAGGACCCAGGTTCAATTCCCCAGGACCCACATAAGCCAGATGCATAAGGTGGGGCCTGGGTCTGAAATTCTCTTGTAGTGGCTGAAGGTTCTGGCATGCCTATTCTCTGCTTCCCTCTTTCTTTCATGAGTACAACAAAAACAAGAAAGATTGTTAGAGTCACAATTTGGGGCATTATGCACAGAGACTGGGGCCTACCCACCAGAACTCTTGACTACCCCCACAATGCATGACCCACATTCCCCATTGATGAGGGTCCTTTTGGAAGAGGGAGGACAGGGAGGAGGACAATGGAACCAATTCTGTGAATGTAAAATCAGAATAATATAAAAATAAATAAATAAATAAATAAATAAATAAATAAATAAATAAATCATATATATGTTTTGCTCTGGGGACTTTAGGAAGACTGTCCCTGTTTATTAAAGACTCATGGCAGTAAAAGTACTGGTTGTTTTTTGTGAGTCCATAATGTGGAGCTAACTGGCTTGTAGTGAAATATACAATAAAAAGAAAATGACCAATGTACATGTGAAAATAGAAAAGCACTGTGAGCCTTTAGATAACTCTGAGAAAATATGAGTACAAAATGTTTAAAAATAAAAAGCAACTCATAGAATAATATATAAAAGGTTTATAATTGTGTGATGTATTAAATCATAAATAATTAATTTCTATTTAATTTGAACAAAATATAAAATGTCTGTTTCAAAAATGTTTTCCACCTAACAATATTGGCATGTAAGAATGATAGAATGAAGAATAAGAGGGAAAAAAGGAAACCTTGTTCCCTTCATTTTATCTTAAGAAAGATTGTGTTATATAAAGGAAATAATTCTTGGTTACAAAGTAAATTAGATGAAACAATTTTTTTTTAATAACTGAATGGAAGAAGTATATTTTTTAAAAAATTTAGGTAAAAAACTGGAATTACTTAGTAGTATTTTAACAAGACAAAATGTAATTATAACAAAATTTGAACTAGTAATGAATACCTTTAAACCTTCTATCCTCTCAATTTCATACAAGCCATCTGAGTCAACAACTATTAATAAACATTTTTGGGATCGAAGGTATAGTGAGGCCATTTACAGTGAATAAAGCCAATGAATTCGTAATGGACAGAACCCGTTCTTGCAGAGTTTTAAACATCTATCTATGATATTTACTTATATACTATTCATTATCTTATCTATCCTCCTATAAAATTCTTAAATATAGTAAGTTAAACATAAATTTTCACCTTAATCTTTCTGCCCAAACTAAAGATTGTTAGGGAAAATTTATCCTTGTCTTTTGAATCTGATGAATGCTTAAATTATTTAGTTGATGATGAAAGATCAGAATGATGACTTGGTAAGAAAATTGCCCATCACTGAAGAAAGTATACTGAATAGACAACAGCGTAAGTAGGGGTAATTGCTCAAGGGGCTCTTCTATGGGGACTGTGGGAAGATAGCCTGAGAAGGTGAGCAGAGAAAAAAAAAGAAAAGAAAGAAAGATGAAACATGAGGATGGTTTTGAGGATGAGCTGTAATAACATGATGGAAGGTTGAACATTATCCTCTATAAAGACAATGACTAATAAATTGTTTTTACTTTATATATTTGATGTGTCTGCTGGAGTATTAATTTTTCTACATGTCTATAGATTAACATTATTCACCCTTTAAACAAAAGTGTGGACTGTTTCTTCTGTCTTAAAATGTAAAATCAATATTCAGCAAGTTTGAACTATAAGACTACAAGAACTCATAATAATGAGAAGAAATAGCAGAGAAATTGATGAGTTGATGTACACGTGAGACTGTTCATTACAAGGGAGCAGTACCTAGCATTTTCCAAATCTTGGGATTTGAATGCTAATTCCTATTTGACTCTTACTCAGCTGACTCCAGACTAATAATGTTCCTCTCTCACTTCTCTGCAGTATGCTGTCTGGCTAGTCCTTTGGGTGACGTGGAATGTGTTTGTTATCTGCTTCTATCTGGAGGCTGGGGACCTCTCAAAGGTAATTTACCATCTGATCTGACTGAGTCATCAGTTACTGTGTTAGCAAATCTCTTCCTATGTAAAGCAGAATCTTCCCCTGCGCCTGTTACTGAGCTCCAGTGCATGAAGGTAAATTGAAGGGTGTCCTTGTTCTTACTTCTGCATTTGCTATGTCATAATAATGTGTTTATGGCTATTTTTTAGCAAGGTGCTAGGAAATATTATGACAGTAATTATGTAATATGATTTTTTAACATTAAGCAATGTAAAATTTCTAAAGCTTTTATCTCTGAAAAAAATATTTGCAGAGATGAAAATCTGAAGATTTTCAAAATCAGATTTCTTTGCATTCTCTTAAACTTTTTCCTGATTGGACCCAAGAACATGATACAATCATTTAGAAAATGAACAAGCTGACTAAAATTGCTACCAGATGGATATAATTTATTACAGAAATGAATTTTTTAAAAACATGTTATTCTAACAGAAGACTAAAGCACTTGCTCTATTATTTTGATTTCTTCATTTTTGGTATGCGAGTGTGTGCATCATGATTACATGCAGCTTCCAATCTCTAAATCCACCATCCTTTATTAAATGCAGCTAGCAGCAAATAAGATAAATAAGAAAATCTATTTAAGGGAGTGTTGAATCTTGACACAAGAGTTTCCCAAATATCTTTATTAACTTTGAAAGAGAAATTTTGGTATGATCTTCTGCTTATATTTATTAGCGCAAAAGGTGTCTGTATTGTTGGGATGGTTAAACCCAGAGGTCAGGAGCAGAACAGTTCCCTGGAGACTATCTTTCCAGATCTGTACATTCGGATAGAAATGCACCATGTATAAGAGTTTCTCAAACTTCTCAGTATTTTTGATGATATATTTACTATCAAATCAGGAAGGATGGAGTTATATCAATTTTAATTTATTTTGGTTCATTACACACAAAAAAAGACTAGAGCAGTAATAAAAGTGTGGGATCATGAGATAAGAGAGCCAGGGCTCCTGTGACATGTTAGGTGATGATGGCTTAGACCCGTCCTCACTGAGGTGTGCTGAATCTGCCTGGGGACTGGAATTTCTATGATTGTCAGAGCATCATCCTCTGCACCTGACCGAAGGTGCTATGTCCAATGGAAAGAAATTGTTCAGGCTGCTCCAGGAGTGGCACAGAAGCGATGGCTGCTTAACACATTTGCCTGTGTGTGAGAAAGTCAGACATGCCTTCCCAAGGAATTGAATTACCTTGCCCATTTTTCCATCTCTGGTGCTGTGTAATACACTTCCTTCAAAGGAATTCCACAGTGGAAAACCTTTAATGACATTCTCTATTTAAAATAATCACCTTACAATTATAGGGTAGGTGTTGAGGCATATTGGCTCACTAAAATGATTGAATAGATCAGAGTTTGTTTAATGTACAAAGTAGAAAGAAGGCTGAACCAAACTGGTTGTGTCCTTGCTCTGAGTATATTGATTACAACGTGTGAAGATTGCCAAGGCCTAACAAGCTTGGGGTCTCATGGTCTCAAGTAAGAGCATTGAAACTGCAGTGAGGGCGCATCTTAAAGCCTTACAATACAAGTGGGAACTCCAAGGGCTAAGGTATGCAGAGGCCGCCAGTGATCTGAGGATGTGGCAGAGGTTGGAAAGATCTGCTGAGTCTGGCAGCTTTGGCCCCCCGCAGGGCCCACAGGGGTGGGTTGGGGACCCACAGGGACTGACATCTGGGGTATGGTGTAAGAAGCGTGGGCCCTATCTGGCACTATGGGGACTCAAAGGGACCAGAGGCACAGGGAGAGGGGCAGAAGCAGAAGCATGGACATTGGCCCTGGTACCCTTGGAATACACGCAGAGGGAGATGTAGGCCCTAGCTCGGGTACTGAGAGGACACCAGGGACCAGCTGTGCAGGGACCAGTAGTGCAGAGTCAGCTCATCCCTGACTCACAATGGCATGAGTTGCAGCCCTGCTCCCCCGCTTTCTTGCTGTGGCCTAATCATCCCAGGCAGCCTTCCAGGGTTCGCTCTACCCTTGGCGGGAGAACCCCAGCTCAACCTCCACTCACAAGGAACAAGAATAATTCTACTAACAAGCAGGTGGGGCCTGCCTGTTCTGCACGAAGACACTTTATCTTTTCTTTACTGTTCATTCAAGGCTCTGACTCTGCAGACACAAGAAACTTAATACTTTCCTTTTAACACATAACCCAAAGGCTTAAAGTGCAGTTATTTGGTTATCTGTTCTGGGTCTTCTTTCCTCCCTTGCTTGGGGAGTATAAGCACGATGGGTTTATGCCGTTTAATTCTTTGGTTATTGCAACTGTCTCACCCCTGAGGAGAGAAATGGCAAAGGAAAGCAGAAGTGATGGAGGAAGAAACATTTGCATGAACACTCAACACTCAGAGATGACACTGCTGAGAAACCATGCAATACTTATATTATAAAATTTAAACTATCGTCTTTTCCAACCCTCAAAATAAATAGTGTGGATACCATGTGATTGTGTGTGTTAATTTAAGGCTCAGACATAAATTTAGGGAAAAGATAGGAAAGAATTCCTTGACTCTTACATGTGGAAAAGGGATATATTACTTTCTTATTTTGTAATCAGACAACTGCATCATCAAAAATTTTGGTGAGAAATAAAAAAAAAAATTAAGGAAAACATTAGTTACACATTAAGCATTCAGAACTTTGTGTTGCCTTTTTAAAATGTCCTTTTGGCTTTTTATCAATAAATATTCACAGTGGTAATGGACTAAATATAGATTAATTATCCAAGGCAGTGTGTACATTCAGTATTGGAATTATTTATTACAATAATTTGATACTTGACATTAGAACCTGTATATGTTCCTAAAGCATCTTTGTACAGATATGTACTGCTGTTTTGCTAATTCTATGAAAATACAGAAATTTTAATTAATATATTAAAAGATATTAATTGGTTTCTGTATGACATTTAAGAAAAATAGAATTAATTTTAAACTTTATCAAATAAATTGCCTGTTTTTTTTTTTTTTTTTTTTTTCTTTTTGGGTTTTTGAGGTAGGGTCTTGCTCTAGCCCAGGCTGAAAAGAAATTCACTATGTAGTTTCAGGCTGGCCTCAAACTCACAGCAATCCCCTGCCTCCCAAGTGCTGGGATTAAAGGCATGAACCACCAAGCCCAGCATAAATTACTTTTTAAAATTTTATCCGTTATGTTGACCAAACAATAGAAATATAACATAATATAACAAAAATATACATTGTATAGCTATTCCTAGTATTTATACTAGAAACATATATATTAGTGTTAAAACAATATATTAAAGCATTCTATAACTTGTATTTTCTGGGTTGATCTTCTAATAGCTGCTTTGTGGTGGAAATTAAGATGAAATTAGACATTAGTCTTTAATGGAAAATATTTGGTCTTGATATTTGTTGTATTTGAGCAATAAATTTGATGTGAACCATTGCAATAGGAGCTTCAAGAAGTCCTCATGTCCTCTTTTGTTCTGTTGAGTTATGCTTGGCCATGAGACTCTTGTCTTGTATCAAATAGAAAGAAATGCAAACTCATCCTACAATCAACTAAGTTTAGATTATTATATTAATATGAAAATATGCTGTTTATTCCATATTAATCATTAACTTAAAAATATACACAGAGGAACACACAGGAACTAGAGCAATTTACTAGTCAACTGATCACCTTCAAAAGGGAAATAGATGAAATATTTTAGCAACTACAGCAATATATTTTCTGCAAAAAATATATTGAATGTGATGAAATTGTAAGTTACTCAGGTTGAAGTTTTTTGCTATCACTTTCCTAAAAGGAAATTACATTTCAGCTTTTGTAATGGCATATCACTGGTGAATGGCATGCCTTTAAAATAAGTATAAAAAATAGACTTATGGAGCATGCAGGAAAAACCAAAGGATTATTTTATACCTAGGATAGCCCAATTTATTTTCATTTAAGCCTGTGAGACTGGAGACACAAGTATATATCAGTTAAATTTCATAATAAATTGGAAATTTATCTAGTTAAACATAGTCCAAGGCACTTAATTATATCTAATGGTAAGTATTTTTCAGGGAATACGTTTAAAAGAAACTAAAAAAAATTCATGATGTTTTGATTGTTTTGGTTGTTTCTGAGATCTAGATATAAACTAGTTTTAGAACTTGTCTTATAAAAAAGCCAGGTAGCAATGTCATGCTCAGGCTTAGGAGAATAAAATTGTTCTCTTATGAATGTAAAAGACAGGAAGAAGATTAAACCTGTCATACACTGAGGGCTATAAGGAACAAATCCTTAAAACCAGTCTGAGTAGTAGGCTAGTGTAGCAAACAGCCTCACGTTACTGGGATGAACTTACAAATCAGGCACAGTTATGGAGGAAGGGATACTTATTAGAGCTTACAGATCCAGGGGACGCTCCATAATGGCAGAAGAAGCTGGCCTGCCTTCACAGGTCCAAGAAGAAAGAGAAAAGCCACAAGCCACTGCAAGTTAGCAAGCAGATTTCTGGAACTCCAGGCAAAGCTCAGGTACTTTGTATATCTTTAGACTGGAATTCCCAATCCACCCTCATACCTTAGGGCTGGATCCTAGAATCCACCCACAGTGAAACCTCTTCCAGCCATGTGGCTGCAGATCTAAATTACAAAATTTAATAAAATCCTGAATATATTGGAGCCACAGCTAGACAAAGTAGTATTGCAACAAAAGTTTCATTTCTTCTATAACAAATTAATCATTTGTTTAGAGAGCAACTCAGTATTTTGCATGTTTTCTATTCAATACAATCAATGTGTTTATTAAATTTTGCTTTTGTATTATATGTAGAAATTTGGTATGGAGTGAAATTTGATATAATCACTTTTGTTTAATTAATAAAGATTCTCAAAAAGTAAAATTTTATATTCAATTATGATTGTTCAAAAATATTATGATAATTAAAATGCTTATGATAGTTTTAAGGTATGTATGATAGTGGACACGTGTAATTCCAGATAATGAGGCAAGAAAGTAGCAATTCCAAAAACTGCCTGAGATTACATTGTGAGTTGAAGGCCAGCCTGGTCAACTAAGCAAGATCCTGTCTCAACATAATGTTTTTTTTAAATTTTATTTATTGATTTTTAAGCAGAGAGAGACATAGAGAAAAGGGTCAGAGAGAATGACAAGGGCCTCCAGCCATTGCAAATGAACTCCAGATGCATGCACCACTTTGTGCATCTGGCTTTATGTGGGTACTGGGGAATCAAACTTGGGTCAACAGGCTTTGCAGGCAAGTGTCTTAACTGCTAAACCATCTCTCCAGCCCTCAATATAATATTTTAAAACATATTTTATGTATTTATTTATTTGAGAGAGAGAGAGAGAGAGAGAGAGAATGGGCACACCAGGGATCCAGCCACTGCAACTAACTCCAGATGCATGTGCCCCCTTGTGTGTGCATCTGGCTTACATGGGTCCTGGAGAATCAAACAGGGGTCCTTTGGCTGTGCAGGCAAATGCCTTAACTACTAAGTCATCTCTCCAGCCCTCAATATAATATATTTTAAATGAGCTAGGGATGTAACTCAATGTTTGACTGCTTGCCCATCTCCCTTATATTCCCAGGTTTATATGTAATAGTCCTCACTATTACAAAAAGACTAATTTTGACAAATGTCATCAGGAGCATGTATTGGATATACATACACATATATGCATACATATATATGGATGTATGTATATATTATAGATATGTGTATAGAGAGATATACATACACATATTTATATTTATTTTTCTCCTGTTAAATTCATGTAATCTAAGTATGGTAGAATTAACTTATACTAATCTAATAAGAAAATTTTATTTCAAGTAGATTTTGCTCTAGAATATAGAGTAAAATTCTGTAATATTAGCACAAATAAAATATAATTCTTTCCTACCATTAGAAATGAACCAAACCATCTTCTGCTTTCTCTGTGATCAGCACAAGTGTAAAGGAAATAGACACTGAGGATACCTAAAACTTACCAAACCAGAGATCCAGAGACCCCAAGGCTCCTAAGGGTCCATCACTGAAGTACAAAGTAAATTAGATGAAACAATTTTTTTAATAACTGAATGGAAGAAGTATATTTTTTAAAAATTTAGGTAAAAAAACTGGAATTACTTAGTAGTATTTTAACAAGACAAAATGTAATTATAACAAAATTTGAACTAGTAATGAATACCTTTAAACCTTCTATCCTCTCAATTTCATACAAGCCATCTGAGTCAACAACTATTAATAAACATTTTTGGGATCGAAGGTATAGTGAGGCCATTTACAGTGAATAAAGCCAATGAATTCGTAATGGACAGAACCCGTTCTTGCAGAGTTTTAAACATCTATCTATGATATTTACTTATATACTATTCATTATCTTATGTATCCTCCTATAAAATTCTTAAATATAGTAAGTTAAACATAAATTTTCACCTTAATCTTTCTGCCCAAACTAAAGATTGTTAGGGGAAAATTTATCCTTATCTTTGAATCTGATGAATGCTTAAATTATTTAGTTGATGATGAAAGATCAGAATGATGACTTGGTAAGAAAATTGCCCATCACTGAAGAATGTATACTGAATAGACAACAGCATAAGTAGGGGTAATTGCTCAAGGGGCTCTTCTATGGGGACTATGGGAAGATAGCCTGAGAAGGTGAGCAGAGAAAAAAAAAGAAAAGAAAGAAAGATGAAACATGAGGATGGTTTTGAGGATGAGCTGTAATAACATGATGGAAGGTTGAACATTATCCTCTATAAAGACAATGACTAATAAATTGTTTTTACTTTATATATTTGATGTGTCTGCTGGAGTATTCATTTTTCTACATGTCTATAGATTAACATTATTCACCCTTTAAACAAAAGTGTGGACTGTTTCTTCTGTCTTAAAATGTAAAATCAATATTCAGCAAGTTTGAACTATAAGACTACAAGAACTCATAATAATGAGAAGAAATAGCAGAGAAATTGATGAGTTGATGTACACGTGAGACTGTTCATTACAAGGGAGCAGTACCTAGCATTTTCCAAATCTTGGGATTTGAATGCTAATTCCTATTTGACTCTTACTCAGCTGACTCCAGACTAATAATGTTTCCTCTCTCACTTCTCTGCAGTATGCTGTCTGGCTAGTCCTTTGGGTGACGTGGAATGTGTTTGTTATCTGCTTCTATCTGGAGGCTGGGGACCTCTCAAAGGTAATTTACCATCTGATCTGACTGAGTCATCAGTTACTGTGTTAGCAAATCTCTTCCTATGTAAAGCAGAATCTTCCCCTGCGCCTGTTACTGAGCTCCAGTGCATGAAGGTAAATTGAAGGGTGTCCTTGTTCTTACTTCTGCATTTGCTATGTCATAATAATGTGTTTATGGCTATTTTTAGCAAGGTGCTAGGAAATATTATGACAGTAATTATGTAATATGATTTTTAACATTAAGCAATGTAAAATTTCTAAAGCTTTTATCTCTGAAAAAATATTTGCAGAGATGAAAATCTGAAGATTTTCAAAATCAGATTTCTTTGCATTCTCTTAAACTTTTTCCTGATTGGACCCAAAACATGATACAATCATTTAGAAAATGAACAAGCTGACTAAAATTGCTACCAGATGGATATAATTTATTACAGAAATGAATTTTTAAAAACATGTTATTCTAACAGAAGACTAAAGCACTTGCTCTATTATTTTGATTTCTTCATTTTTGGTATGCGAGTGTGTGCATCATGATTACATGCAGCTTCCAATCTCTAAATCCACCATCCTTTATTAAATGCAGCTAGCAGCAAATAAGATAAATAAGAAAATCTATTTAAGGAGTGTTGAATCTTGACACAAGAGTTTCCCAAATATCTTTATTAACTTTGAAAGAGAAATTTTGGTATGATCTTCTGCTTATATTTATTAGCGCAAAAGGTGTCTGTATTGTTGGGATGGTTAAACCCAGAGGTCAGGAGCAGAACAGTTCCCTGGAGACTATCTTTCCAGATCTGTACATTCGGATAGAAATGCACCATGTATAAGAGTTTCTCAAACTTCTCAGCATTTTTGATGATATATTTACTATCAAATCAGGAAGGATGGAGTTATATCAATTTTAATTTATTTTGGTTCATTACACACAAAAAAAGACTAGAGCAGTAATAAAAGTGTGGGATCATGAGATAAGAGAGCCAGGGCTCCTGTGACATGTTAGGTGATGATGGCTTAGACGGGTCCTCACTGAGGTGTGCTGAATCTGCCTGGGGACTGGAATTTCTGTGATTGTCAGAGCATCATCCTCTGCACCTGACCGAAGGTGCTATGTCCAATGGAAAGAAATTGTTCAGGCTGCTCCAGGAGTGGCACAGAAGCGATGGCTGCTTAACACATTTGCCTGTGTGTGAGAAAGTCAGACATGCCTTCCCAAGGAATTGAATTACCTTGCCCATTTTTCCATCTCTGGTGCTGTGTAATACACTTCCTTCAAAGGAATTCCACAGTGGAAAACCTTTAATGACATTCTCTATTTAAAATAATCACCTTACAATTATAGGGTAGGTGTTGAGGCATATTGGCTCACTAAAATGATTGAATAGATCAGAGTTTGTTTAATGTACAAAGTAGAAAGAAGGCTGAACCAAACTGGTTGTGTCCTTGCTCTGAGTATATTGATTACAACGTGTGAAGATTGCCAAGGCCTAACAAGCTTGGGGTCTCATGGTCTCAAGTAAGAGCATTGAAACTGCAGTGAGGGCGCATCTTAAAGCCTTACAATACAAGTGGGAACTCCAAGGGCTAAGGTATGCAGAGGCGCCAGTGATCTGAGGATGTGGCAGAGGTTGGAAAGATCTGCTGAGTCTGGCAGCTTTGGCCCCGCAGGGGGGCCACAGGGGTGGGTTGGGGACCCACAGGGACTGACATCTGGGGTATGGTGTAAGAAGCGTGGGCCCTATCTGGCACTATGGGGACTCAAAGGGACCAGAGGCACAGGGAGAGGGGCAGAAGCAGAAGCATGGACATTGGCCCTGGTACCCTTGGAATACACGCAGAGGGAGATGTAGGCCCTAGCTCGGCCACTGAGAGGACACCAGGGACCAGCTGTGCAGGGACCAGTAGTGCAGAGTCAGCTCATCCCTGACTCACAATGGCATGAGTTGCAGCCCTGCTCCCCCGCTTTTTTGCTGTGGCCTAATCATCCCAGGCAGCCTTCCAGGGTTCGCTCTACCCTTGGCGGGAGAACCCCAGCTCAACCTCCACTCACAAGGAACAAGAATACTTCTACTAACAAGCGGGTGGGGCCTGCCTGTTCTGCACGAAGACACTTTATCTTTTCTTTACTGTTCATTCAAGGCTCTGACTCTGCAGACACAAGAAACTTAATACTTTCCTTTTAACACATAACCCAAAGGCTTAAAATGCAGTTATTTGGTTATCTGTTCTGGGTCTTCTTTCCTCCCTTGCTTGGGGAGTATAAGCACGATGGGTTTATGCCGTTTAATTCTTTGGTTATTGCAACTGTCTCACCCCTGAGGAGAGAAATGGCAAAGGAAAGCAGAAGTGATGGAGGAAGAAACATTTGCATGAACACTCAACACTCAGAGATGACACTGCTGAGAAACCATGCAATACTTATATTATAAAATTTAAACTATCGTCTTTTCCAACCCTCAAAATAAATAGTGTGGATACCATGTGATTGTGTGTGTTAATTTAAGGCTCAGACATAAATTTAGGGAAAAGATAGGAAAGAATTCCTTGACTCTTACATGTGGAAAAGGGATATATTACTTTCTTATTTTGTAATCAGACAACTGCATCATCAAAAATTTTGGTGAGAAATAAAAAAAAAAATTAAGGAAAACATTAGTTACACATTAAGCATTCAGAACTTTGTGTTGCCTTTTTAAAATGTCCTTTTGGCTTTTTATCAATAAATATTCACAGTGGTAATGGACTAAATATAGATTAATTATCCAAGGCAGTGTGTACATTCAGTATTGGAATTATTTATTACAATAATTTGATACTTGACATTAGAACCTGTATATGTTCCTAAAGCATCTTTGTACAGATATGTACTGCTGTTTTGCTAATTCTATGAAAATACAGAAATTTTAATTAATATATTAAAAGATATTAATTGGTTTCTGTATGACATTTAAGAAAAATAGAATTAATTTTAAACTTTATCAAATAAATTGCCTGTTTTTTTTTTTTTTTTTTTTTTCTTTTTGGGTTTTTGAGGTAGGGTCTTGCTCTAGCCCAGGCTGAAAAGAAATTCACTATGTAGTTTCAGGCTGGCCTCAAACTCACAGCAATCCCCTGCCTCCCAAGTGCTGGGATTAAAGGCATGAACCACCAAGCCCAGCATAAATTACTTTTTAAAATTTTATCCGTTATGTTGACCAAACAATAGAAATATAACATAATATAACAAAAATATACATTGTATAGCTATTCCTAGTATTTATACTAGAAACATATATATTAGTGTTAAAACAATATATTAAAGCATTCTATAACTTGTATTTTCTGGGTTGATCTTCTAATAGCTGCTTTGTGGTGGAAATTAAGATGAAATTAGACATTAGTCTTTAATGGAAAATATTTGGTCTTGATATTTGTTGTATTTGAGCAATAAATTTGATGTGAACCATTGCAATAGGAGCTTCAAGAAGTCCTCATGTCCTCTTTTGTTCTGTTGAGTTATGCTTGGCCATGAGACTCTTGTCTTGTATCAAATAGAAAGAAATGCAAACTCATCCTACAATCAACTAAGTTTAGATTATTATATTAATATGAAAATATGCTGTTTATTCCATATTAATCATTAACTTAAAAATATACACAGAGGAACACACAGGAACTAGAGCAATTTACTAGTCAACTGATCACCTTCAAAAGGGAAATAGATGAAATATTTTAGCAACTACAGCAATATATTTTCTGCAAAAAATATATTGAATGTGATGAAATTGTAAGTTACTCAGGTTGAAGTTTTTTGCTATCACTTTCCTAAAAGGAAATTACATTTCAGCTTTTGTAATGGCATATCACTGGTGAATGGCA
Organism: Orientallactaga sibirica; assembly: GCA_036365145.1. NCBI lineage: Eukaryota > Metazoa > Chordata > Mammalia > Rodentia > Dipodidae > Orientallactaga > Orientallactaga sibirica. The sequence goes on from JAEOAD010000240.1 coordinate 8,740,959, forward strand.
TGCCTTTAAAATAAGTATAAAAAATAGACTTATGGAGCATGCAGGAAAAACCAAAGGATTATTTTATACCTAGGATAGCCCAATTTATTTTCATTTAAGCCTGTGAGACTGGAGACACAAGTATATATCAGTTAAATTTCATAATAAATTGGAAATTTATCTAGTTAAACATAGTCCAAGGCACTTAATTATATCTAATGGTAAGTATTTTTCAGGGAATACGTTTAAAAGAAACTAAAAATAATTCATGATGTTTTGATTGTTTTGGTTGTTTCTGAGATCTAGATATAAACTAGTTTTAGAACTTGTCTTATAAAAAAGCCAGGTAGCAATGTCATGCTCAGGCTTAGGAGAATAAAATTGTTCTCTTATGAATGTAAAAGACAGGAAGAAGATTAAACCTGTCATACACTGAGGGCTATAAGGAACAAATCCTTAAAACCAGTCTGAGTAGTAGGCTAGTGTAGCAAACAGCCTCACGTTACTGGGATGAACTTACAAATCAGGCACAGTTATGGAGGAAGGGATACTTATTAGAGCTTACAGATCCAGGGGACGCTCCATAATGGCAGAAGAAGCTGGCCTGCCTTCACAGGTCCAAGAAGAAAGAGAAAAGCCACAAGCCACTGCAAGTTAGCAAGCAGATTTCTGGAACTCCAGGCAAAGCTCAGGTACTTTGTATATCTTTAGACTGGAATTCCCAATCCACCCTCATACCTTAGGGCTGGATCCTAGAATCCACCCACAGTGAAACCTCTTCCAGCCATGTGGCTGCAGATCTAAATTACAAAATTTAATAAAATCCTGAATATATTGGAGCCACAGCTAGACAAAGTAGTATTGCAACAAAAGTTTCATTTCTTCTATAACAAATTAATCATTTGTTTTGAGAGCAACTCAGTATTTTGCATGTTTTCTATTCAATACAATCAATGTGTTTATTAAATTTTGCTTTTGTATTATATGTAGAAATTTGGTATGGAGTGAAATTTGATATAATCACTTTTGTTTAATTAATAAAGATTCTCAAAAGTAAAATTTTATATTCAATTATGATTGTTCAAAAATATTATGATAATTAAAATGCTTATGATAGTTTTAAGGTATGTATGATAGTGGACACGTGTAATTCCAGATAATGAGGCAAGAAAGTAGCAATTCAAAAACTGCCTGAGATTACATTGTGAGTTGAAGGCCAGCCTGGTCAACTAAGCAAGATCCTGTCTCAACATAATGTTTTTTTAAATTTTATTTATTGATTTTTAAGCAGAGAGAGACATAGAGAAAAGGGTCAGAGAGAATGACAAGGGCCTCCAGCCATTGCAAATGAACTCCAGATGCATGCACCACTTTGTGCATCTGGCTTTATGTGGGTACTGGGGAATCAAACTTGGGTCAACAGGCTTTGCAGGCAAGTGTCTTAACTGCTAAACCATCTCTCCAGCCCTCAATATAATATTTTAAAACATATTTTATGTATTTATTTATTTGAGAGAGAGAGAGAGAGAGAGAGAGAGAGAATGGGCACACCAGGGATCCAGCCACTGCAACTAACTCCAGATGCATGTGCCCCCTTGTGTGTGCATCTGGCTTACATGGGTCCTGGAGAATCAAACAGGGGTCCTTTGGCTGTGCAGGCAAATGCCTTAACTACTAAGTCATCTCTCCAGCCCTCAATATAATATATTTTAAATGAGCTAGGGATGTAACTCAATGTTTGACTGCTTGCCCATCTCCCTTATATTCCCAGGTTTATATGTAATAGTCCTCACTATTACAAAAAGACTAATTTTGACAAATGTCATCAGGAGCATGTATTGGATATACATACACATATATGCATACATATATATGGATGTATGTATATATTATAGATATGTGTATAGAGAGATATACATACACATATTTATATTTATTTTTCTCCCTGTTAAATTCATGTAATCTAAGTATGGTAGAATTAACTTATACTAATCTAATAAGAAAATTTTAATTTCAAGTAGATTTTGCTCTAGAATATAGAGTAAAATTCTGTAATATTAGCACAAATAAAATATAATTCTTTCCTACCATTAGAAATGAACCAAACCATCTTCTGCTTTCTCTGTGATCAGCACAAGTGTAAAGGAAATAGACACTGAGGATACCTAAAACTTACCAAACCAGAGATCCAGAGACCCCAAGGCTCCTAAGGGTCCATCACTGAAGTAGACATAAAACAAAACCCAACATGACTCAGGGAATTTCATGGAAGAGTGGGCGGAATGATTGTTAGAGCTACAAGTTGGGACATTACACACAGAGACATTGTGTCTTCCCCATAACTGATGGCTACCCCCACAATGCATGACCCACAATCCGCATAGGGATAATGGGCATTCCCAGGGTCCCTTTGGAGAGGGTGTAGGGATGAGGTTAAGGACAGTGCCAAAAAGTTATGTTTACAGACTATGTCCATAACTAATATAAAAAATAGTAATAAAAATAAAATATTTTTTAAAAAATTAAAAAAAGAAATGTACCATCTTATTATAATATGTTTGGTCAATCACAACCTTTTGTCCCTTGTTTTTCTTGAAAATTCTTTAAATTCCACTGGCCACTTTCTAACTTGTTCTGCTCTCAATTCTTTGCTTTCCTTTACTATCCTCAACTGAGAAGTGGGCCTCTTGCACCTCCTTCCTTCTCTGTCTGTATTATTTTTACTTGAAAATGACATCTACTGTCATAATTCAAACTATCATCTTTACACCTATTTCTACCAGATCTATATCTTGGGTCTTGACCTTGCTGCTAAGTTCAAGTCCACACTCTTAACTTCCTTCTGAAGTCATGTCAATTACACTGTCACCTTAAATTCAACATGTCAAAAAAGCATTTATCATTTATCACCATCCCCAAAGAATCCAGCAGACAAGGACTTCTGGTTAAGATGGTGGCATAGGAACCATGCCAAAACTGTCTAGGGGAGAAAAAAAAAAACAGCAACATACACTCTTTTACTAAAAAGTGAGGTGTATAGTAAATTAACAATAGCAGAGAAGTAGGAGAGATCCAGCAGCGGTGGCGAGTTCCATGCTGCAGCAGGGAAAAAACAAAAACAAAAACAACAGTTGAGGGGATTTTCCACTCATACTGGCCTCCTCGCAAACTGAAGAAACATGGAAGGAGGACGGCAGAGACCAGAGGAGCAGCTTGTGAGGAAGAAGATAGTGAGGACCAGCGGGTGAACTTCAGCCTCCCCTCCCCCACTTCCCGCACAAGTGCCAGCAAGCACCAGAGACCTGATGAAGGGAGCTCACCTACACAGCAGGCAGCATGATCAAGGCAGTGACCCACAGACCCAGCCAGCTACCTGAGCCCACAGCACAGCAAAGAGGGACCCAAGCAGCTGCACAGCATAGCTGAGATCCAAGCCATCCCAAAGTTAACTGGAACTATACCAGGTCAGTACCTGCCAAATAAGCCTGGTATATAGACTTGCATCAGAAGGGCTAATTGCACTATCCATGTCAGGGTAAATTACATGGCAAATCTGATGGATGGTCAGATTTGACATTCTTTAAATAAGCTATATTTTGGCTTCTCATTTGTTGCTTCCTGATTTATAGTGCCTTTGTTTCTTCTTCTGTCATTCAATAGGGAAGAGTCGCATGCAGTCACAAGCTGACCTTGGAACCCTCTACAGACCAGAAATCTTAGCCTCCCAGTTGACAGGATTAAGAGTGTGGGGCAACACACATCCTTAGAGACTGTGACTTTGTTAGAGGATCTGTTTGTCATAATACCTAGTTTTGCATAAGGACTCTTGTATGGCACAATACAGGCCTGGTCCTAGCCAGACTGCATGGCAGAAGACAATAGGAAGTGGCTTCTGTAAAAATGGCGTTTTGCGCAGGCTCGATGTGACAACAGTTACAGCCCCATGCTCGTGAGAAGCCTACTATGAGATGTCCTGTCCAGAGACAAGCTGTCATTGGTCACCAAAAGGGGACAGCCCCATACAAGGATTAACAGCCCCTTAAAACCCATGTGCACTTCCTGAATAAACGAGTTTGTGGATTCTCGCTCCACTTTCACCCAACTCCCGGAGTCTGTGTCGTGACTCCGCGCTGCTCACCCCAATTCGGCAGAGACCCTAGCGTCCCTCCTGAGCTGGCCTTGGGAGGGACCCCAACAGACTCTGTGCTGTTTTTCATTGAATGTGTACATTGTTTAGTTAAGTTTTTAGAATTTGTCTGTATTTTGTTCCATTCAGCCTACTTGAACACTCTTATAGCATAGTTGTTTACCTGTGACCTTTCTAATTTCTTAACATAGGCACTTAAAGCTATAAATTTCCCTCTTAGGACTGCCTTCATTGTGTCCCAAAGGTTTTAGTATGTTGTGTTCTCATTATCATTTGACTCCATGAATTTTTTGATGTCCTTCTTGATTTCTTCATTGACCCTTTCATCTAATTTCATTTAATGGTGTATTGTTTAGTTTCCATAATTTTGTGTCTGCTCCATTGCTTTTCTTGCTATTGATTTGCAGTTTGATACCATTGTGATCAGACTGAGTGAATGAATTAGTTCAATGAGCTGAAAGCCTTCTCTATGTGGACCAGCTGACAGAAAGCTGGAAAAAGCTATGCTGCAAGCAGTTTAATGGGAGAGAGAAGACCAGTGAAGATACTCAACAGTGAACACTGCAAGCTTTAAATTTGGCCAGCCAGGCCAAATGAGCCAATGGGCGCAATAATGGCATGTCTGTTATGGGGGAACCAACTGCTCTCTAATTGGATTGGAGGCCTGCTCCATGGAAGGGAATACATCCCTGATAATGAAAACCTATGACAGGGGTAGTCATGAGCCCTAGGGGTCTAATTTCTGCTGGTGTCTGGCTAAATATATATATCAAACTGCCCAGTAAGCACTTCTCTTAATGTCCACACCCATATATTAATGCTACTCTCACTTTTGTTTAGAGAAGCTTCTCTTTTCAGATGGTGGCAACCTTGGGATGACACAGAAGGCACCATGGTGCTGAGAAGCAGTGACAGAGGAGTACTCAGCACTGAAACATCTCTAACACATTTTCCAAGGCTCAGGGTCCATTGAGGAAGAGGGGCCGGAAAGAATGTAAAGGCCAAAGGAAGAGTAAGACTCCTTACAATGTGCTCCTCCGGACACAAAATGGCCTGGATATCCATGACCTCTCAGTGCCTGACACTACCTACACAAGATCATCCTAATAGGAGGAAAAGATAATGACATCAAAATGAAAAGAGAGACTGATTGAGAGGGGGAGGGGATATGATGGAGAGTGGAGTATCAAAGGGGAAAGTGAGGGGAGGACGTTGTCAATAAAAAAATTAAATTAAAAATTGCATTAAAAAATTTTTAAAAAGAAAAAAGTAACAAATGAAATAATTTGCACACAAAAGTGTTTCAACAAGCAGTAATTCAACTTTCAAAGGCCTAGACACATTCATCATGAAGAGATTCAAACTGAACATAAAACTCTCCAAATAGAGAGTGACTTGCACTAATTCAGTGTTCTCTGATAATGTGAAATTAGGCTAGAAAATCTACAACTGTGTGAACATTAAGCATTGCCATTAAGCTATGGGCATAATTGCCTGAAATTCAAGTTGGAAAATATTTTGAACTCAATAAATTACTAGTAAATTAAACAGGTAACAGTGGCCTTAAATGAAGATACTAAAAGAAAGTAAATATTGACAAAAACAGTTATTTAAACTTCCACATCCAGAAACTGGTAAAAGAACATAAAATTAAACCCTTCAAACAGAAGAAATAAAAAAGTAAAAATAGAAAACTCAATAAACATACAGTACACAAAATTCAAGGACAAATTGTCTTAATTATCAATAAAATTAATGGAATAGAGGGAAATAAAAATGAATAAAAACATTTTGCTTTTATTACATGGGGCCCTGCAGCTTAGATGGTGTTTTTCAAAATCAATGGAGTATAAACAACAAGCCAAGATATTTGACATTCAAAATAAAATAGACAAAATTTTTAGGAAACCTAATTCAAATAAATGCTTAAACACTTTAAAAATAAAAGAAATTAAACATTGGCCTAAACCGTTTGAGAGAAATAAACAACAAAAAATACCCACTAGTAAAATTCTTAATATTTAGTTATGTTTTATGTGTCAGTTTATGCAGCTAGCATGACTTTGATTATCAGGATAGATGTGATTATCAAATGGCATTACTGAATGAATATGCTATATTAGAATAGTAGAATGAATAAAATATTCACTATCATCACATATCCATAAATAATTATATGATAGTTTTTATACCATGATATAGTACTTATTTATAGCTCCTTCTTTCCTATTAAAGTTCATTTGCCTTTAGGCTATATATCATCACCATTCAAGAGGACGTTGGCCACTATAATATTGCACAGTTGTTATGAGTCACAGAAACAATTAAGAGTATTTTACTTGGGCTGGAGAGATGGTTTAGCGATTAAGGTGCCTGCCTGCCAAGCCTAAGAACGTCCATTCTATTCTCTAGGTCTCACGTTTAGCCAGATGCAAAAAGTGATGCAAGTGTGCAATGCTGTGCTTTCCCACAAGGGGAACATGTGTCTGGAGTTCATTCACAGAGGCTGAAATGGCCCTGGAGAGCCCATCCTCTCTCTCTCTCTCTGCCTCTTCCTCTCTCTCTCTCTTTCTCTCTCTGTCCCTCTCTCTCTCTCTCAAAAAGAATATTTTACTTGTTTATAAATTGGGCCCTTTGATAGAGCATATGAGAAATGAATCAAGATCCTCTGAATAATATATTCTAATTATTTGTTTGCTTAAGTATTCAGTCTTCAATGCAGGGATTGTGTTTGATTCATTCCCAAAGCTTAGAGAAAAGCCCAGCATAATAACAATACTCATTGGCATAGACTCAAACAGAAGCAGTATGGATTCAATGACTGTCTACAAATACAGCGGCCAGGGCTTCCTCTTCTCCTCCAGCACTACTTGCATCACTGGATCTACACCTCTCGAGGAAGGTCCAACACTTTGTGATCGTATCAACCACAAGGAAGTTACTCAAATGTTAGGCAATGGCAAATTGGAGCTTTTCTAAATAAGCAATACTGTGAATTACTTGGACATGTTTTAAAATGGGGACTAATTCCTTTGTATTGAGGACTGTCTTATCAGGTAAATTTAGTAAGTAATATGGTGTAGTAATCATTTTTCCTTGATTCTGCCATCTAGAATTATTTGGCAAAGAAACACTTAACTCCATATGGTAGTAAACCTACTGTATTTTCTGCTATGCTTAATATTTACATTAAAATGCAATGAAACTTTTGGATTATCATCTCAATGCAATATAACTAACCAGGAAGAAATGTTTACTAAATATTATGTTATTAGATGAGAAGCAATATAAAAATATAAGCCCCTTTAACTCTTTCCTGTTGTAGTTTTGTGAAGACCTTTTTAAAAAAGTTTTTTTATGTTTGAACATAGTGCATAAAATGCCACTTCATTGCTCCTTTTCAAAGATTATATTGTTAGTGAATAAAAATGTGTACACAGACTGCTGCCATTAAAGATGGGCTGAGAAGGGTAAATAGAAGAGAATGACTCACTGATAAACAGCCATTTGAGGGATATAATTAGTTTTGCTTTTTTCTTTCATTAGCACATGTAATCTGTTAGAGGCATAAGTCTAAGGGTAATTGTTGGCCTCCAGGGTTTTCACACTTATAGTTGTAATATATAAAACTAAAAGTAATTAGGAGGTATTTCAAGAGCTGCCATCCTTTCCATATTGTAAAAATTAGGCATTCTCTAGTGAGTAACTGTTTTGATACCTTAGGGACACTCTGATCCTTTCCATGGCTGATGGACAAATATTCTCTAAAGACAGGTTTTCAAATATTTTTAAAATATTTTATTATTTATTTATTTATTTATGAGAGAGAGAGAGAAAGAGAGAGAGAGAGAGGCAGATAGAGAGAAAGAGGGAATGGGCACGCCAGCCAGGGCCTCTAGCCACTGCAAGCCAACTCCAGATGCATGTGCCCCTGTGTATATCTGGCTTACGTGGGTCCTGGGGAATTGAACCGGGGTCCTTAGGCTTCACAGGCAAATGCCTTAACTGCTAAGCCATTTCTACAGCCCAGGTTTTCAAATATTTCATCAGAATAGCAAGTGAGAATGTGATGCTTTCAGAGAGTGCTGGGAGGAGCACCAGCATCCACAAGCCGGTGCACTCTGGGCTGGCGCACTCTGGGCTTGCTCCTGAAGAGATTATATCACAGCCCTCTGAATGCCTGTGACCCTCCTGTGGGAGCACTGAGCACACTAGGCTCATGAAAAGGCTCTTTAATGGCTGGACTTGAGCTTGTGCACTCTGGTTTTAAGAACGCAACTAATACATTAAGCAGTTTTTACACACAGACCCCTATGAAATTTGAATGCATGTTTCCAACACACCAGTGGCATCATAGCATGTTATATAATGAGTCTAATTCTTCTTGTCTGTTTGTTCTTTTTCTCAATGAAGAGGTAGCCGAAGTGAGTACTACCAAATAACAAAATAATTAGTACTGCTGGAAGTGTTGATTTGAAAGCAAAGCAAACAGAATATTAACTAATAGAAATAATGGATGGGAAATATAAAGTACAAGAAAACATAAACCATTAATTCCTTATGAAACAACGAGAAAGAAGTGGATGGGCTCTCTCTCTCCTCTATCTCTTTTGTTTTCTTTCTTTCTTTCTTTCTTTCTTTCTTTCTTTCTTTCTTTCTTTCTTTCTTTCTTTTTCTTCCTTCCTTCCTTTCTTTTGTGGTAGGGTCTTGATCTAACCCAAGCTGATCTGGAATTCACTATGTAATCTCAGGGTGGCTTTGAACTCACAGTGATCCTCCTATCTCTACCTCCTGAGTGCTGGGATTAAAGGCGTGTGCCACCATGCTTGGCTTGAGATGAGCTGTCTTAACTGTGACAAACTTGTTGTTTAATAGGAACAGAATCCTTAGTAGCACTCAAGTTTTCCTTTTGATGCATTTAAGAAAATACATTGCAGATATGACTTATAACATTATTACACTGTTCATGTTTATATCTTTTTCCTGGATGCAGCATTTTTTTCTATTTTTCCATTCTTTTCATAGTTGAACACGATTCAACTCTTTACAATGGCAAAGTGACATGATCCCTTGAAGAAAAGAGCAAACTGAAATGTAAATGAAACAACACCTCACACTTTCCCTGAAAACTATGGAAGTACTCAATCTGAGAGTACATGAAAACTGAAATAAAATAATAAAAAAAACAGAAATAAAAAATTACATATTCAGACATAAGAAGAAGCTGGAATGATTTTGTTCATACATTTATTGATTCTATAAAACACTCCCCCAAAAAAGGGTGTAAATGTTTATGCAGGTATTGTTAATGGAAGAAAAATAGGTGTACTTTCATATTCTTAGAGTGTTATTCTAGTCTGAGTAACATTACTTGACCATCGTTTTGTAAAATGTAAAGTCATATTGTTTGAGAGTGTATTAAAAACAAAAGTAAAATAAGATGACAAGACACCGTTTTTAGCAGGATGTGCAGGCGTTCTGTCTGTGGGACCTATCACCTCACAGATCTCCAGGGTCTAGTCAATCACATGTATTTTTCCTAGAGCTGTCCACTCACTTGTAAAGGTGGCCCTTCTGAGATGGGAGAGTCAGTCTTTGAAACTCACTAGTATTACTGTCCTCAGGATTTTTAAATGCTTGTTTTTGTTATTGTTGATGTTTGTCATAATCGATAAACTGCCTTAAAAGAGAGAAATCTCAAATTAGCTAATGTTGAGCATATATCTTTAGGCAAACTTACACATTTTGGAAATTTTAAGAAAAAGAGTTAACCTTAACGGAAACAAATTTCAATGTGTGGTGAACTAGCATAAAATTTCCGTCATGGTCAAAGGATTCAATTTTTCTTCATATTCAGAAGAAAATTCCAGTTTCCATGCCAGAGTCACATAAATCTAAATCACTGGCAAGTACTCTTCATCATAATTCCAATTCTTGCTCAGGGTTTAAAAAAGATATATCTTATTATTATGCTTCTTTAAACAACTGAATGACCGAGAATTGTTTAACATGTTCAAACATTATAGATCTCCAAATTTGAATGAATTTAATGACAAAAACTCCCAATAATGCTCAGGTTTCTGAAAAATTTATGAAATTTGGTCATTATTCTTTTTTATGTTGGAAGTAAAGGTATAACGAGGAATCAAAAGTAGGACCTTAGGTGGACTGGCCAGCTATTCTACCACCTAGCCACATCCCCAGCTGGATGTTATTCAAAGTATAATAAAACAGTGATTAGAGCAAGGATGTTATGATCAAATTTATATTTTTTAATGATCATTATGATATATGTATACAGTCTGTGGCATTGGCAAGATTCAGAAGAGGAAAACAGTTTTATTATAAGTAAATTAAAAACACATTAAATCAATTAAGGAGTAAAGTAATGAAAGAGTATGTTGATGTCAGTAAGATTATATCTAATCACATTGTTAATATTGTTTGAGGTGAATTGCAACCAAATCTAGTAATACATTAGACATAGAATATGGAAATAAACTGATCAAGTTTGACTTCCAGGGTTGTAGTCTAACCACTTCAAATTTGTTGTTTCCATTTCTGAGATGAGGAAGATAGGGAGCAGTCTTAGGAACAGAGTGCTTTTGTGTGCTGACTAAATTGCACTATTTTGTGAACATCGTCTAAGTTGCCCTTTAGATATACTGGGAGGTGTTGTCCTGCAGGTCAGCTTTGATTTCAAAGAGATTTTCATCAGTAGAACTGAATTTGAGTCATTAACATATAAATGGAGTATGAATGTTAATGAAAGAAGGAGATCTCTCTAAGGAAGACACTTACCAAAATGGGAGAAGAGGGCTATGTTCTGAAGCACTATAATCACTCAGGTCTTGATGAAGAGGATATGGCTACAAAAGGAGATGAAGGAAGATTGTTCCCCCAAGTAGGAAGGAAGGAGAAGATAAGAGTCATTCAGTTTCAAAACTTAAGTTGAAAAGATAATAGTTATTACAAGAGTTAAAATTAAAAAGTGAAACCCTACAACAAAAAAAACATAAAAATTTTAAAAGTAAATATTAAATTTGGAAAAGTGGAAGTCATTGCTTACTTGGAAACAAATGATTTTGTTGAAAGCATAGTGAAAATTTGACTAAATGAGATGTGAGGAGCAAATGCACAGGGGTAAAGTACCCCCTTTTTAGAAGTGTGGCTTTAAGTCAGTATAGAAATGAATAATAAAACTGCTATAGTCTCTTTTCCTGAGTCTTTTTCTCTGTCACTTAAATCCACTTTTCCAAATTTCATATTTATTTTTGGGTTCCAACTTTAACATGCCATTCTATATGAACAAATATTCCAAGCTTTGAGAAAAATCCAAAATTTTAAAATGTCTGGTCCAAAGCATTTTGGAACATTTTATATTTTTTTTTTAGTACTGGATTTACTTATTTTCAAGAGAGAAGAGGGTGGGGATAGATGGAGAAAGTATGGCTGGCTCAAGGCCTCTTGTCACTGCAAATGAACTCCAGACACATGTAACATTTTGTGCATCTGGCTTTCAGTTGTTGCTAAGGAGTTGAACAATGGCCATCAATTTGTAAGCAAGTACCCTTTAACCACTGAGTCATTTCCCTAGCCCTGAAACATTCTATAAAATGTATGTGTGTGTGCGTGCATGTGTGCCTGCGTCTATTTGTGTGTTCCTGTATGTGTATGTCGGCATGGAGACCAGAGATTAACAACCTTAGGTGTCCATCCTCAGGAATGACATCTACCTATTTTAGTGCTAGGGACTTTTATTGGCTTGAAGTTCAATGATTAGGCTAGACTGGCTGAGCAGCCAATGCCGGAGATCCTGCTATCTTTGATTCCCAGCAATGGTATTACAGAGATGCATCACCACACCAGACATTCTTATATAGGTTCTTATGACTTAACTCAGGTCCTCATGTCTGTGTGGCAAGCACTTTACCTACTGTGCTATCTTCCAGCCCCTGTAATAACATTATAATGATCTGTAATAATGACTTATATCTTTATATATATGTTGCTCACCCATAAGGTCTTTACTTTATTTAGTTTCCAGTAACTACCTAAAAGAAAGACTACTGGCCTAATACAGTGGTATAATGATGAAGATGTCATTCAAAAACAAATAAAATGAGGTAGAATAGATAAAAATTGAAAAAAGTTGTTTTCAGTCTAGCCAAAATAATTCTATTGTCTTTTTGCATATGACTATCAGCTTATAAGAAGATATGGTTGAAAACATTTTATCAAGGAATGGAAAATAATACAGAATTCAGAAAGAAATATATGGCATATTTTACATACAGAAGTTCAGAAACTTCCAGTTAAAACAAACATTTCTGTCCAGGTATTCTGAATGTCTGCCTTATCATCATCAGATTCTTTTTGTTGAACATTTATTTTATTTTATGAGAGAGAGAGGGCATGCCAGGGTCTTTAGCCACTGCAAACGTACTCCAGACACATGGGCTACCATGTACATCTAGCTTACATGGGCACAAGGAAATTGAACCTGGGTCCTTAGTCTTTGCAGGCAAGTGCCTGAACCACTAAACCATCTCTCCATTCCTCAGCATCATTTTCTTGATGTCCAAATCACATCACCCAGTACTATCTCCAGATTTATCTAGGCTGAACCCAAGTTTGTTAAGTCTTTGCCATTAAGTCAAGGACATGCTCCTAAAGGCAGATGGCCTAAGGGGCCCTGTTTGGAGTTTATTTACAGACTATAAAGGAAGATCCTAATAGTGGTCAATGGGAGAGGCAAAGAAGCCAGTGTTATGTGGGGAAAATCTTAAGTATAGTTGAAATTCTAGAACTCTCTCTTTGAAGATATGATGTGAGTGACAGAAAATATACAAAGTACAGAACTCTCTACTAAAAATAGCATAGCTAAATCACTTACATATCCATTTCCTGATAGCCACATGCTCCCATGCAGACTTATACAATATTTCCTATTCATGGAAGTGAGATTCCATGTATTTGGAAAATGACCACTTGGTAAGATTATTGTAACACACTTGAATCAACCTTTACAGTAAAGTACATAAGTTGTTTGCATCTTTTGTTTACGTTACAGTTTGAATCATACAAAATGCTTTTTTGAAAATGTGATTGATATGCTAAGAAGACAGAACTTTGTACTATAAAATACATGAATGCAAGGAATTAAAACTCCATCAAAAATCTCCTATTAGAGCCAGGTGTGGTGGCGCATGCCTTTAGTCCCAGCACTTGGGAGGCAAAGGTAGGAGGACTGCCTAAAACTACTTAGTAAATTCCAGGTCAGCCTACTTCGAAACTCTGCCTCGAAAAACAAAACAAAACAAAACAAAACAAACAACAACAAAAACAAAATACACAAAAACAAAAAAACCCACAACCCTCCTATCAGGAGAACTAAACCTGAGTGTATACATTATATGCTTCTCCAAAGAATATTTAATTTGATCTACAATTTAAATGCATGCTTAAAAGTTTTTTTTTTTTCTTTTTCTGTGCTATGTCAGAGAGCACGTGACAGAAACAAGTATCCTTGTGCCAATGACTTGGTTTAAGTTTACCCCAGTCAGGTGTGTTCTTATTCCACCCCAATCTCCCTACTGAATACAAACAGAATAATGTGATCTATCTTCAAGCCATCTTTTGCAGAATTATTATTTTACTATCAGTAAATATAATTTATCTTACTTTGACTTTTAGTCTTTTGTGAGAAAATGACACAAAAATCCATGCTATTAATGATGTTTGTTTTTATCCAGAGGTGTTCTAATTTGTAAAAGGAGACATGTTTCCTTTAAAAAAAATCTATTGTTAGAACTTGACCACAGTTTCTTTCAAATTAGCTTCTTAATCAACAAATTATTCCTGTGAAAGAAAATTTATATTGTGATCAGTGTTGATGGATACTTCATAAACAACATTATATTGTATTCTTCATTCAGTATGGGTTTTGGAATATAAATAAAGTTTCCTGATCTATGAAGCCTGAAAAATGTTATTTTAACAAAGAGCTTAATAGCATGCAGTTTGCATATAAAAATGGGGTAAATTTTTGGTAGTCAAATAATGGAAATCAGTGTTATTTGTAGGAATATAAGCAGGGAGATCCCTTTCAAAATCAATGCACAATAGTGTGCCTCAGTACTTTAATGTTGGATCTCCCTCATTTAAAGACATCCAGGCATCCATTTCCCCATTCTACAGGACTATAGAACCCTGGCTAGTACTCTTCTGTATTCCCCATGGCCTTCTAGAATCTCAAAAGGAAAGAGTTTAGCTTATTTGAATCCTGCTACATAAAGTCTACTGTGCTGGCTGAGTGGATATTACCTGAATCCTAGGAGCTGACTGAGAGTCCCTGTCCCTTTGGATACTATCCATGTCAATAGTACTTCCTGCCCATTAGCAGTTACATTTACTACAAAGCTACCTGTGAAGCAGGGTCAATATGTACTGCCTATCACTTGAGGCCAGTGCATCTTGGGACTGCATTTTTATCATTTGAGTCCAATGAGATTGAACACACATATACTGATTGTGATGTGTGCTTATAAGAGAGCAAGGGACAATAGAAGTCTCAGATTTATGATGAGTCAGATAGAATCTCATCTGCATAAACACCATTCACATCACAAACGAGAGACTTCAGAAGGCCATCAACTCTGGGTTTTCTACCCCAGGGAAACATAATACACTGAAGTAAAACACTGGACATCTTAGGAAGGACTGAAACAGAACTGTGGCTGTTCTGACCATCCTCTTCTTATCTAAGGATATTTCAGTCCCAGCACATTCCATAGCATTGTTAAGAACAATAAGCAGATCGTGGCGAGATGGCTCTAAGAGGTTAAAAGTGTCAACCAGAACCCACATGGAGATGGACAAAGGGTGGTGCATGCATCTGCAATCCCAACATAGCTATGACAATGAGGAGCAAAGTCTGGAAAATCCCAAAGCTCACCAGCTAGCTAAGCTGGCTATTCCAGCAGCAGAACAAGACAGATCCTGTCTCAGACAAGGAGGAACCAACACAGGGCTGTCTTCTGACCTACACACACACACACACACACACACCATACAAACCATACACTCCTATACACCCAACACAAATTTTAAAACCAGGGCTATTAGTAAGAATGGAAGAGAGCCAGGCATGGTGGTTCACACCTTTAATTCCAGCACTCGGGAGGCAGAGGTAGGAGGATCACCGTGAGTTCAAGGCCACCCTGAGACTACATAGTGAATTCCAGGTCATTCTGGGCTAGAGTGAGACCCTACCTCAAAAAATTCAAAAAAAAAAAAATGGAAGAGAAATTAATCAGTGCAAGAATGCCTAGGAATTGCTCTGCAGCACCAAAGCGTGTTGGTTAGGCCTAACATTTTGGTTTCTTTAGTTCTTAAGGTCTTTTTTTTTTTTTTTTTTTTTTTTTTTTTTTGATTATTATGTGCATGAGAGAGAGAGAGAGAAAGAAAGAAATAGAGTTGCAGGATATGGAGGAAGGAGACTTTCCTCATGAGGTGAGAGAGCTCATGAACTCATCTCTGGTGGTCAGAAGGAAGTGTGATGTTTTTCAAAAACCTACACCACTGTCACGACAATGATGTAGCTCAAGTTTTGGGAAAGGAATATATTACCCAATCTGTTTGGACTACCCTTCAAAGTCAGTTGTGGAGTAATCAGCTTCTTGTCTGACTATGAGCAGAGATTGGAGATACTAAACTCATTTTCAGGGGAAGTATTACCTCAGCTACTATGGTAGAAATACTCTTTCAGGCTTGAGTTCTAAACAATTTTGCATCTAGCTGATCTTACGATTTGCTGGTGGAGACCGGACTTAAAACATCTGTATTCTATTCCCTCTACTACTGTGTATAAACTTACATGTTTATTTCTCTCGCTGTTCACTTATTTTTAATGAACTTTATGTCCCTAGCTTTATGCCATTTCTCCCTCAATCCAGTCATTTATCTCTCCTTTACCTTTTTCTCATTCTCTTCTTGTACTCCTCCTTCTTTATTTTGGGGGCCAAATCTTGCTATGTAGCCAAGTTTGGCCTTGATTTCACAGCATTCCTTTTGATTTATCCCTGCAAAAGCTGGAAACAAGTAGGCCATCACACCTGTCTTAGTGTAGCCTCCTCCTTACAACAAAGCATGGACTTGACTTGCTGAGCTACCCTGACAAATCTCCCGTCATGGAATCTCTGAGAGCTAAGAATAGGAGACCTTGAGATATTGATGCTTTGTTCCAACTCTCAAAAGTACTGACAATTTCAGCACTATGTTACCTGTTTTCTTTCTTATTTCACCAATGCTAGATGGTTTTAAGATAAGTTAATATTGGGAGAAAGAATGGTGGAGCTATATTTCCTCTCCTTCCCTATGTACCAGAAATGAGAACCATGACCACATCTTTTCATGTGTCTATTGGATGTAGCATCTGTGGTTCTTGATTCTTCCAGACACCCCAGTCCATGGGCTTCATTCAGCCTGCCACCAACTTCCAGGCCTCCAGTTGAGCCCCGGCTTGTTGCTCCATTTAGTCTCTGATTTCTTCAACATTCCAAGTGTGGCTTTTCAGTTTCCTCATCATTTATCTAATCAGTTCCTTGCTTTATAATTGAGTTTCCAATACCTTAACCACTTTCTTTCTTTCCTTCCTTCCTTCCTTCCTCCCTCCCTCCCTCCCTCCCTCCCTCCCTCCTTCCTTCCTTCCTTCCTTCCTTCCTTCCTTCCTTCCTTCTTTCCTTCTGATTGGGGCCTGCCTTAGCAGGTTTTATATACAGGAAAGAAGAAAGAAAAGGCTGTGGCTCAGAGGTAGAATGCTTGTTCAGCATGCGGAAGACCCTGGGTTGGATATCCTTAACTGTAAATGCAGAAAGAAAGTGGCCAACAACCCTGTGTGTAAAAAAAAAAAAAAAAAAAAAAAAAAAAGTTTTATAAATGCTCTGAAGTCTAGAAATTAACAGATTGCATAGATACTACCTGGAACTTCTGTATCTGGTAATTATTTCTAAACCAATAATGTATCTTTAAAACAGAAACTATGTGTAATATTATTTGAAAAATCTACTCAAAAATCTGAAGTAGAAGTATCTTTTCATGAAGAAAATATTATAATAAGACATAATGAGAAAAAAAAAAACATTGTTATAGGAAATGTTTCCCTCTTGATTATTCTATTCCATTACCTTGTAAAATCTCAAAGTTCCTTATCATAGTAATTTCATTAACAAGACAAAAAAAAATCTCTAAAAGAACAGGCCACTATTTTCATGGAGTTTGCCAAGGGGATGAATAACATACTAAGTGATGGAAAAGTACTTTTCATTTCATATATTATTTGAAGCTTCTTTCATATACTTTTACCATGCAATTCTTTTCTTTTTTCTTTTCTTTTCTTTTTTTTGGAGAGAGACAGAGAGAGAGGGAGAGGAAGACAGACAGAGAATGGGTGCGCCAGCAGCCTCTCAGCTGCTGCAAACGAAATCCAGATGTGTGTGCTCCCTTGTGGTCAAGTGCGGCATTGTGCCCTTGTGTCACTTTGCATCTGGCTAAACATGGGACCTGGAGATTGGAAATGTCATTCTTAGGCTTAGCAGGCAGGCGCCTTAACCACTCAGCCATCTCTCCAGCCCACCATGCACTTCTTTTCTAACAAAGTTGTAAGGGGAAGTTTGCTCCCCTACTGGGTGATTAGTACAGGGATGAGTAGAAGTCAGGAGCAGCTCTTGTTGCTATTCTGTGTACAGTAATCCTATGATAGAGCAGAGCTGTGACTGCCCTGATGCGGCTAGCCATGACTTCTATTTGTTCATCCAGTGTCAGCAATTCCTTACGTCCCTTGGTCTTACCAAGCAGCAGCCACTGAGAAGATTCCTCTGACAATGTACAACACATATGTTTGTGACACTGTAACATTTTAGAACAAGATGATAAGAAACTTTGTGTATCTCTACTTTCTGTCTCATCCCCAATTTCACATCTAGATATGACAATGTAAATAGTACTCATGTAATATAATCAGAAATAATGTGTCTATTCACAGAAAGTAATTTTTGAGACTAAAATGCATTGCATCAGCTAGCTAGATGTAGACAAAATGATGAAGTCTTTAGAAAGGAAGGAAGTGAAACATGGACCAAGGCCAGAAAACTTTGAACCCCTTGCCATTATTTGGTGCAGTGAGGCACTAACTATTATCTGGAAACTCTGGGAGGGCCCTGGGCAACTTTCATTAGGTCTGTGATATCAAAAGTATTTTCATAATAACTGAGAGAAAATAATAATTAATATTACTACACATAATATTGGTATTGTACAATGAGGTTTATAGCTGGGAAATCTACAAAAATAAAAAAATCAACATTTTCTAAATGATAAGGATATAATATTGCAGATCATGTATGGAAAAAAAGGGCCCATATAAAATGTAATATTCACCAATGGATTTTAGTGTAAAAGAATGAGAAGTCATTGGTGTGGCCCAGAATTCCAATGTACAATTAACATTTAAAACAAGAGGGCCGGAATTTAGGTATAGCCCTATTGGAAACTGTTTGAAATGTCCACAAATATCTGAAAAGTTGAAGAAAATCATTTAAGCCAGTATTTAATACATTTTACTTTAAGACCAAATTTTAATGCCAGAAAAAGAAAGAAAGGAAGAGAGGGAAGGGAACGGAGGGAGATAAAGATAGATAGATTGATAGATGATAGATAAATAGATAATAGAGAAACTGAAATATTTGGAACAAGATAGTTTTTGAGTTTTAAAATTTTGGAATTTTTTAACATACATAATGACATATCTTGGGATTAGGACCTGAAATTGACTTTATGTAATATTACCTGTGTTAGCATGTTAGAGGGGTTATTGTCACTTTTGAATAAAAATCAATAGATATTTTTATTTTTCTCAGTTTTAATTTTCAAAATGTGAGGAGATTGGATGCAAATAAATAAATACACATTAGGGTCCTTGACAACTTTTAGGGATCAGGGCTGTCCACATCCACATGGGAAGAAGAAAGATGTCTTGCTCATCAGATTATCATACAAAAACTAAAGCATTGACTGTAAGACATTTTATACTAGAGGGTTTTTATCTTACAATAATTAGCTGTATCCTTAACTAATGTGCATCTGTGGAATATCTACACCATATCCAAGAGGGAGGTACTATGCCTTTAGAAGAATTTTTCTATACCATCCAGTCGAAGGTGTGGACATCTTCACTTCTACCATCTGGGAGAATAAATTGATGGTGACTGAATAATAAATATGCTAATGACAAAGGTTTTGAGAATTTCTGAAATTGCTTGCATTATATTCTTTAGAGACAAAATTATTTTTTTTTTTTTTTTTTTTTTTTTTTTTTTTTTGGTTTTTCGAGGTAGGGTCTCACTCTGGTCCAGGCTGACCTGGAATTAACTATGTAGTCTCAGGGTAGCCTCGAACTCTTGGCGATCCTCCTACCTCTGCCTCCTGAGTGCTGGGATTAAAGGTGTGCGCCACCATGCCCGGCTAGACAAAATTAATTTAACTTCCAATAAGAATTGGTCAGAAATCATCATGTGTAAATATTACTTGTAAGCTAGGTGTGAATATTTGCATGCAGTAACATTTGCATTATTTGATTTTAAGCTCTCTGTGCTTTTCTCTGAAGGTACTTATTTTGTGCTTTTTATGTACCTGTAGATAAAGGAATATAATGTATTCCCTTTGTTTTCAGTCACATCAAATTAATTTGTCACTTTATTTATAATAGTAAACAGTGCAAGGCAAATAATGTACTTGAAATTTGAGGTATCTTGGACTATACATGGTTTTAGAGATAATATTTTTTCTCTGTGTCAGATTTATGGTTGAGGTAAGGCAGTTACCCAGTCATTTTTTAATTCATATAAAATGCCTAAGACAAATGCTTCATTGTAATCCTATACCCAATTAATATACTATTTAAAAGACTACTGCTTGTGAACAGAAAAGTGCTGCTTTTACTGTCTGTATTCTTGATGCCTGTATCTTCTCTGAGAGAAAAGAAGAAACATTTATTTATGGGCAATCTGAGTTTATTCCCTTTTCAACTTTTCTTTTTTCTATCAGTTCTAGGTGAAATTATCAGCAGACAGGTCTCTGATCAAACTGAAATAAGTGTGAGCTAACACTCTGCTAGTCTGCTAGCCTGATTCTCTTCTGACAGATTCTGCATAGAGCACTGTTGTAGTCAGCTCCATGTTGCTGGAATGAACATCCAAAACAGGCACAGTTTATAGGATGAAAGTATTTATTTCAAGCTTACAGATCCAGGGGAAGTGCCATCAAATGGCAGAAGAAGCTGGCTGCCATTTGTAAATCCAAGCTGAGAGACACCACCAAACAAGTAAGCAAGTAAGCACAAGTAAGCAAGCACAGCCAGAACTCAAAACCTCTCTGCATACCTTTGGGCTGGAAATTAGATATGCCCTACTGACATGCCCTCTTGTAGAAGGAGTCTGCCTGCTAGGGATGGGAGCTCCAAACTCAATTTTAACAAAACAACTGAGTCTGTGGGTGACATGCATTAAAACTACCACATATACCCACAGCTTGATTATTTAATATTGAATATATACCAGGATAGAGTTGTCCAAGTATTTACAAGTTACACAATATGGACGAAGTTAATATCTCATTCTCTATCAGAATGTCAACAAATAGTCAATAGAGTTAAAAAAAAAGAATGGTTAATAAATTAGGGAATCTTTATCCACAATTATACTCCACATGCATTTCAACAAGAGGGCAATGAAAGATACTAAAGACAACTAAATATGCTCCATTGTGCAAAGACAACAATGTTATTAATTTCCTCTTATAAATTTTAGCTTTCACTGTTTAAATGTATGTTTTCAACTTTATTTCATTCGAAACCATATCAAAAGTAGTTGTTACCATTAAAATTTTGAGAGAAAGAGATGAACGGGTCAAAGGCTTACATGAGCTCAATTGTCTATGTAATACAATAGATGATAGTTGTCTGGAATGTGCCAGGAATGTTGTCTGATAGCGTATATCCCACATACAAAGTCAAAAAAGGAAAACTGTCCTGATGCCTATTAAAGGCATTAAATGTGGTACAATGCAGTAGTTTTTAGCTCCACAAGTAAGGAAAACAGTTTTCCTCCTCATTGATAAGATAGCAAACTAAAGCTGAGTTGTCTGCAGTTTCTCTGAATTTCTCCTCAATGTTTCTCTAATTGTATCATATTTATCCAACTTCTCAATCCAGAAAGTTGAGAGTCTACTATAACTTCTGATCCAAGTTTCCTTTTGCTTCATGGTCACTAAGTCATATTAACTTCATCACCATCCTCTCCTTGCTAGAGACAGTGTTATCCACAGCCCCCATGTTATCCACAGCCCTCAGCACCTGAAGGCTGGCTAACTCATAGATACCTGGCTACTTGTCTCACTCTCCAGTGCATTTTTCCATTCTGGAAACAGGGTGATCTTTCTAAAAGGGCAAATCATATAAAGTCATTTACCTGCTTGAAACACTTCAGTGGCTCCCTGTTAGCTACAAAATAAAATCAAACGCTCTGGCCTGATATACAAGGTCCTCCACAATTGGCTGTACCCAGCTTTCTATGCTCTCCACACATTCTATACTTCCTCATCTCACACAGTGTTACACTGGGACACATAGGTATGTCCATGTTGCTTGCCCAAGCTATCCATCCCTCTTTAAGTGTTCCTTCATTCCTACTTCACATGATCAAAATGTATTTATCCCCATATGTGACTCTGAGAGGGAGTCAGGTAGCTTTGTTAGGCAATTAGGGTGACTGGGACCCTGATAGTAAAAAGCAAGAATGTCTTTGGGCTTTGCTAGAGATCAGAAAGGAAGCTGGCTTCTCTATCTCTTGCCTAAGGGAATGCCCTAGTTTTGTTTTTCCACAAACAATCTGATCCCCTCCTGGGAGGAAAGGCTCCTTTCCTAGAATTTAAATCTAATCCTGATCTTTTGGTTGGTCAAGTTTAGCCTCCAGAACATGGCATCATGGCTGGCCTCTTCCTGAGACAGCCTCTAGCCCAAACCAATCAGTTGTCTCTCTGGCTCACCTGAGCCAGAAGGTAGACAACCCCCTGCCACTACAGTAAGTTTAAGCATGCTTTTATAAGGAGAAGGCAAGCTGTCTTAGCTGCCTTTCATCACTCCTGAAGCCCCAAGTTTTGGTGAGTCTCCCCTTGTCTCAGCCCAGCTGAGAAGAAAGGAGAATCCTCCTGACCCCCCTCTACCTTCTCCTGCCCTTCACATGGCAAGAACTCTCTGTACTTTCCTTTTTTTCTCTCAAAATATCTTTTCATGTTTCTTTTAGGCCCACATGGGTTCTTAGACCATGTGGATGTATTCATTTTCCTTCCCTTGGTTTTGTAGTTTCCTAAATAAATATAATAATTTACTTATTATAATTCTCAGTTAGATTTTTCCAATTCTTTGGTTAAATGCAAACACAAACTTGGGGTTTGGGGTTCAAGGACTCTATTCCTGAATCCCTATCACACCATATCAGCTCCATTGTCCATCTCCGGAAAACTTCATGTCCTCTCACTTTTTCCACTCTCTCCCTTTCTGTAGCAGCCATAATCATGTTTTGGTTTCCCAGTTTGTTCTCAGTGATCTACCTTCCTTACATATCTGTTCTCACCATTAGGAAAATAGGAATATTGCTTATGCCTATAACAGAGACAATGTACAAATGTAATCATATCATGAACTAAAATATCTTAGCTCATATAGTTTAAGCATTAACTAGAAATGAATTATTAGCTATGGCTAGTCTCAGAAACATAAAAGAGATATTTTTACCCTAATAGATTTAGTCCATAGTACTTAGCATTGCAAAGTTCCTATAAATTAATGATTTTCCTTATAGACCCAGAAAGAAAAATCCATAAAGTGCACTTGGTAACCTCCTTCCCTCTTATATCCTTATTATATAGCACATGGTGGGAAGTTGATATAGATTATTTGAATGAGTGAAATAGCATATGAGAGCAACCTCAAATTTATATGAGCCAGAAGAACAAAGAGTTTAAGTAGGATTAAAATCTTACAGTGCTGCACTGGGTCACTGAGGATCCTCTTTATGAACATTCAGGGGAAAATAAAGTTATCTAAAATTGTGCTGATAATTTGAAGTCATTTAGTAACTAAATTCTGTGTGTTTTTATAAAGCACAATGGGTAGTCCAAAATAGTCACAATACTTATTGATGAACAGGTGCTGTGTAGGATGGGTATTTGCTTGAGAGATAGAACTGCTTACATTGATTTGACTCTTGTCACTATATTTCTTTTTTTCTTTTGGACATAGGATCTCACTCTAGCCCAGGGTGACCTGAGACTTACTGGGTAGACTTAGACTGGCCTCAAACTCACAGCAATCCTCTTTTTAAAAATTCACTTAACTGTTTTTTTTTTTTTTTAACCTACTTTCTACCTACAACCCAATGATGTTAGAGAATTTCCCAGATCAATTCATTTTACTTTTGCTTAACATTTAAAATCATATCACCCAAACTGTGGGAATGGAGTCTAAATGAGAAAATTGTTGCAGAAAGTAAGATGTTGCCAAAAGTCTGTCTGAGTAAATCATGTGTCCCAAGTAGAAAAAGATTCAGGTTCTCCTGGACATTTTAATATCTAGCTGTAGGCCAGAGGCCCCATCTGGATGTGGGGGGTGCTTTGAGGAGCTGTGAAGGGAGAATGGGAAGGAGCAGGGCTGCTGAGCCACCTCAGTCCTGGAGACTTTGTGGGGATGTCTTCACAATTCCCCACTGACTAATGCAGTCCATCCCTCCCTCAGGAATGCACACATGTAACTACTCAATATTTTTTATTTATTTATTTATTTACTCATTTATTTTGAGGTAGGGTTTCACTCTAGCTCAGACTAAACTGGAATTCACTCTATAATCCCAGGATGGCCTCACATGTATGTCGATCTTCCTGTCTCTGTCTTCCAAATTCTAGGATTAAAGGTGTGTGTCACCACATCCAGCACACTTTTAATATTTGTAAATATAAAGGTTTCCAAGCACCAGGTCAGACTCACTAAGTTAGCACTTCTTGAACCTAGGAAAATGATGTCTCCATTCTCTGGCTGTAACAATCCAATAAGCCTGTTAGATTCATTTGTGACTTCCTTTCTCAATCCATACTAATTCAGTTTGTAAAAAAAAAAAAAAAAAAATCCTGTTTGGAAGTATAAATTCCCCATATGTATGGGTGATTCTGCTGTGGAAACAAACTCAAGATCCACCTCTCAGTTGCTGCTTTTCAGAATTATGATGCATATTTTAAAAGTTCTAGAAAAAAAAAACTTCCATTGATTCATATAAATATGCCCAAAACATGTATATGGGTGAAAAAAAATCTTCAGCCTGAGGTTTGTGGGTAGCTCTGTGGTTTTAAAATTGAATTTTTCTCATATTTAATTTTCCACCAACTAATCCACGGGTTGATGTCTAAATCTATACAAATCAGAATATCTATTTTCCACCTTTGAAAGATGGACTAATTAGTTTCTAAATACTATGACCTTAGTTAGAATTCAATATAATCTGTTTCTTGTATATATCTAAATTTCTATCCCAAGTCCAATCTGAGAGCTGACTTGTGGTTAGTAGAAACAAGTACAATTAAGCTAAATAAATTAATAAACAAACACAGCATTGCTCTGAGCTTCTCAGTACCAACAATTTTTTTTTGTTGTTGTGCCCCAGGAAACTTCCAGTAGTATGTAGAGACTTTTTTGGCTATCAGAGTAAAGGGAAGAAGCTACTACTGCCATGGAGTAGACAAAAGCCACCCGCACCCCATGCACCCATCAGTGTTCACACATACAGAAAATGGCAATTGTGCCAACTCTGAGAACCCTCCCCTACATTGTTACTCTACATCTCAACTATTCCCAAAATTCTTAAACTGATTCAAGTTTTACAAACTTGCTTTAGTAAAACTCAAAAATTGTATATTCTTTTATTATTATTGATCAAACCCAATGAATTAACTTGGTCATGAGGATACTGTGATTTTAATAAAGAACACCCATATTTCCTATTACTGTGTTTAATCTAGAGCTCTATGCAGTAGTGGTTCTCGATATTATGCAAGTGCAATGACAACTTAGCCATACAATAAACACGTTCTTCACTGAGTTGATCAAGACAACACTGCTTTCAAATTTTAATAGATCTCCTACTATAAACAAGCACACTTTTTGTAATCTAGTGTCATGTCTTTGGCCTGTTTTTCTTTTTGTTAGTGATTTTGCTAATTAATATACCCCCAAACACAGCACAACTGACCAATGTCCCAAAGAAGTCTGTGATGTGCTTTTCAGAAAGAAGGTATGTGATATAAGCTGTGCTTTATACTGTGAGTTTAATGTTAAAGGACAATGTATAAGTACTATACATACATATATGTAGATGATGCCTTCCAATGGAAATTCACATAAAAATCATCTTCTAATGAGTTGAAAAAATATAATGTGATGCTCACAGGAACCTAATACTATATTTCTTTCAGGAGCAACCAACACTTCTGTCTTCACTAATTCAGTGTCTGCATAAATCTAATTGAATTTGACTTTCATAAGTAAAGTTTCAGAATTGATTGTAAATAAACTTTCTCACTCCTTTTTCCCAATACTTTTAGCTACTTCTCGGTCCACACAGCACTTGCTTTCTTTACAATGTATTCAAAATATCATTTCCTACTTACATGACATTTTTGGAGAAGAAAAAAAAAGGAAAGAGAAAAAAAATACAAAACAACCTGACCCCACAATGGTGCTGTTATTTTGCTATGGCCTCCTGGGCTGGGTTGATATTTTATATTCATTTAGTTTCTCCTTTGTTAAACATAGTGCTGAATATGTAATAAGTATTTACTAAATATTACAGAATAAATTAATCCAAATGCAAATATGTTATCTCTAAGGAGGGACATTGCAGTGTTAGCATGGATTAGTTTGCTTATTCTGTGTAACCTAATAAAACCCTGAGGAAACCGACTGTATCACAAGTCTGTGTTAGGAATAGATTGCTACAAAATGATTTCTTTTTGTCAAAAAGTCAAAATTGCTACATCTTCTCTCTCTCTTCATATGTGAGAGGTATATCACAACTAAATTGCTTTTGTACCAGTGAATGTAAAAACAAAAATTAAAGTAAATTTATTGGTATTTCAGAAAGGGAAACATCTAGATTACAGTAAATAAAATCTATGATAATTTTTTTCATAACATGCCATGGTAATGACAGTAATGGCTACTGTTGGGACCAAGGACAAGCTATATGTAATTTCCCTTTACTTCTATGCTTTTCACTTGTTTCTTTGTTTGCTTTGCAACACTTTGGATTGATCCCAGGGGCTTACACATGCTAGGAAAGCTTGGTATGACTGAGATATGTCCTCATCACTTGTTAATTTTTATTTGGAGAGAGTATCTTTTTACATTGTTTAGGATGGCCCAGAAGTTGTATGATCCCTGGTGTCACCTTCTTGCACAGCTGGCATTATGAATATGGGCCACAAGGACTGACTATTTTCCCATCTTTTACCACCTTTACAAATTCAAAAGCTGAGGCTAAATTAACAAGATAGATTTTAAACCAATGATGATAAGACCTGCTATCCCAAAGCTTTTAGACTTGGAAATTTTTTTTTTTCATCTTCTCCCATAAAGTTCTTATATGAAAAACACTTAGGTAGGTGGATGAAAAATAGTCCCCCATGAATTTATTCTCCTATTTATTCTCCTCAAACAGAGATTCTAACAGATTCTTCTCACTTGAAAAGCAGCTGCACTAGGGGAACTTTGGCCATGGCTAGTTAGTGGCCATTTGGGGAGGAAGTTCAATTTTCTAACATCTAGGCTTATACAGGCAGATAAAGATTGACTCTTGAATAAGTTCACTGGATGAGAACATCACTCTGTGTTAATAGTGTTAACCAGGAAAAAGGCAGAATTTATCACCTTGTATTTTATCTGGATATATTAGGCATCTTCTGCAAATGGAGAGATACCATCTACTAGTGATGGATTTATAATGCAAACAGAAATCTGCCTCACATGTGCTCTTCAGGTCTCTACTTTAGATCCACACAAATGAACTCTAAGAAATATTATTTATAGTATACATGTGCATCATCTGCAAGGAGGCAACCCTAATAGAGCACACTAGGGGCATTTTAACCTGCTTTACATGGAAGACTTTGGTGCTCATCCATGCCATTCTGAGAGTGATCACATACCTGCATGGGACTAGGAAGGGGAAAAAAAGCATGAAAATTATAACTCTTGATTTCTAAGTATACAGGGAAAATATACTGCTATAGACTACCAGAAGCCAGAAGAATTGTCACAGGATCATTGCCATGCCTATTAACATCTAAGAAAATAGAAAAATATGAAAAAACTGAATTTCTGGAGCTACTTAAGCAAATTTTTTTGGTGCTTACGTTCTTTAAAAAAAAATAATAAAATAGTTATGGGGGCTGGAGAGATTGCTTAGTGGTTAAGGGGCTTGCCGGAAAACCAAAGGACCTCGGTTTGATTCCTTAGGACCCATGTAAGCCAGATGAAAAAGGGGGCACACGGGTCTAGAGTTCATTGGCAGTGGCTGGAGGCCCTGGAGCACCTGTTCTCTCTCTCTCTCTGACACCTTCTCCATCTCAAATAGATAAATAAGATATATTTTTAAAAATTAGTTATGGGCTTATTCAGTATGTAAACAACATCCCTGACCTCTCCAAAGGTACCTTCCTCATTGGGGTTGCTGGTTATCCCCATAGGGATTATGGGTTGTGTATTGTGGGGGTAGCCATCATTTATGGGGAAGAGGCAATGTCTCTGTACATAATGGCCCAACTTGTGGCTCTAACAATTTTTCCTCCCCCTCTTCTGCAAAAGCCATGTTGGGTTCGTTTTAGGTCTACTTCAGTGATGAACTCTTAAAAACCTCTGGATCTCTGGTTTGGTAGGTGTTGAGTGTCCTCAGTGTCTATCTCCTTCACCCTTGTGCTGATATCAGTTCACCAAGAAAGCAGCACTCTTGTTCATTTCTCCAGTTCCTCTGTGGTTTCAGCTGGGGCCATGGTGAAGTGCAATGGGCCATTTCTCTCCTCTGGTCGTGCTTCCTTCTTAAAAAACAGAATCAGATTCTCCCATGGAGTTTAGAGAGAATTTAATGGCTATAGGCCCTCTTGTAGCTCAAGATTGGTGGGAGCTTGATATTAGAGAGGAAACTTGTTATCGATATGATTCCAATTTGTTTCCCAGTTCCAGATATGGGTTCCTTTCCACTGAGCAGATCTGTTAGCCAATTCAAGAGCAGTTGGTTACCCACCATGGCTGTGTGCCACTATTGCACTTGTGTGAATATCACATCAGGTTGTTTGCTTCTGAGACCTTGAGTTTCTTGGACAGATATTGGCCACTTTCCCCCAGTAGTTCATGTAGCACCTTCTAGCACTGGATGGGCTAATTGTCTGGAGACTGACTCTCTTCTGGATTCCATCCAGTCTCCCCATGTTCTGTACTGACAGCATTTGGTGTCTTCAGCAGTAGGGTCTTATCATTAACCTCTGGTGGTTAATCAAGTGCTCTGACAGAAGTCTGTCTTCTTTTGGGAAACCTTGTAGGTTTCTCTGATCAACAGCTCATTGTGGGTGTTAACTGCATCCTGGTACTGGGAGTTACAGGCCAGCACCAAGGGAAAAGAAAGAAGAAAAAGAAAGAAAACATAACAAAGAAAGAAAGAAGAAGAAATAAGAAACAGGAGCAAATTAAGGTTAGGCTTCATCTCACCCTCTCCAGGGCCCTTTGATTCAAGTGTTCCCTCTAAGGTTCTGGTGAAGGTTCAACCTTTTCTTCTCCATATTTTTTCTACAAATTTCATTGTGTCATTTTTTTCTAACTACTGAGTAGAATTCCATCATGTAGATATACCACATCTTGTTTATCCATTCGTCCAATGATGGGAATCTGGGTTGATTCCAGTTCTTAGCTATTATGAATTGAGCAGCTATAAACATGGATGAGCAAATATCTCTGAACTGAGGCTTGTAGCTTTTAGGGTAAATGCCCAGTAAGGGCATAACTGAGTCTGTTGGTAACTCTATAGTCAATCATTTTAGGAGTCTCCATATATTTGGAGGACATTTTTATTACTTTCTTTCTTTTCCATGAGATGAATAAGTATATTCCAGTATTTCAACACTGTTCTACATAAAGGTATAAACAATTGTAAATAAATATTGAGTATGGAAGCTTTGTTTTCCAGCATGAGGCAATCCAAACCTGAGTGCTTTCTGAGTAGTATCAGTAACAGCTTCAAGTCAGGAGCAGTGAGAGCTCATGCTGGTAAAATTATTCTCATCACAGACTTACCTGTCAGCTGATGAGGTGTTGTTTATATGTGAAGGCAAAAGGGGTAAGCAGGTATCTGTAAACCTTCTGTCCTTCTGGCCTTTTTTTTTTTTTAATGTGCCAATGGCAATTTAGTATGATGTGACCTTTTAAAGTTTAGGACTCTGCCTGTCATGTTCACCAAGGCCTGACAGAGTAGCTACTCAGTGAATATTTGCTCAGTAAACAAGGAGCTTTATAACAGTCGAAAACATATGTCTCTGCAGGGTAATGGATGGTTAACCCATTCCTAAATCACTTCTATTCCCTCCAATCCTCAAATTAAAAAATCTCAAAACACACAGAAAGAGCATTTCACCAGGTAAGGACTCCCTCCATCTATAAAGCCTAAGGTTGAATATGATTTATTAAAGATAACTTGTGTGGTTCAGAGGTCTTAGTTTAAATTCAGTATTACCAGAAAATGTTCAATGACCATGAAGAAAATATGAAAATAGTGAGTGTATTTATAAATTTCTTTTGGTGTTGGCCAAAGAATAATCAAAACATAAATTTCATCAGATCCCATGAACTATCAACCCTATCTTTCCCTATAAGTCAGAAAGTCTATTGGCTATTTTCCCTGTTTAGCCATTTTTAACTTGTTTGCTTCTGAGAAACTAAAAATCTCAAGGTAACAATCTGTCTAGTTGCTTGATAACAGACAACTGATACATCTGAAATTTCTGTGAGATCTCTGACACATCTGTGGTCCCTTATGTGGGGTACACCTTCCTGGGGAGTCTGCTGCCCTGCTTGATTGACGTGACCAAGGATTGTTTGCCTAAGAACATCCTGCTTCCACTCCCATTTGATGGCCTAACCGCAAGTTCCATTTGCCCCAGGTAGCTCTTTCTAACAGTGAACAATAGGATATAAACAACAGGATATGAGAACATGACCTTCTGACCCTGGTATATTTTCACAGTGCTGTAAGACTATATATTTCACCCTCTGACTTCAATAAACGGCATTCTTGAAGCACAAATGACCCAGTGAGTGTCTCTTCAATCCTCGGCACCTCGCTGAGCTCGGGGTCTTGGTGGTAGCGGGCGCTACACCCTTACATAGACAGAATCGGAGCAGCATATATTCATGCATTGCTTAACAAGATGTGTTCTCAGAAGTGTGTCATTATGTCATTTCATCATTGTGCAAACATCATATAGAGTACTTAGCAAGTTAATCGGGTATCAACATAATGGTGACACAGTCTTATGGGACTACTATTGTATATGTGTTCAGCAATCCATGGCTTCATTTATTCTCTGAATAACATTCATGGGTCCTTTTTAAACAACAATATAATTACTGCCCTCAATTAGAAAGTTCACTAAAATATTCTTTGACATATTTTCAACTTTCAAAGTTTTAAAATACTTTGAGAACAAGTAAATTCAAAAAAAATCTTGTCGGGGCTGGAGAGATGGCTTAGTGGTTAAAGCGTTTGCCTGTGAAGACAAAGGATCCCGGTTCGATTCTCCAGGACCCATGTAAGCCAAATGCACAAGGTGCACATGCATCTGGATTTCATTTGCAGTGGCTGGAGGCCCTGGCGTGCCCATTCTTTCTCTATCTGTCTCTCTTCTATCTCTCTCTCTCTCTCTGCTTGCAAATAAATAAATAAATAAAATTTTAAAAAAATCTTGTCCATACAACGTGTAAGCTTTCAGGATGACAAACTCTATTGGTTTACAATAGTTTCTAGCACCTACTAAATTTGTTTCATAGAAAAATATTGTTAGTTTTGTTGATGTAACAAATACCCATTAAAGATGCTTGCCATTTCCCCCATTACTTCTTAGGTATCTACATGGAGCAATAAATTTGACACATGGCCATTAAAGATATCAAATCACAAGTAAAGCAGAGATTAATTTTTCAGTTACACAAAAATCAGAAGAGGACTTTTCTAGCTCAGGAGGCACAGTCAGGAGTGTGTGTGTGTGTAACCTTGAGTTAGAGGTCAGGGTTCTGATGGATGCTGATAGTCACCATTGGAAATGTTGCAAAACAAGGTTCCTGAAGTTGACCATCTCTTAACTTTGTTCCATATTGTATAGAAAAAATATATTTATGATCGAAGGGAATACAATTCTTCCTTCTATTGATTTTTGAAGGATAGAGCAACTTAAAAGTTTCTGCAGTGACAGAAATGGAAGAAAAATTGAGGATCTTGATAAATAATTCAATGAAAGGCTAGTGGTCTCATCTCAAGCCAGCTGGGTTCTCAGGTCTGTCACTGTGCTTTCCTTATTCTCATGAAAGTACAATCTGTGACTTTTCTTTTGGATCTTGAATCTTGTCAGGTTGTCAATACATGAATAAAATGAACACGTTGGACAAAGCTATGGCCATGGAAAGTTTTGGAGGCTAAAAATATTGAATCTAGTTTTATTCAGACACACTTGAACAGTAGCAGGGATTAAAACAGTCAAAGTAGATGAAATTAATGTCTAACTACATGAGAATAAAATTGCATCATTTGTTAACAATGGTTTACTACATGAGGTAAAACTAAGCTAACGAGAATGATTGTTCCTTTTGTTAAAAACAACCTATTTCTTTATGAGAATTGTCTCATGCAATATATTTATATATTAACATGACTGGGCAGTAGAAGAGGATAATAGGAAATACTGAAAATAAATAAATCTGGTTTCTAGTCTTTATTATCAATTTCCTGGGTGTATGACATAAGGAAACATTCTCCCTTCTAAAGTGATTTTATAAAAGTAATCCATTAAGTAGCAATATTGCTGGAATATAAAATGAAGATTGAAAGCACACAATTACTATAATGAATTAAAGGAATAAATTATGAAACACATGGTACTTGTACACAGTGGTAAGAAACAAAATCTCCAACTCTAAATCTGACTCTTTATACCCTTACTTAAGTTAATATGAATTATACTTGGAGTTGTTTGAGCCACACAGTTACAAGTAATGGGCTTATCACTGCTCAGAGTCGTATTCTATATACCACTCAGTATAATGTCATAATTTTATACCTTATCACTATACATTTTAAAATTCAATGCTATTTCTTACCTCAAAAATGAAGATATCAAGAATAAAAGATATAAAGTCAATTGACTGACTTTAGATGATTTATAGGCAGCAAAGAAAGAATGTAATCCCAGAGTTAGTGAGTTAGTCTCTGATGTTACCTGAAAAATTCAGTTACATTTCATACTAAGGCCCAAGCAGGTGAGAGTATCCACAGAGACCTACACGTTATATTCTGAGCATCACACCTATATTGTCTAATATTTAAAGCCCTCCTATGACTTTCTTTTATTGTTTTAAACAATATTTCATTACAAGGCAAACATGACTTTGGGCAAAATTCTTTCTTGACTCTCTTCTTGGCTCCCCCTAACAGTATTGTATTGTAGGACAGAAAGGGGAATAAGTGATTTCCAGATAGCAAATGGCCCAGGAGGAGACAGGTTCTTCAGAGAAACATAATGACTGGGAGGTATGTAACTTGGTAGGTATGCAGATAGGTAGGTAGATAACTAGGTGGGCAGGCAAATGTGTATAGGAACCAAGAATCCCACTCTGAGAATGCAGTACTTGCTTGGCTGAACAGGAGGGTTCTCTCTGCTCATAGCCTTCAGGACATTGGGCAGAATAATCCTTTGAGTCTGGATGTTCTAAGAATCAATCAGGGCTTTCTGATCTTGGATCTTTCTGATCTAATTGCCTCAGAAATCCAGAATAAGCTATGTGGCAATCAGATTTGCTTTGCTGGCAGAAACCACCTGACCAAGAGCAGCTTTTGGAATAAAAAGGATTTATTTTGGCTTATAGATGCTAGGGGAAGCTCCATGATGGCCGGGGAAAATGATGGTATGAGCAGAGGGTGGACATCACCCCCTGGCCAACATAAGGTGAACAACAGTAACAGGAGAACGTGCCAAACACTGTCAAGTAGACATTGTCTATCATACCCATAAGGCCACCCCCAACTGTACACTGCCTCCAACAGGAGTTCCCAAATATCCATCATCTGGGAATCTAGCATTCAGAACACCTAAGTTTTGGGGGGACACCTGAATCAAACCACCACATTCTGCCCCAGGCCCCCATAAATTGATAACCATACATCATAGAAAATACTTTAAAACTCACCATAGTTTTGTCAATCCTAATGATGTTCAAACATCACCATAATCCAAGGTCTTTTAACTGAGCCATAATACCAAAAGTCCCCCCCCAAAAAAAAACCCATAATGATACAGAATGAACACTTACACTGTGAAAGATGGCACTGGGCATAGAAAAGAAATATTCAGCCAATACAATATTTAAACAAGGAAAACATCAAACTCTGTAGCTCTAAGTCCAACACTCTAGTCAATGACAAGTCTCCAAGTCTGATAATTCTAACCAGCAACACATCTCTCGAGTTTCAATTTCACCCCTCTAGCTAGGCTACTCACAGTCTTGGAAAACTTCATCTAGGGCCAGCATCTTTCCTTAGAAGCCATCTCGTGGTCCCAGCATTTCTGTTGAGTCTCCACTTTAACCCACTGTTCATCCTCACAGCTCCATTGGGTCTTTATAAGGCAAACCAGCAAACCTGCTTCACACTGCCCATGGCCATTTCCAAAAGAAAAGACCATGTTGTAAATTCAATGACCCTCTCTTTCCAACATTTCTCATACTCATAATACCAGGTAGATTGTTAATCTGTTAATCTGGGGGTAGGGTGGGAAATAAAGCATACTTTGAAGAACAGGACATTCCTTGAGCATTAAATCCCCCTCAAAAATCTGCATTCTTTCTGTTGTCCCAATGCAGGTCAGCTGGCCCAATATCAATGGTTCTAATCTCTCATACAATTGCAGCTAAACAGGCTGCAGTTTTTACCTAAAGATTTCTTTCTGTGTCATATCCCTCTACTCATATCGGTCCATTTCTACAAACTGCAACCCTGCAAAACTTCTCAGGACACAGGCATAACAGCAAGCCTCTCACACAAACTGCATGTAGCCCAGTCCAGACAAAGCTCCTTTTCACCCTCATAAGTCAACCCTCACAGTCCATAGTTCTTACTGCATTCAGGTCTTTCAACTCTGACCAGAACAGTCTATCAAGCTATACTTACAGCACTGCAAGGCATCGCTTAGGCCAAGGTTCCAAATTCATCCACATTCCTCTTGCAAATCAGTTCCAAAAGGCCAAAGCCACACAGTCAGTTGTCTAGCAGCAAAGGACACCACTTCTATGTTTTTACTATTACAACATTACTATTGCAGTCAGGTTTGCATTACTGGCAGAGATCACACGACCAAGAGCAGCTTTTTAGAAAAAAGGATTTATTTTCACTTACAGACTAGAGGGGAACCTCCATGATGGCAGGGGAAAACATTGGCATGAGCTGAGGGTAGACATCACCCCCTGGCCAACATAAGGTAAACAATAGCAACAGGAGAGTATGCCAAACACTGGCAAGGGAAAGTGGCTATAATACCCATAATCCCGCCCCCAACAATATACTGCCTCCAGTTAATTCCCAAATCTCCATCAGCTGGGAAATTAGCATTCAGAACACCTAAGTTTATGGGGACACCTGAATCAAACAACCACAGCTATTTCCAAAAACTGATTTATTTTGCCTTCAGTATGTAATGAAAATAATACAATATCAAGCCATAACTGGTACCCTGCAATTGAGAAACACTGATACTTTCATGAAGAATTTCCCATTGCTTTACATTTGTAGATGCTTCAACTTTACTGATGCTCCCAAGATGCCAACACTGTCCTGTTTCCCCTGGATGTCCCCCCAGAGCCAACCTCAGACACAGATGTTTCAAGGCTGAAATACAGTGTGAAACTCTTCTTTTTATTCCTCCCTGGATTTTTTCATATACTTTAGATAATAAAATCCTGTCTTGCTATTTAACAAATATTATATTATTTATTTACATCTATAAACTAGAAAATATATGATTTATTTATTCTAATATGTTTAACACATTAAAGTGTGAATTTCACCTCAAACAATAATCTATAATGTTGCATTCTAATTATCCAAAAGAGAATAAGTTAGTAAAATTATGATGCCCATAGATATCTCTAATACCAGTTGACTTGAAACAGTAGTCATCTTTGCTATGATTGACATTGACATTGACATGTGACATATAGGGATATTGAATTAACTTTTCCTCAAACACTTCAAGTTATTGTATCAGCCCACTTGTAGGTCAAACAACATCAGCAATCTATTTCATTTGACTATTCCCTTGATTACTTTCCTATGTAAAAATGTAAATGTATGTAAAGAATGCCAAAGAGTTTAGTAGTTGTTGGATTGTATCACAGGAAAATATATTTACATTCCATGCTGAGAATACTGCCACATGTTCTAGATAGATTAAGCTTAATCATTTACTTTTTCAGTAGAATCAGTAAATATTTATCAGGTCACTATTCTGTGCTGGGCTTCTAGGTCCTATGGCTGCAGCAGTAAACAAAAAGGCAACATACCCATTTCTGGGGAACTCATATTTTATTGTAACTGCTATGTAACTCATTCTTTGCACTTCTGAATCCAATAGGAAGGAACTGCTAATTTTCTCTCTGAAGCTCCATCTTATCAAACATAGGAAGCTAGAAGTACTTTTCCATTCTCATGAAAAAAAAAAAAATCTCATGATGCAATGAGAATTAAAATAGAATGGGAGGAAGATAAAAATAATACCAAAATATGAATATTTTTGAAGCAAAGGAAGTGCCTGGAAATGAGAGAGAAATTGATGCAATGAAATGCAATGAGGTATGGGGAAGGTTTGTTCTCTGGATCTGATGAAGGATGCAGGCTGACTAGTGGAGTGATTTAATGAGAATAGTTTTAATGAAATACAGTGAGGAAACATGAATGTGATTTCACTTGTGTCATTTTGCCTTAATTAGGGGGTAAGGCCTAGAAGCAGAAGTGCCTCAGAAAATGTATTTCCTGATTAAGCCCAGAGATCATTAAGAATATGGAGAGTTCGAAATAAAAGAATAGCTACCACACATTGTTGAATTAGAATTATGTGTGGGAGGATGCTGAGGAATCAGAAATATCTTAGTGTCTTTCCCCTGGTAGCTGATAGTGGCATCTCCCACAATGATGAAAAATTTTGATATTTTCACAACTTATAAAAACATAAGATTCTAATGTTCCTGTCTTAAGTTGATACTGACGCTTTTCCATAAGGAAGATGTATGATGCTTACTGACTTAAAGTTAAAATAAGCTTAAAAATTAAATTCTTTTTGTTTTTCAAAATAGTGGGAAATGTAAGGTAAGTAGATATAATTAGACAGGCTGATGGGGCACAGGTTTTGTGGAGGTGAGAACAAAAGCAGCATTGTAGGAAGTAAGCTGTGATGAATTGAAGGAAATCTAAACTGCAAGTTCTTTCTGCTTCTCAAATGTTTGGACGTGCCACTTGGGTGTAGAAATGCATGTATGTAACTGGATTATGATGATTAAAGCAGAAGTGGTTTGAAGAATGTCTTACAGATGCCACATGAAAGCAAAATTCAAGGGGACATTACAAACCTGGTTTAAGGCTTTACAAATGCAAATGGATTGAATGGGAAAGGCAATCAAGACTACCAGTTGACCCCAGTAATGGGTACAGAAAGAGAGAAAGAGTAGAATGAAAAGAGCAAAAAATGTGTTTAAACCTGAATCTAGGGGAAAACATTTGAGAATTATTAGGAATTTTTATAATTTCTAAAACAATATTGACAGCAGTTATTTCTGTTGAGTTTATAAGAATACATGTTGTTTTTGCATTCTGGTTACTTTTTTTTTTTTTTTTTTTTGTTTTTTGAGGTAGGGTCTTACTGTAGCCCAGGCTGACCTGGAATTCACTATGTTGTCTCAAGGTGGCCTCAAACTCATGGAAATCCTCCCACCTCTGCCTCCCTCCTGAGTGCTGGGATGTAAAGGCATGCACCACCACGCCTGGCTCATTCTGGTTACTTTTAATTAATGATGTTTGCAAGGTTTGGTGAGTTTCTCTCATGGGAAAAGGCATGAAATTTGTAATTTTGGGATTTGCTGTGTTGTAGGTCACCAGATCTACAAGATCAATTAAGAGTGGGGGCAGAGAGGAGGGAAATGGGGATAGCAAATCTTGATGTATCCATACAAAGTTGTTTTTATTTATTTATTTATTTTGAGAGAGGGATAAGAAGAGAGAAAATGGATGCAACAAGGTCTCCAGCCACTGCAAACGAACTCCAGATGCATGCACCACCTTGTGCATCTGGTTTACATGGGTCAGGAGGAATTGAACCTTGGTCCTTTGGCTTTGCGGGCAAGTGCCTTATCCCCTCAGCCATATCCCCACACACCCGACCTCCCCCCCCCCCACCAAAAAAAAGAAAATTTTAGTATTTGCAGAGAAACTCACATCAACACATAACTCATTTTTGTGCAATTATACTTGCTGATCTATGAGAACTCTCATGAGACCAACAGGCTGTTGATAGATAAGAGTAAGGGTTTGGATTGAGGTGGAAAACAAGGTTCAGGCAAGTACAGTATTCCAGAAATTCTCTGCAAAGTTTTTCCAGGTATGTGCTCCTCTCACAGTGTCTGTCTAAATGCAACCAACACATAGGGATTCTTGGTGAAGTAGAGTGAATTAAAGAACAGTAGGCTTCTTAGCAATGTGAGGTACAGATACTCATTTCCTCTTTGAAAAGAAAAGAAAACAAACAAATCACTCTTCCTGACACAAACTGTTGAAGAGATCACCAAGACAACAAACAGGTTGAGGAGACCATAGTTATATAAAAGTTGTTGCCATGAGGTGAAGTCAATTCACTTTACATTATTTTTATACATGAATTGTGAATTTATAAAAAGGGAGAAAAATAAGATAGTTTTAATTTATGAGCTTTGAAAAACAAAACGTTCTCAGAATTGCTAAAATATAATAAAGGCTATGTGAAATAAATGAAACATTGCCAGAGTCATTAACATTTTCTTCCTAATTGACTACACGTGAGATGGAGAAAAGTTGACCATGTCTACCTTAATTATAAGTATGACTTCTTGGTGGGAGGGTTGTGTCAGACAGGTCAGTGGTTCTCAAAGCTGTCTCACAAAATAACCTTCTTTGGGGCTTTTAAAATGCCTGGACAATACTCCAAGAGAACTTGATTTAATTAGTCTAAATTAGTTTTAGACCATGGGATTTTTTTTCTTTGCCTTAACTTGCAGGTTGTCTTTAAATATGCATATCCATTCTAAGAGAGAAATGTGTTCACTTCAGTACTCATTTGTATAGAATTTTTTTGGCAAAAAAAAAAAAAAATTTTAAAAAAGAACTCCACTAAACATTAGGCAAAATACATTTTAAAGGAAACAAAACTAGTAAAATATTCATTTTGTTTGTAAAGTTTATTTTATAACTTGATATAGTCACCAGAGAATTGACATACCATAAATGAGACCTTAACTGCAGCACTCAATACTCTTTAGAAAGAGATGGAGACCATGTACTTTACAGAGACACTCCATCTACATTATAGAGATGCTCCATCTACATTATAGAGATGCTCCATCTACATTATAGTGATGCTCCATCTACATTATAGTGATGCTCCATCTACATTATAGAGATGCTCCATCTACATTATAGTGATGCTCCATCTACATTATAGAGATGCTCCATCTACATTATAGAGATGCTCCATCTACACATTATAGTGACGCTCCATCTACTTTATGGTGACACTCCATCTACTTTATAGTGATGCTCTATCTACTTTATAGTGATGCTCTATCTACTTTAAAGAGATGCTCCATCTGCTATATAGTGATGCTCCATCTACATTACAGTGGTGCACTTATCTATTTCTCTTTTTCTGTGAAAAGAAATTGTTAAACTTTTAGTAATTTCTAAAATACCTTTAAATAATTATAGTATATAATTTAAGATAAATGTGAAAAATGAATATGAAACAAAGCAAGTTCTAATACCATCTCCACCTAGATGCCAAAATAATTACAAATAGCATCTCAAAATCCTTCCATGTGCCTTGTCAGACATTCCACCAGTATCCTGACCTTTATGACAATACTTTTATTTTATTTATATTGTATTTTTGATGATTCTTATAGA
This sequence comes from Orientallactaga sibirica, assembly GCA_036365145.1. Lineage (NCBI taxonomy): Eukaryota > Metazoa > Chordata > Mammalia > Rodentia > Dipodidae > Orientallactaga > Orientallactaga sibirica. The sequence goes on from JAEOAD010000240.1 coordinate 8,780,697, forward strand.
ACTTCAGTTTTCTTTTTTGTATTTATTTATGAATGTGAGAAAGAGATAGAGAAAGAGAGAGCGAGGGAGAGAATGGGCTTGCCAGGGCCTCCAGCCACGGAAAACAAACTCCAGATGCAGGCACCACCTTATGCATCTGGCTTATGTGGGTCTTGGAAAATCAAACTTGGGTCCTTTGGCTTTGTAGGCAAGTGCCTTAACCACTAAGCAATCTCTCCAGCCTGATTTATATTTGATATTAAACAATCAAATGTTGCTAAACATTATAGTTTGGATAAGTTTAAAAATTTTACATGTGGGGGATAGAGATATGGTTCAGTGATTAAAAGTGCTTGCTTTCAAAACCTGACTGCCCAAGTTTGATTCTCCAGTACCCAAATAAAGCCAAATGCACAAAGTGGTGACTGTCTCTGGAGTTCATTTGCAATGGGAAGACATCCTGACGCATCCACACTCATTCTTTCATTCTCTCCCTTTCTCTGTATGCAAATAAATAATTTTTAAATATATAAAAATAAAATTATATACATGGAATCAATTGCTCTATATTTCATTTTCACATTATTGTACATATTTTATAGCAAATTTATCTTTCTTACATCTAAAAATAAGTATAATATACTTATCCTATAATATATTTAGCCTGTCATATATGTAAGATGGGGCTCTATTATATTTTTAGCAAAGATAGTGCTCATAAATCTTTGTGGCTCTTTCTCCAAATGTAGTTCTAAAGAGTAAGGATGGGATAAAAGAGTGAAATGTGTGTGATCAGTTTTTGTCACTGTGACAAAATACCTTAAGGGATGAAAAATTTATTTCGGATCTTGGTTTTAACGATTTCATTCATCCTTGTAGGAATGAAATGGAAGAGTAGCAGAGAGAGAGCAAATGCTTACAGGGTTTGAGCCCCTTTCTTCTTACTAATTCCATGTAGGCCACTGGCCTATTGGGTGATTCTGCCCACACTCTGAGCAAGTGATGTCCCCTGAGTCTCTTCTTGAAACATCATTACAAACACACCTAGAAGTGTGCTTTATTAGTTTCCTACATGTGTCTTGATGCTATCAAGTTGATAATCAATATTACCCATCACAGTATGGGTAGTATGAGTTTGGAAGACAATTAGAAACTAGTTTCTAAATTTATTGAATAATTTTACATTCATTTCCACTATCTATGGTCATTCTTACTGCTCTACATCAGACTCTATAAAGCAGGGCTCACTAGCCAAGTCCAGCCTACCACTGCTAAATTAAAAACCTTAACACATCCACACTCATGTATTTATCACTTGTCTGTGGCTGTTGGCTTTGCTGTGGTGGTTTGAACGTGAAATGGCCTCCATAGCCTTATATGTTTGAATACTTGCCCCAATAAAGTGGTGATGCTAGGGAAAGTTATGGAATATTTAGGAAGCGGATGCTTATTGCAGTAAGTGAGTCACTGAAGATGGGCTTGAGCTTTTATAGTCCAGCCCTAAACTTACTGTTCTCTCTCTCCACTTCCTGTCTGCTGGGATGGCCATGGCTTCCCTGCCTTGATGGACTCTACCCTCTGGAACTTTAATGCAAATTAATCGCTCTCCCTTTCATAGTCTGCTTCTGTTCAGCAATGAGAGAGTAGCTGATAGAGTTGCAAGGCAACATAACTCAGTACTTGAGACAGAGTGTAACACTTGTGATCCTCCAAATACTTATTATCCATCCCTTTGTAGACAAAGTTTGCCAACTATGCTATCACAGCTCACTCCATTTTATCTTTTGTCATTTCATGTGAATATGTTACAGAATTTTCTTTATTTTGATCACTAAATAAATTTTATTGGAGGCTTTATTATATGAATACACTGCAAATTGTTCACATCCCACCAGGTTATCTATCCTCTTCTGGTCCTGCTCCACATCCACTGAGTTTGTGGGTATTTGTACATCTTTGGGTAACATTTCTTGATCATTTTTCGTTGGAGTTTTTGTCATTTCTTCTTGAGTTCTTTATGAAATATGATTCTGAGCCCCTGGCTGGTTCTCTAGTTGAAATTATTTTTCCAATCCTGTGGCTTGCCTTTTCATCCTATATCCTATTTTGATTATCAGGTGCTCAGATTTAACCAATTTTGCTTTTGGTTAAAGTAACCTCTGCCTTACTTGGAAATCATTTTTTTTTTTTTTTTTAGCCAAAAGAGTAAATACTCTCATATAGTACTAAATAGTTAATATTCTCCTACAATTTTTTCACCAGACGCTTTTTTGTACAGGGAAACATTTTTTTTCTTGTCATAAGTGAAGGTCTGCTACTAGTATCTAGTATGCTGAAGTCAGAGATGCTGTTAAACATCCAACTATACACAGATAAACCCTCCAAACATTACATTAAAATTTCACGAGTGATAATGTCAAATTTATGCTACTTCTACATTTTTAGTTTTAGCATTTACATTTACTTTACTAATCATTGTGAGTTAAGTTTGTGAATATGATGATGAAGTACTTGGAATGCAATAGTTTCTGCATGAAGACATTCAATTGCCAAAGCATTGTTTTCCAAAAGGCTATTCCCTCTTCAATTGCATTGTTCATTTTCAGAGATGTTCTAGCTATCTTTCAGCTTTTAGTTTCCATATTAATTTAGAACCATTTAGTCTTAATTACACTTTCCTAAGATGGGATAGGGATAACACTTCATCTACAGATAAAGCTTGGGGGAAATTACATTCTGATAAGATTTTATAGAACTATGAAAATGGCCTTTCTCTCTATCCTCTTGCTCTTTCCACTTTTATTTAGGCCCTGTACAATTTCTCCCACAATGTATTATATCTCTTTTATAAAATCATTTGTCAAATACACCCCTTAGTATTTCATGTTTTTGTACACTGTGGGTGATATATTAATTTTAATTGATTGTCATTGCTAATATATATAGAAACTCACTTGATTTTTTTTTTTACTACTGATCCTATAGCCTACATTCCTATTGAACTCATTCATCAGACATAGTAACTTTTTTCAGATTTCATGCAATTTCCTACACTAGTGATCATCATGTCATTTGAAAATGACTGTCTTATTTCTTTCTACTGGAATCTCCCTGCTTCTTTGATGCTTGTTTATTACACTGTACTGGCTATAACTTCAGTGTAGTGTTGAATTAAAACACAGACAGGAGATAGATTTGCTTTGTTCTTAATATTAGGGTGAAAAGTTTTAATCCTTTACATAATAATTACTATAGCTCTAGGATTTTGGTAAATATGCTTTGTCAGATTAAGGAACTTTTCATTTCTTTCCCAGAGAATACTTATTAGGAATAAACATATTATTCAAAATATTTTTCACCATTTATTGAGATGACTATATGGGATGTTATTTTTTAGTTCAGTTTGATAATATCATGAATTTAATTAATTTATTTTTTAAATGAAAAAATGCTGAATTCTTAGGAGATTTACCTTTTTATATGATTTTAGATTACACTATCTAAAATCTTACTTAGATTTGTGACATTTGTGTTTGTGAGGGATGATGGCCTAGATATACTTTTCCTGTGCTGATTTTTGTCCAATGCTGATATCAGGGCAATGTTGGTCTCAAAGAAATATTTGGGAAATATTCCTTTCTCTTAAATTTTAGGAAAACTTTGTCTGACATTGAATGAATACTGAACAAGTGTTCAAAAGCTTAAGTGTATATTTAACAGATTAAAAATGTGGATGTTGCCGGGCATGGTGGCTCATGCCTTTAATCCCAGCACTCGGGAGGCAGAGGTAGGAGGATCGCCATGAGTTCAAGGCCACCCTGAGACTACATAGTTAATTCCAGGTCAGCCTGGGCCCTGGAGTGAGACCCTACCTCAAAAAAAAAAAAAAAAAAGAAAGAAAGAAAAAAGAAAAGAAAAAGGGGATGTTTCAGAAATACCATGTTGTCTCTCAAAACAGATATGCATTGTTTGATGTTTAAAATCACAGTAAGCATCTATCTTCTCAAACATTTATCATTTCCTTATGTTAAAAATTTTCAAAAGTCCATCCTTTAGATGTTTTCATATATCCAATACATTGCCATTTTCTTTCTTTTTATTTTTTTTTACTTTATTTATTTGAGAGAGAGGAAAGAGAGAGAGAGAGAGAAAGAGAGAGAGAGAATGGGCATGCCAGGGCCTCCAGCCACTGCAAATGAACTCCAGATGTATGCGCCCCCTTGTGCATTTGGCTTACATGGGTACTGGGGAATCAAACCGGAATCCTTTGGCTTTGCAGGAAAATGCCTTAACCACTAAGCCACCTCTCCAGCCCCTACATGGCCATTTTTCTATATTCTCTATTTCAACATAGCATACTAGAAATTGGTAATTTGGTTTCTTTATATTTAGTTTAGTTCATTGTTGAACTTGATGTCTCATTTTGTTGGGGAAGGCATTATAATTATAAATACTTTAAATTTCTTATCAGATATAGCATCATTTTATTTCCTTTGTCTTCACAAGCTAGTATGGCAGTTTGTATCTTTAAAGAGTTGGTACAGTTTACACATGTATTTGAATATATTGGTTCAAAGTTGATTTTTACAGCTTTTTAGAGTTTTAATTTTTGAATTAAAAAATTTAGATGAGGCAATGCTGCTTATATTGTTAATTTGTGTTTTTAAAAATATTATTCATAATTAGTTGGACCATTATCTTTTTACTGAACTTGCTTTAGAAAAAGATGCAATTTTAGGTTTCAGTGACATTAGTGTTTACTTTGACCTTAATTTTTTCTTTAACTAGCTTCTGATGGTAGAAGATAATTTTTTGTTTTCTCCTTTGGGGACTCAAAAAACAGTTCTGTTCTGCCTCCCCATGTCCTCAAGGCTTTATTTATTTGTCAATTGGTTTGCATTAATGCCTGTATTTCTGGAAGGCCAGTCACACTTCTTCCTATTCTCAGGAAGAACAACTACATATCCTAAAATTAAACATTCAGAAACCAGAAGGTACAAAGAAGCAGATTTGATACTATCCTACACAAACTATCATAGCCACGAGGATCCAGTGTTATTTGAATACCATGCATCCCAAACTGCATAACAATAGAATTATCTATACAATAAAAAGAAAATAAAATCTCCTTATGAGATTGTGTATGATATTTGGTAGCCAGAAATTTGTAATTCATTAGCCCTTCACTGGACTGGTATCCAAAGAGGATCTGTGAAGGGCATGATTTATGCCACCAATGAACAGCGAAGTGGCAATCTACACATCCATCCTCTGTGTCAATAGGACACAGGAATAACAGTAATAAGGCACCTCCTGCTCCCAGCCACTGTGGTACAAGTGTAGATCTAATGGAATCTAGAACTCTTCTCACCTTCCTCTCAAGTCCTGACAGCTCAAATGTCAACAAAGGTTATTAGAGAAACAGTACTTTGATACGTCCAGCAGTGATGAGATAATGATCTCCCCACACGAGCAGTGCTTGAAAACAACAGTTGAAACATATGACTAAATGAGACCCAGGAGTTCAAGAAGACAACCAATGGTCCACATTTCGAAGAAATGTCCCCCCTCATATTGAAAATCAAAAAGGCAACCAAGGGCTGGAGAGATGGCTTAATGGTTAAGGTGCTTGCTTACAAAGCCTAAGGACCGAGGTTCAATTCCCCAGTACCCAAGTAAGCACATGATAGTGCATGCATCTGCAGTTTGTTTACAATGGCTAGAGGCCCTGGAATGCCATTCTTAATCTCTCTCTCTCTTGAAATAAATAAATACATACATAAATACATAAATGAATGAATGAATGAATGAATGAATAAATAAATAAATAAATAAATAAATACATAAATAAATAAATAAAATATTTTTTAAAAAGGCAACCAAACAAATGAGGATAGGAATAATTACCTGCCATTACTTAGGTGAGTCATCAATGCCAGGGCTTGTTGAGAAGCTGGCAGGGTGCTTCAACCAGTTCTAAACATAAGAGAAACAAATTAAAGTACCAGCAAAGATACAGGACACAAAAAGAACAAAATCTTTTTTTTTTTTTTTTTTTTTTTTTTTTTGGTTTTTCAAGGTAGGGTCTCACTCTAGCCCAGGCTGACCTGGAATTCACTGTGGAGTCTCAGGGTGGCCTTGAGCTCGTGGCGATCCTCCTACCTCTGCCTCCCGAGGGCTGGGATTAAAGGCGTGCTCCACCATGCCCCACTTTAAAAATTTTTTATAAATAATTTTTATTTGATTTGTTGATTTTCAAGCAAAGAGAGCTAAGAGAAGAGAAATTGACAGAAAATGGGCTCTCAAGGGCCTCCAAACACTGCAAACAGAGTCCAGATGCATGCACCACATTGTGCATCTTGTTTTATGTGTGTAATGGGGAATCTAACCTGGATCCTTTGGCTTTGAAGGCAGATACCTTAATTGCTAAGCCATCTCTTCAGCTCTCAAATCAAAATTTGTGGACAGCAATGCATGTCCCTAGCAAAACAGATTAATCAGAAGAAAGAATTGGTGACTTTGAAGATAAATAATAGAAACAGCCTCAATTGAGCAGAGTAATTAAACTATAAATCAAATGAAAATAATTAAATATGTTCATTTGCTCCAAAACTTAGCAAGAAAGTATTTCTTAGCAAGAAAGTATTGTGAAGTTGTACTGAGCATTGTGTTCTTTTCCTGAGAGCACTGCATATGTTATTAAGTAGTTACCCTGAGGGTACCATTGATGTAATGTAATTAAGGTCGTCTTTCTAAAGAATTAAAATTTGTGTATATACACCTTTCTATTCTTTGATCAATCTTTCTCTCCCTCTTATTTTCATTCTTTCCATCCTTTCCTTTTAAATTACCATATAATATAGCAGGTTTCTTATGGTATATTTTTAAAAATTTAGTTTTGATGGATTATCTCCTCTCCTTGCCCACTCCTTTTCCCCATATCCCTACCCTCAGCATTCCCCTTTCCATTTTCAGGTCACATGTGATTCACCATGCCCCCCACCCCTTTCCTTAAAGCTTAAACCCTTCTCATCAACTCCTTTCTAGTTGTATGAACACTACCCATACTGACACTACATAAATAAACATATATGAAAATAAGAGTCTAGAATCCACAAATGAGAGAAAATGTAACATTGATCTTTCTGAATTTAACCATAGGCTAAGAAAGGTTACCTAAGACTATATTTTCCAGATCCATACATCATAAATTTTTAGTCTTATTTTTCTTAACAACTAAGAAAATTTTATTTTGTATATGTACCACTTTTTCATTATCTATTCATCTAGTAATAGTCATCTAGGCTCATATCATTTATGGTTGTTTTCTACATTGACCCCAGGACACTCTTAGAATAACTCACAAACATTTCTAAACTTGAAGGTAAGCAGGGTGGATGAAGTTATTTCATCTATCTCAGGTTTCCTTTAGGCTTTAAGTGGTTACTGAAATCCAGAACCCTGTTTCCTATTTTTTCTCTCTTTTAATACTACTATTTGGTTGCCTAATAATAATCAAGCAATTAAAATATGTGTAGATATAGAACAGCTATATTTTTATTATTTTAGGGAACTCATTTTCAGAAGAATTAAGAAGTATTTCTTGGTGAGAATGGAATAAACTCAGTTAGACAGTCTAAATTCATCCAATCTTAGGTCCTAACTGGAACATTGGTCAATTACTGCTTGTTTATGACCGTGTCTTTGTATATGCAAAGCATAGTGTTTTAACAAAGTAAGAGCCTTTATAGACATTAAATTTATTCAGCTTCATTTTTTTTTAACTATCAGTAGAGTGGAGGCCAATGAACAGTATTTGTATACGTGTTTCATATAACTCAAGATACTTGGAGGGCCATAAGAATTTCTGTTAACACTCTCTAGAAATAAAATTCTGAAAGGAAAATATTCATTTTCTTTATTTGAACACAAAATAACAATTTATTTTAAAAGATAATTACAGATTTCTGAATTTTTTTACATTGCAATACTATGAAACTCTCTGAGACCATAGAGCATTTTCTTAGAACAACTACTCCCAGGCACTGGAATGAAAATATACATATAAGCACTACTATATGGTTAGTTAACTTGCTCATGTCATATGTTACGAACTAGAAATATTCTGTACTTTTTACTAATATCATCTCATATTTTTCTTTATTCAGAAGCTGAAAAAATATTCTTAAACCTCAAGTCCAAGATAATGAGGCATTGTGATTCTTGGGACACCCCCTGAGAGAGTTGATCATTGATGTGAGCTTAGCATTATATGTCTTTTTTTATCCCCTGGGCTGAAATAATGGATTATTTGACTTGGTTCTTTTTCTGGTATTTAATCTTTAGAATATGTGAATGATTCACATAATGTACAGCCCATATCAAAGGATTTCTGAAGGGACTTTACATCTCTCTGATACATTTTGCAAAATTCTGCTTCTGTATTTTTATTTTAATGAGTGGTTCTCTCTGAAATAAGAATCCATTGACTGTCAACTTCCTGTTCTGTGACTACCATTCACTCAGTCCATCATTATTGCTTTTTCATTGTTGTTACTTTGGCAAATTGTGTGAAAGTAAATTGAATCTGCTTCCCTATCCCCTTGAAAATATCTAGGCTTTATTAAAGAATGCAACCAATCCCCACTCACTTTCCCTCTTCTTGGCTTTTCTGTATTCATCAGTTTTATTCTTCTCCACTCTTTTTTGCCTCTTTTCATACCACAGCTTTCACTGCTCTATATCACATGCAAGATCACTGCTATTCACCTCAGTTTCTAGAGATTAATCTCATGCTGGTATGAAACAGTGACCCTGAAATCATACCTGTTTCCTTGAGTATTTTACTTCTCTCATATCCAATTTTACAAGGCAAGCTTCCTAGGAGTTCAGCATGAAATGAATTTCAAATACTAAGGGATTCTGTTCATTGTAATTTTATGGGGCTATAATAATTTAAGATTCTCTAATTATTGCTAGGGGGTGAGAATAATGTTTTGATTCATTCAACTCACATTCAAAGTTATAAACAGAAATTTACTGAATTCCAAATTTTATGCCAGAAAACTGCACATATAGTTTGGTTAATGAGATAGGTAATTCTTTCCATGATCCAGATTAATTATATCATTATTCAGAATGCAACAACCTGCCATCGACCATTGTGAAATTAAAGACACAAACAATAGTCAACAGAAATCATTTGTGCTGTCTTAAGTTATTTCCATGTCTGGTGAGATTTTGTTGTCCCATAACATGAAAGGAGCTTCCACTGATCCCTAAGAAAGGAGCAAAACCTTACGTTATGGTGGTCTTTCTTATTTATAGCAATTGTAACTGAAATACAGGCTTCTGAACACTACAGAGATGGAATAATGTGGCTGCCTGTCTTATATGCAAGGTTTCTGCTTTTTTTCCTGGTGGTTCTGGAATATGATCACCTAAGGAGACTATTTATATGGAACCCAGAGGAACTGATGGACTGCGATTCAAAACATTACTATTTATTAAGCCAGGGTGAACTGATGATCATTAAACTTGGAGATAGTCTGCTTAAAGAAAGTGAAAAAATATCAAACAATAACTTCAAACATAGTTATTTTAAAAGACATATTTTTGATGATAGCTTATTAAAAATTAAATCAGATTCTCTGCCAATTCTGTGGGCATTAATGCATTATGAAGGAATCCATTTGGCTATGACAGATGAAGTGGGAAACCACTTCTTTTGTCTTGGTGATAGTAGCTGGTTGCCTAGAAACCCTCTCTCTTAGAGGCATTTGCCCATCAAAGTGCAGTTAAGGTAACACATTTGGTTTTCAAATGGAGATTATTAGAAAGAAGTGGAGTTAGGGTAGGCTAAAGAAAATGAGTTGTTTTCTTTATGTGTGCATAGAACCTAAAACTATTCACAGTACTTAAGTACTAATGCAGAAAAAAATGAGTTCAATTACTAAGAAAATAATAAAATTATAGGATGATTTCTTTTATAAGAGGAAAAAATAGGCTTCTTGGTAGTTAAAATTGTTAAAGAAACCATGTGTAGAAGCTCATTATCTGCACAGTAAAACAATTAAAAATTGATTGGGTGCCAAACACTTCCCCTTGAACATTCCAACATTGTCACAGATTGATTCAGACTGGCTAAGAACATCATTAATCCAATTGCTTTGTTGCGAGGGGATGGGAGGGGTAGGGTTGTCACAGCAAAGACATCCAAGCTCTGGTCAAATTATGAGAGTATGTTTGTGTATGGATTATTATCATTTTTTGTTGCATTTGCCTTTTTATAGCTTTACCTTCTTTTAATATAACAGAGGCCTTGAGAATAAAAGTAAGCAACAAATCCTGTTGGCTATGATTTCCAAATAGAAAAGATATCTTGGAGCTGAAGGGATGGCTTAGTGGTTAAAGTGCTTGCTTGCAAGGCCAGAGGAACCAGATTTGATTCCCCAGGACTCACATAAGCCAAATGCACAAGGTGCTGCATACATCTGGAGTTTATTTGCAGTGGCTGGAGACCCCAGCATGTCCATTCATTCTTTCTTTCTCTCTCTTTCTTTCTCTCTCCCTCTCTCTTAAATAAATAAATGAGTGAATAAGTAAATAAAATCAATATTTATCCATTGGCCACACTAGTCTTGCAAATGTATCAAAAGTAGTTCATTTTGATTTTTTTCCCCAGCAAGACTGGGTTTGCTTATTTCTTGTAATTGCTGCTGGGATATTTCACTCTTGAAGGCCTTTGCAATGATTGGTAAACAAAATTACAATGACCGAAAAAAGTAGTAAAATTTGTACTTGCCTTAACTTCTTTCACATTTTTGGAAGAAGGAGATAGGCTTACTTCTAAGTATATGGTATGTGTGAAGATCCAGATGAGGCATTTGTAGTGATTAAACAAGCACATGGGTTCTAAAAGTTACCTGATGCCATTGCCTATAAAAGCACTTCCTAAGGGACATTCCTGTTGATGTCAGCTGTGCACATGAGATGTTTTCAATTAAAATTCTTCTCTCCAATTTAACTTCTTTTTTTTTTCCCCATGGAAACTATAATAAAATTTAACTGCAAATGGGTCACTTGTACCTTCTGTCCATTGTTATTTGCTAGAAGATTCCATTCACTGTGATTTCCTGTTGTAATGCATGTCCGGGGTAAAGTTGTAACTGTTGGAATGCAGGGTGAATTTTTATTGTATGCACATACTCCTAACACATCCCACTGAGATTTTTTTTTCTAATTACAGTGATAGAATTGGTAGATCAAAAGCTTATATTCTACCAGGACTGTTTATTGAATAATGTTAATCATGAACTATGATAGCTCAATGCCTGTTATATAAGAGTACAAGGAAGGAAAGATCTTTGCTCTACCTTCCTGGGTTCTATGGTTAAGGCCTGTGAATTTACTCACAAAAGACAGATTCCCAAGAGAAGAGCATCCCAATGTTGGCTCTAATATTTATATGAACATGGAGACATTCATGGGGGATAAACATACACTCTTGGAAAAGCCAGATAGGTGGCATAAATACCATTCTAACAAAGGCAATAAACTGTCAACTGGTAACAGGACAAAAGAAAACTAGATTTGGTATCAAAGTAGTAAATTGAGAAAAAATGACTAGTAATATTTGGAGATAACTAATGGCAGGTAAGGTTATGGTAGTAAAGGTTGTATTGATTCCTCTCTAATTTAACTCTCTGTCACTAAGATGAAAATGTCTTCTTTTGTGATATACTCCTCATAGGAAATTTATGCTTTTATCAATTTTTGGAAGAAAGGTGAGAGATGCCTTGTTGAATATATCTCTCTCTCTTTCCCCACATGATTGCAGATTATGTGTAGTATGCTATGTTATGTCTTGTGTATGCATGCTCTTAATCACAGAACCATCTCCCCAACCTCCCCATCTCTATTTCTTAAGCAATTTCTTTCTGTTCAAAATAATGAAGATGATGAGGTAAAGTATTTGGGGTTGCATATTCTGATCTTTATCAGTGAATTGTTTCAAATAAATGAATTATGGAAAATGCTAAAGCAAGAGGCAAGTGAGGGGCTGGAGAGATGGCTTAGTGGTTAAGTGTTTGCCTGTGAAGCCTAAGGACCCTTGTTCGAGGCTTGATTCCCCAGGACACACATAAGCCAGATGCAGGAAGGGTGCATGTATCTGGAATTTATTTGCAGTGGCTAGAGGCCCTAGTGTGCCCATTCTCTATCTATCTGCCTCTTTGTCTGTCTCTCTCAAATAAATAAGTAAAAATAAACAAAAAAATTATTTTAAAAAAAGAGGCAAGTGAAATAGTTTGTAGAATGACAGGAAAAATAAAACTATTATTTGAATAAATGTAGCATCAAATCAAGTGTTCCATAATATTAATGTGACTTATTGCTTAATTAATTTATTATTTTTGGCTCAATACCCATTTAAATTGAACTTATCCTATGATGGTAGCTGAATAGGAAATATTAATGGTTGTACATTTTTAGACTATCTTAAAATATTTCACCATATGTGATAAATAATATCAACTATCCACATTATTAGAAGAGTACTATGACCACTTGAAATGGTTTTCTACAGAAATATCATTGGAATTTTAAATGTATTTTTCTTAATTTCTCTTCCAGCAGAGTCAAGGCAACTTTGGCTTGCTTAGCAATTAATCCTAACACTTTGTTCAAATTACTACTATATAGTAATTCATAAATGCCAGTATTTTTATTTTCTATTCATCTTTGTTTTGACTTTATAAGCAAGAGTGCCACATTCAAATTTGGCTTAGTTTATTGATCATTGACTCGTGAGTGAATGGATTTTGTCATTAGCTTTTGCTGACAAAGAAAACCCCACACCAAAACAATGACAGAGAAAGCATACAATGAGAAGAGTTCATTGCAGCTGGATCAAATACCCTGTTCATTTTACTGTGCTTGACAGGGTTAGAATTGCATTGAGACAAGATGTAGCAGGGCTGTGCGATATTGTTTGTCTGTTAAGGTTCAATGAAAATCACTGTGAAGTATGACCTTTCCTACAGATCGTGTATGTTTGGGGGCTGTTTCAGTATTGCTACAAATTCCTCAGGATCCTATTATAAATGGTTGAGTAAATCCCAAATGTTCAAATTCATGACATACAAAAGAAAATCATTTTCAAAATAATAAATAATTCTCAAGGGTATAAAGAGAAAACACATACAATTCTATAAAGTAGTCAAGGAAAAAAATCACTGGATTCAAATGCAAGTTTTCCAATCTAATTAAGCATTTCAGTTGATGATATCATTGTGAAGTGCAAGTGCATACCACTGCTCTTTTCTGGGCACACAAGTGTGCATTTGAAATCCTGGAAACTGAGTCTTCTATTTGTTCAAGTTATAGTAACTAAAATCATTACAGCTTGAATGGAATAATACTATTACTGCTAAATGATAACAAAGAGGAGAATATACAAGCCCTGATCTTACAGCAGTATACTGTAATGGCCAGACCCTCAGGTCAGCTGCAGTATTTAATAGATTGTCAGCATGGTCAATACCAACCTCTGCAGACCTTGGATGCCTCATTTGTAAATTGTACATACTACCTACTGTGGTAATTTGAGTGTTTAACCCTAAATAGATTCAGAAGTTTATTAAAGCTTTAGATCTCTAGCTGCCTGCCTGGAGGAGGTGTCACTGTGGGCATATCTTAGAGTCCAGCCCTAAGGTGTGTTTGCATGTGGACCTGATTTCCAGCCTAAGATATGCAGAGTGCTTGAGCTCTGTCTGGGTTTCCTGGAGTGTGCTTGCTTGCTGGTGGTGGTATTTCCCTCTGCATGGACCTGTGAAAGGGGACCAGTTTCTTCTGCCATGATGGAACTTTCCCTGGATCAGTAAACTTCAAATAAATCCCTTATTTCCATAACTTTTGCCTGATTTGGAGGTTCATCCCAGCCACTTGAAGCTGACTATGACACCTAACATGTAAGGTTTTTCAAAGAAGTATATACATAGGCATGTAGCACATGATGGAGACTCAGAAGAAAGCATTTGTTATGATATTGCAATAAACTCAAGCACACTGAACTCTGTGTTAAGGTCTCAATGTGTCTCCCAAAATTGATATGGTAGAAATTAATCACCAACATGAGAAACCAAAAATATAATTATGTGATGATTAATCTGGTGTCACCATGACAGATTTATAACCGCTATATAAACAAAACTGTGAGTATGGTTGTGAGGATTTTCTAGATTATTTTAATTGAGGTTAAAAGATACAATCTATGACTCAGGTTCAATTGCTGGGTGTGATGGCACATGCCTTTAATTCCTGTACTTAGGGAAGCCAAGGTAGGAAGATCAGTGTGAGTTTAAGGCAAGCCTGAGAATACACAGTGAATTATATAGGTCAACCTATGCTAAACTGAGACCCTACCTCAAAAAAACAAACAAAAAAAGAGAGAGACCCATTCTAATGGCACTATTTCATGATTAGGAGTGGAGTGCCAGGTTGTTTAAAAATGAGGATGCTAGCTGAGCACCACATCCATCTGTCTTTGTTCAGTGAATATGGTCTGAATCTGACCAGATGTTTTATGCTCCTATTTCCATGACTCCCCCAACACTGTTATGCTGCACTCTATTCCACAAATTGTGAGGCAAAACAAACTCTTCCTCTTTAAGTGTCTGGATGGATGACAGGCACCAAAACTTGGAGCCCACACAGAGTTCAGTACATTTTTTCTGGAAAAAAAAATCTAATAATTCATAAGACAGAAAATAAAGTGATACTGGACCCTTGATATTGGAGTAAAATATTAGTGGACCCAAAACTGAACTTTATTAAAGCCTAACTACAGACTGGGAAAATGACCCAGCAGTAAAAGGTGTTTGATAATAAATCCTGCTGGTCCAGGTTCAATTTCCAAGCCACTCATGTAAGCTACATGCAAAACATAGTGCAAGCATCTGTTATGCTCATACATGCATTTGCGTGTACATGTGTATGTGCATACTCACACCCACACTCACACACACGTGCACACACACACATGCCCACACACACACACAGAGACAAGAAGATGAAAATGTAAAAGCCTAAATATAAGAAGTAATTCAATTATTTCTATGCAAATTATGTCACAAAATAAAACACAAATGCATTTATCAAAATACAAATTAGCTATCACCCCAAAGATGACTTTCGCAATATTTCACATCCAATAAAAAACCCTAAATCATTCAAAAGTGTAGGAAAATATGTACCACAATGAAAAACAAAGCCAACTATCTGAAAACAACCTAAAAATAGAGAAAATGACAATTACCAGAAAAGGAAATTTAAACATTTAATGGAAGGGCATTATAAGTTCAAGAAATTAGAAGAAAGTTATGACAAGTAAGGTTTGAAAAAATGTAGCTAAACTCAACCTTTAGAAATGGAAACTATAAGAGCATATTAAAGATATAGTTTATATATCACAAACTGTCAAGTTTAAAATAATAATAATAATGAAATTAGAGAGCATAGCAATAGATCTATTTACAGCAAACATGTATAAAGACATAAAAACATGAATACAGAATTAAAGAGTTGTGGAAACAAATTCAAACAGACCATGACATGTAGTCTCTATAGGAGAAAAAAGAAAATGGACAGTAAAAAGATTGAACAAATCATGTTAGAATTTTTTCCAACTTTTATTAAAACTGTGATGTCAGAGATACATGAAATTTAATATTAAAGATGAAACATAAGTAACAAAATTTATCAAAATACATCCTTATAAAATTGGATAAAATCAGTGATCAAAAGAACATGTTAAAAGTAGCCCTGGACAAAAGATACTTAACATTCAAAAGAACAGTTAAGAATGATAGGAGATTTGTTGTTGGATAAAATGAAAATGAGAAAGCAATGGACGACTTATAAAGTACTGAAAGAAAGTGACCTGTCAATTTAAATTCCCACTCATTAAAAAATGCTATTACTTATCAGATCTTACTTTTAAGAAAGATTAAAGTAGACCTTTATGCCAAAATTAATTCATAATATGGAAATTCAGATCTACATAAAGGACTGGAAAACATCAATAACTGGTCCTGCAGGGGAAAGTATAATGTGGGTCTCTAGCCCAGGCTGACCTGGAATTCACTTGTAAACTCAGGGTGGCCTTGAATTCACAGTAATCCTCCTACCTCTGCCTCCAAGTGCTGGAATTAATGGTGTGCACCACCATGCCCAGCTGCAAATTTGTTTTTAAAATAATTGTTTTAACAACCAATTATAACTATATGTTGCGGAATATGATTATACATTCATTAGGTAAAATTTTTTAAAAAGTAATTATTGCACAAAATCTGGAAATTAGCCCAGTAAAATATTATGCAATTCTTAACATATGACTGAAGTAGTGTCTATGTCATTTGAAGATAGAGTTGGAAAGTTAACTATGAGGCAATCCATAATATATAAATATCTGTTAAGGGATATTTCAGAGCACCAGAAAATAAATCATCCATAATGAAGAGGGCCATTTCCTAAAGTGTACGTGAAATCCAGAAGGTGTATTCATCAAAACCAGCACTTCAAGTTAGTCTCAAAGCATCATCTAATAGTACTTTTAGGAGAAATACAAAGCACCAAATGTTATTCAATATTTAAATGTTTCTTTCTAAATAAAAGTTACGACTTCGATAATTATACAGAAAGTGTGAGTAGCCCTACGGCTTTACCTAACTGACATTTTGTAGTTCAATAAGCAGCAATTTAGAAATGCAGATTGTGTCTGGATTCACATAGAATATCAAGATAGGTTATTTATACACCATAAATTCTAACAAATATGAAAGTATTCAAATTTATATACTGTATTTTTATGATTACAATCTAAACATTTTGTGAACAATAAGATTTAAATGCTAGAAAAAAATATTTGGGCAAACCACAAATTACAGACTTGAGAAACATATGAAAGTCATATATGAGATACAAAAAAGAAAGACGAGCCGGGTGTGGTGGTGCACGCCTTTAATCCCAGCACTTGGGAGGCAAAGGTAGGAGGCTCACCGTGAGTTCGAGGCCACCCTGAGACTACATAGTGAATTCCAGGTCAGCCTGAGCTAGAGTGAGACCCTACCTCAAAAACCAAAAAAAAAAAAAAAAAATCCAAACAAAAAAATAAGACGAAATTTCCAGTTGTGCTACATCATGCCTGTAATTGCAACACAGAGTAGGCAGAGGAAGGTGAATCATGAGTTCAAGGCCAGCCTGAGCTGCATAACAAGACTCCATCTCAATAAGCACACAAACAAACAATTAGTAAATTAATTAAAAACAATGATTGCAATTTACAACATGTTTATCTTTAAAGATTAATTATCAGTAAGATTAGAAGGAAAGTGCAGATGTATAATGCTACACCAATAATTGGAATCATATTGGAAGTTGTAAATTTTGCAATCAAGCAAGATTTCAAGATTCTTTTATACAAAACTTTTTTTTTTTTTTTATGAAGTAGGGTCTCCCTCTAGCCTGGCCTGGAATTCACTATGGAGTCTCAGGCTGGTCTTGAACTCACAGTGATCCTCATACCTCTGCCTTCCAAGTACTGGGATTAAAGGAGTGTGCCACCACCTCTGACAGACAGATAGAGAGAGAATGAGTGCACCAGGGCCTCTAGCTACTGTAAACAAACTCTAGACACATGTACCACTTTGTGCATCTGGCTTTAAGTAGGTTCTAGGGTATTGAACTCACGTAGTTAGGTTTTACAGGCAAGTGCCTTAACCACAGAAATCTCTCCAGCCCATATACACATTTTTATTACAATATATCAGTTACATGTACTAATTAGTAGTATTTGTGATATTTTAATATATGTATATAATGTTCATATTCAGCCTGCATAACCCTCTGTTGTCACCCTTTCACTAGTGCAATTCCTTTCCCCTTCCCAACTAGCCCCTGTTCTATTTTCATTCTTTTATATTTTATTGAGAACTTAATATATGAACATACAATAATTGTTCAAATTCCTCTCCCTTTATCCATTTTTTTTTGTCCACAGTCCCTCACCTCCCATCCCCAGAGACCCTACTCTTTCAAGGTAGTCCTTCCTCTGTTTTGTTGACTCATTCGTTTTGACCTTTTCCATCCTCTATGTTAAAATGTTGATAGAGGGCTGGAGAGATGGTTCAGCAGTTAAGACACTTTTGTGAAAAGCCTCACAACTTGAATTCATTTCCCAATACCCATGCAAAGCCAGATGCACAAACTGGTGAATGCACTGGAAGTTCATTTGCAAGAGCTAAAAGCTCTGACATGCCCATTCTCTCTCTCTCTCTCTCTCTCTCTCTCTCCCTCTCTCTCACCCTCTCTCTCTCTGATTAAAATAAATAAATAGTTTTTAAATGTGTTCAAAACGATGCTGGTCTTGTATAGATATTGGTGACCACTATGGGATCATAACATTGTGGAAAAGAGGCCAAAAAGAATATAAGAGCTATACACACAGAGAAAATCCATAAGAGATATTCTTACAGTTCTTTCCCGTAGTGTGCAATGTGTCTAGAGCACTAAATGAGAATGAGTAGTGTGGTGTTCTATGCAGGAAGAGGATACCAGCACTTCCCTGATCTCACGACCACATTTTTCTGATTCCTTGCTGTCTATGGAACAATAGGCAGAGATCCATCCCTAGACTAACAATGGGCATTTGCCTAGATACATGCTAGCAATTGAAGAATTTATTTAGAATTACATGGGTTTTTATTGTTATGTTTTACTGCAGGAGAATAATATGTAAAATGTAAATTTTCTATTCCTTTCTAAAGACATTTTCCATGTCTGTTATAGACTTGATATCTAGATTCCATGGCAGTATAGAGCTTTGTAGCTCAATGGAACACTCCATTCAGAGCTTGTATTTCAGTTGCTGCTTATCACACACATGTTCTGTTGCTATTGCTTGGGTGTGAATGTGTGCATGTGGTGTACATAGATTTGTATATACACATGTGTGTGGAGGCCAGGGGTGACAGCAGTATCTTCTTAAGTCACTCTATTTTTTTTTATTTTATTTTTTGAAATTGAGTTTCATACTGAACCTAAAGCTCACTGATTTTGTGGCCAGCAATGTAGATATCAAGCTACTTGGCAAAAGGCTAATCTTTGCACAGGCCAAGCCTGGGGACCTGGAAGACTATGTGAATTGGGTGGAGCTTCTTGAAGACAGGAAATTTACAGCTTCTCCAAAGACTTCCTGATAAATATAAAGAACTCATGATCTGATCTGATGGGAATTTGTGATCTGTCTTATGCTCAGTCTCCTGACACTGAATAAAAGCTGTGAGTGCAGTCAGTTGAGAAGTACTAGGGTACATCCCTCTGACCCTCCATTCAATTATATTTTGCCTGGCGTGGCTTCATTTCATGTTTATCCAAACACCACTGAACTTAGGCACAAATGACACCTGAATAGGGATATTATAACTCAGGAGGAGCAAAAAAAAAAAAAAAAAAAAAAAAAAACCTAGGAAACTGAGAAGAAAGTAAAATAAAACAAAGAGCAACTCTGCAGCAGAACCAAAAATAATGGGAAAACCAGCCTGTTCTCAGTCAGCATGACATGGAGGAATAATTTTCCACAGAGCAGAAAGAAGAAATTAAGGTTTTTCTACATCAAAAAAAAAAAAAAAAAAAAAAAAAAAGTCCTCAGGTCTCAAGTCTCAGAGGAACAGTACTTGAAGCTGTTGCAGACAATAGTTGATACTAATGTTTGGTTTCCTGACAATGGCACAGTGGGCCTGGAATTGTGGGCTCTGATGGAGACAAAGTATGAGCTAGACTCATTGAAATGTAAGACTCATTAACATAAAAGATCGCAAGTGAAGTTACTTATTTAGATCTATAGCAGACAATTATCCATTTGTTTTTGAGAGTTAAACAGCAGAAAGGGAGCAGTCCTTGCACATGGAAATATCTTATTAAACATTTTAGATCAAAGTTGTATATTCTTTTATTCAGTCTATATATTTTGCCCTTGAAAGGTTGGGAAACTCTTTCAAGTACCTAGTAAGAATCCAGATTTAAAGACTTATCATGCTCATAACAAGCAGGGAAAGGTTAGAAGGAAGCCAATTTTTTTATATTTTGAATTCAGAATGTTCGAAGAGTAGCCCTCCCACAGTGTTTCCAGTTGCTCTCTTAAGGGTAGGAGAATTATTAGAATATGTGAGGAATCAATCCTTTTAGATATTCTACCAGAAAAGCCATGTAGAAAGAGGAAAGCAAAATTATCTAATGCATATTAGAAAGAAAAAGAAAGATCACTCTTTTTGGTGGGATTCTGTCGCCTCTACTTCCCACACACTAGGGTTTCAGGGGACAACATCATACCCAAAATTAATATGCATATTGACCATCCAAACATTTTACTCCCTGAGTCATCTCCGCAGACCTCATTGTTGTATTTAATGTTCTTTTTTCATTCTGAAATTTCTGTTCCCACCATCTCCTAAGTACCCATAAGCTATGTTTGCAGCATAAGTTTTCACAGTTTGAGTATTTCTCACACAACAGAAAATGCCATCAGAACAATAAAGACAATTTTTGCTCCAACCCCAGATTGCTGGCAATAACTGGGGTCTGCCCAGGTCATAGATGTACTAGCTGTATTACTGGGCTGAAATGCCACAGCCAAGAGATCAGATGAAGCATGCTTAGTTTTTTATTTAGTGGAACTGAAAGCAGCTGCATTTCTGTTTGAATTGCTCCCTGAGCTCTCCTGCAAATATATAAAAGGATGTTATAAATAAGTTAGAATTTGATGATTCTCATTTGTCAATGAGGGCAGCCTAGGTAACAGCTTCAGCAGGGAGGAAAGGCGGTGAAGTATTAGAAAATCCTTCCTAACTGTAAGGTGAGTCAATCATTCACAGGATGCTCTCGGGGAAACCTGGGGAATTATTTAAGGCTAATATTCTGTTTTGAAAGAGCTAGCTGTTTTGAAAGAGCTACAATGAGATGCAAGATTTTATAATGTGATTCTCTGGTTTTACCAAATTAATTTTAATACCATACAATACATCAAGCTTAAAGGCATATGCATCTGGGAATGTGCATATGTGTGCCCTTTGTGCTGGTGGGAACAATAAAACATGTGAGTAGGGTAGAGAATATGGAGACTGTCAAAGGCTCCTACCACTCAGCCTTCCACCCCTGTACTCACAGGTCACTGATCTGCCTCCCAATCCTCTGTCCCCAAGAACCCTGTTGCATGTTGTAGCAGAACTATCTACTCAACATTTCATGAACAGAAAATCCTTTTCATTCATTGTTCTCTTATGCATACAAACCTATACTCTTTTCTACTTGAAGTGCCACACCGCATTTAAGTATCATAGAGTGTCACACTGTAAAACTGTGTAACTGACAGAAGAACTCCTTCCTCTCATTGGTACCTTACTCATGCTTCTATTGTGGCCATATATAAAGTCATCAAAAGCATGTGGAAGCTGGCTGAGACAGGGGTAGGATTTTATTTCTCTTCATATCATTGGGGCAGTTCAGTTAGTGGTAAATTAGTTGACATTCCTTGCAGATGTGTGGAATGAATAAATAAATGCAGGAACAAACAATAGCACCTTGGGACTTGAGTAGCAGAAAACATGGGCAACACTTCAGGGGCTTTGATGATCATGGCACTGAGACACAGACAATGGCTTACAAGGCTGGTCTTTGGCTGTCACTGCTGCCCTTGTTGCCAGGACTACATGTATCCCTGGGCCAATCCTGAATTGTCAGGGAGTCTGCCTGGGTAATCATTTGGACATGCTGAAAAGAAGTGTGCAGTGCTAGAAAGAATCAGCAGCACGGACCAAGCAGAAATAATAGGATTGAAATAAAATGGGCAAACAGATTATAATTCAGGAAAATGAGATAATAGAAAACTCTACAAGAAAAAAATATAAGGTTTTGAAGGCAAAGACTGTACAATAAAGACAAATATTTTAAATGTTGTGAAAACTCAAGAGATAAAAAAATGCATGTTAGAAATTTTAATTCTTTTTAATAAAATGCCATTGAAATAATACATTATAGATAATAGATTCATTCAGGGTTTGTTTAAGATGGTTTGTCTTATGCTACAACATATACAAAATTTCCAAGTCAATTTCTAAAGAAAACTTTGTGTATAAACATGTACTCATTATGAAATCATTCCTTCCTGGGACATATGATCATCTGATCACATTCCTATTATATACTTCTTTTTAAATCAAACCATCCATAAATTCAAAACCTCATCCATTTATAACAGCAACCATTTATTTTACCATTCTTTGTCACAGAGCTCAGGTGGGTGGTTTTCTGTTGTGTCATCATGGAATTGCAGTCCATGGGTAGCTAGGTGTGGGTTCTCCCAACGACATGCCTGAAAGTCTTTGGATGGTAAAAAACAAAAGGAAGGTGTGGGGACAAACCAATGTGCTCTCACATGCTAACATTTGAATCACACACACATCTCACACATCACACACAGAGAGAGAGAGAGAGCCAATTCATTATAAGCTTTCAATTACTTGGGTGTCATGAGTTTTTAGAAAGAGTCAGATATGCTTTTAGAACGGCTTGTGTCTTGCTAATATGCATGACCTCCATAGACATTTAAATGGAACTTTATCGAGTGAAAATGACAATAAATTAGAATGAGATAATAACTTCTTCATTGCCTATTTTTAGAGAGACTAATTCCTAGAGAGATTTCATAAAGTGTGGATGATTGCAGTGGGATTGAGCCACTCATTCTGACACTGTCACAAGCAGAGGTTGCTTAGGAAACAGAAATTGCCAACTGTTTCACATCCAGTGGCTTGTTTGATGGGATAACTGGATTTCCTGGTCCTTGTTCTCTATTTACCTGTGACATTTTTGGGCACATCCCCAGGTAGAGAGTATTTATTGATGCCTTATTTTCTACTCTCTTCAGAAAAAGGACTGAAGCTGCTAATATTCTGCTGCAAAATCAAAATAAAAGCATGAAAGCCAAAAGCAGTCACTGGGTTTACTTTATATAAAAACATTTAAAAAATAATTGCTATCCATTGGTACCAATACAACTATGCTGGTTGTGAGTGCTCTCGACCTTTCAATTTCTGACATTATCCCCTGAAGGTTCTCTCTTCCATGTGGATCTCGGCCCAGTGCCATAGTTACACTGTGGCTTTGTTCATATATTTACCTGTTCATATATTTACCTGTTCTTTATGCATTAAAATATGATTTTTCACCTCTCTAAGAAATTATTTTCATCGTTGGGGGGTCATTTCAAGTCTATTGAGAGTAATACCTTAATTAATTAAAATAACAACTCAGAGATAACAAGGCCATTTGAATGATACACATTTCAAATTATTGTAACACATTTAAGTAACTGTGTATTCAAAAATTTTAAGTCTATACCATAAAAGCTTGTGGAAAGGGATGTTTCTACCACCAACTAAAGGAAAAAAAAGCAGACCAAGGAGTCATTTCACAAACTATACACCCTGAAAGGCAAGTTGTTTACAAACAGTGAAAGCCAAAATCAGTGTTCAGAATGCAGACTGAGACTGAGAAATAAGGGAATAAAAACATGCAAAGTCTACTCAACTCGTCTTAATCTGAGCAGATGAGCAAATGTTCATTCTGGAGTTGCGTGGATCCATATTTCAAGTCCGAAAATTAGGGAATTTCACAGCTACACAGTTCCTGACTGTCCCATGAGCAATGAAGGGAAACTGTGCTTGGCCTTCTCCTTTCACGCAAGGGTCACGGGAGCTCTCAGATGATTGTCAAACCTCGACTGTTCACTGTTTCTGTTCCATGATTAGAATGGTCAGGTTGTGATGTTATAGACCCTTAATATCTGAGGCATACATGTTCAATCTTAAGTGGTGTTGACTACTGATTTTGCGTGTGTGTGAGTGTGTGTGTGTGTGTGTGTGTGTATAGTAGTAGTAGTAGATGTGATGTAATGTGTATGGTGGTATGTGCACATGTTTATGTATATGTGACACCCCACAGCAGTGCAGAGGGCAGAAGAGAACATCAGGGTACCCTGTCGCTTGGTCATCTGCTTGATTCATGGGCATGGGGGCTCTTCACTAATCAGTAGTGTGGCCATGCCTTGCTATCTGTGTTGGTACTAGAGAATTGAACTGTGTTCTCAATCCCCTTTGGCCCTCGTGCTTATGCCGGAAATGTTCTTAATTGCTCAGCCATTTCCCCATGACTGGTGCTAAGCACTTTTAGAGAGATCTTTTTAAAATTGTGAAGTTTGAGGGATCCACTGAGTAGAGAATGACTTGTGCTCAGATTAAAATGGAGGTGAAATAAACTGAAAAGACTGTGGACCACAGTGATCAACACCACCAGAGTCACTGGCCCACCTGATGAAATTCATCTTCCCAGGAATGCCTCTGGGAGGCCTTTCTGGGTGGTTTCCTCACTCTTATCAATAATCATCCATGCTATTGGGCAAAATATGCCCATTTTGCCCATGCGTGCAGCTTATGTAGGGATCACTTTCTTTGCAGTTTTGTTCCTTGCGTCTTCTCAAATTGCTTACAAAGTTGTGAGTCACTAAACCACCAGAATATCACAAGTATTTAGAATGATATGAACATTTAAGAAATATGTCTGAAGAAGCTGGAAGGTGTTTGAAAATCACTGCAACAGATTTTTTTCCTTCAAACCTGCTCTAGCCTCAGTTTCAACACCTGAAACGGACTTCTTGCTGCAAAGACACAAGCATTGAACCCACGCAGCAAAAGCATGAAGCTAGCCTGGGCCACTTTCCCTGGCTTGTTTAGGAAGCCATAATTATATAGCAGAACTCCTCCTCCTTTCTCATACAGAACTCTTGTGAAAAGAAAGCTGATGGGCTATCTTGCAAAGAAGAGAATTTGTATTTAGTTCAATCCCAATGGTACTATTATAGTGACATTAATGTCTTTTGAGGGGCATCCTCCTCAGCTGTAGGATAGAACTTATCTCATTTCCTATCACCAGCCCCTGTGACTTCATATAGAATTCCAGAATTCTGATAAACTGTCATGTGGAAAAATGATAAAGTGATTTATGCTCAATTTTGCTGGAAGGGAGAAATGCAAGGGCTGTCAGTCTGGTCTTGAGAACAAATGAGTTACAGTTCATGAGGCAGCTCAATAAGGCTATCATTTCCCATCAGCTCCATCACTGACGGCTGAGATTTACTAGCTGGGGAAGGGGAAAGGGCTGAGATTTGGTGCCAGGTGAATCGGCACGATTATGCCATTAACCAAGCTTGCTTATAGACAAGAGGCTACCATGAATATTTGATAGAAGCGTCTTCCCAGAAATGCTTGTGAAACCTTGCATCACTTTGCTTTCATTTGCCAGGAGCCTCTCCAATCCATCCATGTGCATCTCTTTGAAAAGTGACCAATCATAAACCACAACGACATTTGGGATTCTAGGTTTTTGCTGCTCCAGCTGGTGGCATGTTCCTGTTGGCAATCTGTATGTGCAGAGTACTAATTCTCTGTGTCCCTTCCTCATACGATAAAGTGAAGAATCTCTCTTCTCTGACATGCTCTATACATTACACCTGTCATTATCCATCTGACATAGTGGTGGTGAGCACACAGCCTTCCAACCCCCTGTGCTCAGAGAGAAGAGACTGCAATCTATCACATTTGCTGTACTCAACAGGAACACAAAAAGTGAAGAGGACTCAGATTAAACCAAAAATCATTCTTGTTGATTTTCTATGAAATAGAACAACATAATTTTGTAATTCTAAAATTTTATGTATGCCTCTTCCTTGAGATGCCAATTTTTTTTCAGCCAAGGAGCATTGGAAGGGACATTTTACACAATTTTATATGGATTAGGTTATTTTTAAAAGAAAACAAGGTTAATAATTGATCTTTGGAGCCAGGAAAATTATCTCAAAATATCTAATGGGAAGTTTAGAATTTTTTGTTTGATTTATAATCAGCCATACATGGTCTCAAATACATTGTATTTATTGTATTCTTCAGCATACTTGGTCCAAAAGATAACAGTAGATGTTGTATAAACATATGGGGGGTTGGGACTTACCTGGGAGGATGCTCTGAGCTGCTGAGTATGGCTTGGTTCTCTAGGGGCACTGCAAAGACAGGTTGCTTCAGTGACTAAGTGAAATATTAACCTCTCTTTAGAATGTCTACACATCTGGTCTAATAAAATAATGTACAAAAATGTCTTCCTTATATATGAGAAAACCAGTGTCTGATCACTAGGCCTTTTGCTACTGTGAATTGTCATTAGCATAACAGGTTTGAGATTGCCTGAAAAAAATGTACTCAACAGAGGACAGTGTCCTACATCCAGATCTCTTGATGAGCTTCCCAGAAGAGGAATCTCCTAGTGTGAGAGCAATAGGATGGGAACTGAGCAGCATGTCTGAGAAATCCAAGGAAAGCGAGATGTAAGGCTCAGCATTGAAGTGACCCTCAGAGTTCCCTTTGCCAGCCTCAGGAAAAAGTTTATGTGAAAGAGGAAAGGGAATGAATTACAGACAGAAGTCTCAGCCATCAGTTTACTGAAGGAGTGTTTATAGTGCCCAGATCTAAGTTCTGCAGGTGTAATACATATTTTGATCCTCAAAACAATCTTTAAGCATAATTTTACTAATCTCTCTGCTAAACCCAAAAGTACAGGGCACTGTTTACTTACTTCCATCTCTGGACTAGTAAGTTACTGAGCCAGGATTTGACTCAGGTCGTTTGTTTTGTCCATGTTAGAAGAGCTGTCACCAAGGAAACAGACTTTAGAGGAAATGTTTCTGAGATAATTTTTGATGCTTGTGTGAGTGTAAAATGTTTGCTGCTGAGATCAAACAGCAATAAAATTATATTTTTCTCAAATGCTTCTTTCATAGGCTTAACTAATCCTTTATACTGAATAGCCATAAAGCATAAATCCTTTAGTCTAGAGAGATTTAGTTTTGTTTGGTGTTTAGAAATCCCACTTACAGATACACAAAGCTAAAATAAAAATGCCTGATTAAATATATAGTTACTTCATAATTTTTTATTTCAAAATCCCCAATGCAATATATTGCATCAAAGACCCTTTTAAAGTTTAAGCCAGCCATAATATCAAGTCTTAACTGATAGGCATTCAACCCAAAGATTTTTATTATTGTAATCATGTAATTTTGTCATTCAGCTTTAACAACTAAAATGGTCTTGCCTTACATGCTTCCATTTGGTAGAGTGATGGAAATGATACACTGAGGATTGTTAGATTTAGCATCTAAATGCATTAATGTACGGCAGTATTCTATCTAATTAAACTAGCCCAGAAATGAAAGTGTAGCAGAGTGGGAGCTGGTAGAGCAGCCCCTGAGCATGTGAGAACCTGGATTCAATATCCAACAAATACATATACACCCTTTCTAGCACCACGTGTGCTCTCTCATAAAAATATATTTTATATTTGTCTCAGTTCCTTTTTCTAAGTAACAAATGAGACACACAAAATAATGTGGACTTGTCAGTTAAACCATCCCTTCAGATCCATAAATGATGGCCATGTCATAAAGGAACCTATTTTCATTGACGGAATTCTGCACTGATCTAAGGCATCATAGTGGGAATAACAGGATATCCAGCTCATGTCCATTCATAGAAGCAGGTGGATGCAGCAAAAACAGACACAGATTTGCCCAAGACATCCTTCCTTGGTGATGTAAGTTTACTTGGAGTGAGATGCCTCTTGGCCCCCCAGTCACATATCCTTCTCCAGTTTTAGAAAGAATTTCCTTTGTCTCTGTCTTTTGGGCTTACCTATAATCCCAACACTTCTCTGACCTCCAGCATACCATCCTGGCCCAGGCCACTGCTCTCTCCTGCTGGGTTTTCACTGGTTCCTGCCTCCAGTCTCAGTACAGCAGCCAGAGCACTATCTGATTAAGTAGAAACCTGCTAATGTCACTTCCTTGCTAAACAACCTCAAAAGGCTATCTCGTCCATTGAGAAAATATGGGCAATGGCTCAGAGATGTCCATATGGGCCTCGTGTCCCCATCTCCTTGTTCACCCCTTTCACTCAGTGTATAGACAGAGTGTCCTCCAACCCTCCAGGCTCATACTCAAGGCTATTCATGGCTTTCCCATCCTTAGAATGCCTTCCTTCAAGGACATCTGGATGATTTTCCAAGTCAAATGCTTTTCTGTGGATTTTTCCTTAACCACACATTTCTAACTTATAGGCCTTCATTTTTCATTTTTAAAATATTTATTTATTTATTTATTTATTTATTTATTTATTTATTTATTTATGACAGAGTAAGAAAGGAAGAGGCAGATATAGAGAAAGAATGGGTGTTCCAGGACCTCCAGCTACTGCAAACATACTTCAGACCATGAACCACCTTGTGCATCTGGCTTATGTGGGTATTGGGGAATGGAATCTGGGTCCTTAAGCATTACAGGCAAGGGCCTTAACCACTAAGACATCTCTCCAGATCTTCATTTCTCAATCTAGGTGGCATATTTCTGTTTTTCTTACTTGTCTTTATATTTTATACTTACTATGTCATTATATATAACCATAATAGTCCCCTTTTTCCTCTGGAGATATATGCCTAAACCTCCTAAGGATGCCTAAACTAAACCAAACACACAACCAATCTTATATATACAAGAAGGTTTTCCTACATTATCATACTTATGATAGTTTAATTTATAATTCCTAGACACAGTAAAAGAGTAACAACAATAACTGAGAAAATGGAGTTTTTGTAATACACTATGATAAAATTCATTTACTTATGGTTTCTGTTTATTACTAGAACATCCCTTTAATATTTTTGAGTATTGTAAACCATGAAAAAATGAAATAGCAAAATAGTGGCAGGTAAGAAGGAACTCTATAATGTATTAAGATTACTTACTTAACTTACATTGAAATCCATTATGGAAGGGAACATTTTTCTACCTATAATATATTCCCCAATTATCCTATGCCTGTTAAAAGGCAAATTCTTACCTCTATTCTCTATCCTTCTCTTTCTGTTCCCTTCCCTTAGTTTGGTAGTTTGAATGGATGTCCCCCAATAGATTCAGGTGTTTTATTAAAGCTGTACCTTGGATTTCCAGCCACCTGGCTCGAAGAAGTGTCACTGGACAGATCCTGGGGTACATCCTTAAGGTGTTACTGGGGGTGGATCTGTTTCAGACTAGAGGTGTGCAAAGTGCTTGAGCTCTACCTGGATTGCCTGCTGTTTGGCTGCCAAGTTATGCTCTTGCTTTTGGTGTTTCATTTTCTCTTTTTTGTTATCAGGGAACATCCTGCATCTGTAAGTCAGAAATTAATTCCATTCATCCAATAAACTGTATCTTGTTTGGAGGTTCATCCCAGCAACCTGAAGCTGACTATGACAGAAATTGTTACCAGAGAGCAGGCTGTTGCTCTGTGATGAATCTGACCATGTTGACTTTGGTTTTTGGAGCTTTTGATTTGGAGGAATGAGCATGGACTTGGTACTTGCAACTGAAGATGCCTTCCAGAGTAGTATGCCAAGTTTCATGAATTATTCTGGTGAAAGTTTGAAAGTGCAGAGAGAATTGTATTTGGAGGCTTTGCTTATGAATTTTCTAAGAAGAATGACTGCAGAGGACTTTGTTGGAACTGGGCTACTGGCATAAGGACTGACTATGTTCTCCTGTCTATGCTCAGAGGGTTTGATCAAGGTTAAATTTGTAATACACTGATGTACTTAGCTAAAGATATGGACCTGAGAGGTATAGAATTTAAAGGTGGAAAAACTCAAGTTTAAAATTTATTGGCATGGAGACTGGCTTTATGTTACTGAAGCTGCTATTGTCCAATACATTAGCAATCTTATGAAAGATGACCTAACTACTTTACATTGAAACAATGGAGAGCATGACTGATATCATTCCACCCCAGAAAGACTAAATGGTTAGAATGTAAACTATTTTGAAAGGAAGGAATCTGCTCTTCAAGGCTATAATATGGCTGTGTACTGCATACCTGGTATTGGTTTAGGGGGCATGAAAATGCATGGAGTGTGTCATGAAGTGCACATGGTCCCAGGATCCACTGCTGAGATATAGTATGAGCAAGATGTGATGACCCTGAGGAAGAGACTAGTGAGGCCATGGAAAGATGGACCATGGTTTGCTTGGAGACCCAACGATGTTTTGGATATACAAGGACTGTGCAACAGCTACCATGGAGCACTGTTGGCTCAGGATGGAAGTTTTCCCTGGCTACTCAGCCAAGGTGGAGGGGCAGAAATGGAAAATCCAGAGACTCATCACTGGTCACTTGTTATGGATATTGGACTTGAACTGCAGTTTCCCTAATGGTTGTTGAATTTGCCTGGGTCTAATCTCTCCTTGTTATGCCTTCTAGCAGTTGGAAATGTTTACTCTGTGTGATTATATGTTATAATTATGTAATTTGTTTTGATTTTTACAAGACTCACAGTTAAAGCATAGCTTTAAATCTCCGATGAGACTTGGGATTTTGGAGCAAACTTAAGTTGGTAAAGAGTGTGAAACCCTTGAATTTGGTCTGAACACAATATACAATGTGAGATGATTATGAATCTATTGTGGGTCAGAGTCAGAACGCTGTAATTTAAATGGACGTCCCCCAGTAGATTCACGGCTTTTATTAAAGCTGTAACTTGGATTTTCAGCCACCTGGCTGGGTGAGATGTCACTGTGGGTGGGTACTAGAATTAAGCCCTAAGGTGTTACTTGGGCATATCAGTTTCCAGCCTAAATGTATGCGTAGTGCTTGAGTTCTGCCTGGATTCCCTGCTGTTTAGCTGCCAGTTTTTGCCCTTGCTTTTGTTGGTGGGTTTTCTCTTTTTGTTATTCTGGAACTTCCCCTGCATCTGTAAGCCACAAATAAATCTCATTCCTCCCATAAGTGGTGACTGGTTTGGAGGTTCATCCCAACAATGGGAGGCTGACTATGACAGAAGAATTTTCTACTTATGATATATTCCCCAATGATCCTATCCCTATTAAAGGTCAGAATATTTCTTCTATTCTCTCCTTTCCTTTTTTTCCCTTCTCTTCTCTTGCTTCAACCCACTCTTTCATCTTCCCTCCCTTATGTCTTCAATACCCCCTCTTTCATTATCTCTTCCTTTCTCACTTGCTCATTTCCCTCCTTCCCTCTTCTGCTTCTTCCCTCCATTGCTTTTATCCTCTCTCATTTAATGAAGTGGATCAGGAAAGAGGTATGTTTTCTGAGTATGCCTTCAGTGAGAAGAAACTTCTCTTCCTGCAGTGCTTTGGGTCTTAACCTAGAAACTTGAAGTACAATGTCACTATAAATTTTGTTGAGTGACGTAGGAGACATGTCCTTTGTGCAGAAAGTCAAGCTGTGAGGAAAATTAGTAGAGACTGCCTCCAATGGATAGGATACCATAGCTGAATTATAAGAATTATTTTCTGATCTGTAGCCTTCCTTTTTAAACAACAAGTAAATAGTCAAGAGAGTGTTCAGATATTCTCAAAATTTATTTCTATAATTTGGCTGTCACTTCCTTAGATGTGGAAATATAGAGACATATGGATGTGACAAGAACGGCCTCATTGGAATCATACTTAGTGAGTAGAAGAGGTCTATACTTCCTATATGGTTAAGCAGAGAGTGAAGAGTTCATAGAAAGAGTTTCCGTTACACATACCTTACACTCTTCACATCACTGTTATATAGCATAATACAATTGGAAACATATAATAAAAATGGAAATTGAACATCATAATTATCATGATGGTGTAATGAATTTTTGTATACTTCCTGAACTTAATTTTTACTTTCCTCTGTAGGTTTTTGTTTGTTTGTTTTGTTTTTCAGGGTAAGGTCTCACTCAAGCTCAGGCTACCTGGAATTCACTATGCAGTATCAGGATGGCCTTGAACTCACAGTGATCCTCCTAACTCAGCCTCCCAAGTGCTGTGATTAAAAGTGTGCACCATGCCCAGCTCTTTTTTAAAAAAAAATATTTTATTTTTATTTATTTGCTTGAGAGAGATACAGAAAAAGGCAGAGAGAGAGAGAGAGGGAGAGAAATGGGCCTGCCAGGGCCTCCAGCCACTGCAAATGAACTCCAGATGTGTGCACCCCCTTGTGCATCTGGCTCATGTGGGTCCTGGAGAATCGAGCCTCGAGCCAGGTCCTTAGGCTTCACAGGCAAGCGTTTAACCACTAAGCAATCTCTCCAGTCCATCTGTAGGGTTTGAACACATACAAATCTGTACTTCATCCTAAAGCATTATACTCACTTAACTATCCAACAGAAAACAGCCTCTCTGTAATATTCCTGCTCACTATTGTGTGGAGAAATCAAGTCACCTGAGCAAAGCCAGAGTCTGATATGATTCCTTGTCTGTTTTGTTTATTAATCATCAAGTTCTAAATTTGTTGTTCCTATTGGCTCCTAAATGTACTTAATCCTTCTGAGAGGAATTAGAGACAGAAAGAGACAGAAAGAAAATAATCATGACAAAAAAAAAAAAACTTAGATGCAGGGCTCCTCCCCTTTCATTGCTCACCATCTGTCTGACCTTTCACAGCTGAACTTGTGGCCATTTCTTCACATTTTCCAATTTCTTAGTCTGTTCTCATACAGAATCTAGCCTCCCTGCTCTGGCAAACAGCTCTGATGATATTAACTGTGGCCTCCTTGTCATCAACTAAATAACAAACGCCTTTGGTCCCTATCTTACTTGCTACATCAGCATCATTCAACACCAATTTCCACCCATAGTTCTTGAAACATTTTCTTTCCTTGTCTTCTGGGATGTAACAGCCATCTGTTTTTCCTCTGTGAATGCTTCTGCAGTGTCTCTTTTTATAAATGTATTTTTATTACCCAGCTGCTAAATCCCGGAGTTAGTAAAGAATTGATCCTGGTATACTGCACTGTCCTATGTGATCTCATCCTTACCTGGAGTTTGAATTTCCTTCTTTTAAATCTATGTAGATGATTCACCAAACCATATCCAGTGCATACTTTGAGGTTTCAGAGTGGCATGTGTGATAAATAACTTTGAATTGTCACATTCACATTTCTTCCTAAAGAGACTCAATGTCAATCAATGTTCTCTGGCTCATGAATGATACCACACATTATCTTGTGGCCAATTCCAAAACAAGAGGTATTACTTACTCCTCATGTACATCCTAAGCCTCAGAATTGCTGAATTTACCTGGTAATAATTTCCACTTGTCTTTATTTCCAATACAAATTCGTCTGCTTGTACATGGACTACTTGGCATGGCCTGCTGATGAGCACACACCTTTTATCATTATTTCCTCATGCAACAATTTATTGGGTTTTAAGAAGCAAATCTTATAGTTCCAGGCTTTTTTTTTTTCCTCTCAAACATTACTTCTGGCTACTCTTAGAGGTCATACTAAGCTCTTTAAAATTCCTTCAAAGTCCAGTAATTCTGAACTCTAATTTCTCTCTACTTGTTTTTTAGAGTAATCTCTGCTTAGGATGTAAAAAAAAAAAAAAAACAGAATATCAGTTAGTTCCAATACAGAAGAATATGACACTTATTTGTTTGTTCCTCTACCAAATAGTAGAATCTATAACTTCTCTTGAATACTATAGAGATTCATCATTTGTTGTTGATGGACACATTTTGGCAGAAGGGAAGCTATATGACTTAAAAGCTAGGATAGGAATGGTAATACAGGTCCTGTGGGAACTCTTGCTTTGGGGTCACTGATCTTTGGAATAGAGCATAATGCTCCGTAAAGGACATGTAGTTTTAGAAAAAGACCATCAAAAGGAATTTGGACCCTGACTCAGTTGAGGTCCCAGCTGAGACCCATCATCCACCTGATTGGAGTGTGAGTGATTGAATACACTTTCAGATGACATCAGCCCCAGGCTGAGCTGGTCTAGCTTAGAGTTAGAAGAGCAGAGAAAAGATGGGCTGCTGATAAACAGACAAACTAAATGCACTGCATATAATTTTGTGTGTATAAATAGAAAACTAAGAATTTTATTACTGGCACATTTTAAGTGAAAAAGATCTAAAATACTTTTATTTTTCATTATATTACTGGTATGTGTTCATGGTACTATGCTATAGTTCAGGATATTCTCCAAGTCCAACAGCATGAGTAGATAATGGTAGAAATAGATAATTAGTTTCTTGACTACAGCCATATCACTCTGAACATGACAGATATAGTCTGCTAGATATTATTCTCTTGTGTGTGTGTGTGTGTGTGCGTGTGCACATGTGCGTACATGTGTGTGTAGGCCAGAGGTAAACATAAGGTGCTTTCCTCAGTGGCTCTCCGTGTTCATTATTTAAGACTGTGTCTCTTCACTCAACCTACAGCTCACTGATTCTGTTAGTCTAGCATGTCAGTGAGTACCACTGAAGAAGGATTCTATGTCCCTACCTCCCACTGCTGAGCTAATAGGCACATGCTATGATACCCACCATTTTAAGTAGATTATAGGGACCCAAACTCATCTCCTCTTGCTTGAATTTTAAGCATTTTGCTCATTAGGCTATCTCTCTATTCAAGACATGTAATTCTTTGTGATTGATCTCAATCCTTTTCATTACAAACACTCTATTAACTCATACCTAAGGACATCACTTGGATTAAGGTTGAGTTGTTCTGTAGTGGATAATGGTAGTGGCTTGAATGTAAAATGTCCTCCATAGCCTCCTGTGTTTGTGACTAAGTTTCCTAATTAGTCCCTAGCTGGTGGAGCCTCTGGATGGTATAACCTTACTGGAGATGTGTTTCTGGAATGAACCCTGGAGTTGATTATTTTAGCTAACTTGCGAGTGCCAACTTTCTGTCACTGTTCTCTCTCTGCTACTTATATATTATGTGATCATGAAGTGCACAAGGTTCTGAAGATGGCAATGGGAAGCAGAGTTGACAACCAGCATGGAGATCCTGTGAGGCTGTTGTATGGAGCTATGATGATGAACCATGGGTTGCAGTGGAGAACTCAGGATTTTGGAGATGCCAGGACTGTAGGACAGATGCCAGGAAAGCTGCTATCTCTGGCTCAGGAAAGCAAGAAGCACAGTAGGGGAGCAGAGTTAGGCCTGGTGGAGCCCACCAACTTCATCATGCATCCTAGCTGCCAGAAATGGAGCTATAGGATTGATGTTTGCCCTGCTGATTTTTGGTCTTACATTAGTCCAGGAATTCCTTATAATGCCTTCTTATTAATAATTGGAATGTTTTCTTTATGCCATTATGTGTTGGAATTATGTAACTTGTGTTTTGACTTTACAGGGCTCACAGTTAAGAGACTCTCTTAAATCTCTGGTGAGGCTGGACTTTCAAATAGTTGGGAAATTGATAATGACTATGAGGACTTTTAAAGCTAGACTGAATCAATTTGCATCATGGCATGATCATAAGTCTATGGGTGTCAGGAGTAGAATGTGGTAGTTTGAATTTTAAATATCCTCCAAATCCTCCAGTATTTTAAATTAAGTTTTCCTTTTAATACCTACCTGGTCTTTAAGGTGTGGAGGAGGGGTGATGCTAGGAGTGGGCCTTGGAGTTGATTAGCTAAGCCCTCTTTTTAGTGTCGGCTTTCCATGACTGTTCTCTCTCTGCTGATATATGATGTGAGCCCATTGTCATGCCTTTTACACCATGACTAATCTTCCTTCAAAACTGGAAGCCTGGGATAAATCCTTTCCTCCCATAAGCTTTTTCTATTCAGGTGATTTGTCCCATCAAGGAGAATGTATCCACTACAGCATTTTTTTTTTTTTTGGTTTTACCATGTAGGGTTCCACTTTAGCCCAGGCTGACTATGTAGTCTCAGGGTGGCCTTGAACTCACAGCAATCCTTCTACCTCTGCCTCCTGAGTGCTGGGATTAAAGGCATGTGCCACCATGCCCGGCCAATACAGCATTCTTATCAAAATGATTATCTTTAAGTATTGTACCTATTCTCATGCTTTCATGCACATGCATCTATTCCAGGCCTTGTTATCTCTCACCATTCAGTTGTTCTCCTTCTATACCTTTCTTTAAAAATAAAAGGTTTTTTTTGTTGTTGTTTTTTCTTTTATGTCCTTGAATATAGTCAGTATGTTTTTTCACTTGAGGCCACTGTTGTTCCAAAGTGAACAAGTAGATACACTGCAGAAACTTCAGCCTTTGGAACATTTTTCCCTCCTTTAAATATTGTTCCATCACTGCAGTGCATGTGTATACAGAGAAAACTGATCCATGATCTAAGTTTAAACTTCATCTTCTTCTGTCAGCTGGTCACAAATGATGTCCCTCCCCTCCATCCATATGGCCTGAGGTACTAGTGCAATAGTGGGCTAAGGGATGGGGATCGAGAACACCTGCTTTAGCATCTTGAAACCTCTGGTCTGCTCATGGGCAATTCCAGAAATACTGTTTGTGTTTTGTACTTCACTGATGGTGAGCACAAATGAATGTATAACTTTGTTTGCAGACTACAGATCATGATGAGATATTTTGATAAATAGATTCTTCACACCTATGTTTAATGGAAAATTTATCTCTATCAGGTCAACTATCATGCCAGAAGATCTCTTGAAATGAGTTTAACCGATACCCTAAACTTGATATCCCTAAGTAAAGGCCTTTGTTAGGGGCATCTAAACTTATGTTCTTTCTGGGCCACATTGGATGAAGTAAAACCTGTGTTGGGTAAAACATCAAGTACAAGTTTGACCTTTTTTTTTTTTTTTTTTTTTTTTTTTTTTTTGAGTTTTTAATGAATGGGGCTCATTCCCTGCAGATAGTTATAAAATTTTCTGGATTCTTAAGCTCAAAGAACAAGTTCATTTACATCACTGCTAGATCTCCTTTACGACAGATTCTAAGCATGCAGTCTTTCTCAAAGCATGCATCAGGAGTTCATTTGCAGTGGTTGGAGACCATGGCATGCCCATTCTCTGTATCTGTCTCTCTTCTCCTTAGCTCTCCTGCTTGCATATAAATGAATAAACAAACTATTTAAATTTTAAAAGTTTAAAGTTTTGGGCTGGAGACATGGCTTAGTGGTTAATGTGCTTGCCAGCAAAGCCAAAGTACCCAGGATAAATTCTACAGTAACCATGGAAAGCCAGATGAACAATGTAGCACATGGATCTGGAGTTCATTTGTAGTGGGATAAGTTCATGATATATTTATACATAAGACACATTTTACATAAATCAGGGTAACCACATCATATATAATGTTAAAACATTAAAGTTAGTTTATTTACATCTGCACAGTTAAACTCACTCTAACACATGATATAGTAACCTCATATTGAATATTGTATTCTTGAATTAAGCTTTTATTTCTTTTGTGATACATTTAACATACATATTATATTAGAGCATATGAAACTTAAGATTGTAAATTACAGTTTTCTCATCTTTTTCTATCAAAATGGAAGTTAAAACTCAAAATTTGCCAGGCATGTGGTTCATGCCTTTCATCTCAGCACTTGGAAGGCAGAATTAGAGGATTGCTGTGAGTTCAAGGCTATCCTGAGACTACATAGTGAATTCCAAATCAGCCTGGGATAGAATGAAACCCTACCTCACAAAACAACCAAAAGAGAGAAAGAGAGAGAGAGAGGGCTCAAAATTTGACAAAAAGGAATAATTTCTTATTGAGATAAATGCATGAGTCAAAAAAACTTTTTAAGAAAATAAATAACCTTTGGTCTGAAAAGATTGCTCAGTGGTTAAAAGCGGTTGCTTACAAATCCATGTAAAGCCAGGTGCACAAAGTGCTGCATGTGTCCAGAGTTCATTTACAATGGCAAAAAGCTCTGGCATGCCCATTCTTCCTCCTCCCTCCCTCCCTCTCTCCCTCTTTCCCTCTCTCCCTCTCTGTCTTATATAAATAATAAATAAACAGATAACTTTAAAGTCATTTAGTTATTTAATAACAGAAATGCCTCCTAGAAATATTTTGTAGAACTTCTTCATGCTGCATATGCAAAATTTATATAGAGAATTTATGCTTACATAAGAAAAATGAACTTCTATAACTTCCATTTGAAGAGGATCCTTTTGTGTGAAGAATGGGATGTGTATGTTCACATGTGTATAGGGTACATGTGTGTAGATGTACAGGCATGGGTGCACATGCATATGAAATTCAGAGGTTGTTATAATGCAATCACTATCCACTCTATTTTACTGAGACAGGGTCTGTTATAGCTACTTAAAAAAAAACATACAAGCATTTATTCCATGCTTACAGAGCAAAAGGGAAACACCATCAATGGCAGAAGAAGCTGACTCATTCCAGCATGCATTATAGTACTGAAAGAAAAATGATACAAGCAAGCACAAACAGCCAGAGCTGCAACTGTCTCTTTCCACACCTTCCTTACAGCTGGACTACAATGTTTGACTCCAGTGACATGCTTCTTCCTCAGCAAGGCTCTGTCTGCTGGAGACTCAAGTTGTAAATTCAATCTGAAATCAAAATCCCTGAGACTATGGAGAACATACATTTTTATTCAAACCAGCACATTAGGCCCCTGGCCTCCATAGACCCAGGACCATCTCACAATGCAAATTGCATTCAGTCTAACTTCAGAGATTCCCATAATCTTTTACCAACTTTAAAATTGTTCAAAAGTCCAAAGTCTCATCAGAGATTCAAGTCAATCTCATAACTGTGAGCACTGTAAAGCTCAAAACACAAATTACATATTTCTAACACATAATGGCACAGAGTAAACATTTCCTTTCCAAAAAGTCACAGCAAAGAGAGACAGGACCAACGCAAAATCAATAACCTGTAGATCAACATCAAAAACTTGCAGTTCAAGTCTAACATCCGTAACCAGTGATGACAGTTTCTGGATTCTAATTCCATCCCTCAAGCTGAGCAGGCCAGGAAAAATTCCATCCCAAGCAAATAGCACTCTATGGCAACCATTCCACAGTCCAGGTATATCTTTGATTCTACACTGCAAGCCATAGTTCATTTTCATAGCTCCGTACAAGGGGATTACTTTTCTCCATAGAGGATTTCTATCCTGCTTCATATGCCACATCTCAGCAGTTCCCAGACCAATTCATCTTCATACAATGGCATTACTGGGTCTCCACACAGGGATTCCAACATCCCTGCTTCACATGCCACATCTCAGCAACTCCTGAAACCTGTTCACTTTAATATAGTGGTCATACTAGGACTTTGTACAGGGACCTCAATCTACTTCGTGTCCTGATTTTCTGCATTGTTAATGCTTCCAAAACTAGCACCAGGTGTGAGACATAAACAAATTTGTAAATCAAGGGGAAAATAAATCTTGACCTTTAAGAGCAGCCTACTCCTTCACCAGTCTTTCTTCATATACCTTTTTTTTTTTCAGTGGCTAACTCCCAGGGCATCATTTCCATTGTTTTAATGCAAAACTGTTGTCACACCTATAATAGTGGTAATCAATTAAACAATTGCAGTTTAAAACCAGTCTCTGTGCCTGTAATTTTAAACTTGCTTAAATTTTTCTTGTGATAAACTATACATCTCTCATATATTTCTGTTCTGCTAATCACACTAGTCCATTACTTTTAAACTCAACCTTGATCAAACTTTCAGGGCAGGGGTGGACGAATGAAGTCAACCTTTACACCAGCACCCAAGTTCCAACAAAGTTCTCTATCCCCTTTGAAAGTTCATAAACCAAACCTACACAGTCCATAATTCTCTCTTCATTTATCAATTCATGGGATCATCAGAATAGCACATCACCTCTGGTTGCAGCATTGCAAGGCTTTCAAGTCCAAAGTACCAAGTCCTTCCACATTCTTCCCACAAACAAATTCCCAAAAGACCAAAACCCACATGATCAGATTCATTGAAGTAATGACCCCTCTTTATTGTACCATATTTTCCATTACAGTTCTTTTCTTGTTGATGGGACAAACATCTGGCTAGAAAACTAAAAGATCCACACACACACACACACCCCAATGATGCACTTCTTCTGCAATAGAGCTCTACCTGCTAGAGACCCAAGTTGTTAGCTTAATCTTAATCAAAAATCTCTGAGGCTATGGAGAACATACACTTGTATTCAAACCACCACAGGCTCTCTTACTTGAGCCTAATGTTTGCCAATTTCCCAAGTCTTGATATCCAGGTAGATCCAGGGACCACCTGTCTTTGCCTTAACATAACATGCACTAAGACTACAGCTGAATAACCACAATACCCACACACACACACACACACACACACACACACAAGCATTTACCTGGGTGCTGACGATTTCTAACACTTGAACAGCCATTGCTTTACTCACTGAGCAATATCCCAGCCGAAAGAGGACTCTTACAAACAAATAATACATGAATACAAATGGCTATATATGAGATAAATTATATAGATTATTTGGTTATTAAAAGAGCATAGTTCAAATATGGAATGTTGCATTAAGCACCTTGGAGTAAACTATCTGCATGCACATCAGTCCATCCTTGAGTGGTCATTCTGTGTGCATAAACAGAAAGACATGCAAAAACAAACATTTTAGTACTTCATGAGAAAAGGAGTTAGGTGCTTGAGGGAAGAGTATCTTTCAACTTTATGTTCTTGCCCTTTTTACTACTTGAATTATATTGTATATATATTATTACTTTATCATAAAAATTAACTGAATTAAAATTGTTCATTACCTCAATAAATAAAGATTTTAATATAAACATACCTATATTTCTTAAAGGATGAGGTCACTCAGTTGTATATAACAATGCTTCTATTTTATTTTTTCTCAAATAATTCCCTACCTGGTCCACTCTGGAAGTACAACTTTTCAAGAGTCAGTAATAGCCATCATTGATTCAATATTGAAAATGTAACCATTTTTTCTCTCATAATTATCATATCACTGTGAGTTCAGGCTTCAGATTCTCAGGTCATAACACTGTTTGTGATTTACACCTGGTAATACTTTTGCCATACAAGCAATTATATAATAATAACTGAAGTATTGACTGAGAATTAAAAATATTATTTCCATGTGTTGATAGGTAGAGGAAAATATCTGTTGAATTCCAAGTAAACAAAGATAAAATAGATTTTAATTGCTTTATAGTTACTTAACAATTTGTTTTTAACTGACACAGAAAAATATAACTATTATATTTATCAATGGAGTATGATGCATATATATATATATATATATATATATATATATATATATATATTCTTGTAATATTTAAATCAGGTTAATATCTCCTCAAAGATGGATTTTTAATATTCATTAAATTTGATATAAATTACTTAAGTCAGTTATTCTTGTAGATCTAAGCAGTTGACTTATGAAATTGGGAAGGGAATGAC
The DNA here is from genome assembly GCA_036365145.1 of Orientallactaga sibirica. Lineage (NCBI taxonomy): Eukaryota > Metazoa > Chordata > Mammalia > Rodentia > Dipodidae > Orientallactaga > Orientallactaga sibirica. Next base: position 8,822,082 of record JAEOAD010000240.1, read on the forward strand.
CTCTTATAGGAAATAACACTGAAGTGACAACAATGAAATTCTGTGCTGGAAAATAAATCAGAAGCAGCAGTGCAGGTGTGTAATGTAAAAGATGTAAATGCCCTGACTGAATGGTGCTTTGGCAGCACAAAGGTGATACAGGAGCAGGTCATGGACTCTTCATTGCCTTCAGGTTTTCAGACATTCTGCCACCCACAGTAATTTCAGCCTGACTTCTGCTTATTTGCCTCCTATCTCTGGAAGCTTTTTCAGGATGGAAAGTTATTAGATGCCAATGAGTTTGTGGCAGTGTAACAGAAACTCATTTACTCCATTCCTCACTCCATGTCACATATTAACACCATGGCCTTCTATTTCCACTGTGTTCTGTGAAGTGCCATCACCCCTTCAAGTGGTTCAGTTGCCCTTCGCGCTACAGTGAATTCAGACATATGATGTGTGAAGTGATATAATGCATTAAGTATGATCTCCTCTGTTGCTCTAGACTATGAATTTACTTTTAAATTTCATTACAATTTTTTGTACACTGAATTTGTCAGAATACCTGGTGAGCTCATTCTCTGCTATTAGTCAATCAAATGGTATTATACAGACAATTTAATTTAATTTGGTTTTAATTTTCTTGTTAAAAAATAAGGAAATGAACACATAAATGATTAGTATTGATAAAGCAAATGCTCTGATCATACCTTTATGTGTACCCATAAGGTTGATCATTTTTTCCAATATTTTTATTTATTTGAGCTGAGAGAGAGAGGAAGAAAGTAGGCACACCATAGCCTCTTGCCACTGTAAGTGAACTCCAGATGCATGTGCCACATTGTTTATCTGGCTTTACATGGGTACTGGGGAATTGATCCCAAGCAGCAGACTTGGCAAGCAAAGCACCTTTAACCATTGAACAACCCCCCCAGCCCAAATTTGGTCTTTAAACAACTTGTTATTCAGTCTTACTGAGAAGTGGGAAATATTAATGTCAAAGACAACCCTGTCACTCTTTTACTAAATTTGAAATGTGCTTTTCTCTTCTTTTTGTGTATCTTGCTTCTGTAATTCACATTCAAGGAATTTGGCTAGCCATCAGTATTTCACTATTATCCCTTGCACAGCTCATTAAAAAGCTCAGCCTATTAGCCTACTGACAGCATTGGCTATATGTATACAACATAGATCTGGGAATTATTAAGTTCAATGAATAGGATGATGCATTTCCTTTCTGGAGATGTTGGCAGTACATCTTGAACATTTTAGTTCTTAGTGGTTATCCTTACTTAAGGAGAATAATGACATCTAGAACAGATTTACTAAGCTAAGTTCTAACTTCAGGTTCTTTAAAAAATAACTAAGTTATCTTAATATATTGTGAATATAATTCATGGTTTGGATTTATAGCATCCATCCATGTACTTACTTGCTCTAATGATTTTTTTAAAAAGACAAATAACTGGCCTCTTTACAGTGTCAAAATGGTTTGTATATATAATATATAAAAATTTAGATCACTAAATTATTGCCTGATCAAAATCAAGGAAATCAAGACTGGAGGGATGCCTCAGTGGTTAAAAGCATTTACTTGCAAAGTCTGCTGGTCTGGGTTTGATTCCCCAGTGCCCAGGTAAAGCCAGCTACATAAAGCAGTGCTTGCATCTGAAGTTTAATTGCAGTGGCAGCTGGCCTTGGTGACCTATACTTACTCTCTTTCTGTCTGCTTTTTATTTCTGTTTCTCTCTTCATCTCAAATAAAAAAAAAAAAAAAAAAAAAAACATTAAGGAAATGTCACTTGAATGGCAGAATAAATAGATAAGTAAAAAAAATAAACAAGTAAATATATATACATGTATTTATCTACTAATATGCTCTACAAATTGTAAAAGCAGCCACACAAATATTTAAGTAATTCTCTTAGCAAATTATTTTATGTTTAGGTTAGGCCCACTAGAATGATCATGGGAAATCAGACAAAACCGGGCGTGGTGGCGCTCGCCTTTAATCACAGCACTCGGGAGGCAGAGGTAGGAGGATTGCCCATGAGTTCAAGGGCACCCTGAGAGAACACAGTGAATTCCAGGTCAGCCTGGGCCAGAGTGAGACCCTACCTCGAAAAACCAAAAAAACAAACAAACAAACAAAAAAAACAGACAAACATCCTAGAATTAATATAATTTATACTATTAATATAAAAAGTATTGAAGCAGATTTTTGTTGTGATTTGCAGTTTACAAAAAGTATCTCTAACTACAGTGAACTGTCAATACTTTTAATAAAACAATTTAATTTGACTTCAATATACTTTTAAAATTTTATTAATTTGTTTTATTTATTTGAGAGAGAGAGAGAGAGAAAGAGAGAGAGAGGCAGACAGATAGAAAGAAAGGGCCTTCAGCCACTGTAAACAAACTCCAGACACATGAGCCACCTTGTGCAGCTGATTTATGTGGGTCCTGGGGAATCAAACCTCGGTCCTTTGGCTTGGTAGGCAAACATCTTACCCACTAAACCATCTCTCCAGCCCAGACTTCAATATTTTTGTGTTTTGTAATAAACACATTTGGGGATGGGATTATTTGAGACAAGAAAGAATGTCTGAGCCCGACTTAGCAGGCATTCACAGAGGTCAACAATGGCGAACAGTCAGAATCCAAATGTCTTTCTCCAGCCCCAGAACAACACGTTATAAGTAGAAGATGTTGACAGCTACATGCCATTCTTACATGTGTCCCCAAATAGAGATGTGACAAAAATCACAAGCTGAAAATTCACCAGGTCATTTTCTAGTTCAGGCAGAAGGCGCTCACAAATTAGTGGTGCAAAAGAGTATAAGCACTGTGGGTCTGAGATAACGTCATCCATGTTCAGACATTGTGTGCAATTCATCTCTCAATTTCAAGAAAAATTTACATGTACACACACGTATAAACAAACTTTCAAGTATGTAAATCATTAGGAAGTTTAATTGGAGACATTCAGTATAATGTGACTGTTATAACTCTCAGCATGGTCGTGATGAATTGGAGTAGTTATATAATCAAATATTGGATTATACCCCACGTGAAGACATGCTAATTAGATCTGAACTTAAATTGTCCTTAAGGGCCAGATGGACCAAATGACTGTTCCTTTTTTGGTTAGAATATTTTATTTGATTTTTAAAATCCAGTATAGTAAAAAACTGAAGTCATTTAAACTGAGTAAATTTGACTTTAAATGAATGCAATCAGTAAATGATACTCTCTAGAATGAATCTGAAAATTGCAATGATAATTTTGGATTTTCTTATGGTAACTAAAAGATTTGTATCTTCATGAGGGCAGAAAGTAAGATATTTTCAACTATCAATTGCACATTAAATTTTAATTATTTTCTTCCTTTCATACTTATTCCTATTACCACATCTCTCAAAATACGATACAGTCTATGATTGACTCCACCAGCCAGCTGAAAGACTACAAGTACTAACAGACTGGATTTCTGACCTAGTTTTCTTTTCTATTTTATCTTATATCAGATGGAAAATCTTGGACTGTGCCTACATATATTTAAATGTTTAGATGTGTTTAACATTTTCAAATCTTTAATTGTTCCTTATTTTAAATATGTTTTATTTATTATTTATGAGAGAGAGAAAGAGGCAGAGAGAGAGAGAGAGAGAAAGGGAGACAATGGGCACACCAGGGCCTCTAGCCAGTGTAAATAAACTTCAGATGCATTCACCCCCTTGTGCATCTGGCTTACATGGGTCCTGGAGAGTCGAACCAGGATCCTTTAGCTTTGTAGGCAAATGCCTTAACTGCTAAGCCATCTCTCCAGACCAAATTGTTCTGTATTTTAATATGCAAATTCCCTCTTAGTATATTCATGTCCATATAATAAATACTTGATATCTACATTTTTATGATTAAATGTATTATTTTGAACATTACTGATCTACAAAACATTGCCATATGACATCAAATTTATGAATGATGTAACTTACAGTTATGACTTTAACTCTTCATTTTGTAAGAATGTCATTTTTGTACCAAAAATAGCCTTACAATGGAAAGCAAAGAAATGGCAATAATAGACTACATGTCCTCATAAAGATATCACTTGATTCTGAGATTGAATAAACATTTAAATACAGAATACAGTAGAAATACCAAATTATCTACTCTTCACATTTGAACCAGAGCTTGGGAGATAATTGAAATTTTACAAACCAAAATTTCATTTAAGTTAATTTTAACACAATAACTTCAATTTCCATTCAAGTAGCAATTTATTTGCTTATAGTACACTATTTGTTAACTTTCATGAAATTTAAATATTAAAATATTTGAGATTCGGATTGCTTATAGTTTGGAAATCTGCTTCATAAAAAGAGAGAGTCAAAGTCAGTACAAATGCACAGAAACTACTCAACCCTACTATACAGGTATGTAAAAAAATAGGTAAAATGCATCTATGAAAGAAGAAAGGGGAAAAACATTTAAAATAATGAACCCTTTTAGCCCAAGCACACTTTCTGTGAAGTAATTTTATCATGATTATTCCTTCCACATGAAAACACTTATCTATATTCATTGAAAGAAAATGCAACTGCATTATCTGTAGGGCCCTAGTGAATACATATTTATTTTTCCTTTTTCTTTTGGATCCATTGATTTTGGTTCCCTGCAGTGTTTTCTTCTAATACCATACTTCATCAGATGTTTAAACTGCAACATTATGATATAATGAATTTACTGTTTGACTTTAAACCCTGTGAAGATAAATAATTCAACCCCCAAAAGAACCAAAGATATATATACACTGAAACCTATAGTTCAGCAAATGAACAGGGACCAGTAAAGCAATGAACTTTCTTTCTTTCTTTTTTCTTTTTTTTTTTTTTTTTTTTTTTTTTTTTTTGAAACAGAGAGATATAGAATGGGCACTCCAATGGGTCTCCAGACGTGTGTGCCACCTTGTGGGCAAGTGTGACATTGCACCCTTGCATCACTTTTTGCATCTGGCTAAACATGGGACCTGGAGAATCGAACCAGCATTTTTAAGCTTCACAGGCAAGCGCCTTAACCACTAATCCATCTCTCCAGCCCAAGCAATGAACTTTCTATGGTGGCACCCAACAAGAAGAGTGTTTCAAGGACAAGACTGGAGTTTCTTTGTGTGGTAAAAGGAATTGAATATATTAACTCTTAAAATCTCTTATAATTCATAATATTGCAATTTGTGTTCTTTTAAATAAAAGAAATAGGGCTTACTTGATCTTTTAAAATTCTTAGTTTGTGGACATGAGCACCATATTACAGAAGAAAGATAAGCTCCATTTTCACCATTAGGTTTGTAAGATCATCCACTGTGATGCCAAGAAAGCATTAAAGATACTATTGAGAATGTTTCCACAAACTTTCCATTTCCACCTAATTTTTGATAAGCATTAATAGTTATACATGATTATGATATACAAACAAGTATTTAAAATTTATAAATATCAAAACATCATTTTATATTGATAGGGGTGTGAAGAACAAACATATAGGGGGCTTTGGAGTGAATTCATGAAGTAAAGTGAATTTAGAATGACTTCACATTTTTTAATGTCTCTGGTAGAAATAGAGTATAACCCAAGTATGACTTAACCTTTAGAGTTTTATTCTTTTGAAGTTCATGCCAACAAGTCTATGCTAGGAATAAAAGGAGAACATATCAGAATAGCAGTCCTAATTAGGCATATTAATGTTAATCATTTTATACCACAAAACTAATTCTCTATTTAAACTGGTTTACAGTAATAGAAGCATCTCATTTTACGTGTAAGCCAAGGTTTTAACCACAATTAATGCAGTGGTTTGACATTATTTCCAACGAGGCAGTCATTCTCCATTGGAATCAAGAGAAAGTATACAACTTAACTGACTATCATAGTAACTGTTTACAGGTGCCAAGAACAGAAACAGACCTCATAGCAATTTTCACCTCATCACCTAAAATGGACTATTTTTGGTCATTTTCGGAAATGTTCTATGATGGATATAGTTTAATGGCCTTGCATAGTTCTCAAATCAATGGGATTCACCCTTAACAATGCCATATTTTATTTCATAATCCTGAGACTTGTTTATCGTTATTTTCTTATCCCAAGTTCTTAATCTTTTTCTAAGAAAATTTATTTTCTTCCTGTTTCTCAGTGTCTCCCTCACATACACACACAAATGTACATTCATACACATACCCAGACTTTCTGATGTCACTCAGCATGTTCCAAACAAGTAATGAAATATACAAAGAGGACTATGAACCCTCCAGACATAACAAACAATTTGCATACATAAATGTCACCCTCCCTTTTATATTGGAATCTGAAATGATGTATGATGAATATAAAACATTAAAAACACTTCTGCCTAAATATTTAAAAGTTTTCCCTTTGAACAGTCAATATGCTTCATCTAAAGACTGTTAGAAGAGGAAAAGAGCCATTTTGAGTGGGTAATGGGAGAGCTCTTGGCATAGTCGTTAGGAATAGTGTGATTTACCACGTAACTGAGGCTGAGATGGTACGCCATGTTGGTGATCACAAGTATTCCTAGAGTATTTACCATCAAGAGCAAAGGATGGCAGGACTTTGTGGATGAGCATTATGGATTTTCCTCAACTGCAGGAGACAGAGTTTTGAGAGCTGCATACTGATTAATACATAGCCTCATTGTAGTTAAAGAACATGTGGCCTTCTACCTCAGGCTTACATAAAATAATATGCCTGCATCAAGGGTAGAAAAGAAAGTTATTTGGTATAACCTAAGGGGAAGACAAAATAACAGCAAAATAGTACATCTCTATCTGGGCCAATGTTATTTAATAAATATTCTATCCAGTGGCTACAGGTAAATGCATTTGTAAAACCAAAAGACTAGCACCAAAACGTTATGTCAAAATACTTCCTTTCTTAATATGTTTTTGAATTACTGGTTTGTCTAAGTTTTTGTGTCTCTGTACATTAGACTGACATAAAACCAGAGTATGTTGACAGCCGCATTTACTATGGATAGTAATGATATTGAAAGTGTTTCCATATAGTTTACATCCTTCATACAAGTATAATTCACTTGACACATTACTTTAGACTAAAAATACCTGTCAATGATATACATAATATTAAATTATCACAGCAAATTGGCAAATGCAATGTCTTACCCAGAAAGCAGCATTCTCAACACTAAGTTTCCCTGTGGTTGAACTTTAAAATGTAAATGCATCAAAGTTTTTATTTAATTTATAGTTAATCATCAATATATTCATTTTTAAAATATTTTATTTTTATTTATTTGAAAGACAGAGAAAGAGGGAGAGAAAGAGAGAGAGAGAATGGGCATACCAGGGCCTCTGGCTGCTGCAAACAAACTCCAGATGCATGTGCTACCTTGTGCATCTGACTTACATGGGTCCTGAGGAATTGAACCTGGGTCCTCTGGCTTTGTAAGCAAGTGCTCTTAAGTGCTAAGCTATTCCTCCAGCCCTCTACATTAGTTTTGGTGAAGGAGCATTATGTAGAAAAACACAGAGCTTTGATTTCTGCTGTAGCTTAAAAGATCGTAGCTATTGACATAAGCTAAAGTAACTGGCCTTTTAAACCTGAAAATCTGATAAATTGCAATAACTTTTTCTTTTAAGTGAAAATTGATGCAGTGATGAACTTATTTTCTATAAGTATCCATGGATAATTATTGTGTTATTCTTCTGGTAGGATGTGTGAACCTATGAGTGGAAATGGGGAGGATATTTTCATGAATTGGAATATGTATGAGGAAAATGGAATTTCATTATTGGTCTTCTTTAATGATGTTGACTTTATTAATTTAAATAGTGTTTTATTTTATTCTTGCATACTCCATTTAAGAATCTCTATAAAACAAAACACATATGGGCTGTGAATATAGTTCAATGGAAGTGTTTTCCTAGCATGCACAAGACCCTGGGTTCAATCTCCAACACCATGAAAAATAAAAACGAAAAACAAAAGATAAGCATCCAATCTTGACAATACTTTAGCAAGAAGACCCATACACAGGTTATCAGGAATAAAGAATGAAGCATAAATGATCACATTTCAGTTATTTAATAAATTTATTCATATGTATTAAATTACTGATACCACTTTAAAGGTAAAATGCATATTAATCTTTTTACCCTTCCTGTGTTCAGGCAAATGTTATAAAGCTTTGAGCTTTACCTCAGGAGATTATCTATGCACATTTTAAAATATTTACATGAGAGACCATTAAGAAAAAAATGACTATTTGATTTTTTTCTGAGTATTAATGTTATTATTGTCTAGAAATAGACACCATAAACATGTTGACGTGCCCTCATGGATTTGACCTCAACCTGAGCTGCCCAGCACCAATCTATTGGTGAGAAAAAAGAGAACTTGAGACAAAACACCTGAAACAAAGGTATTACCAGCTGAAGTGTGAACACATTTAGGGAACACAAGTAGCACTATACAACCCTTGATACTGAGGAGTTAGAAAATATGAATGAAGTAGAAAGTGCATAGTTTATGCTTCAGAGAAGCATGACCAAAAATAAGATGATGCTAAAGGATCTCCAGAACTTTCAGTATTTTCTAAATATTTTTATTTATTTAAGAGAATGATAGAGAGAAAAAATGAGAATATGGGCATGCCACTTTGTGCATCTGGCTTTGTATAGGATCTGGGGAAGCAGACCAGGGCCAACAGGCTTTGCAAGCAAGTGTCTTTAAACACAAAGCCATCTCCCAGTGCCTTCTGGTATTTTTATTTGATTTTAAGTAATTATTTACATATTTTTATTATAAAAGTGATGTTTGCTATGAAAATCAAAGGACAAAAAAGAGATAAGTTAATAATCCTTCTTGTTACCTGCTATCATCAGTCTTCAGAATTAATAAGCAGGTTTGTGTGTATACTTTGGGCATTTTCAATATTCCTATCTAAATATATATAGAAACATATAATAAATATGTAATGTAACAAATGTCCTTTCAGCCTGATTAGCCTCATGACTAATAGCTTCGGAGGTTGTTTTACTAATATGAAAGTGAAAGTCAGATTCTGTCTCTGACAATGATTTGAGAAAACACTCCAAGAAAGTCTCTTTAACATTTTATAAGTAAGATGCTTGGAGTGGAGACAGTGTAGTAAGCAGTACCCACTATCATTTTAAGCCTCAGTCTTTTGCTTGTTTAAGACAGACCCAAACACATGCACGCGTGCACGTACACACACACACACACACACACACACACACACACACCTCTATCCCTAAATAGCTGAGTCTAATAGCTCATATCTCTTATCCAAGTACTTGAGAGGCTGAAGCAGTAGGATACCACACATGCACATAAAAACTATCCCTAAATATCTGAGTATAGTGACACACATCTCTAATCACAACACGTGAGAGGGTGAGACAATAGGATCTCAACGTGGAGGTCAGCTTGTGCTACGGAGTAATACCCTGTCTCAAAATAACAAAACACAAGGCTTAAATAATAGTATATGCCTGTTTCTGATTCTAGCTTATTTCACTGAACATGCACTGGACATTTTTAATGTCAGTTTGTAGAAAGCTTTCTTAGTCACACACCAGTATATAGTATTTTATTGGCATTAATGAAGCAGAATATATTTTATCTTCCCACTACTAATCTTGCACTCTTTCTGGGATTTTGTTTTATTAATGGCAAAATTTGCAGTAAAACATCTAAGTACTCAACCATCGACCCAAATAACTATATAACTTTTTAATAAATCAAACTCATATAAAGGTAACATATATTATGAAAGTAGACTCTGGCTTCCATGAAATATACCCACTGCAATTTTTTCTATGAATGAATATTGTCATTTCTTTCTGAGTTTTCTGGAATCATAGCTCATCAAACTTTAATTTAGTTGATTTAATAACATAGGATATGTTCCAACTTTACTTCAAAATGCATATTATTTTTTCAAATTATTTTTGACAGTTTGTCTGCTTATGTTTCTTTTAGCCTATATCTTCATTAGTTTGTACGTAGTACTGATTTGTAGGTTAAGTTTATACATTACAAATTGCACCTTTGTTTGATTCCATGAATATTTTTAGATGCTATTTGCCACTTAATGTGCTCATAGTATGATCTAGCCTTATAAATTTTGTGATTTTTAATACAAGTATTTCACTGTAACTTCATGATTTATACATCATGTTTAGTAATATACTCTACATGTAAATGTTACAATAAAATTTCTCCTAGATTTTTGTACCTCTGTACCCTGTTAGCTATTTGGCCCTTATTTGCTCGGATTTTATTGTGGTATGTAATGCCAAATGGGGCTTTACCTAGGCCAGTGTATGACAGTCATTTGGAAAAGACCCAGGGAGGTATTCAGAGCTCTTTACTGGATGATTTACTGACATGCCCATTATTTACCTTTTGGATTCAATCTGTTTTCAAGTCTGTGTTGTCTGTGCATCCTGCCTTCAAGGCAGAGTGTACACTGACTGAAAATAAGCAACTAGCTTCTAGATATTTCTCAGCCAGGGGCTAGTTAATTTGTAACCCTGATAAAGTAACTTGAAATTCCAGGCATCGGTTTCCTGCCTGAGAAGCTCAGAATCAATCTCGTTGTCATTTCTGAACGTGTTTCCACAGAAGTGCTGGTTATATAAGGGGTTTGTTTAAGAAAATAAAATGAAGCTGGTTACAGCAATGCTGCATTAAAGAAAGTTGAACAAGTAGCCTGAATGAGGCTGTTTTTATTATATTTTTTTACCATAAGCTTTTTCTAAGCCATGACTTTTATATGTCTGTGAGTCTACATATTACATAATATTTCCTAACTTTACTAAGTGTATCATTTCCATTCAGAGCACCTCACACAATTTTTTTATGTTAGGAAATATAATTTGCGAAGTCTTCATTAGATAACCTCTCAGACACTTTTGTTCTCTAATGTTCTAGAAACATCAGGTATTCTGAGGTTGATTCATGCTGTGTGAAGTAGGTGTTGACTTGTTCCATTCTTTTCATGGAGCACACACCACTATAGCCAATTTTCAATCATCCCAACCCATACACACTCATGCACCCTCCACCACGTTGTTATCATTGTTCTCTGGTGGCAGGCCTGATGCCTTCCTTTAGAGGCTCTAGTTCTTGCGCAGTGTGTTAGAAGAACAACTCACTTTTGTTGTTGTTGTTGTTGTTGTAGAACTATATCTACTTTAGAGAACCAGTTCCTCAGTAACATGTATGCACAAAAGTGCATAAACTTTTAATAACACAAGATGCTAAAAGTATGAAGTTTGTTCTCCTTAGGAAAATGATCTGTTAGCAGTTAAGAAGTATTTTTTTTTATCTTATCTTGTGATAGCCTTAAATTGGGTCATAGTGGCTTCCATGTCACATTTGGTGAACTTAGTTATTTTGCAAGAATTTTGTAGATTTATTACATACATTTACATGGAAGTTTATTGCAAAAATAAAGCACACAATTCATGAAAATATTACAGTCATTAAAAAAAAAACAAATATGCCTTCTGATAAAGGAGCCATTCTCTAAAGCTATTTTGAAAGTTAATTATTTTAAGCTAGACTATAAAATAACCACAGCAAATCTAAATAAACTGGAGTGGCAGGTTTAGCTATTTTAACTCTCATAGGATATACACAAGATGTAAGAAGAGTGCCATCACTTGGTAAATTGCCAAAGGTAACAAAAGTAACTTACTGAATGAAAGCAATGCTATGGCTCTGTGTGTCATTAATTGCAAACAAAATGACCCTTGAAGGAATTTTGTTTTCTCTGCAATCGTCTCTGTACAATACCACTAAGTGTCATTATTAATAGGATTTAATTTGTATTAACATTCAATATAACCTACTCTGATAAAAGAAAAATGAAGAAACATAGAAAAGGTAATTATAACCCAAAATACTGATTTTGTTGGTAGCTTAAGAAATACCATAGCACTATAGCATATTGAAATGACCTGCATTAAGTTTGTGTCTCTAGATGTCATAATGCATTTTGTGATACCAGAAATTTTCATGGGATACAGTAATTCCATTTGCAAAGCTGAAGATCAGAAACTTCTATGTAAACTTAATTCTTCCTCCTTCCTCCCAGCTACCTCCTGGGAATGTGCTTAAAGCTTGACCATAGTCTTACATAGGCTAGTGTAAGATGGATGCCAAGCAGACATTCTGCCCTCTATTATACAATTACAACTTCTGAAGACACTGAAAAAGTTCTATCAACAAGTCCTGGTCACCACCAACTCAGAGTTTGGGCTCTGACCACTAGACAAATGATGTCTCCATTATAATGCTCTGGAGGGAATATTCATTTCCCCTAGTTTTTGTTCCCTAAAAATAAGCATGCATTGTTCTAAAATATTTTGTCAAGTAACTATGAACATGAACATTTTCTAGGCCACTGGAATAAAGGGAAAAAGATTTCCCCCAAATAGAAGAGAACAAACCACTGTAGACCTTGGGGAACTGACTAGTTCCTATGGGTCTATGCTTGCAATTTCAATAGCCTGAACTAAGTTTTTCTCAAAAGGTTTGCAGAAAGAATGAATAAAAAGTCAGTGCCTGGATCTAAAGTTTATATATGTCCTACACATCACCACATGGATAGCATTGGCACATTTACATTACCATGAAAATGTAACATGATATTAAAAGATTACAAGATCACAGTCTCCATATATGACATGGAAAAATGTGTGGATAAATGTCATGTTAAAATTTTGTTCTGTCATGGTTATAAGTTGAATGGAAATCACAAATGACAGCTAAAAGAGGATACAAAACCCATCTTAACACCTAAGTGATGATATACTTATCGGTATTCTGAATATTTCTTTTAAAACATGCTCTTTGTGCAAACACCCCATGCACACACAGGCCAAATAATATTTATTTATTATTTAAGACAGAAAGAAAGAAAGAGAGGGAGAATGGGCATGCCAGGGACTCTAGCCACTGCAAACAAACTCCAGATGCCTGTGCCCCCTTGTGCATCTGGCCTATGTGGGACCTGGAGAATTGAACCTGGATCCTTAGGCTTTATAGGCAAGTGCTTCAACCACTAGTACATTTCTCCAGACCTATTTTGAATATTTTTACTTAGAACAAGTATTGCTCAGTAAATGTGCCACATTATCTATATCTTCATTTTTGCGGAAAGAGAATATTAGGGTTGACTATCAAGCTCTTTGAAATTTATTCACCCTGTTGTTAATTATGTTTGTTTTTACTAGTGCTTCATTGACTTTCTTTCAATTGATGTAACAGTTTTCATCTATTTGCTGTAGATGATTTTGCTAGTATTTCCCTTCCCTCTTTAGTGATTTTATTGTATCTTTTGACCATGTTTATTTATTCTCATTAATCAATTAATGAAATTTTAAAAGCCTAGTGATATTTAATATTTGTTGTCAACTTTTTGGGTTTTAAAATTACCATGGAAAAAACTTCTGGGTATGTCTGTAAGGGAAATTCTAGATTAGGCTAATCGAGGTGGGAAGACCCACTCTCATAGTGAGTGGGGAACATGGGCTGGGCTCCTGCACTGAATAAAAAGGAGAGACCTGGAAGAGCATTAGCCTCAAACTCTCTCTTGGCTTCTGACTATGAATGTGGTGTGACCAGCAGCTTCTTTCTCCAGATCCCACGCCTTCTCTACCATGCCAGTCTACATGCTCTCAAACGGTAAGCTGTAATAAACCTTGTTCCCTTAAATTACTTCCTGTCAGGTGTTTGCTCACAGTAACTAGGGAAGTAATTAATACACTCACAGTGGTTACTTCTGTTATTTCCCTTCATTCTGGGTTCAGGTTTCTTCCTAAAGTATATTCTTTAGAGATTTTTAATATTTTAAATGTATTTGTCAGCAAAGACAGACACAGAGAGAAGAGGGTGACAGTGAGAATGAGTGTGCTACCGCCTCCATCTGCTGCAAACAAACCCCAGATGCATGTGTCACTTTGTGCATCTGGCTTTACATGGGTACTGGGGAATCAAATCCAGATTTTTTTTTTTTCTTTGCAGACAAGCACCTTAACCACTTGGCAATTGCTCCAACCTTAGAAGTTTTTAAACTTAGGTTATATAGCCAAATTTTATCTTGAAAAATATCTTTTAATTATTTACTCATTTATTTTGACAGAGGGAAAGAGAGAGGAAGAGAAGGGACATGCCAGGGCCTCCAACCACTGCAAACAAACTCCAGATGCATGTGCCCCCTTGTGCATTTGACTAACGGGGGTCCTGGGGAATCAAACCTGAGTCCTTTGGCCTTGCAGGCAAATGCCTTAACTGCTAGGCCATTCCTCCATCCCTTGAAAAATATCTTTAGTACTCATTCTTTTTAAAGTTCAAGTTGTGAATTGTATTTAATTATTATTGTTGCTTCAAAATTATTTTCATTTTGAACTAAGATTATGTCATTGTATTCATTAATTGGTGTTGCTGATTTATATCAGCCATGAGTTTGTGCAATATTTAGAGATTATATATTTCTGTTTCCCTTTGCATTTAAAGTTCTTCCTTTGATGTTCCACATACTCATTCGTGACTTCTGACTGTCATCTGTTTTTGTTTTATTGTTTTATGACGGGAGTGCTACTTAACTTGAAGACTTTCTTCAACTATAGAAAATTATTATATTCTCTATTAGTATCATCTCTCTTTTATTTTTCTCTTTATTGATTGGATCTGGATTTGTTTCACACATCTATTTAACATAATAACCCTTTTATATTTGTCCTTTTATTTTCTTTCCATTACCCTGAGTCATTTCCTAAGATTGCTAGATCTGAGACCTTACCTGTCATAGCCATTTGTTACTTATCTTTCTTGTCAGCCTCAATCATTTCAATAGAAGTCTGTTGGAGAATTCCTTTATTTATTTTTTCCACTATTTTAATTAGCTGCTGATGTAATTTAAGCTAATAAAAATTAAAAAGCAAAATAAAATTCAGGAAAAATACAAGAGATGGGTGAGCAATGCTATGTGACTACAATGTGAAATCATTTGAATATTTGCCATTTGAAGAATATAGAATTCTACTCAAAAGGCACAAATTTTTGGAACAGCATGAATTTTAAAGGTTTCTTTTTTTATTCTCAAAAACATGATGAACTACCCACCAGTGAGGAACTGAGTAACCAGAGAGACTGTTGCAAATAGCACTTAATTTTCATAATATTGGTGTCACACCCCCAAGATGACCAATGATGGAAATTAGATATGACAAAGAGAAATGATTACATGTTGCTTCTATAGGAAGAGATGAAACTGAAATATAATTGGAGAAAAGACCATGTTTGTGTGACTTTTTCTTAATATTTTTATCATTGTTCTATTTTATTAAGTTTCTGTTGTTAATCACTTATCCTATTGTGCATAATTTAATATTAGATTGTGTAATAGGCATGTACAATGGATATAAAAAGAAACATATGTGGTAGTTGGAATAGATGGCCCCCAAAATATTCAGTGTTTTTATTAGTTTGTACTTTGGATCTACAGCCACTTGGCTGGAGGAGGTGTCACTGGGTGGATCTGAAGGTGTGCTGGTGGGTTTGACATTCCAATCTAAATATATGCAAAGTATTGAGTTCCATCTGGAGTTTCTGAAGTGTGCTGTGTGGCTTTTGGCTTTTGGTCTGTGGTTTTCTCTCTGTGCTTAGAACTGTGAATGCAGGACAGCTTCTTCTGCCATTATGGGACTTCCCCTGGATCTGTAAGCTTCAATAAATAACCCTTCTTCCATAACTGTGCCTGGTCTGGAAGTTCATCTCAGTGAACCTGAAGCTGTCTGCTATAAAAAGTGGTACCAGGAGTGGAGTGAGATGAAACTGACCATATGGATTTTAGTCTTTTAAAACTTTTGTTTTAGAAATATGGACATGGACTTGGTGCTTACAACTAAAGATGCCTTCTAGAATGATAATCCAAGTTTTATGGACTATTCTGATAAGAATCTAAAAATACTAAATACAGCAAAAATTGTATTTGGAGGCTCAGCTTATGAACTTAGAGGTTTGGTTTATAAACTTTCTAAGGGGAAAAAACCAGAGTACTTTATGGAAAGTGGGCTACTTACATAAGGGCTGGCTATGTTTTGCTGCTGAGGCCCAGAGAGTTTAATTAAGTTTAAATTTGTAATAGACTAATGTGCTTGACTAAAGATATTAGACTAAGAAATTTAAGATTTTAAGTTTAAAAACCTCAAACAAGTTAAAATTACAGACAGTGAAACTGGTTTTAGTTTACTGGAGCTGCTATTGTCAACATGTTAACAATCTTAAAAAAAAAAATGGCCCAACTACTTTGCATTAAAACAATTAAGAGGATAACTGAGAAAAGACTATCATTGGGAAAAATTAAATAGAAAAAAAAAAACCTGCTTTTAAAGGTAATGATTTATTTTGTCCCTGGATTAAGAATATGGCTGTGTCCTCACAGCTGATAATGGTTTTGAAAACAGAAAAATGTATGGAGTGGTCATAAAACACACACAATTCCAAGAGCTGCTGCTGAGATATGACATATAGATGGGGCATGATGACCCTTATAAATAGGCCAAAAGAGATTTTAAAGGTAGACCATGGTTTACATGAAGACCCAAAGATATTTTAGATATACCAAAAGTGTACAAGGGCTACCATGGAACACAGTGTTGGCCTAAAATCAAAATGTTCACTGGCTACTCTGCCCAGCTGGAGAGATGTAATTTAAAAAATCTGGAGACTGTTACCCTCTGGTCATATTGGACTTAAACTTCAGAAGTTTGATGTTTGTTTAATGGTGGTGGAGTTTACATTATTCTAGTCTCTCTGTGTTATATGCCTTTATATGTTAAAAGTATTTAACTTGTTTGTTTTACATGACTCATAGATAAAAGATAATCAAATTTCAAAGGAGTCTTGGAACTTTAAAACTATTTTAAGTTGATCAAAACTGTGAGGACCTTTAAAATTGGACTAATTACAACTTACAGTATGTGATGATTTACAATCTATTGGGGGTCATGGGTGAAATGTGGTAGTTTAAATAGATGTCCACCAATATATTCAGTATTTTATTAGTTTATAGTTTGGATCTGCAGCCACTTGGCTGGAGGAGATGTTACTGGGAGGACCAGCCATAGGTATGGTGGTGGGTCCTGAAGTGTACTGTGTGGCTTTTGGCTTGTGGTTCTCTCTCTCTCTCTCTATTCTATTGAAAGCAGGCCAGCTTCTGCCATTATGGAACTTCCCCTTGATCTGTAAGCTTCAATAAATAACACTTCCTCCATAACTGTGCCTGGTCTGGAAGTTCATCTTAGCAAACCTGAAGCTGTCTGCTACACATACTATGTACTGTATTGGATTTATTACTATCTACAATCTTTATTTATTTATTTATTTTTTTTATTTATTTATTTATTTTTTGGTTTTCAAGGTAGGGTCTCACTCTAGCCCAGGCGTACCTGGATTTCACTATGTAGTCTCAGGGCAGTCTCAAACTCATGGCAATCCTCCTACTTCTGCCTCCTGAGTGTTGGGATTAAAGGTATGTGCCTCCATGCCCAGCACCACTTGTAATCTTGTGTATCCAGTGGAGGTCTTTTGATATATTATTTGTTAATAATGAGAATGTGCATCATCCTGTTAGTTAAATTTTTGAGTTTTTCTAACCAGATTCACTATTTTAAATATGAGCACCCATTAAAAATATTATAATAAGGCCTGGAGAGATGACTTAGTGGTTAAGGCTCCTGCCTCCTAAGCCTAAGAACACTGGTTCCAATCTCCAGCAGTTCCAATCTCCAGGTCCCACGTTTAGCCAGATGCAGTGACACAAGGGCGCAATGCCGCACTTGACCACAAGGGGGCGCACACATCTGGATTTCGTTCTCAGCAGCTGAGATGCTGCTGGTGCGCCCATTTCTATCTGTCTTCCTCTCCCTCTCTCTTTGTCTCTGTCTGTCTCTCTCTCAAAAAAAAAAAAAAAATATATATATATATATATTATAATAAGAGGCTGGAGGGATGGCTTAGTGGTTAAAGGCACTTTCTTACAAAGCCTGATGACCCCAGTTTGATTTCATAGTACCCACATAAAGCCAGATGCACAAAATGGTGTATGCTAGTTTTTTTTTTCTCTTTTCTCCTTCCAGATAAATAAAAATACTTCTAAAATGTTATAGTAGATTATTAACATTTTAGAATAAAGATCTCTCATCCCTTTCCCAAGACATACCTTTCTCACAGAGAAAAATGTGTATAAAGTTTTTAATTTTTTCTTATACAATTTTGAATTTAAGCTTATAATTTAAACAGTTGTTATAAATATATAATCTGGAATGCCATTTTAATATAACTCAGGATGCCTGATTACAGTAGTGTAGAACAAGTAAATGATTGATTCAGTCATTTATCACAAGTGTAAAATGAATCCAGGATCTTGAGTATGCTAAGCTCTATGCTTGAGCTAACCCCTAGGACCTGGAACAAGTCAGCTAGAGCAAGTATCCTGGCAGTTCTTTAGTACAGCATTAATCTCACATCAATTCCTGAAATATTCCTTGTCCTGCATAAAACTACATGCTTATTGGGATCCTAAAGAAAAGAACTCCATTTATGCAGCTCCTAAGACATTTTTGCATAAGCATCTGGGCATACTGGTACTGAGACCTCCATCAAAAAAATATTGAATATGAATATTATGATTTGCATGGATCACATAATGCCCTGACATATGTTTAAAATGTGCCTTATAGAATTAAAGTGAATCACAAGAAGAAAACCGTAAGCATTTATTCCACTACTCTGCAAAAGAGCTTCATACTGAACCTCTGATTGAAAAATGTGAGACAGGATGATGACTGAAAGCTGTCAGCAAAGGAAACCAACCATCTCAGTGATGGCTTCCAGACAGGAACATTGAATCAAGTATCTATTCTGCAGTGTCTGAAGCAGTTACTGTCAAAATGATGGGATTCTAGAATACAGCTGAGTTATGTAAATGCATGCTAAAAAATCTAAATGTGTGTGCTCATTTATTTTCCTGATAACCTAAGTTTAAAGAATAGTTTATTATAGAGTAACATAAAATATCTCAATAAAGTTTAATCAGTGTTTCTCACCATCACCACATACATATGTATGCTTCTTATTTCTACCAAAGACATGCATATGCATACACATTTTATTGTAACCAGTGAAGTCCTTTTTTACCTTTGGATATTTTAATGCTGATAATAAAAATCTTCCCCATCTCGCCTTAAGGCCTCACCCTCACCTCATCACCTTATTCCCTGTAACAAAAACCTTCCTCCAGGTGCAGCTTTATCCTGTCCCCAAGTGTTCTGCAGTCTATTTTCTGCATGCAATTTTTGCATTAACCGCCCCCCACACCCGTTTTGTGGTACCTTCAACCTTCATCCCTTCTGCTCTTTTTAAGAGCTGAGTAAAGCATCTGTTATAGTTTGAATGTGAATTGTCCACTCTAGGCCTGACTGTGGATGTTATATGTCCAACCAGTTTCCTTCTCCTGCCACTATGTCACCCCTACTGTAATGGACCCTAGTCCATGGAATTTAAGCCAAAGTGTGTCCTTTCTTAACCTGTTTTTTCTCTGGTATTTTATCATAGCATTGCAAAAGTAACTGTTTGTGCTGCAATACCATTCTAAACTTCTTCTGCCCCATGTTGACCCTCATTTCCCAAGTTCCCATAATACTTAACTATGGAAATATATGCACACAAATAGTTATTATTAAAAGTATTAGGAAAGGCTTTCTGCTTTGGTTGTCATTTAAATTATTATAGTTTTTCCAAGATGGTTAAACATTGTATCTATTTTTTATTTTTTATTATTTTATTTATTTTTGGAGAGAGACACAGAGAGAAACAGATAGAGAGAAGAGAGGAAGACAGAGCTGGGCTCACCAGCAGTCTCTCAGCTGCTATGAACGAAATCCAGATGTGTTCGCCCCCTTGTGGGCAAGTGCGGCATTGCGCCCTTGCGTCACTTTGCATCTGGCTAAACGTGGGACCTGGAGATTGGAACCGCTGGAGATTGGGACCAGCATTCTTAGGCTTAGCAGGCAGGCGCCTTATCCGCTAAGCCATCTCTCCAGCCCCATTGTATTTATTTTATTGTGTGTGGATCCTAATTGACTTCAATCCAAACTCTTTAGAAATGTTTATAACAATTATGATACCATTTGTGCATCTGTAGAAATAGTAAACCAGGGTCCAAGGAAATAGCTTGGTAGTAGAACACTTTAGTATATGTAGGTTCCAAGCTCTAACAATCCATGAAAGAATTTATCAAAGCCATCACACAAGTAAAGACATATTTATACTACAGCTGCGTCATCTTTTTTATACTAAGCAGTCTTTCATAGCTTTGAAATCTTCATCAATGGGTTCAGTTTAAAGTTTTAGAAAGTTTCTGTCTGACAGTCATTTACAAATGGATTAAGAATCCCAATTAAAAGCACATAAACCTGCCACCAACAAACCCTACATTCATTCTGACACAAATAAATTGTGTCAGGTATAGGTAACCAGAACATGGGAACTTTTGTGTGACTCTCAATGAAAACAGATACTCAAAGTGGCAATGTCAAGTTGAGTCCTGAAGAATCCCATACAACACCTAAGCTCCTTCTGGCTGGGAGTCACAGGGAACCAGGAAACAATTCAGCAATTCAGCTTTCAGGTGATAGTATGCAGTTGTTCAAAAGGTCACTTGCCCTTGGCCTCATTTCAGTTTAATTGGAACGGGTTAATCTTCTCTTTTGTTGTTCTTTCAATTTGGAATGAAATTGGAATCTCTGTTAGTACTCCTCATCCATCAAATCCTGTGACCTTGAGAGAATTCGGCTGCTCTCCTTCTCAGGAGAGTCTGAAAATGAGAATTAAAATAGGTCTTCTCAGTGGAGAGCCACAGCAACATGTAATAAGACATGGAAAAAAAGATCCTATCACTACAGGCATTCTGTAATACTTCTTCAAGTAATGTACAGAATCAAAAAGAGAATTCATTTAAACTCAGACTTCAAAAAGAGGAGAAAAAATTCAGTAAGAGATGTTAAATCTTCTACAAATCACCTAAAATTGCCTATGAAAATCACCTTTCATGTAAATCAACAATTTAAAAATTTGTTTTCTTCCTTTGCTCTTGTATCTTCACATTTCAAAGTAGGTGACATTTTAAACACTTACTTTCCTCAAAATAAGAGCAATGATGTTAGAAAAAGTATATTTATAGATATTGATGTACTTTATATATTATATGAAAATTGAAAATAAGATATGTTTGTAAGTAACCACATGGCAGGCACTCTTTATAAATGCACAACTATGCAGAGTACAGAATGCTCATTGCTCTAACCATGATGCGTAACACCTATAAGTCAAGGTTAGTTCATTTTTTTCAGTGCAGTGGGGAAAATTCCTGTAACCACATAACACTATGAAAATTTAATAAAAGTATCAAATATAAACTTTCACTTTATTATAATAATTGACAACCTATATGTGAATATATACAACATACCTGGCAACTTAATCATATCTAATTTCTACAATTATCCATGAAAAACACATTTGGGGAAATAAACACAAGTTTGATGCATTTGAAATCAAGAACTCTTGATTTGACTTAGGACTACAAACATTAAGTGAAAATAAGTAAATTACCATTTTTTCTTTAGGTTAATGTGAAACAACTTGATGCTAACTTTTTCATACAAAATCACTTTCAGCAAATAAAGATTCTACTCCACTTTATCTTCCCAGTGATTCCTTTTCCATGCATTTAAAACATATTTTAATTTATCAATATATGCAGTTTAGGGTAATGTTTCTATCTGTGATTTAACTTCATTGATCATACACAACCATCTTTTATTTTATTTATTTATTTATTTATTTATTTTGGGTTTTTGTTTTTTTCCAGTTATTTTTTTAATTATTATTTTTTTATTGACAACTTTTATACTTACATACAAAAAACCCACCTGATATTTCCCTCCCCTCCCCCCATTCCACTTTAGAACTCCAGTCTCCATCATATCCCCTCCCTCTCTCCATTAGTCTCTCTTTCAATTTGATGTCATCATCATTTTCTTCTATTTTGAGGGTCTTGTGGAGGTATTGCTAGGCACTGCAAGGTCATGGATATCGAGGCCAATTTCTGTCTGGGCAATTGCATTGTAAGAGGTCATACCCTTCCTTTGGCTCTTCCATTCTATCTGCCCCCTCTTCCGCAATGGTCCCTGAGCCTTGGAGGGTGTGACAGAGGTGTTTCAGTGCTGGGCACTCATCCATCCCTTCTTCTCAGCACTATGTTGCCTTTTGAGTCATCCCAGTGGTCATCGCCATCTTAAAAGAGAAACTTCTCTAACCAGAAGTGAGAGTAGCATTAATATGTGAATATGAACATTAAGTGTAGTGCTTTCAGGGCAGCTTGGTGGGAATAATATATACATTTAATCAGACAAGAGCAGGCTTATACCCCTAAGGCTCATGACCTCACCTACTATAGACTTTTACTTAGGTTTTTTCAGTACCAGGTATGTATTCTCTCCCGTAGAGAAGGCCTTCAGTCCAATTATGGAGCAGCTCGTTACCCCAAGAGTAGACATGCCACTATTGCACCCGTTCAGTCATTGGGCTTGTCTGGCCAAGCTTGAATATTCAGCATCCACTGTTTTCACTGTTGATGACTTCTGTCTCCCATATGCTGCGTGCAGTGCATCTTTTTCCAGCTTTCAGTTGGCTGGTCTACAGGGAGAAGGTTTTCTGCTCCACACCAGCTTGCTTTCTCAGTGACCCTGCCTCTCAGGCAGGAGATGTCTTCAGCAATAGGGTCTTACTATCTATTTCTCAAGGGAAACCAAGGGCTTTGGCAAAAGCCTTTAATGTTTTGGAGGCTACCGGGACCTCCTTGGCCAACAACTCACTGGAAGGTATCCCATCCCAGGTACTGAAAATTTTCTAGTAACAGTCTACAGCTTCTAGATGTGCCCTTATTCAAAAAAGAATTTTTCATAAGTCTTATTCACAATATCTTGAATTTAGATTGACCCTCCCTCTGCCCTTCTTTTATGCATTCTCTTCCCATGCCTCACTTAGGTCAATCCCCTCCCTGTAATCAGTTCTTCTACTAACATATGTGCATTACCATACACTTAAGTCTTTTTATTTATTTATTTATTTATTTATTTATTTATTTTTGGGTTTTTTTTAAATTTTTTTTATTATTTTTTATTTATTTTTGGAGAGAGAGACAGAGAGAGATAGACAGAGAGGGAGAGGGAGACAGAAATGGGCGCGCCAGCAGTCTCTCAGCTGCTGTGAATGAAATCCAGATGCGTGCGCCCCCTTGTGGGCAAGTGCGGCATTGCGCCCTTGCCTCACTTTGCATCTGGCTAAACGTGGGACCTGGAGATTGGAACCGCTGGACATTGGAACCAGCATTCTTAGGCTTAGCAGGCAGGCGCCTTAGCTGCTAACCCATCTCTCCAGCCCTATTTTTGGTTTTTGAAGTAGGCTTCTAAGGGTTCCACATTTCCAAACTCAATTCCGTTGTCTATTTACAAAGAACTCCATGTGTGAGAAAAAGTTAATGTCCACCACTTACAAAACTGTTATCTTTACATTAATAATGGAAGCAACCAACCTCATAATTATTTATGATAAAATTACATCTTGATGATAATATGTTACTAGTCTGTTCAAATACCTCACATATTAAACATGAAAGGATAGTAACAATAGCATTTCATATTTGCTATGAAAATATTATTAAAAATTTAATTGAGCCAACTTCTGCCGAGTTAGCTCAGAAAGAATCCATATTCAGCATTACTACTTACTGTCTGGTGGCCTTAGAAAAATTCTTGAGCCCTGTAAGCTTCAGTTTCTTCATGTACAAACTTGAAATACTAGAATATACTAATCATTAGTTAAAGATTAAAGGATAAATATTACTTATAAATTAAATAACAAGTTGCTATGTATACAATAAACGCTCAAACAATAATTAATATTTTTCAATATTATTTTGTGTAGTACTTTGCATGGAAAATGTTCCCCATAAGCCTCAGGTGTTAGTGATTAAGCATCCTGCTTAGTCTCCAGCTGGTGGAACCTTTAAGAGGTGAAGCCTTGCTGGAGAAGGTGTGTTGCTGGGGGTAGGCCTTGGGCTTGATTAGTCCAGCTCACTATGTGTTCAGAGCCATCTTGCACTTGCTTCTTTTTCTCTCTGTCTCTCTTTCTCTCTCTTCCCTCCTCTCTCTCTTTCTGTGATATAGACATATGGTGAAGTAAGCTAGTTTCATCCATCAATATTGCAAGCCTAAAAAAATTCTTTCCTCCCATGAGCTGCTTCCGATCATTGATCTATCCCAGCTAGAAGGTAACTGCTAGAGGGTGTTGTTATCTGATAGAATATTATAGGCATGTCTTACGAATGCATTATACAGGATGCATATTCTCCACTACTGATAAAGTAAGCAATGTATGGACTCTTCATAGCTCAACAGAATCAACATGTTGTAATAGAAGTGAGTGCTCTTAGAGTCCACGTCAATTAAAGTCAACCAAAGGACTTTTCTAAGGATAGTAAAATTCTGATATCATGATTTAGACAATTCCTCAAAAACTTACAATGATAGTGAAAGAAAGGGCACAGATTACTAAAATGAACATTTTATTACATATTTTTAAAAATAATAAATGTATGAATAAATTTGGTAGATAATTATATTATTTGAAAAATTAATGATAAG
This sequence comes from Orientallactaga sibirica, assembly GCA_036365145.1. Lineage (NCBI taxonomy): Eukaryota > Metazoa > Chordata > Mammalia > Rodentia > Dipodidae > Orientallactaga > Orientallactaga sibirica. Next base: position 8,846,902 of record JAEOAD010000240.1, read on the forward strand.
TATCCACATTAATTTGTTAAAATCATGTCTATATTTCATAAGAAAATAACTCATCATATTTATGGTATACAACACATGGAGAATTCCTATACTATTTAATTCCACAGTATTTTTTGAGAGCCTAATAAAGAAATGGCCAGTGGTGACTGCATAGGGAATGCCAGCCCACAGTACTGAGGTCCATGGTGTTATTGCTTACAATAGCTAATGTCCTCAATGCTGACTCTTTGGATGTTGCAATTGACAAGTGTACTCAGAATTGATGATTAAAAAGGACAGAAATATGCAATAGCTTCTTCTAAATTATTTAAATTCAGATTATACACAATTTCTGTTGCACACAGTAGTTATTCAGTTACCCACCTCTTTTCTGTATATGCTCACCATACTTCCTGATGTCTAGAATTTTGGTCCATTGCCTTCACAATTTCAAATGCAAACAGGACAGCTCTATTAATTATTGGCATTCCACATTTAATTCAACTGTGTGCTGAAAAAAAAAACATAAATAATTGTAACTTAAGCACCTGTTAGAGAATAGTCTCGAAATAGACTACACTTTTATGAGAATAAACAAACACATTCAGAACCCAAATCAAAATGATAGCAGCAAATACCATGACTGAGGAGCTGACCGTTTACATTCCTATGAAAGATGGAGTATTTGGGGGAATAGTTTTCACTTTCATTTTGTAGTGACATAAATTCTCAATCTAAAGTGTTATTTCACAACCCTGAGCTTCCTCATTTATACCAATGCAGTCCATCCACTCAGAGCCAGCCCTGCTGCATAACTCAAGAAACCAACAGTCCAAGGGAATAACTGGCGATTGGTGCTTCAGAGCCATCTCTGTGCAGACACCATGCTATTATCTGGGGTGCTCTGATAGTTGATTGAATTTTTTCCTGTTGCTTACAAATTATTCCCTTAGGTGATTTCTTTCTTCCTTTCTTACTCTTTTTTTTTTTTTTTTATGAAGCAATGTACAATGTTATGGTCTTACAATAGTATAACATTTTGGCAATAAATTTTAGTGCACAAAGATAAAATAACATAAAACTAAACTAGCCTATGAAAAATAATCCTGCTTAGCAAGGCTTTCTTTTTGTAAGAAAGCCAACATTTTCTTCATAACATACATGTATTCATAGGCTATATTCAAGACAATTTTATGACCTCTAAAGAGATTAATATATCACTTCCAAATTGTTCCGAATAATTATTAATAAAATACTTGATATATGTATTTTTTCTTCTAGCAAGGTTTTATACTTTATTCCAAAACCAGATGGTGAACTTTACAATTGCTGCCAAAATATAAGGATGTGAGATATGTGAATGTGTGTGAATATATACATATACATTCAATCTGTACATATTCAGGATATGAAAAGTAATCTTTCTGGTGAAAATTCAAACTATTTTTACAGTGTTACCCTGATACCCAATGCCCATAACACAAGTTTGTTAGACTTCTTTTCAATATTATTGCTAATGTAATAATGATGTGTTTATAACTGAACAACATTTTCATTTGAAAATAGGAAAATGGGGCTGGAGGGATGGCTTAGCAGTTAAGACGTTTGCCTGCAAAGTCAAAGGATCCAGGTTCTATTCCCCAGGATCTATGTTAGCCAGATGCCAAGGGGGCACACACATCTGGAGTTCATTTGCAGTGACTGGAGACCCTGTCACGCCCCTTCTCTCTCTCTCTCTCTCTCTCTCTCTCTCTCTCTCTCTCTCTCTCTCCTTCTTTCTCTCTGTCAAATGAATAAATTAAATAAAAACAAAATATTTAAAAATAGAAAAATGTATGTTTCATGTTCCCTGAGAACTGTTCCTATAGATCTTATCTTGTCAGCCTTACGGTACGTGTTTTCACAGTAAATATCCCAGAAATTCTCAATAGAACATAAAGCACAGATTTGAAAGAGACAAGAGATGTTTCCTATCCTCTGAGTGTGGCCTGTACACTGACCTTGAATTGTATTTTTATTAGGTGTTCTGCCCTCTCAATCTCTTTCTATTTGTCTGAAGACCATTGACCACTTGCAAAGTCCTAATGGTGCAAAGACTGTATCAGTAGCTGGACTTGGGCTACTTACTGTAGTCAGGCAAAGGTTCATTGGGAAGTACAGTTAGAGTCCTCTGGGGTGAGTAAAAGTTAACATCAATGAGGGTTTGTTATTGGAAACAAAGAAGTTTCCAAAAAGACCAGCTTATGCAAAAATCCATTGATAGAGAGTGTGAGAAACAGACAGCAATTTAGTGTGGCTTCAAGGAACCTGGCCAGGCAGGAAGGACTTGAACAAGGTGATGACATGAGCACCATTGTCGTTTTTAAGTAACAGGGTGAGATGGGCCATGGTATGGAGGAAGGATGTGGTTTGTATTCCAATTAAAGGCTTTGAAGAAGTCTGAACAAGAAAGGTTGGAGATAAGCGCAAGTGAGGCAGGTGTCACAAATGTCCTGCAGATGTTTCTGTCATTGTAATTGGGAGAGGCAATTAGGCCATTACATTGGTCACATGCAGAACAATAAAAAATCCTCTCTGATTAGAGAACAGTCATGTAGTTGAAGATTATTATTGTAATTAGGAGATGACAAACATGGTGAGTCCAAAACTTTAAAGAAACTTAAAGTGTTTCCCTTGCTATTATTTACTTTAAAATGTTAGGAAATGATTACTGTAATGAAACAAACCCAGGAAAAAGACCTGAATTCATCAATTGTAAAAAGATGAAGCACTACATAACTCCTTTAAACCCCATCTTGTCCCTGTATAAACTAATAGTTTTCTTTTCCTTCATTTGCTCTGCATTATTTGAAACAGAGGGTGATGGACTTGCCCAAGTGACAAACTTGATTTTTAGTCTGTTTTCATCAATAAATTTTTATTGGGGCACAGCCACAGCCACTCATTTCCCATTATTTCTAGCTTTTCTTTGGCTACAAGTCATTATGGAATAGAATCTGCATGGCCTACAATGTCTGAAGTGTTTTAAGATCTGGCTATACACACACACACACACACACACACACACACACGTTTCTATCCTCCTGGGTTGAAAGTGTTGCAGAAAACAATTGCCCCCTACTGACCCCATCCCATGGTCAGGAAGCCATGGGTTCTTTTTTGTGGCTAACGATGATTTGGAAGCTCCAAAAATGAGGATAGACTCAAGTACAGTGAAAGCAGAAGCAGTAAACTTTGTTGCAAGTAAAACGTTTCCTTAGGGAAGGGAGGGGCCCCAGAGCTGCAAATCCCTCTGAGTGGGCTCAGGGATTGAGTTTTATCTTGTCTGTCTCCCTCTTTAAAACAATCAGAATTTTACGTATAAATTTGGGGCTATTGGATTAAACCTAATTCCAGTCCACCATTCTTAAACTTGAATTTTTATATTCTTTTTCTGATATGAATCTCATTCGTAAATTTTTGGCATATTCAAATGTGGACACAGTCCAAGAATGACACACACACACACACACACACATATATGTGTGTATATATATATATATATATATATATATATATATATATATATATATATATATATATATATATTCAATTTATTATACACAGTCTATGTAAGTGCATCAACTGCTTTATTAAAATATTTGGAAAATGTTCATGTATGTGAGCGTGCACTAATTCTAAATGCTTTCCTGAAAGAATAAATGGCTTCATTTCACAGTGGTAATAAAACTTTGGTATGATGTGTTGAGAAAGTGCTTTTCTGTACAACATAGTCAGATAGTCTGAAGATGTGAAGGAACTCAATGAGAACTTCATTAATCCAAGTAAAAAGATTTAGATATATGCCAATTCACATTATCTATTTACTTCATACATTTTGTTTATTCTAGTTTTTTAGCAATTTGTTTTCTAAGTCAATGTTTAGTTATCATAGGGAATATTAATCAAATAAAACATTATTTAACGTGCTTGGAGAGTTTATTGAACTGTTTTATTTGATTATATTCCCTATATATAAAGAATTTTTTAAAAAAGAGCAAACAGTTCATACATATTTTACTGATCGAACTATACTTGATTTCTTTTTGGAAATATTCATCTGTGTAGTATGTAGTAGTATATGTGTGTATGTGTGTGTCTGTGTGTATGTTATATGCACATGTGTGTGCAAAAGTGAACAGCCACAATGGGGAGGCCATGAGAGAACACTGGGTATTCTCCTTTCTATCACTTATCTGCATGTTTCCTTGAGACTCTCTCTGTCATTTCTGAATTGTCATTTAGGAAACTCCAGAGATTCTCCACTCTGCTTCTCCCAGGACTGGAGTTATGGAAGTATATGGCCACAGCTAGCTGATTGCATGGATGCTAGGGAATTGAGTTTGGGTTGCCCTCCTCCCATTCTACCTTCTCTGCTTGCATGGGAAGCACTCTTAATTGCTGAGCCAGACTCCTCAGTTTATTTCACCATTTTTATATATTTAAACCATCTGAACCAATAGGAAATTAGATTAGAAATTTTGTCTACCCTATAATTGCTACATATTATCACATTAAATTATTATATGCATAGCTTATACTATATCAAATACTATATAAAAATAACTATAATAAACACCTGGGGATTCTTTAAACTCTGAAAAACAAACCTTTCAAAAAGGATGTATTATACCACTTCCTTGAAAAAAAATAGAAATGATGTTTTTCCTTCACGAATTATTTATTGGGCACATAACTTGAATAAGACATAATGATGGCATCCAAAATATTATAGTGTGAAGGAATCACACACTAGTGTGCAGAAACAATGAGCTCCTTGGCACACATGATGTTGTAGGGATTTGGACATATGGGGAGCCCAAGGGTGGTCAATGGGAAGAACTCTGTGCATAGAATGAAAGAAGTTCAGGAAACTCTCCAAGCACACAAGAGCTGGAAACAGCATGATCAATGACATGGGCTTAAACTAATTTCACAGCATTCAAGAAATAACATTGGGGACTAGAGAGATGGCTTAGTGGTTAAGGTGCCTACTTGCAAAGCCTAAGGACCCAGGTTCGATTTCTCAGGCCTCACGTAAGCCAGATGCACAAGGTGGCACATGTGTCTGGAGTCCCTTTGCAGTGGCTAGAAGCCCTGAAGACCCATTCATTCTCTCTCTCTCTCTCTGCCTTTTTCCCTCTCTCTCAAATAAATAAATAAAAATAAACAAGATTTAAAATAAATAAAAAAATCAAGCAAACAAAAAAATTTAGAAAGAATAATATCAGGTTCCTAATGATTATTTTGGGAAAGTAGGAGGGAAGGACTGGTAGTTAAGGAAAACCATATTGCAGGCTGGGAGATGACTGAGCAGTAAAGTGCTGGCCTTGCAAGCATGAGGACCTAAGTTTGATTTCCAAAATCCAGTTTTTAAAAGACTAATACAGTGACACATTGTATTCCCTATTCTGAGGATCCCTGGAATTTGCTGACCAGTCAGTATTGCCTATTGGGAAAGATCCAGGCAGTGATAAACCCTGAGAAAGGACACCCAAGGCCCTCCACTCACATGTGCACATACATGCACATATGCCCACCCACAAATGCATATTCACGTGTGCACACACATGCCTAAGAAAGAAAAAAGAAAGACTAGGTTATGAAGAACCTTTTTAACTACCTTTGAAAGACTAGATTTAAAAAAATATTTATTTTTTTTTTTTTATTTGAGAGAGAGAGGGAGGGAGGGAGGGAGGCAGATAGAGTTAGAAAGAATGAGAAAATGGGTGCTCTAGGGCCTCTAGCAATTGCAAACGGACTCCAGATGCATGTTGTACCTTGTGCATCTGGCTTACATGGGTCCTGGGGAATCGAACTGAGAGGCCCTTTGGCTTTGCAGGCAAATGCCTTAACTGCTAAGCCATCTCTACAGCCCCCAAAGACTAGATTTTTTTATATTATACTTTTTCAGATTTTACAGTATAGATTGTACTGTTTGGTCTAAAGGATAGAGACAAGGCCTTTGCATTTGTCTACATATGTATCTATAAACAAACAGAGAGACTATGTCTAATCTAGAGAGACACATGACTAAAGTAGTGCTGAGTGGCACATTGGGTGGGTTGGGCTCAGATGCATGTGTCCTTTTTCTTCAGTCTCTGTTCTAGGCCTTGCTGGAGAGCAACATATTTACTGGAGTGCACCCCAACATGATAGGTTCTAATGAAAGGGAGAAGACCCACTAATTAAAATTTTCAAGTTAATGGACTGGAGAGATAGCTTAGTGGTTAAGTTGCTTGCCTGCGAAACCTAAGAACCCAGGTTCAATTCCCCAGTATCCATGTAAGGCAGATGCACAAGGTGGAGTTCATTTGCAGTGTGAAAGGCCCTGGTAGGCTCATTCATTCTCTCTCTCTCTCTCTCTCTCTCTCTCTCTCTCTCTCTCTGTCTCTGTCTCTCTCAAAGTAAGTAAATAAGTTTTTTTTTTAATTTTTCAAGTTAAATATAATGGTTTTCAAATAGTAATATCTGTTATCACAGAATGATAAAAACACTTTGTACCTAAAAGGCCCAGGATATATTGACATATTTAATGATGGTTTAGCTTTATTTTCACGGGTCATCTTTCTAGCACTCTAACACTAGTTTTCTGGCCAAATTCATCAGAATTGTAAGGTATCTATCATAAGGGGAGATATAAGCTATGCAGGAAGGTGAGAGGGAAAAAGGAGTGATACTTCCACTGATAGGTTGCATAGATAAAACAGATAAAAGTCCTTAAGACTGAAGTTGTGATAAATCAGTCCTTTCAAACCTACAAAGCATTTCATTATTTATTAAGATTTATTGATGGAAGTTCTTTTATTTAAGAGCATTTGTGGCTTTGGGATTTAGCTCATTCATTACAATCACCAGTTCTTTCTATGAGACTTAGGTAGGTTAAAACAACTCCAAAAATATTTTATTTATTGGTATCTTTTAGCATAGATCATTCCCTCAGCAGAACATAGATCTAGAGCTTGTTCTTTGGAAGTCTATGGTGACACTTCTCCACTGAGAAGGGAACATTTTAACTGAATTTTCTAAGACTGGAAAGCATCAAAGGAGAGGCTAGATCACAGTTAACACCTGCACCTCTCCTTAGCAAGCCGGCACAGAATTCTTACCCATCCTTGTCTAATTATCAGTTATTCTGAGGACCAGGCATTTGCAGCACATAGCTTCGGTTCATTCTAAAACACTCTGGCACGCATGCTACAGCATATTATCACTTTCTGAAACATCGTGACACTTTTTCTTAAGCCAAGCAAGATGTTTAAGCTTGAAAATTTAACTAAAACTAAAGATAGAAATGTAAAAGACCTGTGGAATTTCTTCCAGCAGAGTAGATGCAAATGCTAATGCAATGTTCTTAAGACACATTTAAATTAAACCATGAGCTACCTTCAATGATTTTATGAAAGTTCTTGAAGGATTGGAAGTGTAACTGCCCATTGTGATAAAAGTGCACTGAGGTGCTAATGGGCCACGTCCATAGCTCTGGAACGAGACAGAAAGGAGTTTTCCTTTTTCTGCATATTAATAATGACAGGTGGTGCCTGAGATAATTTTAACCAGATTATGGGGAGCTGTAGTTCTGACTCAAAGACTTCCGCACTTCTTTGCTTGAATACAGTATGACTGAACACACTTTAAAATTCATTTCTTTTCCAAAAGCATTTGAAGTTTTTTGTGACAGAGCCGATGAGCTACTTGCTTTTTTCCCTAAATAAATAAATAAATCTTTGAAAAACTTAAAGCATTGATTTTTAAAGAACTTCTCATGCATTTCTGTGAAGGTAGCTTTTTCTAATTCCTAAATATGAAAATTGCTGCTAATAGCTTCCAAGTACTGTGTGTGTGTGTGTGTGTGTGTGAGAGAGAGAGAGAGAGAGAGAGAGAGAGAGAGAGAGAGATGCAGAGGAAAAATAGTCTCATCTTTTCACTCTTAAGTCCCTCTTAATTGGCAAGATACAGAAAATGTTTGGACCAAGAAGTAAACTCTTTGACATTTACATCATAAAAGAAAGGGAGACTTTTAAAGCAAGTCCTTTAACTAGAATCTGCCTATTCAAAGTCTGAGGCACTAGACACATACACAAGGATTGCCACTTGTGATGACAGGAATAAATTAGTCATGCCTGCTTTTTTGTATTTTACTGAATTGGATTGTGTATATAAGCATGTGCATGCACAATGTAGGGAAAAAGTATAATCTGATTTTTTAACAGGCATGTATAAGTAATCATCTCATTTGCTTAAACAATGAGAAGATTATATATAATATATATATATTTTTTCTTTTCTCATCACATGCATCATGATAACAAAGAAAATATACATGAAGGTGGCTCAAATGAAATATGTCCATGATTATTTAACCATTGCTCCAAGCTTACCACATTCTATGCATCTTGCCTCTGTAAACTCAGTCTTCCTTCATATCAGTGCTGTGAGGTAGATACTGTTACTACCCTATATTACTTTATCCCATAATGGCTGCAAGGCCCAGACAGCACAAGTCCCACAACTCAGCAGAGTGATGGATGGTATGTAGGAATTGAAGCCGGCTTCTGTGTACCACAACTCCTTCAACAGCCTCAAAATCACCCCATACTTAATCACTACAGCCAACTGTTTCTGTCACTAGTATACTTTGAACTGAAAGTGCTTTCCAAGTCTTGAGCCTTTCACTTCCGGCCACAAGTAGATGATTGCAGAGAAGAAAAGCAAGAGCTGTATCACTCTGCATTCTTTTCTCTGAGATATACCAAAGACCTTTAATTGCATTCCTTATCATTCTTTTTCAAGGGGTGATGGATTTGAGCTAATTCTTAAGCAAACCTAGGAGTATACAAGAGGCACTGTGAGCATGAGTTAATATTTTTAATGCTCTATGAGTCAACTTAATTTGCAGTGTAGATCTTCCCTTTACGGACCTACTCCATGGTTCTCTTCAATGGTTTCTTCTAAGAATAAAGTTTCTCCTTCAATGTATCTTCTCAGATCTAGACTTTTACAGTGTCTGCAGCCTCTAGGGAAGGAGGGAGGTGGACCACATGCTCTTGACACTGCTCCATGCAGGTGACTATTGCTCAAGTTCCAAGGGTACTTTCGAGTCCTCTGAGCTTTCTGCCACATTGTACCACCTGTGAGAGCCAAGAATCCTTTTCAGGGCTCCACATAATCCTCTTGGCCTGATGTTACCTGTTTGCTGCTTCCTCAATTGTGTTTCTCACAGTAACAGTCTTTCTCCTCGCTCACTCAATTTTATTCTATCGCTATCCCTTTTTCTCTCATGTATGGGAGAAATGTGAGTATTTCTCTTAAGAACTCATCAAATTCTTTCTCAATAGCAATAAATATTCTTTATATGATCTTCAGTCCTAGAACACAATCCCAGAGAGACTTTCAGGCTATTCTACAATTCTGCTCTGCTACATATCTCCTTTCAGCAATGAGCCATAGAGCCAACTATGGGCAAAGGATGGAAGGAACAAGTTTCACCTCAGAGTGGCCACTCTTCAAGGAAGCACAAAGGGCTTTCTGTCTAAATCTCAGGTTATAACAGTTAAGTTGAATGTATCTTATATTAACAGGTTTGAGGAAAAGACTTTAAAATAAGAGGTCTAGGTCCAGGGAAATGACTCAGCAGGTAAGAGTGCCTGTTGCACAAGCATGAGAGCCCAAGGGCCTGATTCCTCCTGGATATGATTCATCAACACCTAGCTGGGCATGACCATGAGCGCCTCAGCCTTGTTGGGCAATAGAGATGTGTGAGGGTCTGTCTCAAGGAAGCAAACAGCTTAGCTATAGGGGAAGATACTCAATCTTTTCCTCTGGCCTCTGTGCACATCTGCACTTATAGAGTCATATACCACACACACATCATATATTCTATATACACATACACACAAAAAAGAGACCTTTGCTTAATACCAGTTACACAGTCAGAACAGCAAGGAAAGACTTTTCTTTAAAACACTGCTATGTCTCTCAATAAAAATTAAATGGTGGCCTCAGCATGCAAACTTTTCTTTCTCAGCTTCCATTTTCAACCAAAAGGAGACAGAGGTCCTTGGAGAAATGGCTGATTCAGGTCTCTCTCGTAGACTCTATGTCATGAGCCTGGAACATCAGAAAGTAAAGTCTTGTTAAAATGCGTACATCATGCTGAGTAGCCCACATTTTACAGCTGGAAGATTTTTTTCAACAAAGCAAATAATGTGATTTTGGACATAGCCAGGGATAACCTATGATTCTGTGAAGGTAGAAGAAAATGATATGTATTCACATAAAGACATTGGAGGAGACTATACAAAATGTCTGTGCAGTTGAATTTTAGTTAATATAGATATTCTGTTCTCAAGGAAGTAGGGCATAATTATCCATTCCTTAAGTGGGGCCCACTCATAGTGACTTCTTTCTGAGAAGCTGAGTATGGAAATACAGGACAAGAGAATGGTTTCAGGTAGGGGATAAACAAAAGCACTAAATCCTGTTCATACCATGTGTCATTGATAATGATGTTTTAAGATTGCTGCTTTCTTCCAAACCTACTATATGACTCTAATCCTAAGGAGAACAGGGAAGCACAAATGCTGCCTTATTGTCACTGCCTCAGTGTCCTTGGACTTGACCACTACAGACAACTGTCTCAGTTATTGTCACCCTTTGAACAGAAAGTGCTTTACAAGTCCTGAGCTTACACTCCCAACCACAAGTAGATAATCCAAAAGAAGAAAGCAAGAGTTATATCCCTCTGCATGAATTGTTTTCTCTGCAATATCCCAAAGTAATTAAAATGCACTCCTTTCTAAACTTTTTTTTATAATTTATTTTTTATTTATATTATTCTAATTTTACATTCAAAAGTGTTTGAATTTTCCATTATCCTCCTCCCTGTCCTAGTTATCCTTCCAAAGGGACCTTCATTCAATGGGGAAATGTGGGACATGAATGGTTTGTGGGGTTAGTCAAGCACTAAATCCTGTTCATACCATGTGTCATTGATAATGATGTTTTAAGATTGCTGCTTTCTTCCAAACCTACTATATGACTCTTTAATCCCAGCAAACTGCCTTATTGTCACTGGAGTGTCCTTGGAGAGACAACTGTCTCAGTTATTGTCACCCTTTGAACAGAAAGTGCTTTACAAGTCCTGAGCTTACACTCCCAACCACAAGTAGATAATTCCAGGTCAGCCTGGACCATGAATTGTGAGACCTTTTTTATAATTTATTTTTTATTTATATTATTCTAATTTTACATTCATAGTGTTTGTTCCATTGTCCTCCTCCCTGTCCTCCCTCTTCCAAAAAAAAAAAAAAAAAAAGAGTTCTGGGTGTAGGCCCCAGTCTCTGTGCATAATGCCCCAATATGTGGCTCTAACATTCTTTCCACCCCCAATTCCACAAATTTCCCTGAGCCACATTGGGGTCATTTTAGTTCTACTTCAGTGATGAGGGTTTGGGAGCCTCTGTGTCTCTGGATATCTGGCTTAGTTGGAGTTGGATGTTCTCTGTGTTTATCTCTTTTAGCCTTTTTCTGGTGTCATGATCACCATGAACACTGTATTCTTGCCCTTCCCCCACATTACTCTATGCCTTTCTAAACTCTTAAAGCAATGACAGACAATGTTTGGTTCTATAAATATCTGACCAGTGCTGTTAAAAAATGTGTCAAGGCAAAAAGTAATGGAATTCTGCAAAAGAGCCCCACTCTAGAGAACAAGGAGACGTGATAACTAAACATTGTGGGACATTAGGAGGCACTACTGGAACATAGAAAGGATTTTATATGAAAGGTAAGAAAATTAGAATAAAAGATGAGCTTTAATTTAAAATAATATTCAACATTGGTTCATCAGCTATAGTAAATGTACCATACTAATGTAAGATGTTAATAAAGTGAGAGCTAGTTATGAGTACATAAGAACTTTCTGTAGTTAGATAGATAGTTTAAGAAAATCAGATTCTACCCACACAATGTACAGGGTAGAATGAGTCATGCCTGAGCTTGCCTCAGCAAAGGCAGAACTCCCAGCCATGGGTGGGAAGAACTCTGTCAGCAGCAATAATCAAGGTATGGGAGAGAGTTAAGACTTGAAAATTCTCAAACTGAATCATTTGTTGCATAAATCAACATTTGGTCAGATGTTTCCTTAAATACTCATTCAACCCTCTATTTTGTCTAACGAAGTAGAACACAATTTGAGAGTTTATGAAGAAACTATAAATATTGTTAATGTACTTATAAGTCAGACATATAAAAAGTACTAATAATTAGTGATTAAAAACAGAAAAACAAATGTCAAAAAGAGAATAAACATAGTGATACACTGATTGTGGAATGCAAACAAAATTGTAAAGACATCACAGTAACCACAGAATGTGTCTCCTTACATGGAGTCCCAGGGGACTGAAATGAAAACATTAATAAATTCTGCATCAAATAGAATGCTGAGGAAAGAAACTCTTGCTTGAATGCACTTAAAATTTTGATCCCATATCCCTACACCCCATATTCTTAGGTAGCTGGTTTATTATGTTAGCATAGTACATAGACCTTGTTCATACCTTGCTAAATGCCATTTGAGTACAAGTGAAGTAATGAAGTTCCTATTTTTTTATTATAAAAGAAAATATTTTCTGGGAGGCATTTCATTTCAATGTTTAAATATTTAGTGAGGCAATGGCTGTCAGCACAACCTTAAAGCTTCCACTGTGAAAAGAGAAGTACTAAGAAGATCAATGTCAGCTTCTCTCAGTCTTCAGGTCAAGGTCTGTAGGTTAGAAAGCCCACAGTGTAGGGAAATAATGACAGGGACACATAGGCACATGTATGGGTCATGTGTATGCCCATATTTGACTTTACTTCCAGCTTGGATTTTCTTGCCAATGACTAGAATTTACATTATTTCTAATTACAAATGCAAATATGCAGTTGTTTTAGTTCCAAGGTGTTGAGATTCTTTACTTTGTTTTTTATCTTCATCCTTACTACAAGCGGAACTTGAGGGGCCTTCATTTGTATTTGTCATGAAAAGTTGACTCCTTAAGCATTTTTATTCCTGATTCCTTAAATGTTTCTATTGGAATAAGTTACCATATTAATAGGAAACTATAAAATTTGAAATTGATTTATACTGTTTGTAATTGTAACCAATAACAAATTTCTAAAATTAGTAACTAAAAAAGCTTTAACAACAATGAAACTCTATTTTCCAAAAAATCAAATGAAAGAAGGCATACTCCCTCAGAAAGTGCAGAGATTCACAGATTTTGTAAACTTTTATTGGGAATAGCACTGGAAATTTAGAAGAAATCTTCATTGTGAAAGTACAGATTCAGATTCCTGAAGTTCATGCTAAGGTCTATTCCTGCATAGAGTGTAAGACCATGTAAACAAGAATGGAAAACTACCACAAGGCAAAAATCTCAATTGAAAATAGTGGTAATTAATTTTCAGGCAGGTTAGAGTTACTGAATTTCTTTTTAGTGGCCATCCCATAAAAGGAATTTTCTTAAGAATTATGACAAGCACAAGGACACAAAAAAAGGAATTTTTATTTCCATCTTTATCTGATATTAAATGACCCTAGAAATGCCACTTGGTTCCAGATTCTGTTATTTTTTTTTTTTATTATTTTTTATTTATTTTTGGAGAGAGAGAGACAGAGAGAAATAGAGAGGGAGAGAGAGACAGAGATGGGCGCACCAGCAGTCTCTCAGCTGCTGTGAACGAAATCCAGATGCGTGCGCCCCCTTGTGGGCAAGTGCGGCATTGCACCCTTGCCTCACTTTGCATCTGGCTAAACGTGGGTCCTGGAGATTGAAATCGCTGGACATTGGAACCAGCATTCTTAGGCTTAGCAGGCAGGCGCCTTAGCCGCTAAGCCATCTCTCCAGCCCTGGATTCTGTTATTTTTAAAGAGTTGAGGAAGAAGGACTTTAAAATATATCTCTCAGCTCTAAAATTATTTTATTCTGTGAGTGTAGATACACTTATTCTCTTTAAAATAACCAGTTACTATACATCACTTTATAAGCCTATTTCAGAGTGTTAAGTCACCATCTGCCAATGTCCAATAGAAAATTACAATTCACTCTAATCTGACAGCATTATGACCATCAGCCTGTGACTACATCCATTGATCTAAATTGTATTTTCAAAACATATGACACAGAATTTAATCAGTATTGTATTTAACTTAAAATGTATTTCTTATTTTAGATGTAATGAAATATTTTTAAAGCTCTTTTCAACCATTTATTAAAGCAAGTCATAGGTGCATTTACATTCACATAGAATTTACTCTCACTATGAAAAAAAAATTCATTAAACTGATACTTTTTAAAACTGTGGATTTCAAGATATCTTAGTTTTTCTATACATCATGCATGATCATCACATGTAATATGTTACCAAAGAGGGAAAAAGATAGTTCCTTTTCTGGCAGGACAGGGAAATGAAAAGAGACTCTAGCTATTAACATGATTCAGGCCTTCCAATGAACCTCAATACCTAAAATGATATGTGTTTCTTCCAGTAGTCTAATAAAGTCAAAATCACTGGGAAAGAAAAACACTTTCAATATATTCAGTTTTTCAAAGACTCAAAATTTTATCTGGGTTAGAAGGCAAAGTGCCAAGTCCTTTCCCAAAGCAAATTAAGATGGCAGAATTACAAAACTCTTAAAAAATTAAAATTATAATGAGCATGCAGAGAGATCTTTGACTGTACAAATCCCTGCAAAGCCTGATATACTTTGACATTCTTTGTGAATCAAATTGAAACTGATTGTGGTTGACACCTTATAATAAAGTTTAGTTTAAAAGATTTTCTCAGCCTGGCGTGGTGGCGCACACCTTTAATCCCAGTACTTGGGAAGCAGAGGTAGGAGAATCGCTGACAGTTCAAGGCCACCCTGAGACTACATAGTTAATTCCACGTCAGCCTGGACCAGAGTGAGACCCTACCTCAAAAAAAAAAAAAAAAAAAAAAAAAAAGATTTTCTCTTGGACCTGAAAACTGTTTGATCCCAGGTATTTATAAACTGTAATAAAATGTCCTTATAACTCAATAAAGATATGCTGTATAAAATATTGTGATTCTAACAGTATATCCAATTGTTGCCTGGATAAACATAATCATGAACTAAACCAAAAGGTAGGACATAATGTTACACTTTACCTATGTTTACTCTATGTATATCGATATTTGTGAACTACTTGGATTTTATTTTCTTATAGGCTACATCTTGGAAGAAGCTATTTTCTTTAATTCCCTACCTAAACATAACCAAGGGGAAAGTGTCATTTGCCATTCTCAGTCTTCTGATGACAGTAATTCTTAATAAGTTACAGTAATAGCTCCTAAAGTGGTTTGGATGGCATTTCCCTGAAGATTAATGATGTTGAACATTTTTTCATATACATTTTGAACCTTTGTATATCCTCAATTTAGAATTGCCTCTTTGGGTCTATTACCATTTTAAATCAGATGTGTTTTTATCTTATTGTTTAAGAATTGAATTCAATGTTATTTATTTATTTATTTATTTATTTATTTATTTATTTATTTGAGAGGTAAAGGAAAAGAGAGAGAGATTGGGCACACTAGAGCCTCCAACTCCTGCAAATAAACTCCAGATGCATGCATCACTTGTGCATCTGGCTTACGTGGGTCCTGGTGAATTGAATCTGGGTCCTTAGGCTTCACAGGCAAGTGCCTTAATTGCTAAGCCATCTCTCCAGGCCTATTTGGTGTGGGGTTTTTTGTTACTGTCATTTTTTGTTGTTTGCTATTAATACTTTATATTCTTGAACGTATTGAATATTAACCACTTGTCAGATGCATTCCTTGCAAATATTTTTCCTTCGTTACATAGGTTTTTTTTTTTTACAGTCCATTATTGACTCACACTTTGTCATGCAGAAACTTTTGACCATGTAATAATTCTGTTTTTCTATTTTTGCTTTTGTTTTCTGTGCTTTTATATCCAAAGCCCCTTGCCCAGTCCAATACCATAAAGCATTTCCTTTGAGTTTTACTGCAGATATTTCTTCATTTTCTTTCTTCATGTGTATGTATGTGTGATGTATATGTAGGCATGTTCATGTGTATATGGATGCTTGTGTATGCCTATGCATATAAATGGTGAGTATGTGTAGACCAGAGGTTGATGTAAAACTGGGGATCTGAGCTTGGTATTCATCCTGGACAGCAAGCATTTTCTTCACTGAGTCATCTCCCCAGGCTTCCTCTCATCTTTTCAGATCTTTACCTTTAAGCTTCTAATTCATGTGGATTGGGTTGATTGTTACTGGTAAGTGATAGGGAGAAGAGGTTCATTCTTCTGCACATATGTAACCTATTTACTCAGCACTGTTATGGACAAAATGGATTTTCATATTCTTAGCTGGCTCTATAATGGACTAGTTTACTTCAAGACTGACTCTTTATTGAGGAGGGAATGTAGTTTCATGAAAATTTTAGGACATATTTTTCTAGTTCTAGGAAGAATCTCTTGATTTTTTTCAGATACATTTCTATTGGCATATAGAAATGTTACTGGATTTTTTTAGATGTTTGTTGTGTGTGTGTGTGTGTGTGTGTGTGTCCAATTCTCCTCCTCCATCTCCCTTCTTGCCAGAGCCTTGTTGGAATTATAGATACCTGCTACTATATCTGTCTTTTATACAGGTGCTGGGGATCCAGACTCAGGTTCTCATACTTACACAGCAGGTACTTTATCCACTGACTCATCTCTCCATCCCATGTTACTCATTGTATATATTAATTTTGTATAATTACAGAATACTTACTGGTTCTGATTGTTTTGCGGTAGATTGGTATTTTCTACATATTAAATTATGTTATCTGTAAAGTGACTACTGCAAAAGAAAGCGGGAAGAGCTATACTTACACCAGATAAAATATATTTTAAATCAAAAAGAGTACAAAGAGGGCTGGAGAGATGGCTTAGCAGTTAAGGCGCCTACCTCCTAAGCCTAAGAACGCTGGTTCCAATCTCCAGCGGTTCCAATCTCCAGGTCCCACGTTTAGCCAGATGCAAAGTGAGGCAAGGGCGCAATGCCGCACTTTCCCACAAGGGGGCGCACTCATATGGATTTCGTTCGCAGCAGCTGAGAGCAGCTGACACACCCATCTCTATCTGTCTTCCTCTCCCTCTCTCTCTCTCTCTCTGTCTCTCTCCAAAAACAAACAAACAAAAAAAAAGAGTACAAAGAGCCAAGAAAGGCCACTTACATCTTTACTATTGACTCATGACTAGGGCTCCTCTCCCTTTTCCTTTACTTGCTATAAAGAATGTAGAACAATACAGGAGTGTGGCCTTCAGTAAAGCAAAATTAAATAGGTTAGGACACAAGGAGTAAGCTCAGATGTTTTTTCTAAGACAATTTTGTCATTCAGAAGAAAGAAATGTGTCATTTGTCTCCTCAATAGCACAGTGTTGTAATATTTGGATTTCAGCATTTATTTATGAAATATTTTACATAGTAAAAAGAATTAGATATAAAATAGTAATAGAAGAGGGAAGTCAATGAGTGTCCCAACAGGACAGGTGAACTACTCTCTTACTTTGTTGTTAATGTGTATGGTGGACATGCTTGCTTGTTTGTGTTCAGTAAGAGATTTCCCCACATTTGCATGTTTGTATCCTGTATCTGTAAACACTTAGACTTACTTTCTTAGTTCTCTCTATTGCTTTGTACTAAAATAGCCTTTTGTAAGCAGTAGCCAGAAAATTCAATTACATGAGCTATTATTCTATAAATTGACTATGGCCTCTTCCTAATATTGTCTAAAAATTCAAGGAATTCTGGTGCTTAATGTTATGATAATTAGTAAACTTTTAAGGGCTTAAGGTTTGGCCCTTTGCATAATATGAGAAAGGAAGAAAATCTTAGTCTCATCATTTATTTCTCTTGTGCCTGTTCCTCTGTGCTAGCCCTTGTTTCTGCAGAGATCCCACTAGGATTCCTCCCTGAATATAGGCTTCAGCTCAATCCCTTATTCTGCCCGATATCCCAAACTGCCATTCTCTTCTTCTAAAATTCTTCAAAAATCTTGTTTGGAACTTCTGTGATAACTTAATTTAAACTAAGGCAGCATTTTAACTATATTTTAACAATGTGGTTCAGCTTTGTTAGATAGGCATACAGTTGCTCAAGAATTTAATCAAAATAAGCATGAGTTATTCTCAAGTAAACATCAAACACGGTGTCTCATCATAACCTGTGAATTTAAGAAGGTAATACTATACTACTTGATGACACAAATCCTACATATATTTTATAAATAGCTTCCTTTCCCAATTATCACCAGTATTACCAGAGGTGTTTACATTACTCACTTAGATTGTTAAAACAGCAATTCTGGACTTTTCTTGTGGACCAACTTACGGTTGATATATGGAAAAACAGATTTTATTACCAAAAGATGAGATTCCAGACTGTTAGAACAGCCTTTATCTGATCACAGAGACTCGGCAATGTGGTCCAAGAAAAGCCCCCGTCAGAAAATTTCTCAACTATTCAATCCTATTCCTAAAATTCCAGTATTTTTATTCACCATGAACTTGAATAGAATATAGTAATCTTCCCAAATAATATATTTAACAAGGTATTTCAAAGGAGGGACTAAAGTGATAACTACAGACTATGGTAAATCCGTGAGGCATAGAAATGAACACAGTTGGACTGCTCATTTGCCAATATTCACATCGGTAATTATTAGTGATGTAGTATACCTATTTATAAACAGCAATATCTTTATATATCAGAGATCATTCTCTTCAAATTTATGTTTTCCATATTTAGAAGCAAATAAAATATTACTCTTATGGAATTTTCTAGTAGTAGAGAACTTGAAGAGGATCTGTTGCAACAATATTAGGTTCATAAAGAGTACACTTTCAAAAAATCATTTGCTAACATATGACCATATCCTCTCATTGGCTTTCATTCCTTCATGCTCAAATACCTCTTATACTATAGTGCATAAAAATCAAGAATTCAAGTGGTTTGTTTGCTGGTCTTCTAAAAATTATTCAGAAGAATGTTTCTATTCCAGGTGTTAATGACAATGTCAGGTAATGCATTGGATATGTTCCCAAGTAACTTTACTATCTTATATGTTACACTGTTCATCACCTGAATTGAGAGAAAAGTATGACTAATGCAGCATGCATCAAAATGAATCTGTCATGAACTTGTCTGTGTGAGTCATAGAAGCCACAATACTGTATTTAGAATAATAATGGGACAAGGAATAATGACATCCTAAAATTTAATGAGGTAGTTTAGTTTAAATGTACATTGTTAGTTTGTGTCAACCTACTGCCCATTGCAAGTAGCACATTTTTAACAACCTTGTGCAATGGGGCTGTAAATTACTGTAATTAAATTAAGCCATAACCTTATCCAGGCAATATGAGGTATTGTACTTTGCTTCCATAATCATATTATCATGTCAGTACCAAAGGCACAGTGAAAAAAAATTAAAAAGCATAGTTATCCATGTTGTCTGAATTTTTAAAGAATAAAATGGGTATTATTTACACATTTTCCAGGTATTTCCATTGGAAATCCCTTAATTGAAATGATTATCATTTAACACATCCTTCGCTACTTTGCAAACTTGAAGGTAGGGAACATTGAGGGAAACAATTAGAATCAAACCAACCTATATACATACCCTAACATCTTTTCAAGCTCATTTTAAGATGATAGGCATATGGAAATAGATTACTAACTTTGTTTCCTGAGATGATAGAGATACTGATACAGAAAGACTTCAATCATGGGAGCAATAAAAACATGTGACGTTTTTCTTGCTATCATTCTATTATGATCCTCATCAAATGTGAGTTTTGGCGGACTATTCTGGGAGTATTATTGTATTATGTATTTGCTGATTATACCTTTCTAATAACTGATGATAGAAGAAATGTGTCACTTGCTCTACTCTATTTTTCCTACAATTTTATTTATCTGTTTTTTTTTTTTTATTTTTGAAGAGAGACACAGAGAGAGACAGACAGAGAGAGAGAGGCAGACAGATAAGATGGGCACATCTGCAGTCTCTCAGCTGCTGTGAACAAAATCCAGATGTTTGCACCCCCTTGTGGGCAAGTGCAGCATTGTGCACTTGCATCACTTAGCATCTGGCTAAACATGGGACCTGGAGATTGGAATTGGGTTCTTAGGCTTAGCAGGCAGGCGCCTTAACTGCTAAGCTATCTCTCCAGCCCTTATCTGTTTTTCTAATTTTTATTTTTCTACATTTTACAATATCTTATAGTACATGTGACATGTTTTAATACACAATTATTTTAGCCTATCTTCCTAGTACATAATAAAATCCTTGGATATTATGACTTCTAAAACTGTACTTTTTGCAAAGGATATTACATGCATGGTACAAAAGAGATACAGAAATATTGAAAGAATAAGAAAATTGATTTTTAAAAAGGTAATAAATTGTATGCAAATGATTTTGTTTTCAAACTCTATGCTTTAGTTTTATATGACTGAAATATCTAAAAAATTTCCTTCTGCTCATTAAAAAACTGGCGATAGGAGGTGATAAGTCATGGAAGATGATAAGAATCATTTCATTTTAAGAAAAGAAAAAAATAAAAAATAAAAAAATAAAAAATAAATAAAATAAATAAAATAAATTTAAAAAAAAGAAAAAAAAGTTTGTTGGGGACATAGTTTTATACTATGCCTTTAATCCCAGCACTCGGGAGGCAGAGGTAGGAGGATCGCCGTGAGTTCGAGGCCACCCTGAGATCATTTCAGCCTGGGCCAATTTTAAGAAAATGTGAAATAAAATTGTGTAAGGTTTAAGCTACTTCATCACTGCTGTTAACCACAGCACTCAAAGCATTAGAGATGTGTATGGTAGCATTTCTAAACATATTCATTGTTTTTTAAATCATGGAATATAACAAAGATGCTAATACTCTCTGTCCTCTCCCTTTCTTCTCTCACAGATATTATGTGGGACACAGGACAGTGTTACACAATTATTGTACTTCTCCATTTATCTACATGGAGTTTTATAATCACAGAAGGATTGGAAATGACCCTACCAATAACATATGCCCTTTGATTTTGTCCAGCAGAACTACAAATACATATCGTAAATTGTTATGATAATTGTGTCAGTATTTGAGTCAGTAAAATTCCCTGGAACATTCTATAATAAAAGAAAGCAATATTAATTCACCGGAGAGTACAAATTAAAATTTTATTGCCAGTAATTAAAGAAAGTGAGGCCAAGTAAATACTTACTAAATAAAATAAGTTGCACGTAACACAAAGTTATGGAATGCCCTTCAAATTACCATGAACATATGAAACCATACATTTGTTGCTTTATAAATTCTTGTTTGTGACTCACTGTCCCTTGTTATCTTGTCCACTACTAATGTCTGAATATGGAAAAAATGCACCTGAGCACAAATGACCACATAGTTAGTAGAAGAGCAATGTTACTTTGTACAATATTTTCCTCTGTGATAAACAGAAAGAACAAATAAGATTAAGTCAGTCATGTGAGCTTAAGTGAATCATGATGTACTATTTATTTTTCTTGTCACTGAATATGTCAAGCAAGAGGCTAATTAGTTTGAAAATCTCATTTAGAATATCTTCTACATTATAATCCTTGAACATGGAATTTGTTAGTGTTCAGAAAGAGGCCACACAGTTCACTGCCATTAGAAATAAAATTTGGTCTTGTATTTATGTCCCTATAAATGAGGGCAAGAGCTAGAGTCCGCATTGTCCAGTTGCTTCATTATTCAAAATTGAATTCTTTCTATGTTCAGAAGAGCTTATCCAATGTTTAGATAAAGCTATAGGCAGAAAGATACTTTCTAGAAAGAACTCATTTATTATAGATAAAACTTAATTATATTTATTGTTTGCTTTAAATATTTATACCAACATGAAATACATAATTTTATATAATTTTCATTGAAATAGTTACATTAAATTCCTTCACTTAATCTTTAGGGGTGTATAATATTTTTAAAAATATTGATTCATATTTTGTGTGCCAAGAACTAGCCAAGTTTCATTTATATGTTATAATAATACAATTAGACCCTATGTACAAATAGGAAGAACAGAGTCACATGTTGTGAGGTGAGCATGATAACCACTACACTATGGAAACCCACTAGGGTCACATGTTGTAACCATTTGGTATGGCTCCAGAACTACAGCACTTTTAAAATGGACCATACTTAAGTTTTATGATTTATTCCTAATTCTGTAGACAATTTAGTCACTGAACAATAGCCTTTATGAATTTCACTTCTTTCATTTATAAAATGGGTATTATGACTTTCCTAACTTAGGAAAATAAATTTTATTATATGAATTAAGAATGCTATTGTGTTTGCTTCAGCAGAACATATACTAAAATTGGAATGATACAGAGATTAGCATGGCGCCTGAGCAAGAATGACACACAAATTTGTGAAGAATGCTGCTAAAGCCTGGCAGGTGGCACATGACTTTAATCTCAGCACTTGGGAAACAAAGGTAGGAAGATAGCCATGAGTTCAAGACTACCCTGAGACTGCATAGTGAATTCCAGGTCAGCCTAGGTTAGGGAGAGATCCTATCTTTAAAAAAAAAAACAAAACACAAAAGGGCTGTAGAGATGGCTTATCGGTTAAAGCGTTTGCCTGCAAAGCCAAAGGACCTCGGTTTGATTCCCCAGGACCCATGTAAGCCAGATGCCCAAGGGGGCACATTCATCTGGAGTTCGTTTGCAGTGGCTGGAAGCCCTGGCATGCCCATTCTCTCTCTATCGCACTCGGCCTCTTTCCCTCTCTCAAATAAATAAAAATAAAAAATATTTAAAAACAAAAAAACAAAAAAGAATGCTATTAAAAGACGCTATCATTTATTACCTTTGAATACCTCTCTTAAGAAAAATTTGAAAATATCAACGACCGTGAAAATTTTTACTACTTTTAATTGTCTATACTTCCAGTGTTATTGATGTAGCCTGAAGAAATAACCAGAAATGCGAGTGAGTAATAAGTCAGTTGTGGTGGCACACATCTATAATCCCAACACTTATGTGGTGGAGGCAGGATACTCATGAGTTCAACGTCATTTTGAGGTACATAGTAAATCTGAGGCCAACCTGAACCTCATGTGATCCTGTCTCAAACAAACTGTTAAACAAAAGCAAACATATAAAAATATGAATTGTTAGAGTAAATAAAACATTCAACAATAGCAATATATCTAAAATGTACAAATTAATAGATAAATTGGTATGATATCAGAGACAATATGCTCCATTCCATAATATGAAAGTAAAAAGTCGATAATTGACGTTAGTAACAACATAAGACATTTAAAGATTTTAATTTTTAATTGTGTCCAGTAAGCTTGAAATATTTTTCTAAGGAAGAGAAACATCAGCATCTCCTGTGCATAAGGACATGCTGTCATGTGTGTGCAACTGTCCTCAAGAGCCTGAACCAATTTACAAGAGTTAGCAGTCGATTGGCACACAGAACCCTCATGCCTAGGGATCTAGGAAGCCAGTGGCAATGAAGAATTTCCAAAAATGAGATTCACTGCAGCAAAAAAAAATCAGACCATAATGGCTAAGGGAAGCCTACTGGCTATTACTTAATAGCTAACCTGGCACTGGCATTTATAGAATGTAAAATATTTTAATACATTTCTTTCATCATTCAATTTTATGCAGTAGGTACCTTTAAGAGACATTTTGTAATGGTTTTATTTTATTAATTAATTTATTTATTTTGAGAGACAAAGAGGCAAATAGAAAGAATGTGCACACCAGGGCCTCTAGCCACTGCAAAGAACTCCAGATGCATGCACCACCTTCTGCATCTGGCTTATATGGGTAGTAGGGAATTGAAACTGGATACTTGGGCTTCACAAGCAAATGTCTTAACCACTAAGCCATCTCTCCAGATTTAGACATTTTTAAATATTTTATTATTATTTTGGTTGAGAGAGAGAGAATGGGCACCCCAGGGCCTTCAACCACTGCTAATGAACTCCAGCTGTGTACCTCCTTGTTCATATGTGTGACATTGCATGCTTGGATCACTGTGCATTTGGCTATGAAGGACCTAGAGCTTTGAACATGAATTCTTAGGCTTTGCAGGCAAGTGCCTTAACCACTAAACCATCTCTCCATCCCCTGAGACACTTTTGATTAGAGCCATTGGGGTGAGGGAGATGTCCAATTTTTGAGGACCAAGTAGATAATTCTTAACTGATAAATAACATGTTTGTTTATCTTTGTTGGCATACTTTGGTTTCTCGCCTAGATTTTAAGCAAATTTATTGTATATAATTCATTTGGTGATCAAAATAGTCTGTGTCTGTACCTACAACCTATATGATAATGTTTGTGTACCTGTTAATTATATGTCTTGTTGAAATAATTTTGGAACAACTAGTTTGATCATATATATGTGTAAAACGTGAAGTGATACTTCCAAAAAGGATAGATACAAATAAAAACAAACACTGAGAATGCTTCTAGTCAATTCTTGAAATTGAGCCTCTCCTATTTTTATTTTTTTAATAAATCTTTTTATTTATATTATTCTGATTTTGCATTCATAGTGTTGGCTCCCTTATCCTCTTCCCTGTCCTCCCTCTTCCAAAGGGACCCTCATCAATGGGGAATATGGGTCATGCATTGTAGGGGTAGTCAAGAGATCTGGGGGGGGGGGTAGGCCAAGTCTCTGTGCAAAATGCCCCAACTTGTGGCTCTAACATTCTTTCCATCCCCTCTTCCGCGAATTTCCCTGAGCCACATTGGGATCATTTTAGTTCTATTTCAGTGATAAGGTTTTGGGAGCCTCTGTGTCTCTAGATATCTGGCTTAGTTGGAGTTGGATGTTCTCTGTGTTTATCTCCTTGAGCCTTTTTCTGGTGCAGTGGTTGCCAAGAAGGCTGTATTCTTGCCCTTCCCCGCATTACTCTATGGTTTCATCTGGGGCCCTGGTGAGGTGTGATTGGCCGATCCTCCCTTCAGGTTCGTTGTCCATCTGAAAAAGATAAGAAAATTCTCCCACAGAGAGAGAGAAGTTAGTACTAGATAGGAGGGATGGCCATAGATATTTTGGAGGAAATTTTATATGCATAAGCTCTCTTCTAGCCCATATTTGGTGGTATCTTGATCTTGGAGACTGGGCTCATTTTTTTGTACATGGTTTTGACTTATTTCCCAGTTTCAGCAATGAGTTCCATTCCACTGAGTGGATCTATTAGTCAAATCAAGAGCAGTTGGTTACCCACCATGGCTGTGTGCCACTACTGCACTTGTTTGAGCATTACGTCAGGTTGTTTCCTGCTGGGTATCTTATACTGCAATGTGTTTGGATAGATGTTGGCTATTATCCTCTTCCCTGTCCTCCCTCTTCCAAAGGGACCCTCATCAATGGGGAATATGGGTCATGCATTGTTGCTCATGTAGCACCCTCTGGCACTAGACTAGCTAACTGTCTGGGGACTGACCCTCTTCCAGATTCTGGCCAGTTCTCTCCATGTTTGGTCTCATACACGTATGCTGTCAACAGTAGGGTCTTACCATTAACCTTTGATGGCTCATCAAGAACTCTGACAGAAATCTGTCCCATTTCTTAACAGCAGTCCATCACAGTGGTCAAGGGTATTGTCTACTGATAGGACTGTATGAACCTGTCCCTACGGGACATGAGCTAGATGAGTGGAAGCCAAGACAATACCATCTGTCAGCCTCTGTCTTCACTAATAAAATAGAGTTGATATGATATCCACCAAAAGAGTTGTTATACCAATTAAATTAGAAAATAAATGTAAAACACCATGAGTAGTACACAGTGAGTGTTTTCATTAAATGCCGTCTATTATTCTTATTGACAGTATTTCAAGAAGAATAGAATCTATCAAACATATTTTACTATACTAAGACTTTATTAAGGTAGAATGAGCTATATCAGAAATATGTATAAACATATTTGGCTTATACATGTGGCTTAGAACATGTGAAAGATTCTGATGAATTAAATGTCAGTGAGTTTGATGACTTTAACCTATAAAAGTGTCATATGGTTATTTCTGCTTTATAAAATGGACAATAATAAGAAATACATTTTGAATATTGCCTCAGTTGGGAAATACCTCTGTGGATTCAAAGTAATATAAATTGAAAATAGGTTTTGTCATGAACATTCAAACCATATTAGATGTGCTAGCATCTAATTGACTGGTAATGAGCAGGAAGCATGCCCTCAGGGTTTAGCCTGCTCACGTTACATGAACTAATTTCTATACTTAGGAGCTAATTGTCAGTTGGAACAATCTTTTTGTTGTATTCTTGGGAATCCTTTGATACTTACACATAAGAATCATAATTTAATAATTCTGCATTTTCCCCTTGTAAACTATTTTCTTTTCTAGCTATGTCTTCTTTTGGTCTTCTATTAGTATTTCTCTGCAGAAGGAACAATCTCCTGGTGAGGACCTTGGCTGACCACTCTGACCTCTTGCCTTCCCACCTACGGTGGTTCACTGGCATGACCCCTTCTCCAAGGAGCCTAATCAAGAGCCTTCTCCATGACCTGATCACAGTGACATGCAACAAAGACCATGATCTCAGCTTCTCCTGTCCTGCTTCACTCATTGCCCTTCCCTGAGAATATTCTCACGAAATCACTTTTTCCATGCCTTAGGCTCTTCTCCAAGGAATTTAAATCATAATAACTTTTCAGATTTCTCCAGATCAATCCATATTCAGAAATCTCCACAATTGTTACACCCATTCCATTATTTCCATTATTATGCACAATACATGCAGTTATTTTGACTTTAACTGTCCTGTTTCCTTGTAATACTGAACTTCTTGAAGAGAAGGGAGATTATATCCTATTTCCTTTTGATACTTAAAGCCTGACATATATTGGATGTATGTTAGACACATATATAAATATATTAGACATATATTTGGTAAGATTCTTTCTTGTTAAATATTTTATTTATTTGTTTGCAAGCGGGGGGGGGAGAAAAATTGAATGCACATGCCAGGGCCTCTGGCATCTGCAAATGAAGTCCAGATGAATGTGCCAATGTGTGCATCTGGTTTTATATAGGGTGCTGAGAAATTGAATCCAGGTCATTAAGCTTTGCAGGCAAGTGCCTTAACCACTACGCCATCTCTCCAGACCTGGTAAGATTCTTAAGAGGAGAATAGTGTTCAAATTTATAAACTATAATAGCTAATGTCCTTTAAATATATCAAAATAAGGAAAGAAAAATATTAACAAATTAAACAGAGAAAGGTTAAAATACAGTGAAGAGACCAAAATATATGTAAGGGGGCTGGAAGGATGGCTTAGCAGTTAAGGAGTTTGCCTACAAAGCTGAAGGATCCCGGTTCGACTCTCTAGGACCCACGTAAGCCAGATGCATAAGGGGGCTCATGCGTCTGGAGTTTGTTTGCAGTGGCTGGAGGCCCTAGTGCACCCATTCTCTCTCTCACTCTCTCTCTCTCTCTGTTTCTTCTTTCTCTCTTGCTTTCTCAAGTAAATAAATAAATTTATATGTATGCATAATGTTACTACCTAAAATTTATTTTGGTGTGACATATAAGTTTTTTATGTATTTTATAGGGTAAATATTTGTCTTTATTAGTATTGCTTTAACTGAAGAAAAATATGATTTTTGTAATCCATGTTTCCATATTTTTGAGGCATAAAAGTAAGCATTAATATTAACAAGGTAGGGAAGTGGTGAATTTTTATGACTATTTTTCTGAGACTATTTGGTTTTTGCGAATAACATAAAATATATTTAAGATTTCAAATGTTTCTTCATAACTGCAATGGTATTAACAGTGTAAGTCATTGGTTAATTCTATACTATATGATAACATTATAATTAAAGCCTATTAACTATAATTGACAAGAAAGGAACTGGCAATCATTATGTCCAGTTGAGGTGTTCTGAACAAGGACTTATATATTTTCAATAATTCTGTATCCAAATCACATTTTGGAAAGAAATAAAGTACATGGTCAGGAAAAAGAATCTCAAGGAGCTGGAGAGATGGCTTAGCAGCTAAAGCACTTGCCTGCAAAGCCAAAGAACCCAGGTTCAATTCCTCAGGACCCACATAAGCCAGATGCACAAGGTGACACATGCATCTGGAGTTTGTTTGCAATGGTTAAGGGCACTGGCAAGCCCATGATCTCTCTATCTATCCATCTATCTATATGTTTTTCTCTCTCACACACAAAGAAATAAAATAAAATTATTTTTTTAAAATAAACCTCAGAATAGAGGGTTCTTTTTTTCCTGTCTTAAGAGCTCTGATAACTTCCATTTATAAAAATATTTTCAAATTTCAAAAATCATTTTTGATGAATTGAAAGTGAGATTTTTTTTCTACACATTTATACTTTGTGGTGACAATAAGGGGAAAAAATGGTCATTTTCCCTCTTTACCATTCCCTGCCTTAGAGCAGGGCCTCTCAAACACTAATGTGTACAGTTCATCCAGGATCTTGCTGAAATATAGACTCTGGCTGAGGCAGTGTGTCTGAGATCGTGCATCAAAACCAGCTGCAAGGTGATTCCAGGGTCTCTGCTCTGCAGGTCGCACTTTCAGAAATTTGATCTGAGCTCAGAGCTGCTTAACCTCTGTAGTCCCTGACTTAGTGTTTACAAAAAGTTTTCCAAAGACTTCCTGAAGGAAACTAGAAAAGGACTGTTGCAGAAGAGTAATCTGCTATCTGGCATAGACCTTCATGCAAGACTGTCAGCATCCACATGGCTGAATGAACCTCTGATTCTGCCGGCTTCACACCAGAGATATATCAAACCTCAGATGACCTCAGATTTGACATTCTGAGACATACACTGTCTGCAGTGGTTTTATCAGACTTTGTGAAAATTCTTGGCTACCAAACTAATGGAATTGGCACCAAGTCTAAATACTTTTGTAATGACAAGGAAGCAAGAGAGTCTGTGGCAGTTTGACAAGTCTCTCTTCAGGAAAACAAATTAAGATGCCTTCACAGCTCTGGAAAGCCAGTTCTTTGGGATTTCTTTCTTTTGATATTTCCTGATCATGTTATCTCTGTTTTTCATAAAGCTGCACATATAGGCCAGGAATTTCTTTTGCAGCCCACTCACACCACAGAGTTCTATTAGCTGTGACTCACCCTGGGGAGTTCTTACTCCCTGGTCAAATGTGCATGTCCAATATTCTAGTAATAAGGGCTGATCTTTGATATCAATAAAGTTCTTGCCTCCTCAAGTGCTTTCATATCTCTGATCTTATTCCATCTTGTCGTCTTGCAGAATAAAATATTATAAGTAGCCATTTTAATTCACTGACACAATATTCGATAATGAAATTCCTGCTATAGGAAGGCAATGACAGATACTATGGGAGATATGAATATTAATAAGTCATAACACTGTCTTCAGAGAACCCATAATACAGAGAAGAGATAAAAGCATACAGATGGATTGCAACGTAGATAAGGGATAAGCTTTTGGTGTGTTATAGGTCAAATACAAGGACAATTTGTTAAAGTATGAGATGACTTTCTGCCAGGAACTATGTTTGGAAGTTAAAACAGAGTATCCTCATAGGTAGGTTGTGAGAATTGAGAAACGTGGATGTTGACAGGAGCAATTATAACATGGCTGCTTTGGGCAGAGGTTGTTTATGGCATCCCCATGCTCACACTCACCCCATTCTTTCCTAAGCATGGGAAATTATGGATGCTGCTTGAGGAATACCAACTGAGGGATATTAGGTATATCTTTTTGCTATGATTATTCAGCTTCAAATGTGAAGAGAGTAGACTAACATAGGAAGTGGAAATAGGCAGACTTAAGTAACCTCACACTTAAGTAAACTCACATCCACAGAGTAACGTAAAAAGGCATCAAAGTAGAAGAGAAACTAGTTGGGAAGAAGAAGGTTCAGTGAAAGGGGAACAGGAAGGTTGTCATTAAAAAGTAGTTGGGGCTGGAGAGATGGCTTAGCAGTTAAGGCACCTGCCTCCTAAGCCTAAGAACCCGGTTCCAATCTCCAGGTCCCATGTTCAGCCAGATGCAAAATGACACAAGGGCACAATGCTGCACTTGACCACAAGGGGGCAGACACATCTGGATTTCGTTCTCAACAGCTGAGAGGCTGCTGGCGTGCCCATCTTTATTATCCTCTCCCTCTCTCTCTCTGTCTCTCTCTCAAAAAAAAAAAAAAAAATAGTTGGACCAGGGCTGGAGAGATGGCTTAGGGGTTAAGACACCTGCCTGCCAAGCCTAAGAATGCCTGTTGGGTTCTCTAGGTTCCAGGTTTAGCCAGATGCAAAAGTGAAGCAAGGGTGCAATGCCACACCTGCTCACAAGGGGGCGCACGCTTCTGGAGTTTGTTCACAGGAGCTGAAATGGCCCTGGCATGCCCTCTCTCTCTCTCTCTCTCTGCCTCTTCTCTTCTCTCTCTCTCTTTCTCTCTGTTTCTCTTTGTCCTTCTGTCTCAGAAAAAAAGTAGTTGGATGGAAAATCATCAATAACTGATAAAATAGAAGAATTATATTGCAAAGATGAAGGTTTTCACTTACATCCTTAAAAATCTTCTTTGAGGCTGGAGAGATGGCTTAGTGGTTAAACGCTTGCCTGTGAAGCCTAAGAACCCAGGTTCAAGGCTCGATTCTCCAGGACCCACGTAAACCAGATGCACAAGGGGGTGCATGCATCTGGAGTTCGTTCTCAGTGGCTGGAGGCCTGGCTCACCCATTCTCTCTCTCTCTCTCTCTCTCTCTCTCTGCCTATTTCTGTATCTCTCTCTCTGTGTGTGTGTGTGTGTGTGTGTGTGTGTGTCTCTCTCTCTCAAAATAAATAAAATAAAAAATAAAATATTTTTTAAAAATCTTCTTTGAAGTTGAATTATATGTGACATAGGGAGATAAGAAGAATTGATTAGAGGTGAAAGAGATGATGAGTAGAATTATTGTATCCAAAACTTAATTTCTGCACTGCCCTAGGTACCTACCCTCAAAAATGTTAGCATCCTGGATCTTAGCCTAACCCAGATGGCTCTCCCACACTCCCAGTTCTCAGAGGAAGGGAAACATATATGTATAGGAAGGGACAGGATAGCAAAATGCAATAGGAGACTGGCTTTTATCAGAGGAAATGATGAATGATAATTAAACACTCACTTGGTTTTGCTTTAGGGATAGTTTGACTAAAGCATCTGGATTTCAGGCAGCTCTTGTGATGCACTCTGTTAGTTTTGTAAACATCCAAACTTTTTTCCATGTTCATGCTTCAGGTGCATCCTTTTTATATAAGATATATGATTTGCCACTAAAAAGTACCATCGTGCAAATTGCATTTGGCTAGCTATCGTATTTAATTTTTTTCTTAAACTGTGTTATTACCTCCTAGGCACTTTCTGCATCACATTTGTTTGAAATAGATAATACATCATCATAGCTTTTTACAGCAAAAAAAGGGGATTTTAATGAAAATGCCACTTTTAATAAGAAATCTCAATAATATGCAGTCATGGTTGTTCCAGCTGAGAAATTAGTGTCTGGCACGTATTCCTTTGGAATTCAGCTTGAAACACAAATGCTGAAGAAGTTGGAAAAATAATTTTCTTTAATAGGACTTATAGTGTGTATGAAGTAAAATTCACAATAGTTACCACATATCACATGCTATTTCTTGTGCTTTCTTAACACTACAAAGGTCCCATACTTAACATAAATCAAACTAGTAAACCCAGTAACTTTAGTTAATATCTTACTACCTTTTCAAATTTCTCTGTTATATATTTGTTTTTAGGATAAGGAGTAAAAATCTGAAACCACAAAATTGAAAATTTTCAGAATGCTCTGTATAGGTATCCCCATTCCACTAAGGAAAATCAGACATTTTAAAAATGCATATTTCTTTGTGGTGGGAGGTATGTGTAATGTGGTGTGGGGGAGGGTTATGTGTGGCATGTACACATGTGTGTACCTATGCAGTGCCCCGTATACTCTCCTGTGGTGGTATTTGCCAGCCTTTGGTGGCGAGAGCAGAACATCAGGTGACTTGCTCCACTGTTCATCTGCCCTTTCTCACTCATCTAGAACTTGCCAGGTTTTCTGTTTGTTTTCACTAGCTCCAGTTATTTTCTCTGTTCTGGCCCTTCATGGAACTGGGGTTAAGATGTACATGGACATACTGAGCTACTTATGTCAATCCTGGACATGCAACTTCAGTAGTCTTTCAGTCCTCTTCAGGACTGGGTGCTTGCACAGGAAGTGTTCTTAAACAGTGAGCCATCTCTCCATCTCTCCATCACTAAAAATGTATATTTCTAGATTCTTCTCTTACCACCTCTGAAAGACATCCACATCAACCACTGGACAGATGTGAAATTGAGAAGGAAAGAGTGATACATTTCCCCAGGTTTTCAGTAAAACATCAAGAAAGTTTGAAATGCAGAGAAGTTACAAAAGATTTACTTATTCACTGAAGCAATACCGAATGCAGTATCATGTGATTTGGGTATGATACTGAGGTAGAAATATTGGCAGGAGGGATGCATGGGCTTCAGTTATAGCTTCTTTCATGTTGCTGGGACAAACCATTTGACTAAAAGCAGTAGAAGGGAGGAAAATGTTTATTTTGGCTTCATGATGGCAGGGGAATGCCAGACATGAGCAGCCTTGACAGCACTTCTACCATAGCAGGTGGAAGTAGCAGCAAGAGAGTGAACTAGCTTTGGCAAGGGGAAGCTGGCTACAATGCCCCAAAGTGTTCCCCAACAACACATCTCCAACAACAAGGTTCCACCTCCCAATTGCATCAGCTGGGGAATAAACAATAAAACACATGACTTTATTGGGACATGTGATTCAAAGCAGTACAGGTTCCTTGTAGCCATGCAAGCACCTTGGATTGTATTTGCCTTCAGCAAATGGAAATGTCCTTGATTATTTGTGAAGGAAAGGAGTTGGGAGGAAAGAATGGCTGATTGTTAACATGTGGATGTCATTAACAACTTCTGAAAGGAGCACAATTCAGTGAGTGCCTGTCATGCTGATATTTAGTATATAGAAAAGCTATGGATCTCAAGGGTCATAGTTCATCTACTTCATTTATTGTGGCTATGGCACCCACAAAGCACACAGCAGTTGCTTCAAGTCACTGTCTCAAATCTCAGTTGATTACTGGTTAATAGCATGCATTATTGTTGTTGCTGCTGCTGTTGACTTTTTTCAAATGCAGCATTTTGAATGCCTTTTTCCATCATCCTTTGTACCGTGTTTGATGCTGTTCATCACCAGTGTGGATGTGTTATCCTGCATTCACATCAAGTCAGAAGAACGAACCAAAAACAACAGAAACGTTTTAAAGGATATCTCAAGCAATAATGTTTGTTACTGCATCCATTAAATTCATACATTATTGAACCTCAGAAAGGAAGGTTGGATGTTTTGCATGGAAAACTTATAGGGCCTCCCTCTGTAATGACCCAGAGACGAAGATTCTCACATATGCTGCATATGATGTAAAATAGCGAGTTTGGACAGAAAGTTGTACATTATGAAATACAACACACGAATCATAGTGTACTAATGCTAAAAAAATAAAAATAAAAATAAAAATATGCCATCAGGAGAGAATTTAAAGAAAATCATTCTTCATAAGAGAGATATCTTTTATGTCTAGGATAATTATTTATTTTACCTACATATCAGTGGTATTCATGTTCATAAAGTCAGATTTCTCATGCTATTGGTAATATTTAGGGTATCTTTGTTCATTCATTTTCCTAGGAAAATATTATCAAAGTGTTACATTTCAAAGGGCATGTACAGTAAAACAACTTTTTTCCATCTCTTCTAGCTAGCTGCCATTAAATACAGTCATCGCATAAAGAGACTGGAATAGATGATTGCTATAGGACCTTTTTGATGTATTACATTTTGTAGTCTTAATCACCAGAAATTTACTCTGTTTTTCCCTATATATTCAGATAGATATATGAACTTGATACTTGTAGACAAACCTTTTGGAAAATGTAAGTCATGAAGATATAATAGAAAAGCAGACAGATGTAAAACAAACACCCAAATTTAGAGAATTACATATATTTACTATTTCTAGTCATAAGACAAATGTTGCCATATTAATAAATTACCAATTCAAGTTGAATTTAATTTTCCTTTAGTATTGTAAGTTTTTGGTTGAGTAAAGACAGTATTATCTTCTGAGAAACCTGGAGCATGGGCTGGCGCACACTCAGTCGACCCAGTACTTGTGTGCAGTTTAAAAGTACATATTTTAACCAAATCTCAAAGAAAACCCACGTGCTCGTCCACAGGAAGAGATGCCCACCATGCAAAAGAGGTTAAAAACTGAGAATCGTTGCCCTCAGTTAGATTTAAGAGTCTTGGTGATCACATCCAAGACTTTGTGAGGATTTGAGTGGTATATATGCCAGAGGAGGCCAGTATTTCAGTCAAGATTTCCCCTGGCTGCAGTTTTTATATGTATTTACTCTAGTTTCAAGTTTGGGGTCATTAAAGATTCTCCATATTTCACCCATGTGTGGTTAAAGAGGAAGAATATATATTTAGAAATCAGAGCCTAATTGTCTTATGAATGCAATTGATGAAATTTTTCCATTTCTTTTTAAGAACGAGTAGTATTAACAGAAATATACACAATACCCAACAGGATGAAGCAAGTCAAAGCTTGGTACTTTATCAAAAGCATAATCCATATGCATTAGATGAGATTAATATTCATTGCTGTTACCATGTTTTGCTTGGTAAAAGAGACCGATTTTTAAAATGTCATTGTAAATGCTTGGAAATTACAAGAATGGGTTGAGGATCAAAATTGGGAAAAATGTAGTAATAACCTATGAATAAAGGCATTTCAATTAACTATACATCATGACATCCTGCTGTGAGCCCCCACTCCAAGTAGAACTGCAGAGATCGCACATAAATAAGACAGAAACACAAGTTTGTTAAAAAAATTAGAAATTGGGAGGCTAGAGAGATGGTTCAGAGGGTAAAAGCCCTTTCAGAGCAAACATAAGAGACTGAGGGGCTCCAACTGCCTGAGTTCTATTGCCCCACACCCACGCACAAAAACAACTCTGGCATTTATGAGTGACTTCATCTCAGGAAAAGAAAGTTAATGAGTGAGAACATCCGATGTTCTCCTATGGCACACACACACACACACACACACACACACACACACACACACACAGGGTACTGAATCGGCACATAAAGCTGCACACACACCACATCATACCCTACAGATCAGCCTGGGCTGAAGTCAAGAAAGCACAACATGCTGGGTAATTTGGTACTGAATTCAACAGCAAAAGATGGGAAAGGAGCTTTAGAATGAAAGGGAACCAGGTAACTTCAAAGCAATGAGACCCAGAAGTAGAGTTTGAATTTGCATAGATCACAAGTGAAAGTTACAATAAGCATTCATAAGCCCGCAGAGAAGATGTGACTAACGAGATGTTCACGGAGATGCAACAGGAAGCCATCGTTCTGTGCAGAGAAGAGTAGTGAGGAGACCAGAGCAATGCTTTAGCTCTGGAACCAGTGTGGTCATGAGGTAGAAGCTGCAGGTCACTGGAGAAAAAGAGGACTGTAGGGCTGTTTTTACTAATTCTTCACCCACAGAGAATAACTTTATCCCCCCAAATGAAAGACAGGTCTTTGGACCTGTAACCTGGGTCCTACTCCACCAGATCCTGAGTGAATTTCAACAAGTTTTTTTTTTTTTTGAGCCTCTGACACAGGTTTTCTGTTCAACAAATCAAGGCAAGAATGTTATCTACACAAGGAGGCTGCTGACAACTTTAAATATATACATGGCATGGTGAGCTACTGTCCATCACATCATTACTGTGTAGTACATGTTAGCTCTAGTTAGCTGTGACAGAAGGAAAAGTACTGAAGGGTGTTTCAGGTTATCAACCAAGCCCACCTTGCCCTTCCCGTAGCATGAGAGTTAGTTCACTGGACAGTGCAGTACCCATAACTATCTAAGCTATGCTCCCTCCTTTCCCCTCCCATTCCATCACTTCTCTGGACCTTGGCCAAAGTTGTCTTGCTGGGACATTTTGAACCGGGGACTATCCTCCCCTATTTTTTTTTTCTTTCTGTGTATATATTACTGTAGGGCACATAATGTAAATGGGACAGAATAGAAACATGTGTTCTCTGTGTGAAAACTCTAAGTGATGATTGACAGGCAGCATCCTAACTTGGCGTTGGGGTCAGCTCTATGCTGCTGGAATGAACTGCCTAATCAGACACAGTTTATTGGAGAGAAGGGATTTATTTGAAGCTTATAGACCTAGGGGAATTTCTATAATGGTAGAGAAAGACATCACACAGCCAGCACCATAAACAAGAGCAAAACCTGCATTATCAGGAACCCCAGTGCTAACTCTGCATAGCTTAGGGCTGGAATTCAGATTCATCCCTAGTAACACCTTAGGGCTGGACCCCAGGATCCTCAAACAGTGACATCTCTTCTAGCCAGGTAGCTGGAAATCCATGTTACAAGCTTTTGAATAAAAAACATCTGAATCTACTGGGGGACCTTCAAACTACCACACTCAGTTTGTATTGGTCACAAGGAAGATTAAAAATACAATTATACTATAATACTGAGCATTATATGTTTGTTTTCCCTCAGGTTGCATGCTTCCTTAAAAATTAATTTTGTGGTGAGGGGATGGCTTAGCAGTTAAGGCACTTTCCTGTGAAGCCTAACAACTCATGTTCAACTATCCAGGTCCCACATAAGTCAGACACATAGTGACGAAGCACGCAAGGTCGCACATGCACACAAGGGGCCATATATGTTTGGAGTTCAACTGCAGTGGCTGGGGCTCTGGCGTGCAAATTCTCCCTCTTTCTCTCTCTCATTCTCACTCTCTCATATAAAAAAGCCGGTATGTTGGGCTTGCCTAAAAGTTTTAATTATCGCATATTTCAACAACAAAAGAATTATATGGTAAAAATATCACTACCACCCCCTGAATGTCTAGTAGCCACACATTATCAGTGTTCAGTTACTTGTATATTTTTGAAAGAAAGAAAGAAAGAAAGAAAGAAAGAAAGAAAGAAAGAAAGAAAGAAAGAGAGGCATAACGTATCCCCCACCTATACATGTATACAGTTTGATAAGCAGTAACATTTCACGGTGGTTCATGTGTAGACTTAACTTTTTCTAAGATAAGAGAAGAAAAAAATGAAACCATTTCAGTGAGAACTTTAATGGCATATTTTTGTACTTAAACTTTTGATACCAGTATAAGATGTGATTCTACAAATATTTTTCAGAAGGTTTTTCTCTCTTTCTCCATTATTTTGCTACTTGTCTAAACTATTCCTCGAGTCATAAACTTTAGCCTTCTGTGTACTGAGTTGACTTAGAGACTTTATGTGCTCTTACTATAATCTGCCTGTCTGTGCATCATAAGATGTTTTCATAGCTTCAGGGGGTAGCAATCCCTTCTTTGGTGGACTTGACTTGGAAGTTCTTACTTCTTTATGTTTCTATATAAATTTCGGGAATGCTATTAGAAAGAAAATCATGTATTAGAATGGCAGTAAATTTATAGCTTAATGTTGACATTGCCTATGCTTTTGTGATATCTTTACATAAAATGTAATTATCTATTTTTATTAAGTCCTCATGTATTTTACATATAGATACTTTATATTCATAGGAACTTTATCTTAATGAGACATTTATCTAATTATAACTTTCAACTAGTGCTTGATGAACACTCCATTTCATTCTAACAATGGTCAAAAAACAATGGCCAAACAAGATTTGCAAAGTAAAAGTACAGGTTTCAGGTCACGTCTTCTGACTTCATGTAGGCACCTTGGAAAGTACTATTGCATATATGTTAATAGAGGCAATTCATACCAAAGATCAAGTGCCCCAAAGTTAACCAAAAGATCATCGACTTATACAAGTAAGAAGTCAACCATGATGTTTCACAAACAATGACTAAGCTAGTGAGGCAATCAACATAGAATAAAAATAATGCTAATTCTAGCACACTGCCTTGAAATTATAAAAACTGACTTTTGGGCTGGAGGGATGGTTTAGTGGTTAAAGCATTTGCCTACAAAGCCAAAGGACCCAGGTTTGATTCCCCAGGACCTACATTAGTCAGATGCACAAAGTGGTGCATGCATCTGGAGTTCGTTTGCAGTGGTTAGAAGCCATGGCTTGCCCATTCTCCCTCTGTGTCTCTTTCTTTCTTTCTTTCTTTCTTTCTTTCTTTCTTTCTTTCTTTCTTTCTCTCTCTCTTTCCCTCTCTCTCTCCCTTTCTCTCTGTCAAATAAATAAATTAAAAATGATTTTAAAAATATTTAAAACTCACTCTTGAATTTGTTTGCCCAAGAGTAGGCTAGCTTTTGTTGTTGTTGTTGTTGTTAGAACAGAGCCCGAAAGAAGGAAAAGTGACCCCTTGGAGTCATTTAAATCAAGGGTGACCCCAATGCTTCTGCTGTCCCTACTGCCCTGATATTTTTGCAGCTATAGCTTCTGCCAGAAGGCACTCATTGGTGTTTTAATTGAATAGCAACCAAAAATAAAAATAAAAAAATAGTAATACCTGAATAAGTTGAGCATTGCATGGGCAAAAGGCAAGAAACTTTTGACTCTAAATAATTCTTTAAACGTTTTTTAATGTAAGGGATTTAGGGATCTATGACCTATTGGACTCTGCTGCTCCAGAACACACACACACACACACACACACACACACACACATTCTCTCTTTCTCTCTTTCCCTGCTCACAAATGAAATCACACTTGGCCTATCTGATGTCTTCAGCAGATCTGTAGCAGTACTGTGGGTGGTTTGTGCACATTGCCCTCAGTGCTCAATGGTGAGCACACCTCACTATTGCACAAATTATTCTGGGTCAGGAGTACAATGAGTGACTGAAGAAGTAGGGCAGAGAGCGCAGCTTAAGATTAATCATCATCTCTAAACATTCCTTTTTAATAATGGTCACCTGTGCTGTTCAGGCCACAGGTAAACTAAAGCAGAGGAAACCTTGTGACATTATTTTAAAGGACAATTACATGGTTGTAAGAGTGACAAGACAGGAACTTAGCAGAAATATTATCTCACAATAATATTCTCAGAAAAGTTATCTAAGTCATATAAGAAATACTTATACAGTTCTTTCTCAAAATTCATTTCCATATTTCATTCTGTTTTTTTTTAGTTATGTATATACTGTGAATAGAGCCATAATGGTACCATTGTTAGCCTTCTCCCTGTCCTCCCCCCATGGGGATTGTGGGGTTTGCCTTATGGGGGGTAGCTGTCAGTTATGGGGGTGAGGCAATGTTTCTGTGCATAATGACCTGACTTATGGCTCTAATAATCTTTCCGCCCCCTCTTCTGTGATTTTCCCTGAGCCATGTTGGGTTCATTTTAAGTCTATTTCAGTGATGAGATCTTGGAAGTCTCTGTGTCTCTGGATACCTGATTTGATAGGAGTTGAGTTCTTTGTGTCTATCTCCTTCACCCTTGTGCTGGTACCAGGTTCACTGAGAAAGCAGCACTCTTGTTCATTTCCCCAACAACTCTGTGGCTTTAGCTCATGCCCTGATGAGGGCTGATTCTCTCCTCATGTACTGCGTCCATCTGAAAAAGAGAAGCAAATTCTTCAACAAAGAGTGAGGTCAGTGAAAGATACATGGATAACCATTATTATTTTAGGGAGAATTTAATAGGAGTAGGCCTCTTATATCCCACTATTGGTGGGAGCTTGATATTGGAGAGAGGGCTTGTTTATGGATATGGTTCTGACTTGTTTCCCAGTTCCAGGTATAGGTTCCATGCCACTATGTGGATCCATTAGCCAAATCAAGAGCAGCTGGTAACCCACCATGGCTGTGTGCCACTATTTCACTTGTGTAAGCATCACATTAGGTTTTTGGCTGCTGAGTAGCTTAGAACACAGTTGCTTAGACAAATGTTGGTCATTTTCCCCCAGTCCCTCGTGTAATACCTTCTGGCACTAGACAAGCAGACTGGGAACTGACTCTTTTCCAGATTCCAGCCAGGTGACTCCATGTTCCGTCCCAATGGCATATGGTGTCTTCATCAGTAGGGTCTTACCATTAACCTTTGGTGGGTCATCAAGTACTCTGAGAAATCTGTCTTCTTTTGGAAAACCTTGTAGGTCTCTCTGATCAACAGCTCATTGTGGAAGTTAACCACATGCTGTTACTGGGAGTTACAGGTCAGTGCCAAGGGAAAAGAAGGAATAAAAGTATACGTAATATGAAAGAGAGAAGAGAAAGAAGAGTGAGTGAGTGAGTGAGACAGAAATGGGAAAAGATTGAGGTTAGTCTTCATCATACCCTCTCCAGGCCCCTGTGATTCAGGTGTTCTCTCTAAGCACCTGATGCAGGTTCAACATTTTAGTATGTCTTTCAGGATGTAGGATCTTAAGTTACCATTTCTTTTTGTGTCCAGTTTTTTGTCCCCCACCCTTTCCCTGCTCTCCCACCCCACCATCCCTATTTTCCAGTCCTCTAGATGTTTACTAGGTTTGTCAGCATCTTGGGCAAATTCAGATTAGGAGCCACAGATGAGTGAGACCATGTGATGCTTAGCTTTCTGTGATTGGGTGAGTTCACTGAGGATGTAGTTCATTGCCACAGTTCATTCTTACAATTCATTCCCAAAACTTTATACCAATATGAATGCTCTTCTTCCATTTGCAAATTAGTAATATTCCACTTAGCAGATATTCCTCAAGCACCTGCCTTATACCGGACAATACATATGGATTGAAGACTCAAAAATCAACCAAACTCAATTATTAACAATGAAACTTATATGTTCTTTTTTTCAAAGGTTTGTAGAATTCTTTTTTTTGGGGGGGGGATGGGTTTATTTCAGCTTACAGGGTTTTTTTTTAATTGATAATGGGCATACTTAGTATGAAAACATCATGTGTTGGTAACATCATTTCCCTCATCCTTACACCCTTTTCCAACGGAGCCCTCCTCATTGAGGATGAAGTTTATCCCCGTGGGGACTGTGGGTTATGTGTTGTGGGAGCAGCAGTCAATTGCTGGGGAGAGGCAATGCCTTGTGTCATGATGTCCCAACTTGTGACTCTAACAATGTTTCTGTCCCCTCTCCAACAAAATTTCCTAAGCTGTGGAGGGTGAGTTTTACTTCTACTTCAGTGATGAGCTCTTATGAGTCTCTGAATCTCTGCTTTGGTAAGTGTTGAGTATCCTCATAGTCTGTCTCCTTCACCCTGGTGCTGATTACCAAGTTCACCATGGAAGCAGCACTCTTGCTCATCTCCCAATTCCTCCATGGTTTCAGCTGGGACTAGTCTGAAGTGCAATGGGTAGTTTATCTCCTCAGGTCTCACTCCCATCTGAAAATGATAGGCAGATTCACCAATGGAGAATGAAGTCAACACAGGTTAAATGGGGTAAGCATTAGTAATTTAGAGAGACTTTGATGGACATAGACCCTCTTTTGACCCAAGATTAGTGGGAACTTGATATTGTGAGAGCAAAATCATTGTCTGAATATGATTCTGACCTGTTTCCAAGTTCCAGGTATAGGCTTTTTTACACTGAGTGGATCTCTTAGCCAATCAGAGAGCAGACACGTGGGACATTGGTGAGGATGATCAAACTCAGGACAGCATGCTTTGTAAGCAAGCATCTTTAACCACTGATTCCCACCACCCACCCTCCTTTGGTGTTACACTTTATTTTGTTTATTGCAGATCAGACAGTTCTTGACCACTTTCCTCCAGTAGCTCATTTACCTGTAAGCTTTTTATTAGAGTGTATGTATATGTGTGCATATATGTATGATGTATGTATATAATGTGTGCTTTATGGGCATATGTATGTCACTGTGCTCATGTGAAAGAGAACAACCTCAGAGTGTTTTCCCTCTCTTGACATGTTCTGTTGAGAAAAGATTTCTCTTGTTTTTTCCTTTGTTTGGCCACTGCTGCCCTAGAACCTCCAGATTCTCCTAACTCTACTTCCCATTGAGGGTAGCTTGTTGGAATTACAGACACGTGGGACACTTTGTGTCTGGCTTTATATTGTCACTGAGGATGATCAAACTCAGGACAGCATGCTTGTAAGCAAGCATCTTTAACCACTGATTCAGTGCCTCAGGCCCACATTCTCCATTCTTAAGCATAATTGTCTTGGAAAAGGCTGAAAGACTTCTGTGAGCCTTTTCTGGGTCATCACTAAGCATTCTGTCTGAAGGAACTTTGACATTGTAAACGTGAGGATACTTTGATTCACTATTTAGAACTGATTATATCATGATTATATCAATTGCATATTAATGTGAGAACATTAGTAAATAGTGAGTTTCATCTAGTAAAGATATAGATGGAAATAATTTATAGTTATTTATAGACATTTCCACTTTAAAACATTAAACTTTTTTGTGTGTAACTGAGAAAGATATTCTAATATTCATTATTTTCCATTAAGGGATATGCATGTATATATGTAAATTTATGTATATGCACACATATATGTAATTATCTCTATGTATATTTGCATAGAAATAATATGAGACAAAATATCAGGTTCCAGGACTGGAGCTATGCATAGCTCAGTGGGTAAAGTGCTTGCACAGCAAGCATGAGGACTTGAGTTGGGTCTCCAGCACCCATGGAAAAGCCTGGTGTGGATTTGCCTGCCTATAATGTCAGCATGGGAAGCCAAAGAGAGGAAGATTCCTGAGACTCAGTGTTTGCCTAGTCTAGCCAAATCTTGAGTTCTGTCAGAAACTCTGTTTCAAAAATTTAAGGTTGAAGAGCCATTGAGGAAGACACTCGACATTGACC
The DNA here is from genome assembly GCA_036365145.1 of Orientallactaga sibirica. NCBI lineage: Eukaryota > Metazoa > Chordata > Mammalia > Rodentia > Dipodidae > Orientallactaga > Orientallactaga sibirica. Next base: position 8,889,896 of record JAEOAD010000240.1, read on the forward strand.
TCTGGCCTCAACATACATGTACACAGACACACATACACCACCCACCCACATGTGAGCCAATGCACATAAGATATCTGCACACACACATACTCACACATCCCAGTCATTACTAGTACCTTCTCTTCTCTTTTGAGCCAGCTTTGCCATTCTGATGATTCCTTCATTAGTAAACTAAATAAATCATTTCTATATACTCATTACTTTTCAGGGAAGTGACATTTTTAACTTTATTAAAATTACACTTTGACAATGTGCATAATACTCCAGCTGTTTTTTTTCTTTTTCTTAAGTAGGCTAATTTCCAGTGCTATTGCAGAAAAGCAATGCTTTATTGAAGAAATTTGACTTTAACTTTTTCATTAAAGTGACTATAAAATACTTTAAATTCTTTCACTGATTTTTGAATACAAATAGATAGTAGAAGAATAACTCATTAACAGCTTACTACCATATTATTGCTTCTCAACACTGAGATCAAAACAAGAATATCTTAAATTGTTTGAGCACAAGCTATCATTTTTCAAGCAATCAACTATGACAAATGTGATCAGAATAGAAAAATTATGAAGTGAATTCCATTGACAGAGCCAGTGGGCATTGTCCACATCAAGAGAAAGCATAGCCATCAGCTTGAGAGATGGTTTAATAAGCACTTGCTTGCAAAACATAAAGACCTAGGTTTCATTCCCCAGTAGCCATGTCAGCCAGATGCACAAGGTGGCACATGCATCTGGGCTTTGATTTCAGTGGCTGGAGGCCCTTGTGTGCCCATTTTCTCTTTCCCTATTGCCTCATTTTCTCTGTCTGTCTTTCTCTGTCATAAATAAATGAATAAATAAAATATTTTAAAAGAACAAACCATAGGCATATACAGTAAGGGTATGCTTCTTTTTTTATACTGGAGTGGTTAGAAAGCAAGTTATTTAAAATCTTTTGTTCAAGGTTATGACAAGATAAATGAATTAGGCATATGTATTGACTCTGGAAAGTATGAGCTAAATGATAATGCCTAGCTCAACGTCAGAGCACTCAGAGAGTTTAAGTAATAATGGATGCAATGATACTTTGTCTTTGTCCTTGTACCTTCTTTGTGTGGACAAATTTCACTATATGATGAGCCTGCTACTGAAGGACTGCTTGCCAGATTTGGGAACTATGTTGTATTGATCACAGAAATGGAAGAATATGGACAGAAAGACTTTCTAAATCCATCCCTAAATCATATCATTATATATCAGAAGAAAGTCCACACAAGGGCTCAATCAATAAGATCTAAATCCAAAAGGAAATTCAGGTCAAAGAGTTGTGAAATATCCATCAGAGGAATAAAAGCTAAAAGAAAGACTGTCTCATTTCTGAGAGAGAATAAATATGTGTGTTTATGTTTTATATTCAATGAACGTAGTGTAAAATATTCTGCCTTTTTTCATTTCCTAATGTATCCTTGTAGTTCAAGTGGCATTTGGCCCTCTTCACTGTAGAGAGTTCTGTGTAGCTTGTCTAATAGCTTCAATGTATTTAAATGAAAATATGTTATAAAACCAACTTTGCAAAATGCATACAAATGCACTGTAACATTAAAACCTCTTTCACAAAATTACCATTCTTAATTGTGGCAGAAATTATTAGTTTTGCACATGAAGAAGTTTTTGCAGAAATAATTTCCCACTGCGACAACGTTTTATTTGGGAATCCTACTAGACTAGAAAATGGAGTCAAAGATTGATGGCATGTGGTTTAAGGTAGTAAATTATCTACATTTTTGTAAGTGACTCATTTATATCATAATATCCATAGTTTTGTACATTTTAATATACAAAAGATAAACATATGTTTATATACATTTCCTTTGATTCAAAGTATTCTTTCATTATTGAACATTCTGGAACAGTCTGTCAGAGTACAGCAGGAACTATTCATTGTGCAAGTGAGTAGAACTTAAGTCCAAATCCCTGAAGGTATTTTTCAATCCATTTTGGCCTTTCACAAGAGTTTCTGTTTTGTTTTGTTTTTTTTCTTTGATAAACTGGTTTTCATTGACACTCAAAACTTCTTATGGCAGTCTTAGTGGACAACTATAGGGTTATTTTCTTCAATAATCTATGTTTATGTATAAAAAATTACAACACTTCATTTCTCTGATAAGATATTTTTTGTAGTACAAAGTTAGCCTTACCTTCTTTTGTGGCCCTTTATTTGAATTACTCCCTTGTCAAGTTCAGATTTTGATGTGGTCAAAGGACGTGTTCCTTTTTAAAGTGCAGGACAGTAAGGACTGAACTGGTGTGCTGTGACATGCAGTCAGACTGTCCAAGAGTTATGGAAGAGCAGAGTTGGCTCACCCACATGAACGTGAGCGCTATTTACTTTGTCAACAGGGGCCTGATTATCACGATTGAGCTTTTTGTACAGTTGTTGTCCCAATTCAGACTTCAGGATGTTTTCAAGGCAACTTTCAGTGAAAATGTTCCCAGGGCAAAGAAATAAGAGTTTCAAAGCCCAAGAGACATACTCTCATAGAGCTATTTGTTCTGTAAACTACTAATATCACAGGAAGGTAAAGGGAGGGTTAGGCATGAACATACTTTAACCAGCTATTTAGACTTTATGTGTGCGTGTCTGGACATAAGACTTGATCTTTTGCAAGTTATTCTTTGTAATGATCTCAAATACATTGCTACTCAGAAAGCATGCTCCTGCTTATACATAGATATCACCTCTGTGGGCCTCATGACCCATAGACACCACCCAGGTTAGAAACAGAATCTCAATTCCCACCACTGGCCAATGAAATCAGAATCAGCCTTCCTGGCAAGAGCTCCACTGACTCACATGAACATGAAAGGGTTAGATACCCTGGAATGAGTGGTATCAGTGTCCTGCTATTAATACGTCTGCTAAAGTTAATAGTTTCAAAGATATAAGAACAAAGAAGAACATGTAAATATTTTTATAGTTCCTCATATAAGTTATCAAAGTGTTCTTTGGGAATATTTTTCCAGTTTTTATTTCTGCCAAAAAGAGTATGAAAGACTCTATTTCCAGGTGCCCTTAACAGCGTGGGCACTATTAATTTTTAATTATGAAATTTCCATTCTCAACCCATATGATGTCATGTGATGTGAGGTAAGGATCTAGCTTTCATTATCAGGAACATTTTTTTTTCCCACAACTAGTAAATAATTGTTTCGCTTTCTGTTTTTAAGTGATGTATATATTTGACTTATATTTTTATTTATAACAGGTTCTTTGAAATTTGTATTTTCCCATAAGTATGTCTTTCTATTCTTGCATTAAAACCATTGTACCTCATTATTTTCTTGAGCTTAGAAATAACTGATGTCCAGCCTTTGCTTTTGTGATTTAACTTCGTCAATTTTAATCATCTCCTACTACAATGTTGCCCAGGCAAAGATGACCCCTATTTTGTAGTCTATGGACCATCAGTTAGTATCCTTTATAGAATTATAATCCATGGCAGTCCAGTGAGGAAGTTAAATTCCAAGGACCACTCCACTCATTTTGAAGGAACCAGAAATATTATATATTAATTACAGTGACTTTTGCTAGATTACAAATATGCTTTGAAGAGTTTATTTTTCCATGTTAAACTATGTCTAAGAATTTCTCTCTATCATACTTTCAACTGAAATAAAAACACTACATATTTTATGCCCAATTTCATAATCAAGGTACCTATAGAGTAAATATGAATTTTCATGTCAATTTTACAGACCTGTAATAAAGGGTATTTTACCTTGATGCACAGTGAAATATGTTTTTTTCACTTGAGTTTTGGGAGAAAATATCTGCTGAATTTTTGCATTCCACATAGTACCTGGTGTAGTGGTAGAGTGAAAAGAGATCAAACACGAAAAAGAATGTAATATAAGAAAATGTATGAGGGGGCTGGAGAGATGGCGGTTAAGGTGTCTGCCTGCTAAGCCTAAGAACCCGGTTCCAATCTCTAGGTCCCACGTTTAGCCAGATGCAAAGTGACGCAAGGGCACAATGCCACACTTGACCACAAGGGGCACACACATCTGGATTTTGTTCACAGCAGCTGAGAGACTGCTGGCACACCCATCTCTGTCTCCCTCTCCCTCTCTATCTGTCTCTCTGTCTCTCTCCAAAAATAAATAAAATAATAATTTAAAAAAAAAAAGAAAATGTATGAGGGCTGGAGAGATTGCTTAGCGTTTAAGGCATTTGCCTTTGAAACCAAAGGACCCAGGCTTGATTCCCCAGGACCCACATAAGCCAGATACACAAGGGGCACATGTGTGTGGAGTTCGTTTGCAGTGGCTAGAGGCCCTGGCAAGCCCATTCTCTGTCTGTGTCTCTTCTCTCTAGCTCTCTCTCTCTGCTTGCAAATAAATAATAAATAAATGAAAATGTATGAACTCCACACAAAGTTTAACATACTAAATTTTAAATTATGCTTAAAACAGTCTCAAGAACTTAACTTAGGATGAAAATTCGTACTCAAATATGAAAGCAATCAATTACACTGAAATTTACATGAGCTTCTATTAGTTTCTAAATTTTCTAAAACAAAGAGTCACTTTAATGACCAAAAATTATTTTTACATAATTGTATATGTAGATATCCAAACTCAATCTTCATGCAGAGTCAGATGCATATCTACATCTTCAGAAGGACTTGTCTCCTCTCAGACCCTTCCTCTTCTTACAGGAACACCAATCATTCTAGGGGTAGGGACCCTCCTAATTCCAAAATGACCTCATGTTGACTAATTTTATATGATGTGCCTATGTCTTTATAATGCCAAGTTCTGAGAAATAAAAAGTTATGACTGAAATCTCTCTTATTGGATGGCATAATTTAACCCAACACAATTTCTTTAAGTCAAAGAAATGAGTGAGTAAATAACACAATGGAAAGAGTATAGGGTGGCTTTCTAAATCCTTTCCACCTACCAAGTGATAAGTGTGTATTTTACTTGATAATAAATGGAGTATTCTTCTTTAGTCTTGAAGACATTTCCATGGATAGTTAAAGTTCAGGAACTCATGCAGTTATCACCAGGAGTGATAAGTGGTTGATAAAAGCTACAGCTACAGCTCATCAAAGGCTCTGCTAAGTCTGCCATCCCAGACAGAAGAAGAGAGTAACAATCATGATTATGGATGAGATATTTACCCATGATATGGTGGAATACATGTTCTTCTTTGTTTAGCAATCAGGATAATTAACAAACAAGTATCCTAGGGTCATTGTTGGGCATTTGTCATTTTTTCTGTATTTTATATTTCTAGGTGGAAATTCTTATTTTGTTCTACCACAGTACTTACATTGACAACAAAAAAGTACTTTCTGAGCCTATGGCTTGGCTGATCATCTGCCACTCACTCAGCCAATTGCTACAATTATTCATGCATCTGGCTAGTACTCTGAGCAAGAATCCAAGTTGCTTGATTAAAGTAACTTATTGTCTCACATCATCTATGAAGGGACATCATCCATAAAGTGACATCATGCATGAAGTGAGCAAGATAAAGATCCAAGTTGTTTGACTGGTACCTTATGTATTTGTACATGTCATTGAACACAATCTTTAAAAGCAGAGTGTTATAAAGGCAGAATCATAAGAGATTGGACTTTTAGAAAATATAACCATAGAAATAAGTCTAGTTTTATGTTTATTTCAAATCAAAAAGCCAAGTAAATTGTAACTTGGAATCTGAAACTTCTTTTTCCAATCAGAAGAAATATGACTTAACAGCTGAGGTATATGTAATAGATATTATTCGGATTATATTCAAACCAAGGGTCTCTTAAGGCATGAATCATTCATTTAGTTTTTGCCATTTTCTCAGTGTTTCCTGAGGAATGACAATGTTCTCATAGAAATAACTATCATAAGTTTAGAAATTTGGTAAAACATTTAGTGCTTTTACAAAAAAAAAAAAAAAAAAAACAGAACTTTATTTAGCTTGGATGCTATATCTCATAGAACCTTGGTAATGACCAAATCTAATACACCTATGTGAAAATTTATGGGACCAAGTTTCCCATAATTACTTGGAAGTAAATGTTCCTTTGTTATTTGTTACAATTTACATAGGATCTAAGATCCTAGTTTCATGTTTGTTTGTTTTTAATTTCTCTTAACAAACCATTTGAGTCTTTCAGTGAAGATCTTCAATTCTTCAGTAAAATCTGGTGTTTGACATTTTGACTTCCACCTAATTGACCAAGAAGTATCCGGTACAATGCTTAAATATATCCTTTCTCATAAATGTTACTAAGTGACTTAATTTTCCCAAAATGTTAGAGGCTGTATGTCATCTTTATAAAGTTAAAAGATTCATGCTGTCCTTTATGCATTTGATATTTACAGTTGAAAGGCCTATGTCCTAAGCAATCTGGTTCACAGCTAGGTATTTAACTTGACATTTTATAAAGCATGGGCATTTAAATCTTTCATTTTAGCTTGTTTTGAGCTAATTGTGAATTTAATAATGTGTGTGAAGGCCACACATGATGTTCTAATTAATAGTTATTTTAACATAATTATTTTATCTGGCTACTCAACATCTGTCTTATTTTAAATAAAATTTCTATTTTTATCCCAAAGGTAGAAGTATTTTGAGGTAATATCATCCCTCAAAATTTTGAGGGAAAATTCTAGTGGTTTTGTGCATCATTACCTATTTATACATGGACATAAAATATGCTTTAAAATATTTCATTTTGTTTGATAATAAAATAACTTCACATCAATATACACATGAAGTGTTCTAAGATCAGAAAGCAAATTGCTACTGATATTCTGGTAGCTATGTGCTGCCAAGGGCAGAACTGATGACACTGCTTTCAAATGCCTCAAATCACCAATAACAAGACTGAACAGACAAAGAGCAATTATATATCCAAAGTCTTGAACAAGAAAAAATGTAGCTGACTTATGGGTTATTTCCAGAGATTAATTTTAATCTGCAAATTTATTATCTATTACCAATCTTTAGAATCCTAGTTTAGAGTCTATAAATGCTTCTTTTCATCAAACAGAAAATGAGATTAAAGCAGTTTTTTAACTTGGTTTAAAAGAATGATGCTTTCTAATCTACAGCAGCTGTGAAAGCTGATTGTGTCCTGAGTTCAGGGTGTTTTTCTTCAAATAGGAGCTGAAATCATAGGTCACTTTGTGCCATCCTCCAGAAATTGCCCACACATGAGCGCAGCAAGTAATTAAAAACAAGAAAAGATGAGTCCCTTCACCCAGTCGTGCTCAGTGTACACAAGTTCTCCTTCCCACACATTTCTATCCCTTCCCTAGGAAGATTTGTCTTCACAGTTCCTCTAAAATATCTAACAGAACAATTCAAACTAACAAGTTTATCTTGAATGAGTCACTACTTTTCGAGGTGGTACTTTTAAACATTTTTGTATGTGTATGTGTGTGGTGTGGGTACATGTGTATGTGTGTTTGTGGGTGAATATACATGTGCATGGTGAAAATGCATGTATGCATGGTGTGCATGCATATGTGTGTTGTGCATGTGGAAGTTATAGTTTAAGGTCAAATGTCTTCTTCAATTGTTCTCCACTTTTTTCTTTGAGACAGAGTGTCATGGGAAACTTTTTTCCTAGGGAGATGGGGACACATGTCTTCACCCCAAATAGGGCTCAGATGGCAGACCAAAGTACAATTACACCAATACCAGTTTGATGAATAAGTGAGTTTGCTGGGGATCACTTACAGAGCATATAGGAGAGGTTACTTATAGGAACACAGGGTCTCAAATGCAGATTCCTGGGTCAAGATTACTCAGGATGAGGGTTTACTTAGAGCACATGGAGACCCCAGGGCAGCTGCACCATGGAGAAGTCTCGTTCCACCCTGAATGACAATTTCCCATGGCCACTTATTTAGAAGCTCCTTGTCCCTGTGCAAGAGTATGAGACTACAGAGCAGCCCTTCAGTGGGGTTCACTGTATCAGAGTTTGCACCTCCCTTGGCCTCGGGGTGAGGACTTACTTACAGAACATAAGATTCAAAGCAACACTTCAACAGGGCTCACTATACCAGGATCACCCCCCTTACTCAGTCTCAGGGCGAGGACTAATTTACAGAGCATGGAGACTCCAGAGACAAAATGGAACTTATTGGAGCTCCTTGTTCCGACATCTTTTCCTCTCTATATCTATCCTGCTTCCTTAGGTCAAAAGATCTTGTGCACTATTACATAGAGCTGGTGTTGGGGGGGCGGTGCCTAAATCTAAGATGGGGGTCTTATGACCCTCCCCATACCATCTCTTGTGAGCTGACCTGGATAAAGCCAGCAATAGTTTTTTATACCTTTCAGTGTGGAGGAAATTTGCAATAAAACACTGAGTATCTCCCTATACTTAGAGCTCACCCATTTGGTTTGACCAGCTAGTGAATGAGCCCTAATGATTCTCTGTCTTCTGAGTGATGGGGTTATATGTACGGGCCATCACAAGTGCAGATTCTTATGTTTATACAGCAAGCACTTTGCCCACGGAGTCATCTCCCCAGTCTTCTCTCAGGTGTGCTTTTAATAGTAGTAAAACATCTGAGGTTTGATATACTTCATGAATTACTATTTCAATAGAAAGAATATCTGAGGTTATAAAGGGCTCTTCCACTGCTCTGTTCTTCAGGTCCAATTATTCAACTGATTTGTCAAAAGTAATGAACAAAAGAGCCAAGAATTAAAAGAATTACCATTGGTCACCCAATATTACCTTATCAAGTCCCCTTTTTAAGATGTTCTTTTTCATAGCCAAGCAGCTAGTATGATTAAAAGGTTGCTAGTTGCTTCCTCATTTGACAAATACACTCACCCCAGCTGACCCTCAAAGGCCCTCCCTACTTTCAAAGTGGTCCTTTAGAAGGATTTTTAAAACTGTTCATGTATATGGAAAAGGCTAAAGAGTTCAGAAATAATTTTCTTTTTCTCCATTTACTGATTTTATTCTCATTTATTTCAGAGATGATTCATGCCAAACTTCATGTTAACTGTGAAGGAAGTGATCATTTGCCTGACTCGCTACATTAAAGCATTTTAGATACAGTTCTATATTTGAGTAACTAAAGGATTTATATTTTAAAATTCCACAAGTCACAGTACATATTACAGCTACATAAATATCTGAATTGTGCACAACCAAATAATGATCTTCCTGTTTTATTTCTGCACACAGTCCCACTTCCCGTGACTTCCTAAATCCCTGTCTCACACTGGCATGGTGAGAGAACTATTTAATGATGCATATATATTATTGTGGTTCCACTCAAACTAAATACAACTAGATGAGAAAAGAACACTTACATAAACACATTGACAGAGTCCAGTTACTTAAATGTCATGCTGCTTCTCTTGTGGAAGAGCTTCATCCTGGATTGGGTACTAAGACAGATCAAAGAAAAAGTTCCATCTAAGTCCAGCTTGTGAACCCATGAGCTTACTGGGCATTTTTTTAAAAAAATAGGAGCTAAGATGACAAAACAGCCACATACCTGAAAAACCCATCCCCATTGTGGATAATAGCCTCACGGAACTGTATCACAAAATCCCATCTTCAGTTAACCATCCAACTACTATGTCCACCTTTCACCAAAGCTGGGAGGCAAGAGGGAAAGATGTAAGGAACATCAGGTGAGAGGATCTCATGACCTTCACACATACCCACATAACCACATACCACTACCATTACATTACACAGACAGAGCTACCACTAGACTGTTTTAATTTTGTTGCCATGACTATATGGTAGTGTTTCTCTCTGTTCCATGATAGCAAAAGGATACTCATGTTATGCCCAGAGAGGCAAAGCTATACAACAACATTAAATTATCTGAATTTTAGGAATTAGTCAGAAAAAGGGACTAACTGTGAGTCACATGGAATTAGTTGTGAAGAAAATTAAAATGGCTTTCAACACATGAATGCTAGAAAATGCCATCAAATACAGATGACTAAACGCTGAGTAGCCAGGCTGCTGTTCTATTCTGTTTAGTGATACATCCTGACCTAAACCCCTCAAGCCAGTGCAGCAGCACCTGCACTGAGACCTCTGACAGAAGACATAGACCATTTCTCATTTGTACAGGAATGGTGGAAATGTTTAGAGATCTATCGACAAATACGTGAAAGTTAATGACCCAACCTAAGCACTTTACAACATGCTGCATCCTTACTATAGGGGCAATGACTAGATTGCAATGAAATGGTAATTTCACATTTGTAAATGTACAAGATTCTTAACACAATATTATTTATAAACCAAAATGGAACGAAAGAAGAGTCTATGACAAGCTTAATATCTTGGTAAAACCACCTCACTGGCAGGTGGTTTTTAGCCTTGGTTCATTACCTAAGAATACAGAGATGACCTCCAGAAGGAATCCTGAACTCCACTTCTGTGGTCCTGAGTTCAACTAGGTGGGCTTTGGGAGGTAAAAATTGCCACCTGTGTTAGTTATATTTACACTGCTGTAACCAAAATACATGAAAGAACAACTTCAATGGAGAAAAGATTTATTTTGCTCAGAGTTTTTGGCAGTTTGTCCAGCATGCTGGAGAGAATGTGATGAGAAGATGCCATGATTTCCCAGGAAGACGGGAGAAGGAGACAGGAAGAGGCCAGTATAAATTATGGTCAGGAACCAGCCTCTAAGTGACCTACTCTGTTTAGATGAGTCCCAGCTCCTAAAGTTTACAAAAGTCTCCCAAAATAGCAATACTATACAGGAACTATGTGCTTGAAACCATCATGTAGATACTGCTTTTTTTTTTTTGCAGTCTATCAGAAATTAAAGACACAATACAATATTTGCAAAGTGCAGGTAGAGACATTCCAAAGTAAAGATAATTGAAATAAGAAGAACTAAATAACCCTAGAAATAATAAGAAATAACAGCTCAATAAATATTAAAACATATCACATAAATGCACATAACTAACATGAATGATGGTTCTATTAATTAATTTTAAGATATACAACCTGAAAATTTTATTAGCAAACAAGTTTTTAGCCACCATCTGAGAATGACTAAATCAAAATCTCTAGAAAGAGAGCTAAATAATTAACATTTTGCTAATCTCTACATTTGATTCTAGCTTTTAATGTCACAGAAGGATCATTATCTATAAATGTACTGGGCCATGTTCATAGCTATCCTGGGATATGTGTGGACTTCAGGTGGCAGAGTGGACATGCCTGTGGGATTTTCTGATGTTTGAGGCACACTGTTCATGCCTCATGAGACCTTGGTCTGGGATAATCTATAGTCTTGTGTTTCAGAAGATTCTTCAGAATATGGAAAGGTTCAAGAATTGACAAGCCTTCATGAAGGTATTGAGAAAATATTGAGTTTTCAGTGGTTTTCAAACTTGGCTCCATATAGGAAACAACTGAGGGGCTATAAAAATATACTATAACTGCATTTTCACCTACAGAGTTCTCATTTAACTCTCGCACTTCTAGGAGCTCCTCAGATCATTCCAATCTACAGTCAAGTTTGAGGCAATTGCATCAGAAAGTGGTTCACTGACCTTTTTTCACTAACTGCCTTTGGGAGATAGCAAAGGAAACAATTTTTGACAGTTAAAAAAAAACAAAAGGTAATATATTTTTAAAAATATGTCAAACTTTATTCCCAGAGTGAACAGCATGTTAGAGATGTTCTGTCTACAGAGACATTGCTAAACAATCTTACTCTACACTGATTAACAAATACGTCAGACAGACAAGAGGACAGTGTGTGATCAGCATTCACGTGATATTCTAAAATAACCAAAATGTAATGCATCTAATTGAGTACACAATTTCCTCATCTCTTCTAGACAACCTTACTTCATTTTTAACATTTTCTGTCTTCCTTACTTCCCACCCCTAGTTTTCACTTACTCAAATGTTAGCTAGCACCTGGTAATTTTCCATCACAAAATGTTTTCTCTTAGAGTCTTCATATTCAAGTAATGCACTTTCAACTGCTTACTGAGCAGCTATGAGGCAAATGCAGTATTTTTAATAGTGAAGTGATGAGCACAATTATGCAATTGTGTCACATTCCCCCTTTGTTCTTTGCACTGTGCTAGAGACATTACGAAAGAATCTTATTAAAGGCTTGCCTTTGAGAGGTTTTAAGTCTAGTGAAATAAGACAAACAATAAGAAACTGGGTAACTTGCTGGGAAGTACAGATTATGACATGTGCTAGGAAGTATAGACTGTGAAATATGCTAGGAAGTAAAGGTTATGACACACACTGGGAAAGATGGACTATATGTGCTGGGAAACACTGACCATGACATATGCTGGAATGTATAGACTATGAAATGTGCTGGGAAGTGCAGACTACATATGCTTGGAAGTATAAACTATGTAACATGCTGGAATGTATAGACTACACATGTGCTGGGAAGTATACACTATGATAAGTGCTAAAACAGAAAATATCAAAAAGGGAAATTATACAAGGCTTGAGAAATATGAATTTTACATAAGGAGGCTAAAAAATGCCTCACGAAGAAGCAAAAATCAGAGTAAATACTTAGAACAAATGCAATTACTCAAGAGAAAGCTTAATCCAGCAATACTTTTAATAAAAATTGTGCAATTCTTTTTAATTTTTTTCTTTTGTTTTTAACAATAAGGGGAAAATGTAATACTTCTGAATCAGTCTGCATTTCTCTAAGCTCATCTTTCAGCTGGTTTCATGTGAAGTGAGTTTTTAGCTTATACTTATTTCCTATCCTAAGATTCTCACATTTGCTTATTTGCCTTGAGAATATGAAAGCTGCCACTCATGTGGCTCTGATATTATTGTCACAGTAGTGTATTTGGAACTATTTACATGTTCCTTACAAGACACATTTATATTGCTCAGCATTCCAAGGTTGAGAGTGTATGTTTTAATCACACAACCTATTCTGTGTCTTAATGACACCTGTATTACAACTAATTAGACACCTGCAGGAGAATCACACTGTGTCCCAGTGCTGATTTCCTCTGTTCATTTCAGATCCAAACCAAATCATCTTCCATCAAGTTAATGTAGATTTTTGACTAGAATATCACCTCATAGAAGCAATGAAATTTTGTGAACTTTTTGAATGTAAAACCTTCAATTTTGATGTTTAATTACTTAATTTATCCTAAAAATATGCAATGAGTGGGGCATATTCTTGGATTTTCTATAACACAATATAAGGTTTAAGTTAGAGTTATTTTCTGTGTAGTCTCAAGAACAACTCCCACTTTCAGTTACAGATGTGTCTCAGGTGGCTCATTGTGATTAGATTTCACATTAGAGTTTCCTAGTAATTATGTCTTAAATCCCTCAAGTTCATATAAAATTCAGAAAAGTCACAGGTGATGCAACTAAATTATTGGTCTTGAGTGAATATATAACATTCAAAGTAAATCTTTTAATAGTTTCAGTAATTAGAAGTGGTCCTTTAGGAAGTCTTTCAGAAACTGAGTAAAAGGAGTAATATAAATCCATCTTTAGGGCAGAAATATAGTTTAGTTTTTTTTCCTTTTTATTTGATGTAGTAATTGATGTATTCCCAATCACTCTCTCTCTCTCTCTCTCTCTCTCTCTCTCTCTTACACACACACACACACACACACACACACACACACACACACCCATATCTAGGGTTTACTGCTCTCACTAACTTAATTTTTGCTTTCTAGATTCACCCTGAGATAATTTTGCATAGTGGCTTCTATTATTGATATTTAGGCTGTGATGAAAACTGGCTGGAGGCAGGGCAGGCACAATAGCAGGGACTCTCCTTTGCTCCTCTCTCCCTATTATATTTGAGGCTGGATTTTAAAAATACGAATAAAACTAAAAAATATAGTTTGAAACTTGAATGTCTTAAATTACTATTGCCTAGTTGTTATTTGTTATATGTTCAAAAGGTCAATATTGCCAATATTTTCTATGTTGCATTTAAAAAGTATATTTTTACTAAAGCTTTCTAGGAAATACAAATAGTACTTGATTTTAAATAATTTAAACCTTCATGCAAAATTAACCTCATTTTATGTTGTTAAATATTTCAATAAAGGAATATAAAGATAAATATACTGAGATGAAATTTATTTTAATTTTTCAATGAATGCAGTCTAAAATATGTTGAAATTTTTATTTCCTTACAGAATTTGCATTGAATCATGAAGCTAAGGTTTTCTTAAAGGCAGTTTATTTTATTATGCTATTACATTGATTACACTATCTTTAAAAACAAGCAAAATGTGCTCTTCATGTTTTTGTTGAGCTAGTCATATTTGTATAATTGGCAATATATAAAATCCCATAAAACCCAGGCCATTACAGTAGTAATCAGTATAGACTCTAGTTAAACAAAGAAAAGACAGCATGATGCACATAATATTAGATGGTCCCAGTTATGTACATATGACTGTATCTGCCATTAGTTATCTTGATAATACTGAGGAGAAAAAGATTGAAGGGTTTCTGAAAGGCATCACTTGACTTTACCAATAAAATAACAAGCATATCACTGGGACTTAAGGCACCTTAGCATCCATTCTCTATACAACATTACTCATGTGCTTTCAGTGTGGCTCAGTGATAGAGCACTTCCTAGCATGTGTAAGGTCTTGGCTTCAGTCCTTCCTCTCCAAATTTAGCAAATAAATAATAAAAAATAACCTCTAAAGTACTATTTATTCTATAAAAATATACTAATTCCTTTTTTAAAGTGAATTATTTGAGCAAAAAAATAAAAGAACCAGTATAGACTTAGCTAGCAAGAAGCAGTCATCAAAACAAATGTGAACAGACAACTGATTGAAAATAAAGTTAAGAAACACTGAGAAGTTACAGTTGTGAGATAAATTAGACAGAATTGAAAAACTGATTCAATTTTCTTCCAAAATGAGCAAATGACAAGGAAGTATACAAAAGGATTATGAAAGAAGTAAATAAGACAAAGAGTTGAAATGAGTGTAGAAATTACTAAGATGATATGGCTAGAATGTTTCTCATAAGTGTGTGGCCACTAGTTTAAAATCAAGGAGAGATGACATTGACATTTAAAAACTTGAATTAGAATTCCAAACAATGAAACCAGTGTGCTATGTTACTACAGAGGATTTCTGAGATTTGTCAGTGTAGAAACTATGATTTGGAATCTCATATTTAAGATACTGAAATCATACTTTTATTCTCTATAGCACACAGAAGTGCCTGTAGCTAAGCAACTCAAAATTTCCAAGTAAGCAAAAGCATCCTTGCAGATTCAGAAAGCTGAATGTTAAATTCCAAACTCTGAATTAAATTAAGAATGCTTACCATGTTGAAGAATTAATAAGTACCTGTCCAGAAGATAAATTTCAGACCCACAGAGTATTTAAGAATTTTAAAGGACTTTAATTAGTACATTTAAAGTCAGCAGTTCTCTTTTGCTAGCTGTGGTAGTTTGAATAAATGCCCCCCAATATATTTAGTGTTTTATTAGTTTGTTGTTTGCATCTGCAATCACCTGGCTGGAGGCAGTGTCACTGGGCAGATCTTATGTGGTGGTGGGTTTGAGATTTCATTCTAAAAATATGCAAAGTGTGCCTAGCTGGAGTTCCTGAGGTGTGCTATGCTCTGTGGCTTTTGGCTTGTGGCTTTTCTCTGCTTGGACCTGTGAAGGCAGGCCAGCTTCTTCTGCCATTATAGAACTTCCCCTAGATCTATAACCTTCAATAAATATCCCTTCCTCCATAACTATGCCTGTTCTGGAAGTTCATCTCAATGAACTTGAACCTGTCTGCTACAGAAGTTGGTACCAGGAGTGGGGTGAGATGAACCTGACTGTGTGGATTTTGGTCTTTTGGAACCTTTGTTTTGGAGGAATGGGCATGGACTTGGTGCTTGCAAATGTAGACACATTCTAGAGTGATAAGCCAAGTTTTATGGACTATTCTGATGAAAGTTTGAGAATGCTAAGTTTAGTCAGTATTGAACTTCAAGGATTGGCTTATGAACTTTCTAAGGGGAAGAAAAGACTGCAGAGGACTTTGTTGTAACTGGGATACTGGCATAAGGTATGGTTGCATCCTGCTGCCCAGGACCATAGAGTTTGATCAAGGTTAAATTTGTAATGGATTGATGTGCTTGGCTAAAGATATTGGACTGAGAGATTTAATGTTTTAAGTTGGAAAATCTCAAGCAAGTCAAAATTACAGGCACTGAGACTGGTTTTAGATTTCAGAAGCTGCTATTGTCAACACATTAGCAATCTTAAGGGAGGTGGTCCAACTGCTTACATTAAAACAATGGAGAAGATGCCTGAGGAAAGACTGTTAGAAATGCAAACTCTTTTGAGAAGGAATTGAATGGAAAAAGAACCTGCTTTTCAAGGTTGATTTATTTCATCCCTGAATTAAAAATATGGCTGTGTCCTGCATACCTGATATTAGTTTTGGAAACATGAAAAATGTGTGGAATGGTCCTGAATTGCACAAGGTTCCAGGAGCTACTGCGGAGATGTGGCATGAGGCAGGGTGCGATGCCCTGATAGGCTAAGGAGCCTTTGGATGATGGACCATGGTTTTCATAGAGACCAAAAGACATTTTGGATATACCAGGAATATGAAAGGGTTACCATGGAGTTCAGAGCTGGCCTGGGATGGAAGTTTTCCCTGGCTACTCTGCCCAGATGGAGGGGCAGAATTGGAAAACCTGGAGACTGTCAGTCTCTGGTTATATGGAACTTGAACTGCAGAAGTTTGATGTTTGCTTGATAGTGGTTGAGTTTGTATTGTTGTAGTCTCTCCTTGCTATGCCTTATACCAGCTGAAAATGTTTACTCCATGCCTTTACATGTTGGAAGTATATAACTTGTTTGATTTTATAGGACTCACAGCTAAGAGACAATCTTAAATCTCAGATGAGACTCAGGACTTTAGAACTACCTTAAGTTGTTAAAGACTGTGGAGACCTTTGAAACTGGACAGAGTACAATTTACAATATGTGATGGTCATAAATCTATTGGGGGTCAGGGGCAGATCTTAAGGAGTAGTGCTGGGTTTGAGATTTCAACCTAAAAATATGCAAAGTGTGTCTAGCTGGAGTTCCTGAGGTGTGCTGTGTTGTGTGGCTTTTGGCTTGTGTTTTTTCTCTGCTTGGACCTGTGAATGCAGGCCAGCTTCTTCTGACATTATGGAACTTCCCCTGAGATATGTAAATTTCAATAAATATCCCTTCCTCCATAAATATGCCTGGTCTGGAAGTTCATCTGAGCGAATCTGAAGATGTCTGCTACACTAGCCATGAGAAAAGATCTACATCCATATCTTAACATGTACATGTCTTACTTTGCACACCATTAGAAGAGAAGAAATAACACACAAAGTATTATGAGATTTGAATATGTGTAAAGTTCCATACTAGATTATTTATGGGCACAATCTTATTTAATCCATAAATTACTGATACACATTTTACAGATAAGTAAACCAAAAATGATGTTTTGGTAAGATCACATTCTCTTAAGTGTCAGAACAGATACAACATCCCTGTCTGCCATCTAAAAGAAACCAGGAAAGCCCACACAAAAACAAACCACTCCTGTGTATTTAAAGCTAGGAAGGAATATGGAACACTTATCAATAGATGGCATACCACACCCTTTCTTTTTAGTGATATTTGTCATCCTGTTGAAATTATACTTAAGATATGTATTAGTTGCTTTCTTGTTGCTAGAGCAAATATCATGATAAAAATCAATTTAAGGAAGAAGAATTTGTATGAATTTACAGTTCCAGGTTACAGTACATCATGGCACAGGGAGGCATGTCAGCAGTAGCTGGAGGAAGCTTATCACATTCCATCAGCAAAGGGAAAGCAGAAACCAAGAATGCTAGTGCTCAGTCAATAGGATGGTGGTGCCCACAGTTAAGGTTGACCATATCCCTCTATTAACCTCATCCATATAAGTAATCATAGACATGCCCAGAGACTCACATATCTAGGTAATCCTTCACAGGATGTTAGACCCTGTCAAGTTGACAATCAATATAAACCTCTTGGCCATGTGTAAGCATGAAGGCTTGGGAGGGCAGGAAACCACCTGTGTTTGAATCTGCAGATGCCACATATGACCAAGTGATTGTAACCTTGGTCCCACAAACAGAAGCAGAGACCATGAGACTTCCTGGGCTAGTAAAAGTAGCAAATTAAACTCAGTAGCAGAGGACAGTGCTAGAAAGGAGATATAATAGAGGAGAGCCATAGATTGTTACTAGAAAAATTTCAGTGCCAGGAATGGGACACCTTCCAATGAGTTGTTGGCTAGGGAGGTCCCTGATGCCCCCAAAACATGACAGGCCAATGTCAAGGCTCTTGGTTTCCCACCAAAAATAGATAGTAAGACCCTATTGATGAAGATACCACATGCTAGGGCTACAAGGTTATGGAGAAATAAAGCTGGAGCTGAGCTGAAAACCTCCTTCATGTAGGTCAGCTGACAGTAAGCTGCAAAAAGTTATACTGCATGCAGCTCTATGGAAGAGAGAAAAATCATCAGTGGAGATAAACAACAGTGGACATTGTAAGCCTTAAGTTTGTCCATCTAGGCTAAATAAGCCAACAGGTACAATAGTGGGATATCTGTTATGGGGGAAACCAACTGTTCTCTAATTGGACTGGAGGGCCACTCCACAGGAGGGAAAACATGCCTGATACTGAAAACATAACAAGGGAGGTCATGAGCCCTAGGGGTGTAACACCTGTTGGTGTCTTGCTAAATGCATATATTATGATCACTAAACTGCCCAGTAAGCACTTCTCTTAATGTTCATACACATATATTAATGCTACTCTCACTTTTGGTTAGAGAAGCTTCTCTTTTCAGATGGCAGGGACTTTGGGATGACTCAGAAGGCACCATGGTGCTGAGAAGATATGACAGAGGAGTGACACCTTCCAAGGCTCAGGGTCCATTGCAGAAGAGGTGGAAGAAAGAATGTAAGAGCCAAATGAAGGGTAGTGGACTACTTACAAAGGACTTTTCCAGACATAGAATGGTCTGGATACCCAATGCCTAGCACTACCAACACAAAACCTTCATAATAGGAGGAAAAGATGATGAAATAAAAATAAAAGAGAGATTAATTAAGAGGTGGATGAGATATGATGGAGAGTGGATTTGCAAAGGGGAACTTGATGGGGGAGAGAATTATCATGGTTTAATGTCTAAATTATGGAAGTCATCAGTAAAAAAAAGAAAAAGAAAAAAAAAAAGAAAAATAGCAAGCCCAGGTATCAGTAAGACTCCAGACCAAATAAGAAATACCATTGCATTCAGTGGTTGAGGCACTTGACTTGCTAATGACCTGGGTTTGATTCCCCAGTACCCACATAAAAGCCAGATGCACAAAGAGGAACATGTGTAGAGATCATTTGCAGTGGCTTCCCTATTGTCTGTCTCTTCTTTCTCTTCTGCTTGCAAATCAATCAATCAATAAACAAATAAATAATATTTAAAAAGGAATGGCCATTGCAGGCAACCCCAACCCCTGGCCTCATCCACTGTGAGCAAGTACATAGTAGACTATTAATTTCTAATGATTATTATCTTGTTTAATATTTATAACACAAATAGTTTTGTTTTAAGCTACAATACTTTTATCAACAATAATGATCACTTTCCAGTTACTTTAGAAAAATGACTGTGAAAAGGGGAGCTGAAAGTGTATTTCAGTTTGATCTGTATATCATCATATTTGCCAAGTTTAAAAGGTTCACAAGTGAAACATCTCAAAGGAGATGCTCAAAATTACAAAATTTTATTCTGTGCTTATTCATTAGTTTTATTGGTTGGCTAAATCAGCATACCCCCACTGAATTCTTATTTATTATTTACATTAATAGGAATCACATCCACTACTTTGGTTAGGCAAAGGAAACAAAAAATATACATTCAAATAATAAATAAATAATAAATAAATTCAAATAATAAATATTTACCCTTTATTTATTTGACATGAAGTAAGACATCTAAAATTCTTATGTGATTAAAAGTATTCTTTAAATTCAGAGTCTTAAATTCTAATTGTACATGCTAGTATAAAAAACAATTGCTTTTGATAATGAACTTTCTATTTGTGAGTTTTGCTAAAAGTTATCATTTGTGGGACTGGAGAGATGGTTTAGCAGTTAAGCACTTGCCTTTGAAGAATAAGGACCCAAGTTCAAGGCTGGATTTCCCAGTACCCACATGAGCCAGATGCATTAGGTGGTACATGCATCTGGAGTTCGCTTGCAGGAGCTGGAGGCCCTGGTGCACCCATCTCTCTCTCTCTCTCTCTTTCTCTCTGTCACTCTCAAATAAATAAATAAAAATAAACCAAAAATATTATTTCTGTTTATTTTTTGTGAAAAAGTCTTTAAGACCTTAATGAGTTAAATCATGGAGTCTGCACAAAAGGCATTTTATTTGTTCCTTGACAATACATAGACTTCACATTTCTTTTATTTATTTATTTATTTATTTATTTTGGTCTTATTTCACTGTTAGGAACACTACCACAATGTCAAACAGAAATAGTGAGAGTCTATATCCTTTGGGAACAGCATTCAGTGTTTTCCCACTAAGTATGGTGTTGACTATGTTTTCTTTACTATAGCTTGTTTTATCCTTATTTTTTAG
Source organism: Orientallactaga sibirica (assembly GCA_036365145.1). NCBI lineage: Eukaryota > Metazoa > Chordata > Mammalia > Rodentia > Dipodidae > Orientallactaga > Orientallactaga sibirica. The sequence continues at coordinate 8,910,572 of JAEOAD010000240.1, forward strand.
CAATTTTTATGAAAGAATGTCAATTTCTCATCTTCTGCATTTGTTGAAATGCTCAAATAACTTTCTTCTATTCTCATCATTTAATTATTCATTTCTATTAATCTCCCTAAATGCTGCTATATCACTGATACTTTCACAGTGCCTGGAATATAGTATGTATTTAGTAAATACCTCAATCCCAATATATGAATGTTGGTCATGATATTAAATACTTCATTGCTATAATTCCATACATTAGGTATTTAGTACATCCTTTCTACAAAAGACAATTATCATTCCAGAAAGCATAAAAACTATGTATAAGAGTTATTGTTAGTTTGATTTATCCTTCTTATTTTGAAATCACTAATAGGTAACATATTGTATGTGGACTCAATAAATATATATAAGTATGATGAGTAATTTATGAATAGTATATATAGCATAAATACAGATGAACAGACAGGATTTTTAACAAATTATTTAGATGTGTGGGAACTCTTGTTGTATGTATATGCATCTTTCTGGTCCCAAAAATGATTTTCACTATTTCAATGAGTCACTTCAAGCTTAGTTTTATAACTACTAAAGGCAAATCAAGACATCTCACTTAGCCTTTCTTATTACTAATGCCATTGTGAATTTGATGTGCTTCTTTAACTTCTACTTTTTTTTTTTTGCCTTTTTTTATTGACAACTTCTATACTTACAGTCAATAAACCATGATATTTTCCTCCCCTCCCCCCATTCCCCTTCAGAACTCCACTCTCCATCATATCCCCTTTCTCCATTAGTCTCTCTTTTAATTTGATGTCATCATCTTTTTCTCCTATTATGAGGGTCTTGTGAAGCCATTGCTAGGGACTGTGAGGTCATGGATATAGAGGGCAATTTCTATCTGGACAGTTGTATTGTAAGGAGTCTTACCCTTCCTTTGCCTCTTACATTCTTTCTGCCCTCTCTTTCCCAATGGACCCTGAGCCTTGGAGGGTGTGATAGAGATGTTTCAGTGCTGGACACTCCTCCATCCCTTCTTCTCAGCACCATGTTGCCTTTTGGGTCATCCCAGTGGTCATCACAATCTGAAAAAAAGAAGCTTCTCTAACCAGAAGTGAGAGTAGCAATAATATGTGAATATGAACATTAAATGTTGTGCTTTCAGGGCAGTTCAGTGGGAATGATATATACATTTAGCCAGACAAGAGCAGGCTTTATACCCTTAGGGCTCATGACATCCCCTACCATAGACTTTTGATTAGTTTTTTCAGTACCAAGCATGTATTCCCTCCCATAGAGCAGGCCTGCAATCCAATTAGGGAGCAGTTGGTTTCCTCCAGAGCAGACAGGCCACTATTGCACTCATTCGGTCATTTGGCCTGTCTAGCCATACTGGAGGTTTCCAGTGTCCACTGTTTTCACCTCTGATGATTTCTGTCTCCCTTATGACTACATGCAATGCAGCTTTTTCCAGCTTTCAGTTGGCTGGTTTATATGGAGAAAGGTTTTCTGCTCAGCACCAGCTTGATTTCTCAGTGACCTTACTGCTCAGGCAAGTGAGGTCTTCAGAAGTAGGGTCTTACCATCTGTTTCTCAAGCGAAACCAAGGGCCTTGGCAATAGCTTGTAATGTTTTGGAGGCAACAGGGACCTCCCTGGCCAACAACTCACTGGAAAGTATCCCATCCCAGACACTGAAAATTTTCTAGTAGCAATCTATAGCTTCTGGATGTGCCATTATTCAAAAAAGTAGGCTTATATAAGTCTTATTAAGAATATCTTGAACTTCTACTTTTTAAAAAAAATATTTATTTATTCATTTGTTTATTTGAGCAAGATAAGGGTAAAAAGAGAAAATGGGTGTTCCAGGGACTTCAGCCACTGCAAACAGACTCCAGATGCATGTGCCACCATATGCATCTGGTTTATGTGGGTTCTGGTGAATTGAACCTGGGTTCTTTTGATTTTCAGGCAGGCAAGTGCATTAGCCACTAAGCCATCTCTCCAGCCCTACTTTCTACTTTTTATATTTTCTCTCCTCCCTTAGCTTCTGGTTGTTTTTATTGGAATAGTAGATAATTTTGAAGAATTACTGTCAACCATTAAATCGTAATTTATGTTCCAAACTTCAGAGCTTAAAACATAGACATATAAAGTTCTATTTCATTCTTTGACAAAGATACTACTTTACTGTAAAACTGCTTTTGTGTAATATAGAATATGCCATTCAATTGTATGTACTCTTCATCAAATACAAATGATATTTGGTATAATTCAAGGAATTTTTACAAGGGAATTTGGTGAAATATACTGTAGACCAGTATTTTTTCAAGGATAAATGTATTAATACTATGGATTTCAATGAGCTGTGCATGGGAATAAAATGTGTTTCTGTGAATAGTTTTTTTTTTTTTTTTTTTTTTTTTTTTTTTTTTTTTTTTTTTTTTTGTGCCATGAAGTTTATTCTCCAGATGAGTACTATGATTTTCTTGTCAGCTTATAATGTTTCTTGCTTAAGTGACAGGTAACCTGTCATTTCATCTTTATTTGTTCTGCTTCAAAAAGAAACCTAGAAACCTAGAAAATACCCTCAGATTGTAATCTTGAACACATTTGTTTCACTTATGAAGAATACTGTAGTTGATTTACATGTTGAGTTTACTTTTAGTCTATTATTTTTAAAATAGATGTTTCAATTTAAATAAACATGAAATATCTATGATGGTAGATCATCACTGCTGATGTATTTCAGGGGAAAATTGCATAAAACTTTGATGAGAACCTTTTGTAGATTAACAAGTTTTCTTTAACAGACATGTTTTTGCTTAGTCTTCATTACTGTAACCCTCCTATTTGAAAATCACCACCTTCTATACCACAAAGCATGTTTGGAATTGTGCTTTTGTCTTAGTTGCCTCATACAAATACATGAAGTGTTTCCTTCTATAATCTCAAGGATATAAAGTTCTTTATCAGTACTTACTCTTGTTTCTAAAAATGTTGATGGTAGAACAAAGTAATATTCTAACTACCCTTAGTATAAGCCATTATAAGTGTGACTTGCAAGGGATTTTGCTGTGGCAGATGGCATTTTTATATTTTTTCAGTGATTCTCTAATTATATCATAATGGAAACTGACAGTAGAAATGAAATAAATATGAGCACAATGATATCTAATATGATAAATTTATCAGTGTTTATTGATTATAGTGACTTGGAATGTGGTAGAATTAAAGCCACCTAAATTACTTTGTCCTTTTTATATATAAAAGAGACAGCCATGGTTTTAATCATAAAGAATTCATTTGTTGTCTGTGTTTAAAATATCTTAATGCCGTGTTCCAATAGTACTATAAAATGTAACCAATAGCCTGGTTAGAGAAATGGATTAATTTTTCACTGAATAACAAATAAGTCCATATTAAGTGGAACAAATACAATATTATTTATGTAAAGTATGGGAATGGCATGCTTTATTTGCAATGTTATATAAATTAACTTATTTAAACATACTTTATAATATTTCCACTCAGCAATTAATGCTTTTTTAGTTGTGTATAAAAAAGCTGAAACTCAGCTTCACAAAGTCCTATTGATCTGGGTGAAACAAGATCAATGACTATTATAGTTACTCAATGACTACATTAGAAAAAAATTAGAATTAACCTACTAGTAAGTAAATTTTATAAGGAATTTACAAGTTTATATTCATGTTATAGTATATTTATTACTTATTTGACAGTACAAATAATTATTTATTTTTAAAACACTGTCAATTTGTTTATTTGAAAAAATTTTACTGGTCTACATAAAGCAACCTTAAATAATTCATTTCATTTATCTTAATACTGCTTAACATAAAGATGTTCACTTTAATATCTATAAGGAAATCATCAGTATATTAATAGTATTTTTATGGAGGATCTCACTATAACAAAGGCTGACCTGTAATTCATGCTATAGCTCAGAAAGGCATCAAACTCATGGTGATCCTTCTATCTCAGCATCCCACGTGCTGGGATTAAAAGTGTGTGCCATCACATTCAGCTATACTAATAACCTTAAGAGTAAAGTAGGTTCTGTGTTCTTAGTCCCTCATCTGAACAGTACATTTAAGTGATAAAAATTGAAAGAAATTTCTCAAACTGACATGTAGTTGGTGAAAAAGACAATGTCTTTAATTTTCATGTGTTTGTTGTATTTACTAACATTTAGCATTTAACTTCTACCCAGGATGTTGCCTGTGCTTAAATAAAAATAATGTTTACATAATTTCCACAAGCAGTTGTGACATTGTTAGGTAGGTATCAAAGGTGAAGAATCCTAGGCTGCAACTGTAAGGATATTTCAAAGACATGCCTAACCCCACTCATAAGCCATTAGGTAGACTGCATGTGTTTCTAAATGAGGTGGTCTAAGCCATCTAAACTTGGAAGATGGGAACCAAAGTTAAATAATACAACTGGCTTCTTAAAAGGAAGGGGTGTGCTTGTGTGCAGCTCTGTGGGTGTCTTTTCCAGTCCAGAAGCCACTGATATAAACTGAGACAACAGCTTCCATAGAAACAAAAAAAGAGAATGTGAAAGGAATTCAACAAAGGTCAGTAAGTGACGTTGCCCACAGTGTATGTATCTTTCTCTCTGGAGTCAACACTGATTTTTCCATTAATTAGAACTGTCAATCATATATAGGCAGTTGATTCTTAGTCTTCTGTTGTTGTTATGTAATATAAAAATGAATCTACAGTGAAGTATGTTCTGCTAAAGTTCTTATCTATTGTTAGTGGTAGAAATGTTTTAATAATATAAAAGTGTAGTACTTTTTTAGTCATAAAACACAGTAAGCAAAATAATACAAGAATTTAACAAGAATATGAAATTAGCTCCTTTACAAAATTTAACTTACTGACAATATGTGAGTCACAACAATTAAGTGACAGGTAGAGTAACAATAGAAAGAACATGATACAATCCAGTACTTTCTCTTTTGCTTAATCTGCTTTTGACAAACATGAATAAACGTGTTATTTTATGTCATAATAATGGATATCCAGCCTTAGCTTCTCTACCACAATGTAAGGTATTGAAGGAATAAAATTGAGTTTTTTATTATTATTTATATCAAAATACTATGGAAGAATGAAGATTTAGGCACTGAGGAAATGGTTGAGCAGTTTAAGGCATGTGCTTGCAAAGCTTGCTAGCCAGGAGGTTAAATTTTGAAACACCCACTTAAGCCAGACACAGAAAGAGGAGCCAGCACCTGGGGTGGCCAGAGACCCTTACAGCCTTGCCCCACGCATACACATGCATACAAATGAATTGATATGTTGAACAAAGAGGAGTGAGGATTTAGAAAACAGCATATTGTTATAGCCTCTCCAAGGGTGAAAGGTGTCAAGAACATAAAGTCTGTGACTCCAAAGCTAGGGAACATTTGGAAAAGAAAAGAAAAGATAAGCTAAGAGATAATATAAGTAAACATAAAATGACTTAAGAAAATTTGCCAAATTCTTTGTCAGCAAGTGTACATCAACAACACAAACAATAAGAGGATGCTGGGAACATGCAAAGCAATGACAGAAAAAGAAAAAAAAAATGTCAATGAGTTGGGGTCAGGCTTACCAAAGAGGAAAATTTGAGGAAGGTCAAATATCTGAAGAAACATGTTTAATGGGTACATGCTAGAACAAACCAGAAAAGTTATGGGTGAATGTCTGAAAGCAGGGCACAGTAAGCAACATGAATGAAGTGAACAAGAGAGGCTGGGTGAGGTGGAGGAGTGATTCTAAGAAGGAAGTTAGAAATAAAAAGCCAAATGTAGTGGGACAGTATCTGATGAGATTAATAGTAATCTCTATGGGGTCCATGAGCAGATCATAGTTAATATTGGAGACAACAAGAAGCCCTTGATAAACCTTAAACCAAACAGTTATATGTGTTAAGAATAAGTGGGCCAAGAAAACCACGTGGGGTGGCTCCTTTCTGCCACATGGAGATAGAGAGTGTCTCCAGACTTTTTAGCATAATTACTACTAGTCATATAAAACGACCCACAAGAAGTAGAAAAAATGATATATCTCAGAGATAGCTCCAGAAAAATAGATAACAGAACTTAACAGCAGGTTGTTTATGGTAAGGTTGTAGAAAAAGAAGTTTTCTTAAAAAAAAAAAAAAAAAAAAAAAGAATCCATGATTATGATCACAGGGTACCAGGTAGAAGTATTAACTGAAAATAGCAAGAAATTATGTCTCCTAACTAATGAGTTTTTTTTATAAACTTTTATTTTTATTTATTTATTTATTTATTTTTTTGGAAGAGAGACAGACAGAGAGGGAGAGGGAGGCAGATAGAGATGGGCGCACCAGCAGCCTCTCAGCTGCTGTGAATGAACTCCAGATGTGTGCGCCCCCTTGTGGTCAAGTGAAGCATTGCGCCCTTGCTTCAGTTTGCATCTGGCTAAACATGGTACCTGGAGATTGGAACGGGGTTAGACTTAGCAGGCAGGTGCCTTAACCGCTAAGCCATCTCTCCAGCCCAACTAATGAGTTTTTAGAACACAGTATCATATAGAAGTACAATCCTAAACATCGTATATGAATCAATGAATATAGAAGCCGGTATTGTTTTCTTGCATAACCATCAGAGCAATGAAGTTGTGGATGAAGAATTTAAATGCTAACTTACAATATTAAGCTGCTGATACTTTAGCAAAAGTTATCTCTCTGACACCAACCTCAGGGTCTGATTTGTTTTTTCCTTTCTAGCCTCAATTATTGCAGAAAAGGTTTGTGTACTTTATGCATTTAATTCAGCAGTGAACTACTTAACAACTATGCTACCTAGAAACCTGGAAACCAAGCTTTCCTATAGAAAATGAGAAACAAGTACATAACCCAGGGCTCCCTATGGTGTAACCTATACTTTAATGTAATTTCAACGAACAGGTAAATCAATACAAGGTCTTTTATTTACAAAAGTACTTGATGCACAGTCAGTATAGTTCCTCATGAAATAAGGACATGCTACAATGACATTTTTGGTTGCTTTTAATGTAACTTTTACTTGATGATGATGATGATGAAGTCCTATATAACATTTAAGAATGGCAGAAGAATATAATTTCCCCCTTTCTATTGTGTTTTTAGTCTAGGGCCTGCTCAGAACAGTTTCTTTGCATAACTGAAGTTTCTAGAGTTTTGCTGACTCTTACCAACAGGGAATAATTTTCCTGAAATTCTCCAAATTATAATGATTTCTGAAGTTCTATCATTAAGAGCAGCATTTGTAAGAACAAATTTTATCTCACATATTTTCTTATGGCATTTAAGTATTCTGTGAACAACTTAAGATCTGATAGTTCCTTTATTCATAATTTTAGCTAATATTGAACACATATAACTCATGCAGTATGTGAAGTATTGTGGACCTTGTGGACATGTGCGGGAGGTAGACAAGTAGCCATCATGAGGGAATACAGTAGGCGTTATGACTAAGGTCAGCAGAGAGCTCTGAGAGTACTTGAGAGATGTCAGTACATTGGTCTGAAAATAAGAGAAACTGCTTTGAAAGTCCAGTCCAAACCTTACATTAAAATTTGGTATTTTGATGGTATTAAAAGGTGTGACTTTTGGGAAGTGATTAAGTTACAAGGCAATGGTGCATGATCATTATTGTGGGATTACTTACAAAATGGCCCTCTCTCTTCTCTCTCCCTCCCTCTGTCTCTCTCTCCCTATCTCACGATCTTTGACCATGTTTTCCTACAGCAAGAAATTCTTCCCCAGATTCAAGCACCATGGTCTTGGACTTCTTATATGTAATTACCATAAGCCCAATGAAATCCCATTCTTTATGACTTGCCTCATTTCAGATGTTCTGTTATAACAGAAGAAAATGAATGATGGCAGCAGTCAATAGGCTATTGCCATGGAAAGCTACACATATACATCTAAGTCATGTCATTCAAAGTAGAGTTCGCAAAGGTGAAGGAAGCTAGAATACCTTTTCAGGCAAATCAAAACTTGTCCTAGTTACTTCAAAAGTACCATGTTGCTTTATGAAAGTTTCCAAATTAGAACACGAGTCAGGTATTACAAATAATGAGGTTGAAGAGCTCACCATCCAGTACTGAAGTATCATGCCTCCATGCAAAGAAGTGTAAACGCTATTTAGTGAAGTAAAAGTAAAAAGTGGTATTCACTGCGAAAAAAAAAAAAAAATAACAATGAAACTCATCAGAGCCAACAAAGATTATTTTTAGAGCAATTACAAGATGTCATAAAAATAAACTAAGATTGCAGTCAGAATTTTACAGCCAGAGGGTCACATTTTCAGATAGAAGCATTATATTAGTAATAAAATATTTTTGGTTTAAATGTCCAGACAACTAAGAAAATATCTTCTGTGCTTAAGAATGAGATTAAGAGTACATTTTAAGTTATATTTTTCTCTAATTCAATGTATGTAATAAATTATCATAGTAATTGTCAATCACATTGCCCTTTGAGGGAAAGAAATCTCTTCAAATCTTGCTAATAATTTTAATATCTAGCATTATCTTCACCTTAACATTTTATCCTTATGTATATGTGACAGTGCTTCATTCAAACTATTACACGAACTAAGGAAAAAAATAGGGGAATTGAACTGTTACAAACATGTATAGGCTCAAACTGACACAGGCTCAAATGATGTAATCACAACAACAGACTTCTACAATATTATTACACCACACATCTCTTTATATCTCTGCATTTGCTCCACTATGAAGCAGATTTTTCCTTGTCAAGTGGTCAATTATCTAGCCAATAAAAAACAGCCAATAAAAAATATTTTTGGAGCCTTCATATAAAACAATTAGTTGCTTTAGCTGACTAGAGTTAGGTACAGATTCCCTAGAGCTCTCTATCCAATCTAGCCTGCTCAATGGTATTATCTATATCCCAGAACAATCACTGTGTTCAGACACTGGCCAGGACTGGATCCCATATGGGGCAACAGCCCAATCCACTGATACTGACTCCGGAGAAGGTCATTACTAGGGTAAAGCAAGCAGGGCTGTTCTTACCCTGGTGATGGCCAAGAGAACAGTAGATTGCTCTACACTATCAGGATGTGATTCTCTTATTTTCTTCCCACTCATCTTACAATTACAGTTTCTCATTCTTGCTGCCAATGGCCTCCAATTTCTTCCAACAGGAGATTATAAAGCTAGAATTTCCATTAGAGTAAGGTAGCAAAAGAAACATAGGCAGCTATCCTTCTAATTCAGACTAAGGGAGTTAATGATTTGCTAGCCAGACTCCAGAGATACTTGCTTGCTAGAGAGACCAAAGCCCCAGGGTGTTCCTGGAAGGGCATGTGACCACATTCACTGTCCAGCATGGCAAGGTAGTGTTGAAGGGGTACAGAACATAGACGTCTGGCTCACTGCCAAGTGTGGCAAGGCAGAGGTGCAGGACTACAGAGCACAGAGGTGTGACTCACTGCCAAGTGCGGCAAGGTATGATGCAGGGCTAGAGATCATAGAGGTGTGATTGGAGCCTATCTTTGTTCTTTGTGCTTGAGGGCAATTCTCAGAGGCCCAGTCCTTGACATCCCTCATGGACAGTGATGTAAGAGTACACACACCAGCAGGGCCTGTAAAAGTCAAGCAACACGTGTGTGTGTGTCAAAGCTCCTCAGTGCTCAGGAAGAAGCCTGGGATGGGGGTAAGTGCCTAGTTATGTTGTGCTCTGTCCAGGTGGGGTTAGTGTGTGGCATTATCTTTGTCATTTCTACCTATTTTCATGTGGATGTTTTTCCAGTCGTCTAAGAGTGGTATCTACTAATTGAATTTCAGACGTGGTCCATGTTTACATTTACTCAGCATGGCTGAGGAGGGAGAGTCAGAAACTTCTTATTCTACCATGAGGCTGATTTCACCCGAGAAAATGTCCACTTCACAGCTTCTGCTGATTAACTGGTATTCCTTAGTGGGAGGTGGCAAAGCTGTACCTTCCTTTCTGCTCCTCTGTCTTTGTGAGTGCAGCTAATGACCTTCCTCGGAATGTAAAGAAAGTGCTTAGCTGAGCATCTACATTGGTGCTCTTTATTTCTTTGTGGGTTGCCTTAATCTGGTTAAACTGCTCTAAATACTACAGAGAGGGTGGCTTTTCAACTTATTATTATTTCTCACAGTTCTGGGGCTGATAAGTGTGAGATCAGGGTACAGACATATTATAAACCAGGTGAAGGCTCTTTTCAATTTCTAGAGTCCCTTTCATAAAGGCATTTATCCAGTTCATGCAATATGAACCTGTCACTTCTGGAAGACCCTTCTTCCAAAGACTATCACATTAAGAGTTAGGATTTCAACATAGGAAACTGGAGATGGGGAGATGGCTCAACCTTTAAAGAAACTTGCTTACAAAGCCTGTTTTCCCAGAGATCAATTCCCTAGAACTCACATAAACTCAGATGTACAATATGGTACATGCATCTGGTGTTCATTTGCAAGGGCAAGAGGCCCTGATACACATCCTCTCTCATGAAACTAACTAACTAAATAAATGAACAAATAAATAAATATTTTTTAAAATTCTTTACTTATGAATTTGGAGGAGAGGTGAGCATTTCAATCTGTCACATGAGCCATAAATGCCCTTAAATATATAACAGCGAGTGTTTCTGTGGTTCACTCCTATTTTTTTCCCAACAAATGTTAATTTGAAATAAGGTCAGTGCTTTGTGGAGATCAAGGCTGCTGACTACATCCTTGTGATGTCAAAACTAGATAGATGGGAGAATGACAGAGAGCTGGTTTATATTTCTAGATACCTGAATGTTTTGTTCAAGGAAGTAAGCATTGGAACATATAGGAAACATGCTCAGATTTCACAGGCATCGTTGCTCCTTCCCAGCATCTCCCTACTTCCTCTCCTGATCATGTCCCTCCAACCTCTCCTTTAATGGCTTCCTCCTTTATGGATGTTCCCCTTCCCAAACCCACAATGATACCTCTTCACTGCTCTCAAAAACACCATAAGGTTTGGCTTTAATTTTCTCTCTCTAAGGTTTTAATTAATTGTCTGTTTCTGGCTAGGTCTTTAAGCTGCCCTAGGGTAAGGACCTGGCCCAATCCTTTATCTAGGACACAAGTTAGCATACTGCTGAGTTTATAAGAGGCTCTAAGAAAAGACAGGTAGACTGGCACAATAACTAAATCGTGTTGAAATTCTACATTCATATTTCAATTTACTTGTTTATTTGTAGTTCAGTACCAAAGTCAGTAGTTTTCTTTCTCAGCTATACCACTGGCCTTTAAAATATGACAATTACATTGTAGAATGTCAGTTGGGTGTAGAATCTCTGAATCACTTATAGGGATGAAATAGAAAGCAAAGACAATGATTATATTTAATTAGAAACCTCTTGAAATTGCAGGGCATGAATCTTCAGGTTGCCCTGAAGAAATACTGGATTTGTGCTATTTACACATTCTAACACAATACTTCATTAGACTCCCTGTCACTTCCATACGCCTGTTAACACTGAAGGGTACAGCGAGAACATCAGTGACCTGAAATAATTGCCATGTGAGTTTGCATCCCATGAAAGTTCAGTCTTTTGCTGAGCGAAGCCCGGAGCTCACACACAGCTGCCTTGACAGCAGTCTGCAAGCTTCTGTTTTTGTAGCCTAGTCAAGAAGATCAGGAGCCATTCAGGAAAACAGGCCTGTGAGCTTCCTCCTCTTCTCAGTTTCCCTCGGGCGGAAAGCAAAGGTTCAGGATTAAGGAGAAAACATACATCATTATTTTACTCTTCTGATGAGGCACAGGATGCTGGAAAGGACCTTTGATGAGCACCTGGTTTTGACAAATCAGGGGCAGGCCTGGGGAAACTTCTGTGGAGAGATGCATGGGAGAGTGGTGCAGGACATTACAAGCAGAAGAGAGCTACTGAGCTCGAAATCACTCAGTAAAAAATTAAAACTCCCAAGTAATGACTATTGAATGCAAGAAACACATAAGAAGCAAGGGAAAGTGAGAAAGACTTATAAAAACGAACACATGAAACAGTTTCTCTTCTGCAAGGCTTCTTACATGTTCCCTTCTTACATGTTTTCTGCCCTGAAGCACTTTTCCACTGAGTCTTGATTGTATATGATTTATTTATTTGTTTACAACTTCAGCACACTAGCCATGGGCAAAGTTTCCTAAGTAGCAATCTTAGCCTCCAATATTCTTCCCAGGGCCCCTCTTAATCTTCTTCAGTGACTTCATCCAACCCAAGGGATCCTAGAACTGAATCTGGATGCATGGCAGGGGCTAAGTGTCATGTGCCCTCATCTTTGGCTACCTCCTGACCCCATCCAAGCATGTCAGCGCTATTCGTTTTGAACATGCCTGGGTTAATTAGAACTCTGCCAATTGCTACTAACAGCTTACTCAAAAGGACACTTTATCATAAGGATACATGGCCAATTCCCGCATTCCAAGAGCTTAGTTTGCTTGCCTTTAAATGCAGACTGGATCCACAGATAAGCACACTTCTCCTAGCACTCTTTGCTGCTTCTCTTGGACACTTGGCTTTATTTTTCTTTTTCTTGATGTAACTATCTTCTTCTGTGCTGCCTTCCATGAGTCAAACATTTGTGAAAAAAAATTAAATCAAGTGTGGCTTACATCACAGTCTATTACATAGCCAGTAATCCAGATGTGATTTATTTGAAACTTCAGCTTTAAGAGAAAAGCCTAGTGTTGACAAGCTATAATACATGGTTACAACTCAGATAATATAGCTACTGCCCTATGAAGGAAGAAAGAGGCTGCTCTGGCACATGGGGACAAAAAGCCAGTAAGCAGCCACTCTGTTCTCCCCTTGTAGACCTCAGTCAGCTGATGGCCACTTGAGCCTGTCAACACACCGTGTGTTGCAGTCAGCTCCAGGTTGCTGGGACAAACATCCAACCCATACACAGTTTATGGAAGGAAGGTGTTTATTCCAGGCTTACAAAATCCAGGGAAAACTCTGTCAATGGCAGAAGAAGCTACTTACTTCCATGCATCCGGACACAGAGAAAGTAATTACAGCAAGCAAACATCAACATTAGCAAACATCAGTCACAGAGCTCAAACTGCTCTCTCCATACCTTAGGGCCGAGCTGAAGATCTGCCCCTAAAGACACCTTAGCACTGGACCCCAGAATCTGCTCACAGTGTCATGCCCCCCCCCAATCAGAAATCTGCCTGTTAGGGGCTGACATTGTAAGCTCAATTTTGATAAAATGCCTGAGTTTATGGGATAATATATTTACATTATCACATTCAAACTACCATACCATATCTCAGAAGGAACATTGGGAAAGTGTCTTTAATTGAATGAGCTAGTGAGAGTAAATTAACAACTCAAGAGTCTGGAAATTTTGTCTGATGAGTCTGAATTTAATGTGTTCTAAATACAAACATGTACTAAGCTTATATGAATCATTCTAGGCCTGTAAGTTTTGATTTTTCCATGAACTCTTTTGTTAGTTTTATAGATATGTTATTTATACTTTTAAAACTATGCATATTTCTTTTCTTTTCTTTCTCCTTTTGTCAATCTCCCAAGTAATTAGGGTCACAGGCATGCACCACCACCACAACCACTTGGCTAATCGAGTTAATTTCCATTATCAAGTTGTTCTTGTGCCCTCCTCTCTCTTAGTGCCATGTCTTTTCCTCTGTGCTTACTTTCCTAAGTGACAAGATCATATTTAACTGATGTTTTGGCTTTGGGGATGCATTGTGTATGTGTGACTCTACTTGCATACTTTTTGTTGGCATGCTTATTTTAATATGAAGGATGTCACAGTAAGTTTAGCAGTTGTATCCACCTTAATGCTTGAAAGCCCTTTTCCATCTAAGCTCATTCCATTTGGAAGATTTGCAATTGTTATTCTTTGGGTATTATTCCTCTACTATTTCTCCAGTCACTTCAGGAGGATTCATTGTTTTGACTTTGAAAAAAAATCTTACATAGCCTTATCTGCAGTTTAGTGCAATATTACTGATTATATCATCTGGCATAAAGCACAACACTATGGTATTTCTTCTTATTTGTACTGTATATTCTTGACATTTTTAAAAGAAAATGGTGTCTTGTTTTATTGCATCAATTTCTTTTTTAAAATTATCTTTATTATTTTTTCACAAGAAGTCATCACTTTGTTTCTATATCAGGTCTCACAGTGGCATTTTCACAAACATGAACACACACAGTTTGTGTGTTTTCTTGCTTACACGTGCACACAGTAGAACACATTTCAAACAGGGATAATACTCTACGGACTTCTGGGAGGCATGCACATCCAGGGTCAGCATGGTCTTACAGGCCTCAGCCCGAGATAGGGTTGGCAACTATAACCCTCAATAAACCCAAACATCCCTGTAGTAGAGGGGAGGGATCTCATGTTCCTTGGGAAATCCAGAGTCCACACAAATCTGGCAAAACTTTTTTTAGGTCAGGTCAATGGCCGCCCACAAATCTATAACCTCCCCCACTACACAGGCAAAACCCAGGGCCCCTTTTTCTTGTTTTTCCAGGCACTAGAGGTATTGATGGAGTGGCAGTGGGGACATCAGTCCCAGGAGAATCTGAGGGGAGCATTCTGACTATCTCTCAGGGCAGCAAGATGGCCACTTCTGGAAGGATACCCTGCCCACCACATGAGGCTGCCCTATCCCTGGGTTCGTAAGGCTCCAGAGGTCCTGGCTCTGTGTTTTCTGCTACCACCTGGTAGCACCCCACCTCTAACATTAAGAGTTTTGAAAAGACTGTTACCTAATCCTCATCAGGCTTTGCTGTGAAATTAATTTCCTTTGAAATGAGCAGTAAGGCAAGAGTCATATCTTACATTTCTGTGTTTTTTGGTACAGAACATGTTAGGCAGTTAGTAAGAATTCAGAAAAATATTTGAAAAATTCATATGTCCACGTTCCATTTTTGCACAATCTTAGATTAAATGTTCAGTTGGAGATTCTAGGTTCACTACTATGCTTCTGCAATGATGGCAGATTTGAGATTTAGAAAATAATATTTCTATCACTTCTCTAATTAAAAGCAAAAAAAAAAAAAAGAAACCCATAACAGACCCTTCAATAGAACTCATTTCCCTTGGAAAATGCCTCTCATTGTCTTTAATCTAATCTGTTTCAAAAATGCAAATTATCATTCACCCATTCATTTTGTGCACACATATGTATGTGCTCTCATCCATGTTTAGACCTTTCCTTTGGTACATGCAATGATAAATAAAATTAAGTGGCTAGTATAAATTCTCTACTTAGGCTCATATTCTGTAACTTGAATTAAGTCTAGATATTATGTTTATTACCACAAAATAAATATCTTATTAAAATTCAGCAAGAACAACTTCAATTGTGCTTTAGCTACTCAATTTTTATTTTAACAAACATGCTTGATAGTGGTGAACCAAAAAGAGGGTAAGATCCATCACAGGTTTTTATGCTCTAGTCAACCTTAGAGATGTTATTTAAACACCAAGGTTTTAAAATATTTTTGATAAATATTCTTATTATGCTAAATATTCTTCTATAACAGAATGGATGTGGGTTTTACATTTGACTTCTAAGCAAATTAATGGTGTCGGCAGAAAGCATAGCAGACTATAGCAATACAAATTTAAGTGATTTGTGCAAATATTTTTAAGTTTTAAGAATTAAATCTCAGACACATTCACTATGACAGGACAGCTTCCTCACAGAGCATAGTTCTGGTTATATAGACAGGCAATGAAGAACTTCACATTAAGAAATTAAACATCATGATTCCAAAACAGCTTATTGTATAATTTACTTTATTTACTTTAGAATCAATTTCGTTGAATTAACTATGCCAGTATTATAATGATATATTTCCCCTTCCTGCTACCTACTGATAATTTTTACACAACTGAAATTTCCCATGTCATTCTTCCTTTATGGAAATATAGCTCATACAGATATATTCATTTATTAAATACTTCTTTGGAATTTTTACTTCTTTTGAATATGTATCTTTGTGAGCCTTGCTTTACCATTCCTTCCAATGGGGATTAATTTCATAGGAAAGTTTGACTTGATTGGGAAGGAAAGCATTGCATCCAAACCAACCTAGATTTTCAACCTTAGCCTAACCATCCACCAGTTATATAAAATCATTTAAATTATAACACCTATGTAAGCCACAGTATACATAACCTAGAATTCAGGATAAGAGTGTATATAGCCCATGATGTTGATATGAATCAAAAATTGAGATAGATAGTATATAATAATATATGTGGTAGTTTGAATGGATATCCCCCAATAGATTCAGGAGGGCTTCTTTTTTTTTCTTTTTTAAAAAAATTTATTTATGAGAGAGAAGGAGGGAAGGAGAGAGAGAGTGAGAATAGGCACACCATGGCCTATATGCATGTGACATGTCCATCTGGCTTTTGTGGGTACTGGGGAATAAAACCTGTTCCCCTAGGCTTCACAGGCAAGTGCCTAAACTGCTATGCTGTCTCTTCAGTCTAATTCAGGAGTTTTACTCAAGCTTGTAACTTGATGTCACTATGTATGGATCCTTGCTCCAGCCCTAAGATGTTTGAGGACAGATCTGGAAGTTCCATCTAAAGGTATAAAAAATGCCTGAGTTCTGTCTGGGTTTTCTGAAGTGTGCTTGTTCGTGCTGGTGGTGGTTGCTTTTTTCTGTCTGCATGGAACTGATAAAGAGTGCCAGCTTCTTTCACCATTATGGAAATCCGCCCCCACCCCCAGATCTGTAAGCTTCAAATAAATTTCCTTCTTCCCATAACCTGTGTCTGGTATGGAAGCTCAACCCAGCAACTGAAGCTGACTGTGACAGTGACACAATTACTTCCAGGAGTGAGGTAGAGGTGCTGAGATGAATCTGACCATGTGGATTTGGATCTTTTGGAACTTCAGTGTTGGAAGAATGGGAGACTTGGTGCTTGCAACTGAAGAGCCTTCTGGAGCAGTAAGCAAGCCAAGTATTATGGACTATTCTGATGAGAGTTTGAAAATACTAAGTACAGAGAAAATTATATTTGGGGGCTTGGCTTATGAACTTTCTAAGGGGAAGGAAAAACTCAAAAAAAAAAAATTGTTGGAATTAGGCTTCTGGTGTAAGGGGTAGCTGTGTTCAATTGTCTAGGCCCAGAGAGTTGAATTTGTAATGGACTGATGTGGTTGGCTATATAAAGAACTGAGAAATTTAAGATAGAAAGTTGGAAAAACTCAAACAAGTTTAAAATTTACTGGCACAGACACAAGTTTTAGGTTACTAAAGCTACCATTATTGTCAAACATATTAGCATTAAAAAAAAAAAAAAAAGATGGCCCTAGTACTTTACATTGAAACAATGAAAATTATGCCTGAAAAAGGACTAAATTGTAAGACTATAAACTCTTTTAAAAGAAATTGAGAAAAAGGAACCTGCTCTTCAAAATCACTGATTAATTTTGTCCATGAATTAAGAATATGGCTGTGTCCTACACACCTGGAATTGATTTCAGAAATGTGAAAAAATGTGTGGAGAGGGTCACAAAGTACACAGTTCCAGGAGCCACTACTAAGATGCAGCATAAGGCAGAGTGTTACCCTAATGAAGAGGCTGGTGAAGACATTAAAAGATTGACTGTGGTTTGCATGGACACACAAAGATGTTTTGGATATACTAGGACTGTGGAGCACTGTTGGCTCAGGATGGAAGTTTGACCTGGCTACCCAGACCCACTGCAGGGGCAGAATTTTAAAAATCTGGAACCTGTTAGTCACTGGTAATGATATTAGACTTAAACTACAGATGCTTGATGTTTGCTTGATGGTTATTTAGTTTACATTTCTCCAATTTCTCCTTGCTATCCTTATAACAGTTAAAAATATTTACTCTGGGCTGGAGAGGTGGCTTAGCAGTTAAAACACTTGCCTACAAAGCCAAAAGACCCAGGTTGTATTTACCAGGACCAACATAAGCCAGATGCACAAGGTTGTACATGTTCTGGATTTCATTAGCAGCAGCTAGAGGCCCTGGTTTGCCAATTCTCTCTCTCTCTCTCTCTCTCTAAATGCCTCTTTCTCTCTATCTCTAAAATAAATAAACTAAATGTTTATTCTGTGCCTTTATATGCTAAAAGTATATAACTTGTTCTGATTTTACAGGGCTCACAGCTAAGAGACTATCTTAATTTTCAGATGAGACATGGGATTTTAAAACTCTTAGGGCTGAGCAACATGGTACCTTCTGAGAAGAGACAGAGGAGTACTCAACACTGAAACATCTCTAACACATCTTCCAAGGCTCAGGATCCATTGTGGAAGAGGTGGTAGAAAGAATGTAAGAGCCAAAGGAAGGGTAGGACTCCTTACAATGTGCTCCTCCAGGCACAAAATGGTCTGGATATCCATGACCTCACAGTGCCTGAAACTACCTACATAAGACCATCATAATAGGAGGAAAAGATGATGACATCAAAATTGAAAGAGAGACTGATTGAGAGGGGCAGGGAATATGATGGAGAGTAGAGTTTCAAAGGGGAAGGTTGGGGGGGAGAGGAAAGTACCATGGGATATGGTCTACAATTAAAAAGTTAGAACTAACTAAATAAATAAATAATATTTTTAAAAAAAAAAAAAAAAGAAAAAAATCTTAGGGCAGGAGAGATAGCAGTTAAGGTACTTGCCTGCAAAGCCAAAGGACCCATGTTCAGTTCCCCAGGATCTATGTAAGCCAGATGCACAAGGTGGTACATGTGTCTGGAGTTTATTTGTAGTGGCTGCATGCCCTAGCACACCCATTCTCTCCCTCCCCCCCACACACAAATATATAAATAAAAATAAAATATTTTAAAAATAAAAAAAAACTATCTTTAGTTGGTAAAGACTGTGGAGAGCTTTAAATTTGAACTAAACACAATTTACAATTAAAATGGTTATAAATCTATTGGGGACCAAGGACAAAATGTAGTTTAAATAGATGAGGCTGGAGAGATGGCTTATCAGTTAAGTTGCCTGCCTGTGAAGCCTAAGAACACTTGCTTTAATCTCCAGTCCCACATTTAGCCAGACACAAAAGTGTGCAAGTGTGCAATGTCACACATATGCACAAGGGGGTACACATGTTCACAGTGCCTGAAGAGGCCCTGGAGTATTCATTCTCTCTCTGCCTCTTCCTCTCTCTGCCCCTCTCAAAAAAAAATATATATAGATGCCCCCATGGGCTGGAGAGATTGCTTAGTGGTTAAGGCACTTGCCTATGAAGCCAAAGGACCCAGATTCAGTTCTCTAAGACCCATATAAGCCATATGCACAAGTTGGCGCATGCATCTGGAATTCATTTGCAGTGGCTGAAGGCCCTGACATGCCCATTCACTCTCTGTATCTGCTTCTTTCACTCTCTCCTCTCTCTCACTCAAATAAATAAAAATAAATAAATAACCCTTAATAAATAGATGTCGCTCAATAGATTCAGGAGTTTTTACTCAAGCTTGTAACTTGGTGTCACTATGTGTAGATCCTTGATCCAGCCCTAAGGTGTTTGGGGCCAAATCTGGAAATCCAGCTAAATGTATACAAAGTGCTTGAGTTCTGCCTGTGTTTTCTGAAGTGAGCTTGCTTGTGATTGTGGTAGTTGCCCTTTCCTTTGTGCACGGATCTGGTAAACAGGGTTAGCTTCTATCACCGTGATGGAACTTCCCCTGGATCAGTAAGCTTCAAATAAATTATCTTCCTCTTATAACCTGTGCCTGGTTTGGAAATTCATTCCAACAACAAAAGCTGACTATAACAATAAATCTATTTGATATTCCATAAAAATTACCATAATTCATTTAATAATTATTTCTACTTTTATACATACACACACTCAAAGAAATACACAACACACACACACACACACACAAATACACACATCTACACATCACTGTTTCTTTTGTTTTCTTGTTTATATGTATATAATATGGTGTATATGTGTGGTGTGGTGCAGGTGGTATATGTACATGCATGTACCCTTGCAGTGGCCCCATGTGCTCACCTGTGGCAGGGGGGTGATCACCTGCCAGTGTCCTACTCTGTTTCTCTTCAGCCCATTCTTGCTCTTGTTTGAGCCATAGTTTCTTACTGATACTGGCACTTGCCACTTTTCCCAAGCCAGGTCAATTCCCTGGTCTCTGCTCTCCTTTGAGCGACTGAGTATACAGGCACACATGTCCAAACCCATCGGTTTACATGGATCCTGGAGAGTCAAGGTCTGGCAGTTTCAGGGCCTCTCAAAGCCCTCATGCTTGGGCAAGAGGCACATTTAACCACTAAACCATCTTTTCAGATCCTTCCCTCTGTATTACTAAAATATATCTACTGTTAGTAATGATTAATTAAAACTCTTTGTCTTACCAGCTCATTAAAAACTTCTCCACAGAATTATTCAGTATTTTACATAGTAGTTTATATAGTATGGATGTTAGAAATCTTGATTTTGGGGATTTAGATCCATAAGAATGAGGTTTATAATAATAAGAGTAACTATGTTTCTAAGCTCCAATTTCTCATTTTTACAATGAAAAGAACAATGGAACTTGTAAAATATTGACAGAATTGATTAATATAAAAGGTTATCCCAGTGTATACAGCATACTAAGTATTCAGTTAATATAACATCCTTAATTATGGACATTATTATAAACATACTTTTGGAAAAGTACACAGAAAGATGCATTGCAGGAAAAGTGTATGCTTTATTGGGTGTCAGAGCTAGTACTTTGGCAAATGTCTTTAATGCCATGACATTCAATAGTAAAAAGCAATTATTACAGAATTAGAAACCTCCTCAATTAGGGAAGGACTAGGTCATGTTTTTAAAACACCCACCAATATTTTCTGCCAGTCCCATCTGTGACACAAATTAGAGAGACCTCAGTTAGCAGTTGTTTAATTTATTTTCCTAACACTGGCATCTGTCTCCTTGGAGACATCCATCAGAGACTTGTGTTAACATCTTTCAAGTTGCATCTGGATTAACCAATATGAAAGGAGTCTATGGATAGATTTCATTTATACACACTATGATATTTGCTTTTCATTTTATCTTTAAACTTGTTTGTATTATATAAATATTTCAAGAGATTATATGCCCATTTCTTAATGATATAGCCAGAAGAACTGAGCACTTGAGACAAAATCAGTGGAACGGAAACCACTATATATTCAGCAATTATCTTTTGGTATAGGAAATTTATTTAACATTTTAATGTTAGTTATAATAAAACTAGAAATTGAAAGTGTAAGGAAAATAAATAAACATCATAATATAAAATTGTAAAGAAAAGATTATATTTTTCATGTATTATTAATGGTCTGTATGGTGGTGGCCTGACAGAAGCTTTAAAAATGCTTAACCTTGGTCGTTGGTATACAACTCTGTAATTTCTCCTTTGTAGTAATTCAGTTCTTTGAAAGTTTAGTACATTTAGAGCCTCGTCTGAAGAAACAACGCCTCTGATAGGAGTCTTGGCCAGTGGATGCAAGTCAGAGGAGAAATAAAAAGTCAAGCTTTTGAATCCAGCCTGAAGACCTTCACAATTATCCCCACACATGAAAATCAAGATATAAAATATGAGTTTAAGTTGGGAAAATGCACTTCTGTATCTTAAAATCCTCTAGGAAACAATAAACTTGTCTGTGGGGCTAAAGGCAGGGGAGGAGATTGGATGACTGCAAAACATTCTTTTGAAGCCCCAAATGGGCATTAATACAATGCAATAATTGTTAAAACTCTTATCTTGAATGAATAATAAACTTAATAAAAAGTTGGTTTTAAATGGATAATAGTCACATCATTTCAAACAAAAATAACTGAACAAAAAACAGAAAACTATATGTTCTCCAAACCTTGTGATAAATAGGTAGTGTGAATTTCTAGATCCAATGTTAGTAGATTGGATCCCTCACTAAACACTTCCCAGCACTTGATAAACATTAAATTAGAGCTTTTCTCAGCATGACAACTTGGTGAATATTAAATAATGATAAAAACAATCAAAACACCACCGGGGAGTCAAAAGAATGTTTCTTTTTATTAGATATTTCGCTGTTTACCAAGTTTAATAGCATTTAAATGGTATACACTATGAGTATCAAATGCTTAAAAATTAAGAATTGTGGTTGGTGTTTTGTCATAATCAAAATATGTACTCCATTTTCCTTAGGAAAGACAACATGCTGTTAAACAAATAATCTTTTCATTACCTAACCAAATAATTATACCTTTACAAGTACATCATAAAATATAGATTAGTAAATAACTCATTATACACTTAATTTAAATACTAATTACCTACAGGCTCAATGAGCTCTTCATTGTAATAAGAAAACTGATGTTTACTTTTATAAGCTTTAACTCCAAAACAAGTTCCATTTTATCAACCTATAACCCAATTTGATGTTTAATAATTTTTTAAGAGAAAGCCTTTCCATTAACTAATGTTAGAAGATTTAAATAAATATTGTGTAATAGGATGCTGAGTTAAACATTTTTACTCAAGCAACAAAACACAAAAGAGATAAAAATTCTAAAATGATGCAAGAATATCTGTTGAATTTACAGAAGAACTGTGTAAAACCAGGGAAAGGTGGACAGGTCATGAGATGATGAAGGGCTGGAAAGTTGGTTTAGTGGTTAAGGTGCTTGCCTGCAGAGCCAAAGGACCCAGGTTCAACTTCCCAGGACCCACATAAGCCAGATGTACAAGGTGGTGCATGTATCAGGAGTTTGTTTGCAGTGGCCAGAGGCCCTGATGCATCCATTCTGTCTCTATCTGCCTCTTTCTTTCTTTCTTTTTTTAATTTTATTTTATTTATTTGAGAGAGGGAGAGGAAGAGAAAGAAAAGAGAGAGAGAGAAGAGAGAAGAGAGAGAGAGAGAGAGAATGGGTTCTCTCTCTCTCTCTCTCTCTCTCTCTCTTTCTCTCTCTCTCTCTCTCTCTCTCTCTCTCTCTCAAATAAAATAAATAAATAATAATAAGATGGTGCAAGTTGAAAGAAGACAGTGGCTAATTTAGGGGAGAGCTACTAACAGAGGCAGAGCTCCACTTTCACAAGGTTGGGGTATGACACTCCAAAATGAGCTACTTCAATAACTTGAATTATGAACTATCTAATTAGTGAGCATGTTTGCTTGGTATTGGTGCCTGCCTAGAAATCTAAAAGGTAGAGAAACCCTAGTAATACTGATGAAAGAAAAAAAGACTTTCCATAGTGACAAAAACCTGTTTTCCCAGTTCTTGTTGAGGCAAAATATACATTTCTTTTCCAAAAAACCAAATGTAAGCAACCCAAAGATTGTCAGACATCTCAGTATCGTGGTAAACTTTTCAAATAAGTCCTGTAAATGGTTAATAATTCATTTTTTTAATTTTATTTTATTTATTTGAGAGAGAGGACGAGAGAGAAAAGAGAGAGAGAGAGAGAGAGAGAGAGAATGGGTTCTCCACTCCAAGGTATCCAGCCACTGCACACGAACTCCAGATACATGTGCCACCTTGTGTATCTGGCTTACATGGGTCTTGGGGAATCAAACCTGGGTCCTTTGGCTTTGCAGGCAAGTGTCTTAACCACTAAGTCATCTCTCCAGCCTAAAGGTTAACAATTCTTGATAGGGAAGGAAGAGCATGTGTTGTGGTCCCCCCAAGGCCAGCTCAGGAGGGACGGTAGGGTCTCAGCCGAGTTGGGGTGAGCAGTGCAGAGTCACGACACAAACTCTGGGAGACTCCGCAAACTCGTTTATTCAGGAAGTGCACATAGGGTTTAAGGGGCTGCTAATCCTTGTATGGGGTGGTCCCCTTTTTGTGACCAATGACAGCCTGTCTCTGGATAGGACATCTCGTAGCAGGCTTCTCGCGAGCATGGGACTGCAGTTGTTGTCACACCAAGCCTGCGCAGAATGCCATTTCCACAGAAGCCACTTCCTGTTTTCTTCTGCCATGCGGTCTGGCTAGGACCAGGCCTATTTTGTGCCATACAAGCATGTACGCTGTTAAAACTCCTGGAATGGAATAAAGTCCATTTGCACTAATCAATGGGACTGCATTGTGGGAGACCTTTCAGGGAGAGGGGACTTGAAGCATCTACAGAAAGCACAGGGTCCCGTAGCCAGGCAGCAATGTTCCTACTAAGAAAGAACTTCTCAGCCTCCCAACTTCTCTCCCATTTTCCATCCCAATGTCTGGCTACAACAGGAGGAAATCTGTAAGGTGGAGAAAGAGCTACAAAATATGCCAGATGAAACTGAAGTCAGATGAAGCCTTTGTAAATTAGGAGTTCAGTGCTCTAACTATGAAATTAAATTTATTTATATCTTACTGTAAGCTTTTTAGTAATTAACAGAGAACAGAAATGTCATAGGCCAGCCTGTGTTCCAATTCAGGGACATGGGTTTCCCTTCTTTAATAAAATTTAAGCAATAGTGAGGGGAAAAAAACAAGTTGCATCAATAAAAACAATGAGCCCTATCTGTTCAGTATGCAATTTGGAACTATGTTTAATTTTATTTCAAAGCAACTAATAATTTCACACATCCTTATATGCGATATTGTTTTTACATTATGGAAAATGGTGTGATGGAATCGACATTCTTAAGTGTACTTTAAACCCAGAGCCCCCAGAAGTTCTCCATGTATTTCTACAACAGATAAATACAGACAAAGAATTACTTGGCCAAATCATGGATGGATTATTAATTCTCCTTCTCAGGGCAGTGACTTGAAACTCTTCTGTTAGGAAACAATAAGACTTTCTCAATTTAGAGGGAAAGTATTCAATTGGTCTAACAACTGATTTGCCTCCATGGTCTGGGACTACATGTGATTCACTAAACACACTATATGTAAGCAGAATCACTGTAGTGCCTGACCTGAAAATAGCCTGAATTCCAGGAACGTGCTCTTTACATGGAAACTGAAAACAGACGTGAAAATAATTGTAAATGCTTAAGATGGAAAGCTACCTTTCATTCATTAATGACAATGAGAAAATAATTAGAGAATGTCATACTCATTTCCCTGCTAAAATCATAGTCCTTTGCCCATTAGAACATGCAGTAGAATCAATTCAGGAAGTGATAAAAAAAAAAAAAAGCAGCTGACATCTAACAAACCACAGCAGCTGGGTCTTTATGTTGGCCGAATCTTTGGGAGAATGTTTATGGCTGCCTCATACAATGTACAGCATAGGCTTGGGGGTTTTGTTGTTGGTGGTGGTTTGTTTTGTTTTGCTTTGACCTTTCAAAGTTTTTATTATCTAGCCAACAAAATCTTAAAGTCAATTTACTTAACTTCATTTTCTACCTTTTGAAGGTTTACAATAAATAAAGTAGAAAGAACACATCTCTATGAACTTCATATAAATATGAGTATATTTAAAGCTCCTGTGTACTATATTTTATTGTTGCGTCTGGTTCTGTACCTTTGTGTGCATGCATCCATCAAGTGCTAACTATTTTAGTGGATGACACTGATATAGTTGTTTATGCGCAATGTACGAAACGATGGCAATATAATTATTAAAGTTGGCTTTCACTTACCTTCAAAGCAACTGCAAAATGAAATGACACAAACATTAGTCTCAGAAATTCTGCCACAAAATTTGATGATTTGATTCTGTGTTAGTGACAGATAGTGTATACTCTAGTGACACATTAGAAGTAAATAGCAACATTTAGAGGCTTCTATCTGTTCTCCAAGTTTTTTATTTATTTTTTTTTTAGTGTTCTATTTTGAACAAACTGTCTGTGAGAAAAATAGTGCAGAAAAATACCACTTTATTACTTCCTGAGTTCTTTTTAGCTCATATTTCGATAAAAGTTCTTATGTTGCATAGAAAATATAGCACTGATAAAGAATGATATATGGACAAAATGCAACCAAAATAGTCAATCTCATACACACACATCAATTTCTTTATTAAGCCAAAAATATTCTGTTGAGTACTTGTTGCATAACAGCTCTGTGTATCACAAAGCTTTATCCTCAAACTTTAGCCCAGGTATCCCTGAATGAAATTTTAAGTTCTCAGGGATTTCAGAAAGTGATACCTCACTCCTCATTCAAGGCAGGAGCACTCTGATTTGGTGCATGAAATAAGCGTGTATTTAGTGTGTGGGTGTGTGGTTGTGGGTGTATGAAACCTTGCCTGTTGTAATCTGAATATTTTGTTGTTTATTAGATCTGATGGAAGATTGCAAAGGTGCATCAGAAATCAATATAGTTTGATCCTCAAGAAATTTGCACCTCAGTAAGGTCTTGTGGAATTGTAGAAGGACTTTGTGGCTCTGAAACACAAATAAATCATTTATGAACAGCAAATTTTTTAATAACATCTTAAAGAACAAGTAATGCTTTACTTGTGAAAATGTGCATGGAGACAGAGTGATAGGAAGTAGAACATGTGAGGTGGAAAGATGTGTAAAGAGAAAGTAAGTGGCTTATTACAAACACATCTAAACCTGTGTTTCCAGGACCAAAGTTCTTATTGACAGAGCGGTTACATTTCCTAATGAACATGTCAGGAAATAGCATACAGTACACATGTATATCAATGAATCCCTGACAAGAGATAGGACTGTTTTATATGAGTATAATGATTTTGTTGGCCTGGGGAAATGGCTTAGCAGTTAAGACAAAAGCCAAAGGACCTAGATTCAATTTCCCCAGGATGCACATAAGCCAAATGGACAAGGTGTGCATACTTCTGGAGTTCATTTGCAGTGGCTGGAGGCCCTGGTATGCCCATTCTCTCTTTCTCTGTACCTGCCTCTTCTGTCTCTTCCCTCCTCTCTCATAAATAAATAAATAAATAAATAAATAAATAAATAAATAAATAAATAAAATATTTAAAGATTTTGTCACATCTCCTTCTGCACACAGAATAGATGGTTCCTTTAAAGTTAATTATGTGAAAAAAGTGGTCCATTTTAAAGAAAATGTGAGAAATTGTTATTCATTGTAAATGGCAAGAGAGAAAATTAAATGCCTAAAATGTATTTGAATAAGGGCTGTATAATTTTTGCCTTCAGTGAAACCCTTGATTTATAAGTAGTTCAAGTAAAGTGGAGAGTGTTTTATTGTTTTCTGATGGAATTGTACAATATCCACAAATTAATGGAATGACAGAGAAGTATTTAGGGTCTCTAAATTGTGTTTTGCTATAACATTTTAGAAATGTAATAACATTAACAAGACTCGACCATTCAATTATTAATGCATGCAGAACTTACTTTAAATTCTGGAACATTGCAGAAGACTGTCTTTACATTTGGTCAGCCAGCAGTTAAGAACCTGTTCAGAACAGCTGGAGTCTAAAGCTGACATTTGTAACGAAGAGAGGCACTAGCTTAAAAGCTATGGAGAAACCTAGTTTCATGCCATTTTCTAGCAACTTTCCCATTTCATGTTTTACTTCCTGAAAATGTGGTTCAATATTTTTCTTCTTCAATTTAGCTGTCAGGTGATGAGCCAAGGTCAGTTAGAGTGGTTGACCTCAGGTACTACAAGTCCCGTGGGCAATCTGCAGCATTTCCCCCTTTATTTGTGCTACCAGTCCCACAATCCAGTTCTGACACTGCCAATTTAACTGAAGCCTAGCAAACTAAGTGCTGCCCAGCCCTTGCCTCACTCATAGCAACACAGTTGCACTGATGGTCATTATGGTCAAAGCAAAGTCATGGATTTTGTTTCCCTGGTATCATGAATCTAAGCCTTTCTTAGATTTCCCATTGCTGCTGTGGAAAATTTGAAGGCAAATATCAACATGGAACTCCAGTGGCCCATAATACTAACTAACCACATAAATTTCCCTTTTTTGAAAAGAAGCAGGATATATTAATGTTTGCCATATTAGACTATATTTGCCAATGAAGTCATCCAGTCCCATCTGTATTACATCTATAAAGGATCACTTAATGAACAAAATATAAATAACCTCATCCTTGAAATGGGTGTGCATTATTAGAGGTCTCCTACTAACTTGTGATTTTAGTATGCATGGGCTTCTAAGTGACAGGAAGCAATAATGTAATTCAGTATGACAAAATCCAAACTGGAATGCACAACGATCATAGTTAAGCTTTCTCAATGGTATTTGATAATCACCCTGGAAAATCCTACAGGCATTCACTCACCTTTTTTTTTTTTTTTTTTTTCCTCTTAGTCGAAGATAAGCTTTCTGAACATTTTAGAAGCACAGCCTTATTACTAAGGTCCCCTCAGTCCCTATTTGACCCTCACTACTGTAGAAGAAAAGTGGACCTCCCTCAAGCAAGCAAAGCTTGTCATCCTCAACAGGAAGGAGAGAGATCGTGGACAAAGACACAAAGATATACATAGTGTCTTAATTTAATGAGAAGGGATAGCTGAGTGGTGTGATGGAATGCAGAGTGATTAAAAGCAATTAAATGCCACATTTTTGAAAGCTCTGCCCTTAACAGAAGTTGAGACTATATCAAAGGAGTAAGAAATAGCACCAAGTAAATTACCAAAGAAACCAGATTGCATTACATGTGTGGCACAAAAGGGAACATTTCAAGAAGGGACTGAGTACCACCTCAGCAAATTTCTGTGGATCCAGGCAGATTGAGATAGGCAAGAGTCATCAATTTTTCCCAGGTGACATATTGTGCCAATTTTAAGGAAGTGGTAGAGACTGTGCAGCCTGACCAAACTGGTACAAAAAATGGGAGGTGGGCTGGAGACTTGGGTTAGCCATTAAGGTGCTTGATGCCTAAAGACCCATGTTCTCTCCAGATTCTACATAAGCCAGACGCACAAGGTGACACAAGGGTGCAAGGTCTCTCCCCTCATCTGGAGTTCTATTACAGTGGCTGGAGACCCTGGCTTACCAATTCTCAATCTCTCTCTCTTTCTCTCTCTCTCTCTAGCTCTAATGCTTTCATGCTCTCTCCCATTTAAAGCAATGGGGGGACAATCTGTTAGGCTTGCCTCAAAAATAAAAATAAAAGTAAAAATAAAAATAAAAATAAAAAGGAGGTAAGTAATGAGAGTCGAAGGCAACAGATAGCTCTTTCCATAAGCTTTACTGAGGGGCTGTTGTCCAAGTTCAAGTGGTAGAATGTTTTCCTGTCATGCACAAATCCCTAGGTTTGATCTAGGTTTGATCACATAAACTGGGTGTGGTGGTACATGCCTATAATTCTAGTATTTGGGAGCAGGACATAGGAGGACCAGAACTTTAAGTTTATAATCAATTTGAGGTCAGCCTGGGCTATGTTAGACTCTGTCTCAAAACAAAAAGAAAAAAATAGGGGGGAGGAAAGAAAAGAAAAAGAAAGAAAGGAAGGAGGGAAGGGAAGGAAGCTGTCCAATAGCTAGGACTCACAAAATCAAGTGATTTTGAAAAATTAATCTTTTGAGATCATGTTAGAATTTCATAATCACCAAAATATAGTAGAGATGTCCCCTATACCCTGCCCTCATCTTCACATTATGTTACCATCTTACATAACTCTAGAGGATTTATAAAAACCAAATCATCTTAGCATAGCATTACAGCACTTAAGTGTTTCAATTCATGCGTTTCTTCTGTTCCAGAACCCCATATTTCATTGTTGTCAAGAATACCAGTCTCCTCATATCCATGACAGCTCTTCACTTTTTACTTAAATTTCATGACCTTGACAGTTTTGGACAAAGGCAGTTATTTTCTGTAATAGTTCTCAGTTTGTCTATTTTAAACAATCTGATTTTTGTCTTGATTAAACAATCATCAAAAGGACAGCACACCATGAAAGTGGAATAGATGCTCAGTGCTTCATATCCAGGAGCCTGATGTGGAATATATTGTATTGGCTATGATTAGTAGACATCAGTACCATCTTCCATGATTCTGGACATGGACTTACTGCCTTCCCCCTTATAATTACCGAATTCTATTGTCTGGAAAACAAGTGAAATTCATTTAAAGCTACGAATTAATATTCATTCATTTATTTTTGAGGGATGGAAACAGAACTTTGCACATGCAATGCAAGTACTCTACTACAGAGATGTATATCTAGTGAAACAAATTAATTTATTTTATTTAGTTGAATGTAGTATAGAATCCATACACATACTATTAGCATCTTCTCTAATATTTCATCTTTAACTTTGTTAGCTGATATTGATTTATCTTAAATGTGGTGAACTCTGAATATATATATTCCTTTCCTCACATCCCTTTTCTGCCAGTACCCACTGCTTTAATACCCTCTTTTTCAAATGAGAATACAATCATTTCATAGGTCATTGAATAAAGAAAAAAATAGCCTGTTAATCTTACTTTGTAAATTATATATCGTGTACAAGTAAGAGAAAGGTGGCCTTGTGGTTGGAGATCATGAGCCTCCACATATTCACAGTCTGAGAATTAGAGAGGGTGCCATTACCCATCTCTCACCTCAGTATCTCCTTTGTCCAATCAAGGTCATGTACATGAAACCAAAAAAGTAAAAATAAAACCTATTCTGTAGGAAACTCCATTAACTTATCCAAAAACAAATTGATGAGGGGATGTGGTTTAATTTTTCACTGGTCAGAGTCATTACATTGTGAAACATGTTTGGTCACCTTTGATGTGTCAGCTAAATGGCTATTTCTAAAATTACCATCACCATTATTCATGAGAGTGTTGGTAATTACTCATAGGTTAATGAAGTTGGTTTCCAGTTAATGATTATTAGAGGCTGTGTGACCCACTGCACAAGTGCATATTGAAGAATATCTCAGATTTGTCCACTCTGCTTGTTTTTAACCTGAAAACACTGTTCGCAGTTCTAAAAAAGAATAAACACACATAGACAGGCAGAAACTGAATTTTCAGTTATCCATTTATGAAAACACTAGAATCGTCTTCCACCCCTCTCTGTGTGCTAAATAAAGGAATGGTAAATGTACTTCAGAGAATTTGCTAAGGTTATATCTGATTCTCTCAACCAAACATCAGTTCACAAGTAAGTGGTGACAGCTGGCCTTGGATTTCCAGAGTATGAGAAAAATCTGGACACATAGCAGGCATTTAAATAGGAACAAAGCAGGCAAGCATTTCTGTGATATCCACAGTTAACAAGACAGGAGGAATCTTCAGCTCACATCGTTTTTATTCTGGTTGGTCACCCACTCAGTCTGCTTCTTTCAATACACAGATAAATCTATGTCAAATCACAGAATGTTGGATGTGGTAGAGACACTGAAGAGCATGAAATCTACCATTATTTGTCCTATGTAAAGAATTAATCATAAAAGATTGAATGAATTTTTCACTATTAAATAACTGTGCAGCCAAAGCAGTGAAGTTATGGAGTTATATACTGAGTGGAAAACTCTTTGTGGGTCACTAGTTAAATAGGCAGAAAGCAGGTCTGAGTATCAGGATCTAAGGGTTGCACCACTGACTTCTTGAAAAATAAAAATTTCACTCATCCTCCAGGCAACAGACTAGAGCTTGCACATTTCAATGGTTAAAAATGGGCAGAATAGCCGGGCATGGTGGTGCACGCCTTTAATCCCAGCACTCGGGAGGCAGAGGTAGGAGGATCGCCAAGAGTTTGAGGCCACCCTGAGACTACATAGTTAATTTCAGGTCAGCCTGGTCCAGAGTAAGACCTTACCTTGCAAAACCAAAAAAAAAAAGGGGGGGGGCAGAATAGAAAGTATTTATATGACTAGTAATGCATAAAATTTTTAAATGATCATTATTGGAATCATTTATTTTTGTTGTCATTCTAAAATAAACTGTTCAAATAAAAGACTTAAGAGTCAGGTGAAGAGCCAGACACTTGTAATCTCAGCACTTGAGAGGCTGAGACAGGAGAATCACATGCAACAGGTCAGCTTAGGCTACATAATGAAAGCCTGTTGCAAAAAAAAAAAAAGATGCAAATAAACAAACAAACAAAAAACAAACAACAAAATTCCCTGCTCACAAGTAGCCAATTAAAAGATATTTTTACTTTTTTAGAGCCGGGTGTGGTGGCGCACGCCTTTAATCCCAGCACTCGGGAGGCAGAGTTAGGAGGATCACCATGAGTTCTAGGCTACCTTGAGAATACAGAGTGAATTCCAGGTCAGCTCTGAGCTAGAGTAAGACCCTACCTCGAAAAAAAAAAAAAAAAAAAAAAAAAGATATTTTTACTTTTTTCCTTACCTGGATTAAAAGACATAAATAAAAACTTCCCTCTGGCATTTTAATTTGTTTTTAGAAAACCACAAATGTCTGTTATACAAAATTCTCAGTCCTTTTGTGCTCAAAATGTTTAATGACAAGTGGAAGATTAAATTGCAAAATCTGAGTTCCTATGGCCAAATATTTTGAATTTCATTATTAAATCCTTAGTGATCTCTTAGAGTTTACACGTTCTTGGCATCTTACTCAAAGAATTGAAGAAATGCACACACCAGTACTTAAGCAATCAAAACACTTTCTTAAGAGCAAATGGATAGTAAAGGTTGAGTGCACTATCACAGGGGCAGTGGCCCACCAGTGGAGAAGACTCAAGAGCAACAGGAAGTGGTCGGGGCTTCTATACAGTAATCTTGGCAGAGGAAGAATCTGCATCTGTTGTCAGGGCTGTGGCTTGGGAGGTTCTCAGGTTTTGTTCACAGATTTGAGTTTTCTCCACAGTGTATGTTACTTCCCATTCTACATCTGATTTTGACCATATGAATGCCCAGTTATACATAGGCATAAGATGGTCAATAAGGGTTTCTCCCTAAATGTTCACTTTGAGGACAGTATCTCTTCCTGTGCATGTCTTCAGAATGAGTTCAGGCTGGATATCTCCCTACTGTTCCCATCCCAGATGTGCTTAAGAACATAGGTGAATAGGTACTGATTATGAATAGTGGTCGCTAAGTGGAGGAGAAAACTAGTTCATTGTGTGGGAGGTATACCTGGTATAGGTGGAGGTCCCAGGTTCCCAACGGTTGCTAAGTGCACACTTCAGGCGGAGGATGTGTTTACTACTCAAGCCAAGTAGTGTCCTGGATGTCAAACTACTCCCTGTGCTTGTCTGCCTCAGGCAGAGCTTAGAGCATTGCACACTATTGGCAGAATTTAGACCCATATTATATTATGTCAGATAAGGGCAGAACTAGCATTTATTATTAATTGGTGCCAAACACATAAGAATTTTATAGACCTTTCTCATTTGACCTTTTCAGAAACTCAATAAGGTATATGTAATTGGACCATTAGTCCCATTCTTCAGTTGTATTTACATCAGAGTAAACATAATGTATCCACAGAATTTAATTCAATCCCCAGCCTGCCCAACTCTCAAACTTGATCTGCATTAATTAAGAAGATTAAACATTAAACAAGCATTGTTTCCATTTAGAGGAGGGGAGAATATTTGACAGATAACTTCTTACAACATAACTCCATTAAATCAGAAGACACCCATCTTCCCCTTATACATTCAATAAGCTGGGGTGTACTCTTTCACAACAGAAAAATAAGGGGAAAATATTCTCATTTCTGTTAATAACAAAATTGTAATAACATAAATCGGGACAGTTTCCAGTAGGAATTGATCTTATATATAGCTACAGTCAGAAATAACATCTGTAATTAATGTAACTAAGATTAGTATTTTTGCAAAACTTTTTCAAAATGCAACTAGTCAGCTCCAAATAGCTAATAACTTTATCAAGCAAATGAGCCCATCTTCCTTCCTGGAGCTCTGTAGCTGGGGCAGCACATGAAGAGCCAGTGCTGATCTCAATCAGGCATTTGTGGAGGCCCCACTGAAGTAGCTTTGCTGCCAATGTAGAGGACAATTCTTCCAGTGTGAAATGTTTTTAAGCCAAGACCACTTCCACTGAGTTCTCTGGAGTGAATGTGGAGTTTCAGTCAAATGTTGTGTGAGAGTACCAAGTGAGATGAATTTCTTTATAGAAAAGTACCTTAGGCTGCCTCTAAGAAAACTGGTTACATGCTACTGCACAAAGGAAGGAGTAACCTCCCTTCTTAATTATCAGATGCAACCCAGGTATTGTAAGAAAATGTAAATGTTTTTATTGTCTCCTTGCTGTAACCAAGAATCTGATGGAAGCAATTTAAAGGAGGAATTACTGATTTGGGTTCAGGTTTCAGAAGGTTCATCCATCATGGCAAGAAGAGCATGGCAAAGAAGAGAGCTCACATCATGGCTCGCTCTCGCTCTCTCTCTCTCTCCCTCTCTCCCTCTCTCTCCTCTCTCTGCTTCTGCGTGGGCCCTTCACCTGTGACAAGGCACCACCCACATTCCCATTCAGCTAATCCTCTCTGGAAACACCCTCAACTGTCTACATGCCATGGCAAGATGTGCTCACCAGTCCCCTGGCTGAGTGTAAATCTAGTCAAGATGACAATGGGGGATAACTGCCCTAGTAAATTCATCATTGGCCATGCTGATGCGAGCTCTCTCTTCTTGATAAAATGCGTTAGATTTGTTCCAACTTCTGTCAGTTCAAAGTTTGACCTAGGGTCAGTCCTGTTCCCTTTCACCTTCTTTCCTCTTTCCAGTAAGATTTTGAAGCATGAGTAAGACAGCACAAGGTCTTCCAGCATGCTGGTGGGTAGGTGGGCTCTGACAGTTCTTTGTGAATTCTCCACAGAAACCTTACAGCACATCGTCTACCTGGAGCCCCAGGATCTTTCTACCATGTTGCCAGACTACAAGTGAACATTTAGATAACTCCCATAATGAGCATTCCCAATCCACTGGTATAAAATTGCTGAATACAGGGCAGCACTTTGACCCTGGATGCCAAACAGTTCATTCTGCCTTACTATTGTAAAACACTACAATATACATGTTAAGACCAGGAACCTAATGTAAAACAAAGGTGACTAAAACAATTAAGAAAATTGTGCATTCTTTCCATCAATTATGAATTTAAATTCTATGTATTCCAGTGACCCAAGAATAATCTATCTAACTCTTAAGGCTGTCTCATGGGGCCTGTTTGTATTTCTTCTTCAGGCACTCTCATTTTTTTCCCAAAGGTAAACAGTTTGTCCTTACTGAACAGAAGGTGAATATGGTGTGTGTGTGTAGATAGATAGATAGATAGATAGATAGATAGATAGATAGATAGATGGATAGATAGATAGAAATTTAGAAAATATAACATTGGTTTTATCAAGAGCATGCTATATAACTTGATTTCCAAATTACGTGGTCCAACATGTTCTCACTGAAAGACTAAGAATTACCTTCTATTTAGTTCTTGTCAAAACACAATTAAGAAAGGGTCTATACCAAGTTAAATGAAGATTTATGTTATCCTGCCCCCAGTATTTATCTAATATGTTAAGTCAGAAGCAAGTTGAAGTGCATTCAATATGACCTTTACTGAGTAGCTTAAATGAAATTCCTGGCTTTTATCAGTATTAAAGTCATCAAAACGCTTAATTTTGCTTCATCCCTTTTTCTTACTATATTATTGAGTTAGATATGTGAAAATGTATCTTATGATAATACCAAACCTCCTGTATGTTTTGGGAAGTCAGCTTCTATTTAGCCTATTTCAACCTCATCCTGTTAATTAACTTGTCTAAATTAGTTATTCCCATTTCTATTTTTATCTTAACTTACAGGAAACTCAAAGATCAATGTAATATTTAATTATTTACAACTTTCTTCTGAAAGCTGAAGAATAATTATTATTCTGTTTGTCATCTTTGCAGTTGCAAACCTGAAGCACAGGTAGGATGAAATAAATGTAAATGTAAATTCTGCAAATATCCTTGAGTTAACTACTATGTTTTATAAATGGGAACATTGAAATTTTATGTTTCATGGTTTGTTTCTTTCTTGTGTATACATATGGTATATTCTTGTGGGTAGGCAGATGCACACACCTTGTTTGTGGACATGCATGCAGAGGCTGGGTAGAATGTTGGTTGTATTCTTGTCTTGCATTTTCATGTTGTTTCCTTGAGATAGAATCTCTCATTGAATCTGGAGCTACATTTTTTTTTGTTTTTTTTGTCAGACTGGCTGCCAGCCAGCCCACTGATTCTCCTCTCTCCACCCTCCACAAGACTTGGGTTACAGGCATGCATGGCTAATTCCCAGTTGTTTACATGGGTGTTGGAAATCAAATGTAAGTCCTCATGCTTTTGATGCAGGATTTGGGGGTTGAGGATGAGTTCCCCAGAGTTTATGAACCCCAAGTTTTGGGCTCTGTCCCACCTTTAATAAAGAATTAGTAAAGATGGACTCAAGAAGGATAAATTATGAATTATTAAGTTTATTTAGGGTGAAATCACAAATTGTAGGATTTAGGAAACACACTCACATATGGAAAAACTGCATGATTTATAAGGTTCACTTAAGAGAAACTGAAGTTTTGTGGGGAAAGCTAGAGTAGATCCACAAACATGTGGGTAAAACTTAGGTGTATGGGAGAGACTCAGAAATGTCATGTGCTTTCCTGAAGAGGGAAAATATCAAAGCAGAAACCAAGAAATTCAGAGGAGAAATGAGAAATGAAGTGAGTTACACTCATGGTTACCCTGAGTTTAAAGAAACTACACAGGTAGCAGGACTGGAGTTAGTGAGCGCATCCATGTGTTAGATCAGAGACTAGAGGAAAATCATGTATGCAATTAAAGTGAGAAGTTACTCCAGACTATAATGCAGAGGCAAGCAGAAAAGCCAACCAGATCAAGAGATATTATTCTGTCCACCTCTCCCCACCCCCCATCCCCCACCAGCCATGCTGGATGAGAAAGGAAGCCATTCACACGTATCTAATCAGAGATGAGAGGGAATCCAGAGAGACCCACACACATAGACCTTGAGTATCATGTCCAGAGAGAATGCAGGAGGTGCAGAAAGGCAGAAGCCTTTATAGCCTCAAAATCAGGTATTCAAAGAGAAGACCTCATTGGTTCATAAATTTGGTGGGTGGATTCCAGAGCCAACCCATTTGAGCCATTTTATTTAGATGGCATGCTAGACTCCAGGCAGCAGGGGCGCTGTGGCTCAGTCTCGATCAGACAAGAGTTCCATTCCTGCAGAGTGCAATTCTGTTGCTAGGGAAAGGTGGATCTCATGGCTCCCTTTGTGCCTAAATCCCTAACTGAAACTGCCTTAAGAAAAGCTAGCTTTCTCCTATCCTCCTTCACTTGCTCAACAAGCACTCTCCTGCTCAATCATCTTCCTAGCTCCTTTTTCTTTTGTTCCCCCGCCCCATGGCAAGCAAGGTGTAAGAATTCTACTTTCAGTTCACATAGTGTTTCTTCAGCTCCATGAAGAATGATTCCATTTTGTTAAAAGTTTATATGAGAGAGAGGGAGAGATAGAAAGAGGCAGACACAGAGAGACAGAGGAAATTGAGTGAGTACGGGTGCATCAGAGCCTCCTGCCACAGCAAACAAACTCTAGATGCATGTAGCATTTTGTGCATCTGACTTTACCTGGGTACTGGGGAATCAAACCTAGGCTTTCAGATTTTGCAAGCAAGTGCCTTTAACTCTCCAGGCCATAATTCCATTTTAAAGCAAATCAAATCTCTACCAATAAAGTCTTATTTGCTTAATTTGTAATGTATACTATAACAGAAATTAATTTCAAAGTAAAGCAATGTATATTAGGTAAAGCTATATAAATCAAAGCATTAGTTATAATTAGTTTTACTCACAAAATAATAACAATTTTATCAGCTACTTTCTCATTGTTAGGACAAAATACCTAACCTGAAACAGTTTAAGGATGGAAAGTATTCATTTTTTGCATACAGTCTTGAGGAAAACTCAACATGACAGAAAAGCCATATATCAGCAAGCAGGAGTAGAGAGAGATGAAGACCTACCAATACTTATCTGCTTTCTTCTTTTTTGTACAGACCAGGTTCTCTAACTCATGAAATGGTGTAACCCATACTTAGCGGGGGGGATAGTCTCACCTCAATTTAATCTTAATAGACATGCCAAGAGATTTGTTTCCATGGTGATTATAAATCCCATAAAATTGACAACCAGATATTAGCCATCACAAAGATCTTGTCACTATTGTTTTGAAAAATTAATCCCCCATACATATCATTGTATAATAACATGAACATTCACACCTCACACTAACAGAGCCATATGCTATAAATTGTTATGTTCACTTATAGATTGTCTGTAATAAATAATAGCAAGAAAAACTTCATTATGAGGAATTGACACTGACCCTTTATTAATCAAATGAGATGTAGTAGAAATATAATGTTAACAAAGGGAAATTTTATGTTCAGGGTACAAAGAGGTTGAGAATTTTTTTCATGGATCACCTTTGTTTAGATCAAAATCTTTGTGTTGTTTTGTTTTATATCCCCAAATCCCTAAAGTGACCTTACTTTTCAATTGTGTTTGTGGAAAAAGGCTCCTTTTTATTCAAGTAAATATAGTGATTAAGAAAGAAAGAAAAAAAAAAGTCCTTAGGCTTTTATTACTGAATTTTTAACAAATTAGCACTATTCCTACAGACAATGAAGACCCTGGCTGAAAAACAAAGAGGAGTGAGACTTTTTCCCTCCTGGAATTTTCTGCAGGATGCTGTGTTATCTAAGTTTAAGCTGTTCACTTCTTCTGTGTGGTAACCCTACTTTATTGAGGTCACACATGAAGCATGGTTAAGAGGTCTGATTACTCTAAGGAGACTAGAAACTTCTGACATGAATCTTTTATGTGTAATGAGTTTAAAGAAGATGCTTTCTTGTTAGAGAGGTTTTCCCCTTCCATTATTCATTTGGTTTCTTATTATTAGATTTCTAAAATAACTAACACTGATAAAAATAAAAGAGATGTGATTTTGAATTAGCAAAGCAATGTTTTTAATTATTAACTACTCCAAATTTTCATATGACCTAGGAACCCATGTTGGAGTATGTACATTTTTTTTTTAAGATTAAATAAAGACAGAGAGAGAGAGAGAGCAATGGCATATTGTGCTTTGTACTTCAAGTGAATTAACCCTCCTTTCACAGGAGAACCTAGTCTAGATATGAGCCTGTCTTTCTGCCATCTTTGGTGGCCAATTATGAAACTGTGTAGAGAAGACCAGACATAATGGTTTTGTTTCCTTGCATCAGGTTAATGTCTGATTCAGATTCATGATTTATGTGTGTATCCCATAGTTCCCATGAAAATATTTATGGTAATGAAGTCATGGAATATATAAGCAAGGAATAATTCCGAGTTAAGTCATTTCACTTCCAGCCTCTTCTTTCTACTCTGTTGTCTGTTACTTGTCTTTCCTTCCCCTTATAAAAGCTGCCTCTGGGTGGACAGTTCTATTCCTATCAAACTAAGAAAGGTACACTTGGTAATACATGTTTATATGCTAATTTTCCAAGATATTTTCATTTGTGTAACTTTAAAATCTACTTGCATAATGAAAATACTGTTCTACTGTTCTAGATGGCTAAGAGTTAATAGGTAGGAAGGAGAGAAGGAGAGCAAACATTCTCTTTGCTACAAAAAAAATGACATGTGAGAACTTAAGAGTACATGATGTCTGACTGAGCAGTGACTGGACTAATTTCATCCTGTGTGGTAGTAGAGCACATGTAAAACCCTATGGCTAAAGAAGAACTAATCACAAATAAAATCAGTAATCTAAAAGGAGAAGCAGGTGTTTTAAGAGTATATAATAGATTTTTTTAACCTGTTTGTGAGTAATCATGCAAGTTGTCTCAAAGAAGACAGAAGCTAAGACTAAACTGAGTTTTTGATGTCTTGAACAAGACTGGTGGCCTTTGGATGAGGACTAACACTTGCTGTCTACATTATCCAGCTTTCCATTACTGTAAATAGTACACTGTACAACAGAGGCCTGCTGGCCTTGGATAGAAACAGACCTCAAAGCCATTGACATAATGAAGTTGTTACTGCGGCATGCTAATCTATTCTGACTGCTACATATGCCCACAGTCCAGTTCATTCTATCTCAAGTTTCAAAGTACAAAGTTAATAACCATTCAAAGATCCTTTAGGTCAAAAGATGAGATTAGTGCTTGTATATGACATTACAAATGTGTCAATTGTTTTTCATATAATGTACAGGTGAAGCAGGACAGATTCATAACCATAGCATGCATCTGCGAAGAAGTATTAATCCTGGATCTTATATTGATTATCAGTGTGGCCTTGGTAAAATTATTTTATATCTGTATGTATCAGTTTCTTCATCTTTAAAATAAATATTAAAATGAAGCTACCCTGTGTAAGTAAGCATGACATGGGGATTAGGAATTATTCTTATAACATTAGATTATATATTTTTTAAAGTTTCTTACTTTAATGTCACATATTGTGAGTTTTGTTACCACCCATATTCTATAGTAGAGGGAAAAATGAAATAATCTACATTGAATAATACTTTCGATTAAAAGAAGAACTGGGAAAAACAATGACAGAGGTTGAAAGTATCATTGGCTCTCTTGAGTATTTCCACATCTTGAATGTGACCCTGCCCCTTGGAAAATGGTTCAGAAGTAGTCAGGTGATGTGGCAGCAGGCATGGAGTCAGAGAACGTCTACAGACAGAGGTGAAGGAAAAGCAAGGATTTCTGGGCAGCTCACCTAGAAGGGGCAACCAAATTCTCAGCAGTTACTGTCTTGCTTCATGGCACACAGCAGCAATGATGCAAGCAGAATAAACATGGAGCAGTGAAGGGGACAGGAACAGGAGAGATAAGCCACCCTTGGGTTCTTATATGCCTACAATACAAAAATCCATTTGTAGTCCAAATCTGCTATTGAAATAATCATTTCTAATAGATTTCCTTCATGCAGTTTAGCCAACATATCAATAGAGTACATATATAAATCTCCCGCAGCCATTCATCGTCTCTTTCCCATGACATTTGCAATCTCATGTTTTACACAGCCAGCTATTATTATGCGAAACCTGGCTAATTTTGTATTTAGGTGGCATTGTGGAGTATCACAGTGTCAGATGGAATGGCAGGATTGTAAATTGCAGTCTGGTCTATGGGAAAAAATATTTTTACAGCATTACATTTGTTTTAGCTGTTGAGCTGACTCCCTTTCTCTCCCCTTTAGATATTAAGACTTGGTGTGAGGAAGAGAACATAGTTGTGCTGTGTGCACTTTGTTACCTTTCATCTTTAAAGAGAAGCAGAGGCACAATTGTACTGGCAGCCACCTGGAGACAGATTTCTAAGTAATTCCGTTGAATTATTTTAATGATGAAATATATCTGAAAAGGAGACAATCCTTACACTATTTTCTTGTGAAATTGTCCATGTTTTAAATAAATATACAGGTAACTCTGGTGCACTGGGGGACTATTACCAGCAGGAAGAGCCATTCTGAGCTGTCACCACTCTGCATAGCAGTCGACAAACGCATGGCCATGAGTCCACCACATCATAAGTCAAAGCCATGCACATGGCACTTTACATTCCTGGGAACTGACTTCAATGCAGGCAGATCTCATATTTTATCTCTGCACAGTTTTAGTTTCTGTCATTGTGGATAAATTTACCATGACGTTTTAAGTCCCTGGGATCTGGTGCCTTTGGGAGTTTTCTGCAAGCTAAGTTCATAGTCATGTAAATGTGTAGCGACTTTTCAAGTTACTTTTGAAAGTCTAACAATCAACATAAATTCCTTTAAATTTCAGCCCTGGAATCTCACATCATACTGTGGGACGGATGCTACATGTGCTAAGTCATCAAAAAAGAGAAACCATTGTAAAAAAGAGTGAAAAGAATTCTTTCCCTTCACACTTGTGCCATGGAGACACTATCTCATTCAAACAAAATGAAGTGCAAATCTGTCAGTACTGTATATATATATATATATCTGTGGCTTAGTGTTTTTAGGTAAAAGAAAAAATAAATGGATAGAGTCAAATATCAAATGCTTTATTTGACTAGCTCAGAAATTCTCATTTATATATATATATATATATATATATATATATATATATCCATTTTGAAATTAAAATTGAAAATATTTTAATTGCAATTTATCATTTCATTTAAGGATGAAAACACACCCTTCAAAAGTTATTACAAACAACATATTTTCATGAAAAACATAAAAATCATAAAAGGATTGACAAATTTGTTCCTTTTCCAAAGAGCTCCATTGGCTGTTTTATTCGAAGATGTTGTTTTAAAAATACTTTAATGCCTAATTTGGCACTCATTCTGTTGTAATATAGCTTTTGAGAAAACTCCCTTATATTGGGCTGGAGAGATGGCTTAGCTGTTAAGTTGATTGCCTGCAAAGCCAAAGGACCCAGGGTCATTTCCCCAAGACCCACATAAAGGCAGATGCACGTGGTGGCACATGCTCCTGGAGTTTGTTTGCAGTGGCTAGAGGCCCTGGTGCACCCATTTCTCTCTGTCTCTCTCTCTCTCTCTCTCTCTCTCTCTCTTTCTCTCCCTCTTCCTCTTCTCCCTCTCTCTTAAGTAAATAAATAATAAATAAAATACTCTCTTTTTAACTTAGTGATAGGGCGTTTTAGAATTCAGGAAGAGCTTATACACTCCCAACTTTTGAGTTCTTGTCTAATTTAACAAATAATTAAAATAAACAGAATGAGAAGGATAAATGATAAATCATTTGATTTATTTATGGAGATTTTATGAATCTAGGGAGGGGGTTGCAATGGGAATATAAATCCATAAGAGGCAGGACCTGGGAGCTCATGTAGGAAGCTGGGCATGGGAGTGAAGGGAAATTGTGAAGGGGGCTTTCCAGGAAAATTGAACAAGGGTCACAGCTTGCAAAGAGAGCTAAGAGTTAGTAAGAGAGTAACAAGGCTAGAGGTAAAAATACCTTCCCCCATCCTGGAAGGAAGGCTGCTGAAACGGGAGAAGGTCTTATGAGTACAAACACCTCGAGGTTCAGGCTAGCAGCAGTGAACAGCCAAGAAGAAACCCTTGCACCCCTGGTAAGCCCCTCTTGTAGTTTATTAGGGTGAGCTTTACCCTCAGACTCAGGTGAACCTAAGAGAGTGGGGCTATACCAAAAAGAGGCCAGTGTACCTTAGTAGAGGATGCTATCACTGAGGGACGAGAGTAGACTGGATCAGACACTGAATCTCTTTGGGCCCAGTCCTAGCTGGTTCCCTAAAAACAAAACTACCTGGCCCCTATTTCTCCCTCATTAGGAGAAAACAAATAAGGAAAACTAATATTAATATTAATATTAACCTTAATATTATTACAAACATAACATCATATAAAGAAATGGTGAGTCATTCTATAACTCTTCCAAACCACATTTTCCAAAGACTTCTAAATAGCTGCAAGCTGGACATGGTGATGAATTCTTAGTATTTTATGAAAATAGTTTCACAAAAGGAGACTTTAGCTTATACTTTGAGTCCATGGATGCTTTATTAACATCAGTATTATGTTAATTGGTGGCAAACTGAGAATTAAAAACAAGCACTAGGCCTAAAACTAATCTTGACCTTGATGTAATACCTAAAACCTAGACCTAGCATTAATCAAATCCTTTGAAATATATGCTTACATGGAAATATCCTTATACAAATCTATTACTGTTTACAGTGAATAAAGAGCAATGAAAAACTGCATGATCTATTAGCTTGAAGAAATTATTTTTGAGTAAGCTTGCCTTCAGATTTCCACTGGCTTTATGGGTTAACTTCAGCTTCTCTGAACCTTCTTTTGGATTGTATTTTCTCTAGTTCTTACCTATTTGGACCCTTCCTTGGATAACCCTGATATTTCTTAAAGTTCATGGGGTCTTTCTCTGTTAAGCGAAACCAGGATTAATACATTTATAGTCAAGAAACAATTGCAAGAGACAAAACAAGATATTTTCTAGACACGGATTCTCCACTTTAAATACATGTAAATGGGACCCAACTGTTTTCATTCCCCTGACTACTTCCACTCCTCCTAATTTTCTCTGCTTCAGTTTTATTGATTAACAAACTTTACAACGTCCTAGGATTTTGTCACCCAAATTTTACCAGTATGTGTAAAAACCTCCTACACTTTCCACATTTCCAACTGGAACTCTTAAACCAAGAGCAAAGCATTTGTCTAGAATTGGCCCTGGGAGGAGAGATGTCCCTGAACTCAAGGACAATTGCACAGGGCAATAGAAGCCTATGGATCTAACCTTCAACTTTGCGTGTTTATAGCTTGAATGTGGGGGTATATAGTG
This sequence comes from Orientallactaga sibirica, assembly GCA_036365145.1. Taxonomy (NCBI): domain Eukaryota; kingdom Metazoa; phylum Chordata; class Mammalia; order Rodentia; family Dipodidae; genus Orientallactaga; species Orientallactaga sibirica. The sequence goes on from JAEOAD010000240.1 coordinate 8,954,779, forward strand.
AATTGATTGCATTCCTTGGAGTATTTCATACTAACCTTCCAAATACATTGAGTGTAAACCAGCTCCTTTTTGTTCATTTTCCTTAAATATATTACATATTTACTATAATTTTCTAACTCATTGCATATAGCCATTGTCTGTTATTTGGCTCTATAAATCCCCTATTCCTCCTGTTGACAGGCAATTTCCTTTGATACTTTTTCCAGTGGATTAGCTAACATCATTATTTTCTAAAATATTTTTTTTTCTGTAGGATATTAAGCAATAAAGATATTTGCAGCCAACAGCCTGTAAATGTTAAATTAAATAAAGTTTTACAGGGCTTTTTCTAACCTAGACTTTAAAACATTTTAATGACTCATATAATATACATTAGAAACTAGGCTAAAATAATTGTTTATATATTTATAAAAGAAAGGTCTTCCAGCAAATATTTAATATTTTCCATCTAATGTTCAGAAAGTGAGGAAGGTAATGAAGAGATTTTCTGGAAAAAGGGCAAGAAAGGGATTAAAAGAGGAAAGAAGGAAGGTGGAAGGTGTGTTTCCCTGTTTGTCAAACATGTATTCCACAGACATTAATGCAAATACATGTTCGGACCATTATCCCTTTCTTTCAGCTTCATTGTGAACTTTACTCTTACACACTGTTCTGCAAGTTCATTAGTACTTTGAAGCCACTGATTTCCTAGTATTTTCCTAATCCATCAGCCTCTTTGCTGGGATCCTACTCATTTCAATTCCATCCTCTTTCGGTGACTCTCTACAGTACAGTAAGTTCCTGCACCTCCTGTCCTTGGTAACCAATCTCCATAAAATTCAGTGTTTGATGAAAGCAGAACTGTGCTGTCACACACCCAGCCTGCGTGCCATCAAAAGCTGAGCTCTAGAGCAGAGGGGACATAGGACAGAGAGGGATTTCTCTGAAATCATGATGACTAATTACTGGGCTTTCCATGTTGTCAACACATCCTACTTTGAGTTTCTGAATATGGGTGATTTTTCCTTAATTTCTAATTCTTTTTCTGTCCCTTCCCTCCAGTTATTATTTCAGACAATAGATTTTCATTCTCACCCTATGATCATGAGACAACTGCTGTTCATAGCATTTATCAAAACTTGAGTTTGCATGTCTGGAATGAAGGAGTTCCTTCTGGTGGGGACCAGGCATGCTTCACTCCAGAATACCTGCCTCTTAGCTTTTGCCACAGTCATGTAACAAAACCTCACCTAGGAAGCCAGCATGCCCTGCTCTGGTGATGGCAAGCTGGCAGACAGCTCTGAGCAGATGAGCATCTTAATGGTAGCACTCATGAGTCCACAGTTGGTTGAGTATTGGAGACTAAAAACCAGGGTCAGCCATCTTTTTTATAAAAATTCAGATTATAGGGCTGGAGAGATGGCTTAGCGGTTAAGGCGCCTGCCTCCTAAACCTAAGAATGCTGGTTCCAATCTCCAGTGGTTGCAATCTGCAGGTCCCACTTTTAGCCAGATGCAAAGTGACGCAAGGGCTCCATGCCACACTTGACCACAAGGGGGTGCACACATCTGGATTTCGTTCACAGCAGCTGAGAGACTGCTGGTGTGCCCATTCTGTATCTGTCTCCCTCTCCCTCTCTATCTGTCTCTCTCTCTCCAAAAAAAAAAAAATCAGATTATAAATATATGAGACTTTGGAAGACATTGGTGGCCATCAGTGCATATTCTTCTTCTTTTTCAAAACAAAGCTTTAAAACACAAAAGCCATACTTAGCTCCTGAACCATCCAAAATCAGCCATGAGTGGGATTAGCCAGCACTGGTGGTTTACCACACTCTGATCTAGATTGCTGGAAATCTTCAGCTTCAAGCAAGGGGTTGAATTAGGTGCTGCATGCAGTGGAGAGCTATGACCTGTTTTAAAGGTGTGCTTTCTGGGCACCAGGCATGCTCTTCTAATAGCAATATTAAAATACTGAAAGAAAATGGAGCAGTGAGAACTTGGGAGGCCTGTAGACCTAGACTGGGCACTGAACACTGACACTCTAGCCCACATTCCAGCAGCCAAAGCAAGTTGTTTGGCTGAGCCCAAAGTATCAGTGTGAGCAGTTCCCCTTGCATTTTGCAGAAAGCAGAAACACATAGTAAAGAAATGCACTTTTCTGCATTACATCTCTGCATTCCAAATGAGAACTCTGAGTCTCATATATTTATGGAGTCAATTAGTAAAAAATTGGGCCTCTATAATACCAAAATCTAAGATCAAATGGTCTAGCCTCTGTTGATATACTGGACATTTCAATGTCAGTACATGTCAGTTTGACAATTCCTAATTGGTCATCATGAAGTCAATATTATATCCCATTACAAATACAAGCTGGTTATCTCATGAAGAGGAAAGAAAAGCCATCTATGCATTGCAGAGGAAGCAAACACCAGAGGGAAAAAGGTCTTTGTGCAGTGCCCGTGCCCAGCATTATTGTCAGAAAAGCTTTGCAGCAAATGAGTGAAAACAGCCTCAAAGACCTGAACTGAATAAATGTTCCCATATTTAAGCATTTGTAGAGTTAAATATATGCCAAATGCTCATTATTTCTGACCATAAGCTCTTAATCTGATATACCTGCAGATTCCTAATGTTTATACATTTTCACATTTAGGCATTACTCCCATTTTGCTCAAACTCAAATCCTGCCAAAACCTTCACCTTGTAGTCTAGAATCTCGCACTTCTGAACATCCACCACAATTTCTACAATATTACCCAGGGTGATATATAGGTTGAGTAATTTAAGAAAAGCATATGATGGCTCAGTGTTCAAAGGTGCTTGCTTGCAAAGCCTGATGTCCCAGGTTCAATTCCTGAGGTCTCCTGTAGCACCAGAGAAACAAAGTGTTGGATGCATCTGGCGTTCATTTGCAGTGACAGGAGGCCCTGGTGTGCCCAAATTCACTCTCTGTGTCTACTTCTCTCTCTCAAATAAATAAATAAAAATATTTTTTGCACATTAGCAACACTTACTTTGGCTCTGATGGTTTTCTCACTAAAAATTCCTTATTCTTGTTGAAATAATTCTTTATAGCATGTACTCCTCTGCTAACATCTGACCCTCAGCCCCTCTTCTGCCTCCATAGCTCCATACTCAACATTTTTATTTTTATTAATTAAGAGCTTTGCTATGTGGACATATTGTGTGTTGGTTATATTCCTCTCAGGCTTTACCCTTATATGTCCTCTTCCATTCCACTCTGAGCTGCCCTTCTCAATGTAGTTATTGATATTCACTGTGGGGTTATGAATACATCAGTCAGTCTCTGGGGGGGGCATGAGGTGGGTATATTCCTTCACACCTTGTGGCTCTTACAGCCTTTCTGCCCTCTTTTCTGCAATGTTCTCTGAGGCTAGACTAGAGTTTGACTTCATTACTGATTCTCTGCACTGGAAGTCACATGATGGCATTTTCTGATTTCTTTCTACCTAAAAAATCAGTAGATATTTTCTACTTTCCTATTTGTCATTATTTTCAATTAAAAAGTCTACCAGAAACCATCCTTTCTTCACATTTGTTCAATCTTATCTTCTTCTCTCAAGATCTACAACCTCACATAACCAGCCATTTTTCTTACATCCCATCTCTTTCTCCTTTATATCTTTCTCCATTGTCTGTACAAAGATGGGTACATTCTTAATTTAGAAGAAAGTATGTCTCCAGTCCAGATCTACCAACCTGTAATGAGTCTCCTTATCTATGCGCTGTCAGAGTTAACATGTGGCCCTTTTACATGTGGGCAGTTCACTTGTCACTCCCCCACCATGTTGTAACATCCTACTCTCTGGACAGTCCAGCCACCAGAATTATGGCCCACATAAACTTATTTTCTCTGTAAAACACCTAGCCTTAACTACTTTGTTCTAGTAATAAAAAATGAACTAAGAGGCTAATATAATCTAAATATATCTTCAAATTCATAAATAATAATAATAGAACATTTCGTTAGAAGAATCATACTATATTGATATATTCAATAAAATATGATTAAGAGATGAAAAATTATGTCAGTAATTATATAAATTATTTCATAAGACTTAGTAGTTATTTCTTAAAAGTCCAATTTACCTTTAAAGTAAGTCTAGAAATCAGGTATGCTCCAGGCCTGTAACAGAATGGGATAGTATGGCTGCAGCTTCTGCCTCCTGCTGGCTTCCTTTGGGGTTGGAGGAGCAGAGAGCTGAACAGCAGACCAGGGATTCTTATTTAGTTCTCTCTTCTCTATCCCATGGTCCAAAACGTGCTTATTCTTTCTCCCCTGGCTTTGCCCTGTTCTTTTCATGCTTCTGCAACTTTTTGAATGGTTGAAACTGAATCCACTTATTTTATCACTTTTGAGAAGTTCTGAAGGGTTCTTCTGGCCTCTGGTCTTATTTACATCTAGCATCTAGTGAGTATCCCTCTACGATGCAAATGTGTTCATATTTTTCTTTTTCCTTTTTTTTTTTTACCTGTTTATATCTGCATATGAAAAGCCTGCTATGGTGCAGAATAGCCTAGTTCAGCCCACTTTTCTGTATGAAGGTAAGGCGTGGCAGAATCTGTACAAAATGCAGCACAGTACAGCATATGCTATGTATGTGGGTAGCATATGGCACAGGATTTGCTATGTTGCAGAGAAACACTAATGTTAAATGTTCATTATAGCTAAGTATGTTCCACTGAAATCCTTCTGACAGTGCAGCTAATTTTACTCAGAGTCAAGTGTGGGTGGAAGAACCGCTGTAACTTCTCCTTCTCAGCTGGATAACAAGAAGCTTATTTGCTCTGCTAGCAAGAGTTTCTCAACACAAATGCACTTGCAGCTACAAAAGGTAGATATAGCTGGGCATGGTGTGCACACCTTTAATACCAGCACTGGTAGGCAGAGGTAGGAGGATCACCATAAGTCTGAGGCCACCTGAGACTACATAATGAATTCCAAGTCAGCCTGTGCTATAGTGAAAACTACCTTTAAAAAAAAAAAAAGGTAGATATAACCAAAGCAGTTCCTTTGGCATGGATTTAAAATGTAAAAGCTTGGGGATTGCCACAATGCTCTTGGGCACAGGCAGCAGGAACAGCAAATCAAAGACGGTGGACTGGGCAGCAGAGAAGCAGCCACAGAGTCCTTGTTTCCTAGCTGAGGCCTGTGGCAACACTGCTGAGGGTCTCCAAGTGGTTCATTAGCATTTCATGGGTGTTGATGCTCTGTGAGAACGTGTTACATTTTAGTGTTCTATTTCCAATTTCCTTGACAAATGCCTACTAAAGCAAACCAGGGCGAGGGAGATGGCTCAGTCATTAAGAGCATTGGTTACTCAAGCGTAAGGGCCTCTTGAACTACACACTGCCAAGTTCAACTCCCCAGAACCCACATAGAAAGCTGAGCTGTAACACCAATCTAGTGGTGGGGACATGGAAGAAACTCAAGCATTTGTAGGACTACTTACTATGCTGAGGGATAGCAACTCTAGGTTGAGGGAAGGACGAGGAACCTCCTCACCACAAAGTCAGGATGAGGATCTGTGTAAACACATCTATACATACCACACAACACACTCACCACACACACCTGTATATACCACACATCACACACCTATATTTACCACACAACACATATACCATACATATACCTATATATACCATACACCACACATTGCACACACCTATATATACCACACACCACACATTGCACACACCTATACATACCACACACCACACATTGCACACACCTATATATACCACACATCACACCACACACACCTATATATACCACACATCACACCACACACACCTATACGTACCACACAACACACCACACACACCTGTACGTACCACACAACACACCACACACACCTATACATACCACACAACACACCACACACACCTATATATACCACATATCACACACCTATACATACCACAAACACACTCAACACACACACCTATATATACTACACATCACACACCTATATTTACCACACAACACATACTCCACAAACACACCTATATATAACACACACCACACATCACACACCTATATATTCCACACAACACACACACCATACTTGCTTATAAATAATATACCACACAACACACCACACACACATACACACACATATATCATACCACACATCAAACACACACCTATATATAGCACACACCACACAAACCTATATATATTATACAACATACACACTTATATATAATATACCACACAACATACCACACACACCTATACATACCACAAACCTCTATATACCACACATCACACACATCACAAACACACACACACACACACACATATATATACCGCACAAAACACATCATACACACCACACACACCTATATATACCATATAATACAAACACCATACAAACACCTATATATACCACACCTCACACTCAGCACACACACACACCTATATATACCACACATCACATACACTACACAATGCACAACTATACCACACACCAAATGCAAAACACACAACAGACACCTGCACATACCTATATATACCACACATCACACATACTATACACACCTATATATGTCATATGAAATACACACCACACATAATCTACGTATATAAGAACACACCCAAGGAAGTTTTTTTTTAATGGTGAAAATGGAAAATTGATGGGCCTTAGAGCCTGACAGACCTTGGTTTAATTTCAGGCTCCAATTGCAAGTTAAATTTTGAGCTTCTTAACTTCTCTAAGACTGAGTTTTCTCATCTACAAAATTTAATATATAATTCATGAGATTACTGGAGTCACTAACTTTTTAAGCTGTCTATATGAAGTTTCACTTTCCATAGTGATCTGTGATCAACCTTCTTAGGAAATTAGTTAAGACATTCCAGGATAAACATCCCTTTGTCCATCATATCCATGCTATATGCACTACCAGTTCACTAGTCAGCTAGCAGTTGTGTGGGTTATCATTATACTCTAGTAGAACTCAGTTCAAGCACATAATAATGGCCACTAGTGCAAAAGTAGACATGCTGTCATTTTGAATATGCAAATAAGAAGTTATACATTGAAAGGCATTTAAATGAAAAAAGTGAACATTAATGTATTAATTAAGAAAGATTTTTCTTTTAAATGTGACAAGGTTACTATGGTTCAGTACTGTGCATGCTTTCAACACCAGTGTGAATCTTGGGCCATGGGGGCCAGCTGATTCAGTACCTGCTGCATAGTGGAGACTGGCTAAGTGCCAGTGTCTCCACCCTGCTCAAGCTGCCGCCACTACGGCTGTACTGAGCTACACATTTCTTCAGAGTCTCTATTCAGGGCACAAGAATGAAAATTTCTCCTGTGATCAGATAACATCAGAATTCCTCAGAATCAGAGAACACAAATCTGCCAAAGGTTTATAACGCATGATATAACTGTCAGAATATTTGTGTTCTTAATCTAGTGGTTTCTTGTTCTGAATATTTCTGAAAAGAATGAAGGAAACTTCCTTTTGCAATTTCTGTGTAAAAGTAGACTCATCTTGTGCACTTTAGAGAACATACTGTCACCTAATCTGTCCTAAACCCCATGACCTGAAGACCACCTCCGGCATGAGAGGTTCTTCATTATGTCTTCCCCTAGACACTTCTTCCAGGGCTGAAAAATCTCTTCTTACTATGTTACTGGAGGTGTGTACTGTCACCTGAGGTAAAGTGATAAGTTCATCCAAACAAAGTGCCTTCTCCCTTTGGATGACACTTGCAACATTGAGCCGGGCTTCATACACCAGCCATAGTGGGAGCTTAGTGTTTGGTCACTTCTAAGTTGCCTGTCTTCTCTTCAGAAGCTGCCTGACTCTCCATTTTCTATTGCTCTATGGGTTCTGTTCCTCATTGAGGGAGTGTTCTGTCTGACTGCACAGCTTAATTATCTCTGTAGAGCAGCATTTTCAACTTGTATCACTAGGGCATCCCTATGCTTCCCGTTGGAAAATTTCCTGGACCAGTGACACCTGCCTGTTAAGGAAAGTTCTTTTTTAAGCTATTCTTTTTTCCAGTGATATCCAGGAATGAGGCTCCAGTTGTTATTTCTAAAGCTATTGTGGTGGCTCCCTTTTAAAATATCTTAATGCCAGTGGTTTTCAGGGTGGGATCTATGAACTTCTGGCATATCCTAAGACTCTATGTGGTTAAGATGTTTTTATAAGGCTAGGAAATTGTTTTTGCCACAGTGTTGGCATGTGCATTGGAAATGTAAGAACAGCCACAGATTATGCTGCTGGTGTATGAACACAAATCAGGACTGAGGCGCTAGACTATACTGGTGGAAATTGTATGTTTCCAATGTGCATTCACAGATTAGGAAAGAAATACAAGTTCACTTAATAGTCTTGATTAAACAGGGATGAAGCTTAGCAGGAAAGTGCTTGCCAAGCATTGTTTAGCATGGTTTCTAGGGTTGATCCCTAGTGCCTTTGAAAAATAGACATCCTTAATTCCAGCAGCGAAACTTAACAGATTTTATTCAACTGCAACCCACTAGTGATATGAATTTAATTATATTTACTGTGGAGAATGGGAAGATGGTTCAGTCAGTAAAGCACTTGCCTCCCAAGAATGAAGAACTTGGTTTGGATCCCCAGCACCCATGTAAGAGCCAAGCATAGTACTCATCTGGAATTCCAACACTGGGGAGCAAAGACAAGAGGATCCCAAGCTCTTACTTGCTAACTATTCTAGCTTAATCCATTACCTCCAGTTTCAGTGATAAACTTGTTTCAAATTTTTTAAAGAAAATAAATGCATAAATATAGTGGAAAACAACTAAAGAAGACACTTGGCATTCACTTCTGGTCTCCATACACATGTCCACACATATGTACTCATATCCACACACACACATACACATATACACTACACACACATACAAAAAGTACTCTTTATGAACATTTGGGATGAATACAAATAAGTACTTCTACTCCATACAGAAGTATGATGGTTGCCTAGAAGGAAAAGTATTTTAGTGATTATATTGTAATTTAAAATAGCTTTTTTTTTTTTTTTTTTTTTTTTTTTTTTTTTTTGGTTTTGCGAGGTAGGGTCTCACTCTGGTCCAGGCTGACCTGGAATTAACTATGTAGTCTCAGGGTGGCCTCGAACTCTCAGCGATCCTCCTACCTCTGCCTCCCAAGTGCTGGGATTAAAGGCGTGCGCCACCACGCCCAGCTCAATAGCTACTTATTTTTCCTAGAAGATGATATTTACTTGAAAAAACAACTGACAGACAAATTATGGTTGTTTGAACTTAGATATTTGTCAGATATTTTCATAAGTATGAATGAAAACATCTGTCACTTCTAGGTGAAAAGCTCCAATTTCGTGTCAATGATAACATGTGAACTTTCAAGTGAATATTAAAACTTGAAATTGTCTCTCAGCCTCAGTGCCCTTGAATATTTCTATATGTATATAGATATTTGTTGACTACACTAAATTTTTTTTTCATTTTTTTCTCCCCTTCTCATTCCCCCTATGCTAACTTAATATTCTTTCCTTCACTTGCCCATCCTCATGAAGACCAGGAACACACCTCACTTTCAGCTTTGCACTGTTTTCTAAACTATGATTTTTGAAAATGTGCACTGTGTAAAATGTCTGAAAAGCTTACAGGCTCAGTGAACCAACAATTGAGAATTTACCAATATCTGACTACACAAAATCATACATAGGCAGAAAAAAAATGTATGCCCCTTAGCAAGGTAGACAGATAGATTTTAATGCAGCAATATCACATTCACTGATGGGGCTTGTATTGATGGGGTATGTCATGCATAGCTCAAATATCCTTTAAGAACTATCACTTGTAGAACTATGTCTAGTGTCAAAAAACACACATCCTTCAAATCACATATTAAAAATAAGTCAAAATAAATTATATTACTAAATGTAAAACCTAAAATAAAAACAAAAACTGCTAAAAGAAACTAGGAGAAAATATTGATAAGTTCTAACCAAAGATTTATCTATTTGTTGGTTGCTGGATTTTTTTTTTTTTTTTTTTGAGATAGGGTCTTTCTTTTACTCAGGCTTACCTGGAACTCACTCTGTAGCTCTGAATTCATAGGAATCCTCCTACCACTGCCTCTGGAGTGTTGGGATTAAAGGTCCATACCACCTTGTTCAGCCAAAGATTTATTAAACATGACAGTAAAGCAAAATGCATTAAAAAATGATAAATTGACAAATAGCAACAGTTAAGTGTTTGTTCTCCCAACACATAGGTCAGCAAATGAAAGAAATATTTTCAAATCATATATCTGATAGAGGACCTATAATCAGACTTATGAAGGATTCTCCCATGCTCAAAAAGAATTTTCAAAACAGTAGATAAACAATTGACCAAAATAGATTATCAAACACTTCCTCCAAGAAAACACACAAGCATCAAATTAGCATGTGCAAAGCCCAATTTTTAGTTATTAGGGAAATACAAATAAGAAAATCAGTTGTGACTATTAAAATGTTTAAAACTGGGGTGGTGGCTTAGAGGACAAAGGTGATCATTTAAAGCCTTCTGGCCCAAGTTCAATTCCCAGCATCCACATTAAGCCAGATGCAAAGTGGAGCACATTATCTGTGACTACCATGTGTACCCATCACCTGTGGTAATGGGAGGTAGAGCTCAGAGCATTCAGAGGCTCACAGGCCAACTAGACAGGCAGATACAGTGGCAAAGCAAGAGAGAGCTTGTCTCAAATAGAAGACAGGAGAGGACAAACACCTAAGGTTTTCCTGTGACTTCTACACAAGAACTATGGCAAATGCATGTCCATACCACATACACTATATACATTCATCCATACATACACATGCAGAAATAAAAATGCAAAAATATTACTCTTTAATTAAAACAGTAAATATCAGTAAGTTGAATGTTTATTAGAGTCTAATATATAGCTACCAATATGTCCCAGAAATTCTACTTGTAGTTTACTTAAGTGAGTGTCATGGCTTCATTCAGGTGTCCCCTATAAACTTATGTGTTCTGAATGCTAGGTTCCTAGGTGATGAAGATTTGGGAATTAACATCTTTTTGAGGCATTGTATTCTTGGGGGTGTGCTTATGGGTATTATAGCCAGTGTCCCCTTGCCAGTGTTTGACACTCATCACTATTGCTATTGTCCACCTGATGCTGGTGAAGGGGTGGTGTCCACCCTCTGCTCATTTCATTGTGTTCCCTGACATGGAGCTTCGCCTCAAGTCTGAAATCCAAAATAAACCCTATTTTTTCTCACAAGCTGCTCTTGGTAGAGCGATTTCTGCCACCTATGCGAACCTGACTGCAACAGTGAGTTAAAAGTTTGTAGTCATACAAATGCCTATATACAGATGCTTCAAATGATTATAGCAGCTTTATTCCTAATCATTAAAGACTGGAAACAACCCAAGATGTGGATAATTCCTTTGAAAAGTGTTGGGGTCCCCCCTAAGGCCAGCCCAGGAGGGACGGTAGGGTCTCTGCCGAGTCGGGGTGAGCAGCGCAGAGTCATGACAGACTCCAGGAGTTGGGTGAAAGCGGGAAGCAAGACTCCGCAAACTCGTTTATTCAGGAAGTGCACATGGGTTTTAAGGGGTTTGGCTGGCTAATCCTTGTATGCGGTGGTCCCCCTTTTTGTGGCCAATGACAGCCTGGCTCTGGATAGGACATCTCATAGCAGGCTTCTCGCAAGCATGGGACTGTAGCTGTTGTCACACGAAGCCTGCACAGAACGCCATTTTCACAGAAGCCACTTCCTGTTTTCTTCTGCCATGCGGTCTGGCTAGGACCAGGCCTATATTGTGCCATACAGAAAGGAATATTATTCATCAATGAAAAGAGAAAGGTTGCAACAATGTAGATGACTCTCAAATATATTGTGCTGTGAAAGAAATCATGTTACACAAAAAGCTATGGTTCAACTTGAATGGCTCCATTTCTATGCCATTCTGAAAAAAGGCAAAACCACCCAGGCCCATGATTTCACGGAGCTGGAATGGGAAGCAGACGTGATTACCTAGGCTACAGGGAAATTTCAGGAAGTGAAGGAACCCTCATCCTTTTACTGGAGCATTGCATATTTCAATTTGCAAATGGTTCTTTACAAAATTATTGTTATTATTATTATTAAGTTAATTTTTACTTCTGCAAAAGTGTACATAGCCATAGAATTGAGACAGGCCACAGCACTCAGTGAAGTTATCAGTTAGGTCTTGCTACAGCATCTTTCTAAAGCACCTTTCTCCTTGTGAAATCATTAAAGGAGCATGACCCACAGTTCACGATTGTTCCAGAGAGATCATGTGCCTTTTATTGCAACATCCTCCTGACTGCAACCATTCCCACCTTTCTGAGTTTTTACTAGTATGATTTATAGCAGTAAAGAAACATGGTTCAATCATCGATGCGTATTCCCAAACTCAGCATCATGGGTAACCAGCCAGTTAAAAATTACTGCCTACCTTCCATCTTCTGTTCCCTCCCTGCCTCTCTCCCTTCATTCTTTCTTATTGTCCAGGCTAGACTTGAACTACCTATAAAATGAAAATGACCTTTAACTCCTGATCCTCCTGCCCCTACTTCCAAATGCTGGGATTACAGGTGTGTGCTACCACACCAGCCTAAAAGTTATTATTGATTACAACAATAATGTGCACATGTAGTATAGCTGTAGGTATGAATTTCCTACAACGTTGTAATTTTCTTCACACATCAACACTGCTTTCAACAATTTGCCTTTATGAAGATTTTCAAAATCTAAAGACATCTTTTATTTTAAAATTACTCATAGTTCATTAGAACTTGAGGAAAATGAGCACAGGAATTATGAGTCTGTAACCTGTGATAATAATTGTAAAGGAACAACTTTATGCTCATGCACTGACTTAGAAATATTTTGTATGGTTCACTATTTTTGAGCTTGAACCACCTTGTCAAATGATGTATTAGGTTCCAAAAATGAAGCTGTGGAACAGGAGAGCTCAGTAAATGAAATTCAATTCACTTTCAATTATATGTACTAATAACTGGGTGAGCTGGGCTAACTTATTTGGGACTTCAGGGTCGTTCATTCTTTTCTAGAAACAGAGCCAAGAGACATTGAAAGGTGCTACCGATTTGGTCTGTAATGGCACTCTTGATTCCATTACATGCATCGCGGAGTCTCTGGCGTACCCCCAGGTGGATGCTCCTTTAAAATAAGCCTAGGGAACCAAGGAGAGATTGATCATTTATCTGAAATAATGTTATGTCTGTGGTTTAGTCTGTTTCTGCAACCTCCGGAAAATATTTCCTATCTTAACTTATAATAAAGAATATTGTTCACCAATGGGAGAATCTACTTCAGTGACCTATTTTGAGTATTTTTATGCTAAAGCAAACAAAACATTAGACTTTTTAATAACCTGTTTATGATGATGTTATTCTTCAGTCATCTGTATATATCATAAAGATGCCTTTGCAGTATACAATCATTTAAAAGCAAATGACAAGAGATTAAACCCATGAACCAGAGAAATATGTATCTAGGTAGTTAAGTATAGCATGCTAATCTTTCATGCACCAATATGAAAGGAGCATAAATTTTCAGTGTGAATACATACATACATATATATATGTGTATATATATATATATATATATATATATATATATATATATATATATATATCATAATTTCTGGTGTTTTTTAATGTGTTTTCACTTGCTCAGGAAGAAGTACTAAAGCAGTAAGTTTTATTAAAAATAAAACTTTGTTTTTTTCTCTTGCTGCTTGAGAACTAAGTAAATGAATTCTCCAAGTAATAGATCTATAATTTCAATATTCTTTTACTTACTTTACTACTCTCCACCTTAGGAAATACTATAGTAGTTATTTAATATTGTAGGCTCTTCCTAAGTAAAAATTTTGAACACAATTTAAAGTTTTTTTTTTAACATTTGAACATAATCACTATTAACATGATAATTGATAACATATATACATCTTAATTGCAAAACATTAAAATATAAGAGGATGGGAAATTACATCCTGCAGTGTTGAAGCTGTGTTAATATGAATTCTTCAAGTGCTCCTGAAACACAGCCCTGTGCTTCTGCCCCTGGCCTCTTCTCTCCTGTGGGCTTACAGACACTCATTTGTCACTCTCACCCATATTACCCACAGTGTAAACTTCTGTCCATTCTTTCCTATTTTGCTGATGCCCTTTGCTGCTAGCTGTGAGGTAAGAAACCCAAATGACAACCTAGTCAATAATTATGTGCTAAATAATAGCAGAGAAACTCTTCCCTGAGGCCCTGAGGCCATGCTACAGTGTTGAAGTTTTGTGACAATTGCTTCTCTGTTCCGAGGTTTTTGCCTCACATATGTGTCAGGACCTTGTTAGAATGAACTGCAATTCTTAGGAATGTGAACTTTGGATGAATGCTCTGTTAACTGCATTAGAAATGTTGAAAAGTATTTTATATATAGACTACCAACAAAAAATGTCCACATTCCTGCATTACCATAGCTGAAATCATGTGTAGGAAATGTTGATATAACAATGCCCTCATTTTGAGCTGTCAGGAGACAGCGGAGGGGCTCTAAAATAAGGGCAGGTAAAAAAAAAGGATCCTGAAAGCCAGAGGCTTACTTACTATCAAGACCAGTGGTCATGAGGGACGTCCATAGGATCCTGTCTGTGAAAGGCCTTAGATGGCATTTCCAGTGGTGTAGGAGTGGGTGAGAAATTCAATTGAGGAGATAGCTGTATGTTGAGTGATTTTTAGTCATGGAGAGAGTACCAGCATGGAATCTTCAGAGCAGACATTCTCAGTGGCATCAGAGGGGGTGATAGGTGAACAAAACTTTTGTCATTGCAAAGAAGGCACTTAGAAAAGATGGCCAGAGTTTTCACATTGCAGAACAGCACCTAGAATTTCATCAGCTATTGAAGTGCCTGAAGGGACACTTTGGAAAGATCCAGTCTAAGTGAATAAAAACCTTCTAGTGGTACAGATTCTATGAATGGAATATCATATATCAGCAACAAAGATCAATTCTAGTCTGGTGTGGTAGCAGATGCCTTTAGTCCCAGCAGTAGCGAGCTGAGATAGTAGGATTACTATTGAGTTCAAAACCAGCCTGGGGCTACATAGGAAGTTCCAGGTCAGACTTGGCTAAAATGAGACCCTGCCTTGGAAAACAAAAAAAAAAAAAAAAAAAAACCAACAAACTGAAAATGACAAGATCAATTCTAACACCAATAGGTTGGAGTTAGACTATCTAATGTTTTTAATTTTTTTTCTGAAGAACTTCATAAATCTGAGGCCATTTCTGCAAGCTTCTCTGGTAATGACTGAAAATTCTAAAGATGTCAAGAAGAAACAAGAACCAATGTTTTTAAAGTCCTTCGTTTCACACATTGGAGTGTTCCATCATTATAAGGAAAGGCACGGATATTGCTCGATATCTGTTTAAAAAATCACTTGTTTTTAATAGACTCATGATTTTAGACAAGAAAATGGGAAGAAAGAAAGGAATATCATATGATAGACAGGAATAAAACTCATCCGAAGGATGTGAGGAGTAGAGGAAAAGAATTTGAAAGTGGTGAGGATGGCAGAAGATGAAAGAATGAGAATATGAGAGCATAGCGTTCAGGCTAGCACAGTCCTTGGAAGATGTTCATACTCAACACCATGTGCTCCATCATCTGCCTTTTATTTCACTGAGATTATAACCCACCCACTCTCCTTCTACACCAGTACTAACCACTGCCCACTGCTGATTGCTTATACAAGGTTAAAGCAATCCCAAAATACTGTGTTGCTTCTGTTGTTTTTTATTGTGGTAGCCCTTGGCCATAGCAATGAAAGTATTAAAGAATCAGACAGGAAATATGTATTTTTCTCATCTCTCCCTATCCCTCTGTCACTAAATATCCCATAGCTGTTTCACACATTCTGCAATTCTCTGCCAAGTTCTGAAGCTAAAACAAGAAAGTGATTTCGGTGGTTTTTTAGAGTTTGTCATCCAAGAGAGAAGAATGCATGGGATCACAACACGAAGACAATAGTTTTAACAATGAAGTCTATTTCAGACATGACAAAAATCTAAAAGAAAGAGTACTTGCTGGGGAATGTATTCACAGAAAAGTAAACTTAGCTGGAAATTAAAGCAACATGTCCACCCCACCACTAACCACAACCATAACACAGACAACAGTAAGATTTGGCCAACTATCTTAGGTTGGGTTTCCTAAAGACAGAACCTGAGACAAGGGGGCAATTCAGAGGAATGTGAGGTGGGAAAGAGGGAAGTTTACTTCTTGAAAAATTCCCAAGCAAGCCAACTAGGAAAGGAATAGAACAATTAGAACAATTACTGAACAAGGACATGGTTCAGGGAATAGCCTAACCACTTAAGAAATTACAAGATATAAATTGTTATCCTGACTGAGGTCACTAAGTTAATAATGACTAAAACTAAGGTAGTTATTGAAGAATCAAAAACCCATACACTTTATGCTTACACAACTTTGATGAGGATGAACAAAGGTCACTTTAATGAGGATGTCCTTGACCATACAGTTTGAGCTAAACTTGGACTTTGATAGAGGTTATATTCATTAGCATTCAGGGAAAAAATAACACAAAACAAAAGGAGCAACAGAAATACTGTAGGAATTTTATATCCATCTTTCTATAAGATTATGTGTGTATATGCATGCTATTCTCTCTGCTAGTACTGTTACACGGGAGAAAGGGCTTCAGTGGAGGTTTATGTTAATATATGATTCGTGTCACTGGAGAAATGCAGGAATCAAAGAACCTTTTCATTCCAGAAATATACAGGCTATTATTTAAATCATAAGAGACAGTTTCACTTAATTATTTTGATTCCTAACACTTAACTGTGGAAAGGGTGTTAACTGTGATGAAAGCTAGAATTTGCCTAAGCTCTAAACTTTGGAGGCCTCTACTCTAGAGAATTTTAAAGAGATGTAATTCACAGACATAGAGCTAATAACTGCGAAGGTGGTAAAATTCACCAATACTTGGGCCTAAAGAATGCTGTCAATATTCCCCACTTATCAGATAGTGATTAATTTTGCTCCTGGAACTGCCACCTCATAGCCATGCAGATGCAAGCATCATTCCTGCTTTAGTTTGCCCCTGTGAAGTAGCCATGTCATATTTGATACCAGGTGCTGGCAAGTGCTGGACATGTAGTAAGAAATCAACCATAATAAATGGCATTGCTTTGAACTTCAAGCCAGGTATTTTCCACGAAATTCCAAAATGTCTCCAAAACTTCTGACATCCTATTAGCCAACCAGTGGAATCTCTACTGTGGACATCTCCCAATTGTTATTCATTCTCCAAAGCCTATTGCATACACCTTCCCAGAACTAATTTTCTATCTCCACTTCTCTTAGTGAAATGTAGCCCTGCTCTAGTGGCAATGCTATCTTTCTGACCATGCAAAGAAGGAGACTTCTGGCATCTGTGCCTTACCGTCACAAGACAACATGATGAAGAATCACCACGTCAGCACTCTGCTGTTTCTCTGTCACCCAACTCTGTCTCCTACTACATGAAGCAATTCCTTCAAAACATTATTTCTTCTGACTGTTCTGCTCTTCAAATAGCCCAATTCTCAACATCTGGAGATCTTTTTCCCAGTTTCACTAATTAGTTTGAGAAGAGAAGGAAGACATGGTCAATAAAGATAGATGAAAGGAATTTCCTTCACATTATCTCCAAAGAACTGAAGCTCATAATACATGGCATATAGAAAAGAATAATATTGTTGGAAAGAGAGTGAAAGATCAGTCCATAAATGGACTTACAAGCAAAAAAAAAAAAAAAAAAAAAAAAAAAAACTTAAACTAGTTTCTCAAAACTAAAAGTAGCCATTCTGGGATTTTGATTTTAGATAATTTGTGGCCTCACTGTGCAAGACATACTAGAAGTTATTGCTGAACATTTCATAAGACTTTGCCTAGCTAACTCAGACTGGAGGTAAAGCAAGAAGTTGATAGATAGTGCCCATGTACATTGATTATTATTTGAATAATGGTTAGAGTATTAGAGGGAGAAAAACCTGAAGTGGACTTGTGATTTCTGTTTTGGCATTAGGTAAATAGTGAAGCTATTATAATTTTTCACTATTAGAATTACTGATATATATAGTTGTAAGGAAAAAATAGTTTGTGCATATAAAGTGCCTTAAACAAGTACAAGCACAAATCATCTTAATTACAGAGATATTAGTAACATAAAAGAGCCTAAGGTCATTGTGAAGAAGAGAAGAAAGGGGAGCACAGGTTCTAGAATTAGTTTTTGACACATTGAGTAAGCACTAGGCTTTCAATAGGACATCTAGATAGATCTCAACATGCAACAAAACCCTCAAACCTGAAGTTGCAGATTGAAGGGTCTTACTTAAGTACAGTGACAGCCATGAAGTCCTTAAATCTATATGAATGTGACTAGAACTATAAGAATGGAGTGATGATCAAGGACAAAACCTGAGAAAGTCAGGATGTCAAAAGGTGACAGTGAAATCTAAAGATGCAAAAACTTGGTAGATAAAAATTCAGAAAACAACCACAGATAGAAAACAAAAACAAGCAAACAGAAAAACAGAGGGAATGTTAGGGTTACAAAATGTTGCTGAAGTCCAGCATGAAAAGTTACTGAAATATGGCATAGGAAAAAAGTGGGTGTTGGTTAATATAGTTAACAATATTTCTATGAAGTGGGGTATTTTCACGCCTCACTTAGACATTGAGCTCTGTAGAAAATAAAAAGATGAGAGCTCTTTACCCAAAGTTTGGATAGAAGAATGAGAGATGAATATAGCTAAAAGAAAGTGTGTGATATCATTATTAATATTACTATTAGGTAATATAGACAATTAAGCATATTCACATCTAGGTGGGCAAAAGAGAAGGAAGTAACGGATCTAGAGTTGGAAGAAAAAGAAATATGTTGGACCTCTTTTTTTTTTTTTTTTTTTTTGCAAAGTCATTGGAAGTAGGACATTCTGGGATTCAGAGAAAAGAGAAAAGAATTGTAATTAGACAGGAAGAAGGATGCTTCTCCCAAGGCCCAGAACAGGTGAAAAGGAGAGCACAGCAATATGAAGCTGCTGCTAAGGGGGAAAAAAAAGTATTTTCTGCTAAAGGACTCTGTGAAGTGGGAGGCATAACAATGTACTGAGAGATGGGAGAAAAGTGGCTATGCTAGAATCTTGAAGAGATCCTTAACAGTTTGAAATAAAAGCAGAATAAAAGAGCTGTCTAAGTTCATGTAAGATTTTTTACAGCCCTAAGGTCTCAACTAAAATTTGATATCATGAGCTGGTAGTATCTTCTGTTCACAAAGTTGGCTTTTGTTTAATCTGAATCTTCCTACTGTGATTGTGCAGGATGATTGTTGTCTTCCTTGGTTTCTGATCTTTAGGCTTTTCTAGTTTCCCTAGGCTGATCAGAGCCAGAATCAAATTGGCACTTCTCTTCAACCCTGCCTCAATAAGACTCCAGCCATGCCCATTGGCCCAGTATGCACTCTCCTCATTGAGGTAACATTCCCGAAGCTGACTTATAATGCTCCTCATTCTCACCACTGCTCAGTCAAAAGTCCAAAGGCAAAGAAAACTGGTGCCATGGCTCCCCAACAGTCTGGCAGAGTGAACTCTTCTTTCATGAGACTTTTGTTCTCCCAGGCCTCAATAGACTCATGTAACTCTCACTAGGAAGGGTAGTGTGCTTCATTAAGTCTTCTGATTAAAATGTGTATCTCATAGAGAAACACCTCACACTTATACACAGAAATAACATTTTACCAAATACCTGTTTATTCTGTGATCCAGTCAAGTCAATACTTTAAAATTCATCATCACATCATGCCCAAACAAGAAGTTTAAACATAAGACTTTGTCTTCATAATTAGAGTAAAATTTCTCATTGTTAATAATGACTAAAGATCAATTTAATCAGGTAAGAGATTAAGGTTACCGTGCAAGGCTCACACAAAAATATTAATTATTTAACCTGAGACTCAAATTTAAATGAACATCTTCTGTTTTTTGTTGACACCTCCTATACCCAAAATAGCAATAATTGTAGCTGGTTAGCAGACTTGCTGAATTCATTATTTAAGACTGTATATATAAAAACAAACTGTATTTTCATATGTATGGGAAATAAAAACTAGTAATGTATGTACTTACTGTATTAGCACTTGAAAAGTAAGTTACAAAATTATTTAGTTCTCCTCTTCAAAACCACCTCTAGAATATCAAGGTACTTCTTTCTTCATAACGATACTTACAGTTGAGAGTCAATCACAGAACTGAAATTCTGGCTTCCTCTAGCACTGAACAAATGGTTGAGCTCTTAAAATCATGGGTTTTAAAGCTGTGAAGGATATTAAGGATCATCATTTGATTAAAACTACCCTGTGCTTTTAAATGAAAAATTGCTGGTTTTAAAGAAGAGAAGTTATTTGGATGATCTTTCAGTTCTGCTGGCTGACATTCAATAAAGCCGAACATCTAAATCTTACTATCAAACAGCTATAACCAGGCTGTCAAGTACAACTTTTTAAACCTGTCAAACAGTCATTAGTTCTCCCTTCTTAAAACATCTAACTTTGAAGCTGTCTAACCTTTTCCTGAGGAAATTTATAGCTTAAGTTCATTTCATGAAAAATTACCTACATAGAGTGATTTCTCTCTTAAAAAGTCGACCTAAGCAACTGCAATCAAAATATTAAATTACTACATTTCTAAGAAAAGCTACTTGTGAATCTTGCTGATTAGAATACCTGTGTTTATTAGAGGCATTTGGAAGTAATTGAATGTTTAAGATTATAATAATCTTTATCTTTCCTAAAGGATTAAAAGCCTAAACCTTTTGAAATTTTTATGACCCATAATGTGTCAGCTCTATTGAACTCCATGAATTAGTGAACATCTGAGATACCTATGAATGTAAGACATGTGAGTAGACAGGCTTTATTGCATTCCTTTTTCTTGATGATTAATGTCCCAAGACTGGGAAAAATAACATAAAGATTTATAGATCTTAAAGCTTCTCATTTGATATGGCACCCATAAGTCCCACTCTTATCCTGTTGCCCACAAAAAGTTAAAAGCCAATCTGGAAACATTGGGATAGAACGTAACTCCTTCCATGGGGAAAAATCACCAAAAAGGACATTGTAGATACGAGACAAATATAAAACTTCACTCATATTCGAGGGTGAGAATCATACTATTTGGTTTAGGAAAAAATAGTCCAAAGCAGTTAACATACAAACCACATAATCAAGTTTAACAGCTGGTTTTAAATGAAGTCATGATTAAAACAAACTTCTAACTTTTGGTCATAGAATTTATTTGTTCTTGACCCCTTCTTATGGATATATGCACAGGGATATTGTCACAGTATCTTAAATTTCATTATGAGTTCTACCCACTTATCTATTTGTTTAGGGAAAATAGAATCAAATATTCCTAAAATAATCTCAAAGGGACTAATGTTGAAATCTGTAGACCTGTAAAAGAAATTTGTTTTTCATTCTACCTAACATTTTACTATAAATATTTTTTCCAGCATCTAAAATCTTATCACATGGAATGAAAACATCCTCCTATCAATATTCTTCTTATTTCTCAGAAAACCTATTACAATGATCACCAGTTTAGGATGATCCTGACTTCTCAATGAACTACTCTAGTCCTAGGTGCTTATTTCACATCGTTGTTACGCCAATACAGATAATATGGAGTAGTGAAAATTTGATGAAAGTTGGTGAAAAATAATATAAAATCAAAAGATATACCAATGCAGAATAGATACGTTAATGGTAACTGGGTCTAAAATACGGAGATTCTAGCCAAGAATGGTGGCCCATGCCATTAATCCACTTGGGAGGCAGAGGTAGGAGGATAGCCATGAGAGAACCACCCTGAGTCTACAGAGTGAATTCCAGGTCAGCCTGGGCTAGAGTGAGACCCTACCTTGAAAAACCAAAAAGAAAAAAAAAAAAACCTAAAAGAATTTTTAAAATAAAATAAAAAAACCCACAGATTCTTTGTTAAAACAAAAATCTATATCTATTTAGGGCCGGAAAAATGGATTAGCAGTTAAGGTGTTTGCCTGCGAAGCCAAAGGATCCTGGTTCGATACTCCAGGACCTACGTAAGCCAGATGCACAAGGGGCACATGCATCTGGAGTTCGTTTGCAGTGGCTAGAAGCCCTAATATGACCATTCTCTCTCTGTCTGCCTCTCTTCTATCTCTCTCTGCTTTCAAATAAATAAATAAAAGTTTTTAAAAATATCATTTAAAAGACTATATATATATCACTTGATTGTGAGTTCAGGCTAAATCTTTCTTTATTATTTTAAAATATTTTTTACGTATTTGAGAAAGAGACAGATAAAGAGGCAGATAGAAAAAGAGTGAACATGGATGTAACAAGGTCTCCTACCAGTGCAAACAAACTCCAGATGTATACACTACTTTGTGAATCTAGCTTTATGTGGATACTGAGGAACTGAACCAAGGTCATCAGGCTTTGCAAGCAAGTGCCTTTAAGAGCTGAGCCATCTCTCCAGCCCAGACAAAATATTTTTAATTGGAGCAAGTTATCCTTGTTTCATTAATCTCTTCTCTGAGCCTTGCTATGAAATGTTTTTGATAGTCCTGGCTTAAAAACAGTGCATTCAGGGCTGGAAAGATGGCTTAGTGGTTAAGGCATTTGCCTGAGAAGCCTAAGGATCCTGGTTTGATTCTCCCAATCCCTTGTAAGCCAGATGCACAAGGGGGCCCACACATCTGGAGTTTGTTTGCAGTGGCTAGAGGCCCTGGCGTGCCCATTCTTCCTCTCCCTCGCTCTCTTTCTCCCTTCTCTGTCTCTAATAAATAACTAAATAAAAATAAAATCTTAAAAAAAGAAAACAGTACATTCACAGTACTTCTGAGTAGAAGGCACCTTCGGTTTCTGTGTGTGCCCAGGCAAAGACCCCACTGTGAGATTTGTACACTGACTGTCCTTCAAAGTGAGCATCCAAACATGGTGCCTACTTCTCCAGTAAGGGCAAAAATAAGAAAAGACAACACATTTGAAATGCCATTTTTTATAAAAGGTGCTCTTTACTCTTACTGAATTGTTAAGAAATAGTGCACAGTATTCCCAAGTAGCTTACTTCTGCAGCCCAGGATTCACAGTTGTGAATGGCATAGTAGATCTACCTGCCCTGTTTTTTCAGGATCAAGAATGATAAGGGCTGGAGAGCTGGCTTAGTGGTTAAGGCGTCTGCCTGCTAAGCCTAAGAACCGGGTTCCAATCTCCAGGTCCCACGTTTAGCCAGATGCAAAGTGACGCAAGGGTGCAATGCCACACTTTCCCACAAGGGGGCGCACGCATCTGGATTTTGTTCACAGCAGCTGAGACTGCCGGCGCGCCCATTCTCTGTCTCCTTCTCCCTCTGTCTCTCTCTGTGTGTCTCTCTCCAAAAATAAATAAAATAATTTTTTAAAAAAATTTTAAAAAAGAATGATAAGTGACATCTTTGGGGTATGATAATATAAAATAAAGGTCTAGGAATATCTGAGTTGTGTTCTCTTTGTGTGTGTGATTTTGCTAAACACAAAAATGATGCAATACATCAAATGTTTCTGGCCACAACGATTTTAAATTTAGGTGGGTAAGGTTTCCAGGATCCCAGATGGATTTCATTATTGTGTTCAGGGATATATAAAAAAAAATTTTTAAAATAAAAAATAAAAGTCAGATCCATTCTTTTGGTGAGCACAATGTCACAGTGAGTAGTAAAAGGTGATACTATTCTGAATATTAACATTCACTGAGCAAACCACCCACCCTGATATGCCTGGGATCATCAGCACAGTTATGAGTGTTGTTTATAGGATGAGATAATGACTGACTGCTTATGGACACTCACAAATATATCGAACATTTAGAGGGCAACCTGCAGCTAGCTTCTAAATGCTATTCCCATGCACAATGTTGTCAAGTGGAAACAACTATTTTTCAGGGCAGCTCATAAAAACATCTTAAGTCAATGGCATATTTATGTGCTCTTATAATATAAAAGCAGTCAACCTGATTAAAACCTAATTCTATTTTACAAAGAAAATTTATTTTTGAATATAATTTATATTATAGTCAGCATTTTATGTGACAGTAAGTGGCTTTAGTCACTATTGTCAGGAATCTATATTTATAATTTATTTTATGATTGTTATATTAATTCTTTAAAAAGAAGATACTTGGCTTTGAAATGATTTCAGTATTTGAGGAATCCATAAGTGACAACAAAGACAATCTGAAGGTTAAATTTAGCATATATTTGAAAGGTATTTTTAACAATTATATAATATTTATAATAGAAAATAATCATGTAATCTTCCTGTGCATTATAACTCGGAATTTTTTTTTGGAAATTGAGTTTTTCAGGGTTAAAATTATCTCAATTTTGACCAGATATTTTTTGTAACATGTAATAGCACATGCACTTTAATAGGCCTTCTCTATATTTTTCTTAAATGAATAAATGAAGAACTATCAGACAAAATGATGATCTAAATAAAATATCGGAAATGGCGTTGTTATTGGCATATGAATCATACGTTGAAGCCCTGGCCTCCTGCTCAGATGGTATTTTTAAAATCCCCACTGAGCTCCATTTTGAATGACTGAATCATTATCAGCCAGGAAGGGAGGACAATAGGTTACTCAGTTTACACTGGAGGAAAGAGAAGAAATTTCAGTCACTCAGATCAATTGAAGCTCCATGCATAATGCTCTGTCAATAGACACTCCAAGGCAGCTCCAGTTGAATGCTAATCCTTCCATTTTGAAAAGGTTACATGGCATGTTAGCTTTATGGCTTCCATTAAAGCCAATAGGAGCCATACTGTGCCATGTTTTGGAAAGAATGCCCTCTAATGCTATTGATTTTGAGCCTTTGAACTTGAGCTCTGATGCCCATGTCCACTGACAGCGACCCAGCCTGGCTCTTCCTGGACTTCCAGCCACTGAGACGCTGGATTAGTGAGTAAGCCCCATCTTCAAAACAATCAGCTTGTCGATCTAAGATGAATGTTTTAAACATAAAGCTGTTAGAAAAGTCCCACTCTTTTTTCCATAGTTAGAGGGCATGATTCCGAAGTGGCATCTATAAGTCTATGAAATTAAATAGAAAGGCCAGCCCCAAAGGAAGGAGACTATTATGATGTAGTCAGATTTTGTGTGTGTGTGTGTGTATGTGTGCACGCACACACAACATACACGTGCATGCGCATGTGAAGGCCAAGGAACAATGTCAAGTTGTTCTTCATGTGCAGCAGTGCAGCTTGTATACATTTTTTTTTTCATTTTTGAGACAGAGTCTGGATGTCACTCATTAGACTGGCACCTAATCACTTCTGGCTTTTTTATGTGGGTCCTGAGGATTGAACTCAGGTTCTGGTGTTTGTAAGGCAATTACTTCACTGACTGAGAATTCTCCCAACACCATAATCATATTTTCATTGTAGGGAGGTTAGTGTATCCGAAGAGTAGAGATTTGATTAGAAAATGTAAATGAGGGCTGGATGGTTGGCTTAGTGGTTAAAGTGCTAGCCTGAAAAGCCAAAGGATCCAGGTTTGATTCCCCAGGACCCATGTAAGCCAGAGGTACAATGTGGTGCATGCTTCTAAGGTTCGTTTGCAGTAGCTGAAGGCCCTGGCATGCCCATTCTCTCCCTCCATCTCTCTCAACTAATTAAAATAAAATAAAATAATATAAAATAAAATAAAATATTTGCTCAAGAAAGGAAGCCAAGCAACCACTTGAAAGACTGTGGTGTCTACATGAGCTCATATATCGTGGACAACTGACTATGGTATAAGCATCAGATATGTAGGAAACTGAAATGCCAACGAGATTTAGTTTGTAGTATTACCATGGTCCATGCTTAAAAAGCAAATGAACTAAAAAGGTGCCATTACCAGTCTTCTCATATCAGCTGATTGCTGTAGAGCATACTGGCAAGTCCACCCAGAGAAAGCAGTAGTTTAGGTCCAGCTGCTCATTCCTCAGCTATGAATCTTTTCAACGAATAAGATGTACATTTGGATATGTATTTGAATCTCCAGCCAAAGGTATTAGGATCATGACATAGTTATCACAGGATGTTTGTGGAGACTAAATCTTTTTTCATTTTATTTTATTTTATTTTATTCATTTATTTATTTATTTATTTTTGGTTTTTTTCAAGGTAGTATCTCACTCTAGCTCAGGCTGACCTGGAATTCACTCTGTATTCTCAGAGTGGCCTTGAACTCATGGTGATCCTCCTACCTCTGCCTCCCGAGTGCTGGGATTAAAGGTGTGAGACACCACGCCCATCTATTTTATGTTATTTTTTAAAATATATTTTTATTAGTTATGTATATATTATATATACAGCCATGATGGTACCATCGTTAGCCTTCTCCCTGTCCTCCCCCCATGGGTTATGTGGGTCTTGCCTTATGGGGGTAGCCATCAGTTATGCAGGAGAGGCAGTGACTGTGTAAAATGACCCAAGTCATGGCTCTAACAATCTTTCTGCACCCTCTTCCACGAGTTTCCTTGAGCCATATTAGGTTCATTTTAGGTCTATTTCAGTGACAAAGTTTTGTGAGTCTCTGTGTCTCTGGATATCTGATTTGGTAGGGGCTGAGAGTTCTTTGTGTCTATCTCCTTCACCCTTGTGCTGGTACCAGGTTCAAGAATAAAGCAGCACTCTTACTCATTTCCCCTATAACTCTATGGCTTCAGCCGGTACCCTGATGTGGTGAGATGGGCTGATTCTCTCCTCAGGATATGTGTCCATCTGAAAGAAAGAAGCAGATTCTCCAACGGAGAGTGAGGTCAGTGCAAGATACATGGATAACCATTATTATTTTAGAGAGAATTTAATAGGTGTAGGCCCACTGGTATCCAACTATTGGTGGGAGCTTGATATTAGAGAGCGGGCTCATTTTTGGATATGGCTCTGCCTTGTTTCCCGTTTTCAGGCATGGGTTCTGTTCCACTGAGTGGATCTGTTAGCCAAATCTAGAGCAGTTGGTAACCCACCATGGCTGTGTGCCACTAAAACACTTGTGTGAGCATAACATCAGGTTGTTTGCTGCTGAGTAGCTTAGACCACGAGTTGCTTAGACAGATGTTGGTCATTTTCCCCAGTCACTTATGTAGCACCTTCTGGCACTAGACAAGCTAACTGTCTGGGGACTGACTCTCTTCCAGATTCCAGCCAGGTCTTTCCATGTTCGGTCCAAACAGCATATGGTGTCCTTAGCAGTAGGGTCTTACCAATAACCTTTGGTGAGTCATCAAGTATTCTGACAGAAATCTGTCTTCTTTTGGGAAACCTTGTAGGTCTCACTGATCAACAGCTCCTTTTGGATGTTAACCACATGCTGGTATTGGGAGTTACAGGTCAGTGCCAAGGGAAAAGAAGGAAGAAAAAATATAGGTAATATGAAAGAGGAAGAGAGAGAGAAGAGGGAGTGATACAGAGAGAAATAGGAGAAGATTGAAGTTAGTTTTCATCCTACCCTCTCCTGGCCCCCGTGATTCAGGTGTTCTCTCCAAGCACCTGATACAGGTTCGACCTTTTAGTATATCCTTCAGGATACAGGATCTTGAGCTGGGCTATTGTCTGGGACTTCTTTGTAGGCAGTCCACTTTGTAAGGAGGCCATGATACCCAAGGTTGTCTTTTGGAAGGTTTCCTATGACAGACTCAAGTTACATAATCTTTGCTCTACTGCATATATCCATTCCTATGATGCACCTTTTAAAATCACATGTGTATAATTTATATAGAGATATCAGATGACAAACAAGGATTCTTACTAAAAGTTCATTTCAAAGACACAGTTTGCCATATTGCACGTGCACTCAAATCCACTCTAGGCTGCTGGACTGTTATTGGAAAAAAGCAATGTCAAAATAACTTCATATGTAGTACATGAAAGAACACATTTTTCTTTGAAAATCAATGAGCTCAATCTTCCTAAGGACCACAGCAAAGAAGTAGACAGTGTTTCTTCTCTTTCTCCAAAGTCCATCCCTACCCACTGAGGGAGAAATTTCAGCATAAGGCCTAAGGGCATGAAGTTTTAATCAAATTCATAAGTGACTCATATCTACACTACATTTTGAAAGCTGCTGACTGACATAAATTACAAATATTAAAATAATTTGATAAATCTCTAACTGATACTTTTTTTAGCCCCTCCCTTGGCATCTGTACTATTTTCACAGATGTTACCTCTATCTGCTAAATTGCATTTAGTCTACAAATTGAGCTGAAGCAAAACATTTTCAGGCCACAGAAAATTCTCTTTCCAAGTTTCTTGGTTTCTCTCTTTCTATCCCTCCTTTTCGGGTCCCCTTCTGTGATTTTTATCTATCTTTCTCTTCCACCTCTTAAAAAACAGACGGAATTATAGGTCTGCATCTTCATTAGAAAATATAAAGCATTATCTTCATAAGCTGAGTAGTGTTAATCCAAACTCATCCCAAGTAAAAGATACTTGAATAAAAGAATTTTATCCACATTGAAAAATAAAGTCTACCCTTAGTTACTTTTATCTTTGTGTGTGGCGCTGAGGGAGTCCTGTAGGTCACAGGATTCAAATTCTGGGCTCAGTGGCCTTCCCACCTGGCTCTGACTGTATTCCTTACAACAAAACACCCTGGGGCAGGAGGGCAAGATCTCTGCTGATTCAATGCTGTGTCCCAAGCAGCTTCTATCAGGAAGGCCCCCATTAATACTTGCCAAATGAGTGAACACAGGGATAGAAAAGCCTGAGCTATGTCTTAACATCTCACACTGGCTCCCGAGGGAATCTGCCATGGGAAGAAAGTCTTTCTTGCATAAATGAGAATATCTCCTGCTCTCTAAAAGTATTTTTAACAACTCAATTCAACTTTTTAAAATGCTATGGCTTGGAAAGAGAAGGTTTCATAGAAACAAATGATTTCAAATATTACCAGAAACTTATTTACTGGACTGTGCTTAATTGTATTCCTCAAGTCTGTGAGAAGCTTGATGGAATAGCTAGAGATTTAAGAAACACAACCAGCCAACATTTACAGAACTCTTACTGTTGACATTGAACTACCTAAAAGGGCACATAAAAATTGAAGGATATAAGTTATATGAGTATTTCTTCCTTTATAGCATGCACATTGAATGGAAAACCAAATACAAACCACAATTAGGGAATAGTGCCAGACAGTATACAATGAAGTGTTAAATGAATATAATTAACCACATTTTCCATTAAAATTCCAAACTATAGGAAGTTGAAAGTGGAATAGATTGATATTTGTGCCAACAAAATGAAGAATATAAAACTTAATTGAAGATGGAATCCATGGGAATTCAAATTCTATTATGAGATATATTATGGGGTATGTCCCTTTCAGATTCTCAACTTGAATTTTCTCATGTAATATGATGAACAAATATGATTTCGCACCAGAAATTTTCTCTGTACATCATGTTGAAGAGATATACCTTCATAAATTTAGAATACACTTTTACAGCTAACAAAAAATTAAACAAAAATGAAGTTTCCCTTAGCAAATATTTGAGGTTGTTGACAATGACTCTGCTGAACATTAGACATCACGTGTGTAATCATTTTATGGAGCTGCTTCAGCAGAGAGCACAAAGTCGCCTGTGTCTCCAATTGTTTCATTTCTGAACAGTGTTCCTAATGTCAGCCTCATCTCCTAAGCAAAATTTATTTGAAATATGAAGGCTTTTAAAAGATAAGAGTTGGAATTTTAGAAAGGAATTTTTAGAAAGAAAAGAAAATATTAAGAATTCATATTTAGGGCTGGAGAGATGGCTTAGCAGTTAAGGCTCTTGCCTGCGAAGCCTAGGAACTCATGTTCAAATCTCCAGGTTTCACATAAGCCAGATGCACAGTGACGCAAGTGCACAATGTTCCACATGTACAAAAGGGGGCACATGCATCTGGAGTTTGTTTGCAGTGGTTGAGGGCTTGAGGGCCCTAGCATGCCCATTCTCTCTCTCTCTCTCTCTTTCTGCCTCTCTTTCTCTCTCTCTCAAATAAATTAAAAAACAGAACTCAAATTTAGGATGATGACATTTTTCATCATTTAACTTTTTACATATTTAAGTTCCCCAATTACCTTATATTTTAATTTTTTATTTATTTTCATGGTTGTTTTATACCAAGCATGTGATATTTTATCATGACAGCCCTAGCCAACTAATGCTTACCAAAACAAAACATAAATAAATTAAAATCATTGGGATTTTAATATTTTTCAGATTCAAAATAAGGCTGTTGGCTTTTTTTTCTCTGTTTGTTCCTTTCTTGTTAGTGGGAATTGAACCTAAAGCCTTTAGCATGCTAGGTGAGTACTCTACCACTGATCCCCTATTTTTAATCTCTAAATAACTATGTATTCATCAACATGCTATTTCTTGTACGTAACTGGACCTCAAAGTAAAGAAAAACACAGTGTTATGGTACTCTTTCTAAAACACGACAATGTTTTTGTTTTCTTGTTTGAATTTCATACCAACCACATTTTTCTATCCAAGGAGAATTACATTTTACATATAGACAAAGCAGGAGTGAAAAATTAAATACAAAATTCACATCTCTATTGACTCTTTGCTTTTGGCTAGTAGTATCTTAGTGCTATGGCCTTTAGCAGTATATGTTTTAAAATATCACCACTGTTACAAGAGTTTTGACCATGGTTTTCATTGAATAAATATTTATTTTTGAAGGGTCAAGAGTTTCTGATATTTTGCTGTATTTTTTTTTCCTTTCCCCTGTCTTCACTGGAAAGAAGAAAATGAACAAATTTTAAGGTTTCAATCCATATGTGACTTACTTTTTTTAAGAGAAGCATTTCCTTTGTGGGTGTGTCTTATTGTAAATATTTTTCTTGTTTGTGCCTTCAATGCTATGCACCATTGTATTATAATAACTTTTATAAAACAAACCATAAATAAAGGAGAGCATAGTAGCTAAGATGAGATTCATATATTCATGCCAAACAAAGCAAGCTTTTGCCTTTTCATTAGTCTCTAGTCATGTTGATTAACACACTCATCACTTGATAATACTTTTATAAGTTGAAATAAATTATCTTCTATATCCATCTTTATTTTGAGAAGATGAAATTAATGAATGGTAATATATATGGATATATGGTAGAATGAAGCAGAAAAGGGTGCTGGGAAATCATTCAAAATCTGGTAAAGCCAGGCAGGCAGTCCAGTCGTGAAGACAGACAGTGTTGAAAGTGTGATGTTTGCCTTCCTCATGAGGCAGAAAAATTATTCCCTAAACATCCTACATACATGGATAATATCATACCAACTCTTCTACATTCCCCAAAATGCAACAGGTTCAAATTTCTGATTCTTTAAATATAGGAAAGCAATTTGAAATATTAAAAAAAAAAAAAAAAACACTGAACTCAACAAAGAAAATATTTCTGTAGCTCACACCCAGCCCCAGGGCTGACAGTACCAGACCTCACTCTGGAAAGAGGGAAAACTGACCCACAGGGTCAAGATGGTAATTAGGCAGCGCTCTGGAGCAGGCACTAGAATTCCTCACCTCACTGTCACCTGCCTACAGAGCATCAGTGTGGGTGACATTTGGTGAGTAAATGAATGTGTCCATGCAGACTTGTCAGTCTGTGGCGTAATGCCTGGAAATCAGCTGTCTCGTATCTGTTGTGGTTTGCTTAGTGAAACTCCGGATTTGGGAGTAATTACTTGTGGCTTAAGAGCTTGGAAACCTCAATGTAAGTGAACATAGGAATTGTTCAGGAAGAAGATAGATGAGTGAGGCAGGAAACCAGAATGCCACCTCTAATTTTAGTTATTGCTTGGGATGTGAGCTATGCTCTTAGTTTCCTGACCAATATTTCCCCTCAATTTAAATTATTTGATGAAGAAAAATAAATACTTTTTCTCAGAGCTCTAAGAGAACACAAAGATCCTCTGATAGCCATACTTAAAGAGTAAAATGAAAAAGAAAAGAAAGTCAGTGAATGTAATCATTACAAAAATTGAAGCTGAAGTCAGTTTTACTATATTTTTTCATCACTCACCCTCCAGTAGTTTTATCGATGGTTTGAAAGAGTCTGGGATGAAGAGAAAACATAGCTTCTTTAAGTGTTAGAAATTAACAATGGAAGATTTCTAAAACTCATGCAGTTGTAGATTCTTAGATGTTATGATATATGGAAAATTTAGACATGTGAAAGATTTGGCATGGGATAGGAGACAGATGAGTGAATATGATAACCCTTCTCTGCTACTACCCCTTTCCCACATTTCTCTCTAATGTACACTTGGAGCCCCAAATTCTTTTACACTTTTATTAGCACACAATACTTTTTGTGAGTTAAAAGTCTTCACAGCCATGTGTGTGAGGCTCTCCTCAACCTGGAAAATCCTTTTGTTCATCATTCAGAATCCTTCTCCAAAAGCCACTGCAAAGACACAGCATGGACAGGGGTTGACAATGTAGGTAATGAGACCAGGCTGCCTGACATCTATTTTTACTTCCATGTGACACTAGCTATAGGATCTTGTGTCTCAGTTTCCTTGTCTTTTCAAGGGAGACAATAATGGAATTTACCTTCAAGGGGAGGGCTTAAACTTTAAATTGGTTAGTAGATACATAATGCATTGACAAAGTTTCTCCGTATTATTGACATAGTAGAAATTTGCTGCTTCAGCCAAACATAATGTTGCCATGCTTGGGTTTATGTTCAATGACAGAAAAGGTAATAACTTCATTTACTTTATTTCCAGGTAAGGTACTCCACAGACTTAAAGAATGAATAAACTTCTAAGTGGCACTTCGACTGACAGAGTATTTTATGAATTTTTTTTTTTAAGAAAAGTACTTGACCAATAATGCAATATTTATAGCTCAGCTGACTCAGCATAAGCGCCATATCCTTATTCATCATAATTGAACTACTTTAATAAGTAAAGAAGGTAGGAAAGAATTGCTTTATTAAATCCCTGGCTGCAATCTAAAAAAGCAACTCATATTTGCATTAACTGGAAAGCTGGTTGGAAAAAGTGTGAAAATACTGTTTTGTGCTAGAAAAGTTTCTACTAAGCAGCTGTTACTCAAGTTTTTTGTTGTTGTTTTTTTCAACTTGCAAAGAACTCATTTAAATAATACTTCTATTTTTTTCTTAATTACCATTGTTGTTGTTAGTTTGGTCATCTTCTTTAGTGGAATGAGAGCATAAGAATTAAAAAACTGGAAAGTTAGGTTAGGACATTAGTTAAAGAAATGGGAATCATTTCCCTGAGTAAAGAAAGACATTGAGAAATTTAATAGGAAACTGAGGACATGGCTTAGTGATAGACTGCGTGTCTAGTAGGTACAAAGCACTGGATTTGATCCAGAGTGAAAAAAGAAAATACAGAGGTAGAGGAGGAAGATAGAGATGGGAGAATGAGAAAAGAGGTGAACATTTGTTTTAAAATTGTAGACAGTTTAGTTTGAGCAGCATAAAGTGTGTATTTTTATGTGAAAATGTCTATAACCAAAGGGATGTACAAATATACCCAAATAAGTATAGGTTTTTTTTTTTCTCCTGAATGCTTAGGCTATAATGTACCTTTACTCAGATTGCTTAAGTGTGATTCTGCCTTGGAGCACACAAACACATGTGATCATACTCTCAATTACCTGTTTTCTCTATAAATCAGACTCATAATGTAACTGAAACTAAAGATTAAGAGATTTGGAACACTTTTATGTCAGAATGATTCAGAAGACAAACTTTATTTGGTCAGCTTTAAATTCTCTTTCTTATTTTTATTTTATTTAAAAAAAATTTATTGACAACTTCTATACTTACATACAAACAATGCATGATATGTCCCTCCCCTCCCCCATTCACCTTCAGAACTCCAGTCTTCATCATATACCCCCCTCTCTCCATTAGTTTCTCTTTTAATATGATGTCATCATCTTTTTCTTCTATTATGAGGGTCTTGCAAAGGTATTGCTAGGCACTACAAGGTCATGGATATCAAGGCCAATTTCTGTCTGGACAGTTGCATTGTAAGGAGGTATACCCTTCTTTTGGCTCTTACATTCTTTCCGACCCCTCTTCCACAATGGGTCCTGAGCCTTGGAGGGTGTGACAGAGATGTCTCAGTGCTGGGCACTGCTCCATCCCTTCTTCTCAGCACTATGCTGCCTGTTTGGGTTATCCCAGTGATCATCGCCATCTGAAAAGAAAAGCTTCTCTAACAAGAAGTGAGAGTAACATTAACATGTGAATATGAACATTAAGTGTAGTGCTTTCAGGGCAGCTTGTTGGGAATAATAAATACATTTAGCCAGACAAGAACAGGGTTTATACCAATAAGGCTCATGACCTCCCCTGCCATAAACTTTTGCTTAGTTTTTTCAATACCAGGCATGTGTTCCCTCCCATAGAAAGGGCCTTCAGTCCAATTATGGAGCAGGCATGCCACTATTGCACCCGTTCAGTCATTGGGCCTGTATGGCCTAACTTGAGTTTTCCAGTGCCCACTGTTTTCACTGCTGATGAATTCTGTCTCCCCTACTGCTTCATGCAGGGCAGCTTTTTCCAACTTTCAGTTGGTTTGATAAGGTTTTCTGCTCAGCACCAGCTTGCTTTCTCAGTGACCTTGCCTCTCAGGCAAGAAATGTTTTCAGCAATAGGGTCTTACTATCTGTTTCTCAAGGGAAACCAAGGGCCTTGGCAATAGCCTTTAATGTTTTTGAAGGCTACCAGGACCTCCTTGGCCAACAACTAACTGGAAGGTATCCCATGAAGTGTTCCACATCCTTAGCCACCAGGGAAATGCAAATTAAAACCACTTTGAGATTCCATTTCATTCCTGTCAGAATGGCTATCATCAAGAAAACAAATGACAAATGTTGGCATAGATGTGGAAAAAGAGGAACACTTCTACACTGCTGGTGGGAATATAATCTGGTCCAGCCATTGTGGAAATCAGTGTGGAGGTTCTTGAGACAGCTAGAAATAGATTTACCATATGATCCAGCTATAGCACTCCTAGGCATATATCCAGAGGATGCTTCTCACTACCTTAGAGATACTTGCACAACCATGTTTATTGCTGCTCTATTCACAATATCTAGGAAATGGAACCAGACTAGATGTCCTTCCACAGAAGAATGGATAATAAAAATGTGGTACATTTTCACAATGGAGTTCTATTCAGCGGTAAAGGAAAATGAAATTATGAAATTTGCAGGGAAATGGATGGATTTGGAAAGGATTACACTAAGTGAGGTAACCCAGGCTCAGAAAGCCAAATGTCACATGTTCTCTCTCATATGTGGATCCTAGCTACAAATGTATAGACTTGTGTGTGAACTGGAACCAAAAATTGGTAGCAGAAGCCAGTAAGCTGGTAAAAGGCTATAAGGGAGGGAGGAGTGTATGGTATTGCACATATGTAAGTAGAAGAATAGATTACAGGGAGGGGAATGGCCTAAGTGATGCCATGGGAAAAGAATGCATAAAAGAAGGGCAGGGGGAGGGTCAATCAAAATTCAAGATAGTGTGAATAAGACCTATGTAAACCTACTTTTTTGAATGATGGCACATCCAGAAGCTGTAGACTGTTGCTAAATTCTCTTTTTTAATATTTTTTTTTTACTTTACTTATTTGAGAGAGAGAAAGAGCCAGAGAGAGAGAGAAAAAAATGGGTGTGCCAGGGCCTCCAGCCACTCCAAATGAACTCCAGATGCATGCACCCCCTTGTGCATTTGGCTTACATGGGTCCTAGAGACTTGAACTGGGATCCTTTGGCTTTGCAAGCAAACACCTTAACTGCTGAGCTATCTCTCCAACCTGGTCAGCTTTAAATTCTATGGTACATGTAGGCACCATGAAATTTCAATCTCACTTGCAATTAGAGAAACAAATAATGTCTAATTTTTTTAAATTTTCTCTAAGTTCTTAGAACTGCCACTCACTCTCAAAAATGATATGAATATTATATAATTTATATTTATGAATAAATGTAAAACCTATTCACAAGTCGTAAAAGTATTTGGATGCATTCTATAATCTGTGAGACATTTGCATTTGAATTATTTTGTTTTTGGAAAAGGTCTTAGTTCCAAGAACAATATTAAGTGAAATTTAGTAAATAAAAATTATCCAGTGTCAGGTCACATGTATTCGTTAAAAAGGAATTCTTTTCTTTGTTATTTGTGATATGACAGTACTTTTTCTTTGATGAACTCACATGGCTTGTACTTCTTTTTATATGTTTGTCCCAAGATAGAACTAATAAAAACAGAAATTTTCAAAAGTCATCAGTCTGAGAAATAGAGGATAAATCTATGTGGACATCTACTTCTTGAAGTCTTATACCTTGAAGGCAGTGGACAATAGGAGAGCATGACATGCAGTGGATTCTTACTTTAGTTCCAGTAGGTACAACTTACATATAGTGTAGCTTAAAAATCTCTAAAGCAGCAATTTCTTCTCACAGAAATGAAGCTATTGAGTCAGATGCCCTCTAAGGCTACTTTTAAGCTTCATGAATATATGGATTAAAAGTTAAAAATAAAGAGTCCAGGAAATATATAATCATAATTCCCCAAAGCAAGAAGACATCGTAAAGAGCATATAGCTTCAAACCACTTCCCCTGTGTGTGTCCCTGATGACGATCACTGATGTGGTAATTGTCTATTATTTGCATGAGAGAGTCTGGAAGAACATCTGACTTTTGAGAACACCAACTATGAGAATAAGGGAAATACGTTATCTTTTGGGAACTGCACTGTCAAATCAACATGTTCAAGAGCCAAGAAAGACAAAGTCACCTAAGACAGTAGGTGTTTCTCATCCCAGCAGGACTACAGTGTAACCATTTAGATGTTTTAATATATCCAGAGCAAAAATGTGTTTTGAAAAGCAGTAGAATTTGTAATTCTTAGAAGAACAGAAAAATGAGCATTATTGGCAAGTGATGGCAGGACTCATGCACGCCAAGTCTGATGGAAAGTGAGGCTATGTTTGGTATTTCCATGTAAATAGCAGGACCGTTATGAGATGAACACATCACACTGTTGTAACTAATCCTATTAGATTTTTCTGCTCATCCAATTCCCCATGTCCAGACTTCCTGCTCACCAAGTTAACCTTTGGTTATACTCTAGCATTTTCAGCATGTCTACTTTTTTGGAGAATGGTTACTGACAACATTGTTTCTTACTTTGTCCTGCCTCTATCATGAAAACTTTTTCAGGAAAATTAAAATGGATTTCTCATTATAAATTGACTTCCCATAAGTTGAACACCAGGAGAAATTTGTTCCAGAGTAAGTATTTAAGTCTACAAGTTTTATTTCTCTCTCTCTCTCTCTCTCTCTCTCTCTCTCTCTCTTTTTTTTTTTTTTTTTTTTTGGTTTTCCCAGGTAGGGTTTCACTCTAGCCCAGGCTGACCTGGAATTCACTATGTAGTCTCAGGGTGGCCTTGAACTCATGGTGATCTTCCTACCTCTGCCTCCCAAGTTCTGGGATTAAAGGCATGCGCCACCACACCTGGCCTTTATTTCTCATTTTTAATTAATGAATACGCAACCCAATTTAGTAATGTGATCCATGCTCACAGTATGGAAATCCATCAGGCCTTCAGGGTAGAGGAATAGCTTTGTGTTGAGACAGTTAAGGCACTACCTAGTGAGGTTTATTCAATCCACATGGCTTTCTTTAGTGAATCTCTTCCAGGTTAAGGTCTAAATGTAGAAAGAAATCTAATGAAGAAAATGTAATCTTGTCTTGTAGGTTGGAGATCAGTTAATTTGGAGGGAAGGCAGATGTCTAAGTATGAAAACATAGTATGTCTTTCAAACTAAACTGGCCCCTAATATGTAAGGGCATCAAAGAGAATCAGTATATAATACATATTAGTTTCCTAAAGGCACAAAAAAAGTCAGAAAAACAAAGACTTGATTTTGTACATCATCACTTGACTAGTTCCCAGTA
Organism: Orientallactaga sibirica; assembly: GCA_036365145.1. Taxonomy (NCBI): domain Eukaryota; kingdom Metazoa; phylum Chordata; class Mammalia; order Rodentia; family Dipodidae; genus Orientallactaga; species Orientallactaga sibirica. The sequence continues at coordinate 8,992,892 of JAEOAD010000240.1, forward strand.
TAGAGGCTGATATGTAAATGTTAACCTGTGCTGATTTGATGGGGCGTGTTCACATTTACTGCCATTCTGACTAATCACTGCCATGTGATTTTGAGCATAACTGCAATCCACATTTCATGAAAAGATCAAGTACATTTGATCTTGAATAACTTCATTTTTCAATCCAGTGTTACCAAAATTCTACTTTATATGCTTTTCTCATCTACATTTCCTCTTGTTTTAGTTTTTAAAATATTCCTTCCCCAGAACTCTTTATCATACTCTCCTGTATCACCATTACTCCACAAGCATTTTCCATATGCCTCACATTTCTCCTAGATTCTCTTTTTGAGTTTAGATGCTTAATCATCTTATATATGCACAACACTTCTCACCATGTGAACATTATCTTAGACACTATCGCTTCTCCATCCTAAACCTGTGAAACACAGCCACTCCACCAATGGATTTTGGCCTTATTCATAAAAGATAATGAAGGGTTTCCCCCGCCCCCTCCTACTGAAGTCAAACCTCAAATTGCTCTAGAGACATCTGAGAAGATGTCAGGTAAGTATGCCAGAACTCCATGTAATAGGTATCTAAAATTATATTAAGAATGTAGCCGGGCATTTTACCTTTAAAATCTAGGCTTATTTTGGCCACCCTGAGAAATGTAATTCCAGGTCAGCCTGGGCCAGAGTGACCTTCGAAAACCCAAAAAAAAAAAAAAAAAAAAAAAAAAGAATGTATTTTTACCCCAAATCGACTTATTTTGGCTAGAAATGTAACTGACCTTACATGTGTCAGACTATGGGTTCAATCCCTGGCAAGCACACACATGTGTGTGTGCATGCACACATACTCTCTTTTGATTCTCTCTCTCTCTTTGGAAAGGTTATCCTTTTCACATGAATTTTTGGTGGTAGTTATATGTTCAAGAATTTTTTGTTTTTCATAGTCTAATTTGTAACACTTCATATAAAATATTGGTACATTACACAATATGGATCCATTTGCCCAACCTTTATGAAATAGTTATGATCACTTTTAATTGCATCATTAGTATATGCTCTAAGACCAATTGTTAAAATTTTAGCTTTAAGGCCATAAAGAACATAAAGAAATTAAGAGGTATCTATAGTTTCCCAAATATTATCCATTTGAGTATTTTTAATTTCCTCTTGATGCTATGCATTTCATTTTCACCTTCTATTTATTTGGGTTTTTGAAGCAAGGGTTCACTCTGTAGTTCTAGATGGCCTATAACTCACTCTGTAAACGAAGCTGGCCTCAAACCTGTGATGAGCCTCCTGCCTCTGCCTCCCAAGTGCTGATTACAGACAAGCACCTTTCTATCTGCCCAAGTTCCCATTTCTTACATATGCTTCCAACTCAAAAAAAACTTCCTTTGATTCTTCATGTCAGATGTGTCTGCATTTTTCCTTCATTCTTGAAGGAAAGTTACACTGGATATAAAATTCTGTATCAACAGTTCTTTTCCTCTTAGTAATTCAAAAATATCCTGATACCTGCTGCTTCCCATGTTGTTTGATACCATCTGGCAGGAGAAATATCTAGCTTCTCCTTTTTTGTAACTTGTTCTTCATATTTATCCCTTCCTTGAAAATTTATATCCTTCTTCATATGTGGGAAAATTTCAGCCCTTAGTTCTGCAATTTTTTTCTCATTGTATTCATCTTTTCTTCTTCCAAGATTGGAATTACAGAGGTAATGGACCTTTTGTTATTGTCCTACAGATTCTTAAGATTCTGATCTTTATTTTTTCTTTCTATTCTTCTAATTGAATAATTTCATTACTCTTTCTTTGTGTGCACTGACTCACCCCTGCCATCTACAATCTACTATTAAGTATCCATTGAGGTTATTTTTTCAGAGATCATATCATTTAATTAACTTCACATTTGTTTTGTTCCTTTCCTATAATTTCCACTTTTCTGTGTATATATACATACATACTCGTTATAGCATATTTTATTCCTCTGATTTAATGTCATTATAACACATGCTTTAGAATTCTGTTTACTAGTTCTAAAACCTAAGTTACCACAGCTTTTATTTTAGCCAAATGTTTTTTTACTTCAGAAGGTTAGAATTTTTTGGATCTGAACATGTGTGTTCATTGTGGAACTTACCTATTCAGTGTCATTTTTCTATTATAGAGGCTCAGGATTTTTTTTTTTTTTTTTTTTTTTTTACTCCAGAAAGCGTGCCTGTTTAATTTCTGTGTTAGTTTGGGTTGTCAGTGAACTTGGTTAAAGTAAACTTTAAATCAAATTTTCTTCCCTTAAGATCTCTATTTGACTCTGTAATCTTTAATTCTAATCCTTAATTCTGCTGCTCAACTTTCTCCAGGTGTGCAGTTCAGGAGCCAGCCAGAGATTTAGATCAATTTATAAACAGTTTGAGATTCATGCTTTCTGGCTGACACCTGGTTGGACTTCTTATTCGTCATCATACTTCTCTCAGCTGCTATCTTTGTGTTATTCTCAACAGAAATTCTGGGATCTTTATTAGAATTGTATTATGTATACAGAAAGCCATTCCCTTCCTCTGATTATCAGCTCATCTCACAGTCAGCTGGTATTTGCTTACTATCCAGTACCTCCTGGCTGCCTGTATTTCATGTAGGTTTGCTATGGTTATTTGCAGAAGTGTTGGCCTACTACTAGCTTACTTGGCCATATAAGAAGCTGAAACGTGTTTTTATTTTTGTTAGTTTTAATAAAAAGTATTCAACATAGAAAACCTGTTGGGGTGGATTCATATTACTGAGGTAATCATCTTTGCTGCTGCTGTGTTTCCACCTGTATTTATTTAAGCTTCTTGCTCCTAATCCTGCATACCACTGCTGACAATACCAGTGTAGAGGGATACATCTCATGTATAAAATCCTTCTGGTTATTTCCTAAAGACTATGAAAGAGAATGGCTCTGGTTGTGCTGTATTCATCCTCACAAAGGTTAATGGCTTTTCACTTCTTTAAAGAATGAGTTGTTGTCATGGAAAGCACACAGCCTTTGAAGCCATATAAATCTGAATTTCAGTTCAAGGTATAACACTGTACACTTTTCCAGCCTAATGCAAGATGTCGATCCAAATTAGTTATATCACTTATTTAATAGGCAAAATTGTATCAACCTCAAAGAATCCTAAGAGTTGAAAGAAACTTATCAGTACAGAAGTGTTACTTTAAAAAATTTTAAGAAATATCAAGAAGGTTTCTTCCTTCATTATGTGGCTTCCTTGATCCAGTTCCAAGTTAATTTTACATTTTTATACCATACTTCTTATTTATCAATACCATTCAATACTGTCTCACAAAAATGTCTGGCTGCTTAGCACAATGTCATTGTTTCTTTCCCTTTTCTTATTTCAGCTTCACAAATTTCTATTTATTTATTATTTATGAGAGAAAAAGGCAAGAGAGAAACAGAGAGAGAAAGACAGATACTATGCATGTCAGGACCTCTAGCCACTACACATGAATGCCTCTTTTTGCATCTGGCTTTCTGTGTGTACTGGGGAATCAAACATGGGTCATTAGGCTTTGAAGGCAAATGACTTAACTCCTGAGCCATCCCTCCAGCCCATGCATTTCTAAATATCCCTCAAGGATCAGATCACATACCATATACACACATATTTCTTTCAAGGACTTCTTTGCTGGTACATCTTTTCAGTATAATGTTATCTTCCTCATGAACTATTAATATTCTATCTCATCATACATGTCAGCTGTCTTACTTGCTAAATTATCAGCTCCTTCTGTGCAAACAAGCACTTAGAGATAGTATAGTTGCTAGATGAATGAAGAAATAAGATGAATATCATAAAAAATTATGGCTGGATATTTAAGATCTAAAGCCTTATTGTGGTCAGACAAGTAGTTACTATGATACCATATAATATTCAAATATCACCTAAGTTTCAATACAAGCGGCATAGTTATAAATATCCATCTTGAAAAGATTAATTTTGCTTCTTAATAATGTGGATGATTTTAATCTAGACATTCAAATGGTGAAGTTCCAAGGAGTTCTTAGATATACATAAGGAAAAATTCAATGAAGACAAATCAGAGTGAGAAAGGCTGAGTGAAAATTTTATTCCTTGTACTTGCACAAATAAATGCAAAATGATTGTTCTCAAAATAATGAAAGTAGAATTGCAGAGCACAATTTTTGTGTAAGTTCATATTGACAATGGTACCGGTTTTGTCATCACTATTTCCTAACTAACTTTTATTTAATGGTTTTGTAGCAAGTTCATTAAGTTCTTATTTTGAATTGGTTAAATACAGAACTTTTTGTATTTATTTCCCTTTAGATCCTTTTCTTACATTGACATTTCAATACTTGGAGGTTCCTTTCATAGTATTTTGCCATTAAGTTTGAACTCTTCTCATGATAATCTATGCCTTGAAAGGAATATATGCTACAGTTCCAGAAGGCAAACATTTGCAGCAGGCAAAAGTCATGGGAGCTATTGAAAACATTAATGTCTAGGTGAATGAGAGAAAAACAGTTCATAGAAAACTAGTTCTGATATAGTGGCTTTATAACCACTGAGCTTAAAGGAGACAGAGATAAAAGTTGTTCCTTCATTACAGTCATAGCCATTTACTCTCAATAGTATGTTTACACAATATTGACATACATATAACATTCCAGACCAGGTGCTTCAGTAAAATTAGTTTTGGAAGTAAAACACTGGTTTCCTTTTCTGATACAAGAAACCTATATGTAAGGGGTTTGGGTGTTTTGTTTTGTTATGTATGTACTCAGTATGTAAACAGCACATGTTGGTACCATCCTTTCCCTCATCCCTGCCCCGCTTCCAAAGGGACCCTCCTCATTGGGGATGCCGGTCATCCCCATGGAGATTGTGAACATCCATTGTAGGAGCAGCAGTCAGTTATTGCCGTCAGGCAATGTCTTTGTGCATAATGTCCCAACTTGTGGCTCTAACAATCTTTCTGTCCCCTCTTCCACAAAATTCCCTGAGCCATGTTGGGTACATTTTAAGTCTACTTCAGTGATGGGCACTTAGGAGCCTCTGGATCTCTGGTTTGGTAGGTGTTGAGTGTCCTCAGTGTCTATCTCCTTCACCATTGTGCTGATATCAGGTTCACTGAGAAAGCAGCACTCTTGCTCATTTCCCCAATTCCTATGTGGTTTCAGCTGGAGCTGGGGTGAAGTGTGATAGGGCAGTCCTCTGTTTCTCTCCTCAGTTCCACTTCCATCGGAAAAAGAGATCCAGACTCTCCAGCAGAGAGTGAAGTCAGCACAGGTTCAATAAGATAACAATTATTAGTTCAAAGAGAATTTAATGGATATAGATCATCTTGTAGCCCAAGATTAGTGGGAGCTTGATAGTGGAAAGCAAACTCATTATCTGGATATGATTCTGACTTGTTTCCAAGTTCCAGATGTGGGTTCCTTTCCACTGAGTGGATCTTTTAGTCAATGCAAGAGCAGTTGGTTACTCACCATGGCTGTGTGCCACTATCACATTCAGGTGAGCATCACATCAGGTTGTTTGTTTCTGAGTATCTTAGACTTTGATTTGCTCCGACTGATGTTGGTCATTTTCCCACAGCAGCTCATGTAGCACTTTCTGGCACTAGACAAGCTAACTGTCTGATGACTGGCTCTCTTCCAGATACCAGCCAGGTCTTTCCATGTTCCCTACAGACAGCATATGGTGTCTTCAGCAGTAGGATCTTATCATTAACCTATGGTGGGTCATCAAGTGTTCTGACAGAATTCTGTCTTGTTTTGGAAAACCTTGTAGGACTTCCTGATCAACAGTTCACTGTGTGTATTAACCACATCCTGGTACTGGGAGTTACAGGCCAGTGCCAAGGAAAAAGAAAGAAAATAGGAGAAAGAAAAAAGAAAGAAAGGAAGGAAGGAAGAAGGAAAGAAGGAAGGAGGAAGGAAGGAAGGAAGGAAGAAAGAAAAGAAAGAAAGAAAGAAAGAAAGAAAGAAAGAAAGAAAGAAAGAAAGAAAGAGAAAAAAGAAAGAAGAGAAACTTAAGGTTAGGCTTCATCCCGCCCTCTTCAAGGCCCTTCAATATGTAAGGTTTTACACAAGTACAAAAAAATTTCTTCTAAAACTTCCTGGAACTATTTGCCAATTTAATCACCACATTGAAGAAGCAATTGTTATAGCATAATTATAACAGCAAGTTATTTTCAATTAAGAATCATTACTTTGGGGCTGGAGAGATGGCTTAGGGGTTACGGCGCCTGCCTCCTAAGCCTAAGAACACTGGTTCTAATCTCCAGTGGTTCCAATCTCCAGTTCCCACGTTTAGCCAGATGCAGTGACGCAAGAGCGCAATGCCGCACTTGACCACAAGGGGGCGCGCACATCTGGATTTCGTTCACAGCAGCTGAGACACCACTGACGCGCCCGACTCTGTCTTCCTCTTCCTCTCTCTCTGTCTCTCTCTGTGTCTCTCTCCAAAAAAATAATTTAAAAATTTAAAAAAAAAAAGAATCATTACTTTGAACCAGTTTTACCTGAACTCTTAGGAAAACATGCACACATCACACACACACACACACACAATCACACTCACACACACTCACTTGTGTGCATTCATGCACATATACAAATTACTTAGGTTTGCAAAGGTCCACAGCCTATGCATTACTATCATTGTAATTCCAGTCTATTCAGAAAGAAGGAAGTAAAATTTCTATATGCTCTGAATGCCTATGCGATCATGTAGGGATTGCACTTACAGAATTGGCTTTAGATAGTTCTGAGAAATGAGCTCTTTGCATTTCTGTAAAAATGAGATATCACATTCCAAATAATTTTGCCAAGAGGCTGTGAGATAATAAAATATTTCATTTTAACAAATGGTCTCTAAAAATGAATCTTAAAAATATTGTTAAATCATTCACTTCTTTGTCCTGTTAATTCCACTTGACTTGAGAGGGGAAAAAATTAAATTCTTAAAAGAAATACTTGCACACAAAAAGTAGAGAGCATACATTTTTATCCAAACCTGTCCTTTCACCAAAGCCAGATCCCTAAAAGCTCCACCGCTCTAGTGATGGGAGCATCAGAGAGCAGCTAGGATGATAAACTCAGGCGTGACAAATAGCTTGGCTAGAAGAAAAAGGAATTGGCACCAGCATGTTTCCTGTATCAAATTGTACTTTTCAAACTTGTCCTATAAGAAATAATTGGCAGGAAAAGTTCTGATGATTATTGGTGTTTCCTACTTCTCTGTTTCCTAATTCTCTCTGCTGGAACTTGGAATCAGAGTGACCTCATTCAAAACACCGTACTAAAGAAAAAGATCTTAGGTAAATTCTAGTTCTGTTATTTACTTGCAATAAATAACTTTGTATTTGACGTCCTTGTGTCTGTAGCCTTTATTGGCTACATTCATTTCATTGTAAGCATCAAATAAACTGGTACTTCTCAGGAACTCAAGTAATGTTAAATTAGAAATGATTTTGTTTGTTAAGCTGTTTGGTTCATTATGTATGCCTAGAAATATTGGCATTCTTTCCCTCTCATCTAACTAACATAGGACTGAATACATAGCATAAGACACCAAGGTGATTCTTACAGTTTTTCTTTTTTATTCCCCTCTGATACAACCAACATGTGTTTAAATAAGGAACATGATAGAGTTTACTAAATTATCTTTCTTCTTCAAATAATTAAGGGAAAACACACATACAAAATCCAACTTAGGGCTGGAGCGACGTCTTAGCAGTTAAGGCACTTGCCTGTGAAGCCTAAGGACCCAAGTTCTCCAGACCCCACATCAGCCAGACACACAAAGATGAGGCAAGTGCAAGATTTCACATGCCTACTAGGTGGAGCAAGCATCTGGAGTTCAATTGTAGTGGGTGAGGCCCTGGCACCTCTCTATCTCTCCCCTTGCTCTGTCTCTTTCTCTCACTTGCTTACTCTCCAAACTAAAAATAAATAAATAAATAAATAAATAAATAAATAAATAAATAAATAAATAAAAATAATCCAATTTATATTGGTAGTGTTGATTTGGAAAACTCATCCGTACCAATAATTACAGTTTATCTATTCTGTGAGGTTTGCAAGTGAAAGATTACTTACTACATTCTACAACTAAGAAAAACTGGGACTCAAACTGATCAACACAGCTAGTTGGAGGTTGAAAGATTTGCTGCATGGATCTAAACTGAGTGCCCATCTTTGTATCACATAGTAAGCTTAAATTTTATAATCCAGAATATTTTAGAGATCATGACTATATGGCCATACTGGCAGGGAAGTAGAACTTAGTACCTAAGTAATTCACTCATAGTTTACACACAATTTACACTGGCTATTAGTATAGCACTGTAATACCTGCTGCAGTTGAAGGTTGTAAAGATACCACTGTCTGTTCTGTTTCACTTTGAACACTGTTCCTGGTAGCAGTCATGTATGGTCAAGTTAAATTTATTATTCCCTAATAAAATAATGAGCTCAAAAGCTTGGAGGAGTTTCACACAATACAAACAAATGAGCATAGCTTACCGAGGCTCAAAAGATATTCTCTTAACTCTGGCTACAGAAAACTAGCAACAACTTGCAAGAGGGAGCAAAAACAAGATTAGAAGCTGTCTTCAGAGAGGTAGTGAACTTCAAACTCCTGCTACTATTGTATAGACAATATTTAGGGAGGCTATTTAAAGTAAAAGTATTCTTTGTTTTCTCTTCTTCCCTAAAAATCTTTTTTTTTGTGTTAGCCTTAAAACAGTGATTCTAAACATTGGCTAGACATGGAAATCACCAAGGGATGTCTAGAAACACAGGAAGGCCCGAGTCTTATTACAACAGACTCAGATTTAATTGGCGTGGATGCCACTGGACAGGGGAAGGTTTGCAGAACTGTTCAGGTGATTACACTGTGCAGCCAAGGATGAAAAACTGCTGTTCAAAGAAGCTTCTTTGGTCATACACTGACAGAATTCCAGCCTAAAATGACTCTAATTTTTATAAAGTTTATACACATTAGGAATTATATTAAATATTTTGCTATGTATAATACATATATACACACATATATACTTATAGTTTATACATATATAAATTAAATATTATATATAAAGTATATTTATACTTTATACATTAATGTCTCATTTCTTTCCTACTCATAGCACAATTTTTAAAAATATATATATTTTTTAATTTTTTTGGTAAATGGCACCATCCTAAAACTATATATGCTTTTAGAATTAGGAGAGAAGTTAGTAATTTTAGATGCTATACTCTTTTTATATACAATTCCATACATGGTAGCAGGGGATCATTTCTCAAACTCAGATAGGAAGTCTCCTGTAGTAGTGTTTGGGACAGAGACTGTTCTAGATACCCAAGCAAAGGTGAGCTATAATTTGTTCTTGAACTTCAGATTTCAGGGTTCTTGTACTGTTTACCTCTTCTTTCAAAATGATCACCAATTGGACTGGAAGAAAATGCATCTCTCTGTTAATGTCAAAAGTGAAAAAAATGCTTTGGGCTTGGAAGATGACTTGGTGGATAAAGCACTTGTCACCAACCATGAGTGCCTGAGTTTGGACCTCTAGAAGCCATTGATAGCTGGATGCTGTAACACATTGTCTGTAATCCCAGAGTGCCTATGTGGAGATGGGAGCTAGAGACAGTTGAATCCCGTGGGAGCAAACACAGCAGTGAACACTGTGATACCCTTCCTCAAGCAAGGTGGAAGGGGAGGACTGGCACCTGAAGTTGTCTTTAATTTCCACACCCATGCCACAGCATGTGCAAATCCACACTCACACATAAACATACATACACACCATAATACATGGACACTACAAATCCCAAAATAAAACTTTGCTTACTTTTGAAAACTTCTTGGAACCCTGTGTTGGAACTCTTTTCTCATTGCTGTGACAAAATGTCTGACAAGAAGCACCTTGTGGAAGGGCTTATTTTGGTTTGTAGGTGAAGGGTACAGTCTATCATGGTAGGGAAGACAAGACAGTGGGACTGAGGTAGCTGGTCACCTTGCATCCATAGTCAAGAAGCACAGAGGAGTGAATGTGGCTGCTCAGCTAACTTTCTCTGTTGTATTCAGCAGAGGATCCTGGGCCATGGAATGGTGATGCCCAGAATAAAAGTGGGTTTTCCCATCTCAATTAACACAATCTAAAATGCTCCTCAGACACACCCAGACATTTGTTTCCAAGGTGATTCTTATTTTAATTGAAATTCTCTTATTTATTATTTATTTTCAAAAGGAAACAGAGAGAAAATGGGTGCGCCAGGGCATCCTGCCTCTGTAAATCCAGATGTACACACCAATTTGTGTGTTGTGTATCTGGTTTTATGTGGGTACTGGGGAATTGCCCTGGGTCTTCAGGCTTTGCAAACAAGTGCATCTAATTGCTGAACCATCTCTCTATCCTTCCAAGGTAATTCTTTTTTTTTTTTTTTTACTATTTTTTTATTGTTTTAAAATTTTTGAATTGAAAATTTCTATACTTACATACAAAAAAAATGTTATTTCCCTCCCTTCCCCCCCATTCCCCTTCAGAACTCCATTCTCCATCACACCCCTACCCTCTCTCCATTAATCTCTCTTTTAATTTGATGTCATCATCTTTTTCTTCTATTATGAGGGTCTCACAAAGGTATTGCTAGGCACTGCAAGGTCATGGATATTGGAGGCCAATTTCTGTCTGGATAGTTGTATTGTAAGGAGTCGTACCCTTCCTTTGGCTCTTACATTCTTTCCGCCCCCTCTTTCCCAATGGGCCCTGAGCCTTGGAGGGTGTGACAGAGATGTTTCAGTGCTGGGCACTCCTCCGTCCCTTCTTCTCGGCACTATGTTGCCTTTGGGGTCATCCCAGTGGTCATCGCCATCTGAAAAGAGAAGCTTCTCTAACCAGAAGTGAGAGTGAAGATGAACATTAAGTGTAGTGCTTTCAGGGCAGTTTGGTGGGAATAATATATACATTTAGCCAGACAAGAGCAGGCTTTATACCCTTAAGGCTCATGACCTACCCTGCCATAGACTTTTTCTAAGTTTTTTCAGTACCAGGCATATATGCCCTCCCATAGAGAGGGCCTTCAGTCCAATTAGGGAGCAGTTGGTTTCCCCAAGAGCAGACATGCCACTATTGCACCAGTTCAGTCATTGGGCCTGTATGGCCAAACTTGAGTTTTCCAGTGTCCACTGTTTTCATTGCTTATGATTTCTGTCTCCCATACAGCTGCATGCAGTGCAGCTTTTTCCAGCTTTCAGTTGGCTGGTCTATAGGGAGAAGGCTTTCTGCTCAGCACCAGCTTGCTTTCTCAGTGACCTTGCCTCTCAGGCAAGAGATATTTTCAGCAATAGGGTCTTACCATCTATTTCTCAAGGGAAACCAATGACCTTGGCAATAGCCTTTAATGTTTTGGAGGCTACCGGGACCTCCTTGGCCAACAACTCACTGGAAGGTATCTCATCCCAGGCACTAAAAATTTTCTAGACACAGTATATAGCTTCTGGATGTGCCATTATTCAAAAGAGTAGGTTTACATAAGTTTTATTCAGACTATCTTGACCTTTGATTGACCCTCCCCCTGCCCTTCTTTTAAGCATTCGCTAAGTGAGGCCAAGGTGATTCTTAATCCCATACAGTTGTCAAGATTAACCATTACAAAAGTGGTTCCATTTCTTGATATTTAGAACCCAGTTCCCTTCTCCTCTCTTGCTACTGAGAAAATGATGTCCAAGGGCAGTCCAAGGCAGTGTCCCAGACTGGCAACTTCAATGAGAGAAAAGAAACTGAACATTCACTGGTTCTAAATGTAAATGTTGATTTTCACATGTATATTCTATATAATTTCTATATTAGTTTGGTATACTCTATAACAAATTAGCCTAACCTTAGTTTTAGGATTATATGAATTTATCCTCTCATAATTCTGGAGATCAGAAGTCTAAAGTAAAACTATGAAAAGGGAGCAGTCAACCCACTAAAATGACCATTGTCCCTCAGCTTCTGAACAAATGATCCTGAACATGTTTTAGGTGATAAAATTCACCTTAAGGCTGTTCCTTAAATGAATGGGCCACAACAGAAGCACACCAGAAAAAAACCATCAACAGAGAAAAGGGCTACATAAAACAGAGAATGATGGCAATGTATTACAGCAAGAACAATAGGCTATAGGAAATTTGAGGCTGAAAATGAAAATGAAAAAAGTATGATAACTTTATGTATGTGTATGTGTACAACAGGAGTGTACAGGTGTTCCTAGATACACCCACCCTTATGCAGAGGCAAGAGGAGAATATCAGGCATCTTTCTACATTACTCTCCCAATTCACTTGAGACCCTGGTGTTGACATTTTTTGGTCAGACTGGCTAAGGAGCAAGCTCCAGTGATTTTCCTGTCTCTGCCTCCCTTAGCACTGTGGCAACTTGTTTTCCATGTCTTCATAGTTTTTCTGGCTTACTTTTTCTGTGTTGGTAAGAGAGGGAATACTAGGCCTTTGCAGGTTTTCTCAACCATTATATTTCTCAGTTTTCATTACTTTCAGTCTCAGAAAGAGAAACCCTCTCCCTTCTAATGTTATTTCCATGTCTAGACTCTGACTGGTCATACTTGAGGCATGGTTTTTCCATTTTCCAAATCTCTGTGTTTAGGAAAATTAAGTACTATTATTTGTCAACCTTTTCTTCACAAGGGAAGGCAGACCATAAAACAGAAGTAGCATTTGATTATCAGTTTAAAAAGGAGTGTCATATAGTAGACAATAATCCATGTCCCATACATAAGGAAAACTTCATATATTGTTAAGTATATGTGTTCAGCAAACTCACAAAAGTAAGGGATGGATGGTCATGCTTAATGAATATACTTATAGAGAAGGTGAGAAAATGAGGCCATCACAGAAGTGAAGTCAATGGGGTTAGATTGCATTATTTGACCCTTGAAGAAGAATAAGAGTTGAAAGGGTAACATTGGAATAAGATTTATGAGAGTGGGGACCTCTAACTGGCTCTGCTAATTAACTGCAGATATAAAAGTTTCAGGGTCCTTTGCAACTCCAAGGATTGTAGAAATGTAATGTGAGCTCATTGTGACAATGCTTAAGTGCCAATTTTTCTATCCAATCATGAAATGATAGAATGGTTTAAAGAGAAAAAAATACAGGAGCTTTACCAAAGACCTTAGGAGGTATGCTTTTATTATTTTCTCAAATATGAAGAAACATTTCAAATTACCACCAGAACATGATTAATTTTCTGTACATTCCCCAAAGCAAGAAATATAACTATAACTTTTTAAGATGGAACTTTTAATTTTGTCTGCTTAGTGTCATCAAAATGTTTGTGATCCTATTTGCATTATAGTTCTGCTTGTCTTGACTCAGCAGATGTACCTGTTAAAATCGTAGGCTTGAATCTAAAACTATCACTTGGGCAAATGGTTATGATATACAAATAAAAGTGAACTATGTTTTCTCACTGGTCCTTTTAAATAGACTACAATGGCTCATTTATGGGTTAATTTCTTTAAATTTCCTATTTCAACTTTATCAAATCTATATTCTTATACTTTTGTTTGCTTTTGTACTAAGAAAATCACACCACTCAGATGCATATTCACATATCAAAAATACCAAATGGGAAGAAACTACCCCTTACTTGAGCCTCCCCCTAAATATTGACCTGCATTTGCCTCTTGCCTTCATGACTCACGTGCAGCATTAATTCCACTAAAACACCAAATACAATTGTCAGAGTCTCATCATCAACTGCAATGTAATGCTTGAACATAATTTCTTTCTTTCCTTAGGACATATTTACTCTTAAAGAATCTAAAGTTAAACTACACTGGCGACAACTGTCTGGATGGCTTGACTACATGTCAGTGTCTTAAATAAACTGTCCCTTACTGCGACACAGAGTAGCCAGAAACAGAGAGATTATCACTCTGAAAGTGATTCTACTGATCAGTGAAGAAAAAAATATTAGACGTAGTCACTGAGATTGCAAAAGATAGCCCTTTGTTTCTTTGTATTTGGTGAAAAGTAAATGCCAACAGGAAGTCACCTTCTACAGCTCCTATTCTTTCCCCTATAAAACATGTAGCATTTATTTTCTGTGTGTGTGTGTGTGTGTGTGTGTGTGTGTGTGTTTGCATGTTCACATGTATCTGGGTGTGGGAGTATATGTGGAAGCCAGAAATTGACATAATCAAGTGTCTTTCTCAATCATTTTCCACCTTTTTTTTTTCCAACGTAGGGTCTCCCTGTAGCCCAGTCTGACCTGGAATTCACTATGTAGTCTCAGGGTGGCCTTGAACTCACAGTGATTGTCCCAACTCTGCCTCCCAAGTGCTGGCATTAAAGGTGTGCACCACCATGCCTGGCTTTCATCTTATTTTCTGAGTGAGTTTCGCACTAAACCTAGAGTTCAACAATACTGTTAGACTAGCTAGTCAGCAAGCCCTAGGCATTCAACTGCCCCTACCTCCTCAGTACTGCATATCACACATCCATTTTCATATGGTGGTGGGGATCTGAACTCAGGTCTTCATGCTTTCATGGGAACTGATTTATCCACTGAAGCCATCTCCCCACCCCCCCAGCATTATGCCTTAAAAAGTCTGCAACCAGATGTTAGTTTGTGGTATTACATTAAATTCTAAAAAGTAGTATTTGTTTCTTATATAAAACTCTAAAGAAATAATTGGCAGGCTGTGAGAGTAAGCAGGAGTATAGTCAATGAAGTAAAAGCAAGAAAAAGGAATGGGTTCCAAACGCCTTATTCAAACAGCTCTTTCTGCATTCAGTTCATGAGACTCTGGAGATCAGCTTTGAATTAAGTAAATTCTGAAACTTCTGACAAGATATGGTATAAATAAATCACAGAAACATGATATAATCTTATTAAGGGGCAGTCTTGTGATACCAGAGCTGCTATCATCAGCTTGTACAATACGGATTCATGGACCAAATAAGCAGCATTTCCATGCCCAAGTATGTAAATCCATCTACTTAACACACATTTAAAGGGGCATTAAGCATCTAGGAAATCTATTCTGTGAAATGGCTCATGCCTCATTGAACATTTCCCATACATGAATAGTTGTCTAAAAGGGGAATTTGCAGATACCATGAGAGCTGACAGACCCTCTCATTCTGTGAAATATAGTACTTACACAATGATGCTGAATTCAGAAATACATAGCCAGGTAGAATTTTATTTCAGATTAAAAAGGTAGGTTTGCTTTGAATGCCCATGTGCAGGTATGCAAGTTGTGCTATGCTCTTAAGCGTGTATCTGGAGGACTAACCAGAGGCTGAAATACAGACACTTTGCTCACTAAACCCTTTTTTCATGCAGAGAAAATGCAGGCCACAGCCCTTGTAGGATATGGACATTATTTTTGACATTTTAGATAAGGACTTTTAACTTGTTTTTGAAAAATATAAATAGCAAACAAGTAATGTGGATTAATTATAAGAAAAATATTTTTGATACTGGTACATTTGATACTGGTATATACAGCAAATCCAGAAAGAAAATAAGCAAATAATTTTGCAATCACTAGTATGAGGAAAAGACCATAAGATTTGGATTGAAACAAATGAACGTTTCATCCCAGTCCTAGGTTTTCCTTAGCAAACCACTGAAATGATCAGCTTCCTGTTTCTCTCACACTGTGTTTGAATGTTCCCTGAAGAATTATAGTGAAATGAAAAGAAAGATTGTATGTAAAGTGAATAGACCTTGTTTTCATCCTCCACCTTCTTCTGCAATGCATTTTCAAATTGTTAGCCCTCTGAGCAAGCTTTCTAGACTACGTAAACATGTTCTGGGGATTTGTGGGCATCATACTCAAAAGGATGCCCTGCCATTCATTTCCAAGGTAATTAGCAATCATATACCCTAGCATATCCCAGTCTTCACCTCACCATCACACTGACTGACCCAGGAAGCATATGTACAGACTCTCATTCATATGCACATTCAGATGCATTTACTCACATATCTGCATGCTGATGCATTCACACTCTCACAACCCATACATACGCACTACGTTGTAACCACACAGAACTGTCTACAATTTTCCATTTCCCTTCCAAATTTTATTGTCTTTATATATCTGTTTCCTACTTGAATCTTCTGCTCTTTATGGTCTTGTTAAAATACCAACCTTCTTACTGATTCTTTCAGGATCGCTGAATTAGATGTGACCTTCATTTCTAAGGAATTTTCTTAAATTCATTACATTTCATTGTAGAAATATTCTGCCTTATTGTATAATTATTCCTTATGTTTTAATACCAGATTGTAAAAGTTTTAAAGGCTGTATAAAGACTTCAAAATCCATGTAACATAGAAAATGTTTAAGGAAACAAAATTTTCTCTTATTAAACATGTTGAATTTTTTGTCATTTCGCCCACAAAAATTCAATATAAGGCCAGACATAGTGGTTGACGCCTTTAATCGCAGCACTTGGGAGGCAGAGGTAGGTGAACTGCTATGAGTTTGAGGCCACCCTGTGACTACATAGTGAATTGAGGTCAGTCTGGGCTAGAGAAAAACTCTACTTTGACAAAACAAAATAAAAATCAATATAAAAATTCTTTATATAGTCATATTGTATAATTTATATCTAAATTATATAGTAATATGGAGAGCTCACATGCAAATGTTATGCAATTTTATACAAAAGACTTGTATATCCTCTGATTTTGGAATGGAAGAGTTCTAAGAACCATTTTTTTCATGGACACAGAGGATAGTTGTATCAAGTCTTATCTGTCATTCATCCTTCACCATGATCACCTTCATTATGCTCATGAGCTATGATCTTAATTAACATCCATGAGTTGGGCATTGTCATGTTCCAAAGAAAAAGGTAGGATTAAAAGACCTTAACCATGAACCCTTTAACTAAAGAAGATAGTTTTATATGAATTTATGGTATTTAACCTTGAGACAAGATATGTATGATCTAATCACTCTATCAATCTATTTATTAGTACATGGTATACATTCACGACCTACTCAGCTATGACTTGGGGTCTCAAATTACCATTCCCTAAAATTTACAAAGGCGGTCCCATTCAGTATTACATACCTCCCACAGTACTTCCCTTGGGCCTCATTTCTTCATCTTCACTAGTTTCAATTATTCAGCTTTTAGGCATAAAGTCAGTTGAGTTGCTTATTTTCATAAAAAATAACATTATAAAATATATTCATAAATTGTCCATATGAGTAATGCTGTAAAGAAGGCAAAGCAGTCAGTAAAGATTGCTCGACTGAGCACTTGTTATAAGCATGAGGGGCTGAAGGGCCCTGGGACCACCTGAATTCAATTCTTTAGCACCCACATAAAGAGCTGGGTGTGGCCATGAACACCTGTAAGCCTGGTCCTCTGAGGGGCACAGACCAAAAGTATCTGCTGTGGCTCATGAAATGACAAAGCTCTGGAATCAGTAAGAGACTATGTATGAAGGGAACTTATGCTGAGCAATTGTGGAGGGGCGCCTACCATTCTCTGATCTCCACATACTTGTACTGGGCCTATACACCTGTATATACCGAAGACAGACAGACAGACACACACACACACACACACACACACACACACACACACACACATTATAACCAAAAATAAAGAAGGCAAAGCATGTATCTTTGCTTTCCTGATTGTTGAGTGTGTTGTATGCAAACCAACTGGCTCAAAGTGAAAGGAAAGGCATCCCTGAACTGAGCTTTCTTCGGCTCTTCAAATCTTAACCACCAAATAAGCCACTCATCATGGCCGTGGTATTGTCGAGATGATAAAGTGGAAAGAGGTAGGGATGTTCCTCCATCCTTTACCCTGAGGAGAAATTATTTCTCACTCTGAAATTTGAAGAATGGTAAATAAGTCCTTTTTTCTTTATCTATTGACACTAAGAATTAGGTCCCAAGCATAATTATTCTTCAGAAGGAATGTGATGAGAAGTCAATAGTAATAGTGCTTCTCCCACTTGTAGTGGACTGCTGCCCTGAGACTTTTGCAATTTTAAGCACTTTCTTTAGACACTGATAAACAATTTTTTTTTGTATCTTGAAACCTGTGAAAGCTATTTCTATTAGACTTCACTAGCACTAAATTTAACTCAGTTCTATTTTCCATCTAAAAGTATTTCCCCTGAAAATAGAAAATCAAGATGTTACTTTTTCATTTATCTTTGGGTCTATGAGGAGGAAAAATTTACCCATATGTGCAAAGAAATACTATTTTCTGTTTTAATTGAAGAAGAAAATAAGTACTGTGGTGGTTACGAACAGTAAAAACTATACTTGCTATGGTTTTTAACCTAATTGAATTCAAGTTACTGATCAATTCTACTAGTACTTCAGGTTGTGGGCTAAATTTAATACATACAAAATCTTTTACCAACATGGAAGTTCTAGGTCAAAAATGAAAGACAAAGTGTAACCCTTCATATCTAAGGAACTCTCCTTGTTCCAGGAACCCTGCTCTCCATGGACACAGAAATCCCAAAATGCTCACTCAAATCCCTGTATAAAATAGTACAGTATTTGTATGTAGTCTGGGTTATACTCTATATAGCTTAAATCATCTGTAGAAGGCTTATAATAACACAATGTAAATATATTCTATATAAATTTTATACTCTATTGTTTAGGAAATAACAAAAATTGTATATATGTCACAGGAAACATTTTCCCTGGAAAGATGTGAACACATATCTATTCATCCCAGATAGGGCACAGACAACAGACAAAAATAGAATTGCATCAAAACCAGTTTTGGTGAACCAATGACTTTATTGAGGTTACTTACAGAGCATGCTGAAGGGTTCTATAGAGGAACACGAGTGACCCAAAGACAGCTACATCACTGAAATACCCACTCCTGCAACAGAAGGATCAACAGAAGCTAGGGAAGTCCACTCACGGAAGCTGCATTTCTGGAGTACACTGCCAACCTGCAGGCAGCTGGGCTGATTAGAGAGTCTCTCGGCATAAAATTGTTTTCCCTTTATATAACCTTAGGGCAGGGTCTTTATATACTTCCTGACTTATACAGATCCCTTGGATCAAGGCAAGTTATGAAGAGACAGAACTCACATGACAATATTTGCATTATAAATACTTGAATTATGTATACTCAATACATGTCCATTGAGAAGCCACACTGGATACCTGTCATATCTAAGAATTACTTGCACAAGGACCTGGAGAGAGATGGGTCACCACATTGAGCTTTTTCCCTCACCACGCAGGTAGAGCAAAGAGAGAGAGAGCCGGGCCAGCCGTTTCTCTCTTGAGGCTGAGCGAGAAGACAGGTGTCGGCGACTCAAACCTCCCCAAATCACCGAGGAAAAGAAAACCACATTGAGTCGCGGAGAAAGATATTTATGTGTTTTGTCGGGAGAGGGGGCGGGAGGAAGGGGAAGAGGGGATGAGAGAAAGGTATAAGGGCCAATATTGAGGAGGGGGTGGGAAGAGGGGATGAGAGAAAGGTATAAGGGCCAATATTGAGGAAGGGGGTGGGAAGAGGGGATGAGAGAAAGGTATAAGGGCCAACAGTATTTCATCACGTCAGCAGCAGCTGGGTGGAGGCAGTTTCAGCTTAGGTGCTGAGTCAAGGGCAGGTACTCAGGCTCGAC
Organism: Orientallactaga sibirica; assembly: GCA_036365145.1. Taxonomy (NCBI): domain Eukaryota; kingdom Metazoa; phylum Chordata; class Mammalia; order Rodentia; family Dipodidae; genus Orientallactaga; species Orientallactaga sibirica. Next base: position 9,012,558 of record JAEOAD010000240.1, read on the forward strand.
TAGGCCTTACCGGGAATAGGCCAAGATTGGCTGGGCTAACCACTCGGCTTCACACGGGCAGAGCCCAACATCTCCCCTTTTGTTTTTGTAAGAACGGTGGATGGCATAGTCCCTGTCCTAGGTTGTTCCCCTCTGGGAACCTTACCCGTCTCTGGGCACTATGCCTCTAGCCCGTTGACCACTCCACGCCCTGTCTTAGGTTGCCTCAGCCTGTCTGAGAGCTTACCCGTCGTTGGTTCGATGGAGGGCGGGGGAGGGATGTTAGGTGGATAGCCAGTAAGTGGAAAAGCCATTGTCTTTGAGTCGCAAACCTGTGGTGCCTTGGCCTGATGAAGTTTAATTGCCTCAAGCTGTTGGTGAATGAATTGTGTAATCTTATTAATTACACAGGGCCCTGAGAGTGAGGATAAGAAGAAGGAGGGATTTAGGGGAGGGAGAAGGTAGGGTAAAGAGCAAGAAGGAGGAGGGGTCCAAGGGGAGGGAGAAGGTGGAATAAAAGCCATGTAAGCTCGTCTACAGCAGGTTGTCTTAGGAGTCCCGACTCCTCTTCTGTAAATCTCTCTGGAGCTTTTCTGGCTTCATTCAGGTCTAGTAGCATCCATACCTTCAGTTGTTCCTGGGGAAGAAATAGAGGCATAGTTCTCAGGGGTGTGACACTCCCTGGAAGATTGATTATTATCATCCCCTTGTTGGGGTAAATATTTTAAGTCTCTTGCCGGTACCCAAATAGGTCTTTTTTCCTCTTGAGGAAAGACACATCCAAATCCTCTCCCTGCTGTGAGGAGGGGGTCTGGTCCCCTCCATGCCCCAGTTAATGGGTCCCTCCATTTGACCCAGATGGAGCTGTAGGTGACAGCTGAGGTCCAATGTTTTTGAAAAGGGGACAAGTGTCTATCTTCTTTAGAAAAATTTAAAATATTTAGGGTTAATAATGCCTTTTTAGTTGGTCATGTGGGGGTAGAGATTCCCCCTTTTGTTTTTGTAATTGAGATTTGAGAGTTTGATGATATCTTTCCACGATGGCTTGGCCCCGCGGGTTATATGGGATGCCTGTGGAAAGTGAGATTTTCCAGGTTTGGAGGAAATCTATAAAAGTTTTGCTTATGAAGCAGGGACCATTATCGGTTTTGATTTGATCTGGCAATCCAAGGGTGGCAAAGCATTGAAGCATATGGCTAATAGCATGTTTAGTTTTTTCCCCAGCATGTGCTGATGCCCAGCAAGCATGGGAGAAAGTATCAACTGAGAGAAAAATATACTTAAGTTTTCCAAATGGAGAATAGTGAGTAACATCAATCTGCCAAAGGTGATTAGGGCGTAGTCCTCGAGGATTGGCTCCTGTAGTTTGAAGTGGAGGTACCTGGAAGAAAGGCTGACAGGATTTGCAAGTTCGGACAATTTTTTTAAGGTCCTTGACTGGCACATGGGGATATTTATGTTTAAGGCCCTCCAATTTATATGAGTTAATAAGTGGAAGTGTGTAGCTTCTGAGACTGTATTACATTGAGGCTGAGAGGCCAGTTTGTCAGCCAAATTGTTTCCTTTAGAGAGGAATCCTGGTAAATTTTGATGGCCTCTGAGATGTTGAAGAAAAATGGGGTTAATTCTTTGTTTAAGTAGGGAGCGGGCTTGAATCATTAATGGGGTTATAATATTGGAGTCCAGTCTAATATGGGCCTCAATTAGGTTGGGTAACAGGTTAACAACATAAAGGCTGTCAGAAAATAAGTTAAATGGCTCCTGAATAGTGTCCAAAGCCAAAACGACAGCAAATAGTTCTTTAAATTGTGCTGATCCTGTGACCTCATGGGAGATAGACTTTATGGGTATAGACTTTTCTCCCCTCCTTAAGGGAGGATAAACAACTAGGGAAGCTCCCAAGCGCCCCCCATCAGTGAATACGGTAAGGAAATCAGGGTTGGGTTTAGATAAAAAGTCTGGGGGTCTCCATTCCAACCTAGAGAAGGAGCTCATCCATTTATAAGGACCATAGTGACAATCAATTATACCCAGAAACCCTCGAGGGCAATAGCAACCCTGTTGTTATTTCTCTGAAGCCAAGTGAAGTCTGTTACCTTAAAGGGGGTGACAATGACATGAGGCTCCATGCCAAACAATCGGACAGAGGTGTCCCTGCCCTTTATAATGCAGTCTGCAATCTGGTTAGTTATAGAGTAAACTCTGGGGACTCCACCAAGGGAGAGGTGAATCCATTGATGGGTTCTCCTTCCTGGGCCAACAGCGCAGTGCATAATGTTTCCCCAGAGAAAATACAGAGGGAGATAGGTAAGTTAGGATCAAACCTCTTTAGGACAGCAGCATCAATGGCCCATTGTACCTTATGTAGAATTTGTTCATGACGAGGGGCAAGGTTATCTGAGAGGAGAGAGTAAGACCCTTTAAGAGGTCAAATAAAGGGGACAGTTCCTCAGTAGTTATGGGTATCCAGGGCCTCATCCAATTAATTTCTCCCAGCACCTTTTGGAGTTGAGGCAAAGTATAGGATTTTTGAATATGGAGCTGGGGTTTGACAGGAGAAACAGTATCAAGAGATAACCTGGAGCCCAAAATCTTGAAGGGAGAGGCAGTCTGTACCTTTTCTGGAGCCACTTTAAAATCATTGGCCTGTAAAATGGCAAGGCATTTAGCAGTAAGGTCTTGAGATCAGATGGGTTGAATGACCTAAAATAATATCATCCATATAAATGTAGAATAAAATGTTAGGATGATTAATCAAGGAAGAAAAGATATGAGACATGTAATATTGACAAATGGGGGGGCTGTTAGCCATGCCTTGAGGTAAGACGGTCCATTCAAACCTTAGGTCTGGTCCATGAAAGTTTGTTGAGGGTATGGAGAATGCAAATTTTTCTATATCATCTGGATGTAATGGAATAGAGAAAAACAATCTTTAATATCGATAATGGTTAAGTAATGGGTGTTGGGAATGGCTGGAATCCAAGGGAGCCCTCTCTGGGGGGTCCCAAAAGCTATCATTCTCTCATTTATTTTTCTCAAATCATGTAAAAGTCTCCAAGAGCCATTAGGCTTCTTTATAATAAAAACCGGAGAGTTCCAAGGACTTGTTGAAGGTCGCACATGTCCTGAAGCCAATTGTTGTTTAACGAGTATATGAAGTTGTTTTAGTTTAGGGGTAGGTATAGGCCACTGCTCGACCCATACGGGTCCCCAGGCACCCATTGAATCTTAGGAACTGGGGGTGAGCAGTGGCCCTTAGGATTGGGGTGAACCTGAGAATGTTTTTGTTTAATTTTTTCAAAATGAGGATCATCTCTATAGTTAGGATGGTAGGTCCCTCCTTCCTTAAACTGTTTATTTTCTTTCTGGTCAAGTCTATCTTCACAGAAAGCCCTATGATTAGTAGTAATATAAGCCTCAGCTCCCCAAGTATATCCTGGCCTAGGAGGTTGGCTGTTAGGCCTGACACCACTAGAGGGCGCACCTCCCCACTATTATTGTCAGGGTCAATCCAGGTCTGCCAGTTAGCAGTTTCCCATGACGTAGATTGTCCGCCCACACCCAGTAGGGGTGGACCCGGGACTAACTGCCAGGAGGGAGGGACTCCTCTTTTCTTATCACAGTACGGTCAGCCCCAGTGTCGATGAGAAATTTGAAAGTTTTTCCACCGACTGTTAGGTTCATTTTTGGTCTAAGTCCGGGTGTCAAAGGCACAGTCCAGTGTGTTTTGATTACCTTTTTCCCCTTATTTAACGGGGCTGGGGATAGCCCTGGGGAAGTTTAAAGGTTCACCATGAAGGCTAAACTTGATTTGCAATCTCTGGCCCAGTGAAGTCCCTTTTGCATCGAGGACATGGCGTATGGGCAAGTTAGGGGTTGAGGGAGTTATTGGGGTGCTTTTCCTATTGGGGCATTCCTTTTAAAATGACCCTCTTTGCCGCACCCAAAGCAAGATTGTCCCCTCCCCCCTGAGACCTGTTGGAGTGCACATTCTAGTGCAGCCATGTCCTCACGGCGAGAAGCCTGTAAGGCTGATGTCATAACTTTGATCTGATGAGAGGGGGACCCTACATCTTGGGTGGCTACAACCCATCTACTCATAGAGCGGTCCTTGAGTCCAGCGCAGGCCAACTTATGATCGCCTGTCATGCCTTCCCAGACCAGCATTTTTGCAAATTGGTCTCTCAGAGGGGGCCAGGGGAACTTTCTTTGTAGGCTTTTTTCGACTCTCTCTATGAAAGTGGCCAAATCCTCACCGGACTTTTGGGTGACTCCTGTAATGGGGGGTTCAGAGGGGCCCTCCTCTAACTTTTTCCATGCAGCCATTCCCAAAGCCCGCATTTTGATCTCGATATGGATCAGGAATGGCAGCCTGCTGAAGACCGGTAGAGAACTGGTCAGCAGTGCCCGAGAGCATTCCAAAGGTGATTGGTACTGGGGCTGAGCGACTTGGTTTCGCTCAGCTTGAAGGTGACACTCATCCTGAAAAAAAGCACACCATTTTATGTACTGCGAGCCAGAGAGAACAGCTCAAGCAAGGTTCTTCCAATCTTGAGTGGTACAATGATAATGAACTAAACCCTGAAGGATGGTCTCTGCCCAGGGGGGAGTTAGGCCCGTCCTCTGAGACAGCCTTTTAAGATCTTTTAAATTGTGAGCTTCCCAAGGATACCAGGCTGCAGGGCGGTTACCGTCAGGATTAACGTTAACAGGGAAGAGATCGACTATTCTTCCCCGGGCCGCCCTCCCCATGGTAGGGCGGAGGGGCAGAGGCGCTCAGAAATGGATTAGTAGGGGATCTGAGGCGATGGACCTTTAGAGGGCTGAGGGGCACTCTCAAAAGGATTTAGGGGTGAATCTGAGGACTCAGGCTGGGCCGAGGGGCTGAGATTGCTCTCTGTCCCTTCCTGGGTCAGGGTGTCGCCTTTCGACCTCGGAGGCTGAGGTGGAAAACAGCCCTTTAAGGCCAACACAGCCGGGAGGGCCTCCAAAGGGTGGATCTCCCTTTTTCTATCTGAGCTTTTTTATCAGATCTTCAATTTTATCCCAGGTGTCCCAGTCAAAAAGATTACTCTCCGCAACCAGGGAGCAATCTTGAGTAAACAGCCCCATATCTGGAGGGCCTGATTATCAGATAGATTAAGGCCTTTACTTTTGAGTAGAATCTGTAGTGACCCTAAGGCAGGATTTAGCTTAGATAAGGATTGTCCCATGTTATAAAGTTGAGGGAAGAGTATCTTTAACATCAGGGTAACAGTAATGCATAAGAATACAACACAAGCATAAGGTCCCAAAAAGTAGCTAAACATGTTGTAGAATTTTTCTAAGATGGCGCCCCACTCCAATGAGGGGCAGGACACTTTGAGAGTTCTCCAGGTTTGCCCACGTGGTGAGCCTCCTCTAGGTTTGTCCACGTGGTGAGTTTTTTTTTTAGGTCTACCCACGTGGTGAGTTTCTTTTTTAGGTTTGTCCACGTAGTGAGTTTCTACCCACGTGGTGAGTTTTGTTTTTAGGTCTGCCCACGTGGTGCTTCTAGATGGCGCCCCATTCAAATCGGGCAGGACAAAAATGGCGGCACCGCAGAAGCGGTCTGTCGGAAACCCAAAAATGAGAGGAAAGAGAAAAGAACAAGAGATGTTGAAGTTTGGGACGGAGTTTTTATTTAAATGAGGAGGCAAAGCGTTTAAAGTCTCCTTTAGGTCGGGTCCACGTGGTGTGTCCGCCATGAACGTATTTCGTTTAGAAATGGCGGCAAAACCGAAATGGAAGGAAAGAGAAAGGAAGTTGAAGTAAGCACAGATTATAGAAGTAAAGGTTAGAATATTAAATATGAAGATTACCTCATTACTTATGAGGATACACCCGTCAGCAGTCCGATTAGCTCGCCAGCTTAATGTTGAATTTTTCCTTCGCCACGCCAGCAGTCCGTAGTCCGTTTTGAATCCTCACACGCCCTCACATGGGGCAGTGGTTGTTGTGCCCCACGCCTGGGCGCCAAAATGCCGGGCTTTTTTCCTCACCACCGGCAGGTAGAGCAAAAGAGAGAGAGAGCCGGGCCAGCCGTTTCTCTCTTGAGGCTGAGCGAGAAGACAGGTGTCGGCGACTCAAACCTCCCCAAATCACCCGGGAAAAGAAAACCACATTGAGTCGCGGAGAAACGAGAAAACGTCGTTTATTGTCGGGGGAGATATTTATGTGTTTTGAGGAATTGTCGGGAAGAGGGATTTATGTGTTTTGAGGGCCAATATTGAGGAAGGGGGTGGGAAGAGGGGATGAGAGAAAGGTATAAGGGCCAATATTGAGGAAGGGGTGGGAAGAGGGGATGAGAGAAAGGTATAAGGGCCAACAGTATTTTGAGGAAGGCAGGGGTGCTGAGAAGAGGGGATGAGAGCCAAAAGGTAACCATACCGGGCAGGGCCAACAGCACTTTCCTGAAAAGCCTAATGGCCAGGTTTGATTCTTCAGTTTGCAGTGGCTAAAGGCCCTGAAGTGCCCATTTCCCCTCTCTCTCTCTTTCTCTCCCTGTTTGTATTATTCATAGGTAGATAGATAGATAGATAGATAGATAGATAGATAGATAGATGATAGATACTCACACAGCAAATAGTAATTGAATATAGTTAGACTGTACATTCTATGCTATTATACACTGGGCTGTAGAAATCAGCCAGATACAGAAGGAGCATAAGTTTTGTGCAATATAAGTGCTAAACTAGATTAAAGATGGCAAAAGTTGGGGTTTATAAATATGCATATACAAATTCAGACTCCATATGTATTAGGAGGGTCAACATTAAGAAATAAAGAGAATATTGGATGAAAAGTAACAAAATAGGAGAGCCAGGAACCAGGTTTGGGCAAGAGTACTTTCCTAGTATTACTTATTCTGAGCTGTGCTAACACAGACAGATCTCTAGATGAATATGGTTAATTATTACAAATTGTCAGAAACCTCATTATTTGAATATCCTTCAGAGCCTTAGCACAGAGACTAAATTTATCCTTATTAAAGGTAACAATTCCCATTTAATTTCTGTGGTACCAGGAAAGAGATGGTCATTATCTCCTCTGCATTGCAGAATAATTGAAAGCAGTGTACAAATGATGCCTGGGGTCATGAACCAAAGGATTCTCATTCAGTCTTTTACTATTCCCACCATCCTTATCTTGATGTGCAGAGCAAAGGAATCACGTAATTACCATGATAATTTGCAATGAGAGGAATAGAAGATTGGTTGGATTGTATGAGCCCTTTCAAAATTTCCCAAATGTGAATTATTTTTACTCTTTTTTTCTAACTTTCAGTGAACTTAAACACACTCATACATCTCTGTTTATAGAGAATAATTAACATGGACTCAACTAGTGAGAAATCAAATTATACAGTTAATAAAAACTAGAGCTTCAATCCATGATAAGTGACAGTATAGCACCAAGGAAAATTAATTACTGTATTTTAGAGTGAAAGGAATTGGTTGTGTCAGGTCTGATTTTTAGCCTTAAGATCTGTAATAAATTACAGCTCTTCTGTGACTGATATTTTAAAGTGCAAAGTTACACAGAATCATGTAGGCATACCCTAAGACTACATGTTTAGTTAGTTTAACTTGAATTCTTACATTGCTAAGAATATTTGTTACAAATATGCTATAATTTGGATCTTGAATGATCCTGAAATGCCAATGGGTTAGAAGTTTAGTTACCAGGGTGATTTTGTTGAGAAGAGAGGAAATGGCACATTTTGAGTGGTCCACATGTCTTTGTGGACATACCCTTAGAGGATTGTGAGACCTAGACTATCTTCTCTTTGATTGTTGCTGGTTCACATCACTCCTTACCATGTGTTGCAGACAGGTTTGCATTGCTGGCAGAAAGCATCCTACCAAGAGCAACTGTGGGGGGGAAAAAAGAGAAAGAAAAGGTTTATTTTGGTTTACAGGCTTGAGGGAAAGCTCCATGATGGCAGGGGAAAATGATGACATGAGAAGAGGGTGGATATCACCTCCTGACCAACATCAGATGGACAACAGTAACAGGAGAGTGTGACAAACACTGGTGTGGTAGCTTGAATATATGTCCCCCAATATATTTAATGTTTTATTATAGTTTGCATCTGCAATCACCTTGCTAGAGGCAATGTCACTGGGGGCCGGTCTTAAGGTGTTAATGGTGGGTTTGAGATTCCATTGTAAAGATATGCAAATGTGCCTAGCAGGAGTTCCTGAAGTGTGCTGTGTGACCTTTTGGCTGTAGTTTTTGCTCTGTGTGCTGTGGTGGCTGGTTGGCTTTTTCTCTCTCTGCTTAGCCCTGTTGAAAGCAGGCTGCTTTTCCTGCCTTTATGGAACTTCCCCTGGATCTGTAAGCTTCAATAAATAATATCCCTTCCTCCATAACTGTGCGTGGTCTGGAAGTTCATCTCAGCGAACCTGAAGCTGACTGCAACAACTGGCAAGGGGAAAGTGGCTATAATACCCATAAGCTCACCCGCAATGATACAATGCCTCCCGGAGGTGTTAGTTCCCAAATCTCCATCAGCTGGGAACATAGCATTCGGAACAACATGCCATTGTCATCTCACTTCAATCAGAATGGGTCCACTTGATCTTGTTGGATAGGAAACCATCACAAGGTGATTCAGAATAAACCTTTCTCCTTTTGAGTTAATTATATCGAGTATTTTGTCATAGTGATGGAAAGCTAGTAGGAGCTCTCTGTACTTTTATTCTCTCCTGTTCTAAATATAATTTTTAAAGTGTAATCATTTTTTTGAAAATCCCTTTTCATGTTTTTTCCCAGGCCCATATTCAAGTCCCACATGGGTTCTCCACCGAGTGGATGTATCTGTTCCCCCTTCCTTAGTCCAAGGACTTTCCTTCCTTATCCTGACTTCCCTGAATATATGTAATTGTTTATAAACTATCCTACTCAGCCAATTCTTTGTTAAAACAGATAGGAATACTAGGTTTGGAGTCTAAGTACATTACCTGAACCAAAATCCCTGTTATAACTTATTGGTGAAAAAATATTAAAATAGTTCCTTTAAGGTATTTTTCTTAGTCCTATAGGAATTTTCAAAATGTTCCTGATATCAACAATTGATGAATGATCATTGTTAAACATAGCAATTTATATTACTTAATAGCTAAAACTATAGAGATATCAATGGAGGTAGCTTTCTAACAACTGGAAATAGTCATTTACAGTCTTAAAATTATAGTTTATTTTTCAATATTAATTAGTATAATCTAGATAAACCAATATTATCTGAAGTTTAAGTTGTCCTATTTAAATGGCAATCAGTACCTCCCTAACAGCTAAAATGATGTCACATGTAGCATATATAACTCTTAAACACAGAACCATTATAAAGTCTATGAGTGCAATTTTCAATCTTGCAGGATGATCTGACCTTTGCTTGAACACCAGCAGCAGCAGGAATTTATTACTTATCATGCCATCCCCGCCCCACCCCATGGTTCAGAACATTTTTCCACCCTTCTGAATATATACACCAGCTTGAAGCTCTGGCAAACTCTCTGGAGTTAAGAATAAAAATGAGTCATATGGAAACCTAATTTTTTTTTGGACAATGGCACATCCAGAAACCATGGATTGAAAAATATTGCTGGATCTGAGCTAAAAATCTCCTCTGGGGGCTGGAGAGATGGCTTAGTGGTTAAGCACTTGCCTGTGAAGCCCAACGACCCTGGTTCGAGGCTCAGTTCTCCAGGACCCACATAAGCCAGATGCACAAGGGGGGCACACACATCTGGAGTTCGTTTGCAGTGGCTAGAGGCCCTGGTGTACCCATTCTCTCTCTTTCTCTACCTGCCTATTTCTGTATCTATCTCTCTCAAATATATAAATAAATAATAAAATATTTAAAAAAAAAATCTCCTCTGTGTAGTCCAGATGACAGAAAGCTGGAAAAATCTATACTGCATGCAGCTCCGTGGGAGATAAAGAAGTCATCAGTAAAGATAAACAACAGTGGATACTACAAGCCTTAAGCTGAGCCAGCCAGGCCAAATGAGCCAACAGGTGCAATAGTGGCATATCTATTATGGGGGAAACTAACCACTCTAATTGGACTGGAGGCCTGCTCCACAGGAGGAAATACATACCTGATACTGAAAACTATGGGTAACTCATGAGCCTTAGGGGTATAATGCCTCCTGGTATTTGGCTCAATGCATATATTATGCTCACCAAACTGTCCAGTAAGCATTTAATGTTTATACCCATATATTAATGTTACTCTCAATTTTGGTTAGAGAACTTTTTCTTTTCAGATGGCAGTGACCTCTGGGATGACTCAAAAAGCACTGTAGTACTGAGAAGTGACAGACAGAGGATTGCTCAGTACTGAAACATCTCTACCATAACTTCCAAGGCTTAGGTTCCATTGCAGAAGAGGTGGCAGAAAGAATGTTAAGAGCCAAAGGAAGGGTAGGGAGCCTTATTGGATATCCATGACCTCACAGTTCCTGGAGCTACCTACACAAGACCATTTTGATAGGAGGGAAAGATGATGATATCAAATAAAAGAGAGGCTGATTAAGAGGAGGAGGGGTTATGATGGAGAGTAGAGCTGTAAAGGGGAAAGTGAGGGGGAAGAGGTAATTATCATGGTTTGTTGTCCACAATTATGGAAGTTGTCAATAATAAAAAAAATTTTAATCAAAAAAATTTTTAAAGAATAAAAATGATTCTGGGCCAGGTGTGGTGGTGCACGTCTTTAATCCCAGCACTTGGGAGGCAGAGGTAGGAGGATCACTGTGAGTTTGAGGCCACCCTGAGACTACATAGTGAATTCCAGGTCAGCCTGAGCTAGAGTGAGACCCTGCCTCAAAAAAACAAATTAAAAAAAAAAAAGATTCTGATCCCTCTGACTTTTGATTCTTGTTTAAATATTTTAAGGTAATTAGGAAACTCCTTTTTATTCCTTCTCCAGATAATTCAACTCAAATTGTCATGAGGCTTTTCATATAAATTTCAGTTCTTACAGCTAATCTGGGCACAGAGGCAGGATGGCATTTAATCAGGGTCCATCTTTCAGTAAAATCTTTAGTGCCTGGTCAGATACTTCTGAAAGATTCAATCTGAGAAGATCAGATGTCATAGATTGATGGATGATGATACCTTTGTTTAGGCAAAATGAAAAATGTCTCTGAAGTCAGAGAAAAATATATCTTTTAGGTACAAACTTAGTGAACACTGCTACAGTATTAGCATCATGGCATTGATGAACTAACAAGTCCACCACCCCTTCCCTGTTTTCTTTTTAGAACAAGACAAAATGATGGCATTCTTTATTTCCTCAACATATACTTCTATATATACTCTTTTTTCTTAAAGTACAAAAAGGATTTAATGCTCCTTAAAATTGATGATGAGTAGTCATTTTTAAAATTGTTTCTTAACATTTCCTTTTGAATTGTGATCTTTTTACCAGTAGCTCCTTGGCTTTGTATGTTTCCACAGCTGCAAAGGGCTATTTGGAAGTGATCCAAATGAAATAAGTACAAAGACTTAAAGGTGTTTTATTTAGACTAAGAGGTTTATTTATATTTGTCTCCACAAATTTTAAGCGGTATTGATCTATGTGTTTTCCAGGATAAAACAAGACAAGATACAAATCTTACCACTTAAAAAAAAATTCTCTCATGAGAATCAAGTACTACTAAAATATCTTTAAAAGCTTTTTCATCCAAGTGCATGACAAACATAACTTCACTGTAAATGCAATGTGTTTCAGACTAGACTTGGCATATCACCTGACCAACACATCAACTTCTTTCATTATGCTGGGTATGCTTTGAAAAGCATTTGGAAAATTTGGAAATGAATTGTGTGGATTATGCCTCCATAATTTTTTGTTCCAGTGTACTCTCCCTAAGAAGACTCTACAGAGAGGCTGGAGACATTACTCAGTGGTGCCTGCTAGCTAGAGTTCTAATATCCTGCACTCAAGTAAACTCCAAATACAAGATAATGTATGCATTTGTGATCCCAATGTGCATACAACAGGAGGTGGATCCAGGGGAATACAGAAGCTCCAGTCCAGCTAGAATGGTGCACACACTGGCAAAAACAAAGGAGCCACTGTCTCCAGCAAAAATGGGGGAGAGTTAACACCCTGAGTTTGTCCTGGGATGCCCACACATGTGCTGTGGCAAACACATATCCACATATGATATTCATCCACAGATACAAACACACAAACATACTATTTTAAAGAGAAAGAAAGAAAAGGAGAGAGAGAGACAGAGAGAGATGGGGGGAGGGAGAGACCCTGCTCTCTTTGGGAGATGACCTTGAAGTGCTCATTCAGAATCCTGAACGTGGTGGTTTGGTAGTAACAGAAAGGCTGGCCAAGAGAATTTCCTTGACATGCAATAAGGAACAACAGACAATATTTACTTTGAACTATAATTTTATTCTTAATAAAAAAAAAAATAATGTGACCCAGGTTTTTATTACTCTCAGCTTCATTTTTTTTTTTCCTGTTAAATAAGGGTAGTAATTTCTGTCTCTAAATATTGTGGCATAGGCCACATAATGAATACATAAATTTTATTTCATTTCATTTTTATAGTACACATTGCTGCAGCTTTATTAATTAGTTGTAGAATTTACAGCAAACCATGAGATATGCTTGTCATCTTCAAACAAAAAGATTTATGCAGATTTTATAGAGAAATATAGTTAATTAGTATTTTACTTCATCTCCACATAGTTTTGTCCCTCATACTTAGAAAAATGACTACAAAATTCACCATCACTAACATAAATATTTGTTCATTACTAGCTTCCTGCCATGTTTAGGTGATTTCCCCATGAATTCTCTTCCAGAGAATGAAGTGAACACTGAGAAGTACATAAAATCTTATTAGTATCTCTGGTAACCAATTTAACAGGAAGACATTTTGAGCTGTGGATCAAAATGAAATCAGACGCCCAATGCAAGTATATTGATGAGTTAAAATCCTCACTGCTGAGTACGGATCCTGTGCAAGTGAAAAGTTCTGGCTTCAGGAAAACAACGGTACCATACTGGGGCTTGGCTGATAACTGGCAGTGAATATGAGGCCCTATTGAGGAGGTCATTCAGTGTTCTTTAAATGGATCTAAGCCCAAAATAATGTCAGCTGTTCTGTGCCTCAATGCTGATTAAAAAATCCTCACAAATGTGCTTTGAAAACTAATGAAATGGTCACCTTTCAGTGAGTGCTTAAATGGTACAACATGTCTGGAAATAGCTAACCTGTTTTTTGCTTAAGATCCTAGAGAGAATGCAGATCACTTTCAAAGCTTTTACCCTGGAAAAGGAACAGTCACAAGATAGGAAAAGCTACCTGTGGGGAGGGAACAAATAGGAAAGTGAGAAAACAGCAGGGAAAGCTGCCTGAAGAGGTTTCAGTACATTGAGAACTATACCCAAAGAGAAGTTGATCTTTTATTATTATAACAAGCTGAGGAAGTTCTGCCTCTAGTATCTGCTAGCGACTGTGAGACACTCTTGCCAAACTTGGTTCCATTCACAGATGAGGATTCCTAATTTTGAAGGTTAAAAAAATAATCGAGACATTTAAACCTGGAGATTCAATTAACTTTAATATGGTCTGGAAGCTTCCTAATTGAATTCTTTCCATTTTCCCTTGCCTTCTTATTCTTTCCCTTTATTTCTCCCTCTCTTAACTCCTTCTTTCCTTTCTTACTTCTCCAGCAGAGCATTAATATGCATCTCTTGAGCATAAACAGTGACAATATATCCTTAACCCTAAGAGGAAAGAAGCCAGCCTAGCTAACATTGCTGTTGACTTACACACAGAAATACCGAGAACAGCAGGAAGAGGCTCCCAGGAGAAATGGAAAAGTCGCTCTGGGAAAGTACCCTTGAGGTGCTCATTCAGGTGAAGTAGGATATTTAGGATACTAAGCAGTATTGAGGGTGCTTCATTTAAAAACAAAACTGTGAAGCAATGCTCAAGATGCAAAAGACGCAGTGCAGCTGTGAGATAGCAGGGAACACGTTTCTTCTGGACTAAGAATGTGGCCAAGGTAGGATATTGAAAAGTGAAGCAACGGTCTATGCTGCAGCATGGATATTACCTTTGTCCAGTCAAGAAGCAATTAAAAAGCAATATCATTGAACATGTAACACTTTATACTAACTATTCAGTGAAACTCACAACATGGTAAGAAGAAACACATTTTGGTGTTTGTTTGTTTTTTAACTATACATTTTAGGAACCCAAATACACAGGGCTTTCTTTATCTCTCTTTGTAGATCAATATTTGTAATGGTTTCCATACTAACAGGTATGTATTCTAAAAATCTATTCTTTTAAAAATATTTTTATTCATATACTTGAGGGAGTGATGGTATGGGTGTGCCAGAGAATCCTGTCACTGCAAATGAACTCCAGATATATGTACCACTTTGTGTATCTGGCTTTATATGGATACTGGGGAACTGAACCCATGCCAGAATACTTTGCAAGCAAGCACCTTTAAACTCTGAGATAGCTCTCTAACCCTAAAATTGATTCTTTTTTTTTTTTTAAATATTCATTTATTTATGTGCAAGCAGAGAGAGAAGAGAGCCTAGAAAGGGCATGGCAGGGCCTCTAAGCCACTGCAAATGAAACTCCAGTTGCATGTGCCACCTTGTGCATCTGGCTTTATATGGGTACTGGGGAATTGAACCAGGATCCTTAGACTTTACAGGAAAGTGCCTTAACCACTGAATGAATATATATATATATGGAGAGAAAGAGAATGTGGTTGCCAGTGGCTCCAGCGCCTGCATACAAACTCCAGACACATATGCCACCTTGTGCAACTGTCTTATATGGGTCCCAGAATTAAACATGGGTCCTTTGGCTTTGCAAGTATTTTAACTGCTAAGCCATCTCTCCAGTCCCTTTCTGATATGTTTAAGCTTTAATCTACTATAGTTAGTTGTGAGCAAATGTTTATGAAAAAATATAATTCTTAGTTTTAAATTCAGCATTCCTCATAATTCCAGCTCTTACAACCTCAACTATTTAGATAATAGTATTGTTCAATGGCATTTCTCAACTATTTCTCTGACTACTAAAGACTAAATTTATATATTTTTCAACATAAATATTTTAATTTGGGGAGTATTTTCATTCATTAAAATATACTTTGTTCTATTGAATGCACTTGCTTGGCATTCCTCCAATAAAATGAGCATAATGCTATCTTATGGTAAGGAAAATACTGCTTTGGGCTTCATTTTATTCTGATAGTGTTGAACACAATGATCCGAGATTTACCTCCCAGGAGGTTGGTCCCAGAATAAGACTCTGTGGACTACTTACAACATCTTGGTCATCACCTGTATAATGACCATTAACACAGGCTCTTCATACATCTTGCCATGTCTTCTGCATAGTCTACCCAAATCCTACAGTAGACTTGATAATTTTATTATAACATTTCTGGTTTGTGTTTAACAGTGCCTATGATCTATCACTAGCTTAAAAAGAAATCTTTCAGGGCTGGAGAAATGGCTTAGCAGTTAAGGCATTTGTCTACGAAGCCTAAGGACCCAGGTTCATTTCCCCAGGACCCACATAAGCCAGATGCACAAGGGGGCGCATGCATCTGGAGTTTGTTTGCAGTGGCTGGAGCCCTGGCGTGCACATTCTCTCTTTCTCTCTGCCTCTGCCTCTCCCTCTCTCTCAAATAAATAAATATATAAATAAAATATTTTTTAAAAAGAAATCTTTCAATACTTTCTTGATCTGACATTCACATCCTCCCATTCTTCGCCCATCTTGTCCGTTTGATTTTTGTGTCTTGGTTTTTCTTTTGAATTTTGTTTTTGAGACAAGAACCCATAAAATCCAGGCTGCCCTTGAACTTGCTACATAGCTGAGGAGGAAATCAAACTTCTGATTCTTCTGTCTCAGCTTCCCAAGTGTTGGGATTACTGACATGTGTCAAGATTCTCAGCAATTAATAATTAATTACTATAATCACAACTATAGGTGACTATGATGTAGTAAAATGCAGTTGCTACCCTTTCTGACATTCTAGATATCCTAGAAATGGGAAAATATCAATTTTCAATATTATTATGGAGGAAAAAGGAGGTAATAGAAAACTCCAGAAATCCAAAACTATATCTCAAATTGTGAAGCAACACCACCAAATTTATCACTCTTGCCTTTGATGTTCTAATGATAGCCTCCAGTGCTTACTGCCAGAAAAGTCAGATTTTCTTCAAATGCTATAAACTGTGTGTACATTTTAGCTTTCTATTCAAATACTGAAATGCCACTAATATCAACTTCTCGTTTACTTGTCAGCTTTCTTCTTTTAATCAAATGCTTATTAGTTGTTGAGCAATTGGACTTCTTTCATTGACCTGAATACATAAACACCCTGTCAAAAAAAAAAAAAAAAAATTGTGCTAGGAACAGATTTCATGTAATGTATCAGCCCTTGTTATTTTGAAATATGACACAACCAATAATGAGGTCCTTAAATGTGAACTTTTAAAGAGTTACTAAGCAAGGTGAAAAATATATTGACAAAAGGATTTTTTTCATTATATTTCTTTTGGTTGAGAAGTTGTTTAGGGACCAGAAAGATACCTTAGTGGTTAAGGTGCTTGCCTGCAAAGCCAAAAGACCCAGGTTCAATTTACCAGGACCCATGTAAGCCAGATGCACAAAGTGGCACATTCTGAGCTGATTTTATATATTTTTCCTATACATCAACTCGGTATGAGTAAGATTTGATTTCTGCCTTTCTACTTTATTTTATCAAGACTTGTTCATTGAGTCAGAAGTCATAATTTTGAGCTCCATTTTCAAAACACACAAGAATTAAAGGACCCATTAAGTAAGTATGGAGCAAATTATACTCAGGAATTGCTGTTGTCCTTAAAGGAAAATCCACAGGTGACTTTCAACCTGTCCATTTTGCAGACAAGAATTTATAATTTGTGTTTAAAATGTGCTTGTACCCAGAAACTGTTTAAATACCTATAACTAAGTAAATGAGAATTCCAGCATAACTATCCATTTAAAAATATCTATTTGAAGATACTTCCTTACCTAGACTGCACCTTTAAATGCCAAAGTAATATTAGTGAATAAAAGGCCAGAAACTCATAGTAAGAAGAGATGAGAAAAAATTGTCAACTTTTTTTTTTTTTTTAAGTTTTGGGGTTTTCAAGGTAGGGACTCACTCTACCCCAGGATGACCTGGAATTCACTGTGTAGTTTCAGGGTGGCATCAAACTCACAGCAATCCTCCTACCTCTGCCTATCGAGTGTTGGCATTAAAGATGTGTGCCACCATGCCCAGCTAGACCAACAATTTTTCAAGTATAGAAAGAATATAGGATTGACAAGTCACAGCAGAGTTTAAAAATGAAAACCATGAACCGGGTGAGGTGGCGCACACCTTTAAACCCAGCACTCAGGAGGCAGAGGTAGGTGGATCACTGTGAGTTCAAGGCCATCTTGAGACTACAAACTGAATTCCAGGTCAGCCTGGGCTAGAGAGCAAGACCCTACCTCGAAAAACCAATAAATAAATAAATAATTAAAAAAATTTAAAAACCAAAAAACCATGAATCTACCGAGAAGCACACAATGCATCAATTTGATATAGATTTGAACTGTAAAATGCTGTGCAAGTCAGGATTTTGGAGTGTGTGAAGTGCAGAACTCATTGACATGAAATGGATGAACAGTCTATTCTAAGAGTTACATCACTTCAGGCTTTTCTTTTGGCCTGAACGCCACACTTCTCCTCCATGCAGGCAAGTTTCTTTGGGCATATATAAAGTATGAGAAAAGGCTTCTGCAAAAGGAGAATTAAAGTAAAAGCTACATATTGGAAAATAATCAGTGTGCTATATAACAAGACTGCAAGCTTCTATCCAGTTCAGCTCAATAATGCTGAAATCTTTTGCCTCACCCATAAGAATAATGGAAGACTCAGAGCAAAATCTACAAATCACTTTCCTATCTGAGAGGCAACAGCAAGCCAAAGCAGTAATGCATAATAAACTGGCAATCAAGTTTTAGCTCATCACTTTTAAAATGAAAGGAAATCCAGACTTTTAAAGACAGGCTCCAACAGAAAAGTTAGAAAAATAAGCAAAACAGAAACCTTCACAGCTTTCCCTCTGTTTGGAATGTTATCCCCAGTTTTGCTCTGTGCTCTCCTCTTCATTCACAGAACTGCAATGAAGGATACTGAGAGATATCCTTCTTAGCATTCAATCCAAAATAGCATTTCCTTTCCCTTTCTATTGCCCAGTTAATGGTCATCTTATGTCTTCATGTATATTTGTTTTTCTCTATTATTTTAAATCACTACACATATATTTTGATATTGTCCATCTTTCCTGCTCCAAATATAAGACTTACAAGGGAAATTATGTTACCTATACATGTAACAGATCTCACATTTTAATGTTTATCTTAATTACCTATTTAATTATTCAGTTATTAAAAACAAGTCACTTGATTAAAACAAAAACAATATAAGAAATATGATTTTAAAACTATAATAATTCAGAGAACTAACAGAACATATAGAAAATCATTCTAAAAAATAGTTATACTGAAGACACCAACAAAAAATAATGACTACTTAGATGGATTTTTTTTTTTAGAAAAAAAACTCAAAATTTTATTAGGAAGATTTATCTGAGAATAAAGAGAATTGTAAAAGAGCAAAACCGTGAAGAGAAATATAAGGAAATAAGAGATGAAACCCATAAGTTAAATGTCTGACAGAAGCTCCTGTAGTAAGAACATGCCGAGAGAAAGGACAATCCAGTGATAACAAAAGACTATTGTGCCATACACTTTCTCATAGCTGTGATCAAATAGCAGAGGCAGGCATTAAGGAAGGATGGTTTGTATCAGCTTATAGTTCAAGGTTATGGTCCATCATGGTGGGGAAGGCAGGGCAGCAGAAGCATGAAACAGCTGGTCACATTGTGTCCACAGTCAGGAAGCAGAGACAGACAAATGCTGTTGCCCAGTTTGTTTTCTCTTCTTCTTCAGTCCAGGATGCCAGCCCATAAAATGTTCATCTCACCTCCATTGACTAATGTAGAAATTCCCTCACAAATATACCTCGAGATACGTTTTCATAGTTATTCTAAATCCTGTCAAGTTGACAATCACAGTTTCACCATCACAAGGATTTCAAAGATGAAAAAGGAATGCTGTATCGAAAGGCCTAAAATACCCTAAAACTAAATGTGAAAGACATCCACCAAGGTTCCACCTTACAGAATTTCAGAACCTAGAGGTAAAAATATCTTTACTAAAATAATGTATTGACTGCAAATATGCATGAATAATTAAAATCAAAAAACAATACTTTATATGAGGAGTGGATTTGTGACTACTTAGTAAAATTGAAAAAAATTTAATGAGGGTTTTAATTCTAAAACTATGATAGTAATTATTAGTAGAAAAGGACAAAGTAATATAATTTTAAGAGCCATACTTAGATGTATAAAATTTTATTTAAAAATTCCTCATACATAGTCTAAAGATCTTAAAAAGATGGCAGTAGAAACATAAGAGACTCAAAACTCATCAAAACAGAAAATCAGAAGCTGCTGAGAACTCACCACTAAAGGATACCAATAACAAACTCTCCGAGACTGAAGAAACATTGCAGAAGTGGTGATACAAAGAATGTAAAAGTCACATGCTGGGAAGGTATACTCTGAAATGTGCCAGCCAATGACTGACTGGTGCACTTATGACCCCACAGGGATTACTGAAAAGCCCATTGAGGAGGGCCTCAGTAGAATGTGGGCAGGGAGAGGGATTATAAAAGTATAACCTAATGGAAGTATGACCAATTTGCAATATGTTTATATAATAATGTTCTTAACAAAATATCAAAAGATATTGAGTGGTGACTCTACCGGTATCATGGCATTTTTCTACTCATTGTTGTAATTTTTCTTGTTCAACCAAAAGATTTAAGTGACAATATAAAAATAGCTTATATAAAAAATTACCGGAAGCAAAAATCATATGAGTATATTTATTGTTGGAAAAAAGTTTCTTTGTTTATGACTAATAGAAGAATATTCAAAAGATTGAGTGTATGACCCTATTAAAAATATTTACAGGGCTGGAGATATAGCTTAGTGATTAAGGCATTTGCCTGCGAAGCCAAAGGACCCAGGTTCAATTCACATAGGCCAGATACACAAGGGGCACATGCATCTGGAGTTCGTTTGCAGTGGGTAGAGATCTTGGCATGCCCATTCTCTCTCTGTCTGTCTCTCTTCTCTCTATCTCTATCTCTTTTTCTACTTGCAAATAAAAATTTATATATATATATATATATATATATATATATATTTACAATTTTAATTAAATTTAATTTAAAATAAATGAAAATGTGTTTTATTTAAATAAAGTGTTAGTTAACTTTCCATCATTATAATGAATACCTAACAGAACAAATTTATAAGAGTAAAGGTTTGCTTTGGCTCATCGTTTTAGAGACCTAAGTCCATGGTCCCTTGGCCACATTGCTCTCGAGGGATATAGCAAGTCAGCCATCATGGATGGGAGTATGTAATAGAGTAAGGCTGCTTGTCTCATGGCTAGAATGCAAAATGAGAAAGAAGAAGAAGGTCCACTTATTGTGTTTAAGGGGATGCCTTCAGTGAGTATAATAACTCTGTCTAGGACTCACCTCTGAAGACATGTTTGACGTAAGCATAGACATGAGTGCACATATTTGTGGAAGCAGAAGTCAGCCCTAGGTGATCTCATCAAACACTTTTCACCTTAGTGTGTACATGCACTCATGCATACTTGCTATAGGAACACCAGATACTTGTGCCACTCTTTGTGTCTGGCTTACTTTAGTGGCTGGGGAATTGAACCCAGGATATCAGGCTTTACAAGCAAGTGCCTTTAACTGCAGAGACATCTTCCCAGCTCTCCTCACCCCATCACTTTTTGATATAAACTTTCACTGTGAATGGAGCTGGCTGATTTGTCTAGACTGGCTTGACAGCAGGTTTCAATAATCTTTCTGTCCTGCCTCCATAGCACTTGATTTACAGGCATATGCCACTGTGCTCAGCTTTTACGTGGCTGTTGGGATTCCAAACTCCAGTTCCCATTCTTACAAGCAAGAACTTTATTAATTGAGCCAGCCCTCCATCAGTTCATACTATTGAGGATTTGTAGTTTAAGGAAAAATCCACAATTTAACCCATTACAAAATAGTTTACAATCTGCCAGGCATGGCAGCACACACCTTTAATCCCAGCACTTGGGAGACAGGTGTAGGAGGATCACCGAGAGTTTGAGGCCACCCTGAGACGGCATAGTGAATTCCAGGTCAGCCTGGGCTAGAGTGAGACCCTACCTCAAAACACTACACACAAAAAAATGTTTACAATCAAATCCATATGAACTACATCAAATGTTCTTGCTTTAGTGGACTTTACTTTCTAAGGAAACTAAAGATACCAAATATTTTCTGAATATTGTTATGTCATCTTAACTATAAGAATTAAAACTAGAAGCAATAATGGAGAAATATCCACACATTTCTAAGAGAAGATGACGTTTAAATGAAAAGAATTTATCTAGCCAAAAATCAATTAATACAATGAAAAGTACAATGAAAATACATTAGACTTACAATTGTTCACTTATTCTAAAGAAGACATTGAAAGATGTACCTTCTGTAACAGAAGAAGAAACTAGACAAGAAAATGACATGAGAACTGTTAAAGAGAAATAACACTGACACACTTGTAAAAAAATGTACAGATAGGAATAATTTAGACTATATAGCTATAGAGAACAGATATTTCAGAAAAGAACTGACAACAACTCCAATTAAATAGGCAAGGAAGCCTACTTAATTCTTGAAGTAGTGGCTACTAGGGGAGACAGATGGAATCCAATACCACTGAGACAAAGGGCAGGAGGATTTTAAATGATAGCGTGAGCCAGTAGAATTTCACTAGAAGATATCAGAGAGGGTGAATGGTCAATGTAATCAATCTCTGTCCATCATAATTTTCAATATTAGGCTCCCTAATATTGATAATTTATAACCCTCTCGCAGAGGCTGATTTAGCAGTGCTGTTTTTCTTGACCACATTTTAAAAGGCTGGCCCATGTCCTGGAGAAAGATGTCCCTGGGATGTAGAAAATTTACATCTCAAAAGCATTGAGAAAAGTGGGTGTGGTGACAGAAGTAGGAGGATCACTGTGAGGCTGTTAGTTTGAGGCCTCCCTGAGACTACATAGTAAATTCCAGGTCAGCCTGGGCTAGAGTGAAACCCGACCTCGAAAAGCCAAAACAAACAAACAAAAAAAAAAAAAAAAAACTGTGAAAGAAATAACAACCTCAAGAGTTCTTCACTAAATGATCCAGAGAGGGAAAGGAGGCCAAAGCCACACTCAAAAAGTGACTAGCTAATGTTTAATCAGGCCGAGAAAAACATATAGGTTAACTTGTTTAGATCACAGAAACTGGGAATCCAACCTAGAAGAGAACCAATGATATTTAGTGATGTGCCGTGTCCAGTTGTGAGTATTAAATGTGTGGAGCCTCATGGTTATTGAAACTGCTGGGTTTCCTGTGCTTAATTCTTCAGAAAAGAACAGATCAAAGAAAAAGAATAGACCAATTCTAAAGAGGAAGATCATGTGGAAATTCATTTTACTATTCTATTGATCAGTTTAAAAACATCTAATGATAGATCTATAACAGATGGATATAAAATATACCAAAATATGAAGGAAATAATAAAAGAAACATATATGGAACCACCCAAAACTTGTAGATTAAACCACAAGTTTGCACTAATAGGTAGGTAAAGAATATATCCAAAACAAGAAGTATTTTTTAAATTAAATAGGACTTTTGTATGGACACAACATGTGTTGGTACCATCATTTCCCTCCTTCCTGTCTCAATTCCACCGAGGGACCGAGGGACCGTCTCAGTGGGATGGCTGTTATTCCCCAGGGGGTTGTAGGATGTAAGTTCTGAGAGCAGTAGTCAGAATACCTGGGGGGAGGGGGAGAAGGGCACAATGCCTCTGGATATTCCCTCCCACCCTGTGGCTCTTACTAAGCAGTAGTGGGTGTGTTTTAAGTTTACTTTTGTGTTGAGCCTTCAACAGCTTCTGAATATCTGCTTTGATATGTACTGAGTATCCTCAGTGTTAGGTCTGACAGGTCCCAAAATGGAGTTTCCAAGCACAGCAGGATGGAGACAGAGACAAAAGGAAGTGGCTTATCCACATTTCTCAAGAAACCGCCCACCCATTATCCCTTTCTTGCCTGCAATGCCCCCAGGTCATGGTTTCCTGTTCCCTTATTTTGTAAATCACCTGGTCACTATTATGGTGTCACACCCTGGCTATTTTAACTCTCCCCTAAAGGAACCTTTCTTATTCAGCTTTTTCCCCAGCTGTAAAGCCCTATAACGCCCAATATCTGCAAACTCAGGTTGGTTGTGCTCCTCTTATGAGTCAATCATGGCAGCTCCTGCTTTCCCCAAATAAACACTTTCATCTTTGCCTCAGGGTGGTTTGTGTGGTCGTGGTCACTCCCGAACTTTACACTCAGTATCTGTCTCCATCACCCTGGCACAAGTTGTCAGGCTTACCATGGAAGCAGCACACTTTCTCATCTTGTGAATTCCTCTATGGTTTCACCTAAGCCCTGGTTGATGTCCAAGGGTAGTTTATTTCCTACCATGGAGTCAGCTATGTTTGCCTGTCTTATTGATAGGTCTTGGTTTTCCTCTGTTCTCACTGCCTTCTGAAACACAAAAACAGCTTCTCCAATGGACAGTGTGATCAGCATAGGTGAAAGAGGATAAGCATTGTTAACTTAGATTTTCACTGGGATTGACTCAAAGAAAGCTGAAAAAAAAATCTTGTTTTCTATAGGATTCTTACTTGGTTCCGTGTTCCAGCTATGGGTTCCTTTCCACTGAGTTGATCTCTTAGCCAATACGAGAGCCATTGGTTAAGTACTTAGGCTGGGTGCCACCATTGTACCAGTGGGTATGTGTTTTCTGGATGAAAGCAGTGTCCCCTGCTTGTTCATATTGTTGGCCATTTTCCCCCAGCAGCTCATATAGCATTTTCCAGCACTGCATGATCTAACCATGTGGGAACTGGCTTTGTTCCAGATCTCTTGATTTTCTGTGTCAGCAGCATGTGGTTGTTTTCAGCAAAAAGGTTTTGCCTTTTACCTTTTTGCCTTTTACCTCAGGTGGAAAATCAAGTGCTTTGACAGAAGCCTGTCTTGTTTTGGGTTATAACGATTTCTGATACTGGGAGCTACAAGGAAGGACTTATTTTAGGGTTAGGCTTCATCCCACCCAATCAGGGCCATTCTGAGCACACAGGTCCCAAACACAACTGCACCTCACTAGGTGCCAGTGTCCAGGCCCCAAATAAGCCTGCATGTCACCTGCCTTGAGCACACAGGCCCCTCGCATGCCTGCCCTTCACCTACTGCAAGCACAAAGGCCCCAAGCAAGCCTGTCCGAGCTCACAGGTCCCAAAACACTTGCATCTCACATGCCCTGAGCACATGGCCCCAAACCCCCCCAAATTATTTTAAACTAAATCAAAGTTCAAATAAAACATAAAAATGCCTGCATGTGACAAAAGTTCTGCTAGTTGGGATGGACAGGTCAGCCTGGACTAGAATGAAACCCTACCTCGAACAACCAAAAAAAAAAAGAAAAAAAGAAAAAAGAAAAAAAGTAGCACACAGCTATGCTGGCCATCAACAGGTCTCTGAATGGATATAAGGCCCACTCAGGGGGAGAGAACTCATACCTGAGAACCAAGTATGAATCCTTGTGATAGGGAGGTCATAGAATCTAGCCAGAAGCTCCCACTGGTCTTTGGCTAAGAAGAGTGACTATACCCATCAAAAGTCTCTTCAATAACTATGCTTATCCCCATTTAACTAACTCCTATTTGGAGAATCTGTTTTATTTCCATAGATAATATCAAAAACCAGAGAGAAGCAAGGTTCCATCAACACAACAATAAAAAAGCAGCAAACTGCCTAGCACAAAAACCTGTGACATGGGGAATTTCTTCTCAGGTCCCAAAGCCACCTCTGTCACATCTGCCATGATCCAAGAGGCATTACAGGGAAGTGGCTA
The DNA here is from genome assembly GCA_036365145.1 of Orientallactaga sibirica. Lineage (NCBI taxonomy): Eukaryota > Metazoa > Chordata > Mammalia > Rodentia > Dipodidae > Orientallactaga > Orientallactaga sibirica. The sequence continues at coordinate 9,037,746 of JAEOAD010000240.1, forward strand.
TTTAAACATGAGTGCTGATCTCACTGCTAGCCTGATGCCAGATCCAAGGAGAGGACAATATGCATTGGGGACACTCTAAACTCATCATAGAAGAAATTCAGAGGAGGTTACAGAGGGCTTGACACTAAAGTAGAGCTATAGTATACTCTGCTAGGTTCAGGGAATATTTTGGAAGATGGGACAGAAAGATTGTGGGAGCCACAGGTTGGGAAGGAGTATCCTGAGTTAACAGGTTGGGAAGGAGTGCCCCACCCCACAGAGAGGGACTGATGCATTCATGATGCCACATTGAATACCAATAACCTTCTGGAGAGGGCCCTAAGTGAAAAGGGGATGGAGGAGAGAAGCTATAAGAGCACAAGCCGATGAGACTATGACCAGCATGTGATATGTTCATACAGTAAGTTCATAATTTCAAAACATAGCATAAATAGTAATAGCACAACAACAAATTTAAAACATAGAAATGAATGTAACAAAATACATACAAGATCTATCTGAGAAAAACTATAAAACTCAAAAATCAGAGAAAAAATAAGGACAGAGGAATGAACAATGTTTATGGATAAAATTAATAATTTTAAGATGTTAGCTCTTCTTAATTTGAACTATAAACTCATAACAATCTCAAAGTGCTAAAGGTTATTTTGTGGATATTGATGAACTAAACCTACAATATGTATATTGAGGCAGAAGACCTAGAATAGGCAATGTAATATTTAAGAAAAAGGGCAAAACTGGAAGATGAACTCTCCCTGGATTCAGGATATGCTATAGTGCTGCATTAATCAAGACAGTGCTATTAATGAAAGCATAAATGAATAAATTAGAGGAACAGAAAGCCCCAAAATAGATGCATGTAAATATAGCTTGCTGATTTTCGTAAAAGAGCAGAGACTACTTAATGGAAAGAGCAATCTTTCAGCAGTAAAACAACTGGGCATCCACAGGCAAAACACAACAAAACAAAATCCAAATGCAGACTTTGAACTTCTTGTTAAAAAAAAAAAATCACTTAAAAAAATATACCAAAATGTAAACTAACAAATATTTGAAATTCCCAGAACATGATATAGCATAAAATCTAAGTGACTTTGAGATTGACATTTTATAGATGTAGCAAAGGCATGATCCAGAAAACAGGAAAAAAAGAAACTTTTTTTCCTGAAATTGCATATTTTTGCATTATATAAGTGACTATTGACAGAATAAAAAGAAAAGCCATAAACAGGGAGCAATGTTTTCATGAGACACAACTGATAAGAAGCTGTTACCCGATCTACACACACAAAAAAAAAAACTTTGAAAGATCAATAGTAAGAAAATGATCTAATAAAAGCTGATTAACAAACAAATGGGAGCCAGGTGTGGTGGTGCATGCCTTTAGCAAAGCACCTCCTTATACATATGGTATATAAACATATGAGAAGACTAATAACATGACACTTAAAAATTAAATTAAATGATGAAATGAAAAAGGAATATTACTATATGCATATTCAATTGCCAAAATCTAAACCAAAAATGTCAGCATTAAATGCTACCAATGATCTAGAGCATCAGAGATTCAAGTTCATTGCTAAGATTACAAAATACTACACTACTTGGAAAATGGTCTAGAAATTTCTTACAAAAACACACATAACTTTTTCATATACTCCAGCAATTATCTCCCTTTGTGTTTACCTAAATAGTTGAATTATTATGCCCACCTTATTCCTGCACATGAATGCTTATAACAACTTTATTCATAATTTCTAAAACTTGAAGTCAAACATGACACCCTAAAACAATGGATAGATGCATTAATTTTAATTTACCCAAAGAATGAAATATTATTTAGTTTTGAAAAGAAAATGAGCTTCCAGGCTGAGGAGATGGCTCAGCAATTAATACTGCTTGCTGTTTAAGCATTAGGGCCTCTCAAACTGAAGACTGTCAAGGTTTACTACTCTCTACAACCAATGCGAAAAGCTGGGCATGACTATGCACATTTATGAAGGGATGAGACCTGAGACTCACTGGGCCTAAGGGACAGATGGCAGCTTCTGGCTGCAGAGAGGAAGGAAATACCAATACGAGTGATAAGAGACACCTGATGTATTATTCCCGCTTCCACAGGCACATCTGGGTGTCTACACCCCAGAAAAGAAAAGAAAATGACTTATCAAGCTATGAAAGGACATGGAGAAAAGCTAAATTCTTATCAACACAATCTGAAAATTTCACCGATCCCAACAGTATAGAGTAGAATTCTTAAAAAGATAAAAGTGTGGAGCTTGTAAGAGGTGCCCAGTTTCTAGGTGTCAGATGGATGAGTGGGATGGCATGTGGAGCATCAAGAATTTTTAAGGCAGTAAAGTGATGTGAGATACTGGAAGGGCAGGGTCATGTCATTACAATATCCTTCAAATACCATAGAATAGACACCAAGAATGAATACTAATGCTGTCTATGGTCTGTATGATAAGAATGATTAATGTAGATTTAGCAACTGTACCAAATCTAACACCTTGGGTACAATGTTTATAGTGGGGGACTTCTACATGTGTAGAACTCAAAGTATATACTTTCTGCTTAATCTTTCTGTGACCCTAAAACTGCTCTAAAAACATAAAGTCTATTTTTTAAAGGGAAGGAATTATTAACTCTAGGGAGAAAATGTTATATAAGAAAGAAATTGCTCTCATAACTCACAACCCTGCTCAGCCATAAAAATATTTATACAGCCATAAATTTTATAATATTGATATAATCAAATTTTAGAGAAAATTATGCAGGATGGTGGGGAATAAAAAGAGAAGTATGTGATATAAGCATTTTAAATCATGCATTGCATGATGGAAATCAATAGTGAATATTTAAATGATAAATGAATAATGCCCATATGGGCCTACTCTTTATAAAGTACAAACAAATAGTTATAAAAAAAAATTCTAAACAAATGATCATGATTGCCTTTCAATAGGATACTTCAAGATAGTGGACAAAATGGACAAATAATGCTATTTTGGTTATTAGGCATTATTTCCAACTATATGTTAATAATAGTCCAGAATAATAGATATGTTGAAAGTAAAGAGACAATAAAATGTACTTCTGTAATCCAAACAGTATGGCTCAAATAATTCTTAGAAATTAGAATTTAAGCCAGGTGTGGTGGCACATGCTTTTAATGCCAGCATTTGGGAGGCAGAGGTAGGAGGGTCGCTATAAGTTCAAGGCCAGCCTGAGACTACATAGTGAATTCCAAGTCAGCATGAGCTAGAGTGAGACCCTACCTCAAAACAAAAATAGAAAAGAAAAGAAAGAAAGAAAAGAAAGCGGAGAAAACAATTTTGACTTTATTGTTCTAGGATGAACTGTGCCCTCCCAAATATTTATGTTGAAACTCTAGCACCTTATGCCACCAAATATGAATTTATTTGGTAATAGATTAATTAGATGTAACTAGTTAAAATGAGACCAGTACAACAAACTTTAATTAAATGTAAATGAATTCCTTATAAAAGGGAGGAATTTGTACACAGACTAGCACATGGGATGACTGCTATGAGAAATAAAAGTAGAGATCAGAAGTCAGGAGTGCCAACCACCATCTGAATGCCAGCAAAGACATGGAGCAATTACCATATTCCAACCTTCAGAACAAAATGTTCCCATTACACCTTGAGAGCAGCAGACTTTTAGCCTCGAGAACAGTGACACAACACATTTTTCAGTTCCTAAAGCTACCCAATTTATAATTTGCTACAGAAGCCCCCAAAACAACAGTTACCACCTTAGAAAGAACTAATGACAGCTCAATTGTCTACCAAGTATTGCCAAAAGCCTGGCATTTTTGTTTGTTTGTTTGTTTGTTTGTTTCAAAGTAGGGTCTTGCTCTAGCCCAGGCTGACCTGGAACACACTATGTGGTCTCAGTGATCCTCCTACCTCTGCCTATCAAGTTCTGGGATTAAAGATGTCCACCACCATGCCTGGCCAACATTGAAACTTTCTAGGAAATGAATCAAGAGTACTATCCACTATAGTGCATTTCTACTAAAATATCTGAAAAGTTGATTGTCTCTTAAGACTTTCATCTAGTAAAGAAAAGTCTTTCTCTGGGAGAGGGTGTGCTTCATTTTTTGTATTTAAATTAACGGAGCTCTGTCTTCATTACATTTCCATTATTTCCAACATGATAGTACTGGACTGTCTATCCATAGGAAGCATTCACATCCCAGCTTCCTGAATCAGTGTCTATCATCTTCATTTCTTGGATTGAAGAAAGATTCTCAGAGGTTAAAGATGCTTGATTGAAAAACATGATGGCCCAGGTTTGGGTTCAATTCTCCAACAGCCACATCTAAAGTAGATGCACAGTGGCACATGAAGCTGGAATTGGTATGCACTGGCAAAGGCCTTGGTGTGTCCATTCTCTTCCTCTCTTTCAACCCTCCCTCCCCCCCGTCCTTGCAAATAAAATTATTTTGAATATCTTCATTTCTTGCCTGTTTTTTTAGCTTTGTTTTAATGATGTATGCATAAGCATGACATTTCTCTCTCTCTCTCTCTCTCTCTCTCTCTCTCTCTCTCTCATTGTCTCATACTCTCATTTTGTGGCAATATTCAGGGTATAAATAAATGAATATTACTAACCACAGAAGCTCTATTGAGCAGTAAACTCAACCTCCATCAATGCTTTTATGAAGTTGTCTCTGCAGTTATAGTGATTGACTACTCTCTTGTGCTGAGCATGTACAAGAAAGGACTTTCATTACAAAATTCATTATAGTCCTATAAATAATAACGTAGCCAACAACCAGACTTACTTTCAATATTTATACACTTATTCCCATTTTAAGGTAATGATTAACCCCAACAAACTCATGCATAATTTTTCACTGACTCATCTAGTTTTATACTGGAAATAAATCTTGCTTCAAATGGATGGGGGCCATACCACAGTGGGTAAAGTTCTTATCTTGCAAGCATGAGGAACCCTTGAGTGCCATCTTCAGTTCTTGGGTGGCAGATTGATTTCTGAGGATAACACCCAATGTTGTCCTCTGGCCTCCATATGCACAATGACACAATCATGTACACGCACACACACCATACAAGCAATCTTGCAATAGATGAAGAGCAATAATACAGATAACTAAGATGTCAAAATTCTCCTTTCAGTTCTTTCAGATGGAATCTCATGCCTACACACAAGAAAAGTGACATTACTGAGAGGCATTAGAAATCCCCAGATACTGGGGCTGGAGAGATGACTTAGTGTTTGAGGCACTTGCCTTCAAAGCCTAAGGACCCAGATTGGATTGCCCAGTACCCATTTAAGCCAGATGCACAAGGTGATATGTACATCTAGAGTTCGTTTGCAGTGGCTGGAGGCCGTGGTGTGCCCATTCTCTCTCTCTCTCTCTCTCTCTCTCTCTCTCTCTGAAATAAGTAAATGAATAAATATTTTTTAAAAAATTAAGAAAGAAACCCCAATTATTAAGAACTCAGATTGTGTTAATTCTGGATTACAAAAGTCTGCCTGCTTTTGATAATTAGTCTCATTCTTTTTCCTTGCAATCCCCAGTGATTAATCTAGTTCTCTTTATTAACCAAATTTTAAATGATCAAGGTTATGAGAAAGAAACAGCAGACATTCTTTTTTTCACAATCAATCCTACAACCCAACCTCTAGCCGTGGTTTTTCTTTTGCCACTGGAAAAAATGTATGCCAGAACTCCTATATTTTGAGATTACCCTCAGATAATGCAAATTCATCTAAAGTCACTATTGTTCCCCAAATAGTCTGTGTTAAAAATAAAAACAGCTGTCCAACACTGTAATAAGAATCCAAATTTCAGTCAATTAAACATCTCCCTTCCCATTGGAAGCTCGTATGCTTAATATTTGACGTCTATCTTCTGTAAACATCCCCTACCTGACTCATAGTTATTACTCCCACTCCTCCAGGGCCTTCAGGAAAAGAAGAAGAGATAAGGGGCCAGGAAAGCTATGTGGGTACTAACACACATTTCAGGGTGATGATACTGGCTCTCTCATGGTAATTTTATGTGTGTGTTTTTTTCAGGGACACTGACCTGCACCACATATCTCCCATGCATATCTTCTCCATTTGTTTTATTACTTTTCATCCCTCATATTCTGATGATAGGAAGCAGTTCAGATTCAGCCATTATCCACCCCCTCAGCTACTTCCTGGTCCTCTTTGAAAGACTTAGGAAACAGCCCAGTTTAGCATACTCTCACCATGACCCATATGTACTGTCAAGGACCTTCACTTAGGCTCATCACATAGAGCACTTCAGTTTTCTTCCAGGCACTGACTGCTTTTGTTTGGGCACTTAGCAGGTTGCTGCAGCCACATTTACTCTGAGACATTCTAGGCCTGGGTCAATTCACTAGTTCTCTGTCTCCCATGGTCCTAAGTAATTCATCAATAGTCTCAAGGAAAAGAGAAACCATTGTTCCCCTCCCTCCAGGCACCACCATGAAGATAGTGACACACATTGCACACTGTCCTTTTTAAATTCACCTTCCAGTGTCCAAATTCTCCAGACAATTAATTTCAACCCTTCATAATTTTAAGTGTGAGCAAATGGCTAAAGACCATGAGACATGCCTACATACTCTGGCACTCCACTTTGATGTGAAGGGTCCATTGTCCATGACTTTGAGGTAATTCCAATTCTCTGGTTATAATCTTTCTGGAAGACATTTCTTTTTGTGCTGTTGAGAGCTCCTGGGTATGAGAATAGAAACTCTACCTTTTGTACTGTTCACAGTGTGTGGTGTCACCTGACATGCTGGAATCCATCAAAGATTTGTTGAAAGAATTTGAGGATATTTCCTATGAAACATTATGACAAAGTTTACAGTAGAAGTTGATAAGATCAAACACAGTGGTTTGCTTGAATGTAGGCTATGATCTCTACCCACAGAATTTGTGTCATTATTCAACCAGCTTCCATTTAATATGTCTTGGAGTATTAGTATCTTCAGGGTCCTCAGACCAATTACCTGTACATAAAGAGGACAACTATAATAGGAAGGGAATGTTGTATGAAAGACTTCTACAGGCTGGCATTAGCCTCAGTGTTAACTCAAATGTAGCCACACTGAAATACAGCTTTGAGATCTAAAATGTAAATATTCTTAGGAAGCAAAAACTATAGCAGATTTATAATAGCAATCATTTCATGAGATGATATGGTCTAAATTGTTTGTTTATAATACTTAGATATCCTAAAAAAGGACCCCTCCATGTTATAATTAATGTAAATCATTGATAATTTTTAATCAGATAATTTAACCTATAATATTATGTTCAGGAATATCTTCAAAAGTGGACTCCATATGCATGTAATTATGTGCTTCTCTGCTGCCTATGAGGAAGAGGGAAAAGAACATGTTTTCAAATAGGAAAGTCAGAACAAATCTGTACCAGATAGACTAACAAACATTTACGCAGTCTTTCTCATCTTTATCAATTACTTTCTTTCAGGAAACAGATCTTATCCTGACTTTTAATATTTCAATGCACCGATCTTGGTGGATGGAGAATGGACCGGGATGTATGGTGACGTCAGTGACACCCGCCCCAGACTGGGCCCCAGAAGACCATCGTTACATCACTGTCTCAGGGTGTTTTCTGGAATACCAGTACATAGAAGTGGCTCATAGTTCCCTCCAGATTGTCCTCGCGGTAAGTATTGACTGTCAACAGCTCCTTTCTAGTGCTTCTGGGATTATTTCTGGGCAAAGAGTGCACATAAATGGAATCTGTGGATAATGTGTGATCTTTTGAACTTTTCCTGATTACTTCCCCTGATCATAGGGACTTGTCCAATAAAATCAGGCTATCCTTGGACCTCAGTGTGCAGCTTTTCAACAGCAATCAGTAAAGAGCCTTTGAAATCATCAGTATTTTATATAGGAAGTCCACCCAGTCAAGAATTGATTATCAGCTGTTCTACAATGACAATTCCAAGATTCTAGAGGGACAATCAGAGGGTTTTCACAGCTTGCATTCCAAGTGTCTAACTGTAAAGGTTTCAATATATGTTTTTCTGTGTGGCTATTTCTTTTGACTGAACTATTAACATATAGATCTTTCTCCTCTATTTATCCTTTCCTCTTCTTCCTTCTTCTTACATTTTTCCTAGTTTATCACCTTTCATCCCTCTTCACTTTTCAAAACAAAACATTTTTTTACAGATTCTACTTCTAGACTTTCATATTCCTTTATTATACAATTTTGTAACAAAAAAAAATCTTCATTCTACCTGGAGTCAGTAGAGTTATAAATAACAAAGTGCTAGAACATATGCTTATGATACATAAATAAAGCACTTTACCTTATATTAAGACAAAGATATAACTAACAACAACCCTTCCTCAAAAAGAACTTTTCAAAATACATAACATCACGAGATGTATAAAGTTGACAACTTTGTCATATATGAATCCATGTATAATTACAGATCACAAAACCATATGTATTTTATAGATCCCATATAAACCCACAATTGACACACATTACCATATAACTGCTAGGAACAAGTAAACCATGTGGAATTTCTTCTTACCCTTTCTTCAGCTAATTGTATTGTGGCCAAAATTGGGACTTGCTAATCCTCCTGATGGGAATTGTCACCTTTAATGGTACTGAGGGGTATGTGACTTTGCATACAGATGGATTACAATGACCCTAGAGGTTATCTGGAAGTCACTCTTCCAACCATTTTAGATCTAATCGGTTTTGGTCAACCCACCTCAAGAAGGACTTAAGATGTTCAGGCATCCTGTCTTCAAAAATAAACAAGACTATGGTGAGTCAGAGCTTCAGCTAAGTCAAGTAGACAGTGCTCTGGGTAACGAAAGTATGGAGGGTTGTCTCTTTCATGTCTTTAAGGCTCAGACTCAAGAATACAGCACTGAGATGAACTGTTATTTCTTGGGCCCAAGATTTTATTGAATGCCAGGAGAGAGAATGGTGGGCTCTGAAGCAAAAGAAAGAGAGGCTGAAGAGCCTTATGTAAGGGAGAGTGGGGATTTTAGGCTCTGTGATGGGAGGGGAGAAACTGCACAAAGAGGGAGGTGTAGTATTTCTGCAATTAGGAGACAGGTGCAATGTCTTAATGCCAATGTGTCAGTGAGAGATGTTTAAGCAAAACATTCCCTCTTTAGATCTCCCCCATTTTTTCCCTCTACCCACAGCATTTTGAATAGTTTCCACCTATATTTCAAGGATGATGTGAAGATATAATTGATGTGTTTGGATAGCAAAATATGACATTTTAGAATGCTGTTTAATTTGTGTGTATATGCATATAGCTATGATCTCAGATTTGTTAAACCCCAGATACAATTATTGGACATGGAATTTCTCAAGAAATATATTGGGAGACAGAAGCATATGCTGAAAGTGACATGTCACCAAAAGAACATGTATTTTATATAAGTGACAACAATCTACAAAGACAAGGTAGCTCAAGTGCAGACACAGTCTAGTGCCCTTAGAGCAGACTCAGATAACTCAGATTCTCACCTCTCCTGTCTCACCTCCACCACCGCCCCTGGAGTAGAGAGTATGAGCAAAACACTGCAGGATGCAGCATCCTTACCTGTAGCCTTTTCACCTACTCTTCCTTGAGTATGTCTGTGGGGGAGAATGGAGTCTTTTTTTTTGCAATGCTAACTATGACATACCAGAAAAGAGTAAGCAAGTGAATAGTTGAGCCTCTGCTTGGAGTAGTTTTTAATATGCTTTTTCTGTTTTGGGGCTTGCTATTGTCTAGCCAGATTTGGGCTAAAAGTTTTTGTTGTACCCAAAAGGGCTGATTCAACCAATTTGCATTGCCTAATTATTGGACGTCTGTTGAGAACATTTCTGTTTAATAAGTCCTTTTGCTTCTGCTGTAATGACTATGGGATAAAATGCTCTCTTCAGTCTCTGCTCCTTCCATATTATCACCTAGATCATTCCACTGACAATCAGATATTCAGTGTTGTCTAGTGAACAGTTCCTACATGCTTGTCTCCGGTGGGCTACAGGATAACAGAGAAGACTGGCTCCTTCACCTCAAAGATGTCACAGTGAAAAGTGGTGCAATATTCTTGAGGGTACAAACCAACAAACAAATGATTTGAGGGTGTGGTAGAGAAGTAGTTTAGGCACCGTCAGGCAGAATCTTAGCTTCCTAAGTTCATCGTGCTTTCTGTAAAGGCAACTAAACTCAGTCTGTGAAACTAACCTCCATTTCCAGGATATCTGGCTCAGATCTGCCTTCATAAACTGCTTCTCTCTCAGAGATGGTCCCTGATTAGCTCCAAATCTTTCCAGCTCTTTTTCTCCTCCCTAGTTCAGCCTTTCTTTCAGATTCATGGCCTTCATATGCTCACCCAATTGTTAGGTTTTCTGCCAATCAACTCCTGGCTGGTTTTAGCATTAGCATTCACAAAGCACAAATTTGCATCACACACACAGATATATCTGCAATCTACAGCCAAAAGAAGACAAGTATAATATCCCTGTAATTGGGAAGAGGGGCTATTAATCACACAGCCTCCAGTGGAGCAGAAAGGACTGGCAGATCACCCTAATGATGAGCGAGCCAGGTGTAAGGCTTCCAGCTTCCTCCCTTCCCTTTCAGTGATGCTTTCTTCAGTATTAAATATCACATTCAAAAAGCATCCAGGTGTGTGTGTGTGTGTGTGTGTGTGTGTGTGTGTGTGTGTTTTAATAAAACCAAAACAAAAAAAAAAATCTTCACATTTACAAAACAGATTAAATATGTGTGAGAAGATGGAGGAGCTCAACTAGGTAGATGGTATTGCTCACATTACAGAATAGATCAGATTCCTGTAGCAATGTGTGACTAGTACAGCACAGATTAGGAAATATGTTCACGTTGAGTTCTATCTTTTGGCTGTGTAACAATCCTGGGAGGGCAGCAGAGCAGCTTAAAAACTTTCCTCACATGTTGAAAGAGATGATGGCCCATGCACCAGCCCTGGCAGCTCTTACTTTTCCTGAATAAAAGCTTTCATCTTTGTCTCAGAGTAGTTTGTGTGGTTGTGGTCACCCCCAAACCTTATAGTACCAAGGCTGGAATAATCTTCAACCTAGCACTGTTAGAGCTGATGGGCAAGGGGTTCATGAAGCCTAAAGATTCAGAGTTTGTGGCAAATACTAGGATTCATTTGCTATGTCTTCCATCGGTGAGGGCAACTGGTATGTATGAGCCTCATAATTATTATACACAAATTGTGCTTCTCTTCCTATAGGCAATGCAATGGAAAAAGAGCATGTTTTACAGAAAAGTACACATAAATGATATTTTAAGGGAAAAGATTTATTGCAATACCAGAAATAACTATATGTACTGCAATATATGAGAGGGGTGAAAAGATGTCTCAATGGTTAAAGGCACTTGCTTGAAATATATGTTAAAATTCCAAACAATTCATTGGAAAACAAAGCCCTTAATCATTCTTTTCTCCAGCCACATCCAGGGAATCAATATTTCTAAATTTAATGTAAACCTCTCCAACCAAAATTGCTTCTTTTGTTTTTCTTTATTTCCTCTACTTCCTTTTACTTCCGATACACTTCTAAGTTCATGGCAAGCTGACTATTATTTTTTTTTAAAGACTAGCACAGGATATTGGTAAAAATGTAAATAAGCTTACTGTTTCCTGCAATCATTAGAGGTGAGTTAGAAACCATATACAAATTAGTAGGGAAGTCATAGAAGACTTTAGAAAAAATTGTAATACCAATACATGGTGAGCAGCTAAAAATAAAATATCTGTCAAGTCATCCAACTTCAAGTCCTGCCTCTTGCCTATTCGGAAAACTACTTTGTTGAGGGTATGAAATCATTATTCAACAGATTATGGTTTCAAAAACATATTATACATGACATGTACCTAAAGTCATCAGAGTCACAGGTGTTCTAATTTTTCCCAATTAATAATTTGTTTGGCATTTATTTATGGTACCTGCACTTGCCTATGAATATCATCACATATCATCAATGAAGGAAATTACCAAATTGTGGAACCCTTCAAATTGATTTGAGTTTGTCTAGGAATGGCTTGTGATGATTTCTTCAGATTTGCTAAGGTGGTTGGGTCACACCTGTGAGTGGTGCATGCATGTGGGTGGTCTTCCTGGGTTTTTGACCTCTGATGCCTCCATAATCTGGAAACACTTATTTATACTACTGAGATTGTTAAAGATTTATATCCTAATTTTCATGCCAATTAAGTCATTGCTGTTAGGACTGTAATCTAAGTTGTAAGTATATGTAATTTCAAAGGGATAAATTGGAAATGGTATGAGCTGGAACTCAGCTACTGTGATATTCAGAAATGGTGTGGTTGCCAATGGTGACATTCAGTGATTTGCTTATTTTAATGGACAAATTAAGATCAACTTTTTATTTAGTTAGTTTTTATTTTTAGACACAGTATTATTCTGTAGCTCAGCATGGCCTGGGACTCATGACACAGCCCAAGCTTGTTTTGAATTCCTAGTGATCCTTCTGCCTCAGCCTCCTGAATTGCTAGGATTGCAAGTGTGAACAGCTACACTTCACTAAGACAGACATAATGTTTGATTTTGATTGATGTATTTCATAGTGAAAATGATCTACCCATTTAAATTATGCTTTTAATTTTATCATTTTTAAACTAAATTACTGATATCTGTAGATCCAAAGTTTCATAAAAATATACTCAAAGCACATGACATTTTAAGCGAACAGAACATTATAAAAAAGACAAATATTTAAAGTGAATAATGTTTGAGCATTTTACACAAATTTTAATATAATCATAGTGCCTTTAAGAGAGTCAGGGATATGATTAATAGTTGTTTACTATGTCTTCGTAGTGTTTTGATATAGTTCCCAGAAATTATTACAAATTAAGCAATTTCCAATTCTTTGCTTTCCAAGGAAAGCCTAATAGATTTGCCAGTTGGTAGAGTATCTGAAATAATTTTGTGATAAATAATTATGTAAATTATGGCATACAATGTAGAATAAGTTGCAGACATTGAATGACATCATCATAACATAATGCAGTCACTACTTTTATATTTAAATACAAGATTATTTTAGCGTTTAGAAGAAAAAGCATACTAGAAAGAGAATCACAGAGTTTTTCTCATTCTAGAAATAAAAGAAAATGCACTTCAAATAAAATTTTACTTTCACTTAATAATTTTGACCAATGTTTTACAACATAATGTGTTGTTTTAATCAATTGTATAAAATAATAATGTTTATAGCTCAAAGCAGAATACATGTAATGCTTTATGAACATAGAAAAATAAAATAAAATTTAAATGTATACATATAATTTCACATGAAAAAGTATAAATATTCATATAAATTTGTTACAAAGTAATATGAGAGAACAGCAATAAATTTTTAAGCAAGTAACCATGTTTTTATTTCGACAAAACTCTGAAAGCAGTGAAGTAGAACTTCAAGTTCAAAAAGAAAATTAACTACAGAATGTTTATGATCCTTCAATTAAAAATGTTCACTTGTAGTTTTAAAATAAATTCAAATCATAGTGGACTAGAAAGATAGCTCAGTGGTTGGGTATTTGTCTAGCATGCTTAAATGTATGATGGGTTTGATTGACACCATTAAAAAATGGAATTAAATTTTCAATGGATATCTTGAAAGAGAGCAAAATAGCTCTTTTCCAATTATATTAATCTTTATAATATACCAAAATAAGCATTTTTGTGCAAAATAAACTAGTACCTATTACTGAAGCAATTTATAGATAAATTGTAATTCTTACCAAAACCTTCATGGCATTTTTCCTAGAACCAGAATAAACAATTCTAAAGGGTATATGAAACCACAAATTTCCCTGAATAACAAAAGCAAATTAATAAATAATGAAGTGAGATATATCATTCTTCCTAAATTTATAATACATTGCAAAGCAATAATACTTCAAATGTACTGCATAAAGACAAACAGACAAACTAGTAGAGCAGAATGAATTCAGGAATAAATCTATGTATATGTGGTCAGCTATCTCCAAGGTGTCCATTCAAACCAATTAGGAAGAATGATGTCATTGGTCTCTAATAGCCATAGTTTTGAGGTGATTTCTGTTGCTGTTACTGTTAAATACTTCTGGGCTATAGGGAACACAATAGGCACTGTTGTAAGCCATGATGCTCAACACTGGCTGAGAACAAGGGTTTCCTACTCAGTGGTTTAAAGATCATCATCACATGACCTACTCCTAGAAATTTCATTCCCTTAGGCTTGAAGTACAGTCTTGTCTTAGATGAGTAGAAGATGGGTTTAAGTTTCAAATTTTTTACCACAAACATTAGTGCCTTCTTTTCCCTTCACTAGTGATAACCTTAATATAATACCCTGCCATGCTCAGAGTCCAGTCAGGGAAATAATTCTTTTTTCTTGTTTGTTTTATATATATATATATATATTTGAGAGAGAAAAAGTGGGAGAGAGAATGGACACGCCAGGGCTTCCAGCCACTGTAAACAAACTCTAGATGCATGAGCCCCCCTGTGCATCTGGCTTACATGGGTCCTGAAGAGTCAAACTGGGATCCTTTGGCTTTGTAGGCAAATGCCTTAACTGCTAAGCCATCTCTCCAGCCAGGGAAATAATTCTTGACCACCCAGAAGGTATCACAGTGCTGGCTTTATCCCCAACATTCTTTTAGGACCTTGAGAAATCATTCCTTTCCAGGCCAAGCTCATCACAGTTAACCAGCTTATTCAGTAACAACCCTCTGTCTCTAAACTTCATTTCAAAAATATGCAACAAATTGGTTTGGATCTGCAACTGAAACTGCATCTTCTGATTCCCAACCCAGTGTTAAAGACCATATAATCAGTCTCGTCTTGGGAAAAAAACTTCTGGCAGCTTACAAAGGGAAATGGCTTTGATGGGAAATAACCTGGCTTCTCCAAGGATCCACTAAGCTCTGTGGCTTCAGTGCTTGGCTTAGTTGCCAAGCCAACTGATCCCAGTGTAGTTCTTCTGGGAGCTCAGATGAATAGACCATGTCAAATGCTAGCAGCCCAATAGACAAAATAAATGTGATGTCTTTCTGCAACATCATTATAGCATATACAAATATTCAAAAAAAAATAAAAAGGAGAACCAAGTAACAGTGAGAAGGGGAATATCTCCAAGGTCATTGAAATAACAGAACAGTCAGAAGAATTAAGAAAGGGCATCTGTTGGCACAAGTGTGTTTTCCAAAACACCTAGAATAAACAAAGCTCTACAAACTAATTTAAAAACCCCACGTGGAACTATCCCAATTACTAAAATATATAATTCTTACCAAGCAGTATTAAAAAATAATCTATTATTGCTTCTGAAATGATCACAAATAAAACTTCCAATTTATTCCTCTAGACCATAAATTCATTTGAACAATATCACTTTGAAACAGAAAGCCCTGATGTCATAGCTATAGCTGTTAATCAAGAATTGGTTAAAATAATTTCTAGTTAGTTATAAGGTTCTATATTTTATTTTGTTTGACTACTGGAGTGGCCATAGAAATTTGGAAAGAGTTGAACAATTAACACAGAGAGTGCAAGAACTTAGACTCAGAAGTCCAATTAAATGTAAAAGTTCTTTTTTGTGGTTGTTGTTGTTTTAATATTCTCTGGTACAGCCTACATGCAAATTCAAAAATAAAGTTAAAACTTTCACAATCTAGCAGAAAGTTAAAGATGTCTTTCTAGTCATGATCAATTATTATAGTCCCACATTCTGAAGAGGTAAGTCTGTGATGAGAATTTCCTCTTCACTGGAACTGCTAAACACAGTGATGGCGCCATGACAGCAGGATGTGTTAGTGTTTTTAAATAAAAGCAAGGTATTCTCAAAGGAAGGATATAAACAATATTTATACTGACAGCTATAATGTGAAGAATAATTTATTATTTACCATCCTGTACTTGAGTGGGAAAGAACAAAATACAACAAATGGACTAAAACTAAATAGTGTTTATATAGTCGAAAAAGCCATCTGTGATATTCCTTCTGAACTTTTTTTTTTTTTTTTTTCTATTTTTTTTTTTTTTTCTGGATAAACAAGGGTTTATTGGGGTGGGGCACCAGGCTCAGTCCTTCTTGGCAGCAGCCTTGCGCACAGCCGCCAGCACACTGCTCAGCTCCTCGCGCTTCCTCTTAGCGCGCATGTGCGTCCCCACCCTCTTCTTGATGAACTGGAGCGCGCGCTTGTCCTTGGACACCCTGAGCAGCTCCGTGGCGCGCAGCTCGTAGGGCGCGAAGCCGCACACTTCGCGTGTCCCGGACGAACTTGGTCAGACGCCCGCGCCGCCGGCTGTGCCTCGGCTTGCTCACGTTCTTCGTCACCTTGTTGAGGCCCACGGCCATGGGGTAACGCAGAGCCATGGCTGCTGCTCGTCTATGGCGGCTGAGGCGTAAGCTTTTTTGGCTATTCTTATAAATTGGACTTAAAACTGCATTCTCAACTCACCCATCCTCCTAGACATCAAGGTATACAATTCTTAGTTCTCATTATTCTCTCCCTGTTTCTCTCCCTATGGCATTATGGCGGTGGGTTTCCTGACACTGCTCTTTTTCCCCTGATACACATTCCCTCTCCTGCCATCTTTGGTGTTAAATCTCTCTCCTGCAATGAACCCATGACAAGATCATGACTTTCCACACAAACAGGTTTATTACTTGCAGTGTTCTTTCATTCTGCCTAATGATGCAGTTGTCACATGAGTTTTGAGTTAATGCCACGTGCAGATACGGTTCTGGAGTCATGGTCTGTACTGCAGAATATTATGGATCCAAGGATATTGAGTTTCTTTATCTCTTCTTACTTCCTGAAATGTATGAGTTGCTCCACTATGCTTTATTGATTCTCAATAACTCCTCCTCTAGAGCTCGGTCAGCTTATTATCAGCAACTTTATAAACATAAATTGTTCCTTTTTCCTTTCATCACCCACTGCCTGGTGGTTATTTAGCTTAACCTTTTCTACCTCATTTTCCATAACTTCATTGATTTTTTTCAGCACAAAATTATGGGAAAGCATTCATTCTTTTTTTATGTGTTAAGCTTACAACTTATATATACCAAAATTTCTTGCTACCTTTATTAGTCAAATGTCATTTTAGGTTGAGTTAGTACTACTATAACATGTATGTTAGCATGAAAACCAATTTTAAGTGAAATTATACCGTGGGGTAGAGAAAAGTACAATTTCAGCAATTTAAACCTGATCGTGTGCATTTTGAATAATGTGCTTACTTCACAACTTAGAAGAGTGCATGTTGCTTACAATTTAAAAATTAGAGACAAATTGTCAAAAGAAGATTAATATCAACAATATCACATAATAGTGGAGCAAAATTTGTAGGAAATACATTTAGCTTCTTCCTTATTATTATTTAATTATTATATGAAATGTGTATCAAAAAGAAACACATCTTTTGCATGAGTGAGAGTGTTCAAACTTTTTCTCTAAATACGTCAAAATTTCTATAGTGATTAAACTGGAACAGAATTGAAGACCCAGCTCTGTTGTGGATTTCAGTTAGGGCAACATATCATGACCATGTTCTAGGGTCCCATGAAAATGTGTCACCAGTATAGAGTTTGTAGTAATTGCTCAAAATGGTTAGCTTCCAACACATTCAGGACCTTCATTAAGGTCTGGATTTAGACTAGCCAATGTTCTCCAGAAAAATAAGATAAGTAGTTGATTGCCTACATGTTCTTATAATTTTATTATTGTCCTGCTATATATATATATTAACTCTGTGCAAAAACACCTTTCTTTCTTTTATTAACCTTGCACATGTTCCATTTACATGAAAATGATACGTGGACTCCTGTCCATAGAGAAAAGTAATTTATTTTAGGGTTAAGAGGCCAAACTGAAAAAAACACAAAATTAATTTAAACATTTAATGAAAAATAACAAGTTGACCATAACAGGTTGAGGTGGGAGGATTGCCATGAGTTTGATGCCAGCCTGGGCTACACAGAGTATAAAAAAATACAATTGATGAAGTGGTTAAGTATTTCAGGCACCAGAAGTAGATAAAGGTTTACAATTTTCAAACAGTGATTTAAATTAGTAGATTCCACCTAATGATTGAAATTAAAAGTATATATTCTTGCTTGGAGCATACACAGGCTGATATCCACTCAGTCTGTGAACAAATATCTGCTGCAGGTATTAATGTGTACCAATGCCTTCAGCAGGTGGGGTGATTCAAACTTTTAACCTGCTGTCATGTAACCTAAGTCCTTGGGAAGAAGCCTTGTATACGGTGTGTGCATGAGTACTACATGTGTACAGAGTTCATATAGTATGTCAATATCATCACTGTTGTGCAGAAGAAAACAAGATAAGGCAAAAGAGCTACCAGAGAAACACTAGCAAAGGCTGCTCATGTGGGTAATTTTTTAGCTAAGTTCCTACTGTGAAGAGAAACGATCCACACAGACATGTAGCATTATATATGGGACAAGGGTAAAGGCAGTGACCTCTAGTTGAGGGGACACCTGTGGTGCTGACCAGCTGTCACTAGTCTGTGGTAAGAAAATGCAGGTCACTTTCTCAAGGTGGATTAGCTTACATCTTTCCTCTCTTTTCTTTTGGCTTGCTGCCCATTAAAATGATCTTTCTTTGATGACTCATTACTTTCCTTCATAATCTAGTCATTCTCTTCACCCTCCATCTCTCACCTTTGAATCATCCTTACATTTATTTTTTTCAATATTGTCTGTTTAGCTTGCCTTCTTCCATTTAGCTGTTTTTTTTTTTTTTTTTTTTTCTGCCTGACACACATGACCTTGAGTTCACTACTTCCTCCTCCTCAGGCTTCACCCTCTGTCCTCACCTTGCCACTGTCAGAATGAACAACACCATTCCCACTTCTTAAATTTGGAATCATGATCATATAACATACCCATATAGATGGAAATTCTCACCATATGCCTGTCATAAGCATGTAGGTTGTAGGAGAGCTGAGTCAAAGTTCATTCTTTGGGTAGTACATAGCCTCACATTTTAATAATCTAGATACATTTCTGTATGACTAAATTTTAGAAAGACATTAGTGACTTCATTGCTAAAAGCCAGTATTTTTCAAAATACTTCTAGAAACCCTTCCCACATTTTGCATTTCAATTCATATATCCACTGGATTATAAGCATGTTCATCAAACTCCATTGATGTGAAGGTTTATGCAGTGATGCCTTGCCAAAGTTGATTGACTTAAATTGCTACCATCACTCTTCCCTCTGTACAAATCAGGCATATAAATCTTGGCCTTTTGGAGGTATTTTAAAAAGACTCATTCAATGAAAATGACTAGAATACTATTAATAAATGATATTCATATCATTTATTACTATTTTAATCATATTTCATAAAGCATTTATGTAGAAATTATTGTATTGTGCTCAACAACTGTGAGGTATGCAGAATTTACTCAGTCAATGGGGCAGGAAAAACTATTTGATCATGTAAGTTATAAATTAAAAACTGTTAAAAGCTCTATTTAAATAATCTACATGAACATTTACCTCACATTCATCTTTGTTTTTATTTTTCCTTCTGTGATGCAGTATTGATTATTTTTTATACCCCATATGCTTACAGATGTTAATCTCCAGAGAGGCTCAATTCTCCCAACAAAGGCAGTTTGTAGCCTGGCTTTGCTTCACTGAAGCCCAGGCAAAGGCTCTGATGACGGATAGTTTGCCTGTCAGCCTCGCTTCATGAATCCAAAGAAAATGGAACTGAGCAGAAGTTGAGCCTTGAGCACTACCTGTGCATCTTATTTGGGCCTTTTCATGTTAGGTTTGGCAGAGGGCTTGGTCTTTCATCATGGGGTTCACTGACAGAAAGGAAAAGGGAGAAGTTGCACTTTTAGGTACAACTCTGCAGACTGCTATACTGCAAAATAAACAAACAATATATTTTTAGGGCACCACCTGCAGCAAGCAGCTGTACCAAGCAGAGCGGAACCACGAAGGATGTGATTTGTTCCATTTAACATGAAGCTGTGGTTTGAGGAGAGGGAGGAGAAGGGTCTATGTATACAGCCTACACATTGCAATTTAAACTGAGGCTGATTTTCTTTCTTTTTTAGATGAGAATTGAGGTATCATTATATCTCTCCTCCTTTCCCCTCCCCACCACCTCTGGCTTAAAACAATTCTGTTATTGAGGTTATAAGTGTTAACTGGAAAAATCATTTTTCCCTATGAGTAAACTTCCTTTCTCATTCAAGGGCAATTTTGTCTCCTAGCAGCCTATACTTAAATGCCAGTGCCTGCTGTACCTAAGGTGTATATAAAATGATGTCTGGCATTTACATGATGTGAATGACATGGTTAAAGAATCTCAAACATCTGGCTTACAGAGGTTGTCTTCTTATCTATAGTTTTTGCCCATTTCTGTTCTCTGGGATCAGTCTGACTCTCTACATGAGCCACAAAAAGTATCAAATATTCTGCATGCTGAGCTGTATCCCTTCTTCTTAAATGACAGTTTGTTCATACTCTAACCCATCCCTTCTTGGGCACAAAAATCTGTGCACTTCATCATTATAAAAACTCCACCACATCTGCATTATCTGAGTATTGAGAATTTTGAGACAAGGGCAAAGGGTAGTTTAAGTACCTTTCCCTCCCTTAGATTTTAAAATCTCTTTCTCTTGGGCTGGAGATATGGCTTAGCCATTAAGGCGCCTGCTTCCTAAGCCTAAGAATGCTGGTTCTAATCTCCAGCGGTTCCAATCTCCAGGTCCCACATTTAGCCAGATGCAGTGATGCAAGGGTGCAATGCCGCACTTGACCACAAAGGGGAAAATGCATCTGGATTTCGTTCGCAGCAGCTGAGAGGCTGCTGGCGTGCCCATCTCTATCTGTCTTCCTCTCCTTTTCTCTCTGTCTCTCTCTGTGTCTCTCTCTCTCAAAAAAAAAAAAATCTTGTTCTCTTAATGCTCATTGATTTTAGCCTCAGAAATCAAAGTTTCCATTTCATTTTGAGCTCCTTTAAACGAGCTTGGATAAATATAATCAAATTATATGTGACTCTGGAAGGAATCCAGATAGTTTTGAATTGAGACCATTGAGGTACAGAGGATAGTTGCCTTTAACATTAATTTGGCCACCAAATACCTTATTTTTTTCTTTTTCTTTTTGACAGACCAATAAACATTTTTTGTAAAGGTGGACACCTTTCTAAGTATTTATACAGTATACTAGAATGCCATCCTAACTCCTATACCAATGGCCAGATTTTTAATTTGAAAAGAAAATTATATTGGCCATCTTCTGTGTGCTTCATTAACACCCTTCCACATTGCTTATGGATATTGCTGTAAAACTGAGAGAAGTGAGAAGGAATTGCAAGTCCACAATGATGCGAGCCTCCAGCTAGTAGAGGATATCAAATCCTGTGAGCCAGGAAATGAAGTTGCCTCCACTATCTTCACTTCCCTCCGCATGGAGAGGAATTGTGGGGCTGTCAAACAAGATGTCAATTCCTGCCAAAGTTGTCTAGAGGAGTGTTTAATGAGGAATCTGCTTCTATCTCTGTCCCCTTTCTAAAATATGAATGACCGTTTTCTGGAAACAGCCCTTAAACAATGCTTTGCTACATTATGTCTCCTTTTGAACTCTGTCCATCAATCAGCTCTCTGCTTTCAAATAACTATGGACAATGATTGTGGCCGTTTGAAAGTAAAATGTCCTCGACAGAGTCATGTGTAAGAATACTTAACATGAGCTAGGGGCACTGCTCAGGACAGCTGTGGAACTTTTAGAAGCTGGAGCCTTGCTGGAAGAAGTATGGCCCCAGGTGTGGACCTTGAGGTTTCATTGTCCAGTTCCACTTTGTGTTCTCTTGCTCTTTCAACTTATTCCTCCATGTTGATGCGACCCTGTGTTCCAGCTTCCTGCTCTTGCACGCTTCCATGGTTATGAGGGACTCTACCCTCTGGAACTATACACTAAAATAAGCTCCTTCTCTAGGCTGCTTCTGGTCAGTTATTTTATCCCCACAATGAGAAAGTAACTTATAGAGTGGTTTTAACTGTGTGTGGTTGAAACTTTGGTAAAAGTTCCCAATAATAAAGAGGCTGTCAGTCAGAGCATTTCCATGTTCCATGAGCACCTTTAACTGCTGAGCCATCTCCCCAAGACTGATCGTTACCAGCACTTACCTTATGCCAGATATTCATTGGTGTCTTTGAGGTTCCTTGTGCTATTCCTGCTCACGTTCAGTGCTCTCCATTCTGTCCTTTCCCCCCCTAAGTGGGTCATTTTACTCATTTCTCTTCATGTTTGTTAGTTCCTTCTTTTGCCTGGTCATGTTTCTAAGTTTATTCTTTCAGTGAAATTTTAAATTTATTTATTGTATTCTTCAGCTTCCAACTTAGTGCAGGTCCTCTTAATACTTTCATTGCTTTATGCTTAATCTCATTTTTGCTTATGCATAATCTTTCTGAGATATACACTATGACAATTATTTTCCATCATTTGCCAGGTGTTTCATATACCATCATTTCTTTGGGATTAATTTATATAGATTTATTCTGCTCCTTGTGCCATGCCCCTTGTTTCTTTTTATGCCTTGTAACTTTGTTAGATTTCATGCATTTGAAAAAAATAAAAAGAGCAACCTTTCCCAAAGGTTTCATATACTGGCATTGTATAGAAAAGGTTCTTTCCTGTAGCAGACAGCTTCAGGTTCGCTGAGATGAACTTCCAGACCAGGCACAGTTATGGAGGAAGGGATATTATTTATTGAAGCTCACAGATCCAGGGGAAGTTCCATAATGGCAGAAGAAGCTGGCCTGCCTTCACAGGGCCAAGCAGAGAGAGAAAAAGCCAACCAGCCACCACAGCACACAGAGCAAAACTACAGCCAAAAGCCACAGCAAGCTTCAGGAACTCCTATTAGGCACACTTTGCATATCTTTACAATGGAATCTCAAACTCACTACCACACCTTAAGACCGGCCCCCAGTGACATTGCCTCTAGCAAGGTGATTGCAGATGCAAACTATAACTAATAAAACACTGAATATATTGGGGACATATATTCAAACTACCACATTTACCAAATAGTTTGGCTAAAGACTGGGGGCTCCTTACACACACTTTGTGGATACATCTTCTTCATTCTTGTGCTTAAAAGGTGATAGAAATTGGAAGCTCATATCCTCTTATTTCTTTGGTGTATGTCCATAACACTGTAGGTTCTCTGCCACAAACTGTCCAACTATCTTTTATTATGTGTCCCCTCCCATACTTCTGTGGTGTGCCAGTTCCCATCAGCTCTCCAAAACATGCAAGAATGAATCTAATCAGAAGCCCCTCAATAAAATCTGAATATTGCACGCATTCTTAGTCTTTCCCTCACCAGAGAAAAGCTGGGGGTTATAAGTTTTTATCATCCTGTCTTGGGTCAGAGGTAAGGACCATGTTTAATACATGTGTTCTGCTTAGAGGGGCCCTCAGCCTGGTGCCTATTCCTGTCAATACTAAGATTCAGGTAAGACAGAAGCCAGTCCTTTGAGGATCATACAAAAAAAAAAAAAAAAAAAAAAAAAAAGTCTAAATAGTTGACAAGACAGAAGCTAATCCTTTGAGGATCATTACAAAAAAAGAGTCTAAATAGAGGGCAGTTTCAGTCTTCTCTAGGAGGTTTTCACCAATAATGCTACACATTACACGGAGCCTCAGAAATTCTATATGAATGAGTGCCATGAATTTTCCTATTGGTTTTGATGAAGCTGGGTTTGCACTCACCTAAAAGAGCCTCTTAACTGGCTTCTGTGTTTTTCACCAAGGGAATTACCTAATGCATTGTTGTTTAGTAACTGCCTCCATCAAGTAAGGGAGGCCTGGAAGTTCCTTCCTCTTCACCCTTCTTTATATCACCTCCCAGTTCACTTAATTTTCTGTGTGAGAATAAACTACGTTAGTGAAAATTAAAAGAGTTTTCATGTCTTTCACCAAATAAATGGTCAGTAAATGTTATTCTTGTTAATGAGCAGCAGGAAACAAGAAGAGCTATTTGAGGAAAGTAGAAGTAGGACCATTTGAGATTTTCAACCCCCCCAAAAAAAAAACTTAAATTCAAGAATATCAGTTGATAGAGGAAGCTAAAATTTAGGTAAAATGCTTAGATGTATTTTAAAAAAATCAACAGGAACCACCATGGGGTCCAAAGTACAGAAGAAACAAGAGATGTCCCTATTTAGTCATTACTCTGAGCCACCAAACATGTCTACTAGTCTCTCGTATACTTTATTTTGTTGGGTTATAATAAATAACTGTTCCTTCTACTACAGTGAAGACTCTTTCCTAATAATCTGGTTATAAGTGAATAAGAACCAAAGCACAATGCCTATTTAAATAGTGGACATTAAAGAAGACTTACTATTGACCATTTAAGATGGTTTATAAAAGAAGAAGCATACAGACTCTATGCCAGTTGATGGTGACTTGGCCAGAGAATATAAAAAATTATATGTCATAGAATGAGATTTATACTTAGTTAATTTTGGGAGGGGGGGTTCATTTTTCGGTATTCCAGGCTGCCTGGAATTCACTATGTAATCTCAGGGTGCCTTCAAACTCATGGCAATCCTCCTATCTTTGCCTCCCCAATGGTGGGATTAAAGGCATGTGCCACCATGCCCTGCTACTTAGTTAATTAATTTTTTTTTCTTTCCAATTTATTTGTTGAAGAAACAGGGTCATTGGTTCAGTACAATTATTTATGGTGTGGATTTTGCTTCCTGCATCCTGCTTTGGTCTGAATGCTTGTGTCCTCTCCCAAATTCATATGTTGACACTTTTTGTTTTGTTTGTTTATCATATTGGGAACCAAACTTAGGGCCTGTGCATGCTATGCAAGCCCTCTATCACTGGGCTACATATACTTCCTAGCCTCATATGTTGATATTTTATTTTTTAAATATATATTCAATTTAATTTATTTATTTGAGAGAAAGAGGCAGAGAGAGAGAGAGAGAGAGAGAGAGAATGGGCACACCAGGGCATCCAGGCACTGCAAATGAACTCCAGATGTGTGCACCCCTTGTGCATCTGGCTTACGTGGGTCCTGGAGAATCGAACCAAGGTCCTTTGGCTTTGCAGGCAAACACCTTAACTGCTAAGCCATCTCTCCAGCCCTTAGTTAATTTTTTTTAAATATTACTTTATATATAACAAATTGTACTCTTCCATCCCCTCACCCTAGACCCTGCCATGGTATCATGGTGTCCACTGTAGGACATGAGGGCCTCAGTCAGTATGGGGTAGTGGAGGGGACCATACCTCATGGTATTACTACCCACTCTGTGGCTCTTACAGTCTTTCCTCCCCTTCTTCCACAATGGTCCCTGAGCCATGCCAGGCATGTTGGCAGTCTGACTTACTGCTACGTTCTTTGTGGTCTCTGCAGTATCTGCTTTGATAGGTTCTGATTGATCACCATCTGACACCAGCACCTCAGAGTTGGGACCCAAGAGAAATTGTAGAGGAAGTGGTGACATGAATAATGCTCTCACTGCTAGCCTACTTAATTGCTACATGTGAATGTGTACACATGTTCATGTGTGTGGTCATGTGCACATGTGGCATGTGCACGTGAAGACTTGAATCCATTTTATTTTATTTTTATTTATTTTTTTATTTATATTATTCTAATTTTACATTCATAATGTTGACTCCATTATCTTCCTCCCTGTCCTCCCTCTTCCAAAGGGACCCTCATCAATGGGGAATGTGGGTAATGCATTGTGGGGGTTGTCAAGAGTTATGGGGGATAGGCCAAATCTCTGTGCATAATGACCCAACTTCTGGCTCTAACATTCTTTCCTGTCAAAGACAGCATACATGTGAGACCAAACATGGAGAGACCTGGTCAGAATCTGGAAGATGGTCAGTTCCCAGGCAGTTAGCTAGTCTAGTGCCAGAGGGTGCTACATGAGCAGATGGCCAACATCTGTCCATTTTATTTTTTAAGACAAGATCTCTCACAGAACCTGGAGCTCCCAAGAAGGGTAGAATAGCTAGCCCGAAAGCCCCACCTAGAGTCTCCCCAGCACTGGAATTATAGACACATGCTGCTGGGCTTTGCGTCTAAATGAGTGATGGGGATCCAAACTCAGTTTCACGTGTGTGCATGACAAGCACTTTACCAGCTGAGCCATTTCCTCAGACTTACAATTTTATTTTGTTTTAATTTGTGAGTGCATGTTTGTATGTATGTATGCATGTGTGGAGGAGGTATGTGCACATGTCACTCATGCATGTGGATTTCAGAAGACTTCATTGGGGTGTCTGTTATCTATTAACAAACCTCTTTGAAAATGGTCTATTGTTTTGCTGCTGAGGTCAATCTGGCTGGCCTGAGAGCTTGTGGATTCTCCTGGCTCTGTCTCTCATTGCTATTAGGCATGTTGGAATTACAGATTCATGTGTTGCTTTGCGTCCTGCTTTCCATGTGGTCCTGATCTCTAATTGTCAGGCTTACAGAGAAAGCACCTTTAATTGCTGGGCCATCTCCCCAGCCTGAACCATCCAGTTTTAATGGGAAATAATTAGCCACTATTCCTATAATCTTGTTTTTATTTAACACTTTCACAAAAAAGAAAGAGAAATTTAAAATAGATTTCTTGCCAAGTACAAACAATACTTTCCCGAGACAGAACTGTTAGTAAATTGTACGATTATTGCTTCTTTACCTAAAAGTGCACTAAGAGATCTAATCCCTTTCATTAATAATAAAAAGAGAATATGTAGAGAAAGTAAACTAAAAAATAGGCATATTTTAATATATTTTAATTTTCAACAATTATTAATATGAGAAGATAAACTAAACTATGTTGCTAGGTAACAGTTAATCTCATCCAAAACATTCATTTCAAGAGTCATAAATCTGGTAGTTTCTGTTTGTAGATGGAAGCACAGAATCACACGGTTAAATTATTACAGAATCAGGATTATCTGCATGCTCACCTGTGCACACACCTTCAGTACTTAATTTGAAATTCTGAATATTTACCTACTACCTTAGTCAGCAACTTTCTTTCTTTAACCTACAAAGGAAAAACATCTCTTGGGGAAAAAAAAAAAAAAAAAAAAAACTATGTCTTCTATTTACCAAACCAAGA
This sequence comes from Orientallactaga sibirica, assembly GCA_036365145.1. Classification (NCBI taxonomy): domain Eukaryota; kingdom Metazoa; phylum Chordata; class Mammalia; order Rodentia; family Dipodidae; genus Orientallactaga; species Orientallactaga sibirica. The sequence continues at coordinate 9,064,978 of JAEOAD010000240.1, forward strand.
TCCTGTAACACTCATTTTGACTGTAGGAAAAGTTGAAAGATGTCTGATATTTGCTTTTAGTAGCTTCATATTTCTTCTTTTAGGTCTTTTTTATACCTCTAACCACGAATGTCACAATGAATAGGACACCTCACAGAATTCACACCAGCTGCTGCTTAGAATCTATGAGTATTGGATAAATATTTGTTTTCTAGCTGGCATACTTTGATATAAATATAGACATATGCATATATTTAATATGTCATATTTGACTTGAGATAGCTATAAAACAGTTTGATTTATTACCTCTCATAGGGGCTGCCATTTCCAAATCAACAGGAACCCTAGAATAAAGGAAAGTCTTTGGAACACTGAAAAATGAATGCTGATAGATTTAAGTTGCATGACAGGAATTGAAGATGTGTTCCTAGCAAAGGAACACTGTTTTCAAGGAACCATCTAAACTGTTTTTGAGGACGAGTAGCATTTTCCTACAACCAGAAGTATTACTCAACAGTAACCATACTCAACATTTTCATAAGCTGTGTCTGAAATTCATGTTGCTAAATGTTTTCAGGCTCTTAAAATAAACAAACCTCATTGATTAAAGTGAAAGTAATAAGACCTCCATTATCAGATTAATGTCAGGCTTGAATGAAATAAAACTCTTCTAGCCAATAGAAATCACCCAGAAATATCAGTTGGTTTAGTTAGATCTCTTTCTTATTTAACTTTTTTTTTTTTTTTTTCCAGGCTGACCTGGAATTCACTATGTAGTCTCAGGGTGGCCTTGAACTCATGCCTCCCAAGTGTTGGGATTAAAGGCATGCACTACTAGCTTCTTAGTTAACTTTCTACAATTCTTTTCTCTTGGTTAAATGTCCTTTATTTCATCAGCTCTACCTGAAATACTATATTGGCCTTCATGAATTTTAAGTCTTGTCTTTGTGGTGTCAGCAATTGAAAAATGGCTGCTTTGTCTGGAAATTACACAACTCTGCAATTGTTATCCAGATCCAAATTGTTTAGAGTATGCTAGTCTTGGAGAGATCTGTCTTCTCTGAAACACTTGTGTTATGTTATCGCAAATAACTGGATATTTCATAATACCAAGACTTGAGTCTGATTAGAATCTGACACATTCAACGTTTAGTTTGTACTTACATAACATTCATATCTGGGCTTATGTTGGGAATCTCCATTTAGCTAAAGATTTGTTTCAGTACCCAAGAAATTGGCAGTGTTCAGGCTAGATGAAGGCAGACTACAGGAGAATCACACAGCCTGAAATGCTGTCTAGCTTTCTTACACAGACTGAAGTCCTGCAAATAGAACACCTAGTTGCAGTTTTTATATACTCTTCCTGGGGTAAGGGTGCAGATGCAATTCCATTACAAGTTCTCCTGACGATGAAATTTTATTTCCCTTTTCTTTTACTTTACTTTGTAATATAGAAAACAAATCCTAGATAAATAAGATCTTGATGCCATGGGAGCTTGTAGGGCTGTCCACCTGGAGCTCTCTTAATTGTTCATTTTCAGTGCAGGGGCATCTCCCTTATTAACAAACATAGGTGCTTCCTCTTCTCCCTCCAGAGGAGGAAACTGGGGTGCTGTCAGTGTCATATCCACCTCACTCGGAGATTTACCTAAACAATGTGCTGTGACTCCATCACTCCTGAGCTCTGCTATTGGTACTTTCCTGTTAGGAACCTCTTGGCTGTTTAGCTGGCTGACGTTTCTACGTGCTGACAGATTAATTATAAAATAATCAAGACCAAGACAAATTTCAAATGGAGCAATCTTGCTTTTTGAAACTTTCAGATGTCAGACTTGTCAAGATTTAAAAGCTCTTGGCAATCTAGGGGTTTGTTTCATTCTTTGTTTCAGGATGCATTTCCTTCATTACAAGAAAACATATCTTTTCACTTGCTTTAAAGAAATTCTAGATTCATTTAGTGTGAACATCCTAGTCATACCTATAGCAGATTGTTCAGCTGATTAAAAGAAAAATGTTCTGCGTTGGTTAGATTGTGTGTTTCTGACATAAACAATTAGAGAAGAAAGATAATTCTGGCTGATGGTTTCAGAGGGCACAGTGCATCGTGATGGAGTGCCGTTTGACAGCCATAGCTCACATCATAGTAGGGGCGGGCAGGGAGCACTGAAAAAGAGAAGGCCCGGAGACAGCCTTTCTTCTTTTTCCCTTTCATTACATTCAGGGCCCGCCAACTATAGGATGATGTGGCTCATTCATCCAGGGCATGTCTTCCCTGCTGAATTAAACCTCTGGAGAGGCCATCACATATCCAATTGCTAGATTCACAGTTACACTGAAGATTCTTTCCAGACTTTGCTTTGTCATTTTGCCTTACTGTCCACCATGCAGACGTTTCCTTTGCCTGTCATCTGATGGATCAGATCAGTTCTATGAATGAATATTCTTTTTTCCTCCTTACTTAAGCACTGTTTACCAACCAAAGGGCCTCAAAAGTACACTTCAATATCTGATTTTGAAAACATATTTTGTGTCATATTTACAGCTTTAATTCATTTCTAATTAACTTTTCTGGATAGCATGATTTAAAAATCACTTCAACCTTTTCTCCTTAGACATGAGTAGCTATCCCAATACCCCAAGTGAACACCACCCACTGACTGACAATGCTGTTCATGTAATGAACACTTTCTTCCTCTATGGCTGTTCAGTCAATGCTATCCGCTCTGCTCCACTGCTGTTCAGTTATTCCTATATTTATGCCTCAACCCTATCAATACTGTACTTTTGTGACATTTTTATTATTTATCAGGTAGATAGTAGGTTTCATTGTGAAATTATATATATATATATATATATATATATATATATATATATATATTTGTATGTATTGGTTTTGCGAGGTAGGGTCTCACTCTGGTCCAGGCTGACCTGGAATTAACTATGTAGTCTCAGGGTGGCCTTGAACTCTCAGCAATCCTCCTACCTCTGCCTCCCGAGTGCTGGGATTAAAGGCATGTGCCACCACGCCCGGCCCTCATTGTGATATTTTAATACATGTTTAGCATTATACTTAGCTTGCATTTGCCCCTCAGTGCCCCTCTTTAACCTTCTTCACTTTTCTTCCCAGTGCCCTGCCTCCTACCAAAGTACCATCATTTGCATTCATCTCATATATGTTCCATTACCCTCTGTGTCCCACCCTGTCCTCCCTTTAAACCTTTCCAACCCTTCTTAGCTCCCTTTCTACTTCTTTCTCTCCCTCACCCCCAACCTTTCTTTCTTTCCTTCCTCCCTTCCTTCCTTCCTTCCTTCCTTCCTTCCTTCCTTCCTTCCTTCCTTCCTTCCTTCTTTCTTTCTTTCAACCAGATTCTGCATATTAGAGAAAATGTAGAACTTGTCATTTCTTTCCGAATCTAGTTTAATTCACATAACAATCTTTAGTTCCTTTCATTTTCCTGCAGGCATCATAATTTCATTCTTTGTTATGATTAAATAACACTTCACTATGTGTACGTACCACATTTTCTTTACTGATTCCTCTGCTGACAGATACTTAGGCTGGTTCCATAGCTTAGCTATAGTAAACACTGTCAAAATAAACATGGATGTGCAGATGTCTCTTTAGTATGCTTTAGATGTCTTTGGGAGTGACAGAGATGGAGTATGTTAGTCCTGTTTGAAGTCTTGTGAGGAACCTCCATGCTGATGTCATAGTGGCTGTGCTAGTTTATACTCCCACCAAGACAGAAGGGTTCTCTTTTTATCACATCCTTGCCTGCATGTTATCGTTTGCTTTGTAATGATAGCCATTATGACTGGGTGATACGGAATGTCTATGTAGTTGTTTTTTTTTTTTAATCAGGGAATGATACTTTTTTTTTTTTCTTTTTTTTAATTAATTTTTTTATTTATATTATTCTGATTTTACATTCATAGTATTTGTTTAATTCACCTTTCTTTGATGGTTAAAGATATTGTTAGTCTTTTCATCTACCTCTTGGTCATCTGCACCTCACGCTTGATCATTTCATTTGAATATATATTTACTGCATGACTTGTGAGTGTTTGTGTGTGTATGTGTTTTAAGTTTTGAATTTTTTATATATTCTATATATCAATCCATTGTCACATATATAGCTGGTAAAGACTTTCTCCCATTCCATAGGCTGTCTCTTTATTGCAGTAATTATTTTCTTTGCTGTGAAAACGTTTTCTGATTTCAGTTAATACTACATGTCAGTTTCTGAAATACTTTCCTGAGCTCTTGGCTTCCTTTTCAGAAAACCCTAGCCAATGCCAATATCTGGAATTTTACCCCTACATTTTCCTCAAGTATTCTTAGATTTTTAGGTCTTATATGAAGATCTTTGATCCGTTTTGGACTGTTTCTTGTATGAAATAAAAGGAATTTGTTTTCATTCTTCTACATGTGAATATCTAGTTTTCCCAACATCATTTGATGAATAAACTGTCTTTTCTTCAGTGTATGCTCCTTTTTTTTTTTTTTTTGAGTGTCTGTAGTATGTGTAGTGGTCTCTCTCTCTCTCTCTCTCTCTCTCTCTCTCATGTTAGACATGTGTATATGCCAATGCAGCACCCTGGGCAGAGTAGCCTATGGTGTCCACGGGTTTACCTGAAGACTGGATGAGAACATTACATGTTCTCTATCACTCACTTGCATATTTTTTCCTTGAAACGGTCTCTTACTTATTCCAAAGTTGGCCATTCCTGAACCCCAGTGATTTTCCAGTCTCAGCTCCCCACAGGACTGGATTTATAGATATGTGTGACCGTGCCCAGCTTTCTGCAAGGGTTCTGGGTCACTGAACATGAGTGGTCTTAGGACTCCTCAGGCCCTGATGCTTGTATAGGAAGTGCCCTGAACCACTGAACAATCTCTCTAGCCTCTACGCTTTGAAGTCTTTTTGAAAAGTTAGAGAGCTATAGCCATGTTGGTTAGTTCTAGGTTCTGGATTCTATTCCCCTGATTTATACATTTGTTCTGCTGCCAGGTACATGTAGTTTTGTTACTATGTCTCTGCAGCATAACTTAAAATCAGGTATTGTAACATCTCCAGTAATATTGTTTTTGTTTAGGATTGCTTTTGGCTACTTGAAATCTTTTGTGCTTCCATCTGAAATGCAGGATATTTTTTTCTAACTCTGGGAAAAATATTATTTTAATGGGAATCACAATGAATCTGTCAGTTGCTGTTAGTAATAGTCATTTCCATAATATAAATTCTGCAGACCTGAGCTTGAGAAGTCTATCTATCTTCTACTGTATCTTTTGATTTCTTTCCTCAGTGATCTAAAGTTATCATTTAGAGGTCTTTCTTCATGTTGGCTCAGATTATCCCTATGTATTTTGGAATTCATTATGCTTTGCTGATTTCATGTATGTTCAGAATTGATATATTGAAAAGGTAATTATTGTACTCAGCTCCATGTTGCTGGGACAAACATCCAACAAGACAGTTAATGAGAAGAAGGGATTTATTCTAAGCTTACAGATCCAGGGAAAGTTTCACAATGGTACAAGAAGCTAAATCCCTTTCATAGATCCAAGCAGAAAGAAACAACCAAAAGGCCAGCACCACCAGCAAGCACAAAGTGCCGAAGATCAAACTGCTTTCTCCATACTTTTGGACTTGGATTCAGATTCACTCTCAAACACACCTTAGGGTTGACCCCAGGATCCACCGCTCCAGCTGGGTAATACCTCCTCCAGCTGAATGCCTGGAGACCCAGGTTACAAGTTTAATTTTAATAAAACATCTGAGTCTGTGGGGCATATATGTACACTTTCACATTCAAACTGCCACACTAATGATTTTTGTATTTTTTTTTTTACCCTGACACTTTTCTAAAAGTATTTATCAGACTTTAGTTGAAGGAGGAATGGATAAATCTCAAGATATATGAGACCCAAGGAAATTAAATCAAGAGAATATATAAAATTCAAACACATCTGTAACAAAAAATGAGATCAAAGCATTAATAAGCTCCCATTAGAAAAAGCACAAAAGCAGGCTGGAGAAATTGCTCAGTAGTTAAGGTGCTTGCCCACAACATCTGGGTTTGATTCCCCAGTATCCATGTAAAGCCAGACGCACAAGATGATGAATGTATCTGGAGTTTGTTTGCAGTGGCTAGAGGCCCTGGTGTGCCCATATTTTCTCTTTCTCTCTCTCCCTCTCTCTGCAAATAAATAAGTGAAATATTTTTAAAAGCTCAAGAGCAGATAGACTCACCACTGATTTCTACCAGATATTTAAAGATGAATCTATGCCAGTTCTCCTCAAATTGTTCCTTGAACTGCAAAGAGTAAAAACATTACCAAACTAATTTTACATAGCTAGTATTATTGTATCATAAAACCTAATAAGGATATAACAAAAATTGTACTTTATCCCCATTAATAGCCATAATAAAAAGTTGTACTGGGCTGGAGCAATGGCTTAGTGGTTAAGGCATTTGCCTGCAAAACCAAAGGACCCCAGTTAAGTTCCCCAGAACCCACGTTATCTGGATGCACAAGGTGGCACATGAGTCTGGAGTTCCTTTGCAGTGGCTGAAGGCCCTGGCATGCCCATTCTCTCAATCTCTCTCTCTACCAAATGAATAAAAATGTAAAAAATTTTTTTAAAGTTGTATTAATATCCATAATAAAAATATACACAAAAAATTTTAATTAAATAATTGCAAACCAATTTCAATAGCACATGAAAAAACTATACACCATGACCAAGGTGGCATCATGAGAGGCATGCAAGGCTGGACATGTGGTGCACATCTTTAATCTCAGCACTTGGGTGGCATGTGAAACAGAGTTGTTGAAATACCTGTGTACAGACCCAATAAACCCACTATGTGAAGATGAAGCAGTTCTAGCCACATCTGCCACAATGGGAAGCAAAGCTGAAATCCAAGTCTGGCCATTGTATGGATCTTTGAAAATGGACTGTGGTTTATAGTATAGACCCAATGATGTTTTGGATATACTAGAAAAATGAAATGGCTACCACGGAGATCTGTTGGCTCAGAGCAGAATTCTCCTTGGCCTACCCAGCCCAGCTGTGGGGCAGAAACTTTAGTCATTCTTTATTGAGTTGGGACTTGAACTGCAGGTGTTTGATGTGTACCTGCTGATTATTATTTGCAGCCTCTCTCTCTTATGCCTTTTTACAACAGAAATGTTTACTCTGTGCCATTATATTTTAGAAGTAATAATGTGTTTTGATCTCATAGGACTCATAGTTAAGAGGCAGTCTTAAATCTCAGATAAGAGTAGTGACTTTTTGGGCCAGAGAGATGCACTTGCTTGCAAAGCCCAAAGAGCCGGGTTTGATTCCCCAGGGCCCACATAAAGCCAAGTGTACAAAGTGGTGCATGCACCAGGAGTCTGTTTGCAGTGGCCAGAAGCCCTGGCACACCCATTCTCTGTGTCTGTCTCTACTCTGTCTCAGATGAATGTGCTACCTTTCTCATCTGGTCTTATGTGGGTACTTGTGTATTAAACCTGGGTAATCAGGCTTTGCAAACAAGTACCTTCAACTGCTTAGCCATCTCTCCAGCCCTTCTCTTCTAATATTTTAATTTTATAAGATGTCTTAATATTATTTTTACATTATTTATGATATGCAATACTTAAAATTATAAATAATATCTCTTAAACATGTAACATATAACAACTATATTAGGTCTATAATAAGACATTTTGAAATATAACAGTTCTTTAAAGGCCCACTGGAAATATGCATGAATGTCCATCTTAAAGTATGTACTCATAATATTTAAAAACTTTTGGCTGTCTACATAGACTACTTAAAGCACATAATCACAATATTTAGAGATTTATGTTTTTCCATACATTTACTTACATTTTTTTCCATTTCCATTTCCATACATTTACTTACATTTTTATCTATTCTTTGATTGCAAGTTAATCAATTACTGTTTATCACTATCACTATGACTGAATCATTTCAGCAAAACATAACTTTTTTTTATTCTCCTATTTTTGTATTTTCTAGTTTTAATTTTCAATTTGTAGGAAAGAGAGATTATTAGAATTACAAAATATTTATAAATTCATTTTCCATTAAATCTGAGGGCCTACTCCAAGAATAAAGTATATAGAATCATTGATATGCTTGAAGTATTTAGAACATTCTTACAGTTTTCCTTGTTTGCTACCATATTCTAATTAAGGGTATTGGTTAAGAAGCAACTTATAGGAAGATGAAATGTTGCTCCCTATGTACAAATAAAACCCTAGCTAATTTTCTCTTGTCCCTATTGGTGTGATTTTAATGTAAAATATCTCCCGTAGGCTGATGTTTTTGCACACTTTATTCCTAACACATAGCACTGTTTGGGAAAGTTGTTTTTTTAGGAGGTGGAACCGTAGTAGAAGAAGTGGTTCATTGGGGGTAGGTCATGAGCCAACTTTCACTTCCTTTTCATCCTTTTCCTGACTATAAATGTAATATGAACAGCCAGCTTCATGCTCCTGCCATCATGCCTTTCCCATAATAATAAACTGTATGTACATATGGAACTATAAGCCAATAATCCTTCCTTCTTTATATTTGATCACAGCAATGAGTTAAGTAATTAATACACATGTCTATAAGGACCCTCATTTTATAGGCCCCCAAGTATCTTGGTAGAAGAGATTGTTCTCAAAATGTGCAGAATAATATTTAGGCACAGTATATTAGTGTGTAGTTAATGTCAATATTTTCAGATAAGTGTTTCTATGGCCCTTTTCATATGCTATAATTTTCAGGCAAGGAGATTTTTAAAAAATTTATTATTTATTTTATTAGTTATGCTCATAATGTGAATACACTCATGTTGGTGACTTTGATAGCCTCCTCCCTGTCCTCCCCCCTTCGAAGGTACCCTCCTGTGCCACTCTGATTTCTTTGCTTATTGCTAAAATATATGTTTTGTATATGTTCTCTGATGCTATTGATAAGAACGACAAATGGAGGTAGAGACATATGGTGTTGAAGGAATCTGTAATCTGATATCATATAGAATCCCACTGGTTTCCTTTCCATATGAGAAGAGTTTCTGTATTTTGGGTAATTTTATCCATCTAAGCATCCTCACTCATAAACAGGTGGGAAACCAGAAATAGAAATACAGGCTTAAGGGATTTATATTCATAATTGATATTTTGAGCCCAAGTGAACCAGAAAACCTGAAGAAAGCGAAAAGTAGCCTGTGAAATGCAAAAAAAAGTTCAGAAAAATGTGAAGAACAAATACTGAAAAAGAATCCAATGTGCATATTTTTTATAGAGGCTAAATTCATTTTAAGTTCCAAAAGAATTTATGTACACATGTTGACCTAAGCTTTTATATAGGAGTAAAACTCAGTACTGACACACATAGGAAACAAAGAACAGATTAAGGGACAAAATATCATGAGATGGTTAATCATTACAGAGTTGTGTTATGATCACCAAAACACCATATTTAATAACCAGCATCCAGTGTAGGAAGGAGGTCCTCAAAGTCACAAGTTAGAAAGCTTCAAAGGATATGCTGACATTCTGAACTTGAAAGTAGGCACAGTATTAATCCATGAAAACATTCATAATGTAGAAAAGGGTCACAATATTTGACTAGGGGCAGAAAAATAAAAATTCTTCTATTAGCTGAAGGTTTATCTTTTAGATTGTGTGACATGAAGCTCTTGCACTAGAGGCCAGCCACAGTCCGTGCAGGAACTCACGACCATAATGTATCTTTCCAATTCAGGGTTACGTCTGCAAAAGAACTGGGTAAGCAAATAGTATCTGAAGTCACTTCTGTCCACAATGCTCATTCTGTTTGTGATGGAAAAAGCAAACAAAATTTAAGGGATTTGACTCTTTTCCTTTTAATCTATACCTCAGAATGTTATAAATCAGGGTTTGCTAATAATAAGATTGCTATAGCCAAACTTAAAGTCATAAACAAATCTCAGTAGGAATTACAAACTCTGTCAATCATCATATTGTTTTCTATAACTTTCTGGGAGATTAGTGAAGTCTCCCTTGCCACCTCCATTACAGAAGGTTCAGCTAAAAGGATTACCTCTGCTTTACTGAAGCCCTGAACTTGATATAGCCAACCACATCTGCAGATGAAGTGGCTCCCACAGAGCTCTCCTTTCATGCTTCCAACCTTGTGGGCGATGATAAGTTTTGACTGTGCAGCCAGCATATGTCATGATAAATTTTCAACTCTGTGAGTAAAGAGAATACACACTGTTCTTAGATCAGGATTAGGCTTGGCTTTCCACCCACTCTCTTCCACAAACACGTTTTGGAACAAACATAAGTAAATACTTGACAGGTGAACTATTACCTATACTATTCACCAAAGCAAAATGAACTCTAAGTGGAAAATGTTAATTCACTCCCATAGTCACATCCCATTAGCTCAAAAGGGTCATAGATTCCTGTTCTTTTTAATGTAACCACAGAGAACAAAAAACTTGTTCCTGATGGCAACAAGATAAATCTCAGTGGGCTCATTGTGGACTGTTTAAAGAGACTTCTTTGCACCCCCATGTGTTGTGATTTTCTATATTTATTTAAATAATGTGGGTGTTTACGGGGGTTGGGGCCAGATATGAATCTTTTTGCTATTTCCCTGCTGCCCACTTGTCAATGTCTCTTCAGCTCAGAGAAGTGACTTCTTTTCCATGCATTTTACTGAAGAAGGAAGTCTGATAAGGCAGCTCCCATGTACATTCCATATGGAAAGCTCAGATAGAAAACTCATATGAAGCAGAACCTTCTGGGAGGGTGAAATAGTACATCTCACAGTCTAACCAGCCTCTTGGGCAGGTGCTTGACGAGTGGGCAAGCACCAGATTTCTCTCTCTCTCTCTCTCTCTCTCTCTCTCTCTCTCTCTCACACACACACACACACACACACACACACACACACACACACACACATCATTCCTGCTTCAGAACATGAGAATGCACGCAGCGGTCTCTGCCCACTCATTCAAGCATAGGCACTGGCTTCAAGAGCAGAGACAAAGGAGCAGCTGTTCTTATTCATGGTAATTGGGAAAACAGTCACTTTACAGAGATTTGGGGCTTGGCTCTAATTGGTAAGGCATGCATGGTTTTTTGCTGTTCTGTGTGAGATTTTAAAGAGTATTATAAAGCTTGAGGCTCTCTGCCATCTAGTAAAATGCAACTGCATTTGAAGGAGAATAGGTTTCTTGCAGGTGAGTCCACATCTAAAAAACGTTACACTTTAAAATAGTAGTAATAAACACACCAGTAAATTCTGAGTAAGCATTAACATCATCATTCTCTGAGGATTCAATAGAGGTTTGTTTCCTTAGTGAAATACTGTGGATTTTAACATATGAATGAAGCCTCAGGAATGTACAAATTCCATAAAATCAGCCACACCTGCAATGTGAGATCTTCAAAGGCAATAAAGAAAATAAGAACAGGACTGCTTGACATTTTGTGTTTGCATGAATCAGCTGGAAATATTTTATGTCTTTTAAGAGCAGTGAACAACCGATTGATTTGCCTTGGAGATTCCTGAGGATACAGCAATAGGGATATTGTTGAAAATGCAAATTCTCAAGCCCCACCAAGACTCTTATCAGAAGTCATGTAATGCTGCCTGGTACTCATTTTCAACTCTTCTAGATAATTCTGCTGAAGCCAACAAATTGACAGCTATTACCTTAGCAAAAGCAAAGTTGCTGCAGGATTATGGGGTTCAGGAGTCCTCCAGAATATATGAACCCCAAGTTTTGGGTCTGCACCACTTTTAAAATTTTTTTTGTTTATTTTTTATTTATTTATTTGAGAATGACAAAGAGGCAGAGAGAGAGAGAGAGAGACAGAGAGAGAGAATGGGCTCACCAGGGCCTCCAGCCACTGAAAACGAACTCCAGATGCATGCACCACCTTGTGCATCTGGCTTACATGGGTACTGGGGAATGGAACCTCTAACTGGGATCTTTAGGCTTTAATGCAAGCACTTAACTGCTAAGCCATCTCTCCAGCCCCTGTACCACTTTTAATAAAGAATTAATAAAGGTATACTCAAGAAGTATAAATTATGAGTTATTAACTTTATTTAGGGGGAAATCACAAATTGTGTGGTTAATTTAAGGGAGATTGGAATCTAGGAAGGGAAGCTAAATACATTGTGGACTAGGAAACACGCTCTCATGTGGAAACACTGTGTAGTTTACAAGGTTCGTTTAAGAGAAACTGAAGTCTTCAGAAAGAGACTGGAGTAGAGCTACAAGCACATAGAAAGTAGAATCTAGGAGCTTGTGTAGGGAGACTTAGGGGAAACCCTCTTAGCACCCACTCTGAGTTTCCCCATGGAAGAAAGTTAAAAGAGCAAATGGTGGTGACTTAAGAAAGAGTAGCAGAGAGAAAATATAATAAAGAGTCACACTCATGGTTACCCTGGGTTTAGAGTAATTACACAAGTAACAGGCCTAGAGTTAGAGAGAGCACCATGTGGTAGATTTAGAGTGTAAGGAGAACATGCTTGTAGTAGATTCAGTGACCAGAGGAAAGTCATACACATAATTACAATGAGAGGTTACCCCAAACTATAAAGCAGAGGAGAATAGAAAAGTCATCTATACCATAAATATTATTGTGTTGTCTGCACTCCCCACCCATCTAGGCTGGGTAAGAGGGGAAGCCAGGCAGGTGTACCCAAGCAGGGATGAGAGGGAATCCAGAGTGACCTACACACACACACACACACACACACACACACACACACACACCCCTAGGGTAGAGTCCAGAGAGAAGGAGGGGCTGGAAGGCCACAGCCTTTATGGCATCAGATTCAGGTATGTATCAGATGTGTAAGGGGAGGACCTGATTGGCTAGTAAATTTGGGGGATTGACCCTAGGGTCAGTCCATCTGGGTCAGCCCACCCACTTAGTAGAGTAGACTGTGGGTAGTAGGGGAAACTGTAGCTCAGTCTCAATCAGACACAAGTTCCACTTCTTCTAAGAGTTCTGTTCTTATACCAGGGTGAGGTGGCATTTGAGGTGGCACATCCTGGTTCTCTTTGAGCCTTAATCCCTAACTGAAATTACCTTAAAAACAAACAAAAACAAACAAAAAACAAACAAACAAACTAGTTTTCTCCTATCCTCCTTCAAAATGTTAAGAAACATGGCTACTTGTCAACTATTTTGAATTATTTGGGGGGGAAGTGGATAGAAACCTCATAAAATATAAAATGACTCATCAAAAAATCTCAGATGATAATCTAAGTAGGAGCTGGGCATAGTGGCCCATGCCTTTAATCCCAGCACTTGGGAGACAGAGATAGAACAATTACTGTGAGTTTGAGGTCAGCCTGGGAATACTGAATAAGTTCCAGGTCAGCCTGGGCTAGACTGAGAGACTATCTCAAAAAAACAAAGAAAGAAAGAAAAAAAGAAAGAAAGGAGTCCAAATAGATGGTTCAGTAGTTAAAGGTGCTTTCTCCATAACCCTGCAAACCCAAGTTCGATCCCTAGTAAAGCCAGATGTACAGTGACTCATGAATCTATAATCCCAAAGAGTACATGGTGAGTCAGGTTTATATTGCTGGCAGAAATCACCTGGCCAAGAGCAGCTTTGAAGAAAAAAGGGTTTATTTTGGCTTACAGACTTGAGGGGAAGCTCCACAATGGCAGGGAAAACGATGGCATGAACAGAATGTGGACATCAACCCCTGGTCAACATAAGGTGGACAACAGAAACAGGAGAGTGTGTCAAACACTGGCATGGGGAAATGGCTATAATACCCATAAGCCTGCCCCCAACATTATACCACCTACAGGAGGTGTTAATTCCCAAATCATCATCTGCAAACCTAGCATTCAGAACACCTAAGTTTATGGGGGATACCTGAATCAAACCACCACATTCTGCCCCTGGCCCCCATAAACTGATAACCATACATGATATAAAATGCAATGCATGCATCCAACTTTAAAAGTCCCCATATTTTTTATCAATCCTAGTGATGTTCATACATCCCAATAATCCAAGGTCTTTTAACTGAGCCATAATACCAAAAATCCCCCCCCCAAAAAAACCCATAATGCCCCAAAATAAACACTCACATTGCAAAATATGTCATTGGGTATAGTAAAGGAATATTCAACCAATACAAGATTTAAACAAGGCAAACTCTGTAGATCCAAGTCCAACAACTCTTACAGGTCTCTAAGTCTGATCATCTAACCAGCAACAAGTCTCTGGAGTTCCAGTTCTGCCCCTCCAGCTAAGCTACTTACAGGCCTGGAAAACTTCATCAGAGCCAGCAGCTCTCCTTGGCAGCCATCTCTTAGTCCTGGCATCTCCACTGGGTCTCCACTGCAACCCACAGCCCATCCTCATGGCCCCATCAGGTCTCCATGCAGGCATCCCACAAACCTGCTTCATACTGCCCATGGCCATTTCCAAAACACAAGATATGTTGCAAATTTAATGGTCCTCTCTTTCCTGCATTTCTTATACTTCCATAATACCAGGTAGGGTGCCAGTTTGCTAATCCAGGGGGGAATAAAGCAGACTTTGAAGAATAGGCCATTATTTGAGCATCCAGGCCCCTTCAAAAGAGTCTACATTCTTCCTGTTGCCCCAGTGCAGGTCAGCTGGCCCACTCTCAACAGTTGTAATCTCTCAATTGCAGCTGAACAAGCAGAAGTTTCAGCCCAAAGATTTCATTTCTGTGCCATATCCCTCTACATAAACCAGTCCATTTCTTCACAATTAGCCCTGCACAGGATCTCAGGACATGGGCATAACAGCAAGCCTCTCACACAAACTGCTTCTAGCCCAGTCCAGACAAAGCTCTTTCTCACTCTTACAAGCCAAACCTCACAGTCCATAGTTCTTACTGCATTCAGGTCTTTCAACTCTGACCAGAATAGTCCTTCAAGCTGTACTTATAGCACTGCAAGGCATCTCTTAGGCCAAGGTGTCAAATCCTTCCACATTCCTCTTGAAAATCAGCTTCAAAAGGCCATAACCACACAGTCAGGTGTCTAGCAGCAATCCCACTCCTCTGGTACCAACATTACTGTTGCAGTCAGGTTCACATTACTGGCAGAAATCACTAGACCAAGAGCAGCCTTTGGGGAAAGGGGAGTTTACTTTGGCTTACAGACTCAAGGTGAACTCCATGATGGCAGGGGGAAAACGATGGCATGAACAGAGTGTAGACATCACCCCCCCACCCCCGGCCAACATAAGGTGGACAATAGCAACAGGAGAGTATGCCAAACACTGGCATAGGGAAACTGGCTATAACACCCATAAGCCCGCCCCCAACAATACACCACCTTCAGGAGGCATTAATTCCCAAATCTCCATCAGCTAGGAACCTAGCATTCAGAACACCTAAGTTTATGGGGGACACCTGAATCAAACCTCCACAGTACAACAATTGGTGGCAGAGACAGGAGAATGCTAAAGGTTATAGGCAAGATACTGGCCTTTCCAGTGGCACAAATACAAACAAGAGAGACTCTCCAAAATCAGGAGGAGGTCTGAGGAGCTAGCTCAGCAGTTAAATGTACTTGCTTACAAAGCCTGAAAACCTGAGTTTGATGTTCCAGTACCCATGTAAAGCCAGTTGAACAAAGTAACACATGCATCAGAAGTTCATGTGCAGTGGCAAGCGTGCTGGTGCACCCATACTCACACATTTCTCATTCTGTATCTCTCTTAAATGAATAAATAATTAAAAAATAAACAAGGGCTAAAAAGATGGCTTAGCAATTAAGTAAGGCACTTGCCTTCAAAGCCTAAGGACCCATGTTCAACTCCCCAAATCCCACATGAGCCAAACACACAAGATGACATATGCATAAGGTCACGCATGAGCACAAGGTGGCAAATGTGTCTGGAGTTTGATGGTAGTGACTGGAGGCCCTGGCATACCAATTCTCCTTCTCTCTCTCTCTCATAAAAAAAAAAAAAAGATGGAAGAAAATAATCAACACCCCAAAGTTGTTCACTGAGCTCCATATGTACAATATGGCAATAAGGTAGGTGTCTCCCCAACACACACAAATTATTAAAAATAAATAAAATCCATATTATGGGTTCCTTCTAGCCATGAGGATGGAAATACGTTTCTTAGCCTGTCACATAAAACTGTTCACAATATTTCCCAGCTATATCTCCAGCCTTATCATTTAGTTCAACAATGGAGCCAGTCAGTAATTTAATAGTTAGAGTATCAATTCTATTTGCTGACCCAATAAGCAAATGAAAATAGAAAATAATTACATCCAGCCATCAAAACTATGTCTAAATCCTTGCACTTTGGTAATTCTGAAGCTTTTTTTCCTTCATTTTTAAAAATTTTGACTTTTAATTATATATATTCATTATACATGGTACTCTTACACAATTCTGCAATTTAAGCATACTTTTACTTGTTCTAAACCATGTTTGTCATTATTCAAAACTGACCATTGAAAAATTTCCGCCCACATTATATATCTTGTTTGCATGAACTTAGAAAAAGCTAATATCTAGAAATGATATAACTTAAAGAAATAGGGGACTACAAGAAATTTTAGAGATTGTTTTTCAATCAACTTAGCACTTTAACAGAAGTTGCCTCTTCTTCCTCACCTCAAAATATTGGAAGTAGTTATAACAAACCATAAACATTCATAGTATTAAGAGTTATTAGTAACTGGAGAAATGAATGTAGAAACTGACATATAATTGTTCAGACACATGAGTTTTCATCTCTGTACATAAGTTCAAGATTCACATGAATTGCGTGTCAATCTCATAGATCTTACTTGGATCTCAAGTCCACAGAATCCAGAAAGGCAAAGCTAGCCTCTGGACAAAATTATCCTCCATCTTTATATCATCTCCTGAAGAGGATCTGTCAGAAGAATGAGCTCAGTAACACGACAGTGGGATTCAGTCACTACTTTGATATCCAGCAGTTCTAAGGATTTGTGTCTTGACTGAAGATCTTTAAACTGTAGCCCTCTCATCTTTTAGAATGGGGATAACAAAAAAGATTTTGGGATAGCAAAATGCAAATGCATTGAAATGTGATTTTCATTTTGCCTACCACACTATAGAAAGACACAGTGAGAAAATCTTTCATTGGTTACAGTATAAAATCTTATGACAGGGCCGGAGAAATGGCTTAGTGGTTAAGGTGTTTGCCTGCGAAGCCAAAGGATCCCAGTTCTATTCTCCAGAACCCACTGGAGTTTGTTTACAGTGGCTAGAGGCTCTGGCATGCCAATTCTCTGTTTACCTCTCCTCTATCTCTCTTGCTGTCTCTGCTGGCAAATAAATAAATAATTTTTTAAAAACCAAAAACTTAAAAAAAAATTAAATCTTATGACAAGAACCTTTCATTTAGATTCAATGAGTGAGAAAAACATGAGAGAGAGATAGCCTGCAGTAATTTCCTCATTTTATAAATAAGGTAGGCCAACCACAGGAAGTTGAAGTATCTTGACTACTAACATGCAATTCTGTTTTCACTGAACTAGAAACATCTTCCCCACACTTCAGTGACCATCAGTTACCTCTGGCTGCTGTGTCAGTTCACAGAAACTTGGCAGCTTAAAAAAACCTTTCTAGCTTGCGATTTCAATAAGAAAGAAGCCCAGTTTAGCTTACCCCTCTGCTTTGGTGCTTTTCACAAGGTGACAATCACCATTTGGCCAGGCTGTGGTCTCAGCTGAGGCTTGGCTGTGACAGAGGATTCACTTCCAGCCTCACTGGAGTGCTTGGCAGAAGCCAGTTCTGTGTGGATGCAGTATTGAAGGCTTCCAGTGATTGCTGGCGGTCAGTCAGAGCCTTCTTCTCTCAGCTCCTAGAGGCTGCTTGTCTTCTTTGTCTTGTGGTCCTCTTAACATCAGCAGCCTGCAACACGCACCACAAGGGAAGACTAGAGCCATGTGCAGGTAAACATGCACATGCATTCACATATTCTCCATCTTCTTTGCTGTGTTCTGTTGGTTAGAAGCAAGTAATGTTGTTATACCAAATATCTCCACACATTTTATAATTAGAGCGTCTTTCTGGCTTTTAAATCTGAATGCATCCCTTTGAACCATCACATTTTCTAATCCTACCTGTCTTTTTAACTTATTATGAATTTATGATTTAGAGAAGTCTTAAGTTCATAGCAATTGAGAGTATAGCGTTGTCATGCACCCCTGCCCCAACATATGTGCAGCTTTCCACATATTAACTTCCCCATAGGAACAATATATTTGTTATAGCTGGAAAACCCACACTGACTTGCAATTATTGCCCAGAGTCCACAGTTTATATAAGGTTCACTATGTGTGTGGTACAGTCTATAGATTGCTATATATATATATATATATATAGGATAGCATGCATAGTAAGTATCATATACGGCATTCACTACTCTTAAAATTCACTGTGCATGCTTCTACTTCATCCTTCCCTCCTCCCTAGCCCCTTGAATCCAACCACCTATCATTTTATTGTCTCTATGGTTTTATTTTTCCAAATTGTGATATAATTCGAATACCAAGTATATTCTCTTTTCGTATACTTATTAACATGTACTTAGTCTTTTACATCTTTCCAAGGCTTGATAGCTAATTTCTCTTTTAGCATTAAGTAGTACTCCATTACTTGGCCATACCAAGCAAAGGACAACTTGGTTGGTTATGAATAAAGCTGCTCTAAACACCCATGTGCGGGTTGTGAAGACATATTTTTTTAATTTATGCCAAGGAATACAAATGCTACATTGTATGTTAACATTATGTTTAGTTTTGTAAGACAGTGCCAATTTGTTTTTCAATGTGGCTATAGCATTTCCATCCCTACCTACCCAACCATTACTCCAGCAACCTTGCCAGCCTTTGAGTATTGTTCTGGACTGACCACTGTAACAGGTACATAGTGGAATGTCACTTTAATTTTAGTATATGTGTCCCAGAAAGCACATAATGTTGAACATCTTTTCATGTACTTATTTTCCATGTGTATATCATCTATGGTGAGGGGACTGCTAAGAGTCAGGCTTATTTTTACTCAGTTCGTTCTTTGTTATTGACACTTAAGATTTCTTTATATATTTGCAATAAAAGGTCTCTGATCAGACATGTCTGCAAATATTTTAGCCTATACTAAGGTTTTCTATTCATTCTATTATGAACTAAAGCTTTACATTTTAATAAAGTACTTGCCAATTCTTTCTTTTATAAATCCTGCTTTTAGTGTCACATCTGAAAAAAATCATAACTCACCCCAAGGTCATCTAGATTTTCTATGAACTATTTTAAAGTTTATATCATTTTAAATGCTACATTTAGGATAATGATGTTTTTGACTAATTTTTGTTTAGAGTACAAAGTCTGTGTCTAGATTCTGTTACTTCTTTATTTATTTATCCATTTGTTTGCAGGTCAGGGTGAGGGGAGGCATGTGGATGCCCAGATATGCCAGTACCATGTATTGAAAAGATTATCTTCTTTGCATTGTATTGGCTTTGTTCCTTTGCCCAAAGTCAAGCAATTATACTTATGTGGGTATATTTCTGGGCTTCATTCTATTCCACTGATCTGTTTTTCAGTTTTTCATTAATAGCACATGCTCCTGATTAATGTAGCATTAAACTAAATCCTGAAATCTGAGGGTGTCAGCTCTCTGACTTTGTTTTTGTTTTCAATACTGCATTGCCTATTTTGAGGCTTTTGCCTCTCAATATAAGTTTGGAAATTAGCCTGTCAATATCCATTAAAAAGTCTGCTGAAAATGGATTTTGATTTGGTACACCACATTGGCTAAATCTGGCATCTGGAAAATATTTGATATCTATGAATATGGTCTCTCAACTTCAAAACATTGCGGGAGCAACGGGAGAGGGATTAGTAGATAAAGTGCTTAGAGTACAAGCAGTGAGAACTGGAGCTTACATTCTTAGCACTCACGTAAATGGTGGATGTGTACAGCAGCCCTCCTGTAATCCAGGTTTGTGGGAGGCTGAGATAGGGGATCGCTTAAGCAAGCTGATTTGCTAGAAGCTGGCTTCAAGCGAGACACCTTAAGGTTCAGAGCAATTGATGTGAACCTCTGGCTTTCACATGCACATACATGCACTCATATACATATACACATTCATACATACTTGCATATATATGCCCACATACATATACACATGCATAACACCACACACAGTCACAGCAATAAATACATAAGAAGTTTCTCTTAATAGATTTTTCTCATTTTATTACATAGCTCTTCAACATATGCTGTTAGACTTATTGCTATTCATTTTGTTTAGTGTGGGGCCAATATAAGTATTTCTATGTTTTCAATTTCAAACTTCATTGGGTACTTGTTAATGTACAAGAAAGCAATTAACATGTTTATAGTAACTTTATCTTCTTAAAACTTGATAAAATTGTTAAAAATTTCAGGGCTGTGTTGATTCTTTCATAGTTCCTATAATAATCATGACATCTAAAAATATAAATATATATATTTATACTTTCCCAGTCAGTGGAGCTTTATTTTTATTTTCCTTATGTCATTACACTAACTAGTACTTCCATTGAACTGTTCAAAAGAAGTAATTTTTTTTTTTTAAATGCCTTGGGCTTAGTAGGAAAACTTCTAAATTGTCACCTTAAATATTTTGCTAGCTATAGGTTTTTGTAGACATACTTTATCTAGCTGAAGAGTTCTTATACCTACTTTACTGCCTCAGACTTCTTCTCCTTATTAAGAGAAATTGTTTTGTTTGCTTGTTCTCTGTCCCTTCTTGTCACAGTTGGCTGTTTCCTGTCTTCTTTCTCGGTAGTACATCTCACAGTGAGAGCTCCTCCAGATGCCCATTGCTGTCTCTTCCCAGCTCACTTGAGACAATGACAGCTCTCTTCACAATCATGCCGACTGACCCACTCTCTCCTTATTCTGTTCTGCCAATCTACATGTTATATAACCTCTGAAATATCATATTGTAATATGGCTTTCTTTTGCAGCTCATTCAAATATTAAGACCCATTCCTATTCATTACTAGCTGCTTTCCCCACTTGTCACTATCCCTGAAGTGTTGTTAAAAATGACAGAATGGACGTTAGTAAACAAGAGATGGAAGGAAGAAAGGGAGGGAGGGAAGCTATAATAACATTTCTGTTTAAATGTCCCACCCATGCATTCCAGATTACAATATAGGAAACATTGCGTTGATCCCAGGCTTTCCATATCAGGCTATAGGAAACATGATATCCCCAACCTGGCAAGAAATTTTCCTTTGTATCTGTATTTCTTATAGTTTCACATTGTTCAGAAATCCTGGATCACTTCTATAACAGGTCTTTTGAAATTACCCTTTCATCCTTATTGACCAGATGGCAATCTCTGCTCTAATCATTACATGCTTGCCCCACTTCAACTTCATTTCCATTTAACCTGCCTGCTCTATCTCCTTTCCAATCAGTAGAAAACATTGCTGCCAAAACCAGCTTCATTCCCCGCCAGTCCCCAAACCCTGGCTTTGCCCCTGTCCCTACTATGTAAAATTCAAATTTGTTACAATTGATTTTCTGGCTCTTCTAATGAGTACTTTGGATGAGAGTTCAGGGAACCTGACTGAGGTTGATGGCCCTTGATATTGTCTCCACCTCAGGACTCAGTACTGGAGTGTCTGGTCACATAACTGTTGCCTTGCATGTCTAATTTATCATTAGAATATTTGGTATGTTTAACTTTTCCACTCCAAGATCACCTCATTGGTAGGACTTGAAGCTATCCATCACAAACATCAAACAAGAAAACCAAGAAATGAAGCAAATTACATGGAAACTAATTCAAATATACTTTCTAGCATAGTTACTATAGCAAACAGCTTCAGGTTTGCTGAAATGAACTTCCAGACCAGGCACAGGAAGGGATATTTGTTGAAGCTTACAAATCCAGGGGAAGTTCCATAATGGCAGAAGAAGCCAGCCTGCTCTTACAGGACCAGACAAGAGTGAGAGAAAGCCAAAAGCCAAAAGCCACATATGTCACAGCACACTTCAGGAACTGCAGCTAGGCACACTTTGCATATCTTTAGATTGAAATCTCAAACCTACCACCACAAATTGAGATCCACCCACTGACACTGCCTCCTGCCAGGTGGATGCAGATGCAAACTACAAAGAACACTGAATATACTGGGGGCCACCTATTCAAACTACCACATCTACTTTATTGAATATGGGCTTCAAGGATCACATTCCTTCTTAACTTTCTCCTTGTGTCTGATGTACAAAGACTGTTCAAGACCATAAAATGAGCAAAGTATAATCAATTCCTCAGGCTAATTGGATAAAATGGAGTATGTATATCTCTTTATTAAAGGGATCTAAAACCATTTCTGTTATAAAATTTATATTAATACATTTTGGGTTTTTTTTAAATACTTCTTTAAATACTATTATAACTAGAAAGGTAACACCCATTGCTTGCTTTGTAAAAATATTTTCATGAAGGGTAAAAGTAGGTTGGAATTAAAAATTATTTTGCTACTATTTTCAGATATTTACTGATAACTTTGGCATTTATAGATAGTTAAATTGAGTCAGTTTTCAAATAAGAAACTATTTGCATCTCTCCATATCATAATTTAAAAATAGTATTTATGTGAAGTGAGTAGATAAAAATAATTTTAAGAATAGCTGTTGTCTTTTTGAAACTGAATTTTATGATTATGATGATGTGGCCTCACATAGAATAATCATTTTATATGAAAAAGGCAGTATTGTGATACAAGATCCAGTGGTAACAGAAAGTAGTCTGTGTGTTTGATATGGGAAATATTTTTATGGTTTCTAGATTCCAGATCTCTCTTTTGGAGCATTTAATATAATTTGATATCATTAAAATGAGTTCTCCACATTACAATGCATGTGTTAAGAAACCTTGATCTAGCCATATAGTTTAACACTGAGCTGAAAGTTCAATCACACTTTGAAGAGTATCCATTTGGAGGTGTACTAAGAACATGGTCTATTATAAATAATGTCCTGCTTCCATAGGATATTCAGGTAGAGGAGAGGCAAGTATTAGAAGCTGGTAAAGTACATCATATTGTGGAAATAAAGCCCAGATTTTTTACCTTATTAGACAAGAAAATGTAACTCTCCCTAGAGAGATGAAAGAAGACAGGAGGTCAGGTGAGGTGCTCCTGATTGATTCTTGAAGGATGTGGGGCTATACAAAATAGTAGGTGAAGAGAAAAAAGCCAAATGTCTGGACTGGGAGGAGCATTTGGAGTATTGTGCCAGGAAAAATCAGTGAGGCCCAGGATGCTAGATATGTGCACACCATTGTACATTGCACAGGCCCTTGGTGACTTACTAACTTTTTCTGTAAGGACTCAAGGAAAGTACAGTATGGAGAACTGGTGTGAGAAATAGTCTCCTAGAGTATATTTGTTTTACTTCTACCCACTTGCTTATAAGATAGAAGACAAATGCCCATTTATTTACTTTTTTTGTTTTAAAATGTTCACGTGTGTGTGTGTGTGTGTGTGTGTGTGTGTGTGTGTGTGTGTGTGTGTGGCGCAGAGGGCACCTTTGAGGATTCTGTGCCCCACTTCCTCTGAAACAGGGTCGCTTGTTGCTGTAAATGAACTGCCAGACTGAGAACAAATGCCATTGTAACTGACCCACTAGCCTGGTATGCTCCTGGCTCCACCTAGTATTGTCAATTGCAGTGAGATCACAGGTGCATCTGGCCACTGTGCATCTAGCTTTATGTAGGTGCTGAAGAATTGAACACAGGTCAGCAGACTTCACAAGCATATACCTTTAACTGCTGAACCATCTCCCCAGATCCATTAATGTCCATTTTAAAAACAATTTTTAAATGGTACCATTGCCACAAAAGTCCATAACCTCAGCAGTTTGCTAAGATCTGTATTTCACATGTACCATTCTGCCACTTGGCACCATTTTGCCAAGTGTTTTAGGTATTTATTTCAAAGTAAATGTGTCTGCCTATATAGATACTCAGTATATGGTATTTAATTAAATAGTGTATATGTGTATCTATGTGTCTTCACTGAACATTTTCTTCAGCAAAACAATAATGGAATATTCTGTGCACTGACGTCCGTGATTCTCAGTAGTGGCGCGTGTGTTGAGTAGGAATAGGAATCGTGGCTGAGGCTCACTCATGCGATCATGGTAATGAAACCATCACATTAGGCACTCTGCAAAGCAGTGCTCTATTCTTCTGTCCATTAAATATGTCCCCATCACTTTTAACTCTGCATAAATTGCATAGGCAGTGTTATTTACCAATTGGAACTGATAGCAGTAAATTAGCGCCAGCTGATGATGAGACTTTTGCCCAGTGAACTTTATGTTCCCCCATTGAATCCGTTTATTGTTGCTGTTCCTGCTTTGGAACATGACTTCCCTAGAAAGCACTTCCTCATTCAGTTTCCATGCTAGAAACAGACAACAGCTTGAAGCCAGCAGCTGCTCCTGAACAAAACAGGTAGAGAGGCAAGAAAGGCTGCTAAATCCATAGCAATGAGCACATCATGACATAATTACAGGAAATCTCTAGAGTGGCCTGTGCACATTTGGTGCCATATGGTTATTTTTGGTGCTAGAAACGTGTAGCCAAGGGCCATAGTTTAATCTAGTCACTTTCCACTGAATTCCTGCTAGCATGAAATTGATTTTTTAGTCAGAAAATTAACATGAATATTTATTGACAGAAGCAAAGACTGTATTTGTATATTCAGCTAAGTGCACCAGTGTATTTAAATAAAAGTATTTGAATTTTATTTTAGCTAAAATATTATGAGTAAATAGATAGAAATTCTGTGTATTTTCTTGGGCTATTGTTGAACTTTTGGGGAGTTTGTTGCTATAGCTTTAACTTTTATGATATGTGGTATATAATGTTTAACTTCTTCTACTTCCTCTTTCTCTTATTGAATTATACAGCATTTTTAATGGTGCATAGAAAGATTATCCTGTTTCTTTGAATATCTCCATTTGACTTTGACTAGACTAATAGGATTTATTGTTACTGTACTATGCTCAAACAAAAGAAAAAGGAAATATCCCAAGAAGATTTTCAATGTGAACAGTACCTGTGGTTCTTCGGGGATTAATAACTGACCTCCCTGTCTTTACTTCAGGAAATAATTTAGACTGACATTCATGTCAGAAAGTAGACCAGCCTGGAATCTCAGTTACCTAAACTGAGATTTGATGGGTAATTCTAGTGTTACCCAAAACAATAGAATAAACTTCATAATATAAAAATTTGACCATTCTCTTGCAAATATTTTCTATGGAATCTTCATATGGTTTGATTTCTGAGAGCTTTAAAGGAATTACATACTGCCCTCTGTCCACAGAATGCGAGGGTCCTTTCTTGGTGACAAAGTACTGAATAACCAAGCCCTAGACTGTATCTGATGTAGTGACTTGCCTAGTAAGAAAACAGAGCATTTATTTCCAGAGGAATATACTACACACAAAAATACTTCATTTAGTGTCTCCTTAAGTTAAAATTAAACAAAGGCAAGCTGCTAAAGTAGAAGGATTCAAAGAATACATAGATTGATGTAAGAATGACCTACAAACTAGAGATTTCTCCCTTCCACAAGCTTCCCCAGAGCCATTTCCTATGGGACTTCATGTCTCCAGATTCACTGTCTTCTAAGTAGGGCAAGAGTGTTCCTCTCTTGACTGATAATATTATATAGCAGATTTTCTGAAGATCATCTTACAAAGCAAATAAATCTTCCATGGATAAATAAATACTTAACTTTCAATGTCACCATTACAAGTTTAATTGGTGGAACCCCAGCCACATTTAGTTCCTTCCTTAAGAATCATAGGCAACTGACACATTATCTGGTGCTTAATTGTGTGTGGGGACAAAAAGTAAATGGATCAACTTCATGAAGGAAAAGTCACTAGCACAAGATGTGTAGTTCAAGATGGTTGACACAGATATAAGCTCACTTAGACCACGGTTATGTCACATTTATGAGTGCAAATTCCAAATAAGCTGTCTTGGGATTTAGTAAGGTTCTAAGTAGACAAAGAGGGCTAAGAAGATGGAAACTCTTTTTGTTTCCATTTTAAAGCCCAAACCCACAATATCAATTTGTTTTCTCCAAAGGTTTGCTTTAAGTCTTGAAAAACTTTAAAACTAAAATGTAAGTATAATTGCTGAAGATCTAATAGTTATAATGAGAAACCTCAGCTTCAGCAGAATCCTAAAGTAGCCAAAACAAGTTAACTGAATTAAAAAAATAATGTAGTAAACACACACACACACACACACACACACACACAGTGACAGAAGGAGATGTGAGAATTACAAGAAGAAGGAGGAAAAAATGATGTATTGAAAGCGTTCCTAGTTTAATCCCTGTTTAGTTACTTAATAGCTTTTAACCTAGTGGGTCATTATCCACCTAGTACTTGAACTATTAAGTTTTTAATTCCTAATTTGTTCTATGATATGATATTCTCTTTTTAATATTTTAATTATAAGTACACAAATGTGTATGTCTTCATCTTTTTAGAACTCTCCAAAATCATAAACATTATGACAATTTAATATACACTTTGCTTTTATGAGGTAGGAAAGATTGCATAGCAATTAAGGCACTTGCCTGTGAAACCTAAGAACCCATGTTTAACTCTCCAGGCTCCATATAAGCCAGACATACAAGGTGGCACAAGTGGGCAAGGTCGCACATGTGCACAAGATGGTCCATGCTCTGGAGTTTGATTGTAGTGGCTGGAGGCCCTAGTGTGCCAATTATCTCTCTCTTTCTTTTTCTCTCTCCCTCTCTCAAACAAAAATTAAAATAATGTTTTCATGGACTTAAATAGAAACTGACCATGATTTCAGATCCATAACATAATTATAGGTTGATAGGCATTTGTTTTTGGTTTATAGCACTTAAGCTAAGTTTTCTCACGTATTATTTCTTCCCCAATTACTACATTTTATTTTTCTCTAAAGCAGTAAGTGTTGTTTTTAGTGTATATGAGGTCAGTAAAAGATATATATCTGAAAATATTTTCTTTTGGGAGAAGTCAGGCTTCCCGGGTTCTTGCTCTTAAAACTGCTACATCTCACCCACACTGCCACTGTAACACAAACTTCACACAAGCCTTGAAAGAGGTCTCTCTAAATGAGCAGGTGTGATATAGGTGCATCATATACCCTCAGGCTTTGATTAGATGGGATGTGCCATAAATGGCTTGATTAAAAGTATACCTGTGACAGAACAGGTGACAAGACATGGAGGAGGTAAGCGGGGAGAGATGAGTTAAGACTGCCATCATTGTACTTTTACTCTATTATAATTTTCATGGGCTCTACATGATTAATATTGTGTTCACAACTTCACTCATCTGAGGAAGTCCCCAGTGGATTTTCAAGAAAAGGATGCAGCCTGGTTTTTGTCTAGGCTAGTTTACCATGTGGGCACCTCAGGGAGTTGTGCATTGAAAAAGCAATTAGCTTCTCAAGTCTGGGGTGCCATTTAGAATTTTGAAGCTACTGTGCTTCATCACAAAATTGACCTTTTTAATTTTTTATGTCAGAAATTTCCACTAAAGTGTTCATATTTTTTTTAAAAAAAGTATAGCTCCTGGGAAAATATGAAAGGCTTGAAAAGGAGCCATGAAAGGCGGAGATGCCCTGAAGAAAGGCTGAAATCAGCTCCACTTGAATATAATAAATACCTTGCCATGAAATAGCCTGTGTTTAATTTTTAAATAATTGGTATCATTAAGTAACATAACAATGACATACCAACACCAGTTCTGCGTAAGAAGTAGGCAGGCAGCGTATCATGGATTTACAGTCAACTTGCAATCTTGCAGGATAATTGCATTTCTCTCTAGAAGAGATCCTTTTCTCATTACCCTTGACTGTCATTCCTAGGCTCTAATCATCTTAATGTGATTGTAATTTATGTACTGTATTTTTCAAAGCTGTATCAGATTTGCCATTTTAATTTTCATAGCCAACTCCAGTGATTCAAAAGAAAATTGTCATTGTCAATAGAAGAAAAAAAAAGGAAAGGAACTTATTTAGGAACTGGAGAACTGCCACAGAAGGTCATCATACTCATTTATGCAGTCCACAAGGTTGTCTCTGCCAGTAATAACACAGTGTTTTCTAGAAGGGTGTAGGAAGCAGTGTAGGACAGAGGTTGAAGCTTAAATTAAACACTTCCAGTCTTATAAATTGCATTATTAACTTTAGGACTGGGACAATTATTTAACTTCTGTTGTTTCACCTTCTATTTTTAAAACAGGAATGTGATCCAGTTAGTTAAGAATATATGTCCATCCCAAAGTGCAGCAACTTAATGCAACAATATGTCAATTCTTTCTCATCTTTCTAGTGTTTTGTGTGTGTGTGTGTGTGTGTGTGTGTGTGTGCGTGCATGTGTGTGTGCGCGTGCGCATGTGTGTGTGCGTGTGTATGTGCATGTTTGTGTATGTGTGTATGTGGACACGTGTTTGTGTGCAGGTGAAGACAGAGATTGATGTTGAGTGTCTCCCTCCATTGTACTCAACATTACTTATTTTTATAATGCTTAGCTACATGGTCTTGGGTTGGGAAGCTCAGTCATATGACAGCTAGAAATGCTGCTGGAACGATCTGTACTAAGCATGCACAACAGATCACTTTGTGGGAAGTGGGCAGTGCTAGCTGGAATGGTGTTTTTAGCTAGTATGTGGTTCCACAGTGCTGACACGTTCCTATCCTAGTGCTTGGTGCTTCTCATAGCAGAGCAGCTAAGGCAGGAAAGGGAAACATCTCCCCAAAATATCTTCCCAGTGATCCAACAGGAAGTTTCAAGGATTCCATGACCTAGCGTGGGAGTTTCCAGTCTCATGGGATCAGTAATCAAGCTCCATCCTGAAGAGACTAGATACAAGATAATTTTGTGAAAGAGCATGCAATATGAGAGATTCCATTGCAATCATATTTGTAAAAGAAACTCTGCTCTAGACTAGCAATGACAGCATCTATTCATTGAATTTGGGGAAGAATAATGACAGGTGGTAATACTAGGCATATATTCATAACTCATCATGATCACTCAAAAACATTGGCAATTAACATTGTCTCCAGATCTTGGGCCATTCTGCTGTGAAATAATCTCCTCTCTGCTATTTGTAAAAGTTGAATTATTTAAAAAAATATATTTTATTATTTATTTATTTGAGAGAGAGAGAGATACAGAAATAGACAGGAAGAAAGAGAGAGAACGGGCATGCCAGGGCCTCCAGCCACTGCAAACGAACTCCAGATGCATGTGCCCCCTTGTGCTTCTGGCTAACGTGGGTCCTGGAGAATCGAGCCTTGAACCGGGGTCCTTAGGCTTCACAGGCAAGCGCTTAACAGCTAAGCCATCTCTCCAGCCCAAAAGTTGAATTATTTTTAATATTTTAAAATTAACATTTTCAGCTTGTAATTTCTCTTACAAACAAGGGGTAAGAAGTTTTTAATGATTTTTTCTTCAGGTTTGGGTGAGTATGTGATTTTCCTTGTTCATATTTTTCAGAATTTGTAGGCAGTGAAAGTTAATCATGTGTACAGGTGGCTGTATATGGCTTAGACCCCTGACCTGGTCTCAGTGTTCTTCCCTTGGCATGCCACTGTTTCCACCTATGAAGACCACTTATGATATGTGGAATGGATCAATTCAGTCCCACTTAATATTTGTAAAGTTATGAAATGATCATTTTTTTAAAAAAATAAAATACTTTTCAGGCTAAAGCACAATGTTTTATCATGATCTTCAGAATGCTATAAAAATAATTCAATTTGTTATGCAAAAATATGCATGGTGGCACACACCTTTAATCCTAGCACTCAGGAGGCAGAGGTAGGAGGATTGCCATGAGTTCGAGGCCACCCTGATACTACACAGTGAAATCCAGGTCAGCCTGAGCTAAAGTGAAAACCCACCTCAAAAAAAAATTAAAAAATAAAAAATAAACCTTATAAACACAAATTGCAAAGGATAAATGTTGATAATGTATAACTTTATCATTATATCTATAAAAACGAAAAGGAAATTAGGTTTTTCATTTATCTAGTGAGGTAATATTTAGAATCCAGTTGAATTCTTTGCTTATAACAAATACTAAAAGAATTATGAATTTTAAAAAATGATTTATTTATATATTTTTACATTCACATTTTGAGGAGACATTTCATGATTAATGTTTGAACTAGCCTATATCCACTCTTTAAGTGAATGAATCTAATCATTGAACACATTAACATTATGGAAGTTAGATGACAAAAAAACAAAATCATGGAAGTCAAAAGAGGAAATTGCCTCTGTGTTAAATAATTTAATAGTAACTAACCAAGATGTGAGAAGGAACATTAAAAATATATACTTCTATCCAAATTGATTAGCACGACCTCCATTCGCCAGGAATCCTATTAATAAAAAGTCTGGGTGTTAAATTACATCATCAGCTCTGCCAACAGCAACAGCTTCGTCACAACTGAGAAGTTAATTATAATCATTTGATGGAAGACATTCTTCGCAAAACACACTTCGGTCCTTCAGAATGCCAGATACTGGACTTGAGCCTCAGTTTATGAATAGATAGAATCATTTCATTTTTACCAGCTTTTGCAAAGGTGAACCAATAGTTAACATGAATGATAGAAGCTAACACTGACCACAGAAGTGAAGACGTCTGCCCTTCCACAAGTAAACTAATTACAACCAACACAATGACATTTACCTTGAAGCTGACTTAAAAGCATTTAAGGCAAGCAAACCATGAAATTTTTCACAGAAAAGGCATAAACCTGTGATAGGCTGGGTATCTAGCATTTTAAAAAAAAGTTTACTTTCCCTCCCCAAACAACAGAATGTAGGGTATTTTCATTGGATTCCAAGAAAAAGTACTGTATTGTACTAACTAGTTTATTCCTAAAGAAATCATCTCTGTTCTTTTACTTAATTACTAAAATTAGGACTTTGTTTTTGAACTACTGGGGTTTGAACCAAGGACCTCATGTGTTAGGCAAGCTCTTGATCATCAAGCTATATTTGCAGCCAATTTTTATTTTTTAATTTGAGATGTCTCACTTAGCTTTCCAGGCTGGCCTTGACCTGGCTCTTCTCTTAGACAGGTTTTGAACCTACCTTTGCCTCCCAAGTAGCAGAGATTGTAAGCCTGTGCCACAGGACACTGCTCCAAAATGAGAACAATTTTAAATAATGCTTCAGAGTTTTGAAACTCAAGAATCTATGTGCTGCACTCAAACTGAACTTATTTTAAATAGTTTATCTAGTCATAGAGAACTATTTAGACCTTTTAGCATAGGTAATATGGTCTTAATTCATTAAATTAAGACTATATAAATATGCACACTGGGTCATATACATTTAAATTTGTGGGCTATTGGGAAAATAGCCTATAGTGGAATAAGCTGCTAGCATGTGTGAGGCCTGGTTTCAATCACTAGTACTTCAATAATAAGCAAAACAACAACAAAAATAAGCTACAAGTTTGGAACATGCTTCTCTTTCCCCTTCTCTCTCTTTCTTTTCTTCTCATGTGTGTTTCCTGTGCTGAGGAACCAAACCCTAGACTTATATACAGTAGCCTAGTACTCTACCACTGAGCTTATATTAGCCACATTCCCCAGTCCTCATTTGTGTTTTTCTGTTTTATCTTTTCATCGTTTAATTTCTATGCTAATACTATAAGAGGGAATGTTAAACAGCATGTTCATTTGGAAACCTTTCTCAACTATAATGTGGACTTTGCTGGAGCAACTCAAGTTAAACAACTGTCTGAGTAATTTCTTACATATTGTTGAAAAATAATGAGAAGATTTAAGTGTGTATTTTATATTGATTTCTTTCCCTACCAACTAAAGATTTGATATAGTTTTATAAAATGAAGCATCACAGCATGATATAGCCAAATAAATGGAACAACTGCTAAATGCAGGGAGCAGAGAAGTGGATGTAATTGGTTAACTGGAAGTTATCATCTATAGCATCGATTTAATCACAGTTTCTCAGGAGAAACAGAGACATGCCAAATGATATAAGCAAAAATATTTAAGTCAATAGTAGCATTCACAGATTACATATATAATTTCTTGTGTCATTACCATAGTTTTGGTTTTAGTAGTTTTATACATTAAAAACATAGAAATTTTTAAGTAGAGCTTTTGACTACCACCAGTACTTGGCATGAGAACCAGCTACCAAGAGTTTATATATATATATATGGAGATTATTTCATATCCTATCACATGCCTTAATAAAGATGGCACACAATTTTACTATGTTTTGACAATAATATTAGTTCGATCCTATTTACATAAGTTAGGGTGGGCAGTTTTGATGACCAGTAGAACTACATATTGAGCCAAATTAGAAAGATATGGATATTCAAAGACTCTGATCGTGGCTATAATTTGAAACATTACTCTGTTTAACACATTCCTCCTCAGAGAAACGTTTTGAGTTGTTTAACATTTAACTGACAGATACAATACGTTTGAGTACTGCCATATATATATATATATATATATATATATATATATATATATATATATATATACGCATTTGCCTATACATCAATTATCCATAATGAAAATGACAAAAATATCAAAATCAGATACTGGAAGCATTCTGAAATATATTGCAATACTTTTTGAATATATAATATTCATTTGGTATATGGATAAGTATGTCATAGTTTGAATTTTATGAAAATCTCAATCTCACACATCATGGTTATGAAAGTTTGACTTTCTGCAGTGTGACATATCTGTACTTAAAGTACATGAAGACAAATATGACAACACTGATGATGACCTAATTGATTAGTAAGCTTCATGAGCTGCCTTCATGAATCTGTATCTGGCTAACATGAGCGGCCAGCAAATTCTTGCCAACAGCTTCCATTTTCTTTCAGAATAAGGGCTTGTTTAAATACATTACAGGATTTAAGCAAAGAACCTGAAAAATGCAATTTGTAGCCAAGAAAATGCGGAGGAAAGGGAGAAAGAAATCACTTCACAATGCTACTTTCCAGCTTCCATAATCATACAATCCCCACCCCACTGCCCCCTCCCCTGCCTTGATACTAGTTTTGCCCTTTTCCCATTAAATCAGCAATGCTTATTAGAGATTGCAGGATATAAACTTTCTAAAGCTAAGCTGGCAGCACAAATGCTTTTACACCAGTCATCATAATTCTGTGGCCCCAAAACAATCTGTTTCTTTAGTAATTAAAATTACAAACATGGCATTGAAAAGACATAGAAATTACCTCCAGCTATGTGGGTAATTTTCCAAGTCAAACATATTTCATAATACATGGTTCCATAAAGTTACACTTAGCTCTGTGCTTTACTCACATGATAACATTTTTATTTGAAAATGAATTCAAACTAAGCTCTGTTGGCTTAGAAGTCATCCTGAGATTAGAGGCCACACAGAGTAATGTTGCATACAGGAATAAGATATTACCACTTGCTTCCACCATTCTTCAGGGTGTATTTAAATTGAGGTTTTGGCAGTCCTGTCTGCCAGAAATTTCATAAACCCTTTACAAATGTATTATCACCAAAAGACGCAATCTGGAAGAAACCAAAAATCCTTCAAGATTACCTCGCACTGGTTTGACTGTGGGTTTCTTTCTTTCTTTCTTTCTCTTTTTTTCTTTCTTTCTTTCTTTCTTTCTTTCTTTCTTTCTTTCTTTCTTTCTCTCTTTCTCTCTCTCTTTCTTTCAGTTAGAGAGAGAGAAAAAAGGGAGAGAGAGAGAGAGAGAGAGAGATGCAGAGAGAAAGGGAGAATGGGCATGGCAGAGCCTCCAGCCACTGCAAACGAACTCCAGACACATGTACCCCCTTGTGCATTTGGCTTGGTGGGTCCTGGGGAATCGAACCATGGTCCTTAAGCTTCACAGGCAAACGCCTTAACCACTAAGCCATTTCCACAGCCCATGTGGGATTCTCTTTAAGCAGGCACAGTGCATCCTCCAGAGACTGACATAGCAAAGGGAAAAACATTGATCTGTGGGAAATGTGCAGTCCTAAGAAATGAGCATTATCTTTGAGCCGTGTGGAAAATCACTTACCATCTTTCTCTTACTTGAACAACTTTAGAAATTGTCTACTGCTCATGGTTTTGTATAGCGGAAAAGTTTCATATTTTGTTGGATGATCTAATACAAATAATCCTTGATTTCCATATTATTCTTTAATAACTACATTAATGTGAATCCATGTATTCAACTGTATGTTGTGGTACCACTGAAGTGAGGGGGAAATCCTCAAAGAATACATGAACTATACACTGCCAGTATGTGTGTGGAAAGGGTAGACTACTGCCTTTAGCTGAGTAGTGAGGAAGTGATTGCACAGCTCTGACATATCTGTTAAGAGACAAGCTGTCTTTCAAGAACACACATACGAAACATTTCCAGGCATAGTGGCTCATGCCTATAAGCCAAACATTTGGAAAGTTGTGGTATGCGGATCACTATGAATTCAAGGCCAAGCTGGACTACAGAATACGTTCTTAGTCAGTGAGACACTGTCTCAAAACAGCAATAAAAACAAAAATAGTACACTAGCTAGTGAAATAAATAAAAATATGACACAATTGAGAAGCTGCCAAGAAACATAGAATTCACCAATAGATAGATGTCTATGCTAGTTTGTAGAAAAATGTAGACTGCCGGGCGTGGTGGCGAAGCACACCTTTATTCCCAGCACTTGGGAGGCAGAGGTAGGAGGATCGCTGTGAGTTCAAGGCCACCCTGAGACTACATAGTTAATTCCAGGTCAGCCTGGGCCAGAGTGAGACCCTACCTCAACAAAAGAAAAAGAAAAATGTAGACTATGCCAGACTAGATATGGAATATATATTTAATCAGTGAAATTAAAAAAAATTAAAAGATAATAGACTGGCATTTAAGAAGGTTGAGGATGTAGTTTAGTGATAGTGCACTTCTTTAGTATTGCAAGGTCCAGAGGTATATTCAAGAGTGACTCCAGCATTATTTAAACAAGTCTTTGTGGGCTGAAGAGATGGCTTAGTGATTAAGGCACTTGCCTGTGAAGCCTAAAGACCCATGTTCAACTTTCCAGGTCCTAGGTAAGCTAGACACGCAGTAATGCAAGTGGACAATGTCACACATGTGCACATGGAGAAGCCCACATCTGGGGTATAATTGCAGTGGCTGGAGGTCCTAGTGTGCCAATTCCCTCTCTCTCTCTGTCTCAAACACACACACACACACACACACACACACACACACACACAAATGTCTTTGATGGCTTGAGAGATGGTTTAGTGGTAAAAGTGCTTGCCTGCAAGGCCAAAGGACCCAGGTTCAATTGCCCAGGATCCATGTGAGTCAGATGCACAAGATGGCACATGCATCTGGAGTTCATCTGCAGTGGCTAGATGCCCTGGCACACCCATTCTTTCTCTCTCTCTCTCTCTCTACCTCTTTCTCTCTCAAATAAATAAAAAATTAAAATAAAATACAAAAAATAAAAAGTTTTTGAACAATCACTACCATCTAAATATGAACTTCTATTAAAAAAAATTAAAATTAAAACATTACTATAATATACAGTGCTGGAGAGTGGTAATATTTTCTGGGATTTGGAATTGCAGCTACAAAGCTGGGAAAGGATTGTATAAGTAATGAAAATGTCTCAAAGGGATGTTGCAATGACAGACCACATATCAGAAGATGTTCACTAAAGCACAGCAGGAAATTTGGCTTTGAGGGAGGGAACATACACCTGTCCCCTGAAGGAAAGCCAAAACGTGACAAATGTCAGATAAAGGAACAAAATTTTAAAAATTCACTAACATTCAATGAAATAATACTACATTGTATACATGATAGTAATCCTAGGAAAACAAAGAAAAAATATGTATTGTAGATAGAAAAATGAGGAGCATTGGTTGCAAATTGTGTGACTATAATAAGTAATTTCAGTTTGTTGGGATTAAATAAATAACCTAAATTGAAACTTGGGTAGAATGTTACCAACATAATCTCATAGATTTATCTTGGATTGATCAGAATAACTTATGGTTGGTGAATCCTAGCCAATTCCAAAAGACATATGAAGTTAGAATTGCAAGGCTTAAATATTGCTTTGAGGAAACATCATAATTTCACTGAGGGAGAATAATCACCAGTGTTTTTTGGAAACAAAGGATACAGGTGTATGTGAAAGAGAGAGGAAAAGAGAGGAAATGGAGATAACCTTGTGAGGGACGTGCACTATGATCCTCCTGCTTCAATGGCTAGGTTCTCCTAATGCCAATACAAGACAAAATGTCTTCATTTGGACACATGTTCAATTTCTGGACAGTTACTGTGATTTCATATCCTGGTAGAAGAAAAGCTTTTACTAAGATCTCTTCTTACCTTTCTAATGATTTTACTTCTCCACAGGAAAAAGAAACAGGAGAGGGTGAGCTCTCTGCACTTAATCCTGACTATCCAAGAAAGACAATTAGCAGTACAATGGAGACCTGGGAACTTATTGTGAATGTGATAATATTACGTTAATACTTATAATAGCCATGGAAAATGTTTTGTTGTGTGTGTTTAGTCTCAAATATATCTGCTGCTTTTAGAAAGTTTCTGCTAAAATGCATAAACCAGTGGCAAAAACTCATAAATAAGAGGTCTAGCTCAGGACAAAAAAAAGTATAGATATTTCTTCAGAACAAAATTATGATCACACAAATTGAAACAAATTATACTAGAAAGAGTTAACTAGGTAGGCAACAACATCTATATCCACAGTTTTCTGTGAACATTTGTTGAAAAGAAAAATTAAAAACTGGAAAGCCTTCAATTACTATTAAGTAGAGCTAAGGCTTGTGAAAAATAAAATTAATAGTAAAGCTATATTTTAGAATGTTCAGAACAAGATACATAAGGGAGAAATAATCTGCTATTACAATGGGTGAAAAAATAGAATCAGATGTTTTGGAAAATGTGTAAATACCCAGCTGCTATCTTGTCCTTTGTCAGGGAGAGATGAACAGAGATAATACTGGTAAGAATAATTAAATCCTAAATGGAGAAAAGAGGACCTAGCAAGTTTATATAAATTTGTCTCTTGGTTCATAAAAATTATATCCTGGGGTATCCAAAAAGTTTTTGAATAAGAGGGCTGAGATATTGTCAGCAACATTTTATAATTATGAAAATGTAGATATTGGGAGACTAGAAATAGGTAAATTATGTCCCAATTTGCAAAAGCTATAAAAAGAAAGACAAATGAGCTTTTTTATAGACTCAAAGTAAAATCATAAAACATACTATTAAACCCTGAGTTTTGAATACCTAATATTATGGCAATCACTGAGGCTCAAAATAGGCCTAGAAAAGAGTTGAAAGCAACAGTCAATGAAATGAGAAGAGAAAAAGTCAAAGAAATGGCATGAAAAGCTGGAGGTATCAAAGGAAAGCTGAGAGAGAATGTGGACTTCTTAAATGAAGGGGACCCACAGACACACTACACCTACTGTTGGAAATCATTCTGTCTTTACAGAGATCAATGATGAACATGATGACACTGACGATGGTATTGTTGTGGGAAATTTCTGGGTGTCAAGAAACCAGCAAGTAACTTAGGTGAAGGAGAAGAAAGATTATTTACACCTGGATCACTTAATGGCACCATCCCTGAGCTCAAGTTGCTTAGGGATTTTATAGTATATGGAGACAAAGCAAGCATGAATTATAAACGTATATACGTAGCAGTGGAGCAAGTGGGTTTCAGATTGCAAGAATGTAACAGTTTGGCAAAATAGTGTGTGCATGGTAGTTAAAAGTTAAGCCTGAAATAAATGACAATAAATGGCAAGGGGCTCTAGTCATCCCCCTTCATTTTTTCTTACCTCATCCTGAGGACTTTCTGCACCAGTAAGTGCCTTGCTTCAGTAACTTTCCAGGCCCTTAAGGTATTAATGATAGTATCACTGGACCAGAAACTTGTATAAACAGGAACTGTGTTTGCATTTTCATTGGAGTGTTCAACTACCTAGTTCCTAAGGAGATTCTAATATGCTTTAATTGAATTGAATAATATTTAGTAATAACTGTGCTTTTAAAAAGCCTAAACTTCTTATAATAATTTATTTTGCTTTATCGTTGCAGAAAAGCTATAAAACCTAGGTAATAGTATTACCCCTAATTTAACTCTCAAAAAGTAGAGCTCACACAGGTTCTTAGCCTTAGTCACCCTAATAAATGCTAGAATTTTAATTCCAATCCAAGACTGTCTGATTCAAGGCTTACAGTCTAACCATGTTATTATTAATAAAATGACAATGAAAAATTTGTCGGAAACCTGATTTTCTAGCAACTGAGGTAGTTTCTTTGCTTTATGGATTTCTGATTAAAAAGAGTGAGTAGTAAGAAGTCTAGACAATGTGCTTTAGATATCTAGGGTACTAAACAGGTAATCTGACAGGTTCAAGGGAATGCAAATTCAGACAGATGGACTCAAAGGAAGAAGGTCTTAATAGACATAATTGTTAAAGATCAGCAAGGCCTTAGACTGGGTAGATTGCTCAGTGGTTAAAGGCACTTGCTTGCAAAGCCTGCTGGCTGGGTTCCATTCCCATGTACCCACATAAAATCAGATGCACAAAGTGGTGCATGTATTTGGAGCTTATTTGCAGTAGCAAGAGGCCCTCGTGTACCCATATTCTCTCTCTTTCTCTGTCCTCACAAATGAATCAATAAAAATTATTTTAAAGCAGAACAACAACAACAAAGATCAATAAGGCACTTAAAATATGATCACCACAGCAAGCTAATACCAGGTCTTTAAGGAATCATAACAGCATACATGAGATACCATGAGTGCCCAGCTCAAAAATTAAAATAAAGCTCACTGAATATATTAACCAACAGTTTTTCTTTATTCAAGTTAGGTTTTATTGAAAGAAATTCTATTTATTAAGCAGAATGACATTGCACTGAATATAAAAGAAAGGTGGGATGGAGAGATGGCTTAGCAGTTAAGGTACTTGTCTACAAAGCCAAAGGACCCAAGTTTGATTCCCTAGGACTCATGTAAGCCAGATGCACAAGGTGGTGCATGTGTCTGGAGTTCATTTGCAGTGGCTGGAGGCCCTGGCATGCCCATTGTCTCTACTATATATCTACTTCTTTCTGCCTATCTCTCTCTCTCAAATAAATAAATAAGAATAAAATATTTTTAAAAATTTTAAAAGGAAGGTGAACAAATTTTATGGCATATAGGAAAAAATGTCTTGGGTAATATAATGTGTCTTTGGTCTCAGAATACTCACCTTTTTCTTATGTAAATGAAAATAAGAAAATATGGGAAAACTCACTGTATTGAATGATTGAGTGAGCGAGCATTGAAAATAATAATCCCAGTGTACATCTTTGTAATACTTTGTGTACATCAAACGGCTGTATGAGCATGAATTCTTTTCTAGGAAGATACCCATAAGCACTTGCTCCCCACAGATAGAGAACCCCTGACAGATTAAAGATCAATCCCATGAAAGTTCACCCCAGCAAGCTGATTAGTTTATTGGGTTTCCTTATAGAGCATCAGCAAGGGGTTTGTTTATAGGAGCTTGGACACTCCAAAGCAGCCATAGCACCAAAAGGCTTCATCCCAGCATGGAGGAAGACTCCGTATACATGCATAGACATAGCTCCTCCTCCCTTGATCTACTCTCTGTTCATTCTATCCCCCCTGAGCACAATGTCTCATGCATCATTGGCAGCGGGTACCTGAGACATCAGCTGGGGGCCTAAACCCTTCCCATCCCCCTCACTTCTATGGGGGATATCAAGAGGCCCAATCTAGAGAGTCTCTAGAGTCTCTCAGCTGCTCCTACTAAGCACAGAACTGAAATACTCGGCATATCTTTAGGCTGGAATTCCAAACCCATCTCCAAACACAACTTAGGGCTGGACCCTAGGATCCACCAGAGTGGCATCTCCAGCCTTTTGGTTGAAGATATAATGCTTATTAAACCCCTGAATCTATTGGGGACATCCATTCAAGCTACCATTCTCTCTCATATGTGGGTTGTAACCTTGAATGTCCATATGTGTGTAAATAAAGGGATATGAGAATGAGTATACTCGATGAAGCTGGATAGAAGACCATGAGAGAGGAAGAGATGGGAGAAAAGGGGAATGACAAAAGGTCCCATGTGACATGGAAGAGAGATTATGGGGATGAAGTTTCAAGGGAGGAGAGGAAAGAAGAGAGAAGAAAGCAAACAAAATATTGTATGAAAAAATGCCATAAGCAAACCTGATTATCTTCATGTTTAAAAGTTAGTTAGATTTAAAAATAAATAAATAAAAGCTGCAAACAGCGTAGGAAATTCCAGCTCAGTCCTTTATATGTGGAGTATTGTTATTACTTCCAGTGATAAAACCACAGGAAGCAGAAATACATCCAGTGAATGGAGAACAAGGGCTTAGTGCTCTGAGCCCAGTAGACTCTAGAGGTCAGGAAAGTTATTCTCAAATGCTAGAAAAACTGACCCCTAGAAGAAGTGGAAGATCGACTCTGGAAGTTCCAAGAGTGAAAGGGTTAATGAAAGAAGCAACATTTTATTCTGAACACAGCATGATTTCAATAATCAAAATTATTCAAAGATACAAAAGAAGTAACTAACTATCATGTAAGGATGCAAAGAGCTACTTTTTGGTCCCCTGCCAGACATCTGATGGGAGGAATGGCCATGTGATCCGGCTGTAGGTTTTATCGCCAAAAAGCTTATTTGCTCAGCTGACAAATAAAATTGGCTTGGACAAAGTTTAGATGTTCCTGAAACCCAGCTGTATGTTCTTAAACATTCTCCTGGATATATCCTTTCTGGGAATGGAGGCTCTTTCTCTGTGGCATAGATGACTGACCCTGCCACATTGTTTTCAAGCCCCTGTCTTCTTGTGACGTCCTTCACTTCTCTAGATGTAAACTATTCAAACACTGAAATACAGGAGTCTGCATTGGGCTAAACCTCTTAGAACATATGAGTGTTAGCAATAGAGCCATAAGCAGTCATGAGTTATTCAACAGGAGGCAGCTATTTGATTGATAAATCAATTTGTAGTAATATATTAAATGATTAATGAATCTGTCATATCACTAGGACACTTGCTAATTGTTTTCAAGGTTCCAATAAATGTAATGGCAATTAATTGCACCTGCTCTAATCCACATCATGGTTGCAGCTGACATGGAAGTTTCACTTTCATTTTTCACTGGTGAAAAGCCTTTTGTCTGTTCTCGAGCTTTCTCCACACCTTCCTGATATAGGGATACAATATTTGTGTTAGACCAAACCCCACTTATTGATGGCTATACATTTAAAGTCCTTGCAGCTCTCCTTACAAACGAAGGTGGGAGAAGTTCTGCAAGCTGCCTAGAGAAGAAAGTGG
The DNA here is from genome assembly GCA_036365145.1 of Orientallactaga sibirica. Classification (NCBI taxonomy): domain Eukaryota; kingdom Metazoa; phylum Chordata; class Mammalia; order Rodentia; family Dipodidae; genus Orientallactaga; species Orientallactaga sibirica. The sequence goes on from JAEOAD010000240.1 coordinate 9,106,494, forward strand.
TGTACTTACAAATCTAATTTTCATCTGAGTATAGTATATTGTGGTTCCCCAAGGCAGGCCTTGATATCACAAAAGCAATTTCAAGCAGATTGGAAGGGTTATTCCCTTGTGAATTTCCAGCATCTGACAGGAGTTCAGAGTGGAGGTCCTTCTCTCAGGGGACTAGAAGCTTCATGAAGCAGATGGGACCTGACAGGCTATTTCCAAGAAACGGAGGCTCTGAAGCAGGAAGCAGGTATGCCTGACTGAGTAATGGGAGGTTCCTCATTTAAACTGGGAGAGGCTGAGCCCAGGGATGGCAGGCAGCATTTGTGCATGTCACAGGATCATCACGAGCTGTCCCAGGAATCAGGAGATTATTCAGAACTCTGAGTTTCCAGGCTAGGGAATGGGCTGCTTCAACATTTAACCCTATCTGTGCCATCTCCTTCCTGAACTAGGAAAGGTGTGCTTAACCCCAACATCCCCTTGTAGCACTTCATGCATGTTGTCTACTTGGGGACATTTTTCTCTTCCAGCTAAATCACCCTTGCTGCTTTCTCCAGCTTATAGCTGATTAGAAAGAAAATGTACCGGGACATCTGCCCCATACTTCAGAACAGAAGAGTGATATGGCTTGAGTTCCATGGCCTACTGAGGTGGTTCAAATGCAAAATCCATAGACTCATGTATTTGAATAATTAATCCCCAGTTAGTGGTATGGTAGGGGAAGGTTATGGAACCTTTAGGAAATGAAGGTTTGCTGGAGGAAAACAGGTCACTGGGGGCAAGCTTCGGGGTGTTATCACCAGGTCCCACGTGAGTGGAAGTCACTTTACTTTCTCCCTGTACACCTGACAATGGGATACCAGCTTTCTGCTCCTGCCAAGCGTTCCCTATTATGATGGACTCCACGCTCTGGAGCTGTAAGCGGAAATAACTCTTTTTTGTAAGCTGCTTCTGGTCATTTATAAAATGCCAGCAATGCGAAAGTAAGCGGTGCTGGAAGATGAGAGAATTCCCACATACCTAGTTGCTCACTCCCACTCTGCTGACACCCTTCCTGTCTCTTTGTCCACCTTCCCCTGCTGCCAACAATTAGGGCCATCCTTGAGCTTGCTCACCTTTGATTTCCATTAGACACCCCTGGATCACCTTGTAGGCAGATGCTAGAAGAAGCTGAAGAGCTTGATGCTTCTAGGTAAGAAACCACGCTGTCTTGACAACACTGATGGATTCTGCTGAAAGCCACAATTACCATCGCTAGTTACTGCCACTGAGGTGCAGGCCATGGTGTGGACTTCCAGAGGCTGCTGCAGTTCACAGCCCAACCAGTGATCCCTGACCCTGCATGTTCAGTGTCAACAAACTGCTGCCTGATTCCCTCTTCTCTTTCTGTTGTTCTCCCTGCTCTTCATATTCCTATTAACATACAGAAGCCAAATGGAAAAGATCATACCTAGAATCTAATTAAATGTGCCTGGAGAGATGGCTCAGTGGTTAAAGGTGCTTGCTTATCAAGCCTGATGACCTAGGCTGGATTCCCCAGATGCACAAAGTGGCCCATGTATCTGAAGTTGATTTTCAGTGGTAAGAGGCCCTGGCACACCCATACTATATCTCAATCTCTTTTTCCCTCTCAAATAAATATACAAATAAAATTAATTAATGTTCTGGTACCACATATTGTTTGAGTGGGTGCACCTTGAAAACATCCCAGTACATACTTGCCTCCAGAAAGTATGATCCCTTGTTTGGAAAAATATTTGTCTAATACTTGGTTCTTTCCTATCCAGGTGATAAATTTACTTTCTTCTTTTCATCACTATATGCTCTAAACTGAGGGACTTAAAGTCTATTGACAATAAAAGGTATTTACTAAAACACAGACAGTACATAGGTGCTGAAAGAATTTGGAGCTGTATATAATTAAGATCATATCTTGTTTTATAACCAGTGTTGAAGGCTCAGAACCTAGAGTTAAGCTGATGGAGCTTCCTCTGAGTTCTGCCCATGTCTATGTCATCCTGATTTAAGAATTACAGAATCATTTCCACCCAAGTTTCCACTGGCTCCTGACCCTGTTATGCACACTTGACAACAGCACCCAAGGAATCAGAGAGGAGATTATAGTTGAGGGTAGTGAGAGACAGCTATGCCCAAGTGTGACACAGGAACTGATAAAACATGGTGGGTCTAAGAAAACCTCTTCAAATCACAGGGATGTATACAGGCCCATATAATCTTGCCCCGCATCAGTTTAAGAGGGTAATAGTGATCCTGTAAGTACATGGGTAATCATATGACCCTCTCCTTCAAAGCCTATAAAACTTCCCATGTCACTGAGTTTAAAAACCTTCCATGCACTGTGTCTTCTTCATCATCCGGTCCCTGCTATCTCTGACCACTTTTTAAGCATGCAAATCTTTCTAGTTTCTGGGCTCAGCACCTGCTCTGCTCTGTCTACACCTCCCTTCCCCTGATTAGCCCACATAATTTTGGCCTCTCTCTCTACTTGACTTTCTCCACAGCACATATACCATCATACATTTCATATATTAAAGTAATGTCTATTGTTTATGAGGTCAGGAAATTTTGTGTGTTTTGTCCTCTGCTAAATTCTTAATATTTATTATAGTGTCTAGCATGTGATAGTCCTTTCATAAACATTTGGTGAATTATAGAATGAGTAAATGAATAAATGGAATGAGTACCATCATATACATTTCCCAGCAAAAGCTGCCATATTAAACATCAGGGCTGATAATGTTCCCAGTAGAAAAAAAATGAAAATGAAAGCCCTCCCTAGTCTATCACTTTCATAAAAGAGCTTCATGTTCACTTAAAATGGAATTTGAAAAATCTTGCAGAGTTCTCATAAGAGTTTTTTTGAGATAACAATAGAAAATTATTTCACAAATTGGAGTGCTTATAAAAGTTAATTAATCATCGTTTCATTGGTGTCATTTTATCTAACAATACACTTTCCCATGCCTTAAGACGTTTTAATGCTTTCACAACTTTATTTAGAAAATCAAATCCAGGTCTTAGTGCCCCTCCACATCTCTCTCTACGCAGCCATAATTTAAATACCTTAGAGGCAGAATAGGAAGGGACCGAAGAAGGAAGGAGAGGAGGCCACTATAGCCACCTCAGTCCCAATTCTTTTTGGTTTCTTTCTTTTTCTTTTCTTTTGTTTTTGTTTTTTGAGGTAGGGTCTCACTCTAGCTCAGACTGACCTGGAATTTACTATATAGTCTCAGGGGAGCCTTGAACTCACAGTGATCCTCCTACCTCTGCCTCCCAAGTGCTGGGATTAAAGGCATGTGCCACCACGCCCAGCCTTGGTTTCTTTCTTGACTTCCAGCTTCTTACATGGGCACCTTCATGCATTTTGGCCAGGCTGCAAGGAGCCATGTGTCTGGTGAAGGTGGCTGCAGCACCATTGGGTTAAGGCATGGCCAAGCCAGCTTCAGCCTGAGCCAGGTGAATCTTGGTGAGCAAATGACCCAGGTGACATGGTCTTCCAAGAGTTAGTGGCTTGTCTCCTTGTTCAGTGAAGATTAAGAGTTAGGATCAGGAGAGATTGCTTAGTGGTTAAGCACTTGTCTGTGAAGCCTAAGGACCCTGGTTCAAGGCTTGATTCCCCAGTACCCATGTAAGCCAGCTGCACAAGGTGGCGCATGCATCTGGAGTTCACTTGCAGTGTCTGAAGGCCCTGATGCACCCATTCTCTCCCTCCCTCCCTCCCTCTCTCTCTCTCTCTCTCTCTTTCTCTCTCCCTCTGCCTCTTTTTATTTCTGTCTGTCTCTCTCAAATAAATGAGTAAAAATAAACAAACAACAAAAAAAAAAGAGTTAGGTCAGGAGGCACTTGAGAGCGTGCAGCACAGGTTAGATGCTCTGCTCAGTGCTCCAGTCCTCCTGAGTACTGATGCTGATCAGCACCTTCTGATGGTGCATACCATCCAGAGAAATATCTCAATGAGGAAGTAGCCCTTGAATGAGGAGGCTGGGGAGACCTGGCCCTAGTAGGAGTTTTATGTGGAAGAAATCTATAGTCTAGGGGTTTCCCTCAGGGAATATGAGGTTGGTGTGGTCCTCCTAGATGGAAGATCTTAATGCCTTCAGGTGGACCAGCAATCCATGCAGTCACTTTCTCACATAGCAGATGAATGATATTGGAGGGCAGACTCTTTCGGTTGAAGTTCATTATCTTGGCAACCTGAAGGCAGAACCTCTCCCTGGCTCTGTCTTGTAGCCATTGGCTATAGTGTGGCCAAATGTGGTCTTCCTGCTCCACTCCCCATTATCTTGAACTGCCCCTGTGAACAATGCCTACTACTACCCTACTGAACTGAGCTGCTAACACAATTTTTTAAATTTTTTTTTAATTTTATTTTCAACAGCAAGAAAGAGAGAGAGAAGAGAGACAGAGAGAGAATGGGCACACCAGGGCCTCTAGCCAGTGCAAATGAACTCCAGATGCATGTGCCCCTTGTATATCTGGCTTACGTGGGTCCTGGAGAATCAAACCTAGGTCCTTTGGCTTTGCAGGCAAATGCCGTAACTGCTAATCCATTTCTCCAGCCCTAACACAATTTTTGATACACAAAAAGGTGTTAAAATATCAAATGAAATACCCAGTTTGTACTCAAAATAATTTGAAATCATCCATTGAAAGAAATAGATATTGACCTTTGAAACCCAGTGGTCATGTTCATTTTCTCTTAGTTCAAATAACTTTTGCATATCTCAGAAATAAAACTTAATCTTTTGAAAAGAATTAGTGTCAATATTTAAGAAGAAATGTCACAATTTTAATATAATCCCAGAATGACAGAAATAGTAGTTATAACTTAAGCATTTAAATCAGTAGACATATTTAGAGTATCATAAACTTCTTTGTTAAATACTTTCAAATGATATCACTAGTCAAAAGTGATGCTCCTTTCTGAGAATTCTAGAAGAGAGGGGGTTCCCAAACATATTCACAAATGATCCTTGAATTACATGGCCTTGCGTCTGAAGACCCATCTACTCACTACGTTAGAATGAAGGACAGAGGATCATCATGACATTTAAGGATCATTCTGGCATTTAATGATGAATCATTGCATACTGCCTTTTTTTTTTTTTTTTGCCAATTAGAAGTCCTTTATTTAGACAGCAACTGAGAGGGGGCTTACCCCAGAAAATGCTCTCAGCAAAGAAGCTCAGGGGTACTGCATTTTTAAAGGCAAAAGACAATAAAAATGATGACAGTAATTTCAGATGTAGGTCTGGGCAACATGGGAACGGCAGTTGTCTCATTCATCCAGAGTTGTCTTTGAACTGCAGGTGTTTCACTTATCCTGGAGTTAACTTATTTACATACTTCCCATACTGTCTTTTTAAAACACCTTTTAAGAAATTTGCACACTGAAATTCATTCTTTTTAAGAATACAGTTTGATCATTTCTAGTGAAAACATTTATGGCTCCATCAATGCATTCTAGATTTAGAATACTTTTCCTGCTATATAAAGAAATCATTTCCTATTAGCAGTCACTTTCTCTCTGCCCCTTCCCTCAGACCTTAGCAACTACATATTTACTTTCTATCCATGGAACTTTTCTTATTCTACATATTTTCTATAGGAAAAAATCATAACATATGTGGCTATTTGTAACTGCTTCTTTTTCTTAGCATAATATTTTCAAGATTCATTTATGTTGCATCCTTATATTTAACTTCCTTTTCTTCTAATTCATGTACTTTCCTATGCCACACTTTGTTCATTCATTCATTCATTGATGGGCAGATGAGTTAGTCCCACTTTGGGGATACCCCCATACCACAGCTATAAATATTTTATATAATAGTTTATGAAACTTTTGTTCATTGTATTTTAATATTTCCATGAGGAATATTCACCATAAAATGTTCTATGAAGATATCTAAAAGCTTTTTGACTATGGAGTCCAGCACTCACAACTAGTCTCACCACACTTTGCTATATATTTTTACACACCTGTTAAACTTTTCTCAGCCTTCGTTTATTAGCCTGCAACATATTCTGGCAAAAAGTAAATTCTTGATGGTGATACTTGTGCAAGAAAAACTCAAAAAATGTTCAAGCCGTCTATCCTGTGTCTGCCTTCACCACTACCATAAGGATGGCTAGTTGAATATATAATTTCCTGAGTCAGTTTCAATAATAGGAACAATACAGATAACATGTGAGTAATAAAAAATAAACTTCAAGCCATCATGTTTGATAATGAACTAAAAATTCAATTTATCATGCCAACTTTGACAAATGAAAATGGCTGAATAATAAAGAATATTTAAATACTATTTATGATTTAAGTGTAATTTAATTGAATTTTTATGTCTTGCTAATTTATCAACATAGAAGGAGAAAAGGGAAAATGGTAGTATGCTTTATCATCTGTCCTTAGTCACATAGACTATATTTTTTTTCAATAACATTCTTAGGAAAAAGCACTAATTTTCATTTTGTGTAAAAATCAATTTTTATGTAGCAATCTTAGTTGCAAGCTCTTCCATAAAATTGGGATTTGCTGTACTCAAGTGCTGACAGTGATTCAAATTTTAATAGGAGAATAGAGAAGTGGTTCTCTTTCTCTCTCTTTATTTTGTTTTGGTTTCTGACTCTAGTACATTAAGTCTCCGGAGGAGGTAGATGTTTAGGATCGTATTACTTATCACTATGTGCCTGTGTAAGAACCTACCATGGAATCAGCAATGGCGTCTTTCTGAATCACTTCTCCAAGGCAGTCAATTAGCTAATTCTGAATCTTGAGAGACAGTGTTCTCTCTTTATGATCTATGTTGCTAGTGTAGAAAGTCTCAGGGGAATTTTCTTACTTTCCCAGAGATATCATCCTTTTTTGTTTTTTTTTTCCTGTTCTATACCTTAAACAGCTTTCACTTCCTAGAAAGTAAACATCATGCTTGACCTAAAAACCAGATATTTCTGTGCATTAAGCCAATCCCATGATTCAAAACATATAGGGAAGTTTGGGTATACAGGCACCCTGTTAAAGCTGAGACTTGCTTCTGCTTGCTCATAGTGTAATAGAATTTCCCCCTAAAGTTCATTCATCACTTTAAAAAATTAAGCCAATTTAGGAATATAATTTGAATGTATAATTGAATTTGTCAGTTGTTCTTAGCTTTTACAAGTTAATCAACTAGCAGAGACCTAAGGAAGTTTCCCCACACACGCTCCCACTTATGTGCAGCCAATCATATCCTGAAGAGAATGTCAGCTTCTTCTACAGGGATTTCTGTTGATTAGGTCTTCATTCTTTCTTTGGAAGACTGAATTGTTTTTTCCCCTAGCAATCAAGATTTGTGCTATCAGTCAAACTGAAGGGGAAAAAAAATGGCATAAATTTAGCTAAAATATTAGAAATGACAAATAAATGAAGTATGGTGATTGGAGTGGAAATAAATGTGTAATTAAGCAATACAAGGCACATATGTCATATTTGTCTATGGTAATAATTGGGAGGGGAGCTTGGATCTTTTTGTTTTGTTTTGTTTTGTTTCCAGTGACTGACTTAGCTGTCAGGGAATTTCTGTCCTCTCTGATTCCCTTGGACTGAAACATCTCACTTCACGTGACAGTTGATGAGCTAGTTAATAGTTGTTTTGTTCCAGTAATTAGGAAAAACATTGATCAATTAATCTTAAGCCATGGCAAACAGAGTAACTTGGAGTGAGAAGACACATGTGCTTTAAATGCATGCAGATATAATTTTATTTAGATTCTTGAAATATCTGAGTTGCTGAATCCAAATACTTCTCAGCTCCATATAAAGCATCTTTTGAAAGTTTGAGTAGAAATATATGATGCCTTAAAAGGACATCTATCTCACAAGTTTCCAATGATATATAGACTTGAAATCTGTTTAGATTTTCTTTACCTAAAATAGACTGGACTTCATATTATAAAATACCATGTCAAAGGGCACATACATGGCCTTACCTCTGCATATCTCAGAGAAGCCAGTTGGATAGGAGAATAGCAGGGTTTATGAGCTTCTGTGTGAAACTATTTCTAAGTGGTGAAAAGTTTTTATTCTTTTTTTTTTTTTTTTTTTTTTGGTTTCACTCTAGCCCAGGCTGACCTGAAACTCACTATGTACTATGTAATCTCAGGATGGCCTTGAACTCATGGCAATCCTCCTACCTCTGCATCCCAAGTGCTGGGATTAAAGTGTGAGCCACCATGCCTGGCTGGAATTTTTATTCTTTATGCCCAACATTATGGTGGAACTGCCAAGATAGTGTTTTGAAGCACTAGTCGCCATTTTAGCCATGAAATTATTATCATTTAACTCATGTTGTGAACAAGAATGTAAGCTCAATTATGATGCATTTGACTCATCTGAAGTTATTAATTCAGCCTTCCATACCTCAGTGTAACAGGGTTCCAGTCAGGTAAGTTGGCAGGACATTTAATTATAAAACCTGCCCATGTTAGTTGGCATATCTCAGAAATATGGTAAGTTTGAGTCCCTCAAAGATGTTCCTTCTTTTGATGTAATATGTTCATTTATGGGCTGGGGATATTAAGAGACAAGCAGATGTCAGGTTTTAATTATGAATTGCAAATACATTCACCTATTTCATGTTATATTATTATCGTATTGTATTATCAGCATTTCTCTACCCATTGACTCCTTTCTCACTTGATAGTCTTTCAAGTCTGTTCAATATACAACATAAATCTTTTATTTGTTCTTCTTCAAATGCTACCTATTCCTGTCTTCCCTTCATAGCCTCTATGTTCTAGAACACACTACATCAGTGCTTCAGTGCATCTTATCAGTGCAGCTTTTTTTTTTTTTTTTTTTTTTTTTGGTTGAGTTTAGTACAAAACACATACCAAAAGTATCTTTAAAAATCCTGATTTTAGGGCTGGAGAGATGGCTTAGCGGTTAAGGCGCCTGCCCGTTAAGCCTAAGATCGTCATTTCCAATCTCCAGTTCCCACATTTAGCCAGATGCAAAGTGATGCAAGGAAGCAATGCCACACTTGCCCACAAGGAGGCACACGCATCTAGATTTTGTTCGCAGCAGCTGAGAGGCTGCTGGCGCGCCCTTCTCTATCTGTCTTCCTCTCCCTCTTTCTCTGTCTCTCTCTGTGTCTCTCTTGAAAAAAAAATTTAAATAAATAATTTTAAAAAATTAAAAATCCTGATTTTAGTTCTTCTGAACATATACCCACAATGGAATTAGAAAATATGGCATTTGTATTTTTTTTCTATTTAAAGAACTTCTACACTGTTTCCATACCAACTGCCCAGTTTTACATTTCACCAGTGGTGCACAATCATTCCACTTTTCTCCACTTATGTCTCTGTGTGTGTGTGTGTGTATGTGTGTCATCTTAATGAGTGTGAAGCAACAGCTTATTTGAAAATGATTTTGAGCCGTTTTAACTTTCCAGGGAGACATTTTGAGTCACCTCATAACCACATTAAAAATATCCAAAATATCCAGCCTTTAATCCCAGCACTTAGGAGGATCAAACAGTCTGGACCAGAGTCGCAAAACCCAAACCACAAAAAAAAAAAAAAAAAAATATCCAGATACTTGAATCAAACCTCTGGAGCCTGGGTTCAAGCAATGATCTGAGGCCCTGTGATGACTGTTTTGATAGCTTGTGATATACTACATACCAGAGTGGATGGATGTGATGTGAAAGTAACTCAGAGCAGGCAAGAGAACACCCAACCACAAGCATAGATGCTACAGAGCATAGAATGCTTGTCATAAAGACTACCAATTTTTAATATTTTGTTTATTTTTATTTGAGAGAGACAGAGAATTGAGGAGGGGGCATGCTAGGGCCTGCAAATGAACTCCAGACACATGCACCCCCTTGTGCATCTGGATTTACATGGGTTCTGTTTTGTTGCGTGCTCAGCCCTCTATAGGAAACATATATTACCCTTTCAAGGCTCAGGGAAATCACAGAACAAATGCAAGAGTAAGGGGAGGAGATAGATGATAGATAGATAGATGATAGATAGAAAGAAAGATAGATAGATAGATAGATGGATAGATAGATAGATAGATAATAGATGGATAGATAAATGATAGAAAGAAAGATAGATAGATTCAAAATATAGTATATACATGGCTTAACCTGTCAAAAAACAAAAACGGAGATATGGTACTGAGATTTTTATCTAGTCACATGATTATGTTGAATTATGTCTAATTTTGCAAATACAAGTAAGCCTTTAAGCCACACAGAGACAGTTGGCACTATGGTACTCACTGAAAAAAAGACATGAAATTTCGATGTGCCCATGTGGAAGGGGATGACTATCACACATACAGTACTGGAACTTAATTGTCAGTATAGTTAGTCATTGCTGGGGAGACCATGCCTCTGGATATTCCCTGGCACCCTGTGGTTCTTACAATCTTTTCACTTTCTTTTGGCAAAATTTCCTGAGCCTTGGTAGTTGTGTTTTTTTGTTTGTTTTTGTTTTTGTTTTTCGAGGTAGGGTCTCACTCTGGCCTAGGCTGACCTGGAATTAACTATGTAGTCTCAGGGTAGCCTTGAACCCACGGCAATCCTCCTACCTCTGCCTCCCGAGTGCTGGGATTAAAGGCGTGCGCCACCACGCCCGGTTAGTAGGTGTGTTTTAAGTCTACATTAGTGTTGAGCTTTCAACCACTTTTGAATTTCTGCTTTGGTGTGTTTGATTATGCTCAGTGTCTATATGCATCACCCTGGCACAGGTTGTCAGGTTTGCTGTAGAAACAGCACTCTTGCTCATATAACCAATTCATTTGTGGTTTCACCTGGGTCCTACCTGATATGGAAGCAGTGGTCCATCTCCTGGGAGAGAGTCAGCTATATTTTCTTGTCTTGTTGATAGATTTTTCTTGTCCTCCAATCTCACTCTCTTCTGAAAAAGAAGAACAGATTCTCTAATGAAGAGTGGAGATCAGCATAGGTTAAAAGGGGAAAGCATTGTTAATTTACACATATTTTTTGTGGGTGTAGCCTCACTTTTGCCCAGACTAATGGGAGCTTCTCTTTGAAGTCTTCAATTGTGGTTTCCATATGATTCTGACTTAGTTTTCAGTTCTAGCTTTGGGTTCTCCGCATCAATTGAAATGGTCATGTGGTTCTTGTGTTAAAATTTCTTTATGTGGTGTATTATGTTAACTGATTTCTGCATGTTGAACCATCCCTGCATGGCTAGGATGAAACCTGCTTGATGGAGGTGGACAATACTTTTGATGTGTTGTTGAATTCAGTTTGGGAGGAGTTTGTCCAGGACTTTTACATCTAAGTTTATCATGGATAGAGATCTATAGTTTCCTTTTGTTCTTGTATCTCTGGTTTCATATTAGGGTGATTTTTGCTTCATAAAAGGAGACATTCTCTGTTCTCCAATTATGTATTTAAAAAAAAGAACTTGAGAATAAGAGGTTTCTGTTCATCAATGAAGGTTTGGTAGCATTCAGCTGAGAACCCACCAGATCAAGGACTATCTTTTGGGAAAGATTTTGATTACCTTTTTATCTCAATGGGTGTAATATGCTTGTTTAGGAGACTTATCAGCTATGAATTTAGTTTTCACAGGTAGTATGTGGGGAGGATTCATTCAGTTCTTCCATATAATCCAATTTGTGGAGTAGAGGTTTTGGAAATGTGTCTTGATGATTTTTCTTGCGTCACATCTTCCTTTTCATTGCTAATTTTGCTAATTTGAGACTTCTCTGCTTTTGTTTGATCAAGTTGGCCAGGGATTATTTTTTCAAAGAACTAGCTCTTGGTTTTGTCTTAATTGTTTCCTTAATTTCAACCTATTAATTTCTACCCTGATATTAATTATTTCTTTCCACCTGGAACTCTTAGGGTTGCAATGTTCTTGTTTTTCCAATGCCTTTAGGTGGATGATTTGGTTATTAATTTAAGATCTCTCTGTCTTTGTTATGAAGGTATTTAGTGCTATAAATTTTCAACTTAAGACTGCCTTTATTGTGTCCCATAAGTTTTGGTATGTTGTATTTTCTTCATCATTCAGTTCTAGAAATTTTACAATTTCATAATTTTGCATATACAAATTACATTTATGAAATCATTTATAAGCAAGTCCTTTACTTTGAAAGTAATAGGCATCTTTCCAATACAGTCTGTAGAGGTTGTACTTCTATAGCTCTGAGTGAGTTTTTTTATACTTCTGAAACCCTGCCTGCTTTTAGCAATTAATAAAAAATATTATAGGTTTTTATTTGCATCACTGCAGCATATGAACTAAATTGCTTTTCATCTGAAGGTTTAATGGAGAATAAATGTCTTTGTGATAAAGTTGCACACTGTTCAGATATGAATCACTGAACTGTGGAATCCAATGATCCAATGCCAAGGCAGCCTGAAATAGTGGCTGCTTGTTTTCCAGCTTATGTCATTCCAGCCCAGCAGTCTGCTTTCTGACAGGCTTTAAATGCCAGGATCCTGTGTGGCTTTCAGAAACTGATAAAAAAATATATATATTCTGACCAAAAATCAACCACTGAGATAAACCAGAGCTCAACCTGGAACAGCACTCCAACTTTTCCTTGTGACTGAACAACTGAAGATGATACTAACAGTCCAGTAAGATTGCTTTTAAAACCATTTATAATTTTTTAAATTTAATGATATTTTCAAGGAGAAAAGAGAGAGAGAGAATGAATATGGGAACACCAGAGCCTCTAGCTACTACAAATGAACTCCAGAGGCATGCACTACTTTGTGCAACTGGCTCTATGTGATTACTGAGAAATAGAGCTTAGGTTGTTAGGCTTTACTGGCAAACACCTTAACCACTGAGCCATTGTTCCATATCAAGACTATTTTTAAAATGAGCTATGGAAAATCATTACATCCTCACTAGAATCCATTTCACACATTTCACATGCTCATTCAATGACTCCACCCAGAAGTGGAAACAAATGAGTTCTCTTGTTGAAGATGACTGTGCATCCATCCCTGTGTGTCTTCCTTGCTTCTTCCTTTGCTCTAGTTCAGTCTGATGCAGTATACCTTCTGTGGGTGAAATATTCCTCTACATCTTACAGTAGCAGAAAGTAATATGTATGTGCAGAAAATGTCTTCTCTTAGAAAGAAGTATAGGATGAGTTTTAATTATCCTATGACTTTAACTACAATGTAGTTAAAATAATAGAAACTCATTAATGATATATAAGGATTAAGAATGGAAGATAGACTTTATTCACAGATATATAGCCCATCTCAACATTTGTCACAATTTGTTGCACTAAAAGGCCCAAGCTATAAATTCATGAATGAATTCAGCAGAACTTTGCGGGTTATTTTTGTCTAGGGTTATAGTTCCTCTTTGGTTCACTGACATGATCCACAGTTTGGTCTTAGTTGTCCTATCCTTTGTTTTCCTCCAGTCCTAGACTGAGTTGCTCAGAGTTTTATTTTCTCTGACTTGAGGGATCTTTTATAAAATGAAACTGATTTTTATGTGCACTTCTCATCAAATTTCTCAACAACATCAAACTGCCCAGGAACTATTTCAAAATGTCAATCTGTGCCTTTCTTTTCTTTTTCCCTTTGACTTAGACCCATTTGCTAGTACAAGCATCATCATTCAAATGACCTTCCTGTTGAATAGTTTTCATGAGTTGCCCAGAATCCTCCTATACACATGGCCCCGCATGCCCTTTTTATTTTTTTAATTTTTTTTTTTTTTTATTTTTGGAGAGAGACACAGAGAGAGACAGAGAGAGAGGGAGAGGGAGACAGATAGAGAATGGACGTGCCAGCAGTCTCTCAGCTGCTGTGAACGAAATCCAGATGTGTGCTCTCCCTTGTGGGCAAGTGTGGCATTGCACCCTTGCGTCACTTTGCATCTGGCTAAACGTGGGACCTGGAGATTGGAACCGGGTTCTTAGGCTTAGCAGGCAGGCACCTTAACTGCTAAGCCATCTCTCCAGTTCCACATGCCCTTTTCTTAGGAATCAATTTCAATACTGCAAAACTAGCTTTGGACCTCAGCCTTATGCTGTTCCTGAAGGCTTTGACTGGTTTCAGCTTCATTACCCCACAACTATTTCATGTTTCTATTTTACATTCTCTTTCTAGTTCCTGGGTAAAGAAAGGACTTTCAATTTTTTCATATGCCACGTTGTCCCTTTCTTACTCAAACTTGCTATTCCAGATCATCTTCATTGTCAACCTGATTGAATTTAGACTCACCAAGGAGGTACACTTTTGTAAAAGTCAGTGGAAGCATTTCTAAAGAGATTTAACTGAAGATGGAAGACCCATCCTAAATGTGGGCAGCATCATACCATGAGATGGGATCTTGGACTAAAAGAAAGGAAAATAAAGAGAGTGTGAGCTTGTACCAGCATCATCTATCTTTGATTCCTGACTGACGGTGCAAGGTGACCTCCTGCCTCACTCTCCAGACTCCAGAGCTAAAGCCATTCTTATTGTCATGCCTCTCTCCATGGTAGCCTCAACCTGAAATTATGAGCTAGATAAAACCTTCTTTCTGAACTTCCCTTTTCTTTTATAGCAATGAGGGGAAAAAAACTAATACAGTAACTTGGTACTGAGGAGTGGAACTGTTGCTATGATTAATCTGACTACATGGTTCATTGGTCTTGACAATTGCTTGTGATATTTTACTATCACTTTTAATATTTTCTTTGGAATAAGCCATAAAGACACACTCATCCTCAAAACTTTAAGAATAGTCTATATTTCTGATATTATTCTCTTTTCTGTTTCACATTATGAGTAGCCCTATTCAGATTTCCCACCATCTTTTCTTTTTGTTTATGATGTTTAAGAGGGGAAATAAATTTTGTTCTATCAAAGTTATTAGTCTGATTTTCATCACTACTTCCAAATCTTTGAATCATGGGAAACCTATCCTTACAACTAAGTTAAAGAGTAATTTGCTTTATATTCCTTCAGAACTTGTGCAGCTCCATTTTTTGGTGTGGGTTTCCTATATCTATTCTCAAGTAATAAGGGCAAGTTTGATCTATCAGGAAATCTGGGTAGCAGTTTCTGCATGACACTTTTTGCTCATCATTGTGGGAGGTTTTCTTAGCATATTGATCTCTCACATTTTCCACTTCATCTAAGTAACAAAAAATAAGTTGCATTTGATTATTGCTCCCGACTTCCTGCAGAAAGGATGCATTCAGGAGCATACTCTCAACAAGGAGGGAAAGTATCATTAACTCCCTGGACTCAGGAGGTCAATGTTACAATGTTTGGATTAGAATGTGAATTTCTAATGCAGACAAAGAGTTCACCAACTGAGTCTGTGTTCTAAACAATGATGAATATCTACCTTGGTGTGGACTGTAGTAACTGCTGGCTGCTCACAATGTTTCCCAAAGATAGCTTCTACCAGACCTTAACTGACCGATAAGATTGTGTACTGGAAAGAAGTGAAAAAAAAGTGGGGAAAAAGTGGATAGGCTAGGTGTGTAGTGGCACATGCCTTTAATCTTAGCACTTGGGAGGCAGAGGTAGGAGGATTGTCGTGAGGTCAAGGCCACCCTGAGACTCAGCCTGGGCTGAAAAATCTACCTTGAAAAACCAAACCAAAACAAACAGACAAAAAGTAGATGGAATGTCAAAGAAATTAATTCCAGTTAAAGAATAGATGCCATTGAGTTTAAACCAGAGTAAGTGGATAAAAATTTCATAAATGTTCATGGGCTAGATGGACTAGAACTTAAATTTTGTTCTAAAGGACAGATAATGGATACAATGTTACTGCTGTGTAGGGTACCTTGGATAAAGATATAATGAATGATAATATTATCTTTTTGGAGGATGGACTTAATACATTTTTCTTTTAAATTATCTTTTAGAACATTGGAATATTTCATGCGATATGTGTAAAATTTCTACAGTTTTCTCTGTCTCTATTCCTCAGGTTTTGTTTCTCTAAAAAGGCTGAAAGTCACAATCATACTGTAGACTATTTATGACAGCATAATTCAAAATCTCTCTACACCCACTTTTTGACTTATCCTAAAGATTTTCTAGATTCACTCAACATAATCTTTCCTTCAGTAGAAAGAGATAATTTCCTGTACAAAGCCGAAGGTTGTAAACCTTTCCCTAAATATACATAGCTTCTGATTCTCAGTCATTCATTTGACCATGGAACCAAAGTAGAACATAGAACCCTTCACTTACTTATTTTCTATTTTGATACCCTTCTTCACATGAAGCTGCAAAAGTTTTAAGGAAAGGACTTTGTTCCTCTACTCCTACATGTGTCCTCATTTT
The DNA here is from genome assembly GCA_036365145.1 of Orientallactaga sibirica. Lineage (NCBI taxonomy): Eukaryota > Metazoa > Chordata > Mammalia > Rodentia > Dipodidae > Orientallactaga > Orientallactaga sibirica. Next base: position 9,122,795 of record JAEOAD010000240.1, read on the forward strand.
GGGAAACACTGCATAGATGATTATTGATTTTGATATTAAGATTATTTTTAATGGGAATGTTAGTGGGAGATTAAACATACGTTATTAAGATTAAAATGAATGACCATATGGGATATCATGACTAGTTTAAAATAATAAGTTTGGAGACTGCTTAGCTGCAATAAAACAGTGATTTTTAAAAACAAAATCAAGTACTTGATTATAGGTAACCATTAGTTACTTTGTCAGTAAACACATTTTTTTCCTACTACCTACTGACTATAGATACTAGGTAATAATAATAAATAGTAGATAAATAATAAAAATAAAATATGTGCATTCTTCCCTAAATTCTCCATCAATAGAGAATCTCAGAATTCATATGAGCATGTACAAAATATAAAAATGCATGTATGTATGTGTGTATATGTGTGTGTGTGTGTGTGTGTGTGTATGTGTGGATATTATGTATAAAGATAAAGGAAGGAGATTTTTTTTCAAGGAAGGAAGGCAAGATATATTTCTTTCCCTTACATATTCTATGTACTTGCTCCACAGTGCTCTGAAATACATGCAAATAAACGTTTATAGTCAAGTCAGATAAAAGCTGCACTGTTCAGTATTTTTGCAATTTATAGAGATAGACTCATGAAATTCACATTCTATTTGTTCTCCCATATAGGAAAATACACAGATTTTATAGTGCTTTAGAAAAAAAATCACATTCAAGTTGAAAATGGTTCAAATTCACAGTCAAAATAAAAATAAAGCATGAGATTCCTTTGTAATGGCCCAAGAAAAACTCTTAAAGCACAATAAGAACATATTTTAGAAGGCACAATTCAGAAGAGAACTGCAGAGAGGTTATTAAAAGTGAAAAAAAAGATTATAAAAGTGTAAATGCACTGTACAGAGAATAAACACAGAACATAAAATATACATTGCCATAGAAACTTAACAACCATGAAAATGGAGGGGTTACACAGTGCCTAATAATAAAGAAAGATCACAGGACACTTCCAGGTAAGATGGCAGCCAAGCCAGCCAGGGAGGGATTTAAGCAAAACCACACAAAATACACTCTTTTTCTGAAAAGTGCAGGAGTATAGGTTTTTCTTAGACACAGTGGAGAAGCAGGAGAAACCAAGATCCACCAGAAAGGAGGAAAACAGACAGAATCCCACTGAGGAGCTTGCGGCCCTGATCCCCGGAGACCCCGATCTGCCTCCTTGAGAATCAAGAAATCTAAAGGAAAATCAGCTGAGATCAACTAAGGAGCTACTGAAAGAGGTACAGGGGATGGTGTAAGCAACTCCAGGCTTCCTGAACTCTCCCATCCCCCATCCATCAGAATCACGAACCTCCTCTTGCATTTAGCCCCCAGTGGCAGTGCATACAGCACAGCTGAACAGAACTCCAGCTCCACTGCACAACACAGAGGAATTGAGGTGGGCACTCAGCATTGGTGAGATTGGAAGGCACACCAAAAGGTAACAAGGCCAACTGACACACACACAAAAAAAAAAAAAAAAAAAAAAAAAAAAAGAAAAAAAGAACAGGTACATAGGCCTGCATTGGAAGTGCTAATCTTTCTTTCCATGTCAGGGCATGTTATGGGTTACATATTTTTGATTGGCTTTACCACTTTCAAATAAGCTGAACTTGGGTGTTGTATATTGCTGCCTTTAATGCTTTCAGATTTATAGGGCCTTTGTCTTTTGCTTCTGTCATTATTGGGGCAATATCTGATCTAGATCCAGGCTGACCTGGAACCTAATTCAGAACAGAATTCTCTACCTCCTAGGTGACAGGATTAAGGGTGTAGAGCAACACATACCCTTAGGGATTTTAGCCTTATAAAACTATCTGTTTGTTTTAATCCCCACTCTTGTATACTCAGTGCTAGTGTTTTTTGAATGTGTATATTGCTCAGTTGAAGTTTAGAATTTGCCAGTAAATTGTTCCACCCAGTCCACTAGAATACTTGCTTAGCATGCAAACTCAACACCTAGGATTACTTCTGCAGATGGATTGGGGTACAAGAGCTACACTTGGCACCTTGAACTCCTATTCTTAAAGTATATAAAGGGGGATCACCACATCTAAGAACACTGTAGATAACCCAAGCATCAAATTAATTCAGGATACAAAAGTTGCTACATTATAATACAAGAAACACAAAGAATCAAGACAATGCAATCCCACCAAAGAATTATAAATCCATCAGAAATGATCACCAATGAGACTGTTTTAGATGAAATACCTGACAAAGATTTCAAAACAATGATTACATCTATACTCAAAGAAATTAAAGAAGAAATGAAAGGATTCAAAGAAGAAAACAAACTCCTGAAAGAGAGCACAGAAAATCAGGTTAATGAAATAAAAAATCATTACAGGACATGAGTAAGGATAAAGAAACACTAAAGAAAAACCAGGCTGAAATCCTAGCTCTGAAGAACACAGTCAGTGAAATAAAAAACTCTGGGGCTGGAGAGATGGCTTAGTGGTTAAGGTGCATGCCTGCTAAGCCTAAGGACCCAGGTTCGATTCTGCAGGTCTCACGTAAGCCAGATGCACATGGTGGCACATGCATCTGGAGTTTGTTTGCAGTGGCTAGAGGCCCTGGCATGCCAATTCTCTCTCTCTCTCTCTTTGTCCCTCTCTGTCTCTAATAAATAAAATATTAAAAAAAAAAAAAAAAAAAACACCTCTGTGGAAAGTCTCACCAGTAGAATGGATGAAGAAGAGAACAGAATATGTAAACTAGAAGGGCACAGGACCTCTAAGTTGACACAGGAAAGAGACCAACTAGACACAACAATCACTGGCTCTGCATACAACCTGAGAGAGCTCACCAATGCATGCAAGGACCAGCATCTGGAATAGTCTAATTTGATTGTCAACTTGGGGAGGATTTAGAATCACCATGAAAATATTTGTTGGATGTGTCCCTGAGGGCATTTCAAAACACTGAGTGGTGGTGGTGTTGGGGGGGGGGGTGTCTGGAGAGATGGCTTAGTGGTTAAGGCATATGCCTACAAAGCCTGAGGACCCTGGTTGAAATCTCCAGGTCCCATGTAAGCCTGATGTACATAGTGGCACATGTGTCTGGAGTTTGTTTTCAGTGGCTGGAGGCTCTGGCACACCCATTCTCACTCTCTCTCTCTCCCCCTCTCTTTGTCCCTAATAAATAAATAAAATTTTAAAAACTGAGTAGGGAAAACCTCACTGAATGTGGATTGCACCATCTTATGTGTTGGTGTCCTGGACTAAATAAAAAGGAGAAATCAAGCTAAGCTAGCATTCATCTCTCTCCACTTCCAAATGGCAGATGCCATGTGTGGTAGATTAATTCAGGTGTCCTCCATAAACTTATGTGTTCTGAATGCTATGTCCCCAGCTGGTAGCAATTTGGGAATTGGATTCTCCTGGAGGCAGTGTATTGTTGGGGATGGGCTTATGCGTATTATAGCCAGCTTCCCCTTGACAGTGTTTGGCACACTCTCCTGCTGCCATTGACCACCTGATGTTGTCCAGGAGGTGATGTCCACCCTCTGCTCATGCCATAATTTTCTCCTGCCATCATGGCACTTCCCTGGGAGTCTGTAAGCAAAATAAACCCTTTCCTCCCACAAGCTGCTCTTGGTCAAGTGTTTTCTGCCAGCAACATGATGCCCACTGCAAAACCATGTGACCAACTGCCTATACCCAAAATAAATCCTTCCTTAAGTTGTTTTTGCCAGGTATTGCGTCAAATCAATAAGAAAATTAACTAATACTTGATAGCAGAAACCAAGTTCACATTTTCTTACCACCAACCAAAAGTGAAATAGGTAGATCATAAGAAGACCATGTCTGGATCTCCAGCAGTGAAATTCTTAATTTGATAGCCTATTATTTGAAAGAGATTAGATTACTTAATTACTATTTCTTATCTTCCTCAGGAAGGAGGCAAAACATCTTTGAATATGCAAAGAGCATGACAGATCCAATTTACCTTTCTTATACATGAGAAAACTAAGGTATTGGGAAGTCAAGCTTAAAGCCATTACTGTTAGTCACATAGTAAGAGTGGTCTGATGACTGAATGAGCTATATGAAATGAGAAAGGCAAAGAAGGGAGAAGGGAGAGTTTAATTACTTTCATGTTGAGATATAGGTTTGTGTGTGTGTGTGTGTGTGTGTGTGCACATGCACAAATATATCTAGAGAAAGACAGAGAAAAGAGAACAAATTTATACAGACAACCTAAAATATAGTTAATATGCTAGCTTGCAATTGCATAATGTAGGAGATGTATGGTACTTATTGGAAAAAATGTAGTAAGTATTTACATTGCTTTGTATGTATCTTTTTTCATCATTCTACTTATTTGTTCGTCTACTTCACTTGCGATTCTTTATTTCAATCTCTGTATATTCCAAAGCATCACTAAAGTAATCATTTTCTTGAAGCTGGCATTTATTTTAATTGCCAAGCGTTTTCTGTCCCTCCTTGGGTACAGAGTGTAGATGCTCTTCCCATGTGATCTGTGCTTGCTAATCTCTCTTATCTAATCTACATTCACTGTACTGCTAATCTTAAAGAGGGACCAGTTACCTAATTTGCAGAGTGAGAATACTGAGATCCTTGTTTAAAACCCATTAAGACTTCAAGACAAGAACAGTAACACATGATATCCAAGCATTGGTTCCTAGGCACACAAAGGCCTGTGCAACTGCTCTTTAGGAAGCCAGCCCTACCCACTAAGGGTGAATGGAAGGATTCCTGGGCTATTGTCATGGCTTTTGGCAGGAACAGACTAGCTTCCTGAGAGTGCAGAAGCCACTGATAATCACCTCCTTTGTCACCTGTGCATGGCCCACCTGGCTGGCCTGCCACCTCCAGTATACCCTTTAGTTGTTTCCTGCACATTGAAGTATCAACTTCTAAGGGTTGCCTGAACAATCCCATTTACATTTCAACCTTATTACTTTTTTTTTACTTGCTTTTGTTGACTTTGAGAAAATGTCTATGTGTATCTACCACAGTTGATGGCACAGAAGGGATACTCAGTAGAATACTTTTACTAAAACCAGGACCATAAATTAAAAAAAAAAAAAAAAAAAATTAACAGGACTGAGTCCAAACTTCTGATTTCACCGAGGAGCAAGCAGAGACTGATACATGGATAAAACTGGTCCAGTTCACAGAGCAGCAGCCAAGGACCCCCAATGCCAAACTACCCTTTAGCAAAGTTCCAACTCTGTCCCACTTGGCTGTGAGCCAGTCAGATTTCTCATGCAAACTATAAACCCATCCTGTTTGAAAGTGTCTAATGGTTATTCTTTTGCATTGTTACTGGTCAATCATAGTCACATGAAGAAACAAACACTATAAGTTATTGAGCAAATATGCATCATGCTACAGAACTGTATGCATATATGGAAAAGAGGAAAGGCACTTATGGTCTTCAGAAGCCTTGACTAGATATGAAGAACCTGAGGAAGCCAAGAAGGCCAAATATAATTGCATATCAAATAGATGTTAAAGAAAGTAACAGGAGCCCATTGATGAAGGTGGTAAGATGAGGTGAGATTGACTAGAGAGGATATATGTGTCCCCAAAGATAGGGAAGTGCGTGGAGGTGGTGGTAAGCTGTCTGAGGGTCAAAAGACTAGAATTAGCATGATTTTTCACTGACAGTGAAGCTAATAAGGACCCCATTAGTCTTAAAAGTACATTGCAAACTAGTCTGGTAAAACATTGAAATAAGGGACTGGAGAGATGGCTTAGCGGTTAAGGCATTTGCCTGTGAAGCCAAAAGATCCTGGTTCAATTCTCCAGGACCCATATAAGCCAGATACACAAGGGGAACATGCATCTGGAATTCATTTTCAGTGGCTGGAGGACCTGACGTGCCCATTCACTCTCTGCCTCTCTTCTCTCTCTCCTTGCAAATAAATAAATAAATATTTTTAAAAAGGAAAAGAAAACATTGAACTAAATAAAAATATTTTAAGGAAAGTAGAATTATCAGGCATTTAAAGGTAAAAGGATTCTGTAACAGTACTTCTAATTTTTGAGTCACCTAAGAAATTGCTCCCTTCCAGGCTTGGAGGATGTGAGCAAACACATCATTAAACTTGGTAAGAATCACTTACAGCAGAGTGACTACACTTTCACAGCTATCTTTTCTCAGAAATTCTTAAATTGTTAGAACTGTGTGAAAATGGATAAGGAAGAACAGGTAAAAGGAGCCCTCCTGAGAAAAAAATTCTTATTTTCACCTGTAACCCACATTTATAACAGCAGCAAACCAAACGCTTGAATCTAACAGCATGGTACATTCTCAGCTGCAGTTATCCACCCCCATCAGCCAATGATAGTTTCTCTGTCAGAAAGTATCTTCCAATCTAGGTTTTCTAGAAAGTGATTATAATCTGTTATCTTGCCATGGTTTAAAAAGCAACCTTAGAACTTAAAGCTTCATAAAGCTTGTCAGATATATTCAACTGAGTTAAAGAAGGAATTCCACAGATAAACCCCTATGGTGTTATTGTAGCACAATAAGTCTCATTATACATGAGCATATAGGAAGTGTTGGGTAATAGAAATAAATAAAGTAATAAATATTTCAAGGAAATTAGTAACAACAAAATAAAATGCTATTCAAAGTTTAGCCTAAGAGGGCAAATGAATAGTAAGTAAAGGTGGTCTAACCCTGAATGTGGGACCTATAAAAAAATCAAGGTTTCATATTCATACCCTATATTTTTCTATTATGTATTAATTAGTATTAAGAAGTGACAACAAATCTTAAATATTTAAAAAGTAATAATATTAGCTATTTATTGAAAAGCAAGTTCAATTTTTAAATAGTTTTGCTGTTTGACAAAATGTCTACAATTTAAAAGTTGTGTTATATAAGCAACCTAATTAAGCCAAAATAATATGAGCATAATTTAGATAATAAAGTATAAAACAATTTAAATTACTTTAAGATAATTTTATAATATTTTAATGTTCAAGTAGCAAATAATTCATTGTTTTTAATAAAAATGTATTTCTCGGGCTGGAGAGATGGCTTAGCAGCTAAGGCACCTGCCTGCTAAGCCTAAGAACGCTGGTCCCAATGTCCAGCTGTTCCAAACTCCAGGTCCCACGTTTAGCCAGATGCAAAGTGATGCAAGGGCACAATGCTGCACTTGCCCACAAGGGGGCGCACGCATCTGGATTTCGTTCACAGCAGCTGAGAGACTGCTGGCATGCCCATCTCTGTCTCCCTCTCTGTCTATCTCTCTCTGTCTCTCTCTCCAAAAATAAATTAAAAATAATAAAAAAAATTTTAAATGTATTTCTCTTACTAATTCCACAAATAAATTTATTTTTTTAATGTTTTTATTTCCTCCTTCGCAAGCAGAGAAACAAAGAACATGGGAGCACCAGAGTTTCTTGCTGCTGCAAAGGAACTCCAGACACATGCGCCACTTTGTTTGTCTGGCTTTATAGTGAGTACTGAGGAAATAAATCCAGACTGGCTGGCTTTGCAAGCACCGTTAGCCTGTGAACCATCTCCTCAGCCTATCAAAGCAAAATGATAACATTGTATCTGCTGTCAGAAATCCGAGTACGGAATGGGGCCAGGCTTTAAACCTCAATGCCTTCTCACAGTGACCTATGCGTCCATGCCTTCTCACAGTGACCTATTCTTCCAGTGAAACTCCACCTCCCAAAGGTTCCACGACTGTCCCAAACAGTGTCACCCACTAAGGACCAAGTTTTCAAACACATGAGCCTATGAGTTACATTTTTTAAAATTTTTATTTATTTGCAAGCAGAGAGAAAGAAGAAGAGTGTGAAGGAGAAAGAGAAAGACAGAGAGGGAGAGAATGGGCATGCCACGGCCTCTAACTGCTGCAAACGAACTCCAGATTCATGTGCCACTTTGTACATCTGGATTTACGTGGGCACTGGGAAATTGAACCTGGCTCCTTAGGCTTTGTAATCAAGTACACCATAACCACTATTTCTCCAGCCCCATTGGGGTACATTTTGAAATCAAAGCATAACACACATTAGTGATACGCACTATAAAGAAAAATCAATGAGCAGGAAGAGAACCAGGAAACAAATGGTGGGAGGGTGTTGTAGATTGCTAGTACAAAACACTCAACCCAAAGCAGCGGATAGTAAAGTATTTATTCTGACTTACAGTCAGGAGGAGAAGTTCATGGTGGCAGGAAACAGCATAGTGGGAACAGACTGGATATCACCTCTGCCATAGCAGGTGGAAAACTGCAAGAATGAGTGAGCCTACTTCTAGCAAAGGGATGCTGACTATAACACCTCAAAATCACCCACCAACAATACACCTCCTACATCAAGGCTCTTCCTCCCAAATAGCCATCAACTGGGGACCAAGCATTTAGAACATATTAGTTTATTTAGAGACATCTGATTCAAACCACCATAAAGGAGTAAAAGGGCAAAGAGTGAATCTTGGAGAAGATAATATTTGTGTATTGATCCAAGTAAAGTAATTGATGATGACATAAATGGAAGGAAAATCTATATAAAGAGGATAACAACTGTGAAGTCCTATAATGGCACTGATCTTGGCATTGTAAGAAACTGCTAGATAGCCAGTGCCAGCAAGAAGACTGAACTGAAGAAAGGGTACAATTGAGGATAAGTTCAGTGAAAAGATAGGTCAAGTAGGGCAATGAATGATTTGATAAAAACTTGTATTGATGTAATTTATACTACAAAGACCTTTAAAGATTTCATGCCATTGTGTAGAATACCTAATGGTAGTAAGCTAAGAGTAAATTCCACAAAGAGACCATTAGTGTAAGAGACACAGAGACTTCCATGACCTCGTCACTGAAATAGACCTAAAAGGAACCCAAATTCACGGAAGAGGGGCCGGAGAGATTGTTAGAGCTATAAGTTGTGTCATTATGCACACAGATATTGCCTCACCCCCATAACTAATGGCTATCCTTACAATGCAAGACCCACAGTCCCCAAAGGGGAAGGGCAGGGAGAAGGCTAACAATGGTACCTTCATGGCTATATACACATTATATAGATAACTAATAAAAAATTGTTTAAATTGTGTTAGACCAGGGCAATAAAAAAGGAAATAGTGAATAAAAACATTTCCCTTCTTGATATATTTTTAAATCTACTAAAAGTGCACACCTAAGGAAGAGAGAAGTAGAGCATAGCTTCTCGGTGGGCTGTTGAGGTACACTGAACCTGTTTATGAAGATGGACACAATGTGAGGAGTCGGAAAAAAGTTAGTAATTGTGCTGAATTAAGAATTACTTAAATTGGTACTGTTAGGTTGTAGTATCCAACAAAGTAGAGACTCTGAGTAAGCAGGTGGGAGGTCAGCCCTGGAGATGCAAATGTGAGACTCAGCAGTATTTAGATATTGCTAAGAATCATAAGACTGAATAGCAATATTCAGAGAAAATTACTCAGTTCTCAATTAATATTCATTTGAAATGAAAATAGAAACTAGTAAAAGTTTCTCCTTGATTTTACAGGAATTACAACTTGGGATATATATGTATTTGAGTTGAGTGCTGAAAATAATACCAATACGAATCACAAATACCTCACGGTCTCTGGCTAACCCACCATCAAAATATGAGAGGCTCAGATGGAAGCCTGGTGTGTGCTGGCCTCTGACTGAAAACATGAGGGCAGGTGAGAACAGAAAATGAGGAGCTGAACTTCCACTGAACCTTAGGCAAAAGCACTAAAGACAGCTATTGTCATTGTTTATTATGATGCTTGTTCTGGGTTGTACCCTCACACTGCAATTTGTGAAGACAAACTGTCTTATAATTGATTTTACTAACTTAATGGAGCCTATCCTATTTATGTGCCCTTGAGTCATTTTATGTGTTTTAGCATGTAAGCCACTTTGAACCTCCTTAGAATACAAATCATAAAGACAAACACTTTGTAAGAAAGCAAGTTGAATCAGTTAATAGAAAAATGGTACTGGATTAACTTTAATATTTATTTATTTATTTACTTATTTATTTACTGGAGACAGAGAGAGGGAGAGAGAGAATAGGTACGCCAGGGGTCTAGCCACTGCATATGAAGTCTAGATGCATGAGCCACCATGTGCATCTGGCTTACGTGGAACCTAGAGAGAATCGAGGCTTCGGAGGCATGCGCCTTAACCACTATGCAATCTCTCCAGCCGCCCTGGATTAACTTTATCAATGAAGAGTGGAGGCCTATGGAGATTCATCCCTCTGTGTAATCCAGCAAGTCAATAGCAAAAGAAGGAAGTGTTTACGTCCTAAATGGGTCAATGTCAAAACTGAGCTCTTGTCCACACTCCTCACCCTCACTTCTTGTACTTCAAGTCATAGCAGCAAACAATACTTCTCTGGATCCCATGTGTCTCCCATTTTGATTTTGTCATTTAGGTGATGTGATGCTTAATTTTATATGTCAATTTGACTGAGTGCCAATAGATAGGAAAAACACTGTCTTTCTGAGTATCTCTGTGAGGGTATTTCCTGAACACATTAGCAATCACATCAGTAAACTGTGCAGTAATGTCCCTGGAGGGAACTAGCATCATCCAATAGCATTGAAGATCCACATAGGACGGCAAAGCAGAGAAGACGGGCAAGGGCTCTCTTCCTGAGCCAGCACATCCATCTTCTCCTGCCTTGGGATGTCAGGCATTCTGTTTCTTGGGTCTTCCCATTCTTGACATTGAATCAGAAGGTCCTGCTGCCCCCCATCCTAGACTTTACTAAAGGTATCCAACATTGGACACTACAAAGTGACCTTGTCATCTACACAGGCGTTGGGCCACATTCATAGCTATCCTGGGCTACATGCCACCTTTTGGGCCACGGATTTGATGTAAATGCAGGTTAGACCTTCCCGCTTGCTATCTCTCCTGGTTCTCTAACTTGCAGACTACAATTGGTGGGACCTTTTGGACTCTATAATTGTGTGAGCCAATTCCCATGATAAATATTAGTTGTTTCTCTACAGAAGTCCACCTAATGCAGGTATACAGTTTTCCATTGAGTCTAGTAAGAAATGTATTGTGCTCCCAGTAAACATGTCTCGCCTAGCACATTAAGCTGAAAGCTTCAAATCAGTACCTACTCACTCTCTGACATCATATCCTTACTTAGCAAATTGTCCTATCCCTGGGCCTGTATGTACCCTGAAATTTTGATTCCTGGAAGACAGTCATATTTTCAGTGCACAGTGCTATTCCTCCTTTAAAAATGAGAGATTTTATAATATAATATGACCAAAATATTAATTATAATTAATTTCTGACCAGTTGTGATGGCACAAACTTGTAATCCCAGCACTTTGGAGATGGAGGCAAGAAAATGGTTAGCTCCAGGTGAGGCTAGGATGCTTAGAAAGACCCTGTGATGGTTTATATTGCCTGACAACTAAACAGGACCTAGAAGTCCTTGTGAAGGATTATCTAGATTAGATTAGCCTCTGATTCATGCCTGTGAGGGATTCTCTTGGTTAGGTAAACTGAAGTGGGAAGATCCATCCTTAACTGTGGACATTACCATTTCATGGTCTGGGTTCCTAGACTGTCAAAAAAGGAGAGAGCTAAGTAAACATGAAGAATCCATTGCTCCCTGCTTCCTCCATGTTGATGTGGCAATGTGAGCTGGCTTCCTCTGTCTGTCATGCTTTCCCCACCATGATGGACTTGACATACTGGAACCACAAGCTGAAGCTGAAATGACCTCTGTCCTTCCCTAAACTGTTTTTGGTCATATGTTTTACACTATCCATGAGAAGATAACAAATATAGACAGTCTCTATCTATTTCTATGTGTGTTTTGTGTGTGTGTGTGTTCCAATCAACTTCTCATTGTTGGCAGAAAGCACCCAACCAAAAGCAATTTATGATAGAAAAGGGTTTATTTTGGCTTACAGACTCAAGGGGAAACTCCCTGATGGCAGGGAAAATGTGGCATGAGCAGAGGCTGGACATCACCTCCTGGCCAACATCAGGTGGACAATAGCAGCAGAAGAGTGTGCCAAACACTGGCAAGGGGAAGATGGTTTAACATCCATAATCCCACTCCAACAACACAGCTAGGGGTCCAGCATTCAGAGCACATAAGTTTATGGGGGACACCTGAATCACACCACCTCTACATATGATTTTAATTCATAAGTGAAAGTTTAATGAATAAATAAAATCACATAAAATTATGTGTGTAATTTGGAAATTAGAAATTATTGGTACAATTTTCCTACCTGTCTCACTCTGTAATGTACAGTTTTCTGACATATAGGTGTGTATGTGTGTATATGTATGCATGTATGTTTATTAATTCAAATTTTATTTCCTTCAAATTTCAGGAACATTAGCCTGAAGGGCAGCCACCTCATCAAAAGCCTTATTTACTCTATGCTCAGCATCTGACACTAGGCTCTGTACATTGTAGACAATCAATAAGTGGATACTATGACATTATGAAGTTAGAGTGTAGTGGTTCAAGTACTGACTTGAGTGTCAGATCATTTGGGACAACCAGAGCTCTGCCCCTCACCAGCTGTGTGACCTCAGCTCAATAAATCATTGCATGAGTCTGTGAAAGTAGATAGTGCCTGCCTCAGAAGATTTGTGAGCGATCAAGAAGTCATTGCGAGGATCAAAGGATGTAGGAAACCCTCAGTGTGTTTTAGATATTGATGACGAATGATTTAAGAATTTTAGCATTACATGTGTGCTCGGCTAACTCTCCAGCCTCCTCCTTTATTCCCTCACTAAAGCTGGTGCTTGTGCAGATATCCATTGAGCTTTTTGGTTCTGTTCTTTCCTATTTGTACAGCTCTGGGAATTCTGTGACCCACAGAAGTAATGTTGAAATTAGAAAAATTCCCAAACTCCCAAAGCAGGGATATTGTCTGTTTTTTGTAGTATCCTGTTTTCTGCTCAGGTTTCCAAGTTCACAAATAATCAAGTTGGTCAGAGAAAACCAGGATTTAAGAGATGTACTAAATTCATTGTCAGAACCAAGCCTCATGGGATTGCTATAGTATAAATAGTAATTTATTAATTTATTAGTGTTAATAATGGAAAATTTATTCATTTCTAATAAAGAAAATAACAAGTGCCCAGAAGACAAAAATAAGTATAAGTAGCTGGCTTTCAGTTTTATAAAGATCTACATTAAAAAGCATATTTTACTTGCCTTTCTTTTCTTTTGTGTCTACTCGAGAGATAAGCTGAGAAGTAGAGCCTAAGAGTTACTTTAATTAACAAATAAACAGTTCATAACATTAAGATAAAATAGCTTGATCTATCCAGTGCTACTACAAGCATGAACCAGAATGATGCTTCTGAAACCACAACACATTACCCACCCACCCCCATTCATGTACTTATGTACTAGAGAATCACAGACATACTCCTTTTATTTTTATCTGGGAAGGGTTTGTAAAGTTAATTAATAATTAGACCCTCTGAGTCATTTATGCCAATGAGTATATACAACTCTTCCAGTTCCTGGCATTCTAGTAATGCTTCTTCCTTAATGTTTCACCCAGATTACTTTGATTGAACTTGTGGCTTCTCAAACCTTTTCTGTTACTCTGTTAAAATGAAAATCATCAGTTCTGCATCTGTTTATTTTTTATCTTCTTTCAAACATTGGTCTTAAAGGGAGATCTATGCAATGGCCAGCAGAGAGTTCCAGAAAACTTTCAACTGATCATTTATTTCCCAGCATCTTTGAATGCAAGCAGCATCACTTTCCTTCTGTGCATCTAGGGGGTTATGTGGGGCCCCATGAATTGAATAATGATGATGCAAATCCTTTCTACTAAGTTATCAAGGCTCATAATTATGAAATACAAAGATTTTATCAACAACATTTTCTGACACTTCTTTCCATCAGCACTTTTCTATGATCACTGAAGAGATAGATGCTCACCATCTATCTCTTCTAAAACTAAAATTTTTTCCAAGAAATATCCTTACAATGTGCAGCTCAGACAGACAAGACATTATCTTGATCTATGTGGTAGCTCCATTTTCCTGTAAAAGGCAAATGTTTCACACAATTAACAAAGACCTCATCAGCTCACGAAATGCCTAGCTTGAATGCCAGCTACTTCCAAATATCTGGGAGATCTTGGAATTCTTGTCTTATTTTTCCTCATTTAATTTTCTTACAACACCATAATAAGATAATATAGAAGATAAATTATTCTAATGCAAGATACTATAAAAATGTTCAATTACTGCAAAAGGTATGACCAGTTCCCAAAGGAAGGAATTTAATCAAAGCTAGATCAAAATAGGAATGTGAATGACAGACTATGTAAATATTCTCATTAATTTGAAGTTAAAGATAACTTTACAAACAGTATTATAAAATGAATATAGGAGAATTGAAATATACTTACAGGCATTTATTTGGTAATCACCTACTGGGAGTTTAGTAGTCAACTCTCGCCATTTAACAGATATCTGAGACAGAAATTGTATGTAAGAATGAATTTAGGACTAGGGAGATGTCTCAGTGGGTAAGATCACTTGCAATGTAAGCAAGAGAACCTGAGTCCAATCCCAAGCACCCATGTGAAAAGCTAGATTATGGCTGCACTGTAATCCTGAGTTGAAGGAGCTGAGACAAGAAGATCATTAGACTCCCTTGGCATCCAGTCTAACTGAAAAATGAAGAGCTCCAGATTCAGTGAGAGAGTCAGTCTCAAGGAAATAAGACAGAAGAATAATACAGGCAGACACCTGACTGCACAAGGCACACACCTGCATTTACTACATGTGCATACAAACCACACATATTCTACATACACATATAAGAATGGCTTTATAACTTATGTTGTTTCCTATCAGTGGAAAGTTAGCACATATGATATCTCCTAAAAATTTTTGTCTTAAAATATGAATATGTAATAACTTTTAAAGTGCCCCCATTTTTCTAACAAAAGCCCTAATGACACAAAAATATAAGAAAAATTAAATGTTCAAGTTATATAACTATTCATTAATTATTATTCTAAAAATAATTCTCTGAAATAACTATTTAGATATCAAATCCAGAAAAATCACAGAGACTAAAATTTAAAAATGCACATGTGCCAAATGATTCTGTTATTTTTCAAGTATGTTTCTATGTATTCTTCAGCTAGACAGTGAGTCCTATATCCAAAGATGAGACAAATGTTAAGGGCACAGATCTGTGGACTCTTTCTGGAAGAGTAGCTAGGTATCAGCAACAGCATTAACAACAATAATAAATATGGTTAGTTGTTTACTCATCTTTTTTGGTGCTAAGTGCTAAGCAATGACACACATTAGACTAGTGCTATACCATAAATGAGATACACTCCACCCATGCTCATTAATCATAAGATGCCCTATGAGTTCAATTTTAAAGCCCCCAAGAATTAGTAAGTGAATGTCAGTGTCACAACTGAACTGTGTGGAATATTTTCAGTTTCATGTGTCAAAGAGTGCTGCATAAAAAGTAAAGTTATGGAATAGTGATTTGTTATTTACTTCTTGGAAGAAGTCTCTACTGTTTAGCAATTTGAATATAAGCTAAACTTTTGTATCAGCTCTAAAGAAAGGCAGTGTGATGTGATACTTAAAAAGCCTGCTTTTCAATAACAATTGTGTCTCATAGCTGTGCCATATCGGGCAAATTCCTTAACCCATGATACAGGTCAGAGTAAAAGCTAAAATTTATAATGATGATTCTGAAACTTTGAAGTCAAGATGTCCTAACACTATGAAGGTAAGTGAAAAGAAAAACTGTGTCCTTTATATGTAAAGAACATTATAAATATTCTAAGAAAGAAAAATATAATCAAAACTAGGGAGATTTGAAAAAGGAAAAGAAACAAATTGGTTTAAAATAATATGAAAATCAACTGTCTTCACTTTCACTAAGAACCAAAGATGTTTATACACATTTAATCAAGCCAACACAGAATATTGTTTTAGTCAAAAGCATAGCTCAGGGAAGTTTATGATAGCAGAGAAAGCTTTAGGCATATTAATGTTGAATGTGATAGGAACATACCAAGCTGCTATGACATAAGATCATAATTTTCATGGAAAAAATATGTATGTAACTACTTTAAGAAACCAAGATGCTTGTCTTTAAGTTACAGAATTAGCCATACTTCATTTTTAATCTTTAGTAAAAAGTGAGGTGCCATTTAAGAAGCCTCTTTCAAAATATTTAATCCTTACTTTTTATAATTCCAAGGCCACAAAACATAAAACCTTCCATACTTGGTTCTACCTTGGATAAGCAAATTGACCTGAGAAGTCACTTAATCTCATTGAGTCTCAGCCATTCATCCACTACATAATGAACAAACTAGATCACCCCTGAAGTCACTGTTACATCTGTAATTCTAGGAATACATACAACATCATTAGCAAGGTTATATCCAAAGAAAACAAAGATTGAAGTATTAGTGAAAAAGCCACCACACTCGCATTAATCCTTAGCTGAACACAACCCACTGGCCATATCCCTATACCAATAGTATCATATATCTGCTTATAATATTAAACTTTCATAGCCATTTTGAAGGGAATAGTCAACATTTCTTTAGCCAAAGCCCCATAAGATATTCATGATAAAAGCAGCTAAGGAAGGAGAAGCTACATAAAGCCAGGAATGGGGGCACAGTCATGTCTTGTTTCCCAACTTCTCTTTTGTCCCTCGGTGAGACTCTCAGAGTTGTCCTTGTCCCTTTCTAGATCCTGCTGCAGTGTGTGTGCTGTGCTTTCATTGAGCCATTCTCAGAATGGGTTAATCAGAACATAATATTTTCTCATGATTTTGGAGAGTCTTCAGTAATGACTTTGCAGACATAATTAAGAAATATATTAAGCCTTTTGTCAATTAACTTAACTGATGTGAAGCCCGGACTGGTCCAGTGAGTGATGGATTTCCCCAGATGTACCTTATCAGAGAACAGCTTGTTGGAAAGGAGAAAAGAATGCAGAAACCAGAGCTTTAGACATGCCAGGAAAAGTAGCGGGAGCTCCTAGAGGATGTGCATAGCCAGTGCGGGCTGTGGCTTCAACAGTTCAGAAGCACTTCAAAACCATCCTTACAAAAAGAACGAGACATCATAACTGAAGGACTACTCAGAAAGAGAAGGGTCCACAATGCAATAGGGGTGTGGAAGGAAGACAAAAGTGCATAATTGTATGGGAATGCCATCAAACCACCATACATTCAGGAATTAAAATTCTCAATAAAAATATTTTAAAAGTCTTTCACTGATGAGATGATGAGCTGCATATTTTCCACATATGAAAATTTCCTCAAAGAAAAGGGCAAACAGAATGAGATGAAGGAGGAAAATTTATAGGCAGAGGACAATATTTTCTTCTTTATTTAAAAGGTCCTCATATTTTACATAATAAGGTCTTGTGAAAACAACAACAACAACAAAAAATCTGGCTAAAGCAAAAATTGAAATGAGGGATGGAGAGATGCCCTAGTGGTTAAGGCACTTGCCAACAACCTAGGTTCGATTCCACAGTACCCATGTAAAGCTTGATACACAAGGTAGGGCATGTGTCTGGACTTGGTGGTGGCAGTAGCCTTCCTATATGGTAAAGACAAACATATGGAGATAGAGATCAGTGGGGCTGTCCTGTTTTCAATAGGCACAAAAATTAAATATCTTTGAATATCACTAACAAAGAATATGAAAAACATATACAATGAAAACATCAAACACTGAAGAAATTGAGGAGGCTATGAGAAGATGGAAAGGCATCCAAGAAAATAGCAGCAAACACTGTGGTGAAGCAAAACACATTATAACAGAAATACAGAGGTGGAAGAGAAGTCAACACTACTGGATAACACCCACCAAGGCTCAGGGACTGTTGCAGAAGACAGGTGAGAACATTGTAAGAGCCACAAGATGGGGCAGAAACACCCTGAGGCATAGGTCGCCCCCAGGGACAGAGGCCCTAATTACCACACCGTGAATACCAATAACTCTACTAAGGAAGCTGGCAGGGAAATGGGGACTGAGAAAGGGACATACTACAACCTGTTAGAAAATTAATTAATTAATATTAAAAAGGCAAGAAATTTGGGCTGGAGATATGGCTTAGTGGTTAAGGCGCCTGCCTCCTAAGCGTAAGAACACTGGTTCCAATCTCCAGCAGTTCCAATCTCCAGGTCCCACATTTAGCCAGATGCAAAGTGACGCAAGGGCACAATGCCACACTTGACCACAAGGGGGTGCACGCATCTGAATTTCATTCACAGCTGCTGAGATGCTGCTGGCGCTCCCATCTCTATCTGTCTTCCTCTCCCTCTCTCTCTCTCTGTCTCTCTCTGTATCTCTCTCCAAAAAAAAAGGCAAGGAATTTTAAAAAATTTATATCCCAAAGGAGTGGAAAAATATGCAAGTTTTATAATGCAAAGATATCAAGAAAAAGAGACAGGCTGGAGATATGGCTTAGCAGTTAGTATTTGCCTGTGAAGCCTAAGAACCAAGGTTTGATTCCCTAGTACCTGCATAAGCCAGATGCACAAGGTGTTTCATGCATCTTGAGTTCCTTTGCAATGGCTAGAGGCCTGGCATGCCTGTTCATTCTCTCCATCTATCTGAACCTCCTCCTCTCTCTTTCTCTCAGATAAATAAATAAAAATATTTCAAAGAAAAAGGAAGGTTGTTGTCTAAAGTCAGGATGAGCCAGGCTGCCTAAAGTGTGGTCAAGCACAGAGAAGTGACAAGGGCCTCTTGTCTTTCAGAACGTGACTGTATTTTGCTGGATCAGGAGGATTGAATCACAACTGTCTTGTTCGAACCAGGAGAGGCATGGGAGAGAAACTTCTTTAACATCTGCTTTTCACCAGGCAGCTCAGCAGGTCTCTTGATACACAAACTGAGTTGAACTAGCACTTCCACCCTAGGCAGAGTAGGTATATGCCCAAATCCTCATGGATAAAAGAAATGGGTTAGAAAATTAGCCCATGTTAATTTGGTTTCATACAGAAATGTATGTAAAACTAAGGTTCCATAAACTGCTGTTGGTTTAGAAAACATAAAGCTTTATGTGATTCAAATTTTTCAGGCAATTAAAAGGCAAGGGAGGTCACATTCTCACATATTGGTCCATGGTCTCACTTCCTCACTATTCTCCTTACAAAAGAGCATGAGATAGAAAGTACAGCTGAGATATTATTTATAAGAAAGCATGGTGATTGACCTCATGTACCCCTCAGAATAAATTTTAAATCCTAATTTTTTTTTCCTGTTTGCTCTTCACCTTTATCCAAAGCCCTTGGTTCTATAATTCTGTCATCCACGCTACAGACATTAAGTAAAGTAGGAAGTAACAAGAGTTAACTTACTTGCCACTCTTGGTCCCAATGTGTCCTCTTTCTTTTTCTCTCTCTCTCTTTTTTTCATTCTTCCTCTGATCTCTTTGTTTTTCTAAAGCTCCCTCCTGAACAGTCAAACTTTGCACCTTCTAAATGAGGTGATGGGTGTGTATGTATGTGTTTGAGGATTTGGGGTATATAATAATCAACCAGTTTTTGTTGGGTCTCTGTTCCTCTATGGGCCTGGCACTACAGATACATATGGCCACACCCAGCTGTTTATGTGGGTCCTAAGGATTGAACTGGAGCAGTCACTTGAACCTCCTCAGACCCTCATGCTCAATAGGAAGGGCTCTTAACCACTGAGCCATCTCTCCAGCCCACAACAACCCTGTTTTAAAAGATAGCAATCCCACAATTTTTAACTGCTCTTTAATATTGTTTCTGCTGTACTTGGAGAGAGCCCCAGTTAGGTTAATAGAGCCCATACAGACATTTCTGTACTCAATGCAGGATAAATAAGGAATATATATTAAAGCATGAATACTCTAAAGGTAGAAACATGTCATGCTTGTGAGATGAGTAGATCCTATTAGTGAAATACATTGATTTATGAAATTATACTTGTAAAATTAATTCTGCTATATGCTGAAAACTGTTCACATGCCTCATAGACTACACAACAAAGTGAAAAAGAATATCCAACTTTCAGATTCCACTTTCATTCCTTTCTTTTCCTCTTGGCTCTTCATGCCAATGTTCAAGCATTATTTTTAAATACTTTTTTTTCAATCCAGTTTCAACTGAAGAGGTCAGGTGAGGTTAGGCTCTTTACAGTAAGTCACTTTATCAGTGCAAAATTCTGTTGTACTTGTCATTTCTCAGTTAATTAAGCTGGATATCTCCCTAGAGATCTTTCTTATATGAAATTGGAAACTGGCTTCATGTTAGTGATTGTACTGAAATGGGCTTTAAAATGTAAAAGTCGCTAATCTTCCTTTAGAAGGGCAAGTGATTTATGTCACCTTGTCTGTAGAACAAAATCTCTTGCAGAACGGAAGGATGCAGCTTTTCTAAACGGAACGCTCTGATTATAACTCAACCAGCTCCATAGCAGTTCCGTAGACAAAACCTCCTAAGATAATCTCTTTAGTACCAAATTGCATTCAGCAAGATGAAAATCCTAACAAGAATGTGATTTCTGTCAGTTTAGCTTTTCATGCATGCCATTTACACTAAGATTTTTTTTCATACTCCAATTACCAATTCAACTTGAAGAAAAAACAATGGTTTATTATATGATCAGGGTTCATATCCAGAAACAACAATAGTCATAAATCATATAAGGATTTATATCAAGAGTCCAGATGCTTAGAATGGATATTGCTCAAATGAGAGAAAAAAAAAAAAAACTATTAGATGGCTATGGGCTTATGAACTCAGAGTAAAGGAACCAAGGGTCACAGCTGAACTTCCTGACTTCAAGGAGGAATAAGGGATCTCAGAAGATGAAATGTTGAAATTGTTTATTGTTGCCTCCCAGGTGTAATTGGTTAATTGGATGAAAACAAGCAACAATAACAACAAAAAAATAGTATATTATCAGAAAACACTAACAATGAGGGTTTTACCATATAATATTTTGTAATATTGTCTCAATTAGAATACCTTGTTTGAGTCACTCAATCTTCAAATGGGAAAATATATGGGAAAGTAGGCTGTAATGATATTCTCCCACCAGTGTTCCAGGGGCGAATTACATAGCATAATCAGATTCTTTTCTGTTCTCATTTCCTTGCCTCTGTTTTAGTAAGTTCCTCAAAGGCTTAACGTTCAAAGTGCTTCAGCCACTTCTATGATATATCTGTACAGTAGTACTTTTCAGGAAACTGAGTCTGCAATTATGCAATGAAACTATTGAGAAAGTTGTCTGAGAATATTGGGCACCTGACATCATTTGTAATGACCACAGTCAGAATTTATAACCATAAGTGTAGTTAATATAAAACTGATAGAATAACAAAAGTTCTGAAGAGGGCTACTAGCAATTGCAACTGATGGGTGCACTGGGTTCCTTGTCTCCTTTGATTTCTCTTTACATACTTTAATTCATTAATACAACATACTGTGAATCCTGTTTTCTGGACACAGTAAAGCTGAAGATGAAAAAAGAAAATGTTAAATAATAATTTTCCATCTCCTTTAAAATGCACTCTAGGTAAAGATGTTTTTTTTTCTAGGTGTTTCATACTCTGGTATGAAACTTATACCTAGTCTAAGGCCATACCAAACTGAACGTGCCTGATCTCATCTGATCTGGGAAGTTAAGCAGGGTTGGGCCTGGTTAGTACTAGAATGGAAAACCATATGGGAATATGGGGTGCTGTAGACTTTAAAAAATACTTATATCAATGTCTGTCGCACACACACATACATATATTTAAAGAATGAATATCCACATTAAAGTTTACCAAATCTGGTAGATCCACTTTGGTTCTAATAAACTCACTTTGCATATTCCCTTCAATGTACCAATTACAGAGGATGTTTTAAACAGTAACAACAAAAGGTAATGGCTCAAATGTGTCACCCAAGATCTTCCATCTTGTTTTATTCTGAAATTTCTGGCTAAAAGTCCAATACCACCAGTATTGACTACATAAGGCCCTTTCCTCATTCCTAGTTTGAGGGTGAGCAATAGTTTAAGTAGAATTTCCTTCCTCTGTTTGCATGTTGAGTCTTGTAAAGGCATTAGTTGGACATGTTCACATTTTTAAGGAGTGAGGAAATGTTCAGGTATTTTAAAACATCTCCTGTTGTCCCCTATGAACAGCCTCTGCAAAGACGTACTCTTACCACTGCAGCCCCTCCACATGAGTGCATATAGAAAGGAAATCTAAATGGTGAAAAGGCAACTTAAAGTAAATAAATCAAGCAAAATAATAAAATTTATATTATATTAGAGAAATAACATTGAACCATAAGCTCCAGTGATTCTCAGCCTACTGGTACTGAAAGCCCTCCTTTCTTTTTATACTTTATCATTTGTTCAAGGTAATTAGTCTTCTTTCATGGTATCTATTGTAGAAGTATTCTATTCATGTTTGATAGATAAATTATTTGTTTTATCTTATTGCTTGATTTGACTTTCATATAGCTTCAGTTTTTCCCCCAAATGTTTTTAAATGATTTGCTTTATTTCATTTCCTATTTCACATCTAGATTTCATATAAAGGTAGAAAAAAAATTGGCAGCATTATGAGAAATCTACATATTAACTGTAGACCTTTCCTCTGATATTTCTTTTCCCCCCTTTTCTATAACCAAAGAAAAGCTCTACTTATGAAAGGTAGAAATTTAGTGTTTGACATTACATCCATTAGTGACTTTAAAATATGTTATTTGAAACATCATTTACTTATTTGGCCTTTGATATAATCTTCCTTTCATTTTCCACATTTGGTTGTCCAGAATTACCATTCATTAGGCACTCAGGGACTTGAGCTGCATTGCCAGCATTGTACTCTGCATGCATTGGCATTCCTGTTGCTAGCCTTTGTTATTTATTATGACTGGATGCCAGTTTTCATTTGTTCCCACACTTCCAAGATGCATGTTCTTTTCAGAAGATTCACAGGTCTCCTATCATTTACATCTTTTTCAACCAAACATGATCAGAAATCAAATCAGATACATAGATTTATGAAATGATAGCTCCTCTGTGACAAGAACAAGTATAACAGCAATAATATCGTTCATCTGGGGCTGGAGAGATGGCTCAGCAGTTAAAGATGTTTTCTTGCAAAGCCTGACAGCCCGGGATTGATTCCCCAGTACCCACATAAAGCTAGATGCACAAAGTAATGAATTTGGAGTTTGTTTGTAATGACAAGAGACCCTGGTGTACCCATTCTCTCTCTTACTCTCTCTCTGTCTCCTTGCAAATAAATAAATAATTTTTTAAATATCTTGCATATACATTTAGACTAACAAATAAATGGATGCAATTGTCTAGAATTGAAACAGACTTTTCTATGATACAAGTTACATTTTCCAGAGCAGTAAAACATGACAGGCTGCCATCATTCAAAGGTGATTGTTCCTATATCGCAGGAGCATCCTGTAACATACTCTTTTGTGTAGGGCTGTCCAGATATGAGCTAATCTAATGAGGAGTGATTTGGGATCTTCAGAATGTTTGTGTATGCCAGCACAACAAATCAAATAAACCCAAGTAGATTTGTGTAACAGCATCAATAAATTTAAATGTTACATAAAATTTAATGTTATTGAGATTAAGAATAAAGTAGTGCACACTTTAATATGAATGTCAATGCTATGTTTATGATGTGCTTAACAAACAAAATAGTGTTTCTTGTGAGAGGCTCTTTGTTAAGGGACATTATAATACTATAAAAGAGAACAAAGATGATTTTATTGCCTCCTTTCAGACATAAGAATTCCAATTCAGTAAATTAAACTGGCAGAAAGAAAGAGAGAGAGAGAGGGGAGGGAGGGAGGGAGGGAGGGAGGGAGGAAGGAAGGAAGGAAGGAAGGAAGGAAGGAAGGAAGGAAGGAAGGAAGGAAGGAAGGAAGGAAGGAAGGAAGGAAGGAAAGAAGGAAGGAAGGAAGGAAGGAAGGAAGGAAGGAAGGAAGGAAGGAAGGAAGGAAGGAAGGAAGGAAGGAAGGAAGGAAGGAGGGGGAGGAGATCGGTGTGGGTGTGGTGGCATACACCTTTAGTCCCAGCACTGGAGAGGCTGAGGTAGGAGGATCACTGTGAGTTGCAGGTCAGCCTAGGTTAGGGTGAAAACCTACCTCAAAAAATAAAAACAAACAGCAATATAAAACATATTAGAATTCTACCCTAGATTTTTAGGTGGGCTAGCATACATACCTTCAGTAATTTTTAAAAAAATATTTTGAAGGAAGCCCCAGTTTTATACTCTATTTCTAACTCACTCCAACTATCCAAAATGCTATCAGCAGTTTCACCCATTCTGTGTCTCCTCTCTTTACCACACCCACTCTTTCTGACTTGCTGGTAATAAACAGCTCTAGTGTTTGTGCCTCCCCCCACATAAAAGATCCTTATGTTAAAATGCTAGCACCCAATATGATAGTATTAGGAACTAGAGTCTTGGTGAGGTATTAGTCATCATTACGAAGAGATTTTAGAAGTTCTCTTGCCCATTATTTCCATATCATCTACAAACTGGTAAGTCCTTAACAAACACAGAATTTACAGACACATTAATCTCAAATCAAGGTATTAGATATCTTAGGTCTTATGTATTATATTTCACTACAATAACACTTTTAGTTTATGCCTCTTATATTGTACATGTGTCTTGTCCCTGGAATTAGGCTGTCACCTTAGGACAGCAGCAGAGCATCTAACTTCTAGAGGATATAGCATCCAGTGCAGTGTAGGCACACAGCCTATTTCACAGACCTTGCAAGCACTGAACCTGAATCAAATACAGTGTTAATGAGTTACAAAGCAACTTCATAAGAAAGGTAACCAAGGGCCGGAGAGATGGCTTAGCGGTTAAGGCGCCTGCCTCCTAAGCCTAAGAACACTGGTTCCAATCTCCAGGTCCCACATTTAGCCAGATGCAAAGTGATGCAAGAGTGCAATGCCGCACTTGACCACAAGGGGGCACATGCATCTGGATTTCTTTCACAGCAGCTGAGATGCTGCTGGCGCACCCATCTCTATCTGTCTTCCTGTCCCTCTCTCTCTGTCTCTCTCCAAAAAAAAATAAAATAAAATAAAGGTAACCAAAATTCCTTTTTTATATTTATATAAATTTTATATTCTACCATGCTTTGGGCAAAATGTGTCTAAGCCAACAATTCCTACCAACAGTTTAAAAAATGATTTTAACTTATTAAACATTCAGTAAAGAAACTTCAAATAAATACATAATGTATTAATTTAACAATAAATATTTTAAAGTATTCATATCTACCTTGTTCTTCCTTCTCTTAGAAATATTCAGTTTTGGGGGCTGGAGAGATGGCTTAGCGCTTAAGACACCTGCCTACAAAGCCTAAGGACCCAGGTTTGATTCCCCAGTATCCACATAAGCCATATGCAAAAGGTGATGCATGCATCTGGGGTTCGTTTGCAATGGCTAGATGCCCTGGTGCACCTATTCTCTTTCTGTGTCTCTGTCCTCTCTCTCTCATATAAAAAATAAATAAAAAATTTAAAAATATATTCAGTTTTCATTTCCTTCAGAATTTTTTCCACATTGTGCTTTCTCAAAGAGTCTGTCCTTCCCACTCTATTTAATTATTCATTGTAAATGCACACTACTTATGTCCCTTCTCTACTTTTTGCCCTCCTGAGCACTGACCATGGGCACACTGCTGTGGGCTAAATGTATTCTCCAAGTTTTCTGCATTGGAAACATAATCTCCAACACAACACGTGGGAAGATGGGACCTATCAAGAGATGTGAAGTCCTCATGAATGGATTAATGTCAGTACAGAAAGAACTTGAGGGAGTAAGGGCTTGTTTGTTTTTGTTTGACTTTCATCTTCTGCCATATTAAACCATAGCAAGAAAGTCCTCATAACGTGCTGCATATTCTTCTTAGACTTCCCAGTCTCTATACAAAAGGAATTAAAATTATGTTCTTCTGTTCTTTATGTGGTCTCAGATACTCTGCTATAACAGAACAAAAACAAAGTACAGTGCATAGAAATTTTATAAACCATCTTTGCATTCTGTAGAATATAAATTACAGGTAAGCAACTTGAGGCATGAGCCAAGCTGGCATAATTCAATTACTAGTTACAGACCTTGAAGTTTATAGCTACCTCTGGTTCCAGTCTGGTTTATTTTGCTTCCTGGTCCAGCCACTATGTGAAGCACTCCAGCATATATTCTTGACAAAATGGAGCCATTTTGCCATTCCTTCCCCACTGTAAAGAACTGAAATCCCTCTGAAACCATGACAGCCAAAAGCAATCCTTCCTCCTTTGGTTGCTTCTCTGTTATTTTGTCAGAGCAACAGAAAAGTAACTAGAACAGAAAGTTGATACCAAGAAGTGAGTTTGTTGCTGTAATAAACCCAACCATGTGGTTCTTAAGCCTTTAGAACTAGCTGGACAGAGGACTGTAGAATGGTTTACAGTTACAAACTATGGAAGCTATAGAATGCTGCAAGCAGAGCTTAATGAGCCATTCTGCTGAAATCTCTGAAGACCATAATGTTAATAAAACTATGAACAATAAAACTGTATTTATGAGGTTCTAGATTTAAATGAGGAACATAGCTAGGCATAGTGGCACATGCCTTTAATCCCCACACTTGGGAGGCAGAGGTAGGGGATCACCATGAGTTCAAGGCCACCCTGAGACTACATAATGAGTTCCACATCAGCCTGGACTAGAGTGAACTCCTACCTCAAAAAAAACCAATAAATAAATAAATAAATAAATAAATAAATAAATAAATAAATAAGGAACATATCAGGCATAAGTCAGAAACCATTCATGTTACATTCAGGCAAAGAATTTATCTGTTCTGCCCATATATTGAAATTTTGAGTGAAGCTGAATTCAAAAGTAATAGACTAATTTATTTTGTAGAAAAAAATCTCAAGACAGCCTAACAGGTTGTGTATGGCATTGTTAATGTTCAAGGCTTGGAGCTATATTTATAGTTTTTTTTTTTTTTAAGTTGAGGGAAGAGGAGCAGAAAGATATGAGAATATATAGTTTGGCTAGGAAAGGGACTATAAGCATATACAAAAGTGCCAGCAAGGGAAAGCAACAAATCAGCTGTAATTGTTAGATGAGTGTGAGTGAACAGATGGTGGGCCCATTGTACTAAGACAACAGCAAAGGTGCTTTGAGTATGATACCCCTCCTATTGCAGGTCCCATGGTATGTAAAAAATGCAAACATGTTTGAACAGAGAATGACCAACCATGGCTGCCCTACTGAAACAGAACCAGTAAGGAAGTGTTTTTCCACATTCAGTTACATAAGTGTGGATGCCAATAGCAGCTACAGGCCCAGGTGGTTCCAGCTACTTATTAAGCTGATAGCCAAATACCACCATGGCATTATTTTTCAGGCATGCAAAATGCAAAATAATAGAATCATGGAGCTTGTAACATTCCAGAAAAAAAGTCCCTTGGATACAGGCAATGTGAAGCAGGGTCAGATCCTGAGTGCATGGTGCATAAAACTGTGAAGGTCAGGTGAAGTTGCAGTGGGAACCCTAGCATGCTAGACATGCAAACAATGTGGGACAGATGGCTTTTCTGGAAATACTGCTGGCAATGAATTCAACCAATTGAATGGAAAGAGAGGAAGCACATGTGTTCCATGTAGCAGTACCATAGCAGTGTGGCTGTCTATACCTGAGGATGACACTATGTGCTTCAAATGCCTATCATGGAGTTATAGGGCTTAATGTTTGCCCTGCTATATTTCAGTTTTGCTTTGTTCCAATCATCCCTTGCCATTGACAAAAAGGGATATGTGTGTGTGTGTGTGTGTGTGTGTGTGTGTGTGTGTGTGTGTGGCAGTTATTCATGTTGCTGGACAAACATCCGACCAGAAGCAAGTTATGGAAGGAAAGGGTTTATTTCTGACTAGCAGAATAGGGGAAACACCATCAATAGTGGAAGAAGCTGGCCACTTCCATAGATGCAAAGCAGAGAGACATCACCAAACAATTAGCAAACATGAGCATCCAGGGCTCAAAACTGCACTGAACACATTTGATAGCTGGACTTAAGCTCCATCCCAAGTGGCACTTCCTCCAGCAGGCTGCTATAGACTTCAGTTGCAAGCTTAATCTAAAATATCTCAGGCTATGGGGGACATTTGCATTCAAACCACCATACTATATATATAGTATGAGGTCAGAGTTAAGTGATTGGCCTGAGTCTCAGAAGACTTTGAATAGTGTTTACACTATTAAGAGGATTGGAGTCTTTAAAAGTTGAATCGAATGCGTTTTGAATTATGAGATGACCAAGGGTCTGTGGGACCCAGGGAACATTATTATGGTTGGAGTCTGGAATTTCCCCCACAGGTTCATGTGTTTGTCACCTGGTCATAGCTAGTGACACTGTCTTAGGAAGCTGTGGAGTTTTTGGACATGGGACCTAATGGACAAAATCAACTCACTAGGGGTAGGCACTGAAGGTTCTGCCTATCTCTGGTTCTGATATAGTTTCCTCCACTAGACATCCTGATCATGCCACTACCTGAGTAACACCATCACATACTCCCATTGCCACAGAGATATGCTACCATTCCTCCCATTAAGATAAACTGAAATCCCTCTAATAATAATAAAAATATTTTATTATAATAATAAACATTCCTCCCTTTAGTTTTTCTATTTGACATCTTGTCACAATGTTAAGAAAACTGATGAATATTCTTATGAGTGAAATATACTTTATCAAACTAGAATGTTGCAAAACTCATCATTGTTATGATAAAAAATCTAAGGTCTATTCATAATCTTCACAGAAAAAAAATGAGTTAAAATCTTTTATTAGTACAAATGCTCTAGCATTTCTCATTACAAATACCATTAACTGAGGCTAACTATAACTAAATGAATTCTGGGAAAAAAAAACAGAAATAGGAAGAGAAAATATGTCCTGAAAATATATAAATACATGTTTTCCAATCTAAATCTTAGAATCCTTTGACTTCCATCTCTGTCCCTTTCTCTACATTTTCCTTTTCCCTCTTTTTCTTTCTCTTTCTCCCTCTTTTTCTTCTTCCATTTCCCTCTCTCCCCCTCTCTAAAGCTCCCCATCTTCAATTCCTTATTTAAAAGGATTTATTAGATTTTCTGTGTGTGAGTTCATAACCCCTACTAATTTACTAGGCATTGCTATAGAAAAATAACACAAACTGTATACCTTAAACAAGAAAAATGTATTTTTATTTTCTCACAGTTCTGGAGACTATAAGAGTCCAAGATCAATGGTATGTGTTTTCTTCTGTGGTTTCTCTCCTTCACTTATAGATGGCTGTCTTCAAAGTACTTCTATAAATTTCCTTTATCACTTTGTCTTGATTTATTTGAATATCTTTTTATAAGAGGACTAGTTGATAGAATTAGGACCTCATCACATAGATTCCCTTCAACTTAATCATTTTTTTGAAGGCCTTTCATTGAAATGTACTCACAATATAATATACAAGGGCTTCAGAGAGAGAGAAAGAATATGAGTACACCAGATCTTCTTGCCAATTCATATGAACTCCAGATGCACATGCCATTTGGTGTGTCTGGCTTTATGTAGGGACTGGGTAATTGAACCCCAAGCCATCAGGTTTTATAAGCAAGGACCTTTAACTACTGAGCCATCTCCTTAGCCCAGGCTTAAGCTTTTGACATGACTTTAGATGGTAGTATACAATTCAGTCATAATCAAGCCCAGGGAAGAGAAAATATAGTCATGAATGCAAATAATTCAATTTAAACTATGATAAATATGGTGATCTCTAAAAAGTAGGTGATGATAACTGTGGTACTTTTATTGCTTCAGTTGTTTATGTATTTGTTTAGTATGTGAAAGGAGGAGGATGGGCGTTATATAACAGGAGACCACAATTCAGCATCAAAGAATGGGCTTGAACAGTGAAATTTCTGAAAAGACAAAAATAAGTTTCATACATCCCCAGTGGCAAGAAAATAACAGAATCATTGAAGAGAGAACTGGTCTGAGCAGAGAATAAAACTACTAAAGTCGAGGTCTGTAAGATCAGTATCATGTGTGCTCACAGGTGAAGAGTGAAGAGGAGCTTAAGACTAGAAAAACTGTCTAGGACTTCATTATAAAGTGGAGGAATTTGAATTTTACTGGCAGCAAAAGGAAAATGTGAGCATCAAAGGACTCTTCAGGGTTCTATTTCTTAGACATACTGTTGATTGTTTTCAAATGAAGATGAACCTGGATGATATTTGCTAAGTGAAAAACAAAAAAAAACCAGACACAGGACAAATGCCATAGGACCTCTCTTATATATGAACGTTAAATGGCTCAAACTCAGTGAGTAAAATGATGGCTTCCACAGCTCGAGTGTGGAGAAGACTGTGGAGTTGTAGGTAGAAGAGACAGAATTTTAGTTAGGCAAGAAGAAAAAGTTAGAGATCAATTATACAACACAGAGACTGTGATCAACAAAAATGTATGTGTGACAACTTTTTCAAAGAACAGATTTTAAATGCTGCTACCACAGAACATAAATAGGTAAGATAAAGGAGAGGTAAATTAGGTGGATTTAGCAATTCTCCAAAATGTATTTTAAACTATCACAGGGTCACAATGAAAAAATACAGTTTGTTTGTTTGTTTGTTTGGAGAGAGAGAATTGGCTACCGGGGCCTCAGCCATTACAATAGAACTACAGATACTTGCACCACCTAGTGGGCATGTGCGACCTTGCAGTTACTTCACCTTGGTGCATCTGGTGTATGTAGGATCCAGAGAGTCAAACATGAGTCCTTAGGCTTCACAGGCAAGCACCTTAACCACTAAGCCATCTCTCCAGCCCTAAAGAATACAGTTTTTTATTTATTAGTTATGAATATAATGTGAATACATTCATGTTGGTGCCATCAATAGCCTCCTCCCTGTCCTCCTCCCTCCAAAGGGATCCTCCTCATTGGGAGATGTGGGTCCTGCATTGTGAGGGTAGCCATCAGTTATGTGGAGGAGGCAATGTCTCTGTGCATAATGAACCAACTTGTGGCTCTAATAATCTTTCCACCTTCTCTTCCATGAATTTCCTTGAGCCATGTTGGGTTCATTTTAGTTCTACTTCAGTGATGTGGTCTTGGGAACCTCTATGTCTCTGGATATCTGGCTTAGTAGGAGTTGAGTGTCCTCTGTGTCTATCTCCTTCATCCTCGTGTTGGTACCAGGTTCACCAAGAAAGCAGCGCTCTTGCTCATTTCCCCAATTACTCTATGTTTTCATCTGGGTCCCTGGTGAGGTGCAATAGGCTGATCCTCTCCTCAGTTCAGTGTCCATCTGTAAAAGAGAAGCAAATTCTCCAACGGAGAGAGAAATCAGCACCAAATAAATGGGATAACCATTATTATTTTGGAGAAAATTTTATAGGTATAGGCCCTCTTCTAGCCCATAGTTTGTGGGAGCTTAATATTGGAGCGCAAACTCATTTTTGGGATATGGGTCTGACTTGTTTCCCAGTTCCAGCTATGAGTTCCATTCCACTGAGCAGATCTGTTAGCCAGTTCAAGATCTTTTGGTTACCCACCATGGCTGTGTGCCATTATTGCACTTGTGTGAGCATCACATCAGGTTGTTCGCTGCTGAGTAGCTTAGACCACAAGTTACTGGGACAGATGGGGGTCTATTTCCCCCAGTCACTCATGTAACACCTTCTGGCACTAGACTAGCTAACTGTCTGGGGACTGACTCTCTTCCAGATTCCAGCCAGGTCACTCCATGTTATATACCAATAGCATATGGTGTCTTCAGCAGTAGGGTCTTACCATTAACCTTTGGTGGGTCATCAAGTACTCTGACAGAAATCTGTTTTCTTTTGGGAAACATTGTAGGTCTCTCTGATCAATAGCTCATTGTGGAAGTTAACTGCAAGGTGGTACTGGGAGTTACAGGACAGCACCAAGGAAAAAGAAGAAAGAGAAAGATAAGTAATATAAAAGAGAAAGAGAGCAGAGCAAGAAGTGGGAGAGAGAGAAAAAAAAACAGGATAAAGAAACAGGAGAAGATAAAAGTTAGTCTTCATCATACCCTCTCCAATTATAATGAAAATTTAAACCACAGTCTAAATTATAAAACTTTTGGCTTCCTCAAATATTTATTTTCTATGTCAATAGGACTATAAACAGTTGAAATTTCTAGTTACTAAATCTTGAGTGCACAAATCAAGGATTGGCTTTTGTCTCATGACTGCTTTTCACAAATTCTAAGTCTTTGTATCAGTATTTCTCCACTATCTTTGGTGCTGAACTGTGCATGCTGAACTTATTCTTAGAAGTTGGAGAATTTTTTTCTATAACTTAATGTTATTTTATGTATTTAAGTTACCTTAATATTTTTCTTAATTGCTTTTTAATTTTTATTTTTAATCAACAAATAATTGTCTATATTAGGGGGTTACAAAGTTGTGTTTTGATCTAAGTATTAATTTTATAAAGATTTAATCAAACCATTATATCTATTACCTTATCAACTTACCATTTATTTTTATTTTTATTTTTAGAGACAGCAACAGAGAGAGACAGGCACAGGGAGAGACAATTGGAATGCCAAGGTCTCAACCACTACAATAGAACTTCAGACGCTTGCACCATCTAGTGGGCATGGGCGACCTTGTGCTTGTCTCACCTTCGTGCATCTGGCTTAGGTGGGACCTGGAGAGTAGAACATGGGTCCTTAGGCTTCTCAGGCCAGCACCTTAACCACTAAGTCATCTCTCCAGCCCCCATTTTTTTATATTGAGAATATTTTGAAAACTCTCCTTCAGTGACTTTGAAAGGTATAATGCCTTAACTTTGGTCACTGTATGGAACATGTTGCATCTCTAAAACCTATCCCATTTACCCAACTGAAGGTTTGTACATTTTGATCAAAATCCTCCAATTCCATAACCCTTCTTTAGTGTGCTCCCAGCCTCAGTTAGCCATCTTTTATTCTTTGCTTCAATGAGTTTGGCTTTTCTACATTCCACTTATAACTGATATCATACAATATTTGTCTTTCATTGACCAACTTATTTCACTCAGCATAATGTCCTCTAGTTTTACACAAGTTGTCACAGATGAGATTTCATTATTTTTGTCTATGTAGTCCTCCATTGTGTATGTAAACATTTCTGTTGTCTATTCATCCATGAATGGACACTTAGATTGCTTCTGTTACCTTGGCTTTGAGGAATGATGATGAACTGGACATGAGAATGCAGATATCTCTTCAACATCCCTCTAGATATGTACCCAGAAGTGAAAATCCTGGGTCATGTGATAATTCAGATTTTAGATTTGTAAGGACACTCCATTCTGCTTTTCAGGATGGTGGCACTAATTTACATTTCTACCAAAAGTATACCATAGTTTTCTTTCTTTCCCATGATCATTCACATTTGATAACAGTTATTCTTAGAGGTATGATACGATGTCTGCCTTTGTTATTGTGCATGTGTGTGTACAGGTGCCCATGCATACTTAAGCATGTCCATGTGGAGGCCAGAAGACAAGTTCAAGTGTCATGCCTCAGGAATATGTTCTAAAGTTTTCTTAAGACTGGATATCTCATTGGCCTGGAGCTCTCTGATTAGGCTACAGTGGCTAGTCAGTGAGTTCCTTCCTTCTGCCGGTGTCCATCTCCTCATTGCTAAATTTGCAAGTACATGCCACCACACCTGAAATTTTTACATGGGCTCTGGGGATCAAACTCAGGTCCTCATACTTGCAAGACAAGCACTTACTTTATTAACTGAGCTATTTCCCAACCCCTCACTGTTTTAATTTTTTTGATTATTAGAGATGTTGAGTATTTTTTTAATTTTAATTTATTTATTTATCAGAGAGAGAGAGGGAGAGGGGAGAGAGAGAGAGAGAGAGAGAGAGAGAGAGAGAGAGAATAGGCACACCAGAGCCCCTAGCCAGTATAGACGAACTCCAGACACATGCAACACCATGTGCATCTGGCTTAAGTGGGAACTGAAGAATTGAACCGGGGTCCTTAGGCTTCACAGGCATGCGCCTTAACCACTAAGCCATTTCTCCAACCCTTGAGTATTTTTCATACTTGTTGGTCACCAGTATTCTCCTTTTGAAAAATAACTGCTCCAAGTCTTTGGGTTACTTGTTTTCTTGGTGTTGTGTTAGGCATCATATATTTGGACATTAGCCCTTCATACAACTTTGGTGGTCAATTGTTTTGTCTGGGTTGTCTCTTCCTTTGATGAGCAGAGTGTTTTGGTTGTATGCAATCTCAATTGTCTTTCTTTGTTTTAATCTCTTGGGCTGTTAGCATTCCACCTAGAAAATTACTGTTCAGATCACTGTGGTGGAATTTCACCTATTTTCTGATAGTAGTTTTACTGTTTCAGGCATTTAGACTTTAGGCTTTCACATGTAATGTAACATAAGGGTTAAATTTCATTCCTAGTCATACAAAGGTCTAGTTTTCCCCGCACCATGCAATGAAAAGATGGCCCTTTTCCTGGGGTGTGATCTTAGAACCTTTGTCAAAAATTAACTGATTATAAGAATTTGAGATTGCTTCAGGCCTTTCCATTCTACTCCATTGATGACGTGTGTTGCTATGCTAGGACCATGCTATTTTGATCACAGTAGCTTTTCAGTGCTTTGAAATCACAAAATGTGATACAATAGTCTTAGCTACTTGGAGCCTTCTTTAGTTCTGGTTCCACATGAATTTTAGAGGCATTTTATCTATTTCTATGAAAAATGACATTAGAATTTTGATAGTAATCACACTGAATTTGTTGTTTGCTTTGGAATAGTATGTACATTTTAACAATATTAATTCTTCCATTCAGGAAAATAAGATTATCTTTCTTCTGTGTTTCTCTTTTGACTTATTTCTTGCACTAGTGTTCTATGGATTTCAATACAGCTCTTACACTTCTTATGTTAAATTTTCTCCTAAGTATTTCAAATTTTATTGGCATGATCATAAGTGGAATTAATTAATTTATAGAAATCCACTGAGTTTTTTAAAATTTATTTGAAGATTTTAAACCAAATCTATAAGGATTTCCTTTTTATTTTTGCTTTTCTTCAGACTCAGCTGGCCTTAAACTCACAAAGTTTACCACCACACTCAATTACTTTTGGTGCTTTCTGTATAAGACCATATCATTGGCAAACAGAGATAATTTCACCTCTTTTGTTCCTATGTGGATGCCCTTCTCTTTGCTGCCTTACTGCTCTGGCTGGAGATTTCAGTATTACATTGATTAGAAGTGCTGGGAATAGGTATTCTTCTCTTGTTCCTAAATCAAGAAGAAAACGTGTCACCTGTCTCTATTAAGCGTGACAGTCACTGTAGATGTGTCATCTATGGCCTTGATTGAATTGAGGAACATTCCTTCTATACCTGTTTTTGAAAGTTTTAAGCATAAACAAATGTTGAATTTTGCCAATGGCCCTTCTAAACAAGTGGTCTTCGTTTATCATATTGTAAATATAATGGATCAAATATGTATATATGTATACATATATTTTAAAGCATCCTTGCATGTGAGACATAAATACCAGCTGGTCATGGTTAATGGCATTTTAATAGGCTACTAAATTCACTTTGCTTGTGTGCTGTTGAGGATTTCACCTATGTGTTCACTGAAGATATTGCCCCGCAGTTTTCCTATAGTGTTTTTTTTTTTTTTTTTTTTTTCTGGCTTCAAGATCAGTGTAATGCTGACCTACTAAAATGAGTTTAGAAGTATACTATTTTCAATTTGGGGGAGATTTTGCAAAGAATAGATATGAATTTTTTCTAAATGTTTAGTAGCATTCAACAATGAAATCATCAGGTCAAACTTTTCTTTAGTGAAAGACTTTTCATTATTAATTAAATATCCTTACTCGTTATTGGTTTGTTCAGATTTTCTGTAATTTCTTGATTGCATGTTTCAAGGAACTCATCCATTTATTTCTTCTGGATTTTTCCAGTCCATTAGTGTGCATTTACTCATAGTAGTCACATGATTCTCCATACATTGTGTTATCAACTATTACTCCTTCATTTTTTTAATTTTATTTACTGGATTTCTCTCTGTTTTTATGTTAATGTATCCAAGTTTTGTCATCTTTGTATTTATCGGTTAAAAACATTTTTAGAGCCGGGCATAGTGGCACACGTCTTTAATCCCAGCACTTGGGAGGCAGAGGTAGTAGGATCACAGTGAGTTCAAGGCCACCCTGAGACTACAGAGTGAATTTCAGGTCAGCCTGGACCAGAGTGAGACTCTACCTTGAAAACCCCAAAAAAAGCATTTTAAAATTAATTTTGCTAATCTTTTCAATTGCTTTTCTAGTTTTTATTTCTGTTCTAAACAATTTCCTTCCACTGAAATGATATTTCCTTCTAAAATGAATACAGACAACATAACAGGCAGATTTTTTTATAGTGCATTGCAATCCTTGTATAAGAACCAAGTATTTGTAATATACATCACTAATTATTAATTATAGGAATTAGAGTTTCCATACAACCCAGTTGTACCATACCTGGGCATATACCTTAATGATGACACACTCTACTTCAGAGACATTTGCACATCCATGTTTAGTTCAGCTCTACTTACAATGACTAAGAATTGGAATCAGCCTATATGTTAATCAACAGATGAATCATTAATAAAAATATCATAAATATACAAAATGGAACTCTATTCAGCTGTAAAAAATGAAATTTGCAAGAAAATTAATGGATCTAGATAGGATCGTATTAAGTAAAGTGAGTCAAATTCAGAAAGACCAAAACTGCATGTGCTCTGGGACAGATCTGATATGTGAGACTTAGCTTATAATATCTACAAGTATGTGTGTGTGTATGTGTGTATATATATATATATATATATATATATATATATATATGAATGAAAATGCAACCAAAAGTAAATATAAAGAGATGAGCTGGAATAGTGGTAAAGGAAGGGCAAAAGAACACATGTGATATAAACAGGAGGGAAGATATAAGAGGAAGGAGAATGGAGGGGGGATGAGAGGCAGGAAAGATATCAACAAAACAAATTGTATTTGAAATTGCGAGAATGAATGATACCTAGATCTCTCTATGCCAGCTAAAAATAATTAGAGGAGTTATAAAACCTTATGTCACTTCTTAGTATTTATTTTATTTATAAAGTCACCAAAAATAATGTGTTGTTAATTTTAAAACTAAGATGATTGCTATAATTCTACATAATTGGCTTTCTCTTATTGGTTGAATTTAGTATTTTTCATTTAAAAGCATTCTAAGGAGCAGTCCATAAGCTACAAGAGACAAGCAAACAAGCCTAGGGGATTAAGATAGTCAAAAATCTGTGCTGCAGAGTCTGTATCTCTCATGCTACGGGGTGGATGCTGTCTCATTGCCATCCCTGCTATAAGGAATGAATTTTAGGCTTCTGCTCTGACTACTACTTCATCTGTTTCTGGATTTATCAAGGGTCTCTGAGTCAATACTTCTGAGCTTTCCTAGGCAGTGTCTTATCACTTGAAAGTTGGCTATAAGTGGATTCTTTTATTTAAGTTCCCCAGGAGCCAAAGCAGGAGGGAGAAAATCAGATTGAGAGGAGTAAACATACTAAGGAAAATTCTATCAATTAAATGTTAATGCAAAAAAAAAAAAAAAAAAAAGGATTTGCGCTCTTGATTTGTATTGCTTTAAGATAGAATTCAGTACACTGAATGAACTTAATCAGCAAGATGCCTAATGCTTACAACATTTTGGCACAGCCTTTAAGTTCCACTAGGGATAACATACAAATGTAGTTTCCCCATAACCAACCTCCAGCTCATATTTTAAAAGGTAATGAAATAATGTTCAAGCCCTTCAGATAGAAGCTTCTTTAAGTACAAACTAAGATCATCATTCTTTTCATAAATGTTTTGATCTCATTGAAACTCATAGCATGCCTTTTATGCCCCTTGCACAGGAAAATGCAAACAAAGCATCTTGCATTGGAAAGACCTGCTGCTTGTGCTTTCAGAGGGAAGTAATAGAGTCCGGGTGAACAGCTTGCCTTATCAAATAAGACTCTCACTAGTTTTTCCAACAAAATGTAAAATGTCCCTTAGTGATTTCCCTGCATTTACAGGCATACTTGACATTCAAGAAGAAAATATGTGTTTTGCTCATTCTTGGCTCTGTTCAGTGCCTGGTTTTATCAAGCTTCTGCACAGCACTTCTATCTTGAAAGACGCCAGTGTGACTTGGATACCATTTCATAGAGTCACACTGGATCCTCTTATGTCTAGCCAATTAAATTATCTTCTCCAGCCTTTATTCCTGCCAAAGAGGTTCATACAGAGATAAAGTTTTGAAATAATGTGGAAGGCCTCACGAGCAGGCAGAAGCATGAATGCCTGGTCTTCCTCAGTCTTCCTGGTACATAACTGAATTTCTTTGTAGATTTCTTCCTATTGTGTACCACCTTGCTGAATCTCCAAAACCTGAAGAATCCTCTTTAATTTCCTGAAATTAAATTATATCATTTCCCAAAATGTGGTAAACGTTGGGTCCACTGTCACCATGCCCATTGAATGACAAGTCAGACACAGAAGTTGAAAAGGGTTCTTAAATTGGTCCTGTTAGGGTACTGCAGGGAGTGATGACTGACTCTGCCATATATTTACATAAAGCTCTCATTTTGCTACACCAGTTAACACAGAAATTAATGTTTGTAAACTATTGAGATTATTTCCTATTTTTCATGCTTTGCCTCCTACACTTTGACTCCACTGCTTCTTTTCCTATCAGAATGTTTGATTTGACAAAAATAAAATGATAGTGTCTTATTTCTAAGAAAACAGGTAGCATAAGTGTGCTTCTAATTGCTTGCATACTGGCACAGAGGTCCCCGCTTTCCATCAAGGCCAGCTGCAAACTCAAGCTCTAGTCTTACAAGAGAATGCGGAATCTTCTTGAAAACACTTGTTTAAAGTGCCTCTTAGGGCTGTCGAGACTGTCAGGATGAATTTTCCTTTTGTGGCCTCCAATCAGCGGAGGACGACCTTTGGTTGTGTTGTAAGAGTGGGCACAAGAGGAGGAACAGTGGGGGTGTGCCACTCCGTCCCACACACAAACAGACCAGCCTCTTCGGAAATCTAATCATTCTCGACCACTTGTCCTCCCATGCCTCCTCTCTGCTGCCCACGAACAAAGCCATAGCTGTGTCGTCTTCTGAGAGGCTATGTCATTACCTTGTTTCTGCAGAGAGCGTCTTTCTGACCCTTACTACTCCAATTCCCTCCTCTGCAAGTGGCTTCTCACCTAGAAAACACACTGCCCAGACTGAAGCGGCTGCGAAAGCACAGGCGGCCCTGGATAGGCCGCTGCTTGCTCCGAGCTTGCTGACAGAGTGCTGCCAGAAAGCACATTAACCTGAGGAATAGACAGGGTTTGGATCACGTGCTTTTCCAAAACTGCTGTCTTTTCTAAGACTTCTCGATCATTGGAAAAGATTTTATAGAATGAAGAATTTAGATATTTGAAGCAAATGATTTGAAAACAGAAATGATTTAGAAGCTGTTCTCATCTGTATTTTTCTGAGATATCTTTTGTTTGAAATATAGGACACAATTTCAATTTCATTATGTCTCAAGCTGTGCTTGATGCCAACTCACTGTGGTACTTGAAGCATTCATGAGAAGGGGCAAGGAAAGGAAGCCAAAGTGATCATTGTCCTCTTTATGGACAATCCTGTTCCGAAACACTTCTCAGTGGAAAATCCATCTTACTTTTTTATGGCATAAGTGCTTCTCCACGAGGGACACTCGTGAGTGATGCCACA
The DNA here is from genome assembly GCA_036365145.1 of Orientallactaga sibirica. Classification (NCBI taxonomy): domain Eukaryota; kingdom Metazoa; phylum Chordata; class Mammalia; order Rodentia; family Dipodidae; genus Orientallactaga; species Orientallactaga sibirica. The sequence continues at coordinate 9,162,678 of JAEOAD010000240.1, forward strand.
CTTGAGTTTCTGGGAAAGGGAGCCTTCACATTTGAATCTCACAAGAATAATCACTTATTAAATATTCTGGGAGGGGTATTTAAGATGTCAAGTGTCCAAAGAAGTGTCCTGTTCCACCTTGTCCATCCTTACACACGCACATATGAGCATGTACACCCCACTTGTACAAGACTCGTTAGTGCCTCACAACTCACCCAGTTCTTAGTCCTCATCTTTGTTCCACACCCCCCTGTTTTTCCTTTGCCATCCTTTCTCTACATTCTAATCAGATAAACTTTATAAAATGCTTTCATATATAGGATCCAATGGTGTACTGGCTAATTTTAATTGTTAGGCAAAATACATAAAATTAGTGAAAATTTATCTGAAATCAAATATTTTAAAGTTGCATTGCCATTATGACAACTTTTGTCAAAATTACAAATGTTCTTTGGAAATAAGATAAGTTTGAATTCATCTTACTATATATGTCTTATATCTAATTAAGATTAAATTTCTTTCGAGTACCTGTCTATCTTATCTTTGGCACCCACTATCTTTATACTGGCTCAAGAAAATGTAACTCCATTGGTCTTTGTGGGGACAGCACTTTCTCGGTACTTAACCTAGACAGAAACCTCTGTCCCCACCTGTTCACATGGTAGCTGGCTCCTGTTGCCTTTGGATCTCAGTTTGAATGCTGCCTCCTTTGGAAAAGATTTAATGACATCCAATGCTAATCCAGTCCTTCAATAGAACAACAGAACACCTTTTGTATCTTTTCATACTTACCATTGTATTCTATTTTTTGCATGTGTATGGTATGTTTAGTGAGGGGGGAATGCATGTTTGCATGTGTGAGAGCCACTTATGTGGAGGTATGCATGTACAGGTATGTATAAGCATGTGGAGGGCAGAGGTTGACATCCATCAGATATCTTCCTCAATTGCTATCCACCTTATTTACTGAGGCAGGTTTTCTCATTTGAACCCAGTGATCACTAATTCGCCTAGTCTAGCTAGCCAGCTTGCCTTAGGATCTTTTTCTCTACCTCAGAAGTACTGGGATTACATGTCACTGAGCCCAACAAGCCTATGCATGATCACGACATGAACTCTAGATCTTAGGCTTGCATGGTGTGGTGGTTTGAATATATGGCCCCCAATATATTCAGTGTTTTATTAGTTTATAGTTTGCATCCTCAGCCACCTTGCTAGAGGCAATGTCAGTGGGCATTAAGGTGTGGTGTTTGAGATTCCATTGTAAAGATATGCAAAGTGTGCCTAGCGGGAGTTCCTGAAGTGTGCTGTGGCTTTGGGCTGTAGTTTTGCTCTGTGTGCTGTGTGGCTGGTTGGCTTTGCTCTCTTGACTGGTCCTGTGAGAGCAGGCCACTTCTACTGCCATTATGGAACTTCCCCTGGATCTGTAAGCTTCAATAAATAATATCCCTTCTTCCATAACTGTGCCTGATCTGGAAGTTCATCTCAGCGAACCTGAAGCTGTCTGCTACACATGATGAGGACTTTGTCCACTCCATCTCTCCAGTACCTCTGATTTATTTGTTATGAAATAATTTACATAAAACAAAGTTCACACATTTTATTTTAGTCTATCAGAGCTTCCTCGACACCAAAGAACCACTGCCCCTGTTTCTATCAATATAACTTAGTTGGCTAAAAGTAATAATTTTATGACTGGAATTATACAGAAAATGATTTTTTTTTCTGCTTAATGGTATTTTATTATGGTATACGAGTCACGTTCTTGTTGCTGGGACAAAATACTCAACTAAAAACAGCTTGGGGAAGGAAAAGGGTTTAATACAGCTTACAGTTTCCTAGGGCAGATTCCATCATGGTGGGAAAAACATGACATCTGAAAGATACCAGCAGACAGGAAGCAGAGAGAGAATAGGAAGTAGTACCAGACTACAAAACCCCAAGGACCCACACCTCCAAATCAGTACCACTTTGTGGGGCAGCAAGTGTTCCAACACATTAGCTTATAGGGATCATTTTACATATGGTAAACTGTTTTTGACTGAATTTGTTCCTTTTCTCTAAGTTGTCCACATTAGCATATTCCCCATTACCCATGGTCTCTGTCATAGAGTGATGCTTCCCCAATAATTTGTGATATTAGCAAAATGTTTTGTTTTAATTTGTCTTTATAGATACTCTTTTCTATGTGCCATATTTGTTAATAATCACTGTATTAGTCTTTAGAGCCAACATTTGGCTTTGCTGATTTTCTTGATACTTGTGGAGTTTGAAGGTATTTCCTCCAAAAGACTCAGATGTTTTATTAAAGCTTGTATCTTGGATTTCCAGCCACAGGGCTGGAACAGGTGTCACTATGGGCAGATCCTGAGATCCAGGCCTAAAGTGTATTTAGAGACAGATCTGAATTGCCAGCCCATAGGTATGCAGAGCAATCTAAGTTCTGCCTGGGTCCTTACTGCCCGTTTGTGTTTGTTCATGGTGCTGACTGTTTGATGGTGTCTGTCTGCTTGGATCTGTGAAAGGGAGCCAGTCTCTTCCACCATTATGATTTCCCCTGGATCTGTAAGCCTGCAATAAATCTCTTCCTCTCCTAAACCATGTTTGTTTGGAGGTTCATCCCAGCAACTTGGAGCTGACTACACTAAAATGTTTTATCTTTCTTTCAAGTATCATTAGTATCTATGAAATTTCCTTCCTTCTGATATTGTTAGTTTGATTGGCTCTTCTTTTTGAACAATTTTAGTGAAAACATTGTTGATTTTGTCTTTTTTTTTTTAACTACACAGTTTATTTCCAGGTGTAGTTGCACACACCTGTAAATCCTAGCATTTGAGATGTGGAGGTAAGAAAATAGAGGCCGGCTTGAGCAACATACCAAGACCTTATCACAGAATAATAAATACTGATAATAACAACTAAAATTTTCTTTCTAATACTAACAAATTCTCTTTCAAACACAGTTTTAGCTGCTTCCCATAAATTTAAATATTTTGTAACTTTGCTGGCATCCAAATTGAAATATTTTCTTATGTGCCTTGGAGCACCATCTGGAAGCATGGTGCTTAACTTATAAAGGTTTAGTTGTTCTGTAGATGTCTTTTTATCACTAATTTTTCATGTTGATATGGCTAAGCCAGAGACCATGCTCTGTGTGATTTCAGTGTTTAAGAATTTAACACATATTTTAGACAGTCATGATGTTACAAGCTTCTGATCCCATAATTTGTGAAGACTGCTTCAAGTTTGAGGTCATCCTAAGCTATTTAGAAATTTTGAGGACAGCTTGTACTATGTAGGGATACCATGTGGCAGAAATATTTAACACATAGTACATTTTTCCATTTTATTTCTTTATTGCTTTTCAGCTATAACATCTATATTATTTAGGGTTTATTATAGAGATTACAATATGCACATGATCAACTGTCTAATAACAATTAGTATCCTAAAGAGTCACATATAATGTAAGAGCCTTTAAAGATCTAGAATCCCAGGACTGGTCAGGTTGCTCAGTGGTTAAGAGCACTTGCTGTTCAGACATGATGGCCTGAGGAAACCTGAGACCACATGAGTTCTAATTCTCAGTGCCTATGTAAACAGTTTGGCATGGCCATGCAGGTCTGTGACTCCAACTGATAAAAAAGGTGCAAATGGCAACTCTGAGTTGAGTGAGCTCATCAAAGCAGATGAGCAAAAAGATGTAAATACCCAACATTTTCCTCTAGCTTCAATACATGTTACGCACAGGCACATACACACACACACACACACACACACACACCAAAAACCAAAAATAGAATCTCTTTAAATCATTCCTGCTGTTTGTATGCTATTGGTGCATATTATCATTTTACATATTATTAGTCCCATAACATATTGCATTATATTTGATATCAACAATTATCTTTTAAGGAATGAGGCATACTGAAAAGATAACACTTAACAGTTGTCTATATAACATTTCAACTATCTTTGCCTTCTTTAATATAGATCTAAGCATCTACCTACTATCATTGTTTCAAGTGAAAGAACTCCCACTCTCATTTTCCAATACTGATGAACAAACCCAGGGATGTGTACATGTTAGGGAACAGTTCTACCCAGAGTTACATCCTCTCAGCTTGTGCTTTTTTTTTTTTTTTTTGAGACAAATGCTCACTTTGTAACCTGGGCTAGCCTTGAACTTACTATCTTCCTGCTTCTTCGTTATGAGTACAGGAATGTCCTACCTATATTCAACACCATACCTGGCTTGCTTCAAATTAACATTGGCAATAGTTCAGTTTGCTAGGAACAGCTTTATTCAAATTTCACTTATTACTTCTCTTTACGGGAGACAAGAAGTGATATTTTCTCTGAATATAGAATTCCAAGTTGGGAATTTATTTTGATTTGTCTTGTTTCAGTACTTTAAACTGACTGTTGTATTTCTAATATCTATTTTTTTATGATAATAGGATTATGACATAGTTTGCATTTCTCTGCACCTCTTGTTTATGATTTGAACTTCTTTAGTATGTATTTGTAGAGGTTTGATTTTTATGCTTTGTTAGTATGAAACTTTTTGAGTGTGCCTCCTAACCCTGAGGAAAGCACCCATTCCTTGGAAGTTGCAGAAAGCCAATGGGCCAACTAAGTCTCTTGGTTTGTATTGCAGTCAGGTTAGCATTGCTGGCAGAAATCACCTCACCAAGAGCAGTTTGTGGGGAAAAAATGGCTTATTTTGGCTTACAGGCTCAAGGGGAAACTCTATGATGGCAGGTGAAAATGATGACATGAACAGAGGGTGGACATCACCCCTGGACAACATCAGGTGGACAGCAGGAACAGGATAGTGTGCCAAACACTGGCAAGAGGAAACTGGCTATAATATCCATAAGCCCACCTCCAACAATGCACTGCCTCCAGGAGGCTTTAAATCCCAAATCTCCATCAGCTGGGAACCTAGCATTCAGAACACCTCAGTTTATGGGGGACACCTGAATCAAACCACCACATTCTGCACCTAACCCCCATAAATTGATAACCATACATAATATAAAATACAATGCATTCAGTTCAACTTTAAAAGTCCCCGTAGTTTTATTAATCCTAATGATGTTCAAACACCCCTCTAATCCAATGTCTTTTACCTTAGCCATAATACCAAAATCCCCCCCCAAAAAAAAACACAAAATGGCACAGAATAAACTTTCTCAATGCAAAATAGGGCATTGGGCATAACAAAGAAATATTCAACCAACACAAGATTTAAAACAACTAGGGAAAACATCAATTCTGTAGCTCTAAGACCAACAACTGTAGCCAGTGACAAGTCTCTAAACTCGATAATCCTAACCAGAAACAAGTCTCTGGAGCTCCAATTCCACCCCTCAAGATAGGCTATTCACAGACCTGGAAAACTTCATCTGGTGCAGGCAGCTCTCCTTAGCAGCCATCTTGTAGTCCCAGTATCTCCACTGGGTCTCCACTGCAACCCACAGTCCATCCTCACAGCTCCATTGGGTCTCCATGCAGGGATCCAGCAAACCTGCTTTACACTGCCCATGGTCATTTCCAAAACACAATATCATGCTGCAAATTCAATGACCCTCTCTTTCCTGCATTTCTTATACTCCATAATACCAGGTGGGGTGTCAATTTGTTAATCCAGGGGGGAATAAATCAGAGTTTGAAGAACAGGACACTCCTTGAGCATTCAGGCCCCTTCAAAAGAGATTACATTCTTCCTGTTACCCCAGTGCAGGTCAGCTGACCAAATCTCAAAGGTTGTAATCTTTCATATATTTACAGCTGAACAGATAAGAGTTTCAGCCCAAAGATTTCATTTCTGTGCCATATCCAACTGCTCACATCAATCTGTTTCTATGCAAAGCAACCCTGCACAAGTTCTCAGGACACGGGCATAATAGCAAGCCACTCACACAAACTGCTTCCAGCCCAGTCCAGGCAAAGCTCTTTCTTACCCTCACAAGAGAAACCTCACAGTCCATAGTTCTTATTACATTCAGGTCTTTCAGCTCTGACCAGAATAGTCTATCAAGCTGTACTTACAGCACTGCAAAATATGTCTTAGACCAAGGTTTCAAATGCTTCCACATTCTTCTTGAATATCAACTCCAAAAGACCAAAACCCCACAGTCATGTGTCAAGCAGAAATCTCATTCCTCTGCTACCAATTTTACTGTTGCAGTCAGGATCGCAGAAATCACCCAACCAAGAGTACCTTGTGGGAAAAAAGGTTTATTTTGGCTTAAAGTTTCGAGGGGAAGCTCCACGTTGGCAGGAGAAATGATGACATGAGCAGAGGGTGGGCATCACCTTCTGGCCAACATCAGATGGACAACAAGAACAGGAAAGTGTGCCAAACACTGGCCCCAGCAATACACTGCCTCCAGGAGACATTAATTCCCAAATCTCTATCATCTGGGAACTTAGCATTCAGAATACCTAAGTTTATGGGGGACCCCTGAATCAAACCACCATAGATGTTTATATGCCATCTGTTTTTCTTCACAGTTTGCCAGGTCCATCTTCAACTCCCAGATTTTCATACTTCTACATCTGAAATCTCCTTCAGTTATTTTAAGATCCTTGCTATTGTCTTCTCCCTCAATACTTTGGAACTTCATATGCACATGTGCAATTTAGGGGTCAGCCAAGACGCCTGAGTTTTGAAAAAATCTACAATCAATTTTAGTAACCTTAGGTTTGTTACCTGGCCCCTTCCAACACTCTTGTGGGTCTAAACCATACTTGGACCTGTGAGATCTCAAATGCTCTTCCAGTACCACTATATTTTGGCACATGACATCATATATGTAAAACAGTCTCTCAACAGATTTGACCTACTGATATTTTATTTTGGAGCATGTGGCTTTATTTTAAATATCATAATTGCCTAAACCCCTGGACAAACAAAAGTGAAAATAAGAAAAAAACATGTTTGTTTTTGTAGAAGATTCAAAATATTTAAGTAAAAATACTAATCATTTAGATTGAAAGAAATGTTAACAACTAAGTATATAAATATATCTGTGATAATGAAAGTATTAGGTGTAACAAACTAAAATGGAATGACATCACTCTTTAGTAAGTTTGCAGAGCTAAGTTTATCATGAAGGAAAACATGTACATGCTCCACATTTCATTCTGTGTGCTGTAACGAATTTTCCCTCTGAGGGCACTGACCATCAGTGAAATGCCAAGTTCTTTCCTCTACAGAAAATCATCTATCTAATCTGCCATTTTAGTAGTGTTCACTGGCTGGTCTGTGAACCATCTTTCTGCTTAAGAGCCAAGACTCCTAATTTTTGTTATGAGGAAAATAATTATTTGTATGATCCTGATCCCATAGGTTTCTTTTTTAAAAATGTATTTATTTGAGAGAAAGAAGGAGAGGGGGGGCTCACAAGGGTCCTCAGCTGCTGCAAACAAACTCCAGAGGTGTGTGCTCCCTTGTGCACATGTACAACATTGCATGCTTGCATTACTGTGCATCTGGCTGACATGGGACCTGGAGATTCAAACATGAATTCTGAGGCTTCACAGGCAAGCACTGTAACTGCTACATCATCTCTCTAGCCTTCCTAGAGGCTTCTTAAGCCAACAAATGCAAAGACTTTCAAGTACATTCTTGATGTAGCTATAATTAGAAATCAATCATGAAATATATTCTCTTAAATATTTTTAAATATGATAATTGTCTGATTACTCATGCTTCAATATTTCCCTACATAGAAATATATAAACCTTTAATGTGATCTCCACCTACTTACAATAAGTTTATTTAATGATAGATGAAATAAAAAAATTATACTTGGTCTGTTGCTAGGTTGTTTCTTCAGGAATGGAAATATTTATGCAAATAATATTTAAATGTTAAGGTACTCTGAACATGCAATAACCCCCATAGCCTCCTGTGTTTTGAATATTTGGTCCCCCGCTGGTGGCACTCAGAAGGTGGAGCCTTGCTAGAGGAGATGTGTTTCTGGAGGTGGGCTTAGGGGTGATGTTGCCCAGGTTTCTGCTTGCCAGAGCTCAGGTCACTCTCTTGCTGCTTTCTCTGACATGCTGTGGCAGAAATGATGTCCAGCCTCTGCTCATGCCATGCTTTCCCTGCCATCATGAAGCTTTCCCTCAAGCCAAAATAAACTCTGCCTTTCCATCAGCTGCTTATTGTTGTTGTTCTGCTGCTATTGTTGTTTCTGAGGTAGGGTCTTGCTCTGGCATAGGCTGACCTGGAATTCACTATGTAGTCAGGTTGGCCTCAAACTCACAGCTATCTTCTTACTACTGCCCCCGAATGCTGGTATTAAAGGCAACAACTGCTTTTTAAAAAAAAAAATATTTTTACTTGTTTATTTGTAAGTAAAGAAAGAATGAATGTGCCAGGGCCTCTAGCTACTGCAAGTAGCTCTGCTACTCCAGATGCATGTGCCACTTTGTGTAGCTGGCTCCATGAGGTCCCTGGGGAATCACACTTGAGTCTTTAGGTTTTTCAGGCAGTCATCTTAACTGCTGAGCCATCTCTCCAGCTCCCATCAGTGCTTTTAATCAAGTGTTTTGTCCTAGCAATGTGACCTAACAACAAATACCCATTTTATCAGGTCACATTCATGAAGCTGTTTTAGGTCACCACAATCACTGACTTTCACTCACCCCTCAAAAAATGTTTCATTCTGGTCATAGCATCACATTTTTCCTTTCATGCAAAATGAGCAACCCATAGTCATATGTTTCTTTAAACCATAGTTTCTAAGTTGAGTGTCTAGCATTTATAATCAACTGTTTCATTTAATTCAGGTCGATTTTAAATGCTAGGCATTCATTTGTTGGACTGTGAGAAGTCTGTGTTTTGTTAGATCTACAGCATAAAGAAACGATTTTTCTTTTCCTGATCCTATAGTTGTCTGGGAGAGGTGACACACGGCAAGACATAATGATAAGAAAGGCTACAGCTGCCGCAGGCAGTCGGATACCAAAGCCAGATGATTAAACTGTTCTGTAGCATTCCCCAAAGACAAAGCAGGAAAGAAAATGTTTTGAATGCTTACTGCTAAGGGAAAAAGAACCCTTCAAAACAGAACTCATACATACTATATGTTTTGTCCTTCCAATCCCCATTTTATCTCTATAATTTCACTTAATAATAAAGAATTTGTAGAGGGAAGAATGAGAGCTTTTCAAATGATTATTTTCTAGTTTAAATGACTGTACTGAGAATTCTTTTTATTTTTTTCATTTTTGGGGGGGGCATATATACCAACTGTGCTGAAAGATTAAAAGGGGGCTCTGTATTTTCTGTCTTTCCATGATGAAGTTAGTTTCCCTGTCTCAAACACATTACATCAAAAAGACACATTCATTTTCCTGGTTCATGTTATTTATATATAATTAAGCTATATTCATGAGTGAAGACAGTGAAATGCATTTCAAATAGTTGACTTTGTGAAGTTAATTATTATTCATTGATGCATTTACCTGGGAACTTTAAAATGAAACCCTTAATCCTAACCCTAAAATGAAGCTTCATGACTTTGGAAACCTTTGTGTAGGTCCACACAGCGGTCTGGGTCAACATCCTTGTTTTGGTTAAAGGGTTGGAGTAAAGGATGAATACTGGGTTTAGTCTTATACTTTGCCTTCTTCCAGAAATTCATGAGTTAACTTCCTTCCCTTTGTTATCTTCAACTTGGTGGCAGGCCGTAGCAGCCCTCCCCAGAGACAGCTCTGTCGGATCTTCAACAGCCCCCTCCTATGCCTCCTATGAGAGCAGTCAGTTGCAGTGGGGCTAGAGAAAACAGTACATGTTTGCTTTAACAGGCTGAGAGGAGAACATTAAGAAGTTCAACATGATCTTTTGGAAACATGAAAGCTTCATGTTTCAAATACAAAAATGACTAATCTCACAATATAATACTGGTATCACCTGTGTGTAGATTCAACTCCAGCCCTTGTGCTGGGCTCAGCTGCCTTAGAATATTTCCTCTTTCCTGTGCTTTTAGTCTACATGCACGGTCTCAACTAATTTGAATCTCTCTGAAAAAGAAGTGAAAACTTCACCAATGGCTTAGCAAAATTCTTCTTGTGTAGCTGTAGACAATATGCTGATACATACCTTTAAATCTGACCCAATTTTCCTTTAGAATTTGACTTCTAGGGAGAGACTACATATAAATTGGTTGGTATGTGTGTGTGCGTCACATTCACATGTTCACATGTGTGAGTGTGGGCGTGCACATGCTGCAGCATGCATGTGGATGTCAGAATATAACTTTACGAATTGGTCCTTCATTCCACCTTGTTTGAGGCAGTCTCTCATTTTCATTATTTACCACTGCATTCATTAGGATAGCTGGGCCATGTGATTCTGGAAAATTCTGCTGTCCTTGCCTTTCTCCTCACCATAGACTCACTGGGATTACGTACACCCAGATGCCTGCCACAGTTTCCTGAAGATCCAAACTCAGGTACTCACACTTGAGCCTCAGTGTGCAAGCACTATATCCTCTGAGCCCTGACTTGCATTTTCTTCAGGAAGATGATTTTTACTTTGCCTCGGCATGTCATCTATTTTAAAATCCCATTATAAAATTTACACATTTTAATATCCCCTCTTGTTATTTTTTTCCCTTTATACTGCCTAAAATCTGCCTTCTCTGGCCATTTGCTCTATGAAGGAATTGTTTTAAGCCCAACAGAGTCTACTAAAAGACTCTCAAAGTCTTCAGAGAATTGATTTCTCCAGTGATTCTCACTCACTATTTGAAGCTGTTATTGGGCTTTTTCTTCCCAGATATACCCAGTGCTATCCCAATGACAATAATAAGACCAAACAATCACAACAGGCCTGAAGGACATCCGTGTCCCTCATGTGAAGGAGGAGGAGGAAGAGCAGGAACAGGAGGAAGATCAGGAAGATGATGGAGAAGGAGGAGCAAGAGAAAGAGGAGTGGAGGAGAAGCAGCAGCAGAGGAGGGGAGAGAAAATGAGAAACTCTAGGGAAGCTGCCCGCTCCATTATCTCACAGTTCCTGGAAATCCTAAGTTTCTGTGTCTAAGAATTTTCAGACATCTAGACTCAAGAAAATCCTCGAGCCGGGCATGGTGGCACACGCCTTTAATCCCAGCATTCGGGAGGAGTTTGAGGTCACCCTGAGACTACATAGTGAATTCCAGGTCAGCCTGAGCTAGAGTGAGACCCTACTTCGGAAAAAAAAAAAAAAAGAAAGAAAGAAAGAAAGAGAAAAGAAAATCTTCATTTCATGAGCATCTCTGATTTAAGCTGTATTAAAAACACAATTTGATATTCTTTGTAAAAGATGGTCATGGCCATGATTTTTTACTAAGAGAAGAGGGTGTACTTTTAAAAATATTTTATTTATTTATTTAAGAGAGAAAGAGAGGACAAGGCAGATAGAGAGAATGGGCACACCATGTATTCCAGCTACTCCAAACAAACTCCAGACACATGTGCCACTTTATGCATCTGGCTTTTATGGGTACTGAGGCATCAAACTGGGGTCCTTAAGCTTGGCCAGCAAGCACCTTAACTGAAAAACCATCATTGTAGCCTGAAGAGAGTGTATTTTAATAATGTAAATAAGAAGATGGTATTTAACCTTTTTGCAAATTTTATTTTATAGGTAGATTATAGACACATTTTCTAGATGATAGATTGAAAGAGAGACAGATCATAGAGATGGGGTAATTAGCAGAAGTATGAGTAATTCCTGTTTGTTTTTATCCTTCTGCATTTTCTATGATAGCATGAGCTAAATGAAATTAATAAACTCTGAACCGAAGTTTTAGAAAGAATGGTTTGCCTAATACCAAGGATGGCTGACAGATTGAGGACAGAATTCCTAAGAAACAAAAGGAGACCCCGAGGCACGTGAAGTGGTTTCCTTCCAGGCAACAGAAGGGTCGGGCTGTTTGATGGTGCTGACTTGTTGAGAGAGTGGCACTTATAAACACCACAAATAGTCTGAGCAGCTGGAACATGCTGAGCCATGGCGATGACAGTGTGACAGGCAGGAGGCACATTTTGAAATGCTGCACATGCCAGGTAAAAGAATTCAAATTTTGGACCAAAGAATGTGGAACACGTTTAAACAGAAAAGCTAATGTTTTAGGGTTACATTTTCCTATCACACTAGAAGCACAGAGGAAAATGAATGTCTGGCTATTAAAATACTCTGCAGGCAATGAAGAGATCCCAGTACTTAGTATGTAGGAACTGGGCTTAGTGGAGTATGGCTGCTGGTGTTGTCAATCACTGGGATTCTGACTAAGGCAGAAGATAGATAATGGTTCCTGAGACAGAAAGCAAGAGAAAGGGGCCAGAGTTGAGGAAATGAGTGAAACGGGATGCTAGGGGTTCAGGCAAGTCCTTGAACTCCAAACCCCTAGGTTCTTGTCTAATTTTAATCAAAGAATTGACTAAAATAACACTGAGAAGGTTAATTATTAAAATATTATATTTATTTAGGGAAGTACAGAACCAAGGGAAGGAAATTGAATACACCCACATAGCTTGAGAGCCCACATGGAGGGCATGGAAAAACCATAGAGAGGACAGAAAAGAAAGTTCAAAGACCGCTGCCATGTGGAGAGCAGGAGGGGTAAAGAGCCCATGTGGAAAGGAAGGAAGGACTGGCATGGTTCTCCCCTCACCTTGGCTCTCCTCTGCTGAGAGCAGGAGGGGTAAAGAGCCCATGTGGGCTTGCCCTCTCCCCACAAATGCATTTATAACCTTATGGTGGTGATTTTCACCTTCTGGCTCAGGTGAGCCAAAGAGAGACCACTGATTGGTCTGGACTATAGGCTGGCTCAGAAAAAGACCAGCCATGACCCGAGTTCTGGGGTCTAAGCTTGACCAACCACAATTTCAGGATTCTAGAAAAAGATCTCCATCCTAGGGAAGGGCTCAAGTATAGGCAATCAGTTCTAGGAAACTAGGCAAAGAGATAAGTCAGATCATCTTTTGATCTGCAGCAAGTGCAGGCCTTCCTTCTGTTGACTTTCAGGGGTCACCCTAAGTACCTAACAAAGCTACCAGACTCTCTCTCAGAAGGATTCAGGGCTCAAGAGATTGAACCTTAGATACTTGAGCTCAAACTCTCTCATGCACACCTGGAACACCACAGGACCATGCCAGCTGCAGAAATCACTATTGCATTCCATTCCGCTTGCTCCTGGCATGTCTTTCATTCCACAACACAGAAGATCCGGGCTTCCATCTCCTCCTCTCCATCAAAGCTCTTCTTGCTCTTCTCCCTAGCATGCCACCCAGCAGCCCTCAGGGTGCTGTCTGTGTATGTAGTGCAAGCTACAGAGTGAATACAGGAAAATGTGGAGTGAGAACTGTGATCACAATTATTTAATGTTCTGCCCAAAGACAAAGAACCCAAATGGTGATTAAAACTCAGAGATAGATGAGCAGAAAGCCACAAGACTTATCACTAATGCTAAGGAATGTAGACATTTCCAGAGCCTGAGGTTTTGTTAGTTATATTGAGACTGAAGCCAAGCCTAATAAAATAGTCTAAATAGTTTTTGTGGACTTAGTATCCTGAAAGTCACTAAATAGCATACTAGTCATTGGGTATCCATATTAATATAGAAGAAAATATAGAATACTGTTTTCCTGGGTTTGGAAGAAAAGGCATTTGAAGAGTAGAGATAGCATTGTCCTGTTGTCCTTCATAGAGCCTGGTGCTAACTGTGGGGAGAAAGAGAGAGAGATTGAGTCTTAAGATTTGAATTCAGTTTTTCCCTGAGAACCATAGAGTATGATCATTTAGATCCCTGACTAGATAGAGGAAACAGCAGGACACATCCAAATCAGAGTGAAGATTCCACTGTGGGAAGGAAGTCAGATTGGGTGAAGGTCATGTAAGTAAAATTCAGGGAGTTTTCCAGAAAGAGAATGCCAAGACCAAAATTCAATTTATATTCTTTTTCCCCAGAGGGAGCAGATAGAACCGTTTCTGCTGTTAAATCAGTAATGCCAAAGCAATCTAGTTTAGCCACACAATTAACTGAAGAAATAAGGTGAAAACTCTTGTTTTAGACAGCAGAATAAACTTCCGTAGAATGATAATGGAGCGGGAGTAAAGGTTTTGCAAATTTAGTTTAATTGAAGCAAAGATTTTTCTGTTTTGCTTTCGCTGTCTTGAAAATTTCTGGTCTTTTAGAAATTCAAAATACAAGGTTATCATGGTAACTCCCAGTGAAGGGTGACATTTGAAAGAAACTTAAAATCCATACTGTAAGAGTGGCATGGTCAAGATATTTTAAACAATAGCAAGAAAGCTAATGCGATCAAAGTCTGAGGGCCATAGCTGAGGGAGAGAGGACAGAAAAGAAGCAATGAGGGAAGCACAGTGCCTGTGGAAGCCTTTGTAATGATGTTGATCTCAACTCTAAGTGAACTAGAGAGCCATGGAAGATTTGATCCCAGGATGGGAAAGACCTTACTTACATTTTCAAATGATAAAGCTGGCTACTATTGGGAACTAGACTCAGAAGCCACAAAATTACAGCATCCAGATGACAGAAATGGCAACTTGAATCTGGGGAGTCAGATTCTGTATAGACTTCAAAACCAAAACTCAAGGCAATTTCTCACAGATTAGTTCTACACTGTGAGAGGAAAAATATCAGGAATGAGTCTAGGTTTGGAATTGATAGTCTTAAAGGATGGTGTGTTAAACAGGGTTCTCTAAAGGAACAGAAGTGATAGAATGGATATATCTTACAAAAGAGATTTTTAGATTGGCTCACACGGTACAGGCTGATTAGTCCAACAACAGCTGTCTGCAGGCCATGGGGCCGGATGCCTGGAAGTCCTGGAAGATTCCTGGAGAGCCATAGTTCTTCAGTCCATGTTGGAAAGCTCATGAAGCTAGGTTCTAATGTCAGAGAAAGGTTGTAACCATAAGGTAGATTCCCTCAGCAGTAAGGAGCAAAGGCAGCCAGGCAAAAGGCCCTGCCTTTGTTTAGAATCCATTACTATATAGGTTGGTACTGGAAAGGCTATCTACTCTGTGGAATCAGCTCTTCCCTGCTCCCTGCCCCACCACTTACTTAATCCTTCCTGGAAATACCCAAGTGTTATGCCTCTTGATTCCTGATGAACCACACTGACAATGGAGATTAACCGTGACAGAAACCGAGTCTGCATACAGTCAGGTATTAGAGAGAAGAGCACTGTCTCATTTTGAACATCCTGAGATGCTGTGTGCCTGGTGGGTAGTTGCACATGCAAGTATAGAGCACCAAAGGATGAAACAAAACTGCATATTCGGACAACTTTGGAAACAAGCAAGAATGGGATTCAGTAGTGAATCCTGCATCTGCCGCTGCTGCTGCAGGTTGGTGTAGCGGAGGTGTCCTCAGCTTTAGTTTGCAGTGGTCTTAGAATGAAGACAATCTTAATCTCCTCAGAAATTAAACTTCTATTTTCACTCACTGGATTAATAATTTTACCTAGAAAACTGATACAGGACCACTATCTGAAAGCCCTATATTATACATTTGAATCCTTTCCAAATAACATATTCACATTCTGTGTTATGCAGGAAACTTTGACCACACAGGGGACATTGCACTTTCTGTTTGCTATGTCTCGTGTCATTTCCACCCTAAAAACTCTTTGAATAAGATATAACTGTATACATGTAAGACTATGCAATTTATCTTTTGAAAGTATTTTAATCCCACATGAACATAAAGATAACGTTATCTATGAAATGGGAAAATGCCGGGAGCATCAGTCTTTCATCCAACGTGAATAGTGACCCTGCTGTCATTGCTGTGATAATGCTTCAAGGAACCAAGCTGTGCTTGTCGGGGTCATTGCACTGAGCACCTCAAAACTCTCTTGACATTAGTTTAATTGAAACAAAGATTTTTTTTTTTTTTTGCGTGCCCTATCTTGAACATTTCTGATCATTTAGAGAGGTCAAGCCACTATAAATACTGGTGGTACCTAGAAACTAGCAAATTAAAAAGAGACTCTGAGGTGGTCTAGTGTAGGAGGACTGAGCAATGTGAGAATGCCCTACTTCCCTGGCCGCTTCCTCATTCTGCTCCTTGGTGGGAGGTTGGCAGCTGTGGCCAAAATGAAAGCCAAGCCTCATCTGCCCAAGTCTATGTGCAGTTTGATTTATGTGAACTTTGGTTCTGCAGCAGTATGCAGAGATCTCTATTAATGGACAGTATATGGTATGAGAAAAGATTAACTCTAATTTAGTTTAGTTGCCCACGAGGTATTTTGTCATAACAATGAACTTCGTGGTTCTACTCAACATTCCAGCACTGCATGGCTCTTGGATTTGTTGTTTCTTACACTGGCTTTTTACCAGTGATGTGGTTCTGACTTTTAAGTATGAAGAAGCAGAAATTTTAGGCTAGAAAAGATGAGACTGGCAAGTGAATCACAACCCTTCTTTTAAATGCTCCTCCAGTTCCTCAATTTACCCTTCTAAAGCAGGAAAGTAATCAAGCACCCTACTTCCAACATCTGTTCCACCTGATTCCAAAAAATAAGTTGTGTGTGTATGTGTGTGTGTGTGTGTATGTGCCTGTGTGTGTGTGTTTAGGGGATTTGGTGAGGTCTCTTGCCATCCAAAGGGCCAAAGCTCTTGCAGATAGGGTATTTAATTTACTTCTACTATAGCCTGACATTCCTCTATACTTCTACTTTGATGTAGTCTGTAGGGTTGTTATACATTTTGAGTTTATGACATATTTCTATTATACTATATTTTATAAAAGTAAATCACGGTATCTACATTTTTATGTCTCCAACAATATCTAGACTACCAAGCTTCAAATTATAATCACTTCAGATTTGCATTATTCATGCATTTTTGTGCCACATATCTTTTCCACAATTAAGTTACTTTTAGTACTGCTTGGTATTTTATCTTAGTCATAGTTTACTTCATCTCACTTGTAGATATGACATGGAAATTAAAGTCTTAAGTATTCCATTAATTCTCAATAATAAATAGGAATACATGTTACAAGACTGAAATTTTTACCTCTGTGACATAAAATATATCTTTGTGCTCTAAGTTTGTAGACTTCTCTAAACATAAACATAAGACAATTTATTCTTTCTAATACACATTTTAAATAAATAAATGAATAATTTTAGATCTCAGAATAAACTCATGCTTTATAGTATTTCTTTGTGGCTATGTTCCTAACTAGCAGTATTTCAAGGGAAACTTTTCAGGAGATAAGACACTATCAGAAGAACCTCAGTGTCAGCAAGAATGTCTGTCACATCCCAAGCCCCATTGTACATGCTGTTCACAGCATGGGCTCTGCAGCTAGCCAGACTCAGTTTGGAGGCTGGCTCAGCCTGGCTTTGAGTTCCAACTCTACCAAGTTAGCAGGGGATTTTAGTGAAGCCCTCTAGCTTCTCTCTGTTCAAATTTCTCATTTATTCAGAGGATATAATAATTATATCAACTTCAGGAATAAAGGAGTTTCTGGACTTACTATCTTACACAGAATGAGCACTTTTTAAGTGCTAAACATTGCTGTTTACAAATGCTTAGACTGAATGTGTTCTTCAACATCGGAATGTGGCAGTCTACCTGCTTGGTAGAAAGTGTCAAGGCTGGACATGGGAGAGGGTGAGGACAGTGAAGTTGGGAAAGATAGCAGCTATCTGAGAAGGATTTAGAAGGCATCATGCTTGGTCACAAACATGCTCAATGTGGAGACTTGGGGAGTGCAGAAGTGAGTCCTAGAAAATAAGAATCTCCTGACATCTAATTTTAGAAAACTGATCTACAGAAGCAGACAAGCTAATTTTAGATGAATTCAGTCATCCTTTATAAAAGATCATAAAAATCAGCAGCATGTCATTTCTTACGCAGTATTTCTCACTTTTAAAAACCCACGGCATTCAGTAATGAGGTTTCAATAGTTTTGAAGTTACCGAGGTACAGTGAGGAGATTGAACATCAACAAGCCTCACTGTTCTGGGAAAACGACTACTAATGACAGCAACATGAAAGGCAAGAGACCCGCAGGCTGCCTCTGCTGAGCATGCTGATGAAGCACCTAACACAAGCTTCTTCTCAACATCTTAGCAATATAATGGCATAGAGAGCATACTTACCTGGAGTTGTAAAGGGGGCTAACAAGTCACTGGATATACTAAGACACTGAGTTAATGAAACCATGCTCTCAAAGCATCTTTATTACAATTTAAAAACAGTGTCTAAAATTTAAAAAAAAAAAAAATCCATGAACAGTAGGAGGTTATTGTCAACCATTGTGTTGTGTTTTTTTTTTCTCTCTGTCTCTCATCTCTACAAATTATCACATCCTTCTGTTTCTCTTTCGGTTTTGTTCTCTGCTTGCTGTTGCTTTAAATGAATCAATCAATATTGTACTCCCTTTGATATTTTTTGACAAGTGTATAATGAGAAAAGTTTAGTGATATAGTAATTAGAGGAAGAGAATAAGAACTGATAATTCATATCTAATTAGTGTGACAGAAATATAGGAAAATTAGACCTCAGAAATACAAGTGATATTTACAAATAAAGAATATATAGGGCTGCAGAGATGGCTTTATAGTTAAGGTGCATGCCTGAGAAGCCTAAGGAGCCCAGTACGATTATCCAGGTCTCACGTTAGCCAGATGCACATGGTGGTGCATGCATCTGGAGTTCATTTGCAGTGGCTAAAGGCCCTGGCACACATATTCTCACTCTTTCTCTTTCCCTCTCTCTGTCTGAAATAAATAAATAATAAATAAATAAGTAAATAAATAAATAAAATATAAATATCTTTTAAAGAACTTTAAAATTGGAAAGGAAGAGAAACAATTCTAATCCCTGTATTTTTTAGAAAGTGTTTCCAATAACATTTTTTGCATTAGCTTATAGTTTTCAAACTCTGCACATTTATTTTAAAAGGAAAACACGGGCATAGTGGCACATGCTTTTAATCCCAGCACTAGGGAGGCAGAGGTAGAAGGATCATTGTGAGTTTGAGGCCAGCGTGGGATTAGAGAATGAGTTCCAGGTCAGCCTGAGCTAGAGTGAGAACTTACCTTGGAAAACAAAACAAAAAATAAAAAAATTAAAAATAAAAACAAATAAAAAGGAGAATAAAAACCAAAAACTGAGATCATCAGTGTGCACTAAGTTTGGAAAAATAAATAAAATCCTGCCTGCTTTCTTGGGGTAGAGTCTGAGTGTGATGTTTTGGAGCTGAGAAGAATGAACACTATGGTTGCTTTTCCTACAAGTTCAAGCACATTTATAAAGCAAGTACACGAGCCATATGACTGGAGAAAGGGCATTCTGAGCACAGGTAAGGCAAGGAAAAGGCTTGGAAATGTTAAATTACATGGCATATTTGAGGAATAGAGAGAGGCCAATGAAGTTGGCAATTAAGAGAGAAGCATGGTAAGAAAGGAAACAAGAGAAAGTGAGAAAGCCAGAGATAAATTTATAAAAGGCTATTTTTGTTTGATTTTTGTGTATGATGTGAGTGTGTATGTGGTATATGTGTATGCACGTGCCTATGCAGCACCCCACACATTCACTTGCAGCAAGGGGTGCTCACCTACGGTGGCCATAGTAGAAAGAGTGTCCCAGGCCAGCACTCATCTGCCCATTCTTATTTCAGTGGGGCGCTCTTAGTGATCCTGCAGCTTAACTTTACATGAGCTCCAGTGATTCTCAGATTCTTGGGTCTCTGCCCTCCTATAGGACTGGGGTTACAGATAATGTGGTCATGCCCAGCTATTTCTGTAATCCCAAGAAATCAAAATCCAGAGATCTCTCAGGCCATTTCAAGCCATCATGCTTACTCAGAAAATGCTACTAACCACTGAGCAATCTCTTTAGCCCATGGAAAATCCCTATCACCTGACATTTGTGTATCAGAAGGGAGTCAGAGAAAGGAGAATTACACAGAAGCCAGGTTGTCTGGAAAATGAGCAAGAGATACTTCCTCAAACAAAGTGGAAGACAAGATTGACACACAAATTGCCCTGTAACCACCACATGTGAGCTGTGGCACATACATGAATATGCACACACATATATACACCCACATACCAAAACAAACAACCAATGAAGCACATTCATAGTTTGTTTCATTTATCTTTGCATTGGGCCTATAGATTACATGAGATGTTTCCTGTGACTATGTAAGCATTAAATCCTACAGCACAGTGCATTAGTTACTTTTTGTTGCTATAAAAATAATGCCTGTGACTAAAGAAATGGCTTAGTGGTTAAGGTATTTGCCTGCAAAGCTTAAGGACCCAGGTTCAATTCCCCAAGACCCATGTAAATGAGATGCACAAGGGGGTGTATGCATCTGGAGTTTAGAGTGGCTAGAAGCCCTGGTATGATATGAGGGGAGGTTGAGACTCTTAACACCTGCACTCCAGTCTTCCAAATGAATTAATTCTCAGTCATCTCTCCACACCTCACTGTTGTACTGTGTCTCCTTGATTCCTTCAGGCCACCAATATCTTGTTCATGTAAGACAATGTTCACAGTAAACTTTACCAAAGCTTAGGGTAAAAGAGAGATTAGGAAGGGCATTAAATCACAGGGCATTTATAACACACTTTTTCATAGTAACACAGCTTTTTCATAATAACTCAAATTTTGAGGTAATGGTAATATCCTTTGACAAATAAATAAACTGTGGCTTTGGGAGGACTTTGCAACAATAGCCCTCAATTGATGTTGACACTGGAATGATAGTAAAAAGTAAATATAATGCAGATACTTGAAAAGCAGAGCCTTTGCTTTCTCCTCTTTGAACCTGCAATGTCAGTGTGAACCAGCCCAGATTGTTCTATGAGATGATTATATTTCTTAGATAACAAATATGTGGTTCATTTGGCCTGTTACCTCACCTAACCATGCATGAGCCCTCCAAAACAGCTATCCCTACCAACTATAGGTGCATATATGAAAACAACAAATTACACAAAACAAATTGCCCTGCTGAACTCAGTTCATATGACTCACCCACAGAACAATGAGCAAAAATGAATGATTGTTAGTTCAAGCTAATAAATTTTAAAGTGCTTTATTATGGAGCAAATGTTCACTAATATATACTCATACCATATAATGTCAGTTATAATAAAATATTTAATTACTGATTGAAGCAATATCTTGAATTAATCTCAAAATATATTTTCAGAGTAAGATGCCAGCCACAAAGCAATAAGATTCTATTTATCTGAAGTTCAAGAATTGGAAAAATTATTCTTACTGGGCTGGAGAGATGGCTTAGCGGTTAAGGCGCCTGCCTCCTAAGCCTAAGAACACTGGTTCCAATCTCCAGCGGTTCCAATCTCCAGGTCCCACGTTTAGCCAGATGCAAAGTTACGCAAGGACTCAATGCCGCACTTGACCACAAGGGGGCGCACGCATCTGGATTTCATTTGCAGCAGCTGAGAGGTTGCTGGCACGCCCATCTCTATCTGTCTTCCTCTCCCTCTCTCTCTCTGTCTCTCTCCAAAATAAAAAATATATATATTCTTACTAACATCAGAACAGCTGTTACCTGGTGGGTAGAGTCAAAGGAAACTGGATGAAAGAAATATTCTAGAGGCCTTAAGAATGTTCATAGGGCAATGTAAGAATATATGAAAATAAATTATGGGCTGGAGAGATGGCTTAGCAGTGAATGCACTTGCCTGCAAAGCATAACATCCCAACTTCATTTCCCCAGTACCCACATAAAGCCAGATGCACAAAGGGGTACATGTGTCTGGAGTTTGTTTGCAGCAGCTAGAGGCCCTGGCATCCCATTCTTTCTTTCTCTGTGTCCTTGAAAATACATTTTAAAATAGATAGATAGATTACAACAAAGGTGAATTTATTTGCATATGAACTTTTATTTGTATATGAACTTCCATTGTAACAGAGAAGTTAGGAGTACTGGTCTGTGCCTTTTGGTGTTTAACAACTCCTTCCTGAGAAGCACCCTTGACATATGTAGTTTTTTGCTCATAAAGTCACTCACTGTGCATTGTTTTTTTTTTTTATTGCATGAGGAAACACCATATTCAAAAGCATGAAGGTCTGGACTGGGGATATGGCTCTGAAGCTAAAGGTGCTAGCCTGCAAAGCTTGCCAGTGCAGTTTTTATTCCACAGTTCTCATATAAAGCCAGTGTACAACATGGCTCATGTGTCTGGACTTGGTCTACATTGGCAAGAGGCCCAGGCGAGCTCATTCTCTCTCTCTCTCTCTCTCTCTCCCTCTCTCTCCTTTGTCAAATAAAATATTTTAAAAACATGAAAGTCTTTAATACTATGGAATGCTTATTGAGAATACTTCATAAAATTCAATATGGAAAAAAAGGTGCTTCAATTGATGAGGCTGAGAAGTGAGGTTAAGCCAAAGAGTGTCATTGAATACTTTGCTATCAATATTTTATATTATAAATGGGACAATTGATAAGATATCAAGTCCTGAGAACCATATGGGTAACCCATATGACCATCCAGCTAACATAGGGCTTGCTCTGCTCACCAGCTGGACACTAAGGAAATTAGTGGCTCATCAACACCTTTCTAATCTAAGAAGTCCACTTGGGTGTGGACGCATGTACAAACAACTCAGAAGAGGACTATACAATCATGATGCATTGGAACCACTGAAAGAGATCTGAAGTGGTAATAAAATGAGTGGGAGGATCACACCCTCTCCTCCATGCCTCTGGTTTCCCTTGAGTTGCATTAGATGCCTCTGTGGTTTGCATGAATTCAGATTCTTAGCTCTGCTCCCCCAAAGCTGAAAACTATCTCTGCATTCAAATTCAAACTATGTGAACTTAATTTTGGAATTTTTTTAATGTTAATTCACTCTGATTTTAATAATAATCTATACCTTCCCTTTGAAAATGTTTCTGTTTGGATAAGTTAATGATGGTGTGATGAAGTAAAAAGTATAGTGTTTTGGTTCTGTAGACATAGGTTTAATTCTCTCCTGGTCACCTTACAATATTCCCTCTTTTTTTCTAAGCCTCAGTTTTCTTCTCATAAATCACAGTGATTAAAACCTATCTTTTTAATTTAGGACAATAACCATAAAGATGTTATTGCATGGCTGAAATATTGTGAACACTTCCAAAATGCCAGCTATCACTTTGAATATTAATCCCATTCCTACCTCCTGTGTATCACCAAGATGTGAAGGTTTGGTTAGATTGTTGGATAGTTTTGAGGTTTCAACACTAAACTGACTCCAATGTGGCTCAGGGAAATTTGCAGAAGAGGGGGCGGAAAGAATGTCAGAGCCACAAGTTGGGGCATTATGCACAGAGACTTGGCCTATCCCCATAACTCTTGACTACCCCTACAATGTGTGAACGACATTCCCCATTGATGAGGGTCCCTATGGAAGAGGGAGGACAGGGAGGAGGATAATGGAGTCACCACTATGAATGTAAAACTAGAATAATATACATAAAAATAAATAAAATTAAAATATAAAAAAAATCTTAGTTGGGCTGGATGACAAACTAAATAATGGGAAACCATTAAAAAAAAAAGTTAAAAAGAAGGACTGGAATGATAAGATGTAGAATGCTTGCCTGGAGGGAACAAAGCTGTAAGTTCAATCTCTAGCACTTCCAAAACATTAGCAGTAAAAGTTAAAAAAAAAAAAAAAAACCACAAATGCATTTCCTGTTTCTTCTAGTTTATATATTCCTAAATGACTAAAATTGTGCCCATCTAGAACTAACAAGATCCTTTATGGTGAAGGATTTTACATAATTTCTTTCCCCCTTGAAGAAATCTTAAATTTACTGAAGGTGACCTAAAATTTATGATGAATAGATGAAGTGGTTGTAAGTGTCACTCTATGGAAAACCCTAGCACATGTGAGGTCCTGGACTGCAAAGTAAAAACAGAAAAGGGGAAGAAATAAAGGGATCTTAGAAGGGTCTGTGAAGAACACTAACAGCCAAGTTCTGCCACCACCATTCCTCCCAACCAGATTATGCCGAAACACATGGGCCAAGTGGATGGGACTTTAAGTGACACTTCAATTCAGTTTTAAAATTGCTTTAAGAAAAAAAAACAACTGGTCTTCAAATGTGTGTCTTCCCCAGGCTATACCCTATGCCCTCAGGAGTTCTTTCCTGTTGCTGTCTTCAGACCCATTCATCTTCCTCAGCCGTAGATTGCAACAAGTCATCTGTTTTGGGAACAAGCGCCATCAAAAATACCTTCTCAGGCTGAAAAGATGGCTTAGCAGTTAAGGCATTTGCCTGCTAAGCCAAAGGACCCAGGTTCTATTCCCCAGGACCCACGTAAGCCAGATGCATAAGGTGGAGCATGCGTCTGGAGTTTGTTTGCAGTGGCTAGAGGCCCTGGAGCACCCTTTCTTTCTCACTATCTCTCTCTCTCTCAAATAAATAAACAAATACATTTTTTTAAAACTTTCTCATAGAGGATAAAGGTTAATCTTGCAGATGTCATGGTAAAGGAACCAGCTGCTTGAAGGTTGCTATCACCTATATTTTTGAAACCCTAATAGTATAGTTTAACATTTTGAAGCAAATTTTATCTCTAGCTAGCCTATGTATAGATAGTTCTTTTATATGTAGTTTCTTATTGTTTAGTGTGACAAGAGTACTCTTCCTGTTGAAACTTACATATGATTAACATTTTATTTAACTAATAAATCAATTTTGGGTAATTGTGAATTTGTTGTATTCCCATCTTTGCACACGCCTTTGATGAAGACTCATTCACCATGGTAATACTTTCTTACATTCTACAAGTCAGTGTTGGCCACAAATCCAGGGCTACAATGCAAAGGAATATACCTAGTGGTTATGCCGGTACAGCCACTGGGCCAGCAAGGGGGTTTGAGGTTAGACTCATAGCTTCCCTAACCAGTCATGATTTCCAGCCTAAGGTAAACTCAATCCCTATTTCTGTTTCTGTGAACAGACACTTCACTAGAAGAAGTCAACTGGTCTATTCCAGATAAGTTTCTGGGGAAATGGAGAAGGAGGTTTAAACTAGTTAGTGTCTTCAGATGAAAATGGAAGAAAAATGTTCTTCCTTCATAAAGACAATATACTTTCATACATACATCTGTGTTTTGCTAGGAAAACGAAATAACTCCAAATTTCTCCAATGATATAGACAAAGTAGTATCTTAGATATTAGCCAAAATATCCTACCCCCAATTCTATAAATAGAAAAATGGCATTGCTTTAATATGGACAAACGACAGGATATATATATTAGCCTGATATGGGAGACATATTTAGTCTCCCAAATTTAGATATTTAGACATATTTAACAGTTTATTTCCACAGAAAATGTCTACATAGACTTGTAATTTCCAAATTATTACTAAAACCATGATTTACTCATGAAAATCTCTGAAGTGGCCACATTTTGTATGTAGAATTCACCACCACCATCATCACCATAGTAAGAGCATTCTCTGAGCTCTTGGTAGTATGCTGCACTGTCTCCCCTAAAAGTGAAGTCATAATTCTGTTAAATATCTTATTGCACTATGGTACCACCATTGAAAATGTTTCTGGAAATGGCATTTCCTGGCAAGTCCAGAAGAAAGTGGGACTGTCTTGGTATAGATTCAACAATGTTCTTTAGATAATGAGGCACCACACTACTCATTTAGAACCCTCAATATCATTACCACACTTGATCATCAGATCATATAGATCCTCAAGAGCTATAAGATGTCATTAAGGAGAGACATTGAAAGTTTATTGAAAAGAAATTACCTTCTAGGTCAAAACTTATCTCTACATGGTTGGCTTGTCAGAGCACAGTCCTTTAGGTAGCTACAGAGTCAGCATTCAGTCTCTATACTATATTCTTATAGTATCATCTCATTCACTAAACTATAGTTTGAAGTCCCAGGTGCATTTCATCATCTATATTTTCCTTATCTCCTAATACAGCACTGAAAGGACACAAATGTTCATAGCTTTAAGTGCCTTTTCCCAATAGAACCTACCTAATGCCAGTGAATTTGGCAACTAGTACTCACTGCAAACAATCTTATCTCTTCAGAAAAGATTGGCCTTGTGTTCCTATGGTTGTCACTGGAATAGCATATTCATTCCATTGAAAAACACCATTTACTTTTAGTCTTGTTTCTTAATGTTTAAATACTCAGCATGTTCTAATTTATTTTTGTAAACGACTTACTTTTTGTCCTATCAAATGAGCTACAGGCCTACTATTATCTCTGAGAAAAAACTATGCTACTTGTACCATTCATTTCTAAAGGATTTACCTGGTGATCTTGCCCAGGAATTTTGTAGGACACTATTGATTATTTACATTTCAAAGAACATCTGTAATTTGTGCTTTCTAAAGTAAGTCATTCATTATGAGTAAATCAGGAGCCCCACTGTATATAACAAAGGTATAATTGTAAAAATTTGACTTTACCATGATAATAGTATGGTGGTGGTGGGTTGGTTGTTAGATTTCAAAACTATTTTCAATTAATAGTTTTTGATGAGAAAATGAGAACTACTGCATTGTTTCTACTGGAGGCATTTTGCAGCAGTGCTATTGCACACATTGGCCATTTCTTTGATCATCTCCCAAGGAGTACATGTATAGGATGATTGAAATAATGATCTCAGTATAATTTTTAAAACTAATGTAGGGCTGGAGAGATGGCTTAGCAGTTAAGGTGCTTGTCTGTGAAGCCTAAGAACCCATGTTGGACTCTCCAGGTCCCACATAAGCCAGACGTATGAAGGTGAAGCAAGTGAAAGGTCACACATGCCCACTATGTGGCACAAGCTTCTGGAGTTCGATTGCAGTGGCTGAGGCCCTGGTGCACCAGTTCTCTCTCGCTTGCTAAAAGAAAAAGAAAAAAAAAATTTAAAAAACTAGTGTGCTATTTCAACTCTAAGGAAGTATTAGCCAATGATTATATTTGAATTTTATTAGCCATCATTCATGGTGCTTGGATATCTTCTGTTCTGCCAATTTTACTAATAATACATTGACCTCATTTGAAATTGTGCAACTTTTTGGTAAATTTGGACTCCAAAGGCCACATTATAATTGGTATGATTGATTAGGCCAGTGTTCACATCCAGTTCAGCCCATTTCCTACCCTCAAGTACATAAAGCAAGTTTGCATGTGTGTTTAGCTTTATTTAATCATTTAAAAAGCATTTCATACAACCATGCTTGATGATTCAGTGCAATGCCTAGAAGCTGGTATTAAGATATGTTTCTGATCTTCAGGAAAGCTTTTCTGACCCAGTAGGCTGTGAACATTGCCAACAGTTGTAAAGGCAATTTTCCATGAATAACTGTAGATTGATAACTGCACCTGGATTATACACAGCAAAGAAAGTTCACAACATGGCCAGATGAATAGTATATAACATCCTTCAGTTCAAACTCCTTCTAAGAAAGCATAGACATAGCAGACTAACTATGAATACTGAACAGAAAGATATTAATTAGGCTAAAACACAAAACTCATTCATTTAGAATATGAGATAATTGCAAATTTAAAAAAATAGTTTGCCATCCCATACACTACCTGATCTCCAACTATAGCCAAAAAAGAAAATTGAACAATAATTCCATCTTATATTAGCATCAAACTATTGTGAGCTTCACAATGGGCTGAAGGCTGAAAGTAAAATGTCTTTGTTCTTCAGAAAGCAAGTATAGTAGTTTTTTTTAAAGTATAACCTAAAGACTGGAGAGATGGCTTAGAAATTCAGGTGCTTGCCTGTGAAGCCAAAGGACCCAGGTTTGATTCCGCAGTACCCATGTACGCCAGAAGCACAAGATGACACATGTATCTAGAGTATTTTTGCAGTGGAGGCCCTGGTGTGCCCATTCTCTCTATAGATAGATAATAGATGATAAATAGGTAGATAGATTAGATACATAGATAGATATATAGACAGACAGATATGGTGGCAGATATATATATATAGATATATAGATATAGATATAGATATGTAGATATATATATATATATATGTTTAAACATATATATCTTTAAATATAAAGTTTTCCATTAAAATTTTATTATGACATAATTGTAGATCAGAAATGTAAAAAAATAAATCTTGTATATCTTTTCCCAATTTCCCAAACAGTTCTATCAACCCAGTACCATATCACTATTAGTATATTGCTGTTGCTAGTTATAGTCTAGATTCTGAAGTTTTATCACTGCAGGGATCCTGCGTGTTCTCTGTATAGCCACATCCACTTCCCTCTGACCTCCAGCCCTTCTTAGCCTCTTAGCAACCATTGTCTGTCCTCAATTTCTATAATTTTGTCACGTAAAGAATATATCACCTTGGTATGGTGGCACATGCCTGTGAGCCAAGATCTAGGAAAGCTGACGCAAGAAGATCTAAAGACCAGCTTGATTTACATACCAAGACTGTGTCTCATAGAGGCAAACAAAAATTAATATAAAAGTTGAATCAGATAACAACATTTTGGACTTAACTTTTCCAAAAAGTAAAACTATATGGAAATTATTGGGGTGTTCCTCTATCACTGGTCTCTATTGCTGAGTAGTAGTAAGGTGTAGTTTTACCACACTAATTATTCATGAACTGAAACACATCTGGGCTGGGCCTTGATTTTAGCTATGATGAGTAAAGGTGATATGAACTGTAGAATTTAGGTATTTATTTTACTTTTATAAAACTGTTTTTTTATTAGTTATGTATATAGTGTGTATATAGCCATGATGGTACTATCATTAGCCTTCTCCCTGTCCTCCCCCCTTGGGGATTGTGGGTCTTCCATTGTGGAGGTGGCCATCAGTTATGGGGGACAGACAATGTCTCTGTGCATAATGACCCAGCTTACAGCTCTAACAATCTTTCCACCCCTCTTCTGCAAATTTCCCTGAGCCATGTTGGGTTCATTTTAGGTCTATTTCAGTGACAAGGCCTTGGGAGTCTCTGTGTCTCTGGATATCTGATTTCAAATAGGAGTTGAGTGTTCTCTGTGTCTATCTTCTTCACCCTTGTGTTGGTATCAGGTTCACCAAGAAAGCAGCACTCTTGCTCATTTCCCCATTAACTCTATGGCTTCAGCTGGTGCCCTGGTGAGGTGCAATGGGCTGATTCTCTCCTCAGGTTCTGCGTCCATCTGAAAAAGAGAAGCAAATTCTCCAGCAGAGAGTGAGGTCAAGATACATGGACATCCACTGTTATTTTGGAGAGAATTTAATAGGTGTAGGCCCTCTTTTATCCCACTATTGGTTGGACCTTGATATTGGAGAGTGGGCTCATTTTTGGATATGGTTCCAACTTGTTTCCCTGTTCCAGGTATGAGTTCCATTCCACTGAGCAGATCCGTTAGCCAAATCAAGAGCACTTGGTAACCCACCATGGCTGTGTGCCACTATTGCACTTGTGTGAGCATCATATCAGGTTGATTGCTGCTGAGTAGTTTAGACCACGAGTTGCTTAGACAGATGTTGGTTATTTTTCCCCAGTTGCTCATGTAACACCTTCTGGCACTAGACAAGATAAATGTGTGGGGACTGACTGTCTTCCAGATTCCAGCCAGGTCACTCCATGTTCCATGCCAACAGCATATGGTGTCTTTGGCAGTAGGGTCTTACCATTAACCTTTGGTGGGTCATCAAGTACTCTGACAGAAATCTTTCTTCTTTTGGGAAACCTTGTAAGTCTCACTGATCAATAGCTCATTGTGATGTTAACCACATGGTGGTACTGGGAGTTACAGTTCAGTGCCAAGGGAAAAGAAGGAAGAAAAATATAGGTAATATGAAAGAGAAAGAGAAAGAGAAAGAAAGACTAGAAAGAAAAGGGAGTGAGAAAGAGAGAAACAGAAGATTGAGGTTAGTCTTCATCATACCTTCTCCAGGCCCTTGCGATTGAGGTGCTCCCTCTAAGCACCTGATGAAGGTTCGACCTTTTAGTTTGTCTTTCAGGATGTAGGATTTTATGGTACCATTGCCATTTGGGTCCAGTTTTTTGTCCTCCCCCTACCCTTACCCTCCCCTCCTGCCCCACCATCCCTATTGTGTAGTCCTTGAGAAGTTTATTAGGTCTGTCAGCATCTCAGGCAAATTCAGGAGCCACAGATGAGCAAGACAATGTGATGCTTATCTTCCTGTGATTTGGTGAGTTCACTGATAATGATCTTTCCAAGTTTGACCATTCTTCTTCAAATTGCATTGTGTCATTTTTCCTTACTGCTGTGTAGAATTCCATCATGTAGATATATCACATCTTAGTTATCCATTCATCTAATGATGGACATCTAGGTTGATTCCAGCTCTTAGCTATTATGAATTGAGCAGCTATAAATGGTTGAGCCAACATCTCTGATCTGAGGCTTGGAGCTTTTAGGGTAAATGCCCAGTATGGGAATAACTGGGTCTGTTGGTAACTCTATAGTCATCCTTTTTAGGAGTCTCCATATTGCTTTCCATAGTGGTTGTACCAGCTTACATCCCCACCAACAGTGAATGAGGTTCCTTTTTCTCCACAACCTCACCAGCATTTGTTGTCATTAGATTTTTAATGTTGGCTATCTTTACTGGGGTAAGGTGGAATCTCATAGTTGTTTGAATTTGCATTTCCCTGATGATTAGGGATGTTGAACATTTTCTTAAGTGTGTGTTTGCCTTTTGTATTTCTTCCTCTGAGAATTCCCTGTGCAGTTCTCTGCCCCATTTTTTGAGTGGGTTGTTTGACTTTTTATTGTATAGGTAGAACTTAGGTTTTATGTGTACATGTCTACATCTTTGGAATAAATACCTGAGTGCAATTGTTGGGTTAGCAATTTCAAGGGTAATTTTTTCCTAGTTGAAAGATTACAAAATTTAATTATGAGACTCAAGCAGTGGTAATTAGTCACAGCAATCTACTTTGATAACTCTGATGTGTACAAATGCTACTTTTTAAAGAAAGGTGACAAATAATTCAAATTTGATAACATTGTTCAGGATCTACATAAACCCAATTCTGGACATAGTTCAATACACAAAGCAATAATCACTAATAATTAAACCAAAGACAGAATTTCCAACAAAAATTAGTAACAATAAATTGTAGTTTCAAATGTCTAACACTACATTAAAAAGTACTCTATTTTTCCACCTGAGATCAAAATTAAGTTTCCTTTTTCCTATCTAAATCTAGTCTTTAGCATTGAGGCAAGTCTTAATTCACATGATAAACTCTTCCAAAACTTTTTAAATTCTGCTTTAGAAATTCTCATGTGTTAAACTTAGGAATTATTTACAGTTTTTCTTCAGATAATTTTATTAGGTTAACAGACCCATAATGGGACCATAAAACTACTAATAATGTGAAAATAAAAAGGTACTCACTGTACAAAGTTCTTGAATATGCAATATGTATTGGGATCACAGAATCTATGTATATATATGAACCACTGACTTAAGAAATTAAGTTTACATTAAGAAAACCCATTCTATTCTCTTTGGAGCAGAGGTTGCAAAATAATGATGTATAACAAAAATATTATGTATAAAATCTCCAAAACAAAGCATTAGCCTATGTGACAAAAACTGTAACTTAAATTAAAAAAATAGCTGGGTATGGTGATGCATGCCTTTAATCCCAGCACTCAGGAAGAAGAGGTAGAAGGATTGCTGTGAGTTACAGGCCAGCCTGAGATTACATAGGGAATTCTAGCCTGGGCTAGTGTGAGACCTGACCTCAAAATAAAAATAAAATAAACTCAACTAGATCATTATTGTGTTGGGATGGGAAAGTGGGTTTTTGCTGAGGTGATAACCATCTCTCACTCCTTATTCTTGCCCTTTACCAAACTAATCAGAAAGCCAGTTCCAAAGCTGCCTTTCTTATAGCTATCTTTGGCAATGCCTCTTACTTCAAAGCAAAATAGCCTACTAAAGTGAAGAGGATGAAGACACTGTGGAGATGCATAGAAGCCTATCGAAGAGTATGTGATGAGAACAAAAATCCTCTGTGGAAAGCTGAGCAGTAGTCTACCCTCAAAAGACAGAGAAAATAAAAAGGCTCAGAGCCTGTTACTCCTCTGGTCTTTCTTTCATACTGTCTCCATTTAGATGACTGTGAGCCCAAAACTTCAAACTCCGAAAAGTTAATGATAGGAGAAGAAGCTAGAAAACTGAAGAAATGATAAAAGCAGAACAGCAGAAGCTTTAGCAGTCCCTGAGTTTCTGTGCTCTTGTACTGACAATGTCCATACCTTTGTTGGTGTTGGCCTTTCCTGTGATCCGTTGTATATGTTGATTTTGAGCATCATTTTAATTGCCCATAACCAGAGCCATGTCCTTTAGATTTCCAAGGATACTGCCCACTTGAGTCAAGTTTTCTTCCATCTCATCTTCTTTAGCATCATTAGGTATGTGTTTAATGTATCCACTGCTGACTGCTCCTGGGAGTGGGGAGGTCAGCTGAGGCTGACCATTGGTTACTGGGCCTGGTTGCTTCGATACAACACTGCTAGGTGAATTGTCTCCACCATCTCCCCTCGTTGCCTTATAGGCCTTTCCAGACTCAAAGTTCTTTGTTCAATTACAAGGGCATATGCAAAATCCACAGCACGTGTTGAGTTCTGTCAAAGTCTTGTCGGCCTCTCTCATGTCTTTAAATAAAGACAAGGTCCACGCCTTCTTCTATGTGGTTTAATTGTCCCCCTGCTCATCAGGCATGGTGATGGTCTGGATTCCTGCATCCAGAGACTCAATGGCTAAACTCAGGATTCTCCTCATACTTTCCAGAGACTCATCAGTAAGAAAGCTAACCCTTTTCAAGAATGACCATACATAAATATTGCTGTTCCTGCTTTTAAGATTTTTGTCATGTCTTGGTATAAATTTATTTTAATTTATTTTGTTTGGAGTTCATTACTGATTTAGAAGTCTGTGAGGTTTTCAAAAATCAGATTTAGGAACATTTCAGCCATTATTTCACCAAGTACATCCCAGAAGCTGCTTTCTTTCTCTTGTCCATGAGGGACATAAGTGACACAACTGTACGCTCCTCACTCAACAGCATGGGTCCTCGAAGCTCTGCTCATGGCTTTCAGCTGCTTCTCTCTTCCCAGAGAGATTATTCTATTCTTCCATCTTCATACTTTCTGCCTTTTTCCTCTGTCTCTGTTACTATGTACTGGAGTTGTCATATTTTGGTTAATTGCACTTTTTTTCCATATCTAAATTTCCAGATTTTTTTCACTTTGGTTCTTCTTTATAACTTTTATTTCCTGAGATATTCTAGTTGTCTCCCTGTTTTTTAATTCATTGCACTATGCTCATAATTGATTGGTGAAGCATTTGATGACAACTGATGTCAAATATTTGTTGGGCTAAAGAGATTGCTCACTGGTTAGGGCACTTTCCTGCAAAGCCTAATGACCCAGATTTGATTCCCCAGTACCCAGGTAAGCCAGAAGCACAAAGTGACATGCATTTGGAGTTCGTTTGCAGTGAGTGGATGTCCTGGTGTGTGTTTCTCTCTTCCCCAGCCCCCCTCTCTCTTTGAAATAAATAAAAATAAAATGATACTTTTTTTTTAATTTCCACAAAATGAGTATAATTCCCCCATCACACTTTCCCTTACCCTCCTTCTTTGCCCCCCCTTAGTCCTTTTTGTTCCCCTAGATCATTTCATGTCTACAGTCATTTAATATGTACATACATAATTTTATATGACTACATAAAACCTAGGAATAAATGAGAGAAAAGGGCTGGAGAGATGGCTTAGCAGTTAAGGCACCTGCCTGCCAAGCCTAAGAACGCCTGTTCCAATCTTGAGGTCCCATGTTTAGCCAGATGCAAAAAGTGATGCAAGGGCGCAATGCCATACTTGCCCACAAGAGAGCAGACATATCCAGAGTTTATTCACAGTGGCTAAGAGGCTGCTGGCACACACATTCTCAATATTCTCTCTCTCTCTCTGTCTCTCTGTCTCTCTAAAATAAAAAAAATGAGAGAAGACATGACATTCATATTTCTGAAACTGACTATAATTACCTCCAGTTGCATCCATTGTTCCACAGACAACATAACTTTATTCTTGTTTATGACAAAAATGTCCTATTATATGTGTATGTACTACATATTATATAATATAATATTACATATTATATATTATATTACATATATATAACGTTTCCAAATCCATTAACCACTGGACATCCACATTAGTTTTATAACTTAGTGCAGTTGTCAGCTTCAATTGTTGGGATGAATTTCCAAACCAGGCATAGTTATAGAAGAAGAGAATTTGTTTCAAGTTTACAGATCCAGGGGAAGTTCCATAGTGCCAGAAGTTGGCCCACTTTTTATAAGACCAAGCAGAGAGCAAGCCACCAACACCAGTACATGCAAGCACACTTTTGGAACTCCAGGCTAAGTTCAAGCACTTTGTATATCTTTAAACTTGAATTCCAAATCTACCACCACACCCTAGGCCTGGACCCTAGGATCCAACCAGTGACACCTCCTCCAGTCAGGTGGCTGCAGATCTAAATTACAAACTTTAATAAAATCCTGAATGTATTGGGGGCCATCCATTCAAAATACTGTATTTAGCTATGTGGATATTGCTTCAATAAGCATTGATGTGAAAGTAACTATTTTATATCGACTCGAGGTCCTCTGAGTAAATATCCAGAAGTAATGCCGAGTCAAATTTTTATTTTGAATATTTTTTCAGAAACCTCCATATTGTTTTCCATAGAGTGTGACTAGCTTACATCTCCACCAACAGTGTATATGATGAGCTCACTTTATCCACATTCACACCAGCATTTTTCTTTATTGTTCATTTTCTTAATGATTGTCATTCTCATTAGGATATTATGGAATCTCAGTGTAGCCTTGATTTGTATTTCTTTAGTGGCTAGTAAAATTGAACACTTTTTTTAATGTTTATTGACCATTTGTATTTCATATTTTATGAAGGGTATGCTCATTTCATTAGCTCATTTACTGAGTCAGTGTTTTGTGTTTTGTTTTTTGAGTTAATTTTTTATATTCTAGATCTTAATCTTCTGTCAAATGTATAGTTAATAAAGATCTTTTTCCATTATGTAGGCTGTTTCCTTACTCAATTACCTGCTTCTGGGCTAGAGAGATTTCTCAGAAGTTAAGGCACTTGCCAGCAAACCCTAACAATCCAGGATCAATTCTCCAGTATCCACATAAAGCCAGATACACAAGGTGGTGCATGCATCTGGAGCTCATTTGTGGTGGCTGGAGGCCCTGGCATACCCATTCTCTCTGCCTACCTCTCTTCTATCTATTGCAAATAAATAAATATCTAAATTACCTGCTTCCTTTGATATACAGGATTTCACAAGATCCCATTTCCCAATTGTTGGCTTTATTTCCTGAGCCCCTGTTTATATCTTGAGAAGTGTTTTCTACTTTTTCCTCTAATAGCTTCAGAGTTTGGTATCATACATCGAGACATTTGGAGTTTATTTGCATGTAGGGTAAGAGATAAAGACTAAGTTTCACTTTGTTGCATGTGGAAAATACAATTTTCCCAGCACCATTTGATAAACATGCTTCTCTCCAATGTGTATTTTGAGCACCTTGTCAAAACCAAGTTGCTGTAGCTATGTATGGGTTTATGTGGGCCATCTATTCTGTTCCACTGATCTACATGTCTGTTTGTGTACCAGTACCAGCATCACATTTTTGCTACTGCTCTCTTACTTGAGATTTGGCATAGCGCTACCTCCATCATTGTTCTTTTTTCTCCTTATACCTTTCTTAGGTGTGTGTGCAGCATACTTTTATGCATGTTTGTATGTGCGTGCATGTGGAAGCCAGAGGACAACAACAGGTGTCTTCCTCCGTTACTCTCCACCATATATATATATTTTGGAGAGAGACACAGAGAGAAACAGAGAGAGAGGGAGAGGGAGACAGGTAGAGATGGGCATGCCAGCAGCCTCTCAGCTGCTGTGAACGAAATCCAGATGTGTGCTCCCCCTTGTGGTCAAGTGCAGCATTGTGCCCTTGCGTCATGTTGCATCTGGCTGAATGTGGGACCTGGAGATTGGAACCAGCGTTCTTAGGCTTAGAAGGCACGCGCCTTAACCGCTAAGCCATCTCTCCCGCCCTCCACCTTATATATGTTTTTGAGACAGGGTCTCTCGGTGAACCCAAAGTTCTCCAGTTGATCTACACCATCTAGCCAGTAAGTAATCTTCCTGCTTCAGTGTACCCAGAAGTGGGATTGCAGGTGCTTGCCCCCACACCAGACTTTAACATGGGTGCTGGGAATCTAAACTCACATCCTCAGGCCTGCACAGCAAGCATTTTACCCACTTCCTCAGTCCCTCTAGCATTATTCTTTTTGCTCAGGATTGCTTGACTATATGAGATCTTTTTGGCTTCCCAATAAATTTTGAGATATTTTTGTCCTGATTATTTTTTTCTGTTTTTTAGAAAGAAGGGCATTAGAAATTTTTGTGGGGATTGTATTGAATTTTTGGATTGGTTTTGACAAGTTGGAGTTAGCCATTTTAACAATATTGGTTCTTCTGATCCATAAACATGGGAGGTCATTCCATCTTCTAGTGTCATCAGTTTATTTCGTGTGTTTTAATGTTTTCAGTATAGATTTCTTTTGCTTCTTTGTTTTGGTTTATTCCAGTATTGTTTTGTTTTTGTCTTTTCAATTGTGATTGAGATTGTTTCCTTGTTTCTTCCTAAGTATGTTTACTATTAGTTCATAGAATTGCTACTGATTTTTATATATTAATTTTGTTTAATGCTACATTGAGGAAAGTGTCAGTTGTAAGCATTTTCTGGTGGAGTCTTTAGGACCTCCTATGTCTAAAATCATATCATCTACAAATTAGGATTGATCCTTTGACTTCTTCCTTTCCTAAGTAAATCCTTTTACCTGCTTCTCTTATCTTAGTGTTCTACCTAAGACTTTCTGCACTAGGTTCAGTAATAACGGAGGAAGCAGACAGCCTAGGTTTGTCCCTAGTTTAGTGGAAATGATTTCAGGTTTTTGCTGATTAGTATCATGGTGGCTATAGGGTTATTTTATTTAGCCTTTATTATGTTGAGCTATGTTCCCTCTATTTATATATCTTTTTCTTGTCTTTTGACATTAAAGGATGTTGGATTTTTGTCAAAAGTCATTTCTGCATCTGTTGAGATTAATTCTAACTTCAGTCACTGTATTGCTAGCTTCCATTAACTATCATTTTATTGAGATTGAGGTCATCTGTATCCTTGGCTTAAATAAGTTGATTTTTATGATCCTTCCCCTAGGGCTTTGTTGGGAAAGGGATCATTTAGGTGAAATAGGGTTGGAGCACTCAAGTTGAGAGGCAGAGAACTTCATGATTGTCAGTAGCTGAAAGAGGCAAGAGAGCCTCATTGCTGCCCCCAGGTAGCTTTACCTGACTCCACAAGGAATGATTGGCCTCATTATTATTGGGCATTGATAAAAAGTCCTGACTCCCTCCGGGCTTCCTATGACACCATTGCATCAGGGAAGAGATGGATATCACATCATTACAGAGAGAGGTAAGAAGTCTAGATTCCCAAGAAGTCTTCACAGGTCCTGGTGTAGGCACCTACAGAGGTCTTCCTACTTCCCATCAGTCATAAAGGTGTAAGATTCTTCTTGGCCTCTTAGACCCCATAGCCTGGCTAGGGAGAAAAATGTGGTTGCCACACCACTGTACTTGGAAAGTAAGGTTATGACTGTTTTGTTTGTTTATCCTCTGGCATGGGTTGAAGAAGGGGGAATAGTTTGTTAAAAGTCTTTGCCTTGCTAAGCTGCTCCATTCCTAGTCCTTTGAGTAGAGAGAGTAGGCTTTTGTCAATACTTTAATATTATGCTTGTGGGTATTTCTGAATTGTGAGAATCTTGACTGCAAGAAATGGAAGGGAAGGGGGGAAAAGGGGGGGGAGGGAGGGGAGGGGAGGGGAGGGGGGAGGGAGGGGAGGGGAAGGGGGAGGGAAGGGAGGGAAGGGAAGGAGGAAGGGAGAAGAAGGAGGAGTTCATCCCATGCCCTTCCTTAACTCTCAAGTTCCTTGGCAGATCTGCCTCCTTTTCCTCTTTCAGAATTTCTTTGTGTATAACACATCTATAAGGCCCATGGGTTTGAGTTATACTTAGTAGAAGATATAAGTAAAATCCTCTCACTATTCTATCTTCCTGGAAACAGAATTTCAAAATACAATATTTTAAACACTAAGGTTGTTCCAGTTTAGATTATGACAATTGAATCTCTCTAACCACTTGCCCAAAGGTTTCAGTTTCTTTTTATCTATTAACTTCTAAGTGAATTTCTGAGACATACAATCATAATTTGGTTTGTGGATGAAAAAAAAAAGAATTTTAATCTTATTTAGCTATGGATAGAAAAATATCATTTCCTTTCTGTCAGTAATGATATCAAGATGATATATAATTTGCTAGCAGGTGAATTCAAAGTGAACAAATCACATTAGATATATGAAGGTGAAACGATGAATGAGAATAAAAAGATTTAGACTCAGCTCTACTATGAGTGCCAACTAGTAGGCATCCCGAATAATTTGGGTTTTTTTATGTGGGTAATTGTGCATTTGTGTAGTATAATGCCACATGAACATTCCATTATTATTTTAGCCATATTTAAAGAAAGAACAAAAATCATAAAAATAATTTCATTTTAATTGCAGGAATTCAGACCTCCATTAGTAATTCAAGCTGTTATTCTCTACATTGTGCCCCATTACATCTCTTCAAACAGCCAGAACACCCTGAACTGAGCCCACTTCCTTCTCCCTGAGCATTCTCCACATTGTCCAGCTCTTCTCCGAGCCCCTCTTAAACACTTCCCCACCCCCACATCTCCTATGTCCCTCCTATTCCCTCTCAAAACCTTTCTGTCTCTGTGGGATTTATTTTAAATATAACAATGTATATCCACCCCTGGGAATGGACTACCAGCTCCTGGGAGATAAAACACTCTTACTCAGTCTTAAAGAATGAATTAGTGGGCTGGGCAGATTTCTCTTTGGCAAAGGGACTTTCTTGCAAAGCCAGTTGGCTCAGGTTCAGTTGCCAAATTCCCACATAAAGCCAGATGCACACAGAGGCACATGCATCTGGAATTGGTGTATAACAACAAAAGACCCTCCTGGCTTGCCCATATATTCTCTCCCCCAAACAAATAAATCAAACTATTTTTTTGAGTAAAGAATGAGTTAAGGGCTGGAGAGATGGCTTAGCGGTTAAGGCGCCTGCCTCCTAAGCCTAAGAACATTGGTTCCAATCTCCAGCAGTTTCAATCTCCAGGTCCCACATTCAGCCAGATGCAGTGACACAAGGGCACAATGCCGCACTTGACCACAAGGGGGTGCACACATCTGGATTTAGTTTGCAGCAGCTGAGAGGCTGTTGGCGTGCCCATCTCTGTCTGTCTTCCTCTCCCTCTCTCTCTCTCTAAAAAAAAAAAAAGAATGAGTTATGATTACTCCAGGTATAAGGCTGGAGTAAGGAAGGAGGAGGTATATAGAATTAGCATTCTCTGTTGGCAGAGAGAGGAAAAGAGTTAAGGAAAGAAGAGAGGAGGAGGAATCCTGCTGCTTGTGACCAACTAACAAGAGATGGCAGAAAATGCAGCTAAAAAGAAGCTAGGTATCTCTTCAGGGAAGAGTCAAGTTCTCTGAAAGTTGTATGCTTTTGCTGGGGTGCTCTTTAAACATGTTGTATAGATAAGCAGCCATTGGCTACACATCAGTGGCTGCTGACTCTGCTGCTAATCTGCCTACTTCTGCTCTCGTATGAAGTCCCCAAACTTTCACCAGACACAATGACTGAATGTCATCTGAACACAGTACATAGTTTCCTGCTTGGTGATCTCATGTGGGAATACAAGTCTCATGTTACTTGACCTGTATTAAAAACTCATACATGGGGCTAGAGATATGGCTCAGAGGTTAAGGCCCTGCTGGCCAAGTGGGAGCACCGTGGTTAGATTCTACAGTACCTACTTAAGCCAGGTGCACAAGGTGGTGCACATGTTTTGAGTTTGTTTACAGAGGCTGGAGGCCATAGAGTGCTGCTTCTCCCCCCACCTACTTTCAAATAAATAAATAAATAAAGGTTTTTTAAAAACTCATACATGTTCTTTCAAGGGCATCATGGTATTCATGAACCAAACATGAATATGTCCAATTTATTGCTTGTCACTTATAAAATTTTCTCCCTTCCTCTAACAACTTACCAAAACTGACTTCAAATATGAAGGATGTTTGTCCCTTCTACAAGATGGCAAATCCTTCAAGGCTAAGACTCTGACTGGTCAGGGTCAACTTTGTCCTTTAAAGAACACATGGCAATGTCTGAAGATATTTTTCATTGTCTCAGTGGTTGACTGTCTGGAATGTATGGTGCTAAACCATAATAGCCTCCACCACAAAGAACTACCCAACCCGACATGTCAGCGGTACCAAGATTGAGTTCCCATGGCAGTCCATGTAGCAATTAGCAAAGTTGTACGTTATTAGAAGCATCTGAGATTGTTTGAAATGATCTGAAATCCTTTTCTACAGGTAATTTTGATAAATTGTTTAAAAAGTTAAAATTAAGTTAGAAAGAAACATATTAGGTGTAGGAAAATTAGAAGATAGCAGAGTTTATGAATCTTGATGAATTTGGGGAAAACAATTTACCATTTGTATTTAGAGGTGAACAATTTAAAATCTAAAGTTCTCTTAATCAGCAAGCTTTTATACTGGAATGCAGAAGGATTTACCTTTTTATCAAAGCTGCTCCCCTGGTAGTTAGAGGATGCAACTGAATGCAATTATAAGATCACTGATAAGCAAGATGTGGGTCTTCAGCTGCATTCAGGGAATGTACACTTAATAATCTTGAATCTAGAAGCACTTTAATGAGGAGTTTAAACCGACTCACCCTGAATCTCTAAATTTATCAATACTTGTTACCTGTATTTTCATTACAAAGTAATGAAGTGATGAGTAAGATTCCAAAGGAAAATGTGTAATTAGGAAAAATTTGCTTTACAAATAATTCAACAAGTACTTAAAGCTTATCAGAAGAGTCGAACTATTGACATACAAGTACAATTTAACCACATATAGTGGAGGCTTAATGTTGATGGAAAAGAGGAGTCAATGGCAACACCCAAGGGATTTAACCAAACTCATAGCTCATTAACGAGCTAAAGCCAGATCCAAATGTCAGTGACAAAGTACCCATCAGCCCAGGCCATGTAGTGAATGGAGCATTCCCATGGCTCCTGGGGGATCAATGATGAGCACACCCCAGTGTAGTTTCCATGAAACATTCAAATCACTCTATGATTCAGTTCTTTTTATTGTTAAAGTTCTAAGTTAGCATTCAAAGGAAAGGATTTCACTGTGGCATTTTCATGTGTCATTTGACATTGTTCTAAATCATCCCTCACTCCAATTACCCTCCATGTAGGCCCCTTGCTTCTGCTCCCACTGCCAGGTTCCCTTCTTTTCCCCAAATAGAACCACTTCTATTTTCATGTCACATGGAATCTATTACCTTTACTTTTCCCCTTTATAAAGATTTCTCCCACACATTTATAATCCCCTTTCTAGTTTTATGGCACACACACACACACACACACA
Source organism: Orientallactaga sibirica (assembly GCA_036365145.1). Taxonomy (NCBI): domain Eukaryota; kingdom Metazoa; phylum Chordata; class Mammalia; order Rodentia; family Dipodidae; genus Orientallactaga; species Orientallactaga sibirica. The sequence continues at coordinate 9,204,337 of JAEOAD010000240.1, forward strand.
AATACACATACATGTAATTTTAAATCTAGGTTCCATATATGAATGAAAATATCATAAAATGTCTTTTGGGATCTACCTTATTTGGCTTAACATAGTTTTTCAATTCCATCCATTTTTATGTAAATGACATGATTTTGCTGCTCTTTATATCTGAGGGAAATTCCATTGTGCAAATGTATTATTTTCTTTATCCATTCATCTGTTGACAGACATCTAGGATGTTCTTTTACTCACCTGCTGTGCATAGTGCTACAGTAAGTGTGCATGTGATACTTTGTTTTAGAGTTCTCCATATATAGACCCAAATCACTATAAGATTTTGATTAGTCAAATAAAAATCTTTGCTAAAGCCAAATAGCAAACTCTAGGTTTAACTAGACTCAATATTCTGAACATAAGTGCCTTTCCCATAAAAACCCAATGATCCTAATGACTCTATTATATAAGGGAATAGTCCTTGCTATCATTATTTTGTTGCCAACAGCAATAAATAATTCAAAGGAAAATATGCTGATTTGATGACTTTTCTAAATTATTTTTAAAAATAAGACTGTCAGTATAGCATGAGTAGCATCCTCATTTAGCTTTCTAGAATCTGTGTTGGTTCAGACAGTACACATAGGAGTATTAGAGCAGAAAATGTACACGCCCTGTCATCCAAGATCCAAACTGAATACCCTTTGAAGAACATGCTGTACAGCTCTCCCCCAAGGCTCTCTCCCCATGTGTTACCACACCACTTCTTCTTTTGCTCTCTCAGCATGACTAGTTTTACTCCTTGCCAGTTCTCTTTGGGAGACAGCTACGATCTTACAGAACACTTTCTTTCTCAAGTTCAAATTAAATATTTTTAAGTTTATTTGTGTGTGGGTGCGCACATGCACGCACGTATACATGCATGCCACAGCATGCCTGTGGAGGTCAGAGAACTACGTCAATGTATCAGTGCTTCACTTCCTTTGAGACAATATCTCTTACATCTGCAAAGGAACTGTCAGACTGCAGAGCAACATCAGACTAGCTGGCCCACCAGCTTCAAGCTTTGGGTTCTTACAGTTCTACCTCCCACAATAGACTGATTGGAATCACAGATGCTTCTCTACTTTTCATCTAGCTTTACATGGGTGCTGGGAAATTAAACCCAGGTTATAAGGCTTTGAAAGCAAGTGCCTTTAACCACGGAGCCTTCTCCCCTGCCCCAATTCAACATTTTCAACCTACCTTATATTTGGATGTCTTTTGGTCTCCAACTAGTTCTAAGTATTAAAGTCTTAAAATTTTCTACCCAGATATTATAGGAGACCACTGTTTGCTAATTAGAAACACCTTCATTAATGCACCTTTCTTCTCTATACTTTGGCTTCCTGACTGAAGACTGTAGTCTTTCCTAATGTCCCCTTCCTCACACTAGATATAATCCTGGGGGACAAGACTTAGCCAGGCCAATGCCTGGCTGAAATGTCACCATGGATAATGATCACTGCTCTGAGGACATACCTTTGATTTATTTAAAGCCAAGATACAGAACCAACCTAAATGTTCATCAACAGGTGACTGAATTAAGAAAAGTGATGCTTATACACTATGCAATTCATCCATAAAAAATGAAATAGTGTTATTTGCTGGAAAATGTAGAGAAATGGAGATCATTATGTTAAATTAAAATAAGCCACTCAGAAAGACATAGTATACATTATCTCTTGGAAAGTCAAACTATCAAATTTTTCTTCTCTGCAAAATCTATACATCACTTTGTATGATCATGTGGTTTTTTTGTATATTGTGTGTATACACACACATATATGTGACAAGGAAGCAAAAGGAGAACTATTTAAGAAACAGAAAGTGAGGGATAGGGGTCAGTAGGAAGGGGCAGCAGTGGTAGGAGTCAAAAGAGAGGAAGGGACAATGATAAATACACAGGAAAAAATCTCAAAATGAAACCCATTGTCCTGTATAATAACAAAATGTAATGATAAAAGTATTCATCAAAGCTGTTTGCTTTGACTAAAAAAAAAATTATCAGTAAATTATATTCATTTGTTTCCTTCTTTTGGGATCAGAATTTAGTTAAACATTATACTACTGGGACATAGGAGTACATAACCATTCAGTCTTGAGTATAGATGCCAAATGACTCTGCTCATCATTCACAGGCACAAATTTTGGAGAGCAAGAACTTTTGTGACCACTGTGACCTTTCTATAGTATGTTACAGAAAGGGTGATGTGACGAGTACAATCCCAAGTTCAGTGCATTGTGAAGACACGCCTCATCTACTACCTAGCTCAAATACTTCTCTATTACATGTCATCCTAATTATGCCCACAATGCCCTAGTCCCTCTTATAGATCCAAATAAGACTTTTCTAACATAGCACATAAACTTCTTGACATTTATCCTTCAAAGAACTTTCTGGTGGTCAGGAGAAGTTCAGATTTAGAAATCTAGACTCTGACCTAAGAAGAAGCATTTTGGCATAAATGTAAATGTTAAATCCATTCATGAATGGTCATAATTCTTTCTTTTCTTTTCTTCTTTCTTTCTTTCTTTCTTTCTTTCATTCTTTCTTTCTTTTTTTGTACTGTCTCACTCTAACCAAGGATGACCCGGAATGTACTATGTAGTCTCAGATTGGCTTTGAATTCATGTTGATCCTCCTACCTCTGCCTCCCAAGTGCTGGGATTAAAGGCATGCACCATCATGACTGGCTTCAGTTCTTTTCTTTTTATTTTACCTAAAATAATTCGTTTTAGATTACCTTGAAATTAGTAAATCATACACATAAGCAGTAGATAAAAAATAAAGCAGTATTTATTCATGAAGCAGATTGATATCATTGGAATCAAAACTCCACAGTGGAGTCAAGATCCAATGGGATGAATGATATTTGAGCCCTGAATCTGACCATAAACAGTTTGCCCTTGAGAAGCCAGTTGGCTTCTGTTGCCCTTACAAGATGTCTAAAGCACCTCTGTTTTGTTTCAGCTGGCGGGGTTCATCTATGCCTGTTATGTTGTGAAATGTATAACTGAAGAGGAGGACAGCTGTAAGTATTAAAACTCCTTGCTATTTCTCTGAAATACAAAGCTTCTCCTTTTCTGCTTCTTGTCTAGTCTTCTTGCCCCTCAGACAACACACTAGCTGAATAGGAAATAAGCTTTTGGCACCAATCAGGCTAAAATATTTTTCATAAAAGATTCAGCACATTGAAGAAAAGGAGAAGCAATCATTTTGAAAGCATGTTTTCCCCTTTTTATTGGAAGGTATTTTAAAAATCTATTTTTCTTATAACAATTTTGGTAGGAAATATGGAAGGGAGACTAGAGACAGAAGGGACGTTCAAACACAGTTAACGTGGCTTTTTTTTTTTTTTTTTTTTTTTTTTTTTTTTTTTTTTTTTGGTTTTCCGAGGTAGGGTCTCACTCTAGCTCAGGCTGACCTGGAATACACTAAGTAGCTTCAGGGTGGCCTCATACTCAAGACAATCCAAGGCGATCCTTCTACCTCTGCCTCATCAAGTGCTGAGATTAAAGACGTGTGCCACCACGCTTAGCTGTTTTCTTTTTTGTAAGCCACTTACTGAGTATTGATAATTAATCCATTTCACTGAGCCCTACAAATCTCAACAATCAATAATTTGTTAACAGCTCAAACTTCTTCCAAGAATTGACTTCAGTTAGCTCAGGAATTTGTCTGGGGGAAGATGAATTCACATGTTCTGTGTTCCTACAATGAGATATAGATTATGGCCAGAACTTCAGCACTGGGTAGACCTGCTTGATCCTGAATTTGGATACTGGGCCTTTCACACGAACCCCAAAGTGGCATCATTTTCCTCTCCTCTCACAACATACATAGACTGTCCTGAATTCCTTGTCCCTACTCTACTTAGGAGCCTCTGGATTTTTGCTTTGATGTGTGTTGAGTATCCTCAGTGGCTCTCGCCTTCACCCTGGTGCTGATTGTCTGGCTCACCATGGAAGCACTACTCTTGCTCATCTCCCCAGTTCCTCTATGGATTTGCCTGGGCCCTGAAATATGAGGGGTGGTTTATGTCCTCGGGCCTCGTTACTTTCTGAAAAAGAAAAACAGATTCTCCAATGAAGAGTGAAATCAGAATAGGTTAAATTGGTTAAGTGTTATTAATTTAAGGAGATTTTGATAGTTGTAGCCCCTCTTGAAGCCGAAGACTAGTGGGAGCTTGTCATTGGAAAGCAGGATCTTTGTCTCCCTGGGCTTCTGACCTGTTTCCCAGTTGTAGATAGGGGCTCCATTCCACTGAGCAGATCTCTTAATCAGAAAGCTATTGGTTATCCACCAAGGCTGTGTGCCACCACTGCACTGGTGTGTACTTCTTGTCAGGCTGGTCACTGCTGAGTAACTTACACCCCCGCTTGTTAACACCATTGCTGAACACGTTCCCCTAGTAACTCATGTACTTCTTTCCAGAATTAGATGGGTTGTCTGGGGGCTGTCTCTCTATCAGATTCCAGCCGGATTTCTCCCTAATTCTGTGTCTGTAGCATAAGGGTCTCCAGCAATAGTGTTTTACCTTTTACCTCAGGCAGGTAATCAAGCGCTTTGACAGAAACCTGTCATGTTTTGGGGGACCTTGTATGTCTCTCTGATCAACATCTCAATGTGGGTAGCACCACTTTCTGGTACTGGGAGTTACAGGCCAAAGCCAACATTTTTTAAGATTAGGCTTTATTCCTCCCTCTCCAGAAGCTTTCTTTTGAGACACTCCCTATACTTATGTTGTGGTTTAAATCTTTTAGTCTACCTCAAGGAGAAAGGTTTCTATGGTATCTGTTCATTTTGAGTTTAGATTTTTGTTTATTTCCTTACAACTTCCCCTTGCTGTTTTCCCAAACCTTTCCATTCCTATTGCCTGGGCCTCAGGTTGTCTGTCAGGTATGCCAGCAACTCAAGCTGGCCTATGTTAGAAACTGCAGATGAGTGAGAACATGCAGAATTTGTCTTTCTGTGATTATGTGCATTAGCTGAGTATGATCTGTTCTAAGTCCATCCATTTTCTTACAAATTGCATTTTGTAAAATAAATTTTTATTTTGAGGTGGGGAGAGAATGGGTGCACCAGGGCCTCCAGCCACTGCAAAGAAACTCCAGATACTTGTACCACCTTGTACAGCTGGTATACATGGATCCTGGGGAATCAAACCTGGGTCTTTTGGCTTTGCAGACAAGGGCCTTAACCACTAAGTCATCTCTCCAGCTCTCATTGTATTGTTTTTTTCTTACTGCTGAGTAGAATTCCATTGTGTAAATGTACTACAACTTTGTTATCCATTCGTCCAAAGATGGGCACCTGCATTGATTCCAGTTCTTAGCTATTATGAATTGAGCAGCTGTAAACATGGATGAGCAAACATCTCTGTAGTGAAGCATGGAGCATTCAGGGTAAATGCCCAGTAAGGGAAAAACTAGGTCTGTTTGTAGGTCTATGCTCCTCTTTTTCAGGAATCTCCATATTGATTTCCATAATGGTTGTTCAAGTTTGCATTACCACCAACAGTGGATGAGAGGGTTCTCCACATCTTCACCAACATTTGTTGTCATGTGATATTTTAATGATTCCATCCTTATTAAAGTAAGATGGACTCTGCTGGTTGTTTTAATTTGCATTAACCTGATGGTTAGGAAAGTTGAATATTTTCATAAGTGTGTATTATCCATTTGTATTTCTTTCTCTGAGAACTACCTATTCAGTTCTCTACCCTATTTTTGAGTGGGTTGTTTGACTTTTTTATTGTTTAGTTTTTTTGAGTTCATTGTAAATTCTAGATATTAGGCCTCTGTCAATGGAATAGCTGGCAAAAATTTTCTCCCATTCTGTTGTTAGTACATTGTCTCTGCTTATGGTATGTTTGTCTGTGCAAAAGCTTTTCAGCTTCATGAGATCTGATTGGTTGAGTGATTGTTTAATTTCCAGGGCTACTGGAGTATTGTTCAGGAAATCCTTCCCCACGCCTACTTTGTGAAGAGTTCCTAATACTTTTTCTTCCAGTAATTGAAGAGTTTCAAGTCTTATACTGAGGTCTTTAATCCGTTTGAAATTGATTTTTGTGTATGCTGAAATGAGTTAGTCTAGTTTCAGTTTTCTACATGTGATCATCCAATTTGTCCAACATTATTTGTTGAAGATGCTGTCTTTTCTCTAGTGTACATTATGGACACCTTTGTCAGTCATCAAGTAGCTGTAGCTACTTGACCTAAGGGCTGTGTCTTCAATTCTGTTCCATTGGTCTCTATGTCTGTTTTTATGTCAGTACCATGCTGTTTTTGTTACTATGGCTTTGTAGTATAGCTTTAGATCAGGTATGGTGATACCTCCAGAGGTGTTTCTTTTGCTGAGGATATTTTTAGATATCCAAGGCCTGCTGCCATTCCATGTGAATTTTGAGATCATTTTTTTTCTATCTTGGTGAAGAATTGTGCTGGAATTTTTACTGCTATTTCATTTGGTGGAACATTGGAGGTCTTTGCATCTTCTCATGTCCTCATCAATTTCTTTCTTGAATGTTTCTATGATTTCATTATATATGTGTTTCACATCCTTGGTTGATGTTATTCCAAGGTATTCATTTTTTTTGTGTGTCTGGCTATTGAAAATGGGACATCCTCACTGATTTCCTTCTCTGTGTATTTGTACTTTACATATAGAAAGGCTACTGATTTGTGTTTACTGATTTCGTATCCTGCCAGTTTGCTGAAAGAATTGATCACCTTTAGAATTATTGAGGTGGTGACTGTTGTGTCACCTATGTATAGGATCATGTCGTCTGCAAATAGAGCTAATTTGACTTCTTCCTTTACAACTTGTATCCCCTTATTTCTTTGTCTTGTCTTATTGCTTGTGCTAGGTCTTCTAGTACTATATTGAAGAGCAGTGGTGAGAGTGGATATCCCTATCTTGTTCCTGATCTCAGTGGAAACTCCTTGAATCTTTCCCCATTAAGTATTATCTGGGCTTTAGGTGCTTTATATATAGACTTTATCACATTGAGATATAAACCGTCCATGCCTATTCTCTCCAGCGTTTTGATCATGAAGTGGTGTTGTATTTTGTCAAAGGCCTTCTCTGCATCAATTGAGATGATCACATGGTTCTTACAGTTAAGATTATGTGGTGTATTATGTTGACTGATTTCCATATGTTAAACTATCCCTGCATCCCAGGGTTGAATCCCTGCTTGATCGGGGTGGATAATGCTTTTGATTGTTGCATTTGGTTTTCAAAGATTTTGTTCAGAATCTTTGTATCTAAGTTCATCAGAGATATAGGCCTATAGTTTTCTTTTCTTGTATTTCTGTCTGGTTTGGGATTAGGGAGATGCTAGCTCCATAAAAGGAGTTGGGGAGCACCCCCTGCTCTCCAATTATGTGAAACAGCTTGAGAAAAAATGGTTTCAGTTCTTTCATGAAGATTTCATAGAATTTGGCTGAGATTTTTCTTTTGAGGGAGGTTTTTGATTACCTTTTCAATCTATGGATGTGATAGGTTTGTTTAGGAGATTAATCTGCTCTGGGTTTAGTTTTGGTAGGTGGTACGTGTCTAGGAATTCATCCATTTCTTCCAGATTATCCAACTTTGTGGAGTAGAGGCTTGGGAAGTATTTCCTGATGATTATTCCAATTTCATTGATGTCTGTTGTGACCTCTCCCTTTTCATTTATGATTTTGTTAATTTGAAACTTCTCTTTTTTTTTTTTTTTAACATAAGGTCAAATTTGCCAAGAGTTTATTAATACTGCTTTTTTTTTTTCAAAGAACCAGCTCTTTTTTTCATCAATTTTCTTAATTGTTTTCTTAGTTTCCCTTTCATTAATTTCTGCTCTGATCTTGATTGTTTCTTTCCATCTGGAGCTCTTAGGGTTGGATTCTTCTTGTTTTTCCAATGCCTTTAGGTGGATGGTTAGGATATTAATTTGAGATCTCTTTGTCTTTGTAATGAAGACATATAGCACAATGAATTTTCCTCTTAGGACCACTTTCATTGTGTCCCATAAGTATTGGTAAGTTTTGTTTTCATTATTGTTCAATTCTAGGAATTTTACAATTTCATTTTTATTTCTTCCACAATCCATTCATTGTTTAAAAGTGTGTTGTTAATCCAGGCATGATGGCACACTCCTTTAATCCCAGTACTTGTGAGGCATAAATAGGAGGATGGCTGTGAGTTCAAGGCCAGCCTAAAACTACATAGTGAATTCCAGCTCACCCTGGGCTATGGCAAGAGCCTACCTCAAAAAAACTAAATAAATAAATAAAAAATAAATAAATGGAAGGGTGTTTCTAAGTCTTCAGGATCTAGTGAAATTCCTGATCTGACTTTTATTGTTAATTTCTAGCTTTAAAACATTGTGATCTGACACAAATTCCAGTGACTATGTCTTAGAAAATTCTGAACTTCAAATTTTTGACAATACTATTTGATAAGCTAATAAACTTTTCCAAAAAATCTTCCAAAAGCAATATGTATGCCTTTTTGTGTACTTTTCTTATCTGCCTTTATTAATTCAAACGTTTAGAAGACATCCTATGAACATGTTTTCTAATTGTAGTATTATTGCTTAGTAAAATATTTATTTTTAGATCTAAGTTAGACAACACTCAACTTAGAAAGTCATGGATCTAGTGAATAGCATAAGGAGATATCTATCCTGGCTGGTTCTGTGTTCAATGACTTTAAATTAGGTTCATTTATTTATAGTCATTCACAGAGACAATTAGGAGTGTTTGTTAAATGGAATAGCTTGGCCTGATATTTTTCATATATTATCATTTTATTGGGCCCTTACCTGCATGCTTACCTAAAGAGACTGTCTAGAAGTCTGAATTTCAGTGCTCTTACATTTAAAAAGGGCTGAAATTTCTAATTTCTGGTAATTACAAAGAAAATTATCTTAATCTTTAAAACTCTTGTGAAAGATTTTTAAAAAGTGCTCTCAGCTTAAAGAATGAGAGGAGTTTAATATATATGCAAACATTGATGGGATGACTCTATTATTCCTGCTATGAATTTGCAATAAAGCATTTTAATAGAAATATCGTGGTAAGAGTAGGTGCTAGCTATTTGCTTGACAAATTAGCTATTTGAATTCATAAGAAGATAGTCTTGGTTCTGTAACTTGTGGTGAGAATGGGCTAAAGAGATAAGACCCAGAAAATAACAGCTGGGTAAATACAGCAGTCTTGGAGCTATTTGGAAGGTCAGTTCTGGACCTCGGCCTCAGGGCAGTGAAAACACCCAGCAGAACAGTATAAAGAGTCAGAAACCTCCAAGGGACCATGTTACCATACATACAGATCCTACATCAAAGCATAGAGGCTACACTGTACAAAATAGGGCAGCATATAAATGAGAGGAGCATATAAAAATCAGAAATGTATGACTTACAGTTGTGGGAAGTAGAAGTCTAAGATCAAGATGGCTGAGGACCTGGGGTCTAGTGAGGCCCCATTTCCTGGTTCATTGCGAGCCTCTTCTTGCTCTGTCCTCTCTTGGAAACAGACAGGCATCTCTCTGGACCTCTTTCCAGAGGACACTAAGCTCTGCACTCAACCCTCATCACCTGCGCATCTCCTAAATCTCCACCACACTAGGAACTGAAGAAGCCTTCAGATCACACAGACACTGTAATGCACCTTTTCCTTCCAGTGAAAAAGCCTCATCTTTGAAGTCCTCGTGTTTGACCCTTTTCTGGTCTAAGTCAGACCCACAGCCTGGCAAGTTTGCTGGTTGCACAAACAGGACACCACTGCCATCTGCTGTGCCTACTGCACTAGGACACCCAGTCCTTCTGCGGAGAACCCACAGAGAAAAAGATGTAGATCCTCTTCCCTGTATGAATCCTAGGGCTGCCATGGTAACACACTGTGGACTGGGAGGCTTAAACAATGAAAACCCAATTTCTCAGTTATAGGGTCTGAAAGGCAAGATCAAGTTCTTGGCAAGGTGTTTTGTCCCAGCTTGTAGGGCCCTTTCTCAAAGTCTTCATGAGGTCTTTTCTGTTTCTTTCTTGTTTTATAATAATCTCCAGTCTGTTGGATTGGAGGTTTTACCTGATGAGTTTATTTAGTCTTAATTGGCTCTGAAAGGACCTATCTCCAAATCTTCTTAGCATTTTAGGCCTTCAATTTATTGATCGGGAGAGGAGGGCACAAGACACAATCCAGTTCATATCACAGCACATTTGAACACCCACACATAGGAAATGTTCAATGGTTACACAGAGTAAGCCCAGCCCTAGCTTACTGACCTGGCACATGCTGTGGATAAAGGATTCACGGTGGTAACACTGCCCAGGCCGGCTACATGCGCACTGCACCCAGGCAGGACTACCCAAACCAAGACCTTAGACCTCTGCCCCAGACACACTTGGCCTTAACCCTGAACACAGTGTGGAAAGGTCATTCATATTAGTGTCTTCATGTTTGTTCAGTAATCTGTCCTAGGAGAGAGACTTCCTCAGGAAGGCATGCATAGTCATATCATTGGAGTGGCTGATCTCTTCAATAAGTCATCCATCATGGGCCATGCTGAGTTTTCCTTGTGGGTCCAAGTCCTTTGTATTCTACTCTGTTCTCTTTGATAATATTCTGTACACAAAATGAAACTTGGAGACACTCCCAGTCTGTGGTGTCTTTTATCATATGTAGGTCTTCTCTCTCACATAGTCTCCCCTGAACAGCACTAGGATGCCCTCTTAGTAACAAAACTAAGAATTTATCTTTATATTTCATTGATTATTATAAAACATCATAGAAAATATCACTCACGTATGATAAAGAAAGCCTATCATGATATGACTTCTCAGCTTTTATTATGTTTTCTTTCACAACACATGTCCATTAAGTATAACTAAATATTGGTCCTTGGGCAAATAAATTCATTTTTTTCTAAGTCATGTTAATCTTCTATATTGGTAGATTCCTCATTTACAGATCCAACCAACTGAAGATGAAATTGAGGATAAAAGATTGCATTTGTATGGAATATGTCCAGACTTTTTTGTTCTTGTGAATATTTCTTACACAATATAGCATAGCAGTGATTCCTACAGCATTTACATTGTAGTAGATACTACAGCTAATCTATAGCTTACTTAAAGTGCACTGGAGGATGTATGGGGATTGTTTGAAATGCTTTTACTTTTTATCTAAAGGCCCCAAGCATCCATGGTTTTTAGTATCCATAGGAAGGTCCTAAGCACCTCCATGAATAAATACAGAGGGATGTTGTAGTCACTGTCTTCTCTAATAGAAATGTAATATATTTGCAAATGTTATTAACTATTGGAATCACCTAGAAAGTGATGTGGAATGTCATTTTAAAAATAATAACCTATGGGACTTATTCTGAAAGCAATATTAGAAAATGAATTCTAGCTGTTTAAACTTGGAGTTCAACACATGAACATACCCACCAACCAAGCTCAAAGGAATGAAATCCTGTCCTGAATTCTCCAAAATCAAATGGCCTAGGGATAAAAGTCACAATTGATTTATAGACTCTTTTATTATAAAACCACAGAAAATTATTCACTTCTCTGAATAATTTTCTGTTATTTTTATTTGATGTTAATTCTAAAGCCTGACATACTACCATCTCTGTGGAACTCCCTTATGCATGTCTCTCTACTTGTCACCGTTCTCCAGCTAGTGGGGATCACCAAGGTTGAATGTAGTTTTTTGAAAGTAGTCATATACTACCACCTACAGAAAGGCTAGATGTGGAAGCATTTTCATCTTGCACAGGAATGAAGATTTGTTGAAGAAAGTACAGAAAATACAGATGAAAAATACAGGGGGGAAAAAGGAATAGCTAAATGACCCCATAACTAAGTCCTGATCCTCAATTAATATAATCATATGTTATATATCTCCTGATTTTTTTTCATTTCTTCCTTTCTTTCTGTCAATCATCGATCATTTTACTTCTGTGGTATATTTTGCTTTATAACTTCAGCTTTTTTTTCTTGTTATTTTAAGTCAGTTTCTTAAGGACCTTAGAGATGGCACTAAGTTCAGAAAAGATGCACAGTTCTTGAGAGCCTGGTTGACAAGGAGAATTGTGAGAACAGAGTGTTTCACTGACTGAGCATCGTACTCCAGCAAGCAAGTGAAATAACACATTGTTAGTACATGTTGTTTTATCATCTCTTAATAGCAACTGTTTAAGGAACTTAAAGGCGACAAAGTAAATTAATCTTGTCTGCATCTTTCAACTTCCTATCAAACCAAAACTTTCTATTTCTTTCCTCATCTCTGGACAGAATGACATATTATTAAAAGCTAATAATCCTTACTTTGAATCCTTCCAATATGTAGCCATGGTCTGCAGAATCCTAGCAGGATCACAATAAAAGCTGTTACCTTCCTTCTTTTCCACTTGTCCAAAGTGCAGGAGTTCTGCGTTTAAGTTGGTAGCTTTTTATTATGCCTAAGATTTCTTCTGAATAATGAATTCTTCAGGCTTCAAAATGAGGGGAAATGTTATCTGTGCTCTATTTAAACACCTTTATTTTATTTTTATTTATTTTATTTTTTTGGAGAGAGACACAGAGAGAGACAGACAGAGAGACAAGGAGAGGGAGACAGAAAATGGGCGCACCAGCAGTCTCTCAGCTGCTGTGAATGAAATCCAGATGCGTGTGCCCCCTTGCGGGCAAGTGTGGCATTGTGCCCTTGTGTCACTTTGCATCTGGCTAAATGTGGGACCTGGAGATTGGAACCGGGTTCTTAGGTTTAGCAGGCAGGCGCCTTAACCGCTAAGCCATCTCTCCAGCTCTAAACACCTTTATTTTATAAAGCCAGAAAGATGAAATCATTTGCTCACATCCATGAACTCCCCACCTCCAGTGTGGTACTGCTGGCACTCTCAGGTACAGATGCCATCAGGATCCAAGGCATCTCATTCCCTGCTTTGTCCTCAGCGTCTAGTGTATCCCCACCTGAGAAGACTCAGTACGGTTGTAAGCATTAAGTGAGTCAATGCATGGGCTCGCCACAGATATATTTGGAGGCATGGGGAAACTCAGATAGAAATGTGATATCTCCTTAGACTTCAGTTTATTCTCAGTAAATGAACACCTAGTTAAATAAAGTACCTTTTGTCATTTTCTAAACAAAGGGAGAGGGAGTGTGCTGACATATATGAAAATAAAAGACTGGATAAGTGTTCAGCACATGAGACAAATGCAGAGGTATGCATATGCTCCCTGTCAATCACATGCAAGTTCTCCTTAGTGACAACAGCCCTCTGTAACAGCGAGACATGGTTTGATATGATCTCCAGAATTAGCCAGTACTGGTCTCTTTTTCAGGCTATTAAATTGCTCCCTCTTGTGGTCATTTAAGAGAAACACATGAACTGTCTTTCTAAATTTGGATTTTCACATGAAAAGTTGGGGCTGATTTTCCAACAATCATTTCTTGTTTTCTCCCTTTTCTCTTATTATCTACTCTTTAGTGCATTGCCTTTCGTTCATACAGACTTTTATGCTTTGTATATAAAAAAAGGTATTTCATGCAAAAAATATTTCTGGCACAGTGAATTGAAATTAACCAATAGACATAAAGAATAGTCCAGTTGTTTTAACCAGCCTCTTTAGAAAAGTACGCCAGAGGGCTGGAGAGATGGCTTAGCAGTTAAGCGCTTGCCCGTGAAGCCTAAGGACCCTGGTTCGAGGTTCAATTCCCCAGAACCCACATAAGCCAGATGCACAAGATGACACATGCATCTGGAGTTCATTTGCAGTGGTTGAAGGCCCTGGTGTGCCCATTCTCTCTCTGTTTTTCTCTGTCTCTCTCTCTCAATATATATATGTATATATTCTCTCTGTCTCTCTTTTCTCTCTCTCTCTCTCTCTCTCTCTCTCTCTCTCTATATATATATATATATATATATATATATATATATTTCTCTGTCTGCCACTGTCAAATAAATAAATAAAAATAAACCAAAAAAAAAAAAAGAAAAAAGAAAGAAAGAAAAGAACATCAGAGCATGCGCATGCAAACGGAAGAGTGGTGACATTTATAAAAATAATAAAAGGAAAATCTTCCATTTCGATCCTTCTATACCCCCAATTGTCTAGCTGGGGGTCCACCTGGAGTGGGTATTCTGTGTTTATTAGCTAGCATAGATAGTAACACAGGAGAGAAAGGAGGCAGGTTCCAGATTGTATTTTTTGGCACAAGAATGTAGATATACATGGTTACAAAATTAAGTTGCAGGGATCCCTTGCTACCATGTCCAAAGAACACATGACAGCTAAACAAAGACCTAGCTCAGGAGACAGATCTCTCTACAAGCTCGATCACAGACTGGCTAAGAGGACTGACCTGCCAACTGCACTCACAGTTCATCTTCTGATAAGTGAGGTTGAGGTTGGCTGGTGGCCACTTCAGAGCATCCAGTCGTGGTTTTGTTATGGAAGTGGCTTGGGAAAAAAGCAAGAAAAGAAGGAAGAAAAGAAAGAAAGAAAGAAAGAAAGAAAGAAAGAAAGAAAGAAAGAAAGAAAGAAAGAAAGAAAGAAAGAAAGAGGGAGAGAAAGAAAGGGAGAAAGAAAGAGGAGGGAGGGAGGGAAGGAGGGAAGGAAGGAAGGAAGGAAGGAAGAAAGAAAGAAAGAAAGGAAGGAAGGAAGGAAGGAAGAAAGAAAGAAAGAAAGAAAGAAAGAAAGAAAGAAAGAAAGAAAGAAAGAAAGAAAGGTCTCAGCAGGCTCCTTAACAGCAGGACTGAGAAACAGGGATCTCTGAGGAGGAGCCATCAGGTATATGGAAGGAAAACATCTGAGCAAGCAGCCTTACATGTAGGCCCTGAAAGAGCATTTTGTCAATAAACAAGGTTGGGGGAACTGCTGGCTCCCTGGTGACATTTAAGTGGGGCCTTTGTCTCAGAGGAGGCTCCAAGAGAGGCTGCTATGATTGGAAGGCATTATGTGGGAAGGAGTGAAAGAGAAACAAACTTGAAACTCGCAGGAGGTGCAGTTTATTTAAATAATAGAAAGTAATTAGGCTGAAGACAAAAATCAGTGATGGCATTTTGTAATTACAATTAATTTAAAGGTTAATTTCCTTTGGTGCGAAAATCTTATTTAAAACGTTTACCAGGAAAGGAAATTAGGATATTACTATCAAGAGGGTTATAGCACTTCTGGGAATCCACAGCTATTATCATTTGGAAATTAGGTTAGGTCCAGAGCAGGAATTTCAATTCATTTTTGTGTATATTAGTGGGTGACCAGATCTCCAAGTCAGCAGGGTTGGCTGGGTGGCAGGCAGTGCAGAACTTGCATTTGCTGGTTTGTTTAGAGGATTAATTGCAAATGTTCCCAACAAAGGATCCTGGTTTGTACACGAACAATCCTGGCACAAAAAGAAAATTGGCTATGGGTTGCTGCCTTTGTAACTAATGAAGTTGGTGTTAAAGGAATTCCCAAGTGCAGGCTGCAGAGGACACAGGTGCATGTCTGTTCTCCAACATGGCAAGGCAAGTCAAAATAAATGGGGGACAAGACTTTTCCTCTTCCCTGGCCCCAAATTGTTCATCACTCTGTTTTCCCATTGGGGACTATCAGGACTCGGGTTCCAAATGCTATTGCAGTTATCCTTCTGAATCCATGAGAGAGTAGTACCAGGATTCTCACGGACACCAAGACCTCAAAGATGCTCAAATCTCTTATATAAATTGGTGTATTTGCATATGGTCTGCGCATATCTCCAGTGTATTTTGAATACTTACAGTATTTAACACAGTGTAAGTGATAATAGTTGTTATGCTGTATTGTTCAGGGAATACAACAAGAAAAGTGACTTTGCATGTTCAGTATAAACCCAATCTTTTTTCTTAGTATTTTCAAGCCACGTTTGCAGGTGTGGAATTTAAAACTATGGAGGGCCAACTGTGTGTGCACACGCGGTAGTAGACAGTGTTAGACCAGGCACAGTTATGAAGGAAGGGATTTATTGAAGATAGAGGGGAACTTCCATAATTGCAGAAGTTGGCCCTCCCTCACAGGCTAACCACTGAGAGAGAAGCCCCAAACCAAAAACGCAAAAGCCACATTACACAAAAGCATTCTTCAGGAACTCCAGGCAGAACTCAAACACTTTACATATCTTTACACTGGGATTGTAAATATACCACCACACTTTAGGGCTGGACCCTAAGATCCGCCCAGTGGCACTTCCTCTAGCCAAGTGACTACAGATCCAAAATACAAACTAATAAAACATTGGATATATTGGGCACCAGCTATTTAAACTATCAAATTCCACCCCCTGGTCCCCAATAGACTTCAAACCATTTTATAATGTAAATTGTATTTAGTCTAATTTTAAAGGTCTCCATAGTTTTTAGCAACCTAAGATAGTTTTAAAGTCCTAAGTTTCTTTTGCGATTTAAGATTTTGTGTGTGTGTGAGTCCTGTAAAAGTCAAACAAGTTCTGTACCTTTAACACATAAAGGCAAGAGTAAACATTTTAAAATATTATAAGGCATAACAAGGAGAGACAAGAACAATGTAAAGTCAAGCACCATCAAGCAAACATTAAACTTTTGTAATTTAAGTCTGATATAACCAGTGAATAATAGTCTCTGGATTTTTTCATTCTGCCCCTCCAGCTGGGCTGAGTAACCAGGGAAGTCTTCCATCCCCAGCCAACAGCCTCCATGGTAGCCTTTGTACAATCTTGGTATATCAAAAACACCTTTGGGTCTCCATGTAAATCAGTCTATTTTTTAAAGGCTCTTTCAGCCTATTCATAATGGTCATCATACCCTGTCTATATGTTGTATCTCAGCAGCAGCTCATAGAACTGTGTGTACTTTGTGACCCACTTTATGTATATTTTTATGTTTCAGAAACCAATACTAGGTGTGTAGGACATAGCCATATTCTTAATGCAGGGAAAAAATAAATCGTGATCTTGAAAAGTAGACATTTTTCCCTCAGTGTTGTAGTCAGGTTCATATTGCTGGCAAAAATCACCCAACCAAGAGCAGCTTGTGGGAAAAAAAAAAAAAAAGAGGTTTATTTTGGCCTTACCAACTTGAGGTAAGCTCCATGATGGCAGGGGAAAATGATGGCATGAACACAGGGTGGACATTACCCCCTGGTCAACATAAGGTGGACAATAGCAATAGGAGAGTGTGCCAAACGCTGGCCAGGGGAAACTGGATATAACACCCATAAGCCTGCCTCCAACAATACACTGCCTCCAGGAGGCATTAATTCCCAAATCTCCATCAGCTGGGAACCTAGCATTCAGAACACCTAAGTTTATGAGGGACACCTGAAGCAAACTACCACATTCAATTAACTCTTCCAAAAGAGTTTGTATTTTTATTATATTTTTTTTTTTTTTCAGGAATCTTTTTACTGTTTTAATGTAAAGCATTTGGGCCATCTTCCTTAAGGCTGTTAATATGTTTAACAATAGCAGCTTCAGCAACTAAAACCAGTCTCAGTGCCTGTAATTTTAATTTGTTTGAGGTTTTTTTTTTTAACTTACAATCTTAATTTCTCAGTCCAATATCTTTACCCAAGCACATCAGTCCATTACAAATTTAACCTTGATCAAATTTTCTAAGACTGGGCAGCAGAACACAGCCATCCCTTATGCCAGTAGTCCAGTTCCAACAAAGTCCTCCATAGTTTTTCCTTCCCCTTAGAAAGTTCATAAACCAACCCTCTAAGTTTCATTTTCTTTGGACCTATAATTTTCAAACTCTCACAAGCATATTCCATAATATTTGGCTTACCCCTCCAGAAGGCATTTTCAGTTGCAAGAATCAAGTCCATGAAAGTTCCTCCAAAACAAAAGTTCCAAAAGACCAAAATCCACATGGTCAGATTCATCTCAGCACTCTACCCCACTCTTGGTACCAATTTCTGTAGTAAACAGCTTTAAGTCATTGATATGAACTTTTATACCAGGCACAGTTATGGAGGAAGGGATTTATTGAAGATAGGGGGGAACTTCTGCAGAAGAAGTTGGCCCTCTCTCTCACAGGACTAAGCAGAGAGAGAGAGAAGCTTCAAGCCAAATAGCCACATTACACACAAAGAGACTTCAGGAACTCCAAGCAAAACTCAGACACTTTACATACCTTTACACTGGGATTGTAAATCCACCACCACACCTTAGAGCTGGACCCTAAGATATGCCCGGTGACACCCCCTTCAGCCAGGTGGCTATAGATCCAAACTTCAAATTAATAAAACACTAAATATATTAGAAGCCATCTATTTAAAGTGCCACGTATACACACTCATGCATACAAGTGCACGCGCACACACACACACACACACACACACACACACACACACACACACACTATTCAACAGCTCATCTTCAAGCTTCCTTAACAAAATCAATGAACAGTAGTAACAGCCAGATGGAAATAATTCTGTTGTACGAACTTTTTTTTCCATTCACTATAGTTTTACAGATTTTCTCACTTAAATATTTTATGGCTACCACTAGTATATAGCCCAAACCCAGAAATATAGAAGAAATATGCAGAAGCACAGAGCTATGAACAATATTATCAGTCACATACTTTAGTCACCTAACCTTACAGTTGATGAAAGGCTCACTAGAATTGTTGTGTCCATAGTCAAATACTCATGAGATGTGACAGCAGAATTCACATCTACCAGTTCTGAATTACTTCCCACATCACTTAACAATGACACTCAAGAGCAATTGACTTTTTATTTTTTTAAATTGACATTTATTTATTTATTTATTTGAGAGAGAGAAAGAGGCAGATCAAGAGAGAGAGAATGGGCATGCCAGGGCCTCCAGCCACTGCAAACAAGCTCTAGCATGTGCCACCTTATGCATCTGCCTTACATGTGTACTGAGGAATTGAACCTGGGTCCTTACGCTTAACTAATGTCACCACTAAGCCATCTCTCCAGTCTTCAAGAGCAATTCTTTCAACAACTATTTATTCATCAGTCAATCTATGAAAATCACTAAATATGAAGAAGGAGACATATACCATCTTTGCCTTCTAGGTTCCTACAGTCCAGCACATGATTCTCTGGTGAAAGAGGAACTCTGATAAGACATGGCAGGAGTTCAGACCAGGAAGGCCAGTGGATCACAGGAATGAACTGTAAGACAACCTCATATGGTTTAGAAGACAAAACATTCTTCTCTAGGAAGTGACATTTCAACTGTAACTTAAAGCATAAACCACAGAGACAGATAGATATATATTTTAATAAAAATAGGCATGTCAGGCTAGATAGATGGCTTCACAGTTAAGGCACTTGCCTGCAAAGCCTAAGGACCCATGTTCAACTCTCCAGATTCCACATAAGCCAGGTGCACAAAGGTGAGGCAAGCACAAGGTGGCATATGACCACTAGGTGGCGCAAATTCCTGGAGTTCGATTACAGTAGCTGAGGTCCTGGCAGGCCCCTTCTCTCTCTCTCTTTCTCTCTCTCTCTCTCTCTCTCTGTCTCTCCCTCTCTCTAAAACAAAGAATTGGTTTGTCTCTTTAACAGATAACTACTCTTTCTGCTAATTTTCAGACCATGTTGGGCAAAGGTACACCACAATTCTAATGGAAATAATTTGAAGTATTTTCTTTTTGTCAAGTGCTACTCAGATTTTCATTTTAAAATAACATAATGGTATTCATACAATAATATTTGGTGGGCAATACTATTTAATTTTATGAACTGTTTACCTGCTGTTGCCTACCAGGTGTTATTGTAGGAGTGTCATCTAAGCTGTGGGCACTGTGTCTAAGGGTAGAACCCGAGAGGCTTGATGAGCTATGCTTGTCACCAAGGAGCACAGGGAAGTGGTGGCAGGCTCGTACTGTCAATGGGAGCCTGCTGCACAGTGGAGAAGCCTGTGCTCTCTACTTACTCTCCCATAAAAACCTTTGTCCCTGCCACTTTTCCTTTACTTCTGATTGGATCCCAAATGCACAGATATACAAATGTAAATTTGTTGATTTTATTAAAGTCTTCTAATCTTTGTAAAAATAAAAAAATAACATAATGGTATTCAGAATTATATTCTTATAGGACTTCCTTTATTAAGAAACAAATTGACAAATACCCATACTTTTTATTGCTATCTCTTCTTTTCATGTTTTTCTTCATTCTCTTTTTTATTTGATCTTTAACAATTTCATACACACACATATAATATTTTGATTATATGATCACCCCTTTCTTAACTCCCTCCCACTGAACTGCCCACCACATCCCCATGATGGACACAGCACTAAAGAGAATGACTCCCATTCCCATGAACAGCACCCATTAAATACCATTAGTCCTCGCTGAGGGGTGGAGCCTCATGATCCCCCCATGATGAAATGTTGGCTGGCTCTGCTTGTGCAAGTAACCCCAGCTTTATGAGGTCAGAAGTCCAATGGCCATGTCATGTCCAAAGGACAGGTTTCCACAACACTACTCCCTGCTCTCCAGCTATTTTCCTGTCTTCTACAATGTTCTCTCTGCCTTAGAGGAGATGGTATAAATGTCCCATGTCAGGCTGAGCACTTAATCATTACTTATTTTCAGTGCCTTGTCCAGTTAGGGGTCTGCATTAACTGATACCTGTTGGTGGGAAAAATAACTTTTCTGATCAAGGCTTTGAGCAGCACCAGTATTAAGAAGGCAGTTTGACAACACAATCATTTAGCAAAACAATAGTAAGATGATCCAGGGGGCCTTTGGCCTCCCCAGCCATGAGTTTTCAACATAGTTTACAACACCAGGTATGAATTTCCATCCAAATCAAGAGCAGTTTGCTACTCTAATAAGTCATGTCACTATAACACCAGTGAACACGTCTTGCCTGTCAGGCAAACAGTGTAGTATATGGGTCCACTGCTGAGTGAGATCCTTAATGATTTTTCTCCCCCAATACCTTGCATAGAACTTTCCCACACTCTGAAAGCTAATCACAAAGAGGAGGCTCCCAATTCAATTCCAGCTTGGGTTCTCTCTACATCCTGCAGCCAAGGGGTAAGTGTCTTTGTAGCAATAAGACTCAGTTCTGGCGGGCAACCAGGAACAATGGCCTATATTGTTTGGGGCCTTTTGGGGTTTTACTGACCAACAACTTATAGGAGAGTTATCCCATACCAGGCACTGTTACTTTTACTTAATAAAGAATCCATAGCTTCAGAGAGCAGCAGCATCTGTCCATGCAGAGTACTTCTCCTTATATTCTTATGCTCTTAATTGTATTTTAAACAGTTTTCAGTTTTAAAGTAGTGGAATTTTGTGTGGCTTTTCATATCTCTGAAGTTGACATTAACCTTGCCCCTTACTCCCTCCACTCCTACAACCCTTCAACCTTCACCTCTACTTCACCTATTCCATCCGCAGTACCCCACCATGATACTACTCAAATATTTTTCATGAGTTTGAAAGAATAAGTCTAGTTTCAATCATCTAAAATTTCAATTAAAATATCAGGACAACCATTGAACATTGTCTTCCCTAAAATTGCTATTGTCCTAATAAGAAAATGAATTTAGGAGCAAGAGTTTTGGAGACTGCAAGATGACACAAAAGTTATGCAAAAATTATAAGATGAGGGCTGGAGAGATGGCTTAGCCATTAAGTGCTTACCTGTATAGCGTAAGGACTCCGGTTCAAGGCCTGATTCCCCAGTACCCACGTAAGCCAGATGCACAAGGTGGTGTATGCATCTAGAGTTCATTTGCACTGGCTTGTGGCCCTGGTGTGCCCATTCTCTCTCCTCTCTCTCTCTCTCTCTCTCCCTCTCTGCTTCTTTCTCTCTCTCTCTGTCTTTTGCTCTCAAATAAAAAAATAAATAAAAATAAATAAAAATAAAAAATAAAACTTTTAGATGAGGAATACTTCTCTAGTGGGTGATTATAGCATACATGTTTACTTTTTAATTCTCTAAATATGCATGTGTTAATGTGCCCACCATCCTAATTGAAACTGCTGCATTTAGATTGTGTTTATGCATTCTAAGTGGATCCTACATGTCAGATGAGAAGACATGCCAAATTATATCTAACTACTTACCTATACCTTGTAATAACTGCTCCTTCTAATGTCATCTGAAAGGCATGTCCTATATAACTGAAGGCAGGTCTAACCAGGATGAACAAAAGTAAGGCTAAGGATCTAATTCATCCTACAGTCATGACAGAGAGGGAGCCCAGGTCCATGGAAGCTGGGCATGGTTTAGTCTTTTCATCATATTTTGGATGCTTCTCCATATTTATGGAAAGTAGCAAGCATAACTAGATTCATAATTTACTAACAATTTGTAATTTCTTCTCTGCTCTTACCCGAGTGCCTAACCACCCCTCGGTTGATCTACCCTTTCCATTCTCTTCATTGTGCAGACTTCACTGTGCTGGAGAGGCCTAAGACCAGTGTTGTGAAATTCTCTACCTGAATGAAAATGCTCTCATTCTTCCTCCTCATCCTCCTGCCTTCCTCCTGGAGGAAGTTTGCCTCATTCTTACTCAGGAACTTCTTGGCACCAAAGTCCAGGTTTTCCTCATGGGTTGCACCTTCTTTCTCATCACCTGCCTAGGGCATGGCACAGGAAGCACTGCTCCCACAATCTCACCGCTATCTTCCTCACTTGCACTTTCTCTGCGCTTGGGTTCTCAACACCTGATGCCTAAGTAAACCCTGATGCCTCTTCTCCGTTTCTTATCCTGACTGGTGGCATGCTGCAGACGAAAGTCACTAAACCAACTGCTCACCACACGTAATTGACTATCGACTTCTGCTCCACAATATCGCCTCACACTCTCCACAGGACCTGTTCCAAATCTTTCCATGCTCCTCAAAGCACGTGTCCAACCTGAGGAAGTTAGTGCTATGGACTACAGGCTCCAACCCTAGAAACCCTGCTGAAGTCTGAGAGGAACAGTTAGCTTCTCCTCTGCAGGGTAATCTACCCGCCATGGCATAATCCACAGTGCGGGGCTCTTGCTGCCATTGTTCTTGACGACTGTTTTGCATGCTTAATTTTGCCAACATTCTTGCCAGGACTTTACAAAACACAAACCAGAATGGCCTCAGAACTTCCTAGTCCTTTCTGATAACATAAGTCAGATGCAAAAAGTGGCACATGCATCTGGAGTTCATTTGCAGTGGCTGGAGGCCCTGGCATAACCATCTCCCCCTCCTTCTCTCTCTCTCTCTATCTCTCTACCCCCTCTGTCTCTCAAATAAATAAATACATTTTTTAAAAATACTCTGCTAAAACAAATATATCCATGGTGTATTATTAATATACATTCTTTTAAGTATTACACAGATATAAACAGCTGTTCTCTCAGCCCTATAAAGCTGAAATTATTTTATGCTACTCACTTTCCAAAGGAAGAAATTAAAGCTCAGAGCAAATGTGACTTACTTAGAAGTGCCATGCTAGTAAGTCACATAACCTCAGCACAAGTGTTTGCAGTCCAAGGCCTTCACCTTAGGTTATCTTACAACCTCCCTGTATCAAGTGGAGGCTTTAAAAAAAAAAAAAAAAACAGGAGATGGATGATTGGATAGTGAGATCCTGGTTCTCAGTAGAAAACTATTGTGTAGTCTTTAAGCTTACTTGAAGTAGTTCCCTTCCCAAGAATTGCCAAAATTACAGGTGAGCAATAAGACAAAATCATTTATAAAGTGGAAGCCGTACTTCATTTTCTTTCTAGGTGTTTAGAATCAAAAGCTTAAAGTGGGGCTGGAGAGATTGCTTAGTGGTTAAGGTACTTGCCAGCAAAGCCAAAGGACAGGGTTCAATTCCCCAGTACCCATGTAAAGCCAGATGTACAAAGTGGCACATGCATTTGGAGTTCATTTGCAGTACCTGGTGTGCCTATTCTTCTCTCTCTCTCTCTCTCTGAAATAAATTAATTAATTAAAAAATTTTAGAAGCTCAAAATGGATATACAAAAAACTTCTACCTATGGGCTGGAGGGATGGCTTAGTGGTTAAGGCACCTGCCTGTTAAGCCTAAAAACCCGGTTCCAATCTCCAGGTCCCACGTTTAGCCAGATGCAAAGTGATGCAAGGGCACAATGCCGCACTTGACCACAAGGGGGCACACACATCTGTATTTCATTCGCAGCAGCTGAGAGACTGCTGGCGCGCCCATCTCTGTCTCCTTCTCCTTCCCTGTCTGTCTCTCTCTGTGTCTCTCTCCAAAAATAAATAAAATAATAATAAAATTTTAAAAAAAACTTCTACCTAAATAAATGTTTTATTTAATGACACCATTGTTGTCATTGCTTTCTGCTTCTAGTATTAACAGTTTGTAATGTGTTACCAAGTTTAAAATATTACAGATCTGCTTCTGATATTAGTGAGAAAGATACATAGAAAATAGGATCCTAAGAGCCTAAGAAAATACACTTGGACAAGATTAGGAAGTGAAGCGTCTGCAGTGAGTTACCTAATGAGTCTCATTTCATTCAATGTGTGCTTTGCCCGCTGGAAGCCCTTCATAACACAACACTTCAGTGGCCTTTGGGACAACAAGATAAAGTGCCCCTAAAGGACTATGTTTTCCTAATCAGAAAGATTTTTTTTGTGGGGGGAAAAAAAAAAAGAAAAAAATAGGGACATTACTCCAGACTAAACAGCTCAAGTTCATACAATCAGCTCGAATTGCTGTCACCAAGTAATTCTGATTGGGAAGAAAGCCGTTCTTTGCAATTTGGCCTATGGTTAGCTATGTTCTAAATTCCTTTTGTGCACCTGGAGATAAGTACCCTTGACATTCATACCTGCAGAGATAATGGATCGACGCCCTACTTTCATAGGCCCACACATATTCCTTAATGCCTCTCAATGACTTTTTCTAAATATTTAGGCTTAGCTTTCTGGGACTGCTTTTTAAATTTCCCCTTCATGATTTTCTCTAGCTCTGTCTCCAAAACAGAACATGCTGATGAGTGCTTTGTCATTAATAATCAAGGAACAATTTTATATTACAATACCTCACTGCCAACATGTATTTCAAAAAGCAGTTTTAGGTTTGCTGGACTAAGTGTTCATGATTTAAAGGTTTAAAGAAAAGGGAGGTTCACAATAGGAAAAAGATTTTATTGAAGAGTATTTATTCCAGATTGTTTTTTTCTCTCACTGAATAATTTTTAAATTCCAGTTATTAATGTTATTGAATCATAGTAATTAAGCTGATATGACACTTTACTGGTTTAACATGATTGACTCTCCCCAAGCCATCATGGAACAGTACATATAAACATATCCCTACTGCAGACAGGAAAAGTAAAGCTCTGAGAAAACATTGCAATACTTGCAAAGAAACTAATGTTTCTAGGATGTCTATTGGAGGAATGGATATGTCTGGTATCTTGATTGTGATGACAGTTTTATGAACATGAAAATATTCAAATTCACCCAGTTGTATACATTAAGTATGCATAGTTCAGTTAGATTTACTGTATATTTATTGTACCTCAATAAAACCATTGAAAAGTTGTCTTCAAAAGACCAAAGATAAATCTTTCCAATGAAACAATAATTAGATAGTACAAATTTTATTTTGTCAACTTCTTCTTAGTTGTATGCATCAACCCACAGTCCTGTGAACTGTCCACAGATAACGTTTTCGTCCCAATTATTAATATTTGAACTACTTTACAGAATCCATTAATGAATGTTCCTCTCAACCTTGTCATGTTAATCTGAAAGGCTTCTTCTTCCTCCTTTTGGCCACTGAGGACACAGTGTCAGCCTGTTCCCAGTGGTGTCCAGAAACTTTATTTTGTTTCTCAGCCAGGCCATAACTAGCACTTTAAATCAGCTATAAAAGGTCTTATCATTTATTTCCAAGGACCTGTGGAGGAAAGCATAATACCCTTCAGTCAAATTTCCCTTAGAAATTTTGCTATCATCTTCCATGCTCTGATCAATCACCTTATTTTCCTTTGCCTCCTAAAGTATATACAGCTTATTCTCTAAATGTGAATTGAGTATCTTCCAAGAGCCAAATACGCTTCTGGGATTGAGGTAAACAGTACAGAACAGTAACCTCATATCATGCACATTACAGTACTGGAGGCAATCAACAAGTAAACAAGTAGATTTAGAATATGTCAGGTGTGGAGAGGTTGCAATGAAGGGAAAACAAACTGAGTGAGGAGACAAAATTCATCTCTGAAATCTCTGCAAGTCTCCATTTCACGCTATGACAATTACAGCCATATTTCCCATTTCCTAAACCTCACTACTTGAGAGTACCACTTAGAACTTAAATAATCCTTCTCCATAAAGAGCCAGGCAATGCTTCCTACTGACATTATTTTTGGTTCTGTAGAAAGCAGCAATGATATCCTAGTCAATAAATTCCTGGTAACCAGCTTCGACTCTTTTCCCCCTTTTATTCTTACTGTGGCCTGTGTTTTCCACCTCCTTGTCAGTTTATCTTGAATTCATTGAAATCTTTCTTTTCTTGCTTCCCTAACACTAACTCATACCTTTCCTATCTGCCTTTCACACTTCCTGTTAAATGTTAAAATAATGTAGATCAAATACTATCCCTTATTACCTTGAAAAACTTCACTGTAATTAGAGTTGTGCTGATAAGATAAGCAGATTTCAGAAGGACTGGTAAAGTGATTATTTGATGTCCTGCATAAGTTAACAGACACAAAGCAAATACACTAAATCTTGAACACTACTTGCCTCCTCGCCTCTTGAGGATATGTTACAGAGAACCATGACAACATACTAGTAACTTCCACTTGCATATGCAGCTCAGGTGGCTCCTGTGCCAGTTATTGTTCACATCATAATATCCTGAACATAAGCGATGAAAGAGAGGAGGAAGACAGAAGAGCAAGCTTTCTAGAAAGCTGAGTAAAGATGCTAGGGAATAAGGAATAAAAGAAGCATATACAAGCAGAACTTGAAGGAAAAAATCAAAACCTGTGTCTAAAGGTTCAGGGGACACACTTCCTGTGCAAGCATGAAGACTGGTGTTCAATCTCCAGCACCCTCAGAACAGCGGCAGAGCCTCCTTCAGAGCACTCGGGCTAGCTTCCTCCGTCAGGTCGTAATAAACCAGCTCTACTCATTTTCCAACATTCGAATCATGACTGACCTAGGCTCACATCACACTTTCATTCCCTCCTAACCTTTCTCTGTGTCTACAGAAGGTCAATTTCTGATGGGGCCAGATATAAGAGACTTGCTGGGACTCAACAGGTCAGCCAGTCTAACAGGAAAAGAGTAAGCTCCAGGTTTATGAAAGATTCTGTCTTGAAAAAATAAGAAGAGTGATAGAAGACACTAGATGTCCTCCTCTCCCTCTGCACATGTGTGGACAGGGCACAGCCATCTGTATACACACACACACATACACACACCACATATCCTACACGCACGTGTCAATTAAAACTTTGTTTAATGAATAATATATAAAGACAACAAAAGTCTAAAGCTAAATTTAATACAAACTGCAATTTGATGCCTTTAATTACTTTCCAGGAATTTAAGGGAAGGGCATGAATAAGAAGTTCAATATACTTAGAAAAAGAATAAAATTTTTGACTTCTAATCCCACTCTTATCTGTTTACTGCTTCAAGTAGAAAAGTTGTATCTCTTTATAAAAGAAAAATAATTATTCCTGCTTACCTGGCAGTAACATTGTAAAGATAAATGATATTCAACTGAGAGTGTCTTGGGAACTATTAAGCACTTTGAAATTGTTAGGAATTTGTTTTGTTTTTGTCTTCTGGGATTAAGGAGATTCTTCTTTGATAAAATGTTGTCTTTTTTTTTTTCAAAATAATTCAGAGGTGAGTTATGTCCCAAACATCTTGCTTCCATTGCAATAACTCAGAAAATTATCAGTTAGGCATTTTATAACTTTATGGCTTTAAAAAGTTTTATATTACACAGCAGCTTATGTAGGCTTTGTATTCAATATGATTATATAAAAGAAATTGGGAACAGACCAAGTAGGATTAAGGTATCTTTGGAATGTGCAGTAGCACCAGTAATTAGATTTTTAGAGAGCAATATAGTAGTTTCTCATGCCACTGCTCTTCGTCAACAGGACACTCCAAAAAGTCCGCATATGGTTCACAAACCCTCTGTAAATGGTGAGAATGATCAAGTCTACCGACAATGACGAGCATAATCTGTGTGGCCCACTACATCCATGCTATTCCTGTCTAAATGATCTTCAGATCATTTAGAGAAACACCCAAATAATAAATGACAAAAATGCAGCTGGAAGTAGACCATACACAGTTATCTACATGCCGGATACAGACATGCATGTCAAAACAATATTATAAAACCAGCCTCCTACTTCTGGCTTAAGTTTGAATTCCCCTAGTGAGTGAGATGGGAAAAATCCATCCTGGTTATTTGCAGTTTATTCCATGATCGTGAGTCACCCACTCCTGGAATCTGTCCCATGACCCAGCCCAGCAGAACGGTCAGGATAGCTTTGGCACATCCTTCGGCACTATGGTACTAGCATCCATAATGAACTGTGGGAAGCCAGCTGGGCCCACCTTGCAACACACGGCTCATATCACACCTTCTTTCACTGTGCCTGCAGAAGGTCTTCATGGCTCTAATTTAATATTGGTACTGATTTTTGGTCCTAATTCTATCTTTTGGACTTGAATGTTTATCTTCTTTCCTTTAGGTTATATGTCTTTTCATTCATTCCAAAATTTTGACACATAATTAGCATTTGGCTTTTACTGTCATCCATCTCAAAGCCCTGGAAACACATTAATGAAATCTCTCAAAGTAAAACAATAACAGCAAAAACACTAACTCTGGATCTTAATTTAACTCGAGAACTTTCTCTTTATTTCTGCTCTGATCTTGATCTGCCCTGGCCTCCTTCAGTCTCTAGTAATATGGAGGAGGCCATCCTATTAAAAGGAAGCTCAGAGCAATGCACTGAGGGCTCGCTATGAGTACACCTAACAAAACTAGTTCCTTAAGAAGTATCATTGCTGACAAGAGCTTACACATAAAAAATTGAGTTTAGAACCTGAGTCTAAATTCTCTCTTGAACAATAATTTCTCAACAGACAAACTTTACATATCATTGTCAGTGGGTTGCTAACCCTTTTGGAATTACAACAGCTTAGACAGAAATACTAGCAATTTAGAAAACTAAAGCAATTCAGTCTGTTGTTAAGCCTCTTCTGTAAAATACTTGCTAGGGATCAAAAATTGTTTCAAATTTAAAATTCACAATTTGCCTAAAATCACATGTTTGGGGAGCACACAAAGTAGCATTTGAATCCCAGGATTTCCAGCATCAGCATCGGGGTGTTTTTTATTTCTGTTATAATTTTTTTTAATATTTTATGTATTTATTTATTTACTTACTTGAGAGACAGTGAGAGAGAGAAAGAGAGAACGGACATGTCAGGCAGGGCCTCTAGCCACTGCAAACAAACTTCAGATGCATATGCCACCTTATGCATCTGGCTTACGTGAGTTTTGGGCAATGGAACTGGGGTCCCCAGGCTACACAGACAAGTACCTCCCTTAACCCCTAAACCATCTCTCAAGCCCTTCATTATAATTTTTATTGAGAATGTTTATTTATTTATTTACTTGAGAGAGAGTGAGATACAGAGAGGCAGATAATGAGACAGAGAGAGAATGTACACACCAGGGCCTCTAACCACTGCAAACAAACTCCAGATGCATGCGCCACTTTGTGCATCTGGCTTTTATGTGGGTGTGGGGGAATCAAACCTGAGTCCTTATGCTTCACAGGCAAGCGCCTTAACTCCTAAGCAATCTTCCAGCCCATTTATTGGGAATTTTAATTGATGAGTAAAGAAAAGAAATTCTGCCTCTGAAAGGAAAGTGGTGACAACACTAAAAAGAAATCTGAGCCAGGAGTGGTGGTGCACGCCTTTAATCGCAGCACTCGGGAGGCAGAGGTAGGAGTTCAAAGCCACCCTGAGACTATATAGTGAATTCCAGAACAGCCTGGGCTAGAGTGAGACCCTCCTTAAAACAAACACAAAAATAAATCTGCTGTCATTCCACTAAAAGATGTAGAGGATCAAAATTATGGAGACACTAAAAGATCTGTTGTTACCAAGGGTTAGGGGAATTAGTAAATGGAGCACAGGGTATTATTTGTAAGAATTTGGGGCTACTTTTTATACAATACTATGGACACATGCTGTATATATTTGTCAAAGGCCATAGAAATACCAGAACAGTAGTGAATCCTACTGCAAAGTATGGCTTTGAGCGTCAATAATGTGTCACTGTAGGCTCATCAATTTTAACTAATATACAGCTCTGATAGGGGTCATTGGTAATGGGAAATTGCATGTACAGGGCACAGGGGACACAGCCAATCTCTGTAACTTTTGCTAAATTGCATTATGGATCTAAAAATCACACTAAGATTCTTCTTTCCAAGTGAGGAAGGTTAACCATTGCTGCCATTTCACATCCTGCTGGAATTTCTACTTTGTAGCACCCTAGGGTTCTAATAAGAGAACAAAAAGGAAACTGCCAGCTCCAGCGGAAAAGTGATAGACAATGTGGTCAATCAAAACACATCAAACAAGAAACTTAGAGGATACAGAAAACTCATCACTAAATCAGACTGCTAACAGGCCCACTAAGGCTCAGGCAGCTTCGTAGAAGAGGGGGTGGGAAGATTGTAAGAGCCACAGGGTGAGTAGAAATATCCTGAGGCACAGCCTCTAACCCCACAGAGACTAACTGAGGTGTCAATTATCCAACAGTGAACACCAACAATCCTACTGAGGAGAGCCCTCAGGGAAAGGGGGGATGGGACATAAGACTATAGTCTTTGCAAAAATAAATAAATAAGTAAAAAAAAAAATCATGTTTGTAAAATGAACTAAGTAAACCAATAAAATGACATATTGAAAAGTGAACATTTCTATATGCACCATAAATTAGTTTCTATTTCTCTTTCCTGTAATCTCACTTGTTGGCTTTTTAGTGTTTTGCCTTTTATTCCCGTGATACAACCTGTATATCTAGAAAAGAAAAAGGCAAGCAGAACATCTTCATGGGGGCTGGGGAGATGACTCAGTGGGTAAAGGCTTGCCTTACATAAGCAGACCAGAGTTTGATCATGAGAACCCGTGTGAAAATGCCACACATGTTGGTCTGTGCTTATGATTCCAGTGATAGGAAGGCAGAAATAGAAGAACCCTACAGCTCCCTGCAAGCCACTTTAGCCTAATGGATGAGCTCCAGGCCCATGACAGGACTTTTCTCAAAGGCATCCTGAGATAGATACCTGAGGTCGTCCTCTCTTCTCTATACACACGTGCACATGCACACACAAACAGACATATACACACACAGACACATACACACCAAAATCTTTTTCTAACATGCTTACTATTTACTATCTCAGTTCCTCTTCCTGTAAAACATAGCTCAGATAGATCTGAGGCAGGCACATTCCAAGACTGGGTTGAGTCATCAGCTGGAGTGTGGAATCAGAGGCATGCATTTTTTCTTACATGTCTGGAAGTGAATGTCAGCTATGGGCTAAGACTATAAGCTAAATATATGATCCCTCATGTGGGACTCCTATAGCTTCATCATAATTTGGTGGCTGTGTTCCCAGCAAGCATCCCAAAAGAACCAGTTTGAAGTAAATGAGCTTTTAGTAAGCTAAACTGTGTCAGACAGCATCATGGCTGAAATCCTCAAAATAGCCACTAAGCTTTAGTCATGTTCAGGAGGTGTTGTACTCAGCTCCACATTGCTAGGATGAACATCCAAATCAAGCATGGTTGGGGAGAGGAAGGGATTTATTTCAAGCTCACAGGTCCAAGGGAAGTTTCATCAAATGGCAGGAGAAACTGCTTCCATATATCCAAACAGAAACCACCACCAGTCAGCAAACATCAAAAAACAGCAAGCATAAAACCTGGAAGCAAGCAGCAGGGACCCAGGCAGAGATCAAACCACGAGGGTCAACGTTACATTGTCAGAACATGTGGAATAGGAGATATTCTTACAGCCATTTTGGTAACACTCATATTTCATGGGTCTTAAGTATCTTGGTACGGGAGCTGGACTTTGGCTCAATCAGTAAAGTGCTTTCTGTACAAGCAAAAAAAGCAACGTTCCAATCCCCAGCACCCACGTTGAAAACCAGACTTGGTGGTGAGCACCTATCATCCCAGCAATCCCAGCACTTTGGAGATGGAGATAGACAGATCCCCATGGCAAGCTGGTTAGCTAGTCCAGCCAAATCAGTGAGCTCTGGATTCAATTAAAGACCTTGACTCAATGAATAAAATGGAGAACGATTGAGGGGAGATAATCACATCAATCTCTGGCCTCCACAAGCATGCATGTGCACCTGCAGAAATGTGTACCCACATATATATAAATATGCACATACGTACATGTAAAAAAACATGGTATAAGGGATGGCATTTGAGTGATTGATAAGACTTTGTTCTATATCTCCATTTCTGATTAGCTGTTTTAGATTATAAACCACACCACTGCAAGGACAGCCATGTTGAATTGATTTACATGAGATCATTACAGCACCCTTTCTTGATCATCAGAATACATGTTAGTAGTAGGACCATTGCAAGTCCAGACATACACACATACTAGATTGATCATTATTTTTATGCTATAACATTTATAATAAATTACAGAAACTCTCCCCATGAATCAAAAAGATACTTTCCATCTTTATTGTGCTATTGAATTGTATTAGTCCAATTAGTTCTTTGTTGCATGAGAAGAATTTAGAATTTCTTCTCCCAAGTGAATAGAGTTTTGTAAAGCAAAAATTGAATCTTACGGTTGAGGGACAACATAAATTCTTAAATATGCTGCTACTCCTCTTTCTTAATAATTAGTCACTTTTAGTTTAATAGAGTATTAAAAAGTCCATATTAATTTTTGTGGACCTTGATCATGAACGTGTACATCATCTGAAAAGTTAACTAATATACGCAATTCTCCCTTCTCAGTTGATTTCATAGGTGGCTTTGATTCTTATGGCTATCAAGGGCCTCAGAAGACATCTCATTTACAACTGCAGCCCATGTACATGTAAGTCCTTGACTTGAAGGTATTTTCTGTGATACTGACATATAGTCAAATAAATGTATCGTGGTGCAAAATAGATTGCATGCAGCCTTCCCTTGTCTGTGTATTTACAGAATCTTCTACTAGTAATACTGCTTTCACTAGGTGAGCTCCAATAACACTCTCCTCATGTATGACTTTTTAAAATTTGACATCTGCCATGTCTTGAAGTTTCCATTAGTCTTACGTAAGTATGAACTATATGGCTCAAAAGCCTACATGATAAAATGTTAATTTGAATTACCTGAAACTTATGTGTTTTGAAAATGATACAGTGCCATAGGCAGTTTTCTGTAACTATATATAACACTTACTGTCTGGTTTCCCCAAGATAGTCCCAATTTATGCTGGTGTGTGGCTATAATTATCAGCCCTCCACATAACTCTCAAGAAAGTTCTCATTTAAACGATGAATACTAGGTTCACCTAGTTATGTGTACATGTTCAAAAAATCAAAACCTGAGCCATGCTTTATTATTTCTCTAATGTGAATGTGAAAATGAACCTGAAACATTAACACTAAGCTTTATCAAACCCTTACCTCTAGCACTCAAGAGAGCAGACATACAATCAGAGCCTGATTTTTATATCTGTGTTTAGGCAAATTCCCCTGGATAACAACTGATAACAAATTCTATATATCAGCATCAAGTGATATGCTGAATTGCAAGAGAAGATCAAAATAGAAAGTAAGATTCCAATTCATTTTCAAATGTGAACTTCTCTCTTTGAAGATATGTGTTTGTGTTGTTGTCCTCCACCATTAAATCCTCTACCTTGGAATATTTTGGCATGTAGAATAATAAGTAAAATTCAGGGATATTCCTCCTCTAAAGAGATGAATCTTCAGACACTTTTTATAAGATTCTCTTTAAAAAGATAATTATCCATACATTGTGCCTGCCTTTTTCTATGTGCCCTTTATAACTTTTACAAACATTTGAATAGCAATCCTCACAGAAAAATTTGATGTGTTAAAAAATCAACCAATACTGTACCATCCATATCCTTCCTTTACATCTGCTCGGCCACTGCCCTAGGTCAAGCTCATCCATGACCCCTCAAGTTTACCCATTCCTTCCTTATTTCAGAACCTCTAACCCATCCTCCATATGGCTGCCAAATAAATCTTCCTAAAGTTCTCTGACCTCCAATGGTCTCACATTCCTTCTCAAAAGCTATAAATGATCCCCCTTTAGAGGCTGAACAAAATCCACCCTTCTCACCACAGCCTTGCAGGAGCATTTTGATGTGATATCAATGTTCTATCAAAACTTTCTTTAATCCTTAATAACTTTTGTGTCCAGGCTATGTGCATATGATGTTAGAAGTTAGTAGAAAAAAATGTAGTGCTGAATGGAAATTGGCCCTATCCTTCTGAAGACATTAATCTTTTAAGAGCAAAATATCTGGTAACAATTTATTTACCCAGCCAAGGGGAACTCCTGCATTCTTCAAATATGACATAGATTTTTCCAGTTCTTCATATTGTCCTGTTAAACAAGTATATTATAATCAAGAATATTGTTTCCAATCAAGCATTTATAACCCTACTGTTGAACAGGGCCTCTAAAAAGATATATATCTTTCTTAAGAATTAAATTCCTTAGGAACAAAATTTCACATGACTTTCATAAATAGTAATTTTAAATGACACATAATGTAATAAAATGCTTTTCCCATGACTATGTAAAGGGGAATCTTGGAGTTCCTCACTGATACACCAACATATTCCAAAATACTGATAAATTTGGCATATTCAGGATACTTTTCTTATGAATTCAAATAATTGAAATCTATAGACAAGAGGGTAAGGTTTAGAGACACCTTATTAGATTAAGAGAAGAAAAGATAAGGAAGTACAGAGTGCTCCTACCATGTGGAAAACAGGAGGGAATAAAGCACCCTGTGTGACTCAAATTGGGGTCGTTTATAAATTCTGAATGGGAAATGAGCTAACCAGCCATGATGCTAAGTTTTGGAGCTGAACTTAAGCAACCACCATGTCAGGATCCGATGTAAGCCTTAATTCTAAGAAAGAAGAACTCTTTCCCAAAGAGGACTCAGGTTGTTTATGGAAAAGCAGATCTAAGTAATTCCTTTAGGCAAGAGATAAGAGGCTCATCCTTCTCTAATCTTTAGCAAAGTGGAGATTACAAGGGCAGGCTCAAGGACATGCCTGCTTTTTACTTTCCGAGCCTAGTCACCCTAAACTGCCTCCTTACCTGAGAATGGTGAAATTATACAAGAGTTTTCAAATTTCATCTTTCACAGAACAAGTTAAATATTTACTGCCACTCAAATCTAAGAAGTTAGGAATATACAAGATACATAAAAAATTACTATTCAATATTCTGTTACTGTTTCTTCTACAAAACAGCCCATAACATAAGACTTCATTTCATAGATCTCATTAACAGACAAGGAGCTCACGTAACTTGTTAGTGGTACATTTGAGATTTTCAACAACTCTTCCTGACCTTGTTTAGGTGTCCTTCCCAAATTCTTAGATGGACTGTGATTTCCACCTGCATTACTTTCTCCGAGTTTATTTTACTCTTTTGTACACCTTTACACTAATTTGGCTGCCACATTTCCACATATGGCTATGCCCCTCCCCCTCTTCTCTAGTCACCCATTTCCTTTTGATTTGGCACCTTGCAGTGTTGAATGGAGAGCCTTTTCCACTGTGTAACCCTGTAAACCCATCATCTGAGGCCACTGCCTAATCCAAACCTGTGAAAAATCAAAACTGCTGAGAGGCACGGCCCCAAGCACCTCCTCTGTCTTTGTCATTTGGAGTGTACCTTCTCCTGTCAACTTGCCATAAAGATGTCTTGTAAAGTAAGAGTAATTTAACATCATGGGCCGGTTCAAGCACCCTAACAATATTACATAGCAACTGGAAATAAAAGCTGTTCTTTCAAAAGAAAGCAAATGAAAAAGCAATGTGCAGTTTTCACTGTGGGATTTCTATTATTCCCAGCAAATCTGTGGCTTGGATCTTGGACACACTCACTGTCGGTTCTGATCTATAGTCACAGCCGAGTGGCTGTGAACATAAGCCAATGAATACTATCCTCTGTGCTTTTAGTTAAGTTGGGTGTTTGTTATTGGTTTGTAATTCTTCAGTCTGGCTATGACCCATCTAAAAGAAAGCATTTTCATTCTTTTTTTTTAAGGGTTAGTAAATTTCTTCGAAATACACAGATAGGTTGAAAGTTATAACACAAAAATTTCCCATGTCCTCAGGTTGATTTTCTTGCTAAAGTCGTTGTTTTTGACTACCATCAGCCTGTGTGCCCACCCAGCAAGTCCGGGTCTGATGGTGCCTTTTGCAGACAAGGATGTCCTGTGGTGTATGCCAGACAACATGGACTAACACTGCATCTTGTGGCAGTCCAATGGTACAGCGATACAGACTCATTTTTCCCCTGAATAATCACAAGTGGCCTTTCTATCCAGGAGGATACACTGAAAAGGCGAGGAACACTGTCTATTTAAAAATCCAGTCGGGGCTTCTTTCCACTCCCTGCCCCTTTTTTGTTGTTTGTTTGTTTACTCTTGTGCTTAGAAAAGTGAAAAAAAAAAAAAAAAAGGCAAGCAACAGGCAGACACTCAGTACGCCTCCCTTGATTGAAAACATCTTTTCTCTCTCTTAGGTCAAAATAATACCGATGACTTCAATATGTCAGCCCACGGACCTCTCAAAGACCTTGTGGCAGCAGTGGCCTCCTGCATTTATGAAGAGCAAGAAGCCAATGCATTGAGATACATATACGTGTTAACAAAACAAAGAAAGTTTCTACGCACGCACACATGCACTCACACCCATAGCACACAGAGCAATTGCACCTCTTTGAAATGAAAACTGACAAATATACAGGACTCGCCCATCCTGGATTTTCTGAAAATGGTTCCTTTCTCCCAGGCCTTTGAAAGTGAAAAGGAGACGCGTTGGTGCCCCCTGCTGGCCATTCCTTACTCCTCTGCAGCCCAGAGCCTGTGGCTTAGCTGCGAAGTCATCTGGGTATATTAGTTTGAGAGCCCTGTTTTCAGCCCTTTGTACGTCCTGATAGCATCACGGCTACATAGGCAGTGTCGCTGGAAAAAAAATTTTAAAAAGCAAACAAAATGTGCCGTGATGACCTTATAACAAGTGCAGAATGGCAGGTTGTGTGCCCTAAAAGCTGTACCATACATACTTGCCTTAACCCCACCTACGTTGTGTGCCCGAGAATCTCAGTGCAGACATCTCCCAGTCACTTCCTTTAGGCTAACACACTGCTATTAGTTCCGAGTGATTTCAAATCTGTGTGTCTCCTGTCAAGGAACAAGACTAAACAGCTCGACAGATCAGTGTGTCTGTGTAGGAAAACTGCCTGCTGTCAGAAAAGTGCTTTACCATTGAGCCGCCATGGTGGCCCAAAAGAGACAAGAACCAATGACAACAGTAATAATCGTCATCTTTATGACTCTTAAATATGGTCTTCTGATGGGGTTGGGGTGGGACGAAGCAAAATTTATTAATCTACTAAACTCATTAATCAGCTGAAAGCAAAAAGCAGAAATGGCTTAACTCACTGATTTTATTTCTTGCACTCTAGGTGCTTTTGTAAGTATCTACAAATGTCTTTTACTAACACAGAAAACAGCTGTGGATTTATACCAACAGAGGCCAACTGACTATGGGTTAGCTATGTTTACTCTTTTATATAATTCAAACGAAAGACCCAATGTAGGTGAACTTTGTTTTCTAACTTCGCGTACAAGATTATTTTTGGGGGTGGGTGGGGGGATCAATAGTTAACTTGGTGAAATCTTTAAGATCTCTTTGTGGTACTTGGGGGATCTGTTGTGTGTTAGAGTGTATTTCAATCCTCCTGTATTATTGTGGCAGAAAAACTGTGCTGTTAGTAGTTGGCAATGAGATGCCTATGGAAACTTAATAGTAGGTCAATGTGTTTATGGAATATTCTAAACTCCTAGGAAATTTTGTTCTATATCGTCAAGCATTATTTGGTTTCCATTAGTGGGAAACATAATTAGTTCAAGTGTATCAGTAACTCTGATGACTCATATTTTTTTCTTGGATCCACTTGAGATACTAAAATTAATTTTCCCTAAAACTAAAACATCATCTTTAAGCACAGTGAAATTCAGACTGAGAAAGCTATCAATTGCCATGGAGCAATGTTTTCTTGTTTTCTTAAAATTTCATTTATTGGGTTA
This sequence comes from Orientallactaga sibirica, assembly GCA_036365145.1. Taxonomy (NCBI): domain Eukaryota; kingdom Metazoa; phylum Chordata; class Mammalia; order Rodentia; family Dipodidae; genus Orientallactaga; species Orientallactaga sibirica. The sequence goes on from JAEOAD010000240.1 coordinate 9,242,713, forward strand.
ACCTCCTTTGGACCTTAGCCCATTAAGATCTACATAAGACAGTCCCATTACTGTGTTTGCATGGATGTTTATGACACACACATACACATATGAAACTGAAAAAGGAATCACTAGAACATAACACACATGCACACATGCACGTGAACACACACACGCACAGTCCAGTACTGATTTTTCTCAGTGGCTTCTGTATGTTTTTCCATACCTACATGTATTAAATAAACAATGTCAGTGAAACCTCATGATGTTTTTATAGTAACATGCATGTTTACTGTATGAGGAAAATATTCACCACTGCATTATCCTGTGATTCCTAAAATATAAATACTATACCTTCCATGAATACGCTAATGTGACTATTCAAATGAGGTTTCATTGTACATTCATACCGGGATGAGACTCCAACTTACAGTACATGTACATGGATACAGAGAGCAAGCCCCCATACTTCTCTTTAAGTTGCAGCCAACCCTCCACCAAATCATACTATCATCAGCACCAAAAGTTTCAAAAACAGTTGTTGACTACTAAAGAGTAATTGGCAGATGGGCCTTTCTTAGGAGCAGTTAGCACAGTGGTGTGATTCTATCTGGAAAACATCTGAGTTGTACAGCTGTATCCTCCTCAAAATCTGGTGAAGAATGCTATTTTTCTAGGCTGAGCTTTTGTTATAAACCTAATATTCTGAAGGCAAGAGTTACAATTCCTGATGTGTTTCTTTCTTTATTTTTCATTTGTTAATTCTGAATGTATTTTTAACAGAGTGATTTTTTTGACTTACTAGTGTAATTTGCATTTTAAAATAAATGGAAAAACAATTAAGTTTCTGAGCCATCCCTACAAGCTCTTGCTGCTGCTGCTCACAGCATATTTGAATATGCCGTTGACAGGAAACTCTATTAATTTTAGATGAAGACACTGCTGATTTTATATGCAGAACAAGGAGGTGACAACAGTGAAATAAACTGCCTGGTCATGGCACCATTTGAGCTCAGTTGTGGGTAACACATTCTTGCCTTGTCTTCTGACATTGAGGGGCCCGTAGAACACCCTGTGGCAGGCTTGCTGCCACCTGAAAACCATTTTTAATTCCTTCAAACCATAATATGGAGTTTGACTTAAGGTGTTAGGTTACTACATTAAAAAATCTTTTGTTTAAATTCAAGTAGAAATTTTCATTTTTATAAAAAAATTATTTTAAATAAAATAATTTAAAATACTCATGGACTGCCCCTTTGATGACATAAGCTATCCCTGTTGTTAAAATAGTAATACTTTCGTCAGCAAAAGACAACTATATAGAAACATCTTGGGGCAGGGAGGCAAACCAAAATGATTTACCCCTGCCACCTTAGGTTCACTATGGGCATGAGAAGGGCAAATAGCAGTTGGCTCAAGCTGCTCCAAGCTCAGGATGCTGTGCATGTGAGCTTGCTCCCACTGCGCCTTACATACACATGCACACACGCACGCATGTACACACGCATGCACTCACACACCAGCCCCCCAGAAGGCAACCCATGGAAGATGACTGAATAAAAGGAAGACTGAAGCCGTCCACCAGGAAGCTAAAGATCCACTTGGGCTTGTAATGCTGCATTTCTCAGTCCCATGCTCAAAGCCTTATCAATCACCAAGCTGGCTTTTCTATTTAGGTTACCTGCGTGGAAAGTGTGTTGTGGAAGGAGGTGGGGATGAGTCTCAGGATGTTGCTTCACACTGTGTAGTTAAAGGCATATAATGTTCCAGTTGCATAAAAAGGGACAAAATTATCAAGTCAACCATATACAGATGTATACAAATACCCTTAAGCAAATATTCTACTAGAGTTCTCAGTTATAGAGGTTATGAGTTTGGGAACTATGAACAGGACCAGTGGATAAGTATTAAAAACATAATTGCAAGTACAATGAAGGAAATGTTCCCATTCCACTCTAAGGTAATGAGTGGGCTATTTTCATTTAAAACACAAACTATTTTAAATAATTCAAATTTAGAACAAACCTCTGAGATCCAAATCCACTCATGATATACACAGTAAATAAAAGGCAGTCGTGGTGATTACTCAATATTAACACATGCCCTGAAATACAAATAATTAACTATTCCACAGCAAACTCTTGTGGGCTTTCTGGACAGAATATAACAAATCAACTCTGAGACCCTATCCATCAACTAGCCCTGGATTTCTGTTAATTCAAATGAATTATGATAAGGAATTCCCTGAGACAGTCTTAAGTCATCAAATGCTTCTGAACTACTATGTATTGTGTTTGGTTTCTATGCCAAAATACTTTTCATTGTACTATTGTTCTTTCAAAAACCAATAATCCTTACCCAGAAGGAAGCATATGCATATGATATATTCTTGACCTACTATGCTCAATATTAAAATTAGGTTTTCTGTAGTGTCTTTTATTTTTATGAATAACTAATATTAGAGAGATTGGGGTTCCATCAAAAGTACCTCCTATATTCACCCAATAAAAACCTTCCTCCAAATTTTTTATTTATGTTCAGTAAAGTTTCAGAAATAAAAGCTTATACTAAAAATATCATTGATATTAACATCCTTACACTATTTAAACATAAGTCTCAATAATTTTCACCCTGGTGAACCTTTGCCTGATTCTCTTTCCATGTTATTAGCATACCTTCTATCTGCTTCCAAGAAAGAAAAGAACAATACCCATAATTGTGATACTATGTTCAGTTTAAAACATATTAGTATATTAAATATTGTAATAGTTACAAGAGAAAAATGAATGCATTCTAATATTTATTATATTATATTTAAGTATATTAAATATTTTGATTCCCTATAAGAGAAAAATAAATGCCTCTTAACTCACTGAGAAATTGAACTACATGATGCTCTCAAGGGTCATATTTGCCACTGGAATGCACTCGAATTTTATGAGTTATGAATGGCCATGAAAACAAAGAAAGTAAGCTCTTTCTAAAGCAGGCAAAGGCCAGTATATTTTTCTGTTCTTTAGAATTATAATGAAATTTAAAAAAAAAAAATCCTTAAACATGAAGTTTAGAAATGATGAGCTTAAATATGGATGGGTAATAAAAAGTAATAGTTTTACACTAAATTTCAAGAGGAAACATTATTTTATAAGCTACTATTAATGCTCTTACACTGTCTAATCATTTAACAATTCAAGAAACCTTTTCCATAATGAGTGTTCCTTAATAATGTGGCACATTGATGATAAAACAAATATAATTGTTAACTACCTGTTCTGCCCTCATATGAATTTAAGCCATAATAGCAAAGATTTCAAATTGATGCTGTCACCTCAAGGATGATGGATTGATTCAATCAATCAGAAGCCTTTCCTAAGCGTCCTTCAGGGAGTTATTTACCATAGGCATACCCTGTTTATTCCCTTCTAGGCGCCTGTCATTTCTCTTCATTATTCTTCTAGTTTTACTCATTATATCTTTGGGGAATATGCTGATCTCCTTGTGCTGAAGGTTTTGTGCATAGCTGTCCAGACATAAATCTTCCAAGTTTCAAACCGGAGGCCACCACAACACCTTAGTTTGTTGTTACTGTTATCCCAGTCTGACCAAGACGCTCTCAAGATGAAGTCAAACAAATGAATGGACACTGACTTACAAAGGGTTCGTCAGTGGGAACTTAGCAAATAGAGGAAAGGGTATGAAAATCTTTCATTCATTAAGATTCTTACAATGACTTTGTGCTCCACATGGGTATAAAGAGCCTCATTAGGAGTGACCCAACTCTCCACAAAAAAAAAAAAAAAAAGCCAACAGGTAGAGAGAGACAGAAGGCTGTGGGAGGGGAAGGGAAGGGAAGGGCTGAGGCTTATGCTAATTGTTCATGGTAAGATAATATATAGCTAGTGATTGTGCTGCTTTACATACCAACAGTTAACTATGCTTAGAATGAGATATGTCAGTTTCTAATAGGTCAAATCATCTGTCAGTTTAAAAGCATAGAAGCCCCTCTCCCACACATGTACTCCTGCTGGAATTGTTAGCACCAAAAAGAATAAACATAGGCAGTGTTGGTGAGGATGTGCAAAAATCAGAACTCTGTACTTGTTGGTGGGGATCTAAATTGGAACAGACACTAGGGAAACATTCTCTAAATAATTGAAATAGAACTCCAATGGTATTCAGCAATCCCCTTTCTAGGTATATACCCAAAGGAAATGAAGTCAGAATGTTGAGGAGAAATCTGCATTGCCACGTCCATCAGCACAATAGGTAAGATCTGAGATTAAAATGAGTGTCCATCAACAGATAAATACATAAAAATGCTACATATGCACAACTAGATAATGATTAAGTTGTCTTTTTTATTAATAATCTGTCCAGCTGAGACTTCATGTGAAGATGGAATTATTTTCTCCATTGCTATAACTATATTAATTAAATTTACCTTCTGTTTGCTAGCCTCTGAATGTTTGTTTTATGATGCTGCAGTACTTTGCAAAACTAGACACTTTAAACTTATAGTAAATTATGGAACCTTTCTGATATGCTTTGTTGTACACTCATGTGTATGACTGCACATTGACCAAGCACTGGTCAACAAGCATTTGTGTGGATTCTGCACCAAGATATCCCCGCCACTGAACACACTCTCAAAAATAATATCTCATGAAGAGGATTGCCCAGCATTAAACCAAGTTACAGGACCTCTGCAAAGGGACCACATGGGAGGGCATGTCACATGTCCATGAAGTCATCATTGCCTGCTATAGAATTAAAGAGGAAATCTTTCCACCTCTACTGCCCCTTCAGTCTTACCCCCAATTTGTTAGTGAAGTACGTGGAGTTTAGACATATTTTTAATAAAGTAAAAATAGACAAGAAGTGTGTTTTTTCTAAGAAAACGTTATGATTATTTTTCAAAAAAGAGTAGAATAAATATGTCGAAGACCAAAGTTGGTTGATAGCTTTAGAATTTTCAGTGAATTAGATAAAATTTATGATTATATGCATAGCCATGTTTCAATGAAGACATTTGGAGATAGAAATCATTGAATAACCAACATCCATTACAGTACATGTTGCAGTCAGGTTCACATTGCTGGTAGAAATCGCCAACCAAGAGCAGCTTGTGGGGAAAAAGAAGTTTATTTTGGCTTACAGACTCAAGGGGAAGCTCCACGATGGCAGGGGAAAATGATGACATGAGCAGAGGGAGGACATCACCCCCTGGCCAACATCAGGTGGACAATGGCAAAAGAGAGTGTGCCAAACACTGCCATGGGGAAACTGACTATAATACCCATAAGCTTGCCCCCAACAACACACCACCTCCAGGAGGCATTAATTCCAAAATCTCTGTCAGCTGGGAACCTAACATTCAGAACACCTAAGTTTATGGGGACACCTGAATCAAACCACCACAGTGCATGAGTACTAAAATTCCACTATAGTGCACAAGCAATGACATTCTACTACAGTGCACGAGAACTAACATTCCACTATAGTGCATGACCACTAACATTCCACTACAGTGCACAAGCACTAGAATTCTAATATATTGCATAACCACTAACATTCCACTACAGTGCACAAGCACTAACATTCTAATATAGCACATAACCATGAACATACCACTAGCGTGCATGAGCACTAACATTCCACTATAACGCATGAGTACTAATATTCCACTACACTGAATGAGCACTTATTTTTCATGGCTATAATTCAACTAAGCAAATTTGGTCATGTAAATTGAAGATTCAGTTTTTAAAATTACATGGATTAGTACTGAATAAAATTACACAATTAAGCCCACCACTGAAACATCTCTGTCACACCCTCCAAGGCTCAGGGCCCATTGTGGAAGAGGGGGCAGATACAATGGAAGAGCCAAAGGAAGGGTACGACTCCTTACAATGCAACTGGCCAGACAGAGATTGGCCTTGATATCCATGACCTTGCACTGCCTAGCAATACCTTCACAAGACCTTCATAATAGAAGAAAAAGATTATGACATCAGATTAAAAGAGAGACTAATGGAGAGAGGGAGGGGATATGATGGAGATTGGAGTTCTAAAGGGGTATGGGGGCAGGGGAGGGAAATATCATGCATTTTTTGTATGTAAGTATAGAAGTTGTCAATAAAAATTTAAAAATAAAATAAAAATTTTTAAATTACACAATTTAAATCATTGAGGTTAATGACGGTAAATGTCCCATGCGTTTATAATTAAATAAATTTGATGTTAAAATGTATATAAAACTGGAAAATAATACTCCTTGTCAAGACTAAATCAATAAGCCTATATTTCATGCAATGGAATTTTCTCCCTTTGATTATCAAATTTCCCTTTGTGATTTTCTCCTTTTCTCAACACTCTGCAATACCAGATAATATTATTAAGTATATTATGTGCTGCACAATCTTCTACATGTTCACAGTATCTAAGTCATAGACAGAAATTTCAAACCTAGAAATTCTATCACCAAAATCCACACTTCTAATCCCTGATAAAATCTCCAGAGAATAGTATGCTCATGTAAGAAGCTATATTGTTCTTTAACATCAAAGACTCTCGCTCTCTCACTGTAGTCAGTGTCACTCATCTACTCAGAGTGAATACGTCCCTGGATGGGAACATCCTGCCTTTTTCCATTCTACCCCCATCTCTTAAACCTATCCCCTTACCCCATGGAGACATTCAATTCAGATATAAAATGGATTTACCGGAATGAAGAAAGATATTGTACAGAGAATGAATTGTAGTAAAAGACTAGAATTATCCCCTGCCTGGTTTCACTATGGTCCTGTCATAGCTACAGCACTCTCTCACCATCAAAATTTTCTTCTCTATTCAGGGAGAAATAAAGGCACAGTAGATCTCAGTGGATGGTCAATTGTGAAGGAAAACAAGGCCCTTGTAATGTACTGTGTTTACACATTCTTTTCTGCATTGGTCCTACATTGGCTATGCTTGACATTTAAAAATTGAAACTCATAGAGAAATACTAAGCTAGAGTAGAAATAAACCTGTATAGACTGGCCTTGTTAGTTATTTATTGCCAGTGTCATTCATTCTTAAAGGGAGGATTAAAGAGCACTACAAAAAGTCACATCTTCCTAGAGATGTATTTATCATACAAACTTTTAAAAAATGAAAGAATTCCTTGGTTTTCCATCTATTCCTCATCCCTACCCTCATCAAGCACTTATGAATAATTTCTCCTTTATAAGTAAAAAAGAACTTAATGCCACCAAAAAAGCAAGCCAGGACTCTCTCCTGCTGATTTAGTTATATATATATATCACAAAACAGCAGACAGTTTTGTGTTTTGTTGCTGTGGCACCCATCAGCCCAGACCTTAACCATGCACTTGCTCAAGGGCACAGCAGCAACCTCTCTCCGTTGCTGCTACTGCTGCTGCCTGGTCCAAAAGAAAGACTTCCTTTATATTTTATCCAACAATTTTTATATGCGTTTTATACTAGTATTGGTATGGTCACAACCTTGGTTCAGCCTTGCTTCAGTTGACAGTTTTATTTAAGGCAATGGAAAAAATGTATAGTAGTCAACATGATACTCAATTTTATTGTATGTATAAGTGAGTACATTAATTTCCTATTGATGCTGTAACAAATTACCTCATCTTAATGGCCAACAACTCAAATTTGCTCTATCAATCAGAAATCTAGAATATGTTTCCTTGTCTGAAATGAGTGAGACCAGGATAGTGTTCCTTCTGAAGGTCTCAAAGATGGAGCTCCAGTGGCATAATCAGTCAGTGAATGATACATGAAAAACTCAGAGAGAATTCTTCTCTTTCCTCTTTCAACTTCCAGAGGCTACCTACACTCCATCTTTTGTATGCTGTGCCTCCATCTCTAAAGCCAGGGCACCATCTTCAACTCTCTCTGGGTCTCTCTGCCCTCTACCTTCATTGCCAGGTCTCCTTCTGAGTCACATTTTCCCACTCTCTAATTCTAAAGATCTTTTTGATTACACTGAGTAATTCCAACAGTCTTCTCCTATCTAGATCCTTAAATTAACCACAAATATCTTCAAACTGACTTACGCTCTTCCTAAATGACAGAAACCCAGATCCCTACCTATTGCCTTATCTTACAGAAACCTGTGAAATCTGCTCTTTGTCATGTCAAGTAGAAACCTGTGTCATCTGTGCATTTCTCATAAAAGAAAAAAAAAAAAACGAGGGCTGGAGAGATGGCTTAGATGTTAAGGCACTTGCCTGTGAAGCCTAAGGACACATGTTCCATCTCTATCCAGATCCCATCTAAGCCATACACACAAAAGGCGCATTAGGTGGCACAAGCATCTGGAGTTTGATTGCAGTGGCTGAGGCCCTGGTGCACCAATTCTCTCTCTCTCTCTCTCTCTCTCTCTCTCTCATGCTCTCTCTTTACAAAGAAAAAAAACCTGCCCTAGTATTGCCATGGGCTTCCCAGACCCCTTGTTGCCTCTCTGGGCAAGAGCTCTGCCTTCTGCCTTCTATTATGGGGCTTCTGAAACCCTCTCTTGTCTCTCTGGGCAAGAGCTCGACCTTACTTCCTTCACTTGTTCTGGGCTTAAGACCCAATTCTTTTCTCCCTCTTAAAATTTTAAACCATAAAAACAATCTTTGGGAACCTTATCCACTGGTGTGTGGATTTTATTCTTTGAATACTTATGATAAGGATCCAGAAAGATTCCCAAATTATCAGTACACTGGCATACATTGGTACATTGGTAGAGGAACCCCAAAAGTCTTATAACAAAAGTATCTTTGAAATATGTCATTGTTCCTTTGAAAATCTCTTATTTCTTAGATAAATTCTCACTTCTTAAACATAGTTATTGCAGGAATATGATCCTATTATCCACAGTCATTTCTCTTTTAAATGTCCATTAAACCATCCATGTGCAGTTGAACAAATCTCAATTTTTTAAGTTGATATTCTCAAGGAATTTAAATATATTCTATCATTACTATATAAGCCACTTACATTTTAAGAATTCTGAAGAAATGTTATGTAATTTTAAGACAGATTTTCACATAAAGCATTACAATATCAGTAATGCACTGAATGCTATAGAAACAAATGCTAATTAAAACAATTTATGGTTAAAAACAAATGAGTAAATAAATTTCAGTGAGTTATTAATTATATATATATATTTGGACTTTTAAGGTAAGATCTCACTGTATTCCAGGCTCACCTGGAATTCACTATGTAGTCTTAGGGTGACCTCAAACTCACAGAAATCCTCCTACCTCTGCCTCCCAAGTGCTGTGATTAAAGGTATATACCACCACCCCTGGCCAGTTTTCTATATTTTGTACTGTATTTTCTCCAATTTAAAATACAGCCCCTACTTTAGGTCTATTCATACCAAGCCAGAGGACTTTTGGCCAAAACATGTTTTTACAGACTGGTAATAGGAAATCTACACTAGAGGGGTATCAAAATTAAAAAAGAAGTGTTCCGTATTTAAAATGACATGGAAAACATGGTCATTTCCATGTTAAACACACTTGAAAGATACATCTTGGACAGGCTAACTTAACACATTTCTTCAGGAAGTTAGAGCAACTTCAGTAAGTGTCACTGAATTAGACTTAAGTGAGAAACTAGTAGATGTCTAATGATGATTGGATGTAAATGTAGTGTGAGAGCTGCATGTAATTGTCTTCTCATCTGAACGCTTTCAGGCCCATGTCTTCTGAAGGTTGCTCCTGAGATTCTTCCCTGAAGCCTCGGAGCATAAAGGCTGTGTGCTACCCCACCCCCGTCCACACCTGACTCTTCTTAGCACACACTGATTGGGTATATCCTTCTTCCTCACCAGCAGCTTTCCGCCCATCATCTCATATGCCTATGTCAAAACCCTAGACAGTGTGAAATGAGCACCAATTAGAATTTACTAGCCACTATCCTTCCTTGCTGTTAAGATCTGCTATTTCCCTGTCGCTCTGCCTTTTGGGGTGTTGAATTTAGTGCCTGTCTTAAGCCTGTCTCTATCCTTCTTCTTAGATACTCAGAGCCCACATGGATTACCCATCTATCATAGTTCCTTCCTTCACTAACCACAGCTCCTGTTTCTCTTTCCTTCACTGATCATTCCATTTTCTTTCTAGCCTTTCAACTCCTTATTGGGCTCTCCTCATTCTTCAAATGTTATGAGATTCCAGACCTTTCCCACACCTTGAGTTATGTAGCACCCCTAACTTCCAGTCGCTCTTATAGAGCAAAACCTTTTATCTGTTTATTTATAATAAATCTTGCTAAATATTTTTAAAAGAAAAATATTTTCAGAATCTTACTAATCGGTACAGTTATAAGCAGGTTATTTTGTCTTAGGTGGATTGTAGCACCGTCCATCAGTTGTCTCATTCTTGAAGTTAGCTTGATATGAGAGTATCAGAGGTTGATGTGGATTGGGATGGAGAAGAAAGTGTCCAAAAGCTATGTTATGAAATAATTTGATAGGATGTTCACATGGTATTGAAGTTACAGTGACCTGAGGATGCTGAGCAATCAGAAGGATCAAGACCCAGAGGCCAGTATTTAGTAATGATCAGTGTTGAGGAGAATTATGGGAATGTCACAGATTTACATGAGACTAGAACTGAGATACCTAAAGAGCACTCTAGATCTATTGTGGTCCCTATCAAAACCCCAGTGATATTCCTCACAGAACTAGAAAACACAATCCCAAGTTCATATAGAATGACCAAAAAGAACCCAGAAGCTCAAATAGCTGAAGCTATCTTAAGCAAAAAGAACAAAGCAGGAAGTACAGCACTACCTGATTTCAAAAGACATGACAAATCTATAGTACTTAAAACAGCATCATGTGGGCATAAAAATGGAGAGATGGATCAATGATAAAGAATTGAAAGCCTAAACTTAACCCACAACTCTACAGCCAACTGACCTCAACAAATATGCTAAGAATAAGCAATGTAGAAATTACATTCTTTACTAAGTGGTGCTAAGAATTGAATATTCGCAGGCAGAAGGATGAAACTAAACTCCTGTCTATCATCATCTATAAAACTTAATTCAAAATGGATTAAGACCTCAATATACTTTTAAACCAGGTAAAAGAAATATTTTAGGACATTTCAATAGGCAGGAATTTTATGGATAAAAATCTCAAAATCTTGGAAAACAAAAATAAAAATAGAAAAATGACATTTATAAAACTAAGTTTCTTTTCCACCTAAGAAAATAATCAACATAGTGGAGAGACAACCTTCAGAATAGGAGAAATGTTTTCAAGCTGCCTGTCTGATAGGTATCTAATAACAAGGCTATATAAAGGACTCAACCAACTCAATAGAAAAATAATAACAGTGTAAATAAATTTCAGTGAGTTATTAATTATATATATATATTTGGACTTTTAAGGTAAGATCTCACTGTATTCCAGGCTCACCTGGAATTCACTATGTAGTCTCAGGGTGACCTCAAACTCACAGAAATCCTCCTACCTCTGCCTCCCAAGTGCTGTGATTAAAGGTATATACCACCACACCTGGCCAGTTTTCTATATTTTGTACTGTATTTTCTCCAATTTAAAATACAGCCCCTACTTTAGGTCTATTCATACCAAGCCAGAGGACTTTTGGCCAAAACATGTTTTTACAGACTGGCAATAGGAAATCTACACTAGAGGGGTATCAAAATTAAAAAAGAAGTGTTCCGTATTTAAAATGACATGGAAAACATGGTCATTTCCATGTTAAACACACTTGAAAGATACATCTTGGACAGGCTAACTTAATACATTTCTTCAGGAAGTTAGAGCAACTTCAGTAAGTGTCACTGAATTAGACTTAAGTGAGAAACTAGTAGATGTCTAATGATGATTGGATGTAAATGTAGTGTGAGAGCTGCATGTAATTGTCTTCTCATCTGAACGCTTTCAGGCCCATGTCTTCTGAAGGTTGCTCCTGAGATTCTTCCCTGAAGCCTCGGAGCATAAAGGCTGTGTGCTACCCCACCCCCGTCCACACCCTGACTCTTCTTAGCACACACTGATTGGGTATATCCTTCTTCCTCACCAGCAGCTTTCCGCCCATCATCCCATATGCCTATGTCAAAACCCTAGACAGTGTGAAATGAGCACCAATTAGAATTTACTAGCCACTATCCTTCCTTGCTGTTAAGATCTGCTATTTCCCTGTCTCTCTGCCTTTTGGGGTGTTGACTTTAGTGCCTGTCTTAAGCCTGTCTCTATCCTTCTTCTTAGATACTCAGAGCCCACATGGATTACCCATCTATCATAGTTCCTTCCTTCACTAACCACAGCTCCTGTTTCTCTTTCCTTCACTGATCATTCCATTTTCTTTCTAGCCTTTCAACTCCTTATTGGGCTCTCCTCATTCTTCAAATGTTATGAGATTCCAGACCTTTCCCACACCTTGAGTTATGTAGCACCCCTAACTTCCAGTCGCTCTTATAGAGCAAAACCTTTTATCTGTTTATTTATAATAAATCTTGCTAAATATTTTTAAAAGAAAAATATTTTCAGAATCTTACTAATCGGTACAGTTATAAGCAGGTTATTTTGTCTTAGGTGGATTGTAGCACCGTCCATCAGTTGTCTCATTCTTGAAGTTAGCTTGATATGAGAGCATCAGAGGTTGATGTGGATTGGGATGGAGAAGAAAGTGTCCAAAAGCTATGTTATGAAATAATTTGATAGGATGTTCACATGGTATTGAAGTTACAGTGACCTGAGGATGCTGAGCAATCAGAAGGATCAAGACCCAGAGGCCAGTATTTAGTAATGATCAGTGTTGAGGAGAATTATGGGAATGTCACAGATTTACATGAGACTAGAACTGAGATACCTAAAGAGCACTCTAGATCTATTGTGGTCCCTATCAAAACCCCAGTGATATTCCTCACAGAACTAGAAAACACAACCCCAAGTTCATATAGAATGACCAAAAAGAACCCAGAAGCTCAAATAGCTGAAGCTATCTTAAGCAAAAAGAACAAAGCAGGAAGTAGAGCACTACCTGATTTCAAAAGACATGACAAATCTATAGTACTTAAAACAGCATCATGTGGGCATAAAAATGGAGAGATGGATCAATGATAAAGAATTGAAAGCCTAAACTTAACCCACAACTCTACAGCCAACTGACCTCAACAAATATGCTAAGAATAAGCAATGTAGAAATTACATTCTTTACTAAGTGGTGCTAAGAATTGAATATTCGCAGGCAGAAGGATGAAACTAAACTCCTGTCTATCATCATCTATAAAACTTAATTCAAAATGGATTAAGACCTCAATATACTTTTAAACCAGGTAAAAGAAATATTTTAGGACATTTCAATAGGCAGGAATTTTATGGATAAAAATCTCAAAATCTTGGAAAACAAAAATAAAAATAGAAAAATGACATTTATAAAACTAAGTTTCTTTTCCACCTAAGAAAATAATCAACATAGTGGAGAGACAACCTTCAGAATAGGAGAAATGTTTTCAAGCTGCCTGTCTGATAGGTATCTAATAACAAGGCTATATAAAGGACTCAACCAACTCAATAGAAAAATAATAACAGTAACCTAATTTTAAATTGGGCAATAGTTCTAAATTAATATTCATATAAGACAAATGTGTAAATGAGCAACAAGTACAATAAAAATGCTCATAAGGGAAATGGAAATTAGCACCACAAGTAGATATCAACTTACTCCCATAAGAATGGCTCTTAAAAAAAACTAACAAGTTCTGGCTCGGATATAAAGAAAAGATAGCATTTGCACAGCACTGGTAGGAATATGAAGTAGTACAACCACTGCAGAGAAGTGAACAAGTTTCTTTGATAATTAAAACTAGAACTACTATATAATCCAACAACCCCACTATTGAGCATGTAGCCAATGGAAAGAAATGAGCAAGATGAAGAGACATCGTCACTCAAATGTTCAATGCAACACTACTCATAATAGCTGAAATGTGAGCAACTATTAATGCACAAATGCATTGTGAGCGCATGAAAAATATTTCTCTATACACAATTAAAAACTATTCCACATTATAATGGATCAAATCCTGTGATTTGTGAGAGCATGGATGAGAAAATAAACCAGGCACGGAACTATAAGTATCACTTGATCTCACTCATAATGTGGACATTAAAATTTCAATCTGGGTCTAGAGAGATGAATCAGCAGGTAAAAGCACTTGTCCCACAAGCATGACAGCCTAAGAGGACCCAGTTTGCTCTGAGTTCAACTCCCCAGCACCTGTGTGTTGTAGTTAGCTCTATACTGCTGGGATGATCATCCAACCAAACACAGGTGCTGGGAGGAAGGGATTTATTCCAAGCTTACAGATCCAGGAGACATTCTATCAATGGTGGAAGAAGCTTTCATAGATCCAAGCAGACAGAAAAACTGCACCAAGCAAAGCACCAGCACCAGACACACACCACCAGAGCTCACACCGCTCTGCACACACCAGCACCACACACACACCTTTGGGCTTGAGTCAGATCAGCCCCCAGTGACACACGACTCCAGCAGTCTGCTAGAGACTTAAGCAGGAAATTTAATCTTATTAAAAAATACCTGTGGAAGGATCCTGGATAGGGTATGATGAAGACTAACCTCAACCTTCTCCTGTTTCTCTCTCATACTCCCTCTTCCTTCTCTTCTTTCTCTCATACTACCTATATTTTTCTTCCTTCTTTTCCCTTGGCACTGACCTGTAACTCCCAATACCAGCATGTGGTTAACATCCACAAAGAGCTGTTGATCAGTGAGACTTACAAGGTTTCCCAAAAGAAGAAAGATTTCTGTCAGAGTACTTGATGACCCACCAAAGGTTAATGGTAAGACCCTACTGCCAAAGATACCATATGCTGTTGGCATGGAACATGGAGTGACCTGGCTGGAATCTGGAAGAGAGTCAGTCCCCAGACAGTTAGCTTGTCTAGTGCCAGAAGGTGCTACATGAGTGACTGTGGGAAAATGACCAACATCTAAGCAACTCGTGGTCTAAACTACTCAGCAGCAAGCAACCTGATGTGATGCTCACACAAGTGCAATAGTGGCACACAGCCATGGTGGGTTACCAACTGCTCTTTATTTGGCTAATGGATCCATTCAGTGGAACAGAACCCATTCCTGGAACTGGGAAACAAGTCAGAACCATATCCAAAAAAAATGAGTTTGCTCTCCAATATCAAGGTCCCACCAATAGTGGGATATAAGAGGGCCTATACCTATTTAATTCTCTCTAAAACAATAATGGTTATCTATGTATCTTGCACTGACCTCACTCTCCATTGGAGAATCTGCTTTTCTTTTTCAGATGGACATAGAACCTGAGGAGAAAATCATCCCATCACACCTCACCAGGGCACCAGCTGAAGCCATAGAGTTATTGGGGAAATGAGCAAGAGTGTTGCTTTCTCAGTGAACCTGGTATCAGCACAGGGGTAAAGGAAATAGACACAGAGAACGCTCAACTCCTACCAAAGCAGATATCCAGAAACACAGGGACTCCCATGACCTTGTCACTGAAGTAGACCTAAAATGAACCCAACATGGCTTAGGGAAATTTACGGAAGAGGGAGCAGAAAGATTGTTAGAGCCATAAATCATTATGCACAGAGACATTTCCTCTCCCCCATAACTGATGTTCTACCCCCACAATGCAAGACCCACAATCCCCAAGGGGGAAGGACAGGGAGAAGGCTAACAATGGTACCATCATGGCTGTATACACATTATACAGATAACTAATAAAAATAAATAAATAAACATTGCAATTTTGCAATCACAGCAATGTAAAAAAAAATGCTTGTGGATATGGGGGACATACATTCAAACTACCACAGTATATAAAAAAACCAAATATGGCTCTGCATTCCTGTAACTCCAGTCCTATGGGTAATTGATACCTAGAATCTATGGGGTTTGCTAGTCAGCCAGTCTAAACCAAAAACCACAGCTCTGATTTCAGTAAAAAACTCATCCCAAGAAATACTCTTGTGAATGATAAAGGGACAATATTATCCTCTTGGCCTCCAGAAGGGGGCAGCCAGCATTATCACATCTGCACACCATGCATACACTACATATACAACGCACAACACATACTACACACACACACACACACACACATGCATGCATTCATGTGCATGAGGGTGCAAAGTACAGTGGTTGTTATTAGAGACTGGTGCTTCTAAAGATTGATTCATGGGTTTTAAAGCTAGCTAGGAAGAAAAAGTACTGGTACAAAATTATACAGAAAGGTGACTTTAAATAACAATAGTATGCTCCTTAAAAATATAGAAAAAATGGATTTTTAATGCATTTGTTGTCAGGAAATCATAGATAGTTTAGGAGATAGAAAGTTAAACCTGATTTGGCCATTGTACAATGTTTGTAAGTCTCTAAATATCACATGGTACCCTAGTAAGCTGTACAATATTTATGGGGCATCTAAAAAATGACTAGGTATGAAGTTATTGATATATAATGTATGAGATAAACTTCCTGAAAAATGAGAGAGGCACCCACATCCCAGCTTGAGGTGCAGAGGGTGTAGAATAACCATTACTACCCAAAAGGCATTAGGTTGCAACCTACTTCTCAGTCTTCCTCCAGGTTTTCCTTTCTCCCTTACTGAATCTTGGATGACTTAGACATCCACATTCATAATGTGCCTGACACTCTGATCTCTTTGTTCCCTGCTTTTTTACTTCTATTTAGTGATACATACTCAAATATATCTACCATGGAAATTGAGGAGACTGAAATATTCAATCCAAGTTTGTGAAAGAATTATACCCCAAAGCTTTCTACTAGCCATACTTAGGGCATCTCCTTGGCAGAAGAAAGCCACATAATCCAAGGTTATAGCACCTTCTCATTGCCACAGTCCATGTCCAGACTCTGCTCAATAGGATGACATAATAATCCAGCCTCTCCACTTGTCTCAATGCAGAAGAACCATCCCAACCACAAAGTCCCTTGCAGAATCAACTTAAATTTTAGTTATGATCCTATGACAGTTCAACTTCTCTCTTTGCCCATTCAAGCTTCCTCCCCTGACCCTCACATATTAGTTTCCTGAGTTCTCACTAATATATCTCTTGCATTCCCATCTCCTACAGACACCACATTCTAGGAAAGTTCCCTGTGAACAATACCAGTAACTAGCAGTGTTGTGTAGCAGAAATGAGATTTTGGTCAGATGCCTCTCTGACAGCAGCTTCAGCCCTCACACTCAAATACACCTATGCCACCCATGCCACCCATGCCACCCATGCACTGGTTGAATGCAGGTGGAAGTGAAAGGATGATTTGGGGTTGTTCCTTGCCTTCCACCTCAATTTTGAGGCAGAGTCTCATTGATGTTCACTTCTCTGTTCACAAGTTTCTGGAAAATCGTCCTGTCTCTGCCTCACTCCCCTCTCACCATAGCCACATTGGGATTATAAAAGTCCATACTCAGGTGTTAAAGAGTTCCATAGCAAGTCCTTTACCGAGAGTCGTATCTTCAGCCCTATATAGGCTTTTGTGAAATTATGTGGTACTGTCTGACTATCTATCATTGTAGCCACTTAGCTATATTTAGTAGACAGAAAATATTTGAAGGAATCTTACACTATGACAAGAATGATAAAACACTTCAACAAGGTCACAGGGTAGAATAAATTGCACTAAAACAAAGAATACAAGGAAAATAACAAACACTACTGACAAGAGTTAGTACATACTTTTAAATAATAATTCTGAATATCGTTCATTTCAATTCTTGACTCACATGACACAGACAAACAAACTGAATTAAAACCATGATCCAAATATTTGTCTCCAGTAAGAAATACCTCTCACCAAAGACAAACACAGCCTCAGGAAGATGTTTGGAACTAGAAAATATTATATTAAGTGAGATAATGAAGAATCAAAGACAAAATACCACATATTCTCACTGTAATGTAGATCCTGGGGTCCAATTTTATGTATGTGTATTTATATGGAAGTGTGGGTAGAGGTAAGAAAACTAGAAAGGGCCCATGAGAGAGGAAAGAAGAGGCTTTAAGGGAGAGAAGTGGGCAAGGTAATAGAACACATGTGATGTGGGTTCTTGCTATTCCTGGGGATCGCTGGCCACCAACGTATCCAGCATAGGAGTTTGGGGGAGCAGGGTCTTGGAGCAGGTGAGTGCGGCAGGCAATGAACCACCCAGGAGATGGTCTGATGGATAGCACTCTCATTTTTTCAAAAGAGGAGTGGGTTTATAAACACTTGAGAAAGCACATACAGATCATAAGGTGATTGGATACATAGGTTTATGGTTTGCTATCTAATTGGCTGGTGTTGGGAGGCAGAAGTTGCCAGGGAGAAGCTGTAAGGGAGATAATAGAAGTGGCAGGAAAAGCTATGTGACTTCAGCCACATATTGGATGGCTACAGCTGCAGGGAGACTGTTTACTACCATATAAGGGTCTATTTGGCAGCTGGCCACAAGGTCAGGAACTGGGGGGGGGGCAAAACCTTAGACTATGGAATGCTCAGGTGCTTTGGGATAGGGGGAGGGCCCACTGGCTCTGCCTCCTCTGGGCGAAAATTAGGCACACTACAACCTTGCAAAAAGGGAGGTCCAGCTCCGCCGCCAGAGTGGGTTCCTGACAATAAGGCCGACTGCAACCCCCATAGCCCAAGGTCACTGTCCATGTCCAACATCCCAGGCAAGCTTCCTCACCATCCCAGCAGCCTGTGTTTAGCAATGCCCAACAATGTGATATGACAGTGGAAGAAGAAATAGTGGAAGTGGAAAGGTATAAGTGGGTAGGAGGGCAGATAGATAGGAAGGAACCAGGTATGGGGAGGAAGGGCCAATCAAAACTATGGATAAAAAAATGCTATGTGGAAACATGCTACTTTGTAAGCTAATTAATAAAAATTAATTTAATATTTTTAAATGCTTCCAAACCAAATTTAATTACACATTCAAAAAGTCATTAACTATAATCTTCTGGCCTTCATTTCAGGGAAGCAAGGATGATGCAACATACACAAATGAATTGATTTAATATATCACATTAATAGTTTCAAGGACAGAAATCATATGAGTATCTCAATAAGTGCAGAAAAGGACCAATGGCAAATTCAACATATATTTCTTATAAATGCTCTGGAAATCACTAAAATAAGAAGAAACATACATTAACATAATAAAATCTATATACAACCTCACTGTCGCCTTTGCATTGCTGGACAAACATCAGATGAAAAGCAACTTATGGAGGGAAAGGGTTTATCTCAGGCATACAAACTATAGAGGAACACCATCAATGGTAGAAAAGGCTGGCTCACTTCCATTGATCTAAGCAAAGAGACATCACCACCCACAAAATTTCAGAGCTCCAAATGTTTTGAACATATCCAGCAGGGCTCAGCAACAAGATCTGCCCTCAGTGACACATCTTTCTTCCTCAGTATGGCTCTGCCCACTGGAGACTCAAGTTGTAAGCTCATTCTTAATAAAACACCAGAGTTGGGCTGGGAAAATGGCTTAGTGGTTAGGACATTTGCCTGTGAAGCCTAAGGACCCTGGTTCAATTCACCAAGCCACATGCACAAGGGGACACATGCATCTGGAGTTCATTTGCAGTAGCTGGAGGCCCTGGCACACCCATTCTCTCTTTCTCTCTGCCTATTCCTCTCTCTCTTTCTCTCTCTCTCTCTCTCTCTCTCTCTCAAATAAGTAAATTAAATAAATAAGAAAAAAAAACAGAGTCTATGGGGCCATACATCCAAACCATCACATTCCACTCTTGATCCCCATACACTCATGACCATATAACAATACAAATTGCATTCAGACCAAATTCAAAGGTCCCCATAGTCTGTATCAAGTCTGTCATCCATAACAGTGATGAAAGTCTCAGAATTTCCAATTTCTCCCCTCCTGATGGGTTGATTACAATCCAAACAAACATCCAATCCTGAGCCAGCAGCTCTTCATGGTAGTCATTGCACAGTCCTTGTATATCCAAACATCTTCAGGTCTACACTGAAAACCACAGTCCATCTTCACGGATTCATACAATGTCCTTATTTGGCCTTTAAATAGAGATATCGACTCTGTCCCACCATGCCTCATCTCAGCACTGGCTTCTGGAACTAGTTCTTTTCATAAAATGGACTTACTGGGCTTCTATACTGGGACCTCTCCCTGTTTTACTGCCACTCATGCTCATTAGCTTTGACTGTAAATCCCAGAGCCAGAATTGGGTTACTTCCTACCCCCACAGTGAGCTGTTGTTCAGGGAACCCATGAGGTCCACAAAATAATGCAAGCCATTGCCAAAACATTTGGTTACCCCAGAATTAAAAGGTAAGACCCTATTGCTGAAAACATAACAGCTTGGGCTCACAGGACTTCAAGAGAACATACTAGAATTGAGAATAAATCCAGTTCCCTCCTGGCTAGCTATTATAGCATTGGAAAATGCTGTGGGAGCTACTGGGGGATAATGGTTATCAATAGTGAGAAAAGTAGTAGATCTTGCAAGTTACAAAATCAGCCAGCCATGCAGCAAGTACACGCCTGTGCAATATCTGGGTAACCAACTGTTCTTGGATTGGACATGAGACTCACTCAGTGGGAAAGAACTCATACTGGGAACCAAGTCAGAATCCCATAGATAGGAAACTCATAGACTCCAGAGAGAACCCCCATTGCTCTTTGGCTAAGAACACTGGGTATACACATCAACAACTTTCTCAAATAACTATGCTTACCCACTTGAATCCAAGCTGCTTTCACTTTTGGTTGAATGGGCAGTTTTATCTTTCAGATGGCAGAGAATACTTGGGAGCTTGAGGATACATGAATACAACAAGAAAAGATAGCTGACTGCCTATCATGAATGGTCACCTCCACCACATATCCTGAGGCACAGGAGCCATTGCAGAGGAAGTGGCAACAAGAGTCTTGCTCTTAGTGCTAGCCTGAAAATCAGTTGCAGTTCCAAGGAGATGGTAACAGACAGTGTGGTCACTCAAATCTCATCAAAACAGTAACCCACCAGCCAAAGATGTGGGAACTTTGTGCAAGATGCGGTGGAAAAATTGTAAGAGCCACAGGGTGGGTAGGATTAACATCAGACACAATCTCCCCTCCCCCCATGCCAGGGACTGACTGAAGCCTTCAGGGCTCCACAGTGAATACCAATAACCTCACCAAGGAGGATACTCTAAAACAGAGGCATGGAGAAGGGATATAACAGTATAATCTTTTTTAAGAAAATCATAAAATTTAATTTAAAAAATTTATGCAACATAGTGAACATATAAGGCTATCAAATTTGGACCAAGATGGTAAGATTAGAACAAAAGAGGGAACTTTGTTTTCATAAAGGAACTAAAGGAAGGCATAGACAGAGAAATAAAGTAAAACTGAGCTTTACTTAATAAAATTATCCAATTACACATTTCTGAGAGACATGGAAGTGGAGTTTTATTCCAACAGGTATTTCAGGTTGTGGAGCTAAAACAAGGCAAAAAATACCATACAGATGAACAACGGAACAATATTTGTCTAAGGATATGACATGAAACCATGAAATAAGGACGAGATCTCCAGGGATCAGTAGAGTTAGAAAAGATAAGAGCAGGGCTAGAGAGATAGCTTAGCAGTTAAGGCACTTGCCTGTGAAGCCTAAAAGTCCATGTTCAAATCTCCAGATCCCACATAAGCCAGACACACATAAGTGAGGCAAGTGCAAGGTTTCAAATGCCCACTAGGAGGCCCAAGTGTCTTGAGTTTGATTGCAGTGGCTGAGGCCCTGGTATGCCAATTTCTCTCTCTCTGTCTCTCTCTCTAAAGTAAAAAATAAAAATAATAAATAAATAAACAAAAGATAAGAGCAGCACTGGCCCTTGTATTTCATTTATATGTGTAGACAGAAAGGGGAATAAATGGGGCATCAGGAAGGACTAACCAAGAGATAGTAGAAGGAAATCTATCCAGCAGGGAAGACAGTGGACACTTCAGACAGAAGCTGTCCTCCAGAGCTCACTGAAGGTAGAGAAGGCAGTGGACACTTCAAGTGAAAATGTGTCCTTCACAGCTCACTGAGGACCAAGAAGATAGTGGACACTTTTGATAAAAGTTTGGCCTATGAGGACAAAGAAGAAAATTTCAGAGGGCAGGAGATGTCACTGGGGACAGATCTGAATTTCAGCCCAAAAGTATGGAGAGCTGTTTGAGTGATGGTAAATATGTACTTGTTTTTTGGTGTTTGATAATCATTTGGTTTGTTCTCTCTGCTTGAATTTATGAAAGGGACCCAACTTCTTCCACCATTGATGGAACTTTCTCTGGATATATAAGCTGAAATAAAACCATTCCTCCCATAAACTATGTCTGGTTGGATGCTGTTGCAGACAGCTTCAACTGAGATGAACTTCCAGACCAGGCACAGTTATGAGGGATATTATTTTTCTTACAGATCCTGGAAGTTCCATAGGAGAAGCAGCCTGCTCTTCACAGGACCAGGCAAGAGAGCAAAAGCCACGCCACCAGCTACAAAACACACTGAGCAAAACTACAGCCAAAAGGTCACACTTCAGGAAAGGCACATTTGCATATCTTTCAATGGACTCTCAAACCTTTGTGACCTTGCTAGCAAGGTGATTGCAGATGCAAACTATTAAGTAATAAAACATTGAATATATTGGGGACATATAAAACAAAAATATATTTACCAGGCCCCCAATAGATTTATAACTATCACACATTGTAAATTGTCCTCAGTCCAATTTCAAAGGTTCTTACAGTCTTGATCAACTTAAGATAGTGAGTCCTGTAAAATCAAACAAGTTAAATATCAACATGTAAAGGCACAGAGTAAACATTTTTAACTGGTAAAAGGCATAGCAAGGAGAAACTAAAACAATTTTAATCTTTTGCAGAACAAAGAGATGCAGTCTCCAGGTTTTTGTTCCATCCCTCCACTCGCCAGGAAAAAACTTTCATCCCATGCCAACTGCACTCCATGGTAGCCCTTTTTTGCACAGTCCTGGTATATCCAAAACATCTTCAGGTCTCCATGCAAACCAGTCCATCCAAAAGGCTCTTCCAGCCTATTCCTCAGGGATTTCATGCCCTGCCTTCATGGCATCTCAGCAGTCTGAAGAGACCACTCCATGCATTTTTCATATTTTCAAATGCTACCAGGTGCAGACACAGCCATATTCTTAACCAGGGTAGCATTGGTTCCTTCTCCAGTCAGCTCTTTCCAAAGAGTTTGGGGTCTTTCCTCAGGCATCCTCTCCATTGTTTTAATGTAAATCAAGTCAGGCCACCTTCCTTCCACCTTCCTTAAGATTGCTAATGTGTTTGACAATGGCAGTTAAACCAGCCTCAATGCTTCTACTTTTAACTTGCTTCAAGTCTTCCAACTTAAAATCTTAAATCTCTCAGTCCAATATCTTTAGCCAAGTACATCAGTCCATTACAAATTTAAGTTTGATCAAACACTGGCCAAGAACTAGCCCAGTTCCAACAAAGTCCTCTGCCTTCTTTTTGATCAAAGCTCAATACTATTAGCATTCTCAAACTCTCATCAGAATAGTCCATAAAACTTGGCTGTTGCAAGCACCAAGTCCATGCCCATTCCTCCAAAACAAAGGTTCCAAAAGACATCCACACCAGGTTCATCTCAATCCCACTTTACTGTTGCAGACAGCTTCAGGTTCGCTGAGATGGACCAGGCACAGAAGGGATATTATTTATTGAAGAAGGATCAGGGGAAGTTCCGTGCAGGAGAAGCAGCCTGTCACAGGACCAGGCAAGAGAGCACAAAAGCACACTGAGACAGCCAAAAGGTCACAGAGCACACTTCAGGAACTCCTGCTAGGCACATTTGCATATCTTTACAATTCACCACACCTTAAGACCAGGGCTCCCAGTGACCTTGCCTCTAGCAAGGTGATTGCAGATGCAAACTATTAAGTAATAAAACATTGAATATATTGGGGGACATATATTCAAACTACCACAGATGCTCATCCAAACAACATGGAACTGACTAAAACAAAAATTTGTACCAGGAGTGGGGTGTTGCTGTGGATGATACTGACCATGTGGATTTTAATCTTTTGGAACAAATATGCTGTAGGAATGTTGATGGATGGATAGAAGCCATAAGATAAATTTTATGGGCTAGTCTGGAGAGAGTTTGAAAATTTAAGAGTTGAAAGACAGCAAATTCTGAGCTACTGGCATAAAGTCTGGTTGCATCCTGCTGCCCAAGAACTAAGAGTTTGATCAAAGCTGAATTTAAAAGTAATACTCTAAGCTGGGTCTGGTGGCACATACCTTTAATCCCAGCACTTGGGAGGCAGAGGTAGAAGGATCACCGTGAGTTAGAGGACACCCTGAGACTTTTGGTTCCCAAAATGAAAAACAAACAAAGTAATAGACAAGTGTGCTTGGTGGAAGATATAGAACTAAAATATGAACAATTTAAAGTTGGAAAAATTCAAACAAGTTTAAAATTACTTTCACAGAGACTGATTTTGGTTTCCAGAGCTACTATTGTTAAATGGATTGCCACCATTAAGTCAGGGGGGCAACTTCTTTACAACAATGAAAAGGATACTGAGGGAGAAGTCTCAGGAAGGCTCAGTAGAAATCAAATTATTTTGCATAAAGGTGACTTAAAGAAAGAAATTTGTTAATCAAGGTCAAAATTTATTTCCTGTTGTTGCACACCTAATATTGATTTTGGAAGCATGAAAATTACATGGAAACACATCATGAAATGTACATGGTTCCAGGAACTGCTGCTGAGATGCAGCATGTGAAGCAATGTCCACAGTTGAGAGGCCAATTAGGCCATTGTAAGATGGATGTGGTTTGCAGTGGAGACCCCAAAATACTTTGAATATACCAGAACTGTGAAAAAGCTATCATGAAGTGTTGTTGACTGGGTATGAAGTTTATCCCTGGCTACTCAGTCCAGTCAGAAGGATGGAATTTGAAAGTCCAGAGACTGTCATCACTGGTTATCTATGTGGGATTTGAACTTCAGATGTTGATGTTTACTTATTGGTTATTGATGTTGCATTGGTCTAGTATCTCCTTATTATGTCATTTTTGCAGTAGAAATGTTTGTTTTGTGTCATTATGTCTTAAAAGTATGTAACTTGTTTTTGATTTTACAGCATTCACAGTTTAAAGACAATCTTGACTTCCAGGTAAGATGGCAGTGTAGTAGCCACACCAAAACAGCCTAGGAGGATAAATAAACAGAAAAGTGAAGGTGTATAAGGAATTATCAACCTCAGCAGAGAAGTAGGAGAGATCCAGAGTTTCTAGTGACTACAGAAGCAGACAGAACTGGGATGCCACAGCAGTGCCACTCTGTGCACCTTCCAGGCTCTGACTGAGCCACAGAAGAAACCAGGTGAAGGGATTTTCCACTCACACCAGCCCCTAAAGGAGTCATCAGGGCAAATGTAGCAATTCGTGAGGAAAAGAATCACAGGAACCAGCTACACACCTCTGGTACAGAGTCAGGCACTCTCCAAATCCCCCTTCTCCCAATCACTAGTGCTGGCAACCACTGGAGAGCTGGGGAAGGGAATTCATTCATACAACATCCAGCACAGGTGACCAGAGCAGCAGACCAACTGACCCAGCCAGCCTAGCCAAGCCCACAGCACAGTAAAGAGGGCTCAAGCTAGCATGCAGGATAACTAAGACCAAAGCCATCCCAAAAGGTAACAGGACCTACTTACACCAAGTAAATAGCCAGTAAATAGCCTGGTATACAGGAATGCATTGGAAGTGTTAATCATCTTCCATGTCAGGGCAGGATAGGTGTTATATTTGATTGATGGCCAGCTTTGCCATTCTTAAATAAGCTGTATTTGGGGATTGTCCTTTGTTGCTTCCTGATTTATAGTGACTTTGTATTTTCTTTTGTCATTCATGGGGGCAGGGTCTCACTTGGTCCCAGGTGAACCTGGAATCCTTTATAGACCAGAAATCTCTGCCTGCCAGTTGACAGAATTAAATTGCCTCACACCCTTAGAGACTTTGGCTTTGTTAGGTTGTCTGTTTATTTTAATATCCACTCTTACATAATACTCCATGCTGGTTTTGATTGAATGTGTATACTGTTCAGTTGAATTTTAGAATTTGCCTGTATTTTGCTTCACCCAGCCTACTAAAATACCTGCATAGCAGGCAGACCCAACACCTAGGGTTACTTCTGCTTTTACTCTGGAAGTCATATAAGAGCCACATCTAGTACCTTAAGCTCATACTCTGAAGATATATAACATCACATTTAGATGTCTAAAAACACCTCAGATAATTAGAAAACTCAAACATTAAATTAACCCAAGATGCAAAAATCTCTACATTATAAGAAACACAAAAAACTAAAGACAATATAATTCCACAAAAAATTAAAATCTGTCAGAAATAACCTCCAGTGAGATCAATTTAGATAAAATGCCTGACAAAGATTTCAAAAAGAATGATTTAAGCTATGTTCAAAGAAATCAAAGAAGAAATCAAAAGAACCAAAGAAAAAAATTATAAAGGAAACCAATTTAATGAAATAAGGAGGTCAATATAAGACATGAATAAGGAAATAGAAATACTGAAGAAAAACAATCAGAAATACTAGAAATGAAACACAGTAAGTCAAATAAAAAACTCCATAGAAAGTCCAACAATAGATAGGATGAAGGAAAGAACAGAATATCTAAAATAGAAGACCAGGTGGCAGATCTAATACAGACCAACAAAGAGAAAGACAAGCTAATAGGGAAGTATGGGAATTTCAAGATATTCAGGACACTATTAA
Source organism: Orientallactaga sibirica (assembly GCA_036365145.1). NCBI lineage: Eukaryota > Metazoa > Chordata > Mammalia > Rodentia > Dipodidae > Orientallactaga > Orientallactaga sibirica. The sequence continues at coordinate 9,269,563 of JAEOAD010000240.1, forward strand.
AAGATAAAACATAAGAATTCAGGGTATATTTGAAGGAAGAATTTCAGTCCAAAGACATAGTAGGTCTTTTCAACAAAATCATAGAAGAAACTTTTCCCCAAATTGGAAAAGAGGTGCCAATGCAGACACAGGAAAGCTTTCAAAACACCAAACACACAAAACCTGGAAATAACCTGTCTTTGCTATAATTGAACTACTAAACACACAAATCAAAAGAAAATATATTGAAAGCAGTTATAAAGAAAAAGCAAGTCACTTATAAAGGCAAGCCCATCAGGAAAACAGAAGATTATTCAACAAGACCTTTAAAAGCCAAAAGGGCTTGTAATGATATATCTCAAGTTCTGAAAGGTAACAACTGTCAGCAAAGATTACTTTATCTAGCAAAGCTATCCTTCCAAATTGATGGAGAAATAAGGACATTCCACAACAAAAACAGGCTTAAGGAATAGATGACCACTAAGCCAGCTCTACAGAAAATATTTGAAGGGATCCTTCATGCTGAAGAGAAACTAAAGCACACACAAGAGGAAACAGGAAAAATAAACCATGCTCAAATAATGGTTAATTCAAGAGAGTAAAGACAGGAAGCACTGCAAAACAAGAAGAATAGCTAGAATGAATGCATAACTTTCAATAATAACACTTACTAGCAATGGTTTCAATGCCCCAACCAAAAGATACAGGCTTCCAGACTAGATTAAAAGGCAGGATCCTTCTGTCTGTTGCCTCTAAGAAACTCACCTCCCCATAAAAGATAAATAATGTCTTAGAAAGAAAGGATGGAAAATGGTATTTCAAGCAAATGAACTTAGAAAACAAGTAGTATTGCTAACCTAATATCAGACAGGATAGACCTCGAGACATTAGGAGGAAAGATAAAGAAGGTCTCTTTGTATTAATTAAAGGAACAGTACAACAGGAACATGTTACAATTCTAAACATATATCCACCTAACATGGGTGCTCCCAATTTCATCAATCACTATTAGACTTAAGTTCACAGACAACACCAAGCACAATTATGCCTGGTGACTTCAATACCCCACACTCATCAATTGACATGTCATCCTGGCAAAAAATAGAGATAAATAGATTAAATAATGTCATAGAACAACTGGACATAACAGATATTAACAGAATATTTATACAAATGTTGCAGAATACACATTCTTCTCACCAGCACATGGACCATTCTCTAAAATAGACCATATATTAGGACACAAAGCAAATCTTAATAAGTACAGGAAAATGGAGATAATTCCTTATACTCTATCTGATCACGATGGGATTAAACTAAAAATCTACAACAAGAAAAACTACAGATTACACACTACATCATGGAAACTACTGAATGATGAATGGATCATTAAAAGAATAAAAAAGGAAATCAAAAATTCATAGAATAAAATGATAATGATAACAAACTATACCAAACTTTTGAGACACAATGAAGGCAGTCCCGAGAGGGAAATTTATAGCTTGGAGTACCTGTATTAATAATCTGGAAAGGTTACAAGTAAACAATAGTTCAGCTTAAGGCCTTGGAAAAAGAAGAGCAAATCAACAAAAAATCAGTAGAAAGGAAGAAATAATAAAGGTTAGAGCACAGATTAATGAAATGGAAACAATAAATAAATAAATAAATAAATAAATAAATAAATAAATAAATAAATAAAAGAATCAATGAAAAAATGAGTTGGTTCTTTGAAAGGATAAACAAGATTGATAAACCCTTAGGAAATCTGATGAGAAGAAAGAAGAAACATAAATTAATATAATTAGAGATGGAAAAGGCACCATTGCAGCAGATACCAAAGAAATTCAGAAACTCATAAGGATATAGTTTAAGAACATATACTCCACTAAGTTTGAAAACCTGAAAGAAATGGATGATTTCCTAGATTTATATGACCTACCACAATTAAATCAAGATGAGATAAATCATTTACATAGACCTATGTGAGGGTTAAGGTGTTTTCAACTGGATCTGTTTAGTAATCCACAGAAATCCATTTTGGGTGGGTCTCTGAGGTTGCTTCCAGGAAGGATTAACTGAAGGAGGAACTCTTCCCCCAGAGTGAGCCCTTCCCCCAGAGTAGGTGGCCCCTCTCAGATGGGAACTTTATATAAGGGAACTCTGGGTGAAAAGAGCCCCTTCCTTCCAATTGGCTGCCAGAGCTGCTTGCTGCCTTCCAGTGTGGACTAAATACCAGTGCAGACTGAAGATCAGTTTCAACTGAAAATGAGCAGCTCCTCAGGATGCCTCCAGGCTTTCGGTGCCAGATTGGGATGGCTGAGGCATCTGGCCACATGGACTGAGCAACTACCCTGTTATTTGATTCTCAGGCCTGCAGCAGCTATTGGACTACCATAAACTAATCCAACAAATTCCACTGTTTATATAATTCATTCTAGTAGTTCTTTTCCCCTAGAGAACCCTGAGTAATACAGATTTTGGTACCAGAAGTGGATCTAGAGAAACAAAATTGTAAGGATGGGTTTCTCCAATGGGCTTAGTGCTATTGGGGGTTGGCTTTCCAACTTCAGTGCTACTAAAGGCCCTACTGGCAATAAGGAGAGCATGTTTACTGGAAATAAGGAGTGCACTAATAATCCATGGTGTGAACTATTTAAAGGACTCCATGAGATAGATGTATTTGGTGATCCTGACTCATGTCTTATAAAGAGCAAGAAATTTAGTGACTCTGCATTTAAAACATTTGAATATTTGAGGAAGAGTAAGAAAAATTATGGAGCTGGTTGATTTCTTCTATCATCTCTGGACAAACTATTGAGGGATAAACAGCTCAGAAAGGAAAATTCCAAGCTTAAGATCTCAAGGTTTCTAAGGGTGCCTTGGAGGGGAGTCTCCGCTCTAACAAGAACAGGGCTCAAAATTGCAGAAAACCAAACCCAAGCTCTCATTGGAAGATTGGCTAACTTGAAACATAAGCTCAAATCCTGGCCTCACTGGCTATCAGAGGTTAAAGTGAGGGCATTGACTATAAAAGAGTGGGATACTGTGACTTGGGATGGTGATGTATGGGACATTGAATCTGAGGACATTGAACTCTCAGATTCTGAAGAAATTATTTTTTATTATTATTTATTTACTTATTAAAGAGAGAGAAAAGGAGAAAAAGAGAGAGAGAGAGAGAATGGGAGCACCAGGGTCTATAGCCACTGCAAACAAACTCCAGATGCATGTGCCACCATGTGCATCTGGCTTATGTGGGTACTGTGGAATCAAGCCTCGAACTGGGGTCCTTAGCCTTCACAGGCAAGCACCTAACCACTAAACCATCTCTCCAGCCCCTGAGGAAATTATTTTGCATGGAAAATATGGCCTCCCATCCTTTAGCAGCAGTTGTAAATCCACACCCACACCCTGAAGTAGTACCCTCCCAACCCTTTCTTGAGGGAATTAATCCTTCTGTAGTAGTTTGGATAGATGTCCCCCAATGTATTCAGTGTTTCATTAGTTTATAGTTTGCATCTGCAGCCACCTGGCTGGAGGCAGTATCACCAGGCAGATCTTAAGGTGTGGTGGTGGGTTTAGGATTTCAATCTAAAGGTATGCAAAGTGTGCCTAGCTGGAGTTCCTGAAATGTGCTGTGCTGTGTGGCTTTTTGCCTTGTGGCTTTTCTCTCTGTGTTTGGTCCTTCTTCTGCAATTATGGAACTTCCATTGGATCTGTAAGCTTCAATAAATATCCCTTCTTCCATAACTTTGCCTGGTCTGGAAGTTCATCTCAGCGAACCCGAAGCTATCTTTGTCTGTACACCTTCTTTGTCTGAGGAATCAGCAAGAGGTGCTGATTCTTCTGTTTCCACCCATCTTAACCTTTAGGCCTATAACCAGATGTAAGGCTAGGCAGGCCCCTAAAGGTGAGATAGAAAGTGTGACACAAGAGGAGGTGGGGTACACCCTTAAGGAACTTCAGGAGTGTTCTAACTTGTACAGGCAGAAGCATGGGCAATATATGTGGGAATGGATTTTAAATGTGTGGGATGATGGAGAAGAACCATAAGATTAGATTGGGATGAATTTACTGAAATGGGCCCTGTGGTAGTTTAAATAGATGGCCCCCAATATATTTAGTGTTTTATTAGTTTATAGTTTACATCTGCAGCCACCTGTCTAGAGGCAGAGTTACTGGGCAGATCTGAAGGTGTGGTGATGGGTTTAGGATTTCAATCTAAAGATATACAAAGTGTGCCTAGCTGGAGTTCCTGAGGTGTGACTTTTGGATTTTGGCTGAGGGTTTTCTCTCTGTGTTTGGTTCTGTGAAAGCAGGCCTGCTTCTTCTGCCATTATGGAACTTCCCCTGGATCTGTAAGCTTCAACAAATAATATCCCTTCCTCCATAACTGTGCCTGGTCTGGAAGTTCATCTCAGCTAACCTGAAGCTGTCTGCTACAGGCCCATTTCAGCTCGTGCAGTTGGAAGAGGTGCCAAGAGTTTATTTGCTTGGTTGGCTGAAGTGTGGATCTAAAGATGGCCTACTGTGAATAAACTCAAGCTGCCTGATATCCCTTGGCTTAATGTTGATGAAGGGATTAAAAGACTCAGAGAACTTGAAATGCTGGAATGGATTTTCCATGTAAACTCATCTTTGCCCCCACAATGGGAGCGTCCAGAAGATGTGCCCTTCACTAAGATTATAAAAAACAGATTTGTAGCTGGGCATTGTGGTGCACACCTTTAATCCCAGCACTCAGGAGGCAGAGGTAGGAGGATCACTTGAGTTTGAGGCCAGCCTGAGACTACATAGTTAATTCCAGGTCAGCCTGGGCTAGAGCGAGACACTACCTCAAAACAACAACAACAACAACAACAACAACACAACAACAACAAAAAAACAGATTTGTGAGGGGAGCATCAGCATACTTAAAGTGTCCAATCATTGGTCTTTTATGTAAAGAAGACATCACAGTGGGAGCTGCCGTTACTGCATTAGGTGACTTAGATGCAATGGGTCTAACTGGATCTCGTACCAAGGGCCAAGTGGCAGCGCTGAATAGCCAAAGGCGAGGTGAGCATATTTTTCATAATAGATAGCATAGGCAAAATTATGCACATAATGGTATGACTCATATGGACCTTTGCACTGGCTGATTAATCATGGTGTTCCCAGAAATTGAATAGATAAGAAGACTACTGAGTTCCTGCTTTATTTGTATAAGCAGAAAAGTTCCAGAGCAAAGGAACATAAAACCACTTTGAATTACAGCAGCAGAGGATCAAAGCATCTTAATCAGTTTCCAGACTTGAGCCAGTTTACAGATCCTAAGCCCCTATATTGAATGAGTGACTAGGTCTCCTCAAGGAAAGACCCTCCTACAACACCCAAAAGTTTCAATATTAAGATTACTCCTATCCTCCCTCAGAGAGACCGGCAACCTTTTGCAAGGGTAACTGTACTCTGGGGAAAGGAAATAATCAGACTTCTCAGGGCCTACTGGACAGGGAGGTCAGGTGATAAATGGAGTTTTGGCAAGTGGTAGACTGACAGTGGGTCCAGTAGGTCCCTGAACTCACCCTGTAGCTATTTCCTCAGTCCCAGAATGCATAATTGGGATAGATATACATGGGAGTTGCAGAACCCCCACATTGTTTCCCTGACTTGAGGAGTGAGGGCTATTATGGTTGGAAAGGCAAACTGAAAGCCATTGGAGCTCCCACTACTGGGGAACATAGTGAAATGGTATCACATCCCTGGAGGGATTGCAGAAATCAATGCCATTAAAAGGACTTGAAAGATGCAGGGGTGGTGGTTCCCACATCTCCCTTTAACTCTCCTATTTGGCCTGTTCAGAAGACAGACGGATCCTGGAGAATGATAGTGGATTATCAGAAAATCAGGTGGTGACTCCAATTGCAGCTGTTGTACCAGATGTGGTTTCTTTACTTGAGCAGATTAACATTTCTCCTGGTACCTGGTATGCAGCTATTGATCTTGTAAATGCCTTCTCCATTCCTGTCCATAAGGACCACCAGAAACAATTTGCTTTCAGCTGCCGAGGCCAGCAGTACACGTTTACTATTTTACCTCAAGGTAATATTAACTCTCCAGCCCTGTGTCATAGCTTAGTTCGCAGGGAACTTGATCACTTGTCCCTTCCATAAGGTGTAATATAGGTTCATTATATCGATGCCATTATGCTGATTGGTTCTAATGAGCAGGAGGTTGCAACCACTCTTGGGCTTGTTGAACACCTGTGGAAAAATTACCCCACCCAAACAGCTCATTGAAGCCCCCGGGGATGTTTTGTTGGTTTTGATTCCTTCTTATTTGTTGGGGGCATTCATCTCTATAGAGAGCTCCCCATTGAAGGAATAGGGGCTAGGCAGTGAGGACCAGCATGTGTCATGCCAGTCCTGGAGGATATTAAAAGGGAGCACCATAGGCTGTGGAGGAGGGACTTAGTCTGTGGCGCATGGATCCCATCCTTCCTGACTGTTTGTCTGAGTTCTTTAAGGTCATTGACCTGATATAAATACCATTATAGGGGCCAAGCCCATGATGGTTGGACATTAACAGGAAAAGCTGTGACTCCTTGATTATATGTATTTGTATTGTTATCTTGGAGTTTGCATAGTTGTTGTGTGAATGTCAGTGAGGGGGTGGATGAAGAAGGGTCTTGGTCAGGGGAATTTATCATGTTGGGATTCTTTTGGCTCATGTAACATGGGGGGTGAGTAGGATGGTATGGGCAGGTAAAGGGGGGGTGGGCATAGGGCAGTCTAGGGTAATTTTCTTCCTAATTTCTTCTCTAGCCTTTTAAAGGGAACTGTGGTCCACCACTGGCCAGTCCTTGGGACCTTCTTCATCAGAGTCATCATCTGATTTAGGCGTGGTGGACTTGGAAGGACAAACACATTGCCTAATAGGGGCTACAATTGGGAGGAAAGAGAGAAAGGGGGGAATTCCTTCCTGAACTTCTCATCTCCTAGCCAGGTAAGCTATGCAGGTCCATATGTCTGGGTCATATGGATCCCCAGAAATCATTCAGGGGGCAATCTGGAGGACTTCCTCCCAAAAGGAGATGGCTTCTTTCTGGGAAAGCTTAATGCCTCTAGTCTTGAGAAGTGCTTGTAAACCTCAAATTTGTGACTCCTTTTGGTGGGAGGTGATATTACCCATGCTAGAAAAAGAGTGGAGATGCCAAAACTAGAGGGCAACATTCCTGAGAGCTGTATAGTACCAGGGGGATTCCCCAAAGGTCCAGATGCAAGCCTGCCCAAAAACTTAAGAGTCTGGTGACTGCTCTAAGAGCTTTTAAATGGTTGTTGCATTACTGATTTGGGACTCAGAGAGAAATAGGACATTGTTGCCAATGCCTGGGTGGCCTTTGGGATCCAAGCAGTGGGCTAGGGGCCTTCAGTCAATGCTGAAGTGTGGCCTCAGCCAAGGGACATCAGTGGCACATTCACCTTAATCAGTCCCTCATCATGGTGCAAACCAAAAGTAAAGGAGGAAAAAGAGAAACTTGCCAGGCCTCAAGAGTGGAGGCAAGGCCACAGGGGCCAATGTCCCTCAGGGGGATTACTCACCTATCCCACATCTCAGAGGGTCCCTGTTTGGATGCCAACTGTGGGTCCCTAACTGCTCGGGTGCAGTTGTGCACCAGTACCCCAGAGATGTCCAGGTGGCTGGGGATTAGGGTCTTGAGTGGCTGTGAGTGCAATGGAAAGAAACACTTAGGAGACTGTGTCAGAGGACAGCCTGTTTCTTGCCAGGGAGTGGGCTTATAAGTGTTCATGTAGTGTTGGAAAGAGGTATGGGTCACAGGGGGATTGACTGTGTGAAGGCTGCTGGCTCATAACTCATTAACATATAGGGACCTTCCAGGTGAGCAGTAAAAGGTCACATGGCCACAGGGAAACTGAAACTTAAGTTTTATCAGGATTCCCAGGTGCCCCAAGCAAAGGGAGGGAGCTGCCCCACTCCTGTGGGTCTCAAGGCAAGATTGTTGGGATCTAGGCCTGCTGCAACCTTCGGTGGCCTGGGGCGCTTAGCCTTGCCTGACAGCTCTGGCCTACTTTAGCCCCCAGTGGCCTGGGGCCTATAAATGTGCCCGACATACCACTCTGGAGTTGCTGATACAGCATATGTGCATCAGAGGACAGGAAATAAATCCATCCAAAATTCAAGGACCTTCCACCTCAGTGAAATTTCTAGGAGTTCAGTGGTGTATTATTCAGGGCTATTTCTTCTAAGGTGAAGGATAAGTTGTTGCATCTGGCCCCTCCTACCACTAAGAAGGAAGAAAAATGTATAGTGGGCCTATTTGGATTTTGGAGACAGCACATTCCCCATCTGGGTGTCTTTCTCTGTCCCATGTACCAAGTGACTCCAAAAGCTACTAGTTTTCACTGGGGCCCAGAACAAGAGAAGGCTCTTCAACAGGTCCCAGCTGCTGTGCAGGCTGCTCTGCCCCTTGGGCCATATGATCCAGCAGATCCAATGGTACTTGAGGTGTCAGTGGCAGTTAGGGATGCTGTTTGGAGCCTTTGCAGGCCCCCATAGGTGAATCACAGCATAGGCCCTTAGGATTTTGGAGCAAGGCCCTGCCATCATCTGCAGACAATTATTCTCCTTTTGAGAGACAGCTCTTGGCCTGCTATGGGGCCTTAGTGGAAACTGAACATCTGACAATGGGCCATCAAGTTACTATGCAACCTGAGCTGCCCATTATGAGCTGGGTGTTATCTGACCCACCAGGCCATAAAGTTGGAAATGCACAGCAGCAGTCCATCATCAAGTGAAAGTGATATATATATATAAAATCAGGTTCAAGAAGACCTTGAAGGCACAAATAAGTTACATGAGGAAATTTCCCAAATGCCTATGGTTTCTACTCCTGTAACAATGCCTTCTGTCCCAAGCATGCACCTATGGCATCATGGGGTGTGCCCTATGATCAACTGACTGAAGAGGATAAGACTAGGGCAATGGTTTACAGATGGTTCAGCATGTTATTTGGGCACCTCCAGAAGTGGACAGCTGCAGCATTACAGCCCCTTTCTGGGACAACTCTGAAGGACTGTGGTGAAGTGAAGTTTTTACAATGGGCAGAACTTCGGGCAGTGCAAATGGTTATGCATTTTGCTTAGCATGAAAAATGGCCAGATGTGCGGTTGTACACTGATTCATGGGCTGTGGCCAATGGTTTGGTTGGATGGTCTGGGACTTGGAAGGAGCATGATTGGAAAATTAGTGAAAAGGATATTTGGGCAAAGGAATGGGCAAAGAATACAAAGACACTTGTGCCCCATGTTAATGCTCATCAGAAGGTGACATCATCAGAGGATGACTTTAATAATCAAGTAGATATGCTGACCCATTCTGTGGATAGTGGTCAACCTCTTTCATCAGCCATCCCTGCCATTGCCCAATGGGCCCATGAACAAAGTGGCCATGGTGGCAGGGATGCAGGTTCATGGGCCCAACAACATGGACTTCCACTAACTAAGGCTGACCTGGCTACAGCTGCTGCTGACTGCCAAATTTGCCAGCAGCAGAGACCAACTCTGAGCCCCTGATATAGTAGCATTCCTCAGGGAGAACAGCCAGCAACTCAGTGACAAATAAACTTCATTAGACCACTTCCATCATGGAAAGGACAGCATTTTGTCCTTCCTGGAATAGACACTTATTCTGGGTATGCATTTACCTTTCCTGCACCTGGTGCTTCTGCCAAAACTACCATCAATGAGCTTACAGAATGCCTTATCCACCATCATGGTATTCCACAGAGCATTGCTTCTGACCAAGGATCTCACTTCACAGCCAAGGAAGTATGGCAGTGGGTTCATGATCATGGAATTCACTGGTCTTACCATGTGCCCCACCACTCTGAAGCAGCTGGCTTGACAGAATGGTGGAATGGCCTTTTAAAGAAACAGCTACACTGCCTACTAGGTCACAATAGCTTGGACGCCTGGGGCAGTGTCCTCCAGCAGGCTGTATATGCTCTGAATCAGTGTCCTATATATGGTACTGTTTCTCCTATATCCCAGATTCACAGGTCCAGGAATCAAGAGGTAGAAATGGGAATGGTACCACTTACCATCACCCCAAGTGACCCATTAGCCCAATTTTTGCTTCCTAGTCCCACAACTTTATGCTCTGCTGGCCTAGAGGTCTTGGTGCCAGAGGGTGGAATGCTTTTGCCAGGAGGCACAAAGAACATTCCATTGAATTGAAAGCTAAGACTTCCCCATGACCACTTTGGGCTCCTGATGCCCTCCAGTCAACAGGTTAAGAAAGAAGTTACAGTGTTAGCACAGGTGATTGATCCAGACTACCAGGAGGAAATTAGGACTGCTTCTCCACAATGAAGGTAAGGAAGAGTATGTTTGGAGTGTAGGAGATCCTTTAGGGTATGCCCTGTTATCAAAGTCAATGGACAACTGCAACAGCCCAATCGAGGTTGATCCTTCAGGAATGAAAGTATGGGTCACCCCTCCAGGTAAAGAACAAAGAGCTGCTGAAGTGCTTACTGAAGGTGGAGGAAGTACAGAATGGGTAGTAGAAGAAGGCAGTTATAAATACCAGCTAAGGCCATGTAACCAGTTCCAAAAATGAGGACTGTACTTGCAATGCTTCCATCCTACCTTGATATGGAGTGTTTGTACATATCTACACCAATATTAAGATTATATCACTAGCTAACTGTTGCTGAATATATAATAAACCTATTATATTACAGACTAAGCATTCCTCAAGGAACCTTGCTTTGTGTTCGGGGAAAGATCTTGTGTTTCCAGTTGTACCTGGGATAGTTATACCATGTTAGGTGGAATTATGATCTTGTTACTGTTTTCACTTGGAAATTAAGTATAATGTAAGGAGATATGGCTTGGTGTCAAGTTGACAAGGGGTAGAGTTGTGATGGTTAAGTGTCGTCAACTTTCTGGTGGGTCTCTGAAGTTGCTTCCTCAAAGGATTAACTGAAGGAGGAAGTCCTTCCCCCAGAGTGAGTCCTTCCCCCAGAGGAGGCAGCCCCTCTCAGATGGGAACTTTATATAAGAAGCTCTGAGTGAAAAGAGCCCCTTCCTTCCACTTGGCTGCCATTAACTGCTTGCTGCCTTCCAGTGTTGTCTGAAAACCAGCGTCAACTGAAGACCCATGTGGCTTGAAGACCAGCACAGACTAAAGACCAGCATCAACTGAAGACCCATGTGGATTGAAAACCAGCTGATCTTCAGGAAGCCTCCAGGCATTCAGTGCCATATTGGGACTGCTGAGGCATCTGGCCATGTGGACTGAGCAGCTACCGCGTTCCTTGATTCTCAGGCCTGTGACTGCTATTGGACTACAATAAGCTAATCCAATAAATTCCTTTTTTTTTTTTTTTTTTTTTTAATATAATTACCTTTTAACAAGTCTGTGGCCTCAGGATACAAAATTAAACACACAGAAATTTTCAAGTAGCAGGATACAAAATACAGAAATCAGTAAGAACAAACATGCTGAGAATGAAATCAGGGAATCACTCCCATTCACAATTGCCTCAAAAAAATAAAAATAAAAATAAAAAGTATGTTAGGATAAATCTAACCAAGGAAGTAAAGGATCTCTACAATGAAAACTAAAACACTCAAGAGAGAAATTGCAGAAGACATAGGAAATGGAAAGACATCTCATGTTCTTGGATTGGAATAACCAATATAAAAATGACAACCTTATGAAAAGTAATCTACACATTTATTACAATCCATATCAAAATTCCAATGGCATTCTTCACAGAAATAGAAGAGAAAATCCTAAAATTCATTTGGAAGCATAAAAAACCTTGAATAGCCAAAAAATTTTGAGCAACAAATATAAGGCTGATGGTATCACCATACCAATTTTAAGCTATTTTATAGAGCCATAGTTACAAAAACAGCATGGTACTGACACGAAGACAGATACATAGATCAATGGAACAGAATAGAGGACTCAGATGTAAACCCAGGCAGAAATAGCCATATGATTTTTTTTGAAAATATTCATTGGAGAAAAGACAGCATATTTAACAAATGGTTGTAGGAAAACTATATGTAGAAAGATGAAAATTGAACCTTATCTCTCCCCATGCACAAGAATTAAGTCTAAATGGATAAAATACCTTAATATCAGACCTGAAACTCTGAAACTGCTAAAGGAAAAAGTAAAGGAAACCCTTCAACATATAGGCATAGGCAATGACTTTCTGAATATAATCCCAGCTGCTCAGGAAATAAAAACACTAGTCAGCCACTGGGGCATCATGAAATTAAAAGGTTTTTGTACAGCTAAGGACACTATGAATAGAGCAAAGAGACAACCTACAGAATGGGAGAAAATCCTTGCCAGCTATACATCTGACAAATGATTAATATCAAGGATATACAAAGAACTCAGAAAACCAAATATTAAGAAATAAAACAACCCAATTAAAAAATAAGCCATGGAACTAAATAGAGGACTCTCAGAAGAAGAAACATAGATGGCCTATAAACTTCTAAAAAATGTTCTATATCTTTAGCCATCAGGGAAATGCAATTTAAAACTACTTTGAGATTCCATCTCACTCCTGTCAGGATGGCTATCATCAAGAAAACAAATGACGCCAGGCGTGGTGGCGCTCGCCTTTAATCCCAGCACTCATGATGCAGACGTAGGAGGATTGTCATGAGTTCAAGGCCATCCTGAGACTACATAGTTAATTCCAGGTCAGGCTGAGCTAGAATGAGACCATACCTCGAAAAACCAAAAAAACAAAACAAAACAAAACAAAAAGACAATGAATGGTGGGAGAATTCAGAAAATGAAGAACCCTTCTACACTGTTAGTAAGAATGTAATCTGGTACCGCCGTTGTGGAAATCAGTGTGGAGGTTCCTGGGACAGCTAAAAATAGATTTAGCATGTGACTCAGCTATACCACTCTTAGGCATATATTCTAAGGACTGTTCTCACTACCTTAGAGATATATACTCAACCATGTTTATTGTCGCTCTATTCACAGTAGCTAGGAAATGAATCCAGCCTAGATGTCCCTTGACTGATGAGTGGATAATGAAGATGTGGTACATGTATACAGTGGAATTCCATTCAGCAGTAAGGAAAAATTAAATTATGAAAATTTCAGGGAAATGGATGGATCTGGAAAGGATTATACTAAGTGAGGTAACCCAGGCCCAGAAAGCCAAATGCCACATGTTCTCTCTCATATGTGGATACTAGCTACAAATGTTTAGACTTGTATGTGACTTGGAGTAAAAGTCAGTAGCAGAGGCCAGTAAGCTAGAAAATGGCTATACAAGATGGAGGAAGCCGGGCATGGTGGCGCACGCCTTTAATCCCAGCACTCAGGAGGCAGAGGTGGGAGAATCACCATGAGTTCGAGGCCATCCTGAAACTACATAGTGAATTCCAGGTCAGCTTGAGCTAGAGTGAGACCCTACCTCAAAAAAAAACAAACAACAACAACAAAAATGGAAGCTCAGTAGCTGCGGGAAGGTAACTAACTGAGGTCCCAGTCACACCAACACCCATCACAAACCTTGTCATCTACTGTCTGCCAGGGCACACAATACTACAGCCGCCTGCAAGTGTGGAAATGAGCTTCCAGCAGCCAAACCCCACCCCATACGCCTGCCTTGTGAGTCTGCATGGGAACAGACATCTATAGGCAAGGGGTCTACCACTTCACAAACCAACCTCCAACTCTGAAGTGAGTGCTTTTCACTGTTTGAACAAATGAGACCCACCCATGTTGACCACCCCACAACAACCCTGCTGACTATCTCCACTGATTGTGAGAGAATGCCCAGCCCCTCCCCCAAAACCATCCAGTGTCCTTCTATGTGAGATAGGAGTCTTTTGCCCAAACCCACCCTGTATCCTCCCCAATGCCTAGTGAAGCCAATGGCAAGAACTAAACATTCCTGATAGATCCAATAGATTATCTGCAGTTCCCAACATAAATCTCTCCCTCCCTCACTCATTCCCTCCCTCTCTCTCTCCCTCTCTCTCTCTCACACACACATGCAGGCACAAACATTTATGTACACACACACACACACACACACACAAAATCCAAGGCAATGTATCCTCACCATGAATGTCTCTCTTTAAACAACAGGACTCCCAGGAGGGCTGCTTAGAAGAAATTCCAGACAAATCTTTCCAAAGCATTGTTATGATATGTATATACAAAAACCTGAAGGAATGAATAAACACCTTGAGGAAATACAAGATAGTTCAAACAGTCAACTGAAAGAATCCATAGATACTTCAATGAATTCAAACAGGACACAAAAATTACCTGAATAAACTCTAAGAAAATATAATAACCTAATCAAACAAAGATTCAGAAATGAAGCTCAATAAAGAGTTCTATATATGCTGAAGGAAAAACAAATGGAACTGAAAACCGTAATAACCCAAATAAAAAACTTTCTGCAAAGCCTTACCAATGGAATAGACTATGTGTGGGACAAAATATCAAGACTTAAGGACAAGGTAGAGAAAATAGATGAGGAGGCCAAAGTCAATATTCAATTTAAAAAATATATTAGCAGAACTTTAAAGAAAGCTGGAGCACTTTAACAAAACCAAATATGCAAATTATGGGCATACTAGAAGGAGAAAAATTTCAAGTTAAATGCATAGAAAATGTTTTTAATAAAATTATAGAAGAAAATCCCCTAAATCTAGGGAATGAAATGACCATGAAGATACAACAGACATAAAGAACATCAGATAGTCTGGAAAAACAAAGAAATCTCGCACATCATATTACAGACAAAACACCAAATACACACAATAAAAGGTGCTAAGAGCTGCAAAAAGAAACATCATTTAGAACGATCTGAAACCACTACTTCTCAAGTTACTTCATGAAATTCAAAAAGAGAGAGTGCTCCCCAACTCCTATGAAGCCAGCATTACACTACTAGCAAAACCAGACAGAGACAAAACAGAAAAAAGAACAATAAACCCATATCCATGATGAACACAAGAATTCTTATGAGAATACTGGAAAGTTGAATTCTAAAACATATTGAAACTATCATCCACCTTGTCCAAGGCCAGGTGTCCATGGGTGGTTTGACATATGGAACTCAATATGCATAATAAATCACATAAATAAGGACAGAATCACAAGATCATCTCCATAGATGTAGAAAAGCCTTTGGAAAAATGAAACATCCATATATTATTTTTAAAACAACTTTGGAGATGCTAGTTATATAGGGATCACTTCTCAACATAATAAATGTTATATGTGGCAAACTTAAAACTAATGCACTAAAAGGGGAAAAATTTGAAGCATTCCCACTAAGATGTGGGAAAACAAAAAATGTGCCATCTCTCCCTTCTGCTATTTAACACAGTACTTGAAGTCTTGGCTAGAGCAGTAAGACAAGATGAAGGAAAAAAAAAAGAATATACATTGGAAAGGAAGAAGTCAAACTATCATTACTTGTGGATGATATGAGTCTGTATTTAGGAGACCCTATACATCCACCAGAAAACTCCTACAACTAATAAACACTTTCAGTAAATATGTCAAACAGTCAATATACAGGAACTTACAAAACTAAAAAGCTGTTATACTGCTAAGCAAAACACCAACAGAGTAAAAAGGCAACCTACAAATGGGAGAATACCTTTACCAGCTATGTACCTGACAGAGGATTACTATTTATAATATATCAAGAATATAAAAACAAAGCAAAATCAGGGGCTGGAGAGATGGCTTAGCAGTTAAGGCATTTGCCTGCGAAGCCAAAGGATCCCAGTTCAATTCTCCAGGACCCACATAAGCCAGATGCACAAGGGAGCACATGTATCTGGAGTTTGAGTGGCCGGAGGCCCTGGTGTGCCCATTCTCTTCTCTCTCTTTCTCTCTCTCTCCTCTTTATTGCAAATAAATAAATAAAATATATTTTTTTTAAAAAGCAAAATCAAACAACTCAATCAAAAATAAGTGAAGGAACTGAGCAGACAGTTCCCAAACAAGGAAATATAAATGGCAATAAGTGTATTTTAAATGTTCCACATATTTAGCTTTCTGTGAACTGTAAATTAACCTACTCTGAGATTTCATCTTACTATGGTCAGCACATATATCATCAAAAAATCAAATGACAACAAATGTTAGAGAGGTTGTCAGAAAAGAGGGACACTTATTTTCTTCACTGTGAGTGGAAATGTAAACTGGGACAACCTTTATGGAAATCATGGTGGAGTGGAAATAGTAAACTGGGACAACCATTTTTTGGTAAATCATGGTGGTATCCATTTAAAGGCAATTTCTCTTTGCAAAAGACTAAAACAAAATCTACCATACTGACCAACTATACCACTCCTGGGAATTTATCCTTAAAAACTCCACATTCTACTTTCAAGGTACTTGCTCAATTCTGTACTATTGATGCAGTATCCATTTAAAGGCAATGTTACCTCTTTGCAAAAGGACTAACAAAATCCATGGAATTATTTCAGGGTTTATATCTTTATGCTCTTAAGATAAATTAACCCTGATTCCAAACCAAACATGAACAAAGGGAAACCACAGTGCTTAAATGCAATAATCTTTCTCTCCTTCTGTGAAATAGAAAATAGACACACAGTGAGAGGCACAAGCTAAATGAGAACACTAGCCTCCCGAATACTCTGAGCCTGGGATGGGATCAAAACAAGCATCTTGAGTACCTCTCTCATTCTCTAGTCACATTTTATAAAAAAGGATTTGGGTTCTCCTTCATAATCATATGACAATATTACAAGAGACAGCAAAACTTTCCTGTATTAAAGATCCAAATAAAGATTTAGGCTTTGTTCACTGTACTCTCTCCATCACAACAAATCAGCTCTGCTACTGTGGTCTGAAAGCAACTATAGATGTTATTAAAATGAATAGTGTGGCTGTGCACCAATACAGCTTTATCCACAGACAGGCAGCTAGATCCCACAGACTATAGTTTGATAACTTCTAACAAAGACTAAAAATATGTCAGAAGGGGAAACTATGCTTTGTGGTATCATCTAGATTGTGGTAGAACCATATTTTTATAAGTATAAAAAGAAAGCATCTTTTATTTTCTCCAAGAGTTTTTGGTTGTTATATTTTAAATATGAGAATATACCTAAGGCCAAAACATTAAGAGTTCAAATAAACAAGCAGAGAAAAACATAGGTTGTGACCCTCAGGTCAAACAACATTCATGTATTCATTAATTTATCTTTGTGGTTTGGATATGATGTATAATGTGCTTCGGATAAGATTTAGGTCCTTTCACCAGGAAGCCAAGAGCTCAACAGTGGAAATAATATACTCATAAATAAACATAATTCAAATATAGAAATGTGCCATGTAAGAAATAAAGGCATGTTTCCTCGACGAGGGAGAAATTATTCTTGTCTGGCTTGAGGAAATACGGAGGTTTTGGAAAGATCAGAGCCTTTTTCTTTGGGGAAATGATATATAGAGAAGATCTGGTAAATGTAGACAAGCAGAAATTAAAAAGGTAACCCTAAACAAAGAACAAAACAAAGAAATGTACAGCATGAAAACAGCCAGAACTCTGTGGAATCAAAATGAATAGCTACTTTTTATGGAGTGCAAGCTAAAGTTGAGTATAGATAAGGCCAGAGTTAAGTAGAAACAAGGCATTCACAGATCTTAGAAGGAGTTGGAATGGATGAACCCAAATGTATATTCGAGAAAGCTTAGTCCCTATTGATGGAAAAGAATCCATAATAACATGTAAAGATTAATATGTATTTGGAATGAGAAAAGAAGTTACAATAAATAACAAAACATTTAAAATCAGATAAATATTGCAAAAATTGCCAGATGTACACAGTCATGTAATGATTCAATTGTTCTACTATCTGACATCCAACGGTGGCTGCGTTCTTCAATCATGTCTCCACAGGGCAAAGAATATAATTCAGTCTTTACCAGAGCTAGTTGAAATTTGCTTCTTCTTGATAGTAAATAAAGTTTTTTTCCTTCATGAAACATTACAGATGCTAGTAAAATTTTGAGAATGCTACCAAATTTAGGAAAGCCTCTGCATTGTGAGCTTTCAGAGCATTTCAAATTGTCCTGTGCAGTTACTAATTTTCAGTATTCCTTGGATTAATGGCCAATACTATCCTCATGGAGCAGCATAAATTTTATGTTATCTTTGTTGAGGTAGAATTATGTGTCATGAATTTAAATCTTTTCCCAACTGGTATGTGATTGATGCCTAATGATTAATCAAATTATCAAATAGTTCAAAAATTTATTCACTACTTTTATTGGCAACATATTTCTTCCTGTCACAGAATTTTCAGAGGTGCAACCTTATGTGATAAAGAAAAGTGACCAATAACATCTATAGGGAACTACAAGAGGAGTTTAAATAACTCCTAATTATGAATTGTGAATTTCTAAGTATGCTAATTACCCATTAGTACAAGTAGAGGACGCTTAAAAGATTTTACAAGTGTAAATAATGCAATGAAAGAAACTACCATTTTCAGAGCCATGAATTTATTATTACCTCTTGATGAATAATAAAATGTATCATGATATATTTTAGTGCCATCTACTGTTTAAAAAGGATATATGAATTTTTCCATTAAAGATGTCATAGACAAAATAAACAAAAATTTAATTTTAGCTTTTGCCAACATATATTCTTTGGTTCTACAGTCCAGTGATTCTAAGCTTTTATGTTAAAATGTGGCAGTAATATAGCAGATTATATGGCTGTATGAGCTTCTAGAAATGAAATTATCATGTAATACGAGGAAGTAAGCATTCCCCAACTATGCAGACAAGATTTCAGTCAGGATTTTAAGGTATCCTATGACAAAGAGTTTAGTTCTTATTGAAATATCCAGTCAGACATCCTTGTCTCTAATAATCTTAGGTCTAGAAAGATATGTTTAATTCAAATATAACTGAATATAAGATATGCAAAATCATTTCAAATAATATTTATTTTACAATTAACCTGACAGCTTTATTAAAAACACAAAATACTTTTACTTAGCAAGTAAGTTGATTTTTAACACTCCCCAAATAGATATTTATTTAAATTTTATCAGATTAATATATCATGCTTTGTTGTGTCTTAAACTTGTAACAAACAACAGCACATGAACTAAACAAAAGCTTCTTCAAAAAAAGTAGTGTTGTGTGCAAAACGAAAATTAAAAAATGAATAAAAGTTTCTATAAAGTCAACATGAGAGTTAGAGAGATGGCTTAGGGATTAAGGTATTTGCCTGTGAAGCCTAAGGACTCATGTTCAACTCTCTAGGTCTGATGTAACCAGACGTACAAGGTGACACAAATACGCAAGGTCACACATGCACACAAGATGCCGTATGCATCTGGAGTTCAACTGCAGTGACTAAAGTCCCTGGAGCACCAATTCTCTCTCTCTCTCTTTCTCTCTCTGATTAAAAAACAATCAACATGAGAAATATCAAGGGACAGCTTTGTCTGATGCTTTCCTACTCTTAGTTCACTGACAATATAAAACAGGTGAAAGTATGAAGTATGTGCTATGAAACTCATATTGGTCTTCTGACCACAGGCTTTAAAATGAAAAAGTCAGAGCCAATTATAAATTTAAAATAGCTATTTCTAACTACAAATATCAAATGACACAGAAAATATATTTTCACTTGTTTAAAGCTCAGAGTTGCAAACCACATTCCCATAAGCTCACAAGGACATTTGTAAGGCTATAGCAATGGAACCCAAAGCTGATGCCCATGGCACATCACTGTGATGGTTCATGTTATATGTCACCTTGACTGGGCTGGAGAAGCCAGAGAGCTGAAACATAGGACTGGAGCGATTGCTCAGTGGTTAATGCACTTGCCTGCAAAGCCTAATGTCCCAGGTTTGATTACACAGTCCCCACATAAAGCCAGATGTAGAAAGTGGCACATGCATCTGGAGTTCATTTGCTAGAGAACGAACCAGGTGTGCCTATATTCTCTCTATCTATCTATCTATCTACATCTCTCCCCTTGCAAATAAGTAAATAAAAATAATAAAAGATGAAACATGGTTTCTATGTATCTTCCAGAAGAGGTTAGGATTTGAGTGGGTGGACTGAGTGAAGGTCACCCTCGCCAATGTGGAATGGGCATCACACTAGTGATACGACTGAACTTGTACAAAAAGTCAAGGGAAGAGCTGTGGAGATGGGGCAGAAGTTAGATTGCTTGCTGTTTAATCGTGAAGACCTCTCCAGCTGAAGACAACCAGGTAAAACACCCCAGAACACAAATAAGAAGGCTGGGCATGGCCAAGCATGCTGACCCCAGTCTAGGGTGGTGGAGGGACTTAAGATCAGAGAATTTCTAGGGCTCAATGATGGATAGTAGCTCCATGTTAAGGAAGAGCTCCACCTCAAGGAAAGAAATATGTGGGTGACCAATAAGAAAAGGACACCCAACATTCTCCTTTGGCCTCCATATGCATGTGCATGGAAGAGTGCATCTGCACACACATGTGCATATATCACACATCACACACATACTCTATATACACATACAATAGAGAAATAGTGAATTCATTCTTTTTTGAAACACTCATACATCTTCTCCTGATCAGGGGTATAGGTTGTTCCTGGTTCTTAAGTTTTTGGTCTAAAACTAGAATTACATTACTGCATTTTCTGGATATCTTATTTGTAGATGAGAGGCTGTGGGATTTCTTAGCCTCCAAACTTGCATAAACCAGTCCTCATAAAAAATTCTTTCCCTATATCTATATCTGTATATACATGTATGTGTGTGTGTGTGTGTGTATATATATATATATATATATGTAATAGGTGCTTCTAAACATAGGTGGAGGCTCACTTTTTTCCTTGATAAACTCAACTACAGTCATTACCTCTTGGTTTGCCTGTCTCTGTGGGACAATTGCTCCCAAACCAATCAGTCTAGTTCAGGCCTGCAGAGGATGTGAACCACTATGCTAGGAATTACAAGAATCAATCCTCATGGTCTACCAGAACATCATGTAAATAATGAATAATTTTCATCAAGTTATCAAGTAATTTGGCAGTACTAAATCCCAGTCAATCTCAGGGGAAAAGAAAAGGTCTGAGAGGCAGGTAAGTAGCACCTGTCTAAGGAAGTTCCCTGATTAAACTGAATATTGAGCAAAATCAATTGGAAGTTGGACTGTGTGAGCATGTGTGAGAATTGTGCATATTAAGTGACAAGTAACATTGACAAACCTCTCTAATGCCCTAATAGGATATGTTTTACTGTGAGTTCATCTCTGCTCCATGAGCATCCATCTTTTCTCTCACAGGGCAGGCTGTCTGCTACCCTGCTATACTCTCTAGGAATTCAATAAAAACATCACAGATAGTTTCTCTCTCCAAACAGTGCTAGTGCAAATGAGAATTTTCTTCTGTATCTACAGAGGAAGCAATTTTATCTTATTAGTTTCTGATTCATCCAGTTGCTACTAAATTCCACCTGCTGATTAGAGTTGCAGTGTTAAAAAGCTCCTAAAATATTTCTTCACTTATTCATCTTTAACCAAAAATTTATTCTAGTTACAGTACTGGATAGTTACAACTGGGCTGTTAATTCTTACTTATATCAATTATCACACCAAACCTCAATCTGAATTTAAACACTATAAACAAGATAAAGAGTCATAAATTTCACTGGTTATTGAGTTTTGCTAATAAAATTTCCTTTAAATAACCACATAATAATTCAAATGTGATACATTATTACACAGAAAAATAATTGAAACATTTTAATTGCATGTTATATTTTCTCTAAATAATTTGATAGGGAAGTCAACTATTAATTGTACTTTTTATTTTAAAAATTATTTCATACAACCTATGTGTATATCTAATCCTTTCTACAAAGAATCATGGTTCAATAGTCCCTGACAGATGAAAGAATGTATTTTAAAAATTGCCAAAGTCTTAATTACAACCACCCTCATTATCTTTTCTGATATACCATAATACAATTTGTATTAAAATTATTTCAAAGGCTGGAGGGAGCTCAGTTGGTAAACCAGGATGAAATAGATCTACAAACAGATGGATCTGAATTTGAGCTCCCGATACCCAGCATATGCTGGGCATGGTAAAGCATAGCTGCAATCCTGGTGCTAGAGAAGCAGAGACAGAAGGATCCCTGGAGCTCAGGGGCAAGCCAATCTAGCCTAACAGGTGAGCCCCAGGCCAATGAAAGACACTGTCTGAGGTCGTTCGAATGTATGTGCCCCATAGAGTCAGGTGTTTTATTGAAGCTTGTCTCCAGCTGCCCGGCTAAAGGAAGTGTCACTGGGGGCAGATCCTGGGGTCCAGCCCTAAGATGTATTGGAAGCAGATCTGAATTTCAGCCAAAAGGTATGCAGACAGGTTTGGGCTCTGCCAGGGTTCCTGCTGTTGCTACCAGTTTGGTGCCTGCTACTTTTGTTTTTTTTTGCTGTTTGGTTGCTTCTCTGTTTCGATGTGTGGAAGCAGCTTCTTCCCACCATTGATGGACCTTGCCCTTGAATCTGTAAGCTTGAAATAAATCCCTTCCTCCCCTAAACTGTGCCTGGTTTGGATGTTTATCACAGCGATGTGAAGCTGACTACAACATTGTCGCAAAATGAAGTGTTCAGATATCCGAGGATAACACTCAAAGTCATCCGGCCTCCAAACACAGATACACACACATATACTCAGGCACAGCTGAATATACTCTTACACATATAAACACACTATACATGCATACACATGCAAACAAAAAAGAAATCTTTTCTAATAAACACCTACAGTCTTCTTATGCAGTTCTAGAAAATACCCAAGCCCATTTATTAAGGACCTGTGCTCAAATAAAATCAACAGTAAAGTATTGCTCCCTTCCTTATACATGAAAAGCAAACTTTAAAATATCTTCCACAGCTTTCCTTGGTAGGCTAAGTGATTATTTCCCCATAGGTCTTCACTAGACACCCTTAAGGAAAAGTAGTTTATTTATGTAAATAAATTTATTCATTTCATATTGAAATTCATCCTACACTCCAAAGTAGCTGAAGGCATTTTGCAGATCTAAAAGACATTTTTTAAAGAATAAAACATAAAGGAAAGTAAGGACAAACAAATGAAAAGAATAGCCTAAGAGGAGGAATGAATGCCTCATGTATGGTTAATCTTTTATTTGGCAATCCAAGATAAACCTGTTTCATTTTTAATAGTTCTAAGATTCCCACAATGATGAAAATCATTCACCCATGTTCTAAAATCTACTGTGAACTGGACCACACAATTCTCAGCATTCTCTTCGCCAGGCTAGCTCAGATCCCTGGGAGCAGACTCTCCCTGGGTAGAGTGTCAGTCACCTTGAAGGCTGGACTCAACCAGTCAGCCAGACCTCTTTTGGCATAAGAGACGAAGGAGCTTTGTGGGGAAAGGAATTGCTGCATAGAGTTAGAGAGTCAAGGATGGCGCATGTGTGCAAACAAGCACTGACGGCTGGTATCAGAATGACAAGGAATGTGCTTTGTTCATTTGAGACAGGCAGGAGGTAACAGTTTATAGATCAAGTGAGCAGAAGAAGATGTTATGACCTGAAGGAGTGAGTCTTCTTGGTAGGCTACACCTTCAAACTATAGCCCACCATGGGCCATTCTCAGCACCTTTGCCTCCATCACCCTGCCACATGCTACTTGTTCCCAAATCCACCCCTGCCCCTCAGGTCCTTGACTGCTAGGCCTCTAACTAGCTTTCCAGTTTCCTGTCTTGGCATCTTCTAAATTCCACACATGCCAGCCACGGAATCCATTGAATCATGTCCCTCCTTTTCCTAACACTCCTTGATAACTTCCTTGTACACTTAAAAAAAGACAAATTAACCTTTCAGAGCATGAATTGAGGCTCTCCATGAGCTGGCTCCATATCCGGACTCAGTTCCCAACATGTTATCTCTGGTCCTACTGGCCCAATAAAACAGTGACTTGCTGTTGCTGTGAGGGGAATAAGACTAAAAAGAGAATAGCTTTCTCCTTCTCTCAATCCCTTCAATTCCAAATAAAAGGGAAACTTAAGACACCAGGAGGAGGCAATGGTGACACAGTGGTTCAGGGATAGAGAAAATGTCTTGGGCATGTCTCTTTGCCTTACGAGTTTGCCTTGGTGACATAACAAATACCTACACCTTGAGCTGTCTAAAACACCTCACTTATCATGTCATAGTTCTTTAAGTTGGAATTCCTATCAGATTGGGACATTTCTCTGGGCTTCACAGGCTCACATAAAGGTGTTGTCAAGTTTGTGTTTGTTTCTGGAGGCTCTGGAGGTGAATCTGCTTCCACATTCATGAAAGCTATTGGCAGAATTCCCAGTCATCCTTTGTCAAGCTAGTCACTGTTTGCTAGCTGATGGACAGGGTTGCTCTCAGCTGCTGGTGTCTGCCAACATGCCTTGGAAACAACATCTGATCAAATCTCTCACTTATTTCAGCTGTCTCTGACTTCTCCTTACACCATAATGCTATGAGGTTTCTGCCTTACTCTTCTGCTTTTAAAGACTCATAGTTAAAATGGACCCTTCTGAATAATTCAAGCTAATCTCTGTCTTAGGCTCAGCTAATAAGCAACCTTAATTACAGCTGACAAGTGCCTAAGGACAATATCTCATTCAGTTTTTGGTTGAATAATCAAGGGATGGGATCATCAGCTGATACATTATGAAATCTGCTTTCCACAGCATCCATTGCCATGCTGAGTGTTTTGCATTCATTATGGAATTTAATTTTCTTAGAACTGGTATTACCAGCCAGTCAATGCCATATCACTAATAAAAGCAGCAAGGAAAAAAATCTTCATATGCTCTGTTTCCAAACCAGACAACTATACCTAGTAGGTTACTTTTATATACCTTAACCCTATTTTACTTTTGAAAGTGTGTGTGCATGAGCAAGAAACTCTTTTAAAAGTATGCCTAGTGGGCTGGAAAGATGGCTTAGTGGTTAAGGCACCTGCCTCCTAAGCCTAAGAATGCTGGTTCCAATCTCCAGTGGTTCCAATCTCCAGGTCCCACGTTTAGCCAGATGCAAAGTGACGCAAAGGTGCAATGCCGCACTTGACCACAAGGGGGTGCACGCACATGGATTTCGTTCGCAGCAGCTGAGAGGCTGCTGGCACGCCCATCTCCATCTGTCTTCCTCATCCTCTCTCTCTCTCTGTCTCTCTCTGTGTCTCTCTCCAAAAAAAAAAAAAAATTTTTTTTTTTAAAGTATGCCTATTGTATAAGTAAGAGCCAAAAGGATAGCAGAGGTTATTTTGGAAACTGTTAAAAAAATTTCAACTTGCCTTCTTTCTATGCTCATTTCAGTCGTGTGGCCAAAAATCCTGATGCTGGATCAGTGATCATGGCATCTCCATGGCAACACTCCAGGGCACCTCCAGTGCAGCGCTATCTTCACCTAACTGCAGCAGAAACAATTCGCCTGTTTATAGGCTATTAAGAGGCTTGATGCAAGAGCATGTGAGTAGAGAAAGAAAGGGGTGATATACTTTGTTTACATTTTGACCATTTCTAACAAGTCAGGACCAGTAGGGAAATATTGAGAAAATGGCAAGAAATTCTTCCCAACTAATTTTGCAAAAATTGGACAGCTGGCATGGTCAAAGTGCTTCCATAAGATTTCAGGATGCTTTTGCTCTGTAGGAAGTACAGATATTGCAATATTTCTTTCTACGTCTTCCTCATTATCCACAAAATCCTTTTCTTCTTACATATAAAACACAAAAAATGAGAATTTACATGACATATAAGCACACGAATGTTATTTTAAGCTGAGAAAAAAGAAGCAAAATAATATATAATTTGACTCTTTATATAAAGAACAAAGCACAGAGGTAAACACCTTTTTGGAAACCTCACTCAATGCTTTTCTAAGTGCCCCTAATTTCATACTACTGTCCTGAAAGATGCCAGCCCATTGTCAAATTAGATGACCTTCACCCCTGGCTTGACACTCAGGCAGACCCCTCACTGAAGTATACATCTTAGTCTATGCTTTCAACTGATGAAGATGTGACTATTATACCACTGTTTTTAAAATTCAAATATTTCTGGAGGAGAAATGTGTTGAGTCACATTAAAGTTCATGAGTTTCATTAAGTACAATCTTGCATTATCTTGCTTCTTAGAGCCTACCATAATCCTTTGCAAAGGGAGTTAGAACACACTCCTCAGATATACCAAGTAGGCGGCCTTTTTTTAAGTTCTTCCCCAGAGCATGCACCTGCTAAGCATTTCTCATTTTGGTTTTAACCCAGCCTGGCCATCCACTAATGACTCTGTGTTCCCATAACATGCTTCACCTGAACAGTCCCTTACTTGGGTAAATTTCAAGGGCCTTCACATGACCTCATTATTAGAAGTTTTAATACAAAGGACATTCTCTTCTCTTACAAAAACATCATTTTACTAGGAACTCATTAGTGAAATTATTACTCAGCAAGGTCAACAATGAGACCTGACAGAGCCTTATGAAAAAAAAGAATATTAAAAAAAACAATACAAGTTTTTAATACCATGAGAGCCCTTTGAAATTACCCAGCAAAGCATGAAGTGGTGATCAATCTGCAAAGCAACCAAATGCAGCCATTTAAAGAGCTGTTAGCATCCATGAGTAGTTGTTTCATTTTGAAAATTGAATTATATTTTGTGTGGAAAGTTTAATTGCAGTTATGACTTAGCCTTAAAGTCTGCAAGATAAGCAATAAATCATATACCTCAAGGGGCAAAAGAGGGTGAAAAATGTTCTGAAGAAATTCTGAAGACAGACACAACCTGCATAAAGTGGGAAGAAAGACAGCTTCAGGGTGAGACAGAATTTTCTCCCTGTTACAGTACTAGAGAATCTCCAAACATCACATTGGGCTGGTTGTTTAACTT
Organism: Orientallactaga sibirica; assembly: GCA_036365145.1. Lineage (NCBI taxonomy): Eukaryota > Metazoa > Chordata > Mammalia > Rodentia > Dipodidae > Orientallactaga > Orientallactaga sibirica. The sequence goes on from JAEOAD010000240.1 coordinate 9,296,506, forward strand.
TTCTTCGTGTTGATTTCCACAAGTGTAAAACATGGACAATAGAAGAGCATATTATACATTGTCCCGTTGGATTCTTTGCACATTACTCTTAATACACTAGGATAACTGGAGTCAAATCAGGCTGTTGGGACAGGTCAGAATGTATGGTCATCTATGAGAATAATTAAAATACCTACATGGACAACACTAAATAGTGCTATATTGGTTACCTTCCTGATGCTGGGACAAATACCTGATGAAAATGAGATTCAGGGAAGAAGAGTTTATTTCAGTTTACAGTTCCAGGTTACAGTCCATCATGGAAAAGAAGGCATGTTGGCAAGAGCTTAAGTTATCTGTTCATATTCAGTCCATGGTGAAGAAGCAGAGCAGAGGGATAAATATTGCTGCTCAGACAGCTTTCTCTTTTTTTATATCGTTCAGGCCCCAGTCCATGGGATGGTGCTGATCCCAGTTAGGGTAGGTACACCCACCTCAACTAATCTAATCTAGAAAATCCCTTACACACCTCTTGTCAACTTGACACTCAAACAATATGTTTAAGCCACAAGTTTGCATCCCTTGTCCCTGTATACTTGTGACTATATCAAATTGTAAAATATATTCAGTTCAATTTCAAAACTCCACAGTCTTTTAATTGTCCCAACATTTCTTGAAAGTGTATGTATAGAGTCTTCTCTAAGCTTCAGAAAAATTCTTAACTGTGAGCTCCCATAACATCAAAAAATGAGCTACATAACTCCAACATAGATTGGCACAAAGCAAACATGGTTGCATTCCAAGGAAACCAGAGCAAGACTGAAACCAAGTAGGGCAAAATCCAAATCTTGCAGCTCCATATCTACATCTGAGACTTGTGATGGGATCATCTGACTCCAAAGGGCAACTTTGCTCTAAATCTGCAGCTTGCCTTGGCAGACAACCTAAAGTTCTGGCATCTTCACATCCTGGGTATCCATTTCAACTTACAATCCACTTTCATAGCTTTAGCTCCCAGGACCTCCTAGCAGGGACTTCGACCCTGCCACACACTGCCTGGCCTCAGTGGCTCTCTGGTTCTGAGGTATGGTACTCTATGATCTCCTTAATCATGAAAATTAAATTTCATGTCTCCAACATTCACTGTCATATGCATGGTACTGCCAAGTTCTTCCAGTTGGGGGTGAAGCCTGATCCCATTGAACCACAGCTTTAGTGGCATTTGTATACATTACTGGATGATCTTGGTGAAGCTTTTCCCTAGGGGATTGTGTATGAGCAAGTAACCCTTCAGTTTAGGCTTTCTTCCTTCCAGTGAACTTGGACTTTCTCAAGGTGGAGCCTGCCATGGGTGGGGCTTTGCCCTTAGGGCACCTTTTCTAGTGTCCCAATGTAGCACAGGTGGTTTCTGTTAGTGGTGCTGATCTGTTTAACGATTATATATCTTTCTCAACATCAGCCTGAATGTTATCTCCATGTGAAGATTCCTCCACCTAACAAATGAGCATATTACATTGAAGACCAATGTCATTCAAGTTCTCAGGACACAGGCAGAATACAGCCACTTTCTTGGACAGCATGTGACATGAACTAGATAAGAGTCCTTGACTTCCACTGAAACTTCACAAGTCATGTCTCCACTGTCTGTGTTTCTCTCAGCCTTCTTCTTCCAAGCTCCCACCAGGATGAAGTTTTGTAGCATTGTAGGGCTTCTCGAGCCTCAAAGTTCCAAACTCTTCCACATTCTTTTACAAAACCAGCTTCAAAAGCCTCTGAACCACACAGTCTGGTTTATCTCAGCAACTCCTAGTGCCAATTTTTGTATTTGTCACCTTCTTACTGCTGTGACAAAAATACCTGACCAGAAGCAACTTAAGAAAGGAAGATTTCAGCTTACATTTGAGGTTTCATTTCATCATAGCAGGAAAAGCATGGTGGTAGGATCATGAAGAACTGGTCTCATTGTGTCGGCAACTGGGAAGTAGAGGATTATGAACACTGGTTCTCAGCCAGCTCTCTCAATTTTTGACAGTTCAAGATTCACCCTCCACACATGGAATGATGTGGCCCACAATTAAAAATATTAACTAGGGACCAAGGCAATGGCTCAGTGGGAAAGTATTTGCCATACACACATGATGACCTATGTTTGGATTGCCAGCACCCACATAAAAATGCATAAGAGAAAACAACTATAATACCAGTACTGGGGAGGCAAATTCAGTAGAGTCCCTGGGACTCGCTGGATAGTCAAGTCAGTAGACCTCTGGTTCAGTGGAAGACCCTATCAAAAAGTACGGAGGATGAGTCTTTAATCTCAGCACTTGGGAGGTAGGAGGATCGCTGTGAGTATCCAGGTCAGCCTGGGCTAGAGTGAGACCCTACCTCGAAAAAAAAAACAAAACAAAAAAAAAAATAAAATTACAGAGGATGGCATTTGAGGAAGACAATCTACTTCACTCTCTAGCCTCCATATGCATGCTCACACATGTGCATACACATCTACAACAAACACATATTCCAAATAAAATGATAGTTGTATTGACTTTTTAAGTAAAGAAAAAAATAAATTTCTAACACCACAAGTTTTTTTGCAAATTGAGAAAAACAAAACATGTTAAATACTTAGCATACCATCAGCAGTAGGAACTCCAGTGGTACAATCAGTTAGTGTATGCTAGTTATACATAGTCAGCACTATGTAAAAATTAGTGTCAGGCCAGAAAGATGGCTTAACAGTTAAGGCACTTGCCTGAAAAGCCAAAGGATCTAGGTTCAACTCCCCAGAACCCACATAAGCCAGTCTCACAAGGTGGTGCATGCATCTGGAGTTTGTTTGCAGCAGCTGGAGGCCCTGGCATGCCCATATTCTTTCTTTCTCTCTGTAATAAATAAATTAAAATTAAAAAAATATTGTCTATCTTCTCTGATTTAAAAAAATTAAACACATTATTTTAGCACATATAATTATGCATTGGAAAGATTACTTCATAGATAACAGTATTTATGACTTTGCCCAATAAACTATATTTAATTAAAATATATTATTTCAACATTATATAGTGCACAATCCACAAGTGTAATCACACTTGTTGAATGAGCAACTGAGCAAATGAGCCACAAACTTTTCTCTGCTGTGCCTCATTCCTGCTTGTCTCTACCATTTTTTATGGAGGACAGGAGTTGTTCTTAAGATGGCCTGGATATCTGGTTCTACACTGATAGGATCTTGAGAAAAATTAAGCTCTTGACACCTCAATTTCCTCATCTGTCAAACCAATAATCATTGAACTCTGTGAGATGATGACTGGGGACTAACACGTATTTCACTTGACATGTGACAACTGTCTAATAATGTCAGTTTCCTTTCCCTGCTTCCCTTGTATGCTCCCAACTTGACCCTGAGATTAGAAGTATTATAGAGATTGCTGGAAAACATTAATAGTTCCTGGTCATCGTGAACTGCTGTGCTAAAAGTACACAGTTTGGCCACTATTAAATTAATGATGCTCAGCCATTTTCAGAAATTTAATTATAAAACTAGGGAAGTAGCAAATCGTGTCCAAAATTCAGTGATAAATTGGCATTTTTTCATATCAACCAACAAACAGAAGAGGGAGCTCTAAGATTGAAATTCAAATTCTGTCTGCCTAAGAGCTACAACTTTATCATATTTTCATTGTGAGCAAACTTTACCCCCAAATCCCTGAAATACATAATATACTTACAGAGACAGTAAAAAGTGAATTCTGAGCCATCATCCAAGGATTTGGACATAGAATCATTGATATTTCCAAATGCAATACAAACTCTTTTAATGGTACTAACATAAAATGCTTTCAATAAGCACTAGGTCTTAAATCTCTACTCATATAAAGATATGCAATTCTTTGTCAGTATTCTTTATGATTGATAACATCATTTTTATGTTTAAGATGTTTGATGATTTGCAGAGAACAGTGTCTTTTGTTGTTGTTGGTATATCCATCAAACTTTTTCCTTACTAGTAAAAGTTAGGGACACATTCCTATGGTTATCTAAATGGCTACCTGCTATGATTCATAGATGAATTGGTCTTTTATCCATTTATTATATGGCTATGACTCTTAATATTCAATATTTATATCTGCATCTATTCTATTCTATATATGATGCTATCAGCTTAATTTGTCAAAGATCAACCAGAAACCATGTGAACTATCATTATTTTATGACTTATTTGTAGAAGTTACATAAACAACAGTAGTGAAAGAAGATCAGAGCATGAATACTTAAGTCAACTAAATTAACTGAATCATAAGAAAAATAAAAAATTAATCTCCATTCAATCAATAATATGTCTTAATGATATTTCCTATAATAAAGTAAAAATGGAAGCTTGGGTTTTTCCAAAATGGCTCTACCACTAATTTACATCTATTTACAGATTTTTTTAGGACAAAATTATAGTAATTATATAAGAACCACTGGCTCATATGAGAAGATCGGAGATTGTGATATTTAGAATACTTCCATTAGCAGACTTGTGCCATAAACAAAGTTTGTTTACCAGATTGTTAAAAAGTATTGAATATTTGACTGTACTGTTAAAAATGTTTAAACAAGCCTATTTCACAAGACATTTCATGAGTGAAGGACAAGGATTAAGAATTCTGGCTTTTATAATCAACTACATCTGCTCAGTTGATCACTAGCTGTGAGATTTTGAGATAGTTAAGTGGTCTCTCCATGCCTCTTGATTAAAAGAAGGAAAACAAAAGGATGTATGTCAAAGCATTTGAAGACTAAATGAACTCTAACTCAGCAACTTACAGCTATTATGTGATAATTGCTTCCTTCTTTTCTAATTTTAAATGACCTTTATCATTAAAGTTTTTGTTTTAATATCAAGCACATACAGAAACCTACTAGCCAGATTTTTCCCTCAATAATAGAATTTATCATTGGTTATATAATTAGAACCCTAAGAAAATGTCAAATTCTGCTGGGCATGATGGCGCACGCCTTTAATCCCAGCACTTGGGAGGCAGAGGTAGGAGGATCGCTGAGTTTGAGGCCACCCTGAGACTACATAGTGAATTCAAGGTCAGCCTGAGCTAGAGTGAGACCCTACCTCAGAAAAAAAGAAAGAAAGAAAGAAAGAAAGAAAGAAAGAAAGAAAAGAAAAGAAAATATAAAATTCTAATGATTCCTAATATTTTTTGAAGATATTGTTTGTCATAAATTAGAGTTCATTCAGTCTTCAAAACATACTATTTGTAAAAAAAAAAAAAAAATACCTATTCTGTTTGAATTATATTGAAAGGGGGAATTATGTTGAGCAAGCAACTACCTCCCTGAAATCAAGTATTTCCCCTATTACTAACTCTAAGAATGTGTTCATCATTTTGTCAAGAATAATTTAGGGGCCTGAGACTGTAGCTCTGGTAAAGCACTTGCCTAGCATGGATGAAGTTTTGGGTTTGAGTCTGAGCACTTCCAATCATGACAATAACAACTTAGTGATTAAAATATCAACATTAGCTGGGTGTGGTGGTGCACACCTTCAATCCCAGAACTGGGGAGGCAGAAGTAGGAGGATCCCCATGATTTGAGGCCACCCTGAGGCTACATAGCTAATTTTAGATCACCCTAGGCTAGAGTGAAAAACCAAAACAGAAAAAATAAATAAATAAACCTAGCTTTTGTCTTTATTTTCTCTATAAAAGGCCATATTGGCTTCACCAATTCAAGATTATTTTTTAATTGAAATCATTATTGAGATAATTATAGACTAACAAAAAAGTGTCAGAAATAATACTGAGGAACCTGTGTATCCTTTATTCAGTTTCTCTTTTTAAAAAGCATCTTGAGGGCTGGAAAGATTGCTCAGTGATTAAGGTGTTTGCTTGCAAAGCCTGACAGCCTGAGTTCAATTTCCCAGTACCCAGATAAAGCCAGATGAACAAAATGAAGCATGTGAAAGGAGTTCATTTGCAGCAGCAGGAAGCCATGGAGTGCCCCTACTCTCTCTGTCACTGTGTATCTCTTTCTCTCTCAAATAACACATTAAAATGTATTTCTTAAAGTATTTTATTTATTTATTTGAAAGAAAGAGAAAGATAGTTCTGAGGAATTGAACCTGGGTCCTTGGGCTTCACAGGCAAGTGCCTTAGCCACTAAGCTATCTCTGTAGTCCATTATGTTTTTATGTTTGAAACTTCTTCATTTTCAGTTGATTCATGAAGACATGTAAAATGAAATTTTAGTTGTTGTAGTATATGATTTCAATTGTTCAAAAAGCTATCCTTCTGTAACCAAACAGGTTTTACAACTTTGACACAAATTGCATGCAGTTTCATTTTTGTTCTATCTATTGGTCTGGTTCTCTCCCACTACCAGGCACACTGTTGTGACCACCATGATTCCTTGGCAAGTCTTACCATTAAAGGTACATAATTTTCCTTGTTATTCTTTGTAATGATTGTTCTAAAGAAGGTATGGTGATACACATCTATATAATCAGAAGGCCGAGGCAGGAAGATTACCAGGTCAAAGCCAACCTGTACTGCACAGTAAGTTCTAGACCAGTTTGGGCTACAAAGAAGACTTGGTCTCAAAATACATAAGAAAAAAATACCCTCAAAATCACAAAGATTACTGTAGCTATTGTAGATGCTGTGTCTTTCCATATAGGTTTTTTCTTGGGGGGGGGTGTATGTGTGTATATTCTAGTGTGTATTCTTGTGTGCATGCAGGCATGAGCATGTTTGTTTGAGACAGGTTGTCTTGTTTGCTACACGTGTGCCAGGCTAGCTGGCCTGCAAGTGTAGACACAGTGGTATGACAGATGCCTGCTACTATGTCCAGCTCACATGGCCTATAGGTATCTGAACTCAAGTGCTTTCACCCACTGATCCATCTCCCCAGCTCTCTGTATTAGTTTTAAAATAATCTATGTCTAAAAAAAAAAAAATGATACTGTGATTTTAATTTGAAGAAAATGAAGAATATTGTGTTCTGTCCCTCAGTCCATTCTCATTGTTTGGGTCTTCTTTGAGTTCTTCCATCAGTTGTTTGAAAAAGTTTTCAGCATACAGATACTATGGGTGTTTTATTTGTTTGTTTATTTATTTATTCATTTATTTATAAATCAATCACACAGAGAGAGAGAGAGAGAGAGATTGAGAGAGAGAGAATGAGAATGAGCATACCAGGGCCTCTAGATACTGTGAATGAACTCCAGACACATGCATCACTGTGTGGCTTATGTGAGTACTGGGGAATTGAACCTGGGTCCTTAGGTTTTGCAGGCAAGTGCCTTAACCACTAAGCCATCTTTCCAGCCCAAATATGTGTGTTTTAATAAATGTATATTAAGCATTGAATTTTATTTTGCATGCTTATAAATGTTGTGTTTTTAAATTTATGTTGCTGTATCTTTCTTGTTATTATACAGAAATACTGTTGATTTTTTTTTTCGAGATAGGGTCTCACTCTGGTCCAGGCTGGCCTGGAATTCCCTATGTAGTCTCAGGGTGGCCTTGAACTTACGGCGATCCTCCTACCTCTGCCTCCCGAGTGCTGGGATTAAAGGTGTGCACCACCAGCCAGGCAATATTGTTGATTTTTGTATCTTGTGTATCTTGTCCTTTCTATACTATTTAACTCCAGGAAGTTTTCCTGTGAATTCCTTATCTTGAGTCATATATCTTCAGAGAGTGTTTGTTTCTTCATTTCTAATGTGTGTATGTATGTATTTTATATATACATATATATAAATATATATATAATATTCTGTTTCACTTTGTTCTCTTGTTACTGTGCTTAGAATTTCCAGCAATGTAGAATTAAGAATAGGATAGATTAGCCAGGTGTGGTGGCGCACGCCTTTAATCCCAGCACTCGGGATGCAGAGGTAGAAGGATCGCCGTGAGTTCAAGGCCACCCTGAGACTACATAGTGAATTCCAGGTCAGCCTGAGCTAAAGTGAAACCCTACCTCGAAAAAAAAAAAAAGAATAGGATAGATTCTTGCCTTGTTTCTTCTCTTAGTTGGGTGTGGAGCAGTTCTTCTTGTTATTATGTTGTTGTTTCTACTTATTCTTTACCAGGCTGAAGTAACTTCCTTCTATTCCTAAAGAGGGAAAGATTTGGGGGGGGGGGGATTAAAATATTTTTATTTATTTACTTTCAAGGACACAGAGAGAGAGAATAGGTACAATGAGGGCCTATTGCCACTGCAAATAACTCCACAAACATGCACTACTTTGTGCATCTGTCTTTATGTAGGTATTGAGCCCAGACCAGCAGGTTGTGTGAGGAAGCACCTTTAACTGCTGAGCCTTCTTCCCAGCCTCAGAGTGTTTTTTTTTAAATTAATTAATTTTTTATTGGCAACTTCATAAATATTAACAGTAAATCATGATCATAGTCACCTCCCACTACCCTCCCTTTCCCCCTCCCAAACCTTCCCTCCACTGAATCCCTTTGTTTTCCAATTTATAAGTATGTATATATTTTACATGGGTCTTGTATCCCTTCATTCCTGGTCTCCAGTTCTCTAAGGGTTCTCCTGTAGCAGGGTCCTCAGTGTTCACTGTGGGCTTGTCAGTCTCTGGGAAGGGGTTCTGCCTCAGGATCGTTTTACCCTCCCTGTGGCTCTTACAATCTTCACACCCCTTCTTCCACAACAGTCCTTTAACCTTGGCAGGAGTGCTAGCAATTTCTCCTTGGTATAGAGTTCTCTGTAGACTCTGTACTTTTCTTCTCCACAATGTTTTGTTCTGTTTCTCCACAATGTTTGTTGGTATTTCCCTGGAGATGGGTGTCAGACCAGCATTGGGAGCAATATTTGTCACTGCTTCCTCTGCAGATTCTTCTGGAGCGTGGTGAATGTGGTAGAGGTGGGATATCTCACGGACTGTCAGCTGACTTTTATTGTCGAGTTGATGGATCTTGGATCCCCCAGTATTCTCTGCCATCAGTCAAATAAAGCAGATTCTCTAGCCAAGGGTGAGAGTAGCACTGGTTAAGGGGTATGCTTATAATATTGAGAGACATTTTGATGAGGACACCCACTCACCTTGTCCAGAGAACAATGGGGCTTCTCTCTGGTGATTGTGAGCTTCCTGACCATGGAATTTTGGGGTTCTCTTGCATTGAGCAGGTCTTATGTCCAATAGGAGGGTAGTTGTGTACCACTATGTGTAGTATGTGTACCACTATTGCACACGTCTGTATTTTTTGTCTGGGTGGTAGATTCCATAGCTTGCAGGATCTCCTGCTTATTCATGCTATTGGTGACCATTTTTGCTCAGTAGCTCCCATAACATTTTCCAGTGCCCTGAGTGTTTGCTAGGAGAAGATTGGCTTGCCTCTTGGTTCCATGTGGACTCATGGTGACCTGAGAAGGCAGTCTGTGGGGTCTTCCACAATAGAGTCTTACCTTTTAGCTCTGTTGGGTAACCAAGTGCTTGGCAATAGCCGATGTTGTTTTGGGGACCTCATGGGTCTCGCTGGACAACAACGCAGTGCAGGAAGAAGGGTAACTTAGTTCTGTCCTGGGATACTCAAGCCAGACCCAGTGATTTTAGCATTAAGCTTTCTTCACTTTCTACTGGGCATCAGTCTGGTCTGACAACTCCCCTTAATTAGGGGTTGTATCTTGTATACTTCTATCTGAAAGGAAGGTTCTAGTGTGCTAACTACTATAGACTATAGGTTTGTGTATTTCCCCTCCTCAACCTCCCTTTCCTCAACCCTTCAACCCTCCTGTCTTCCCATCACCCATATTCTTCTCCTTAACTAGTTTTTCTGGTATATGCTCCCTCTTTCCTCTCTGCTTTAAGGTTTTCCTAGACTGATTCTAGTTATACCCCCATTGTCTTAATGCTTAATGTTTTTTGCCCTCCTCCTCAGTGGGTTCATTTTAGGAGCCACATATAACAGAAAAACATGTGGCATTTGTCTTCTTAGACTGTGTAACTTCACTTAGGATGGTATTTCCCAAGTCCATCCATTTTCCTGCAAATTTCATTATTTTATTTTTCTTGCTGCTGAGTAGACGTCCATTGTGTATATATACCACATCTTCATTATCCATTCATCTGTTGATGGGCATCTGGATTGATTCCAATTCTTAACAATTGTGAATAGAGAAGCTATAGATGTGTTGAGCAAGTATTTCTGCAGTGAAGAATGGAGCCTTTAGGTGTAGATGCTCAGGAGAATAGCTGGGTCAGTTGGTAGCTCTATATTCATCTTTTTCAGGAGTCTCCATACTAATTTCCATGGTGGTTGTATAAGATTGCATTCCCACCAGTACTGACTGAGTGTTCCTCTTTCCCCACATCCTCACCAACATTTATTGTCATTTGATTTTTTAATAATTGCCATCCTGACTAGAGTGAGGTGGATTCTCACAGTTATTTTAATTAGCATTTCCCTGATGGCTAAGAGTATTAAACATTTCTTTAAGTGAGTGCTGGCCATTTGTATTTCTTCCTTTGAAAATTCCCTATTTAGTTCTCTGCCCTACTTTTGAGTGGAGTTTTTGGGTCTTTTTTTTTTTTTTTTTTATTGCTTAGTTTCTTTGGTTCTTTGTAGAGTCTACATATTAAGCCTTTGTTGGTGGTGTAGCTAGTGAAGATTTTCTCCTATTCTGTGGGTACTCTGTTAGCTAAGCTTATGTTATGTCTAGCTGTACAAGAGCTTTGTAATTTCATTAGATCTCACTAGTTGAGTGATTGTTTAATTTTACTAGGGTCTTATTCAGGAAGTCTTTCCCCATTCCTATATCATGGAGGATTTCCCCTATTTTATCTTCCAGTTGTTTAAGAGTTTTGGGTCTTATATTGAGGTCCTTAGTCCATTGGGAGTTGATTTTTGTGCAAGATGAGAGGAGTGGGTCTAGTTTCATTTTTCTACATGTGGTAATCCAATTTCTCCAGCACCATTTGTTGAAAACACTGTCTTTTCTCCAGTGAGCATTGTTGGCTGCTTTGTCAAACATTGGGTAGGTATAATTGCTTGAACTAAGGCCTGGGTCTTCTATTATGTTCCATAGATTTATATATATGTTTTTATGACAGCACCATGCTCTTTTTATCACTATGGCTTTGTAGTATAACTTGAAATCAGGTATGGTGATACCGCCAGAGGTTTTTCTATTGCTGAGGGTATTTTTGAATTTCTGAGACATTCTGCACCTCCATATGAATTTTGAGATTGTTTTTCCTTTCCATGTGAATAATGATTCTTTAGTGTTTATTGGCATTGTGTTTAATCTGTATATTGCTTTTGGAAGAATGGCCATTTTCACAATATTAATTCTACCTATCCATGAGCATGGGGGGTCTTTCCATATTCTCATGCCCCACCCTCAATGTCTTTCTTGAGTGCTTTTTATGTTTTCATTGTATAGTTCTTTCACTTCCTTGGTTAGTGACATTCCTAGATATGTAATTTTTGTGGCCCAGGCTGACCTTGAACTCCTGACAATCCTCCTCCCTCAGCCTCATGTGGATTACATGTGTGAGCCAGCATTCCCAGCTGATGCATATACTTTTTAATTTTTCTACTTCCCTATTCAACTCTATAAATTTTTATTTCATCATTTCCTTTTTTTCTTTACAGATATTGTTTGGCCTGTACACAGTTAAAGCTTGTTTTGTCTTCCTGATATGTTGATTCTTTCATTATAATGTAATAGTTCCCTTTTCTCCAGTAATTTTCATGGCTCTGAAAATTATGGTATGTCTGTCTGTAGAGTATCTTTTAAGTTTCATTAGCTCGATGAAGTATATTAGATCTTTATAAATATTAATGCAATCCTTCCTTTTTTATTTCCTTAATCAGTGAATTATTGTGCTACAACCCCAGCCCCTCAAAAATTATTTGGAATGTTCTAAGTATCCTTATTTAATAAAAGACTTTAAATTTAATACTATTTGTAAATATTACCATAACTGTCTTTGAAAATAAACATTTTGAACATTAAAAATTCACTGCAATAAAACTACTAGAACACAGGCTGCAGAGATGGCTTAGTAGTTAAGGCACCTGTCTGCAAAACCAAAAGACCCAGGTTTGATCTCTCTCCAGAGTCCATGTTAGCCAGATGCACAAAAGATGAGGTGCAAGGTTACACATGCCCACCAGGTGGCACAAGCCAACTTTCTCTCTCTGTGTGTGTGTGTGTGTGTGTGTGTGTGTGTGTGTGTGTGTCTACATCTCTTGTTCTCTCTAAAAAATAAATAAAGGCTGGAAAAGATGGCTTAGCAGTTAAGGTCTTTGCCAGCAAAGCCAAAGGACCCCGGTTCAGTTCCCCAGGACCTACATAAGCCAGCTGCACAAGGAGGTGCATGCATATAGAGTTTGTTTGCAGTGGCTGGAGGAGCTGGTGCACCCATTCTCTCTGTCTCTCTTTCTCTCTCTCTCTCTCTATGTGCCTCTTTCTCTCAAATAAATATATATATAAATAATTTAAAAATACTACTAGAACACTAATGACATATAAGGAATTAGAGCTTTAAAGACACCTAAAATGAAAAGTAGTAAATGCACACATGGTTCCTGTTCTCTGACTGATGGGCCAAGCACACCAGGAACACTTATTGGGGAATGTCATAACCTGGCATTAGAGGTCATGAGAAATGGAAGCCACTGGAAATTGAGGCTGAGAAGAAAATGGATCAAGAAGAGACCATACCGTACAGCATCATGTATACATTAGAAATGAAGGAAATGATCAGGAGGTAAAGAAATGATTAGAAGACCACACAGCCTTTTAACCTTCTCTTTTCAGAATGATATGATAGTGTTGTCTTTCATCAAAGCTCTCCTGAAAGTATCCAACATATTCATTTGCCTACTTAGCTATTCCTCTTTCTTCAGTATTATGTGGTTCCTCTTATATTGCTCTGTGTGCCAGAAACACAGAGACAGTGAACCACACAAGATCCTCCTTTGAATGACATGTCTGTATTCTATTCCTTAAAGGTAATATCTCTTGACATGTAAGGTCAGTACCTTAGAACTTTAGTTGCTTTTACTTTTCTTTATATATTTTATTTATTTGTTTGTTTGAGTGAGTGAGAAAGAGAGAGAAGAGAGAGAGAGAATGGGTACACCAGGGCTTCCTGCCAATGCAACAGAACTCCAGATGCATGTACCATCTTGTGCATATGGCTTTATATGGATTCTGGGGAATCAAACCTGGGTCCTTAGGCTTTGCAGGCAAGCACCTTAACTGCTAAGCCATCTCTCCAGCTCAGTTTCTCTTCCTTTTGCTCTTACCTAATGAAAACCCCTCGTCACTGATGAAAGTACTAAGTAAGAACAAAGGCACCAAATGTCTCAAATTAACAAGAAAATAACAAGATGGTCAAAATAACAAGAAAGAATTGTGGCCTTCAAAACCTTGAATTCTGTGATATAATCTTAAACTGTCATTTTCTAATGTGACAAAACCTGCAAACTTGGGGTGGGGATTGCAATGAAAAGAGACACAGAGAGAAACAGAGACAGAAGGGACCCAATCAGGAAAATGTAGTGTCTGCCTTCTCTGAAAAACAAGGGAAATGACATGAGTCACATTTAGAAACATAAAAACCATAATAGACAAACCCACATAATGTAAAGTGCATCACTTACTGTCACTGAACTGTAGTAATGTGTTTCATTCCAAACTGAACCAGAACAATTAATTTAAGATGCTGACGCTTTATACCTAAGTGTAAATAAATGCCCACCAAGCCACCTGAGGATAGAATATTTTATAGAGAGCAAATAAATGGTTAAAAGTTATTGGAGAATAGATGTGCCAACAGATTACCATTTATAGAACTGACTCAGCGTGTCTCCTTAGACATGTTGGGAGTTTCCCTATTTATAACACGGGTTCATAGAACTTGTCAGCAAGAATGTGTGAACCCTCAAGTAAAATTTAGTATGGGGAGCCCAGCACTCAGAGTTATCATGTTATTACCCAAATTGGAATTGACTGTGTGACAGACAGGACAGCAGCTGCAATCAGCCTGCACATTCAGAGTGAACTGGGAAGCACAGCCAGAAGGCTGGGGCATCTGGTTTTCCCAAAGGCAGCAGCTGTAGCTGCTCAAAGGCTATGGAATCTGAAGTGACAGCCTCCTTCTGGCTGGCATTTGGGAGAAAGATCATCGACCTGTATCATCTTGGCCTTTGACATGCAGCTCACAGACATTAGCAGGATGCTAGAAGGCCTGGGCAGGAGATTACAAACCTGTGAAACAGTAATGCCTTCTCCTAGGCTGGAAACTCAGGCATTTCTGATGAGCCCAGGATCACGCAGCACTGGGAGAAAACTGCAGCTGAAACTGTCACCTTCTTAGGTTTCTATCAAGGGACAAGAAAGCCGAAATACTTTGTGATCAAGTCTGTGGTCAAGAAGGTGGCAGTAGGGAGGGAGTGCGGGGAGAGAAGGTGAGACTGTAACCTGAGTAGAGGAGATGGTTAAGAAAACACAAGCAGCCTATTCTCTTCCTTTTCCCCTTTTCTACAGGATTTCCTGACCACAGCATGAAGAACTATGTAAATATTCCCCCTTTCACTTTCTGACAAGAATCATTCCCTGTCAGGTTCTTTTAGGGCAGAAGAAACAAACAAACAAAAAAAGACCCCAAACAGCCCAAAACAGAAAAGTAGAGATGATCATGAGATTCCATGAAGATATTTGTTCGGGAAAGACTAGCATTTTTGCCCAGTGTGCTCTTAACTTGGTTGCTTGTGTTTCTGCTTTATAGTGTTTTCTTAAACATATACACCTCCTAGATTGTGAAATACATAAATGTGTCCACCTTATAATTATTGCTCAAAACACATTCCACTTCTTGAAATGTTTGGAGCTTTATCAAGCTCAGAGTGATTTTTTAAAAACTCTCCCCACCCACCCCTCCATTCACATTCCCACTTTGTATTGTTTACTGTGAAAGTAGGAAATCCTCCTTTGACAGAGACATGGTTGTCTAGATTAGGAAGGAAAAATGTTACACTTTCCCCACTCTATTAGAACAGAAGAAAAAAATAACCTCATGGAATTCCATCAGTCATTTGCCTTTTCATTTGAATGATTCTCTTTCTCTCAGTTTGGGCCCTACTTTTTCTAATTTACATATAATAATCTGGGTTCATTACTCAAGTTTGTGTCATGGAACTGTAGTAATATACCTGAGGAGTTCAGCCTTTTCTGCCTAATGTGTTTTTGCTGTTTCTCTTGTTCAAAAAGCTCATGGCTTCCTTGGACAAATTCTCTCTCTTACTCCCTTTCCCCTTCCCTCCCTCTCATATCAAGAAGCTGTCTCTCATCTCTCAGTCTCTCAAGTAAGCACTCATTTGAATAGACATTGGAGAAGCATTTGCTCTTCTTCTCTCCATTTAAAAGGATTACAAAAGTGGCCATTCCATGATCATGGTGGAGGCTGCCATGTTTACGCACATGTTGTCCAGAGACAATGTGTTAAACTGGCATAATACGTGATAATGTTGTATCATAAAGCTCTTTGTGTAGAACATTACCTTCATCAAACAGTAGTACTCCAGGATGTATTCTAACAGAAGAGTTATTGCTGAGAAGATTTAAGCTACTCTGCCACATACCTATCTTGAAGTTTTATATAAGGTGCCATCAAGTACTGAAAATTACAGCAGACAAATAAGAATGAAATCATGTCATCTGCAACAAAATGGATGGAACTATAGATGATTTAAGCAAAATAAGTCAGACTCAGAAAGACAAATGTCAAGTGTTTTCACCTATATTCATAATCTAGATTTTAAAAAGAAAAGTCGTGAAAATGTTTGGAATGAAGAATACAAGCAGGAGAGGGAAGGTGGAGAGAGTAATGAGGAGGTAGGATATGATCAAATTACATTATATACATAAATGAAATGGTCAGAATGAAACCAATTATTTTATACTCTTAACATTGATAAAACTATCATGAACAAAGCAATAATAAAAACCACATTTCAATTCATTTTAACCCATTTTCCCAACATTGACAAACATTTTAAGCCTCAAACTTGTCAATTCTTTCACTAATTCATATGCTTTGAAGTACATTCTAGTTTCAAAATTTTAAAACATAGCTAAGATAAATCAGAAAAAAATCTAATCACATTAAAAGCATTTGGAATTTATTTTCAAGATATTGTGCATATTTTTCCCAATTAGCCTATCTCTCTGGCTTACTATATATAATACCTGCTACCCATGTTATTCTGTGCTTGCAAGTTTCAATTCATTGTTCTTCCATATGCATTCTTCCTCTGAAAAACTGATTCACTGCCCCCATAGCTGACTTTTCCATGTGGTTCAACACACAATGTCTGTGTGTCACCTAAAAATATGTCACCAAAAAGTACTCCACAGAAGTCCAACTATGTAGTAAGTCAACTGTGTATGAGCTATGTAAAAATAGACTTTTTTCAGAAATATCAACATGCTACTTCACATACTCTATCACCAAAATTCACATATCAGCCCTTTTCATTTACTCAAACCCACAATACAGTTCACATGTCTTCTCAGTGAACCTATGGTTTATAAATCAATGTTTAATATTGAAATGTTTGGGGACTATTACTCAATTACAAAGAGATTGAGGCAGGTTCCTTTTCCTTAGAGGCTCAAAAACTACAGAAGAATAACTATCTAAACAAATGACACCTACAGAGTAGAAAATACCATAGTAGAGTTTTCTAGGATAGTCTTTGTGAGCACAGCTTCATATGCTGAACAGTTGCCATTCAATATGAGAGCCTTTAGATCACAAGGGAGCTTGTACATGGTAGATTAGTGTCTTTATATAGCAACTTCAGAGGTCTTTCTTGCCTCTTTCTACCTGCAAGGATCCTAGAAGTCAGCCAGCAACCTGCAGTTGGGAACAGAGCCTTCAACAGAGACCAAACATGCTGGTACCTGAATCTCAGACATCTAGTGTCTACATCTGCAGGAAACAAATGTTGGTTGCTAATAAGCCAACCAGGCTATAATACTTAATCATAACAGCTCAATCTGAGACAGTAGGCCTCAAGGAATTTCTGATGGTTAAAAAAGAAGATCAAGAGGCGGCATGCATGGTGACGCATGCCTTTAATCCCAGCACTCGGGAGGCAGAGGTAGGAGGATCGCGGTGAGTTCGAGGCCACCCTGAGTCTAAATAGTTAATTCCAGGTCAGCCTTGGCTAGAGTGAGACCCTACCTCAAAAAAGCAAAAAAGAAGAAGAAGAAAAAAAGCAAAAAAAAAAAGGAAGGAGGAAGGAGGAGGAAGAAGAAGAAGAAGAAGAAGAAGGTCAAGCAGTAATTTGTTGGTCAGGGAGACCCATGCAATTTCCAAAACATGTAGACCATTGCCAAAGCTCTTGGTTACACACCAAAAAGGTAACACCATATTGCTGAAGACACCACAGGTTGTGGTCACAGGACACTGAGACACCATGCTGGAATTGAGAGGAAAGCCAGTCCCTTCCTGGCTAGCTGTCATCGTGCTGAAAAGTGCTATGAGAGCTACTGGGAAATAATGGTCAACAACAGCCTGAACCAGCAGAAGATCCTACAAGCTACAAAGTCAACAAGCCAGGCAGAACACCTGGGTACTAGTGGCAAGCAGCCTATGCAATAACCAGCTGCTCTTGGATTGGCTATGAGGCCCTCCTCAGTGGGAGCAAACTCGTATCTGGTACTGGGAACCAAGTGCAAATCCTATGATAGGAAACTCATAGACTCCCCAGAGAATCCACCACTGATCTTTGCCTGAGAAGAGTGGTCATGCACATCAAAAAGTCTCTCAAGGGCTGGAGAGATGGCTTAGCGGTTAAGGCGCCTGCCTCCTAAGCCTAAGAACACCAGGTCCCACGTTTAGCCAGATGCAAAGTGACGCAAGGGCGCAATGCCACACTTGCCCACAAGGGGGTGCACACATCTGGATTTCGTTCACAGCAGCTGACAGGCTGCTGGTGCATCCATTCTCTATCTGTCTCCCTCTCCCTCTCTGTCTGTCTCTGTGTCTCTCTCTAAAAAATAAAAAATGAAAATTAAAAACAAAGTCTCTCAAATAATTCTGCATTCCTCTTTTATCCAAGCTGTTTCACTCTTGGTTGGAGAATCTCACCTCACCCCCCCCCCTCTTTTTTTTTTTCTTTTTTCCAGGTAAGGTCTCACTCTAGCTCAGGCCAATTTGGCACTCACTCTGTAGTCCCAGGCTGAACTCTAGTTTATGGCAATCCTCCTACCTCTGCCTCCCAAGTATTGAGATTAGAGGCATGTGCCACTACATCCAGGGTTTTTTTTTTTTTTTTTATTATCAGATGGCAGAGAATGCTGGGGACCTTCCAGATATATCAAAAGAACAACAAAAGAAAAGATAGCTGATTGCCTACCATGATACTAGGGACCTCTACCACACCTGTCAGGGCCCAGGAGACACTGCAGAGAAAGCAGACACAGGAGTACAGCTCTTACTGCTAGCCTGACGAAAAGCTCCAGGGAGATGGCACAGACACTTTAGGCACTCAAAATTTATCAATGCAGAAATTCAGATGTTTCAGTGATCTCAACACTAAATCAGACTTCTAACATGCCTGCCAAGGCTTAGGGAATATTGAGGAAGAGGGAATGGAGCCACAGGATAGGTAAGAATATCCTGAGTCATGGTCCCATTACATAGAGACTGACTAAGGCTTTCAAGTGCCCTCAGTGAATACCAGTAACTTCACTGAGAGGACCCTCAATGGACTGGGGGCAGGGTAGAAGGGATATAAGAGTATAACCTTTTAAAAAATAAATTTTAAAAAGAATATCAAGTTTAAAATGGATGGTGAAAGAATAATAGTTTACCAAATAGGAAATCTCAAGGTAACAGAAAGTATATGATCTACATAGATGTAAAATGTGGTGGTGTAGGGCTGGAGAGATGGCTTAGTGGTTAAGGTGCCTGCCTTCTAAGCCTAAGAACGCTGGTTCCAATCTCCAGCATTTCCAATCTCCAGGTCCCATGATTAGCCAGATGCAAAGTGACACAAGGGCGCAATGCCACACTTGCCCACAAGGGGGCGCACATCTGGATTTCGTTCGCAGCAGCTGAGAGGCTGCTGGTGCACCCATCTCTATCTGTCTTCCTCTCCCTCTCTCTGTGCCTCTATCTGTGTCTCTGTATGAAAACACTCTGGCAGAGGAGACTGGATGAGAAAGGCTAAGCCAGTCATAAGGTCATGAAGAGATCCTTGTAGAAAACAAAGAGATCTAGATGGCCTCAAAGCTAAGAGATCTAGACTTTCCCCTTGTCACGAGCAAACTGTTCACTAGAGAACTGACAGGAAAAGATGTCTTCTTTAATTGTTCATTACAAGTACAGGGTTTCCCTTCAGTTTTTTTTTGTTTGTTTGTTTGTTTTTTTTTTTTTTTGTTTTTAGCATCTTAGATCAGCATTGTTGCCTCTCATTCTCTTCCACTTACTCATATATGCAACAGAAAGATAAATAAAGCCAAAATGATCATCAATGTCTCCAAGACAGCAAATTAAAGCTTTCAAATAAGATTTCTTTCTTCTTTCCACAAGATTATTTCTTGTAATAAAACAAGTAAATTGTTTTGTGAAAGCCACTCGTAAGGCACCAAACCCTCCACAGTTTGACCTTCTTAGTCTAAACTGTGTCCTTAGGTAGAAGGTGGAACTCCTCATCCTTTGCAGCAAAACAGCCTTATAAACACCAGCAGGACACAAAACACATGTTAGATCTGAGACAGAGTATAGATCAAGTTTGTGACCAGGCAGCATATACCTTTGAAAGCTCTTCCACCCAAGGCTGAACTTAGATGTTGTATTCCATAGTACAGGTGCAATTATGTTTTCAAGAAAAAAAAAAGTCATGGTGGAACCAGATAGGTGGGACCTGGTCTTTATTATAGAGCCATCATACTCTGAACTCCCTAAGAATGCCCTAAGGAACGTTGAAGGAATTGGAGGAGTCAACAAAAGTGATGCTGATATTCTCAGCTGCTTTGGCCAGAGACTATCCATCTTCTATCTTTGGCAGTTTTTGTAGCCATGTGTTGCAATGGGAGGGACAGCAAGGCTTCCTTTTTCAGGATACATATGCTCAATCCAAACACTCCGGGAGCAGCACACTGCCTTAGAAGCACTCTTTCTGAATAATGATACACCTGTGTCTGAGCTCTCCTAATCACTGACATATAGAAACATATCTCTTCTATTGTCTTCCCATGCTCATCTTGGCACACTTTCTGTCAATGAAATGTCCAGATTCCAGAATTTATTATGTTGTTCATGATGGCCTAAAGGGCAGGCATTTCTGTTTTTAGTCAAACACTATGCAAAGAGCTTACAGTGATAAGAGTTGCAGGTCTATTTGTGCAGTACTTATTTCAAAGATTTTTCTCCCTGTGACTCACTGAATTGTGCTTTTCCCCATAGTTCTTCCTTTCACAGTTATCTGGGAGCGCTGTCCCTGTCCTTCTTCCTGACTTGGCACACCTTGCTGACATCTTCCTCTCCACTCTCTCTGGCCTTGCCTTTCTTCCTCTCGCCAAGCAAAGCCTCCCTCCGATAAGGATTCTGGTTATCGTCTTCCTGAGAACTCCTGTTTCATGTCCTCAACCCTCGCTTTTTGAGAATGAATTACCCCCTGACCCCTAGCCCCACCCAATGCCACATTTCTTCCTGTTTTCTGATGGTGACACCTTTTGAGCTCCCTATCAACAGAAAAGGATAAACATTGAGGTTTCTGTTTCCTCCCATGGCTTCTCCAGCCTCATAAGGGGACTGATCTTGATAGCACTGTCTGCAGACTCATCTTCCCTTTCTCTTTCCTCACGCAGAAGCTCTTTCTTCCCTTATCACACTTCACCAATTGCCAGATTTGCAGCTGCTTCCTCTGCGTTATCTGGCAGCTCTGCCCTTTCCTCTCAGTGCAGCAGGCAGACACCTGAGTCAGACTGTCATCCTTGACTGAATTGTCTCTTCATTTTTCCTCTGTGCACTCTTCATTTTCAAAGCATTCATTGGAAACAATTGGTGGATACTAGCTCCTCCAACCCACTTATTTGTTTACAACTTTACCTCAGCTTTCCTTTTCACTTTGCACTCGGTTCTGTTATTTCTACTTGGTTGGGAGATATTTCCAAGGTGATTTACATTTTCTGCCTTCGCAGGCCTTTCCTTTTTAATCCATGAGACAGAACTTTCTCCTGATGCTTCATAATAAACCAGAACCACAGTATACTGATAGCATCGATATCAGAAATTCCAGAGAAAGCCGGGCGTGGTGGCACACACCTTTAATCCCAGCACTCGGGAGGCAGAGGTAGAAGGATCGCCATGAGTTCGAGGCCACCCTGAGCTACAGAGTGAATTCCAGGTCAGCCTGAGCTAGAGTGAGACCTACCTTGAAAAACCAAAATAAATAAATAAATAAATAAATAAACAAACAAACAAACAAACAAACAAGTTCCAGAGAAAAGTGAGGCCTACGACAGTGTTAGTCAGTGCAACTCTTTATGTTGATAGGAGGGTTCTCTGTCTTCATCTTCAATACAACAGCCACTATACATGAGTGACTACTGGGCACCTGAGATGTGGCTATTGCACATGAGGACAGAAAGATTTATTTACTTATTTATTTATTTATAGAGGAAGAAGGGAGGAAGGAGAGTTAATGGGTGCAACAGGGCCCCTTGTCACTGCAAGCAAACTTCAGGTGCAAGTGCATGAGCCACTTGGTGCATGTGGCTTTGCTGGGGAATCAAGCCCAGGTCCTTAGACTTTGCAAGCAAATGCCTTTAACCATTAAGCCATCTCCCTAGAATGGAGACAAACCTTTTCTTTAAAAAAATTATTTATTTATTTGCAAGCAGAGAGAAATAGAGAGAAGAGAGACAGACACAGAGAATGGGTGCTCCAGACATATGCGCCACTTTGTGCATCTGGCTTTATGAGGGTATTGGGAAATTGAACCCAGGTTGTTAGGCTTTATAGGCAAGTGCCTTAACCATCTCTCCAGAGAGTCTGCTGAGCCATCTCTTCAGTCCCAAACTTTTAATTTAAATTAATTTACCTTAAGACTCATTAAAGTTTTGATAAGAGACAGTGCACATTCAGTATTAAGACATCTCTATAACACCCTGAAAAATTCAGGGACCATTGTGGAAAAGTGGCAGAAAGAATGGAAGACCAAAGGAAGGGAAAGAGTGTTTTGAAATACTGCCTTCTAAACACAAAATGACCGTGATGTTCGTGACCCTACAGTGGCTGATGCTACCTACAGAAGACTTGCATTTTAGCAGGGGAAAATGATGACATCAAAATTGAACAGGGACTAATTGGAAAGAAGGGGTTCAATGGAAGAGATATAAGGGAAAGGGGGCAAAGGAAGGTAATGGGAAGGAATTATGATCATGATATATTGCATATATGTATGGTGGTTGTCAATATGTTTTTTTTTTTAAATAAACTCATTTAAATCCATCCACATGTGGCTAGCAGATACTTAAACACACTCAACTCTAGGCCCAAAGATATCAAGTGGTGCTATAAAACTGGGTCCCTTAAACATAACACTGACTTATCAGGGATGTAGAGGTGTCCATGAAACCTTAAAAAAATAAGAAAATGAAAACATCTCATAATCAAAATTAAAACATATTTTGATATAATCAAATATTATAAGGCAAATTTTGTTAATTTAAAAGTTGATTACTTTTTCTCTCATCACAAGAATTTCCCAGTATATATAATGATTGCCAACACATCAAATCATAGCCAATTATAAATTGAATTTCTCATCACCAAATCTGTCAGAAACAAAATTATAAAAATATCCTAAAAGCTGGAGCGGTGGCTTAGCAGTTAAGGCATTTGCCTGCAAAGCCTAAGGATCCAGGTTGGATTCCCCTGAACCCACGAAAACCAGATGCACATGATAGCATATGCATCTGGAGTTCATTAGCAGTGGCTAGAGGCTCTCGTGTGCCCATTCTCTCTTCCCCACCCCTCTCTCTGGTAAATTAATAAAAATAAGTTGTTTTAAAAATCTCTTAAAATTTCATAGCTAAAATAAATAATTAGCATAGTAAATTTTGTGTTTGGCATGATGTGAGTTGAGACTTGTGTAAGAGTGCCTTATATATGCTCACTATAACAACATTTATTTTCATTTAAATTATTATATAATTAAGTCAAATCTATCTGTTGTTCATTCTGCTCAATTAAAATTCGTCCTCAAACATACACCCAGTCTCTCCTCTTGCTTTACTGAGGCTCACTTTAACATTTCAGGACAAGGATCCAGGCTTGTCCAACCCTTTGACATTGTGATACCATGTTGTCATCTCTTTCTGCAAAGTTTC
This sequence comes from Orientallactaga sibirica, assembly GCA_036365145.1. NCBI lineage: Eukaryota > Metazoa > Chordata > Mammalia > Rodentia > Dipodidae > Orientallactaga > Orientallactaga sibirica. The sequence goes on from JAEOAD010000240.1 coordinate 9,319,867, forward strand.
CATTCCAGAGCCATGCAACTAAGTTATGGAAAAAAATTACAAAACTTCCTGATAAAGTTCAAATAAGTTTAGGATTTAGTGTTGTGCTTAATAAGGGCTGAGTCTATAGCCATATAATCCTGAATGCACATTATCTCTTCTGATCTTGGAAGCTAAGCAGGGTTGGGCCTTGTTAGTGCTTGTGTAGGAGAAAACAAATATTTTTGGAATATTTCTGTAAATTGAAGGTATTCATATTAGAAAAATGTAAACTTTGACAGTGGATAAATTAAAAATGAGCTGTGGGCTGGAGAGATGGTTTAGTGGTTAAGGTGCTTTCCTCAAAGCCAAAGGACTCAGTTTCAATTCCTCAGGACCCACATAAGCCAGATGCACAAGGTGGCATATGCATCTGGAGTTTGTTTGCAGCGGCTAGAGGAACTGGAATGCCCATTCTCTCTCTCCCTCCCTCCCTCACACACTCTCTCTCTCATCTGTTGCATCTCATTTTGTTATTATCCATATTCTTGATTGGTGGAAACAAAACTAAAAATTTCAATGATGTTGCTTTTATTACTTTTAAATTTCCATGTCTGCCTTAGTATATTCTCTATGTGAAACTGAGGTTTGTCACCTGTTATCAGGTTGTCAAGGCAATTTAGTGTTGTAATTCTCATAGTGTAGACCACCTGGTCTCAAGACTTTTCAAAGGGTTATTACGGTTACATCCTCTCTCATAATGATCTATGGAAACTATTTGCCACTGCATTAACATTTGTACTAATGTACAAAATGAGCAGTGGGTAAAATCACAGGGCTTTGGCAAAATTCAAGGCAATGCACCATTATATTGTATAGGTACCCCCTTCTTCATATGTGGTCATTCAGAATTGTAAAAATGCCAATTATACATGTCCCTGATGAAACAATAGAAGTATTAATTTTATTAAATCTCATCCATGAGAAAACAATTTTTCCTCATTTTCGGCAACAAAATGAAAGAGTGAAGGAATATTTCCCAGAGAAAATTATTTAGAAGCTGAGTTGTAAATGGAACTGGGAATCTTTAAAATGTAACACCATTTCACTTGAAAGAACAACTGAAAATTATATTTATGCTATGGAATTTGGCTGACATTTTCTAGAACATGAACACATTATGGCCCATGATAAGTTCAAGATGTCAAACAGAAACTGGAATGCTAGATAACTTGGATCTCCCACTGCGAGCCTGATGGCTTCCAGGGAACATAATGACTTTTATTATTTACATATAAAATAATAATATAATTACTTTATTATAATGAGAAGGATGAGGATACTAACAAATGGGACATGGGGGGGGATATATAGTGAAGCTTACAAAAACTTAGAAATCTTTCTAGCAAAGGGAAGCAATATTTTCCACATGACCCACAAATGGTGTTTTTCAGAGTCACATTTGGATAAAAGAACCATTCAAAGTTCAAGATGGGTTGGCTGAGCATAGTGGTGCATACTGTAGGATCACAAGCCTGTGAGTTCACTAACCTGGGCAACATAATAGCCCTGTCTTCAAACAAAGTCTAAGATAGGTTAATATATTTTAATTACTATATATTGGAAGTTCATGTCACTGTTTTCGATGCCATGCTATAACTAATCCTTGAAAAATCATTCTTTGAAATTTGTCATAGGAACAAAGAATATCCACAAAATCCTACTAAAATTCCCTTACCTTTTCTAACCGTAGAGTCCCTAACTTAATAATATATTGTATTTCAATATGTCGTAAACAGAGTCCCAAGTATGGTGCTACACACATATCATCCCAGCATAGAAAAACAAATGATGAAAATAAAATCTCACATATAAGTAAAATCTCAAAACTTTATTATCATAGAAGTTGGTAATGGAATAGTAGTTACCAGAGGTCAGGGAGAGTGGACAGCAAGGAAATGTTGACCAAAGATACTAAGTTATATCTACCCAGGAAGAATGAGCATTTTTAAAAAATATATTTTATTTATTTATTTGAGAGAAAGAGGCAGAGAAAGTGAGAGAGAGAATGAATGGGTGTGCCCGGGCCTCCAGCCACTGCAAACGAACTGCAGATGCCCGCAACCCCCTTGCGCATCTGGCTTACATGGGTCCTGGAGAATCAAACCAGGATCCCTTGGCTTTGTAGGCATGTGCCTTAACCACTAAGCCATCCCTCCAGCCCCAAGAATGAGCATTTTAAAAATGCAATTGAATATAAAAGAACACTTTGTTATTGCAAAATAGGTGACTAATGATAACAAGAACAGACTGCATATTTCAAAGAATCTAGAAGAAAACATTGATGTTTTCATCCTCAATAAATACGTTTGAGGAAATCAAAAGCTTACCTTGATTTGAACACTACCTAGTATCTATGCATCGAAAGCCACAGAGTACACCATCAATATTTATTGTTTTAGGTGCTGTGGTGGTTTGAATAAAATGTCCCCCATAGACTCATGTGTTTTGAATACTTGATCTCCAGCTGGTAGTAACTTGGGAAAATTGTGGGGCTTGGGAGAGGTTGAGCCTGGCTGGAGGAGGTATGTCACTGGGGTGGGCCTTGGAACTTCACAATCTGGCCCCCTTCCTCTACCTTGCCAATGCTAGCTAGCTCACTCTTGCTGCTTCCTTACAGCTGATGTGACAAGAGGTGATGCTCTGGCTGTACGCTCTGCCCTGCTTTCCCCACTATGATGAAACTTCCCCTTGAAACTGTAAGCTGAAATACATTCCTCCCATAAGCTGCTTCTGGTTAGATATTTTGTCCAGCAATTGAAAGGTAACTTCTACATGTGTCAATTTTTTTTTAATTTAGAAGTACAAATTTAAAATTTAAAGTACATATTTAACAATCTAGCAAAGGCTTGTTCAAAATCCATACACAGTCATGAAAGGCATACTTCAAATAATTACTTTTAACACTTTCTCGGGAAAGCAGGTGCAGTATGAGACTCTTGTAAATCTGGGCAGTAGCAGGGGACTGCAGATCCCAATGGCCTCGTGATCACAAGTGAAGCAGCCCATGCTTTGCAGTTTGCTGGGTGACTAAACTATGACATGCTATAGGTGTATTTTATGCAGTTTGAAATGAACACAATAACATATATCACAAACTGAGGATGCAGAAGTAGATATGATAGTCTAGCTCTCATATATTAGTTTCATATTCAAAATCAGAAAGAAATATCTCCTGTCATTAACCTTTCTGTATGTTCTCTGCAGAATATATTTTTTTTGCTTAAAATTGCTATACTGGGTTGGAGGGATGGCTTAGTGGTTAAGGTGTTTGCCTGCAAAGCTAATGGACTGAGGTTCAATTCCCCAGGACCCACATTAACCAGATGCACAAGGTGGCACATGCATCTGGAGTTAGTTTGCAGTGGCTGGAGGCCCTGGTTCATCCATTCTCTCTCTCTCTCTTTCTGTCAAATAAATAAAAATAAAAGATTAAAAAATTGCTATATTTTGGTATGAACAGTGGCATTTCTCAACCATAAAGAAGTTATGTCATTTTCAAGAAAATAAGTATACCTGGAGCTAATCCTACAAAATTAATTAAGCCAATCTCAGAAAGACAAATTTCATATGTTTTCTCTCATTTGTTGTTTGTAGATTTTGTAGAGTCACATAAAATGATGTAAATATACATAAAATGACAGTAGAAGTGAAAGGTGCAGGGTAACAAAAGGGTGAAATGAAAAAGGGTATAAAAAAGAGGATGGCAGCATGGGGAAAGGAGTATGTTTAACATATAACATATTCCAGTTTGGAAACTTAAAGAAAATAAATTGAATTTAAAATAGTAGGGTAGGGAAATGGCCCAGTAGGTAAGAGCACTTTTCAAGCAAGCATGAGGGCCTAAGAGGGCCTGAGATTACATAAATTTGATCCTCAGCATCACACAAGAAGCTGGGCCTGGCCACATGTGCCTGTAACCCCAGTCCTGTGGGGGAAGGTAGGCAGAGAATTGCTGGGGTTGCTGTTTACCCAGTCTGACTAAAAACAGCAGCTCCAGGTTCAGTGAGTGGCTTTGTCTTCAGGAAACCAGTAGAACGACATGGGAGGACACTTGATGTCCTCTTCAGCCTCCACATGTGTGTGCATGGGGCTTGTGCATCTGTGCACACATGTGCATACACTCCATACACACACACACACACACACACATACCACATCATACCACACCAGTACACAAAGTAAATCAAAATATTTCAAAATTAAAAAGAAGCTACATACATAAACATATGCCAGGATATTATTGTCATTGATAAAAATAAACTCCAAATGTATATGCCACTTTGTATATCTGGCTTTCCATGGGTACTGGGGAATGGAACCCAGGTCGTTAGGCTTTGCAGGCAAATGCCTTAACTGCTAAGCCATCTCTCCAACCCCTATTATTGTCATTTTCAGATACAGTTAGTATTTCTAATATCACATGGTAAATGTTTATAGGTATGATTCTCATAAACAAAGGTCTATTAGAACTCTTAATCATATGTGTATGTGGTATACAAGCATGATCATATGTGAGTACATGTGCATGTTAAAGTGTACATGCATGTGGAGGCAAGTGGAGAACCTTGGGTGTCATCCTCAGGAAAGCTATCCCACTTCCTTTTTTTTTTTTTTTTTTTTTTTGGTTGTTCGAGGTAGGGTCTCACTCTGGCCCAGGCTGACCTGGAATTAACTATGCAATCTCAGGGTGGCCTTGAACTCATGGCGATCCTCCTACCTCTGCCTCCCGAGTGCTGGGATTAAAGGCCACCACACCGGGCTCCCACTTCCTTTTGACACAGAGTCTCAGCTGTCTTAGAGCTAACCAGTTCAGTTAGATTGGCTGGCAAGCAAGCCCCAAGGATCTTCCTGTATCCACATTCCCAGCATGGAGGTGACAGGTATGAGCCATCATGTCTGGCATTTATGTGGTTACTGGGGATTAGACTCGGGTTCTTATGCTTGCGAGGCAAGCACTTTACCTATCTCTTCAGCCTCAATTTTTAAGAGAGTTCTTGAGACCAAAGTGTTTCAAACCCCCTTATTTAATGGGCTGTCACCAGCTTTTTTAAAATGTAATTGAATATAAAGGAACACTGTATTTAAATAATATTAAAGTCACACTTTAACTTTATGCCTATATTATTTTGCTATATGACTCAATATAGTCTCTTAAAACAAGTGCTTCAATTATGCAGATCCAACTGTGCATATGCAAGTACTGGGTTACAAGATAAAATGGATTTTTTTTGTACTGTTTTCATCAAAGAAGTTTGGACATAACTGTCCAAAATCATTTGGACTGAGGAAAAAAAAACTGTGTTTTTTATCTTTCTAGGCCAAAATAGTAAGCACAGTGTCTGACACATATATGAACTCCATAAATATAAACTAAGCCACATCTGTCTTGCAATTTCCACACCTTATGCATCAGCACATTCTGCCAGCTTTGTCTTCAAAGCACATCCAGAATCTGCTCATCACCAGCACATCTAGGAAACTCTCATTTCTACCCTCATTACTGTAACTGCCTTCTAGCTGTTCACTTTGGATTCACCATTTACTCCTACAGTCCATTCTATTTTAAAAATTGTGTAAATGTGCCACATCTTCATTTTCCACACATCAGTTGAGGGACATCTAGGCTGGTTCCATTTCCCAGCTATTGTGAATAGAGCAGCAATAAACATGGATGAGCAAGTATCTCTAATACAAGGGAGTTCTACTCAGTGGTAAAGAAAAATGAAATTATGAAATTTGCTGGGAAATGGATGGATCTGGTAAGGATTATACTTAGTGAGGTAACCCAGGCCCAGAAAGCCAAACATCACATGTTCTCTCTCATATGTGGATCCTAGCTACAAATGATTGGACTTCTATGTGAGTAAAAAAATAAAACTCATTAGTAGAAGCCAGTAAGATAGAAAGGGAGGGAGGGGGACTTAAAAGGATGGTATTTTATATATGTAAGTAGAAGAACAGATTAATGGAGGTCAGGGGAAGAGATTGAGTAAAGGAATGGTGGAAGGAGGGCTAATCAAAATCTAAGAGGATATAAAAAAGTCATATGAAAACCTACTTTTCTGGACAATGGAACACTCAGAATCCATAGATTGTTACTAGAAAATTTTCAGTGCCAGGGATGGGATACCTTCCAGTGAGTTGTTGGCCAGGGAGGTCACAGATAACCCCAAAACATTATAGGCCATTGCCAAGACACTTGGTTTCCCACCAGGAATAGATGGTAAGACCCTATTGCTGAAGACTCCACATACTTGTGTGGTAAGTTCACTGAGAAAACCTGCTGGAGCTGAACTAAAAGCCTCCTCCATGAGGGCCAGCTGATAGAAAGTTGGAAAAAGCTATTCTGCATGCAGGTCAATGGGAGAGAGAAAACACCAGTGAAGGTACTCAACAGTGAACACTGCAAGCTTCAAATTTGGCCAGGCAGGCCAAATGAGCCAACGGGTGCAATAGTGGCATGTCTGTTATAGGGGAAACCAACTGCTCTCTAATTGGACTGGAGGCCCACTCCATGGGAGGGAACAAACACATCCCTGATACTGAAAATGTATAACAGGGGTAGTCATGAGCCCTAAGGGTGTACTGTCTGCTGGAGTCTCACTAAATGTATATACTATGCTCACCAAACTGCCCAGTAAGCACTTCTCTTAATGTCCACACCCATATATTAATGCTACTCTCACTTTTGGTTAGAGAAGCTTCCATTTTCAGATGGTGGCAACCTTGGGATGACTCAGAAGGTAACATGGTGCTGAGAAGAAGTGACAGAGGAGTGCTCAGCACTGAAACATCTCTAACACACCTTCCAAGGCTCAGGGTCCATTGCAGAAGAGGTGGAGCCAAAGGAAGAGTAGGACTCCTTAAAACATGCTCCTCCAGACACAAAATGTCCTGGATATCCATGACCTCACAGTGCCTGACACTACCTACACAAGACCATCCTAATAGGCGGAAAAATGATGATATTAAACTGAAAAGAGAGCCTGATTGAGAGGGGGAGGGGATATGATGGAGAGTGAAGTTTCAAAGGGGAAAGTGGGGGAGGGAGGGAAATAACATGGGATATTGTCTACAGTTAAAGACGTTGTCAATAAAAATTATATATATATATATAATAAAATAAATAAATAAAATTTGTGTATGTGTGCACACACATGTTGATGTATGTCTGCATGTTTGTGAATGTGTGTGCATGCACACAAGCATACATGTGCATGCATACATGCTATGGTGCATGTACAGAGACCAGAAGAAAACGTTCAGCTTGGACCTTCCCTCTCCACCGCATTTGAGGTAGAATTTCCCTCTGAATTCTCACTGCACACTGTTGTTTGCTGCACTAACCACAAGCTTCTGGGAAATTCTCCTGTCTCTGCCTGCCATCTCTCAGGAAGTGTGCTAGCGTTACAGAAGCCAGGCTTGGCTGCCAGCTTTTTACTTCAGCCTGAGCCAGCAAGCACTGAACCATCTCCCCATCCCAGTAGTCCATTTGTTTTTAATATATTTTAAAAAAATTTTTATTTTGACAGAGAGAGAGGCAGAAAGAAAGAGAGAGGTGGAGGAGGTAGGGGAAGAGAGACACTGGGCATGCCAGGGCCTCCAGCCACTGAAAACGAACTTGATTTATGTGCTGCCTTATGCATCTGGCTTATGTGGGTCATGGGGAATCGAACCTGGGTCCTTTGGTTTTGTAGGCCAGTGCCTTACCCACTAGGCAATCTCTCCAGGTCCCTAATAGTCCATTCTTAATACAGATGGTGGAGTTGTTCTTTTGCCCCTATATTAAAAGGTTAACCATGTTCGATATCAACCCCTCTTTTCTTCCCTTTAGTGATTTCCTGACAGCTACCCTAGCCTCCCCCCTCAGTTCTAGAACATGACAACCTACCACCAGGGCTTAGACTGATTCTACTTATGCTAAAGTTAATGTCCTGTTTCTTTGTTACTGTTTGGCACCTGTTTCCCCACACCATCAATGACCTCATCTCCTTTGAGGAATTCTTCCACTATTCCTTGAAACTATTCCTTCATTCCAATTCTATGCATCTTTTTAGAACTGAGAAAACAGTAATTGTGGCAGTTTGATTCAGGTGTCCCCTGTAAACTTATGTGTTCTGAATGCTTAGATTCCCAGCTGGTAGCAATTTGTGAATTGAAGCTTCCTGGAGGCAGTGTATTGTTGGGGGTGGGCTTATGGATGTTATAGCCAGCTTCTCCTTGCCAGTGTTAGGCACATTCTCCTGCTGCCATTGTCCACCAGATGCTGGCCAGGATGTGATGGCCACCCTCTGCTCATTTCATCATTTTCCCCTGCCATCATGGAGCTTCCCCTTGAGTCTGTAAGCCAAAATAAACCCTTTTCTCCCACAAGCTGCTCTTGGTTGGGTGTTTTCTGCCAGAAATGTGAACCTGAATGCAACAGTAATGTTTAAGCTTGCCACTGAACCACCCAAAAATACTAATAAGAACTTGGCAGAAATTAGATGCCCTTTCCCCTAGATATTGTCTATAAATCAGTTCTGAATATATACTAAATAAGAAGCTTACCTGAAGTAAGGTTAAATAAAGTAACATCCCAAAAATATTTTGGGGAAGGCCTGGAGAAATATCTCAGTAGGTTAAATGCTTGATTTGCAAGCATGAGTATCTGAGTTTGATCCCCAGACCCATATTAAAAAAAAAAAAAAAAAAAGTTAGTACTAGTGATATGTGATTATAGACCCAGAGCTAGGGAGACAGACAGGTGGATCCCTAGGGCCAGCCCACTGAATCCCTTTAGACAAGTTCAGGGAGAGACTGTCTCAAAAGGTGAACAGCACCCAAAGAGCAATGCCTGAGGTTGTCCTGTGGTCTCCATGCACATGTGTACCCACACATACAAACACACATGCAAGTTTGGGGAGTAAAACAAGCACAATTCTTAGCCGGGTGTGGCACACGCCTTTAATCCCAGCACTTGGGAGGCAGAGGTAGGTGGATTGTGTGAGTTCAAGGCCACGCTGGACTACACAGTGAATTCCAGGTCATCCTGGGCTAGCGCGAGACCCTACTTCGAAAAAACAAAACAAAACAAAACAAAACAAAACAAAACAGCACAATTCTTTAGGTATACTAGCTCTAAAACAGTAGGACAGCTTGAAAACAGAAATGTAAACTGATATCTTAAGGAAATAATTTCACTAAATTAATCTGTGTCTAAATTAAGTGGGATCTGTGGGTTTGTTAATAAAGCAGAAAGGGAAACACATGGGCTTAGGGCACAGAAACACCGTCTCTTTGCCCTCTCCATCACAACAACCAAGTTCTTAAAGTCCTACCAAACTTAAGTAACAGCAGTTTACCTTAGACTTATATGAAATGATAAATTATAATTTATTTATTATTTAACATCTGGTAAATGCATACGTTAAATGCGGCATTCCTGGACTATATTGGGACGATCGAGAGAATCTCAGAGAAGAGCAGCGGCAGCAGTTGCCTCCTGGACAGCAGCAAACATGCTCTTCCTGTACCTAGTTAAACTTGCTCTCCTGTGCCAGCCCCCATGAGATTATAAATCACATCAGATTGCCGAGACTTTCCTTGTATAATAACCATATGTTGTGAATTTTTATATATTTTGAGGAAGAGAAAATAATGCTAGAGGAAAGTGTTATCCTATTTGTGATCATGAAAACAATGAAAAAGAGAAAGTGAAAGGCAAGAGGGAATACATGGACAGTGAGAACAAATATGAGCCAATGTTTGAAGACATGATGAAAATGATTGAAAATAAGGAAGCAAGAACATGATGGGAAGAAAGACAAGGTGGCTTTTGATGGCCATACTTCCTCAAAGGACTCTGATTTCAATGATGTTACCTTAAGCCCAGAGAAAGCTGTGACATGAATACTACTCTTACTGCTAGCCTCATATCAGAGGCAACAGGGAACTCAACACTAAATTGGACTGCCAATAGATCTGCCATGGCTCAGGGAACATTTAACAAAAGGGGGGCAGAAAGATTGAAAGAGCCACAAAGTGGGTGGGAGCACGTTGAAGCATGATTTCTCCCCTACTACCTCACAGGACTGACTGAGGTCTTCATGACCCCACAGTAAATACCATAACCCATGGAGAATGGCATCCAGAATAATGGGATCAGGGGTGAAGGCATAAAAGAATATCTATAAAATAAATAAATAGGGCTGGAGAGATGGCTTAGCCATTAAGGTGTATGCTTGTGAAGCCTAAAGACCCAGGTTCCATTCCTCCAGGTCCCACGTAAGCCACATGCACACAATGGCGCGTGCATCTGGAGTTCATTTGCAGTGGCTAGAGACCCTGGTGCATCCAGCTCACTCTCTCTCTGTGTCTGTAATAAAGAAAAATAAATATTTTTTAAATAAATAAATAAATAAACAAAAAGTTAAAAATGCATTACAAGGGCCTTAACATTTATCAGTTTGGAGAAATAAACACTTGTAAACAAGCACTTTTTTTTTTTTTTTTTTTTTTTTTTTGGTTTTTCGAGGTAAGGTCTTGCTCTAGCCCACACTGACCTGGAACTCACTCTGTATTCTCAGGGTGGCCTTGAACTCCCAGCAATCCTCCTACCTCTGCCTCCCAAGTGCTGGGATTAAAGGCGTGTGCCACCATGCCCAGCTAAACAAGCACTTTTAACTATGAGCTTCAATATTAACACTGTGAGATCTGGATTGGATGATAAAATATGCATAGGCCTATAAAGGCAGAATAAACCCAAAGGAAAACAGCACATTAATAAAACTTAGGTTTTTATTTATATTATCAATTAAATTTTGTTTCATTGGTCTAAAAAATACCCAAAAAAGTCATGTGTACACATTAAAATAGAATTCTAAAATATGTTCCAGTCATTCAGAGCTACCAAAGAAAGAACACAGACGCAACAGAAAGAATTTTTTTAAATGACATAATTAAGTCTTAAAGCAAATATCAAAAATTATATTCAATGTACATGTTATACATATACATAAAATAGAGAGATTGGGGTAAGGATATGGCTTAGTTGATAAAGGGTTCATCATTCAAGTCGCAGAACCTGCAGTCAATGCCCAGACCCCACCTGAGCCAGAAGCTTTGGTTGGCTTTAGTAATCAAAGCATGCTAACACTGATCCCCCCCATAAACCCCCCACAAAGACCTGCATAATAGCAGGGGAAAATGATGATGTCAAAGGTTAGCAGAGTGGGTTCAAAACATAGCCAAAACATATATACAAGAAACATATGTATAAGAAATGACTTCAAAGCCAGGCGTGTTGGCACAGGCCTTTAATCCCAACACTTGGGAGGCAGAGGTAGGAGGATTGCCGTGAGTTCGAGGCCACCCTGAGACTACATAGTTAATTCCAGGTCAGCCTGGACCAGAGTGAAACCCTACCTCGAAAAACCAAAAAAAAAAAAAAAAAGAAAGAAAGAAAAAAAAAGAAAAAACAGAAATGACTTCAAATAAAGAAATCTAAAGAAATCTAAGTTTTGATTGAAAGTGAAAAGATAGAAGCAATATATCATGTAAATACTAGTCACTGGAAAGCAGTAAGGCTATAAAACTGATATCAGATGAACTAGACTCCTGGGCAAAACAGGTCAAGAGAAAACAGAGTACTTGTCAAATTCTACCTCCACCCCCAAGCCATGTTCCTCATTGTAAAGAAAATGAGAGAAAATGTTTAATAGCCAGGATACGACAGAAACTTCAGAACTTTAATAGCAATTAATTATGAAGAGTTATTCTCATCTGATTAAAAAGTAGGCAATCAACTTAAAGAGACATCTCTCAAGAGAAGACATACCAATGCCAGCAAGCGTATGGCAAAATGTTCAGCATTATTCATTAGCAGGGAAATGCTAATCCAAAACACAATGAAATTTCTCAGAACTCCAGCAAGAATGATAACCATCAAAAACAGTAAAATTAACAGGTGCTGGTAAGGGCTGCTTTTTATTATGTACAAATGATAAATGTTTGATATTTATTTATGTAACTCTAAAATTATTTTCTTCTTTGGAACTCAAATACAAGCTGATAGGTCTCATTTGATAAGTAAAATTTTCATAAAAATGGAGATCTGTTCAAATGTGGAAAATCTATGTCCAAGTACAAAACCTTTTGGAGACATAGGTGGCGTCATCGATGTACATCATCTAAGAAAGCTTCGGATGTGTTTTACTGAGTTTAAAAACACAAACTCAAATTTTTGCATGGTAAAATAATTTTATGTAATGGATTGCTTTAGTCCTTAGCTAATAATGTTTGGTGACATAACTGGAACTAAGAGTCCATAAAAGATAATGGCAGTATATACTTTTAAAATGATCAATGAGGGCTAGAGAGATGGCAGTATGGCTAAAGCACTTGCCTGCAAAGCCAAAGGACCTTAGTTCGATTCCCCACAAACCACAAGAGCCAGATGCACAATGTGGCACATGCATCTGGAGTTTGTTTGCAGTGGCTGGAGGCCCTGGTGCACCCATTCTTTCTCTCTCTTTCTCTCTCTCTCTCTCTCTCTCTCTTCTTCCTCTGCCCCATTCTCTCTCTCAAATAAATAAATAAATAAAAATTAAAAATATTTTTTAAAAGATCAATGAACAACAAACATCTCCCCTTTCATTCTGTGTTTGAGCATGCAGTAATCATCTTTTCTGAGCCTACAGCTATAGTAACAGAAGCAGAGAGGATGCAAAGTTTTTTTGTTTTCCTTGAAGTCTTACAGTCTAGTATCTGATTGCACTTGCAAATTCCAAGATACTGTAGCCAATACATTTCTAGAAAGCATACATAATTATGAACTTAATACTTAATAGTTCTTAAGTCTTTACATACAGTGTACATGATAGCTAATATGTTAGTGAAATTTCCCAGCTACTTAAACCAACTATTTGGTAAACAATACCCACACAACAGAGAAAAAGTGAAAAAAATTTATAGCATTATCATATAAATTTAGAGTTCATTGGCAGTGGTAGGAGGTCCTAGTGCATTCTCTCTCTGCCTCTCACATAAATAAATATATAGAGAATAAATTAATCAGAAAAAGAGAGAACCTTCCTCAGGACAATTTAATAGAAATAAGCTTTGAAATAGGCAGATGGAAGTCCATTCCTGGTTGAAGATAGCTCTGGAAATGTGGATAAAATGATCCCTTTTTCGGAACTTTTACTCTACTTTGTATACTATTTTATTTTCGTTCCTTTTCCAAAGGTGAATAGCAATAAATCCCTTACATGGAGAGGATCACTGAAAAAGCAAAATCTGAGAGGTGGTCTACTACTGTATGGCCAGCCCTGGGGAAGGAAAAGACACAGAGAGAAGAGAGGGAAGAGAGGAGGGAGGCATGTGGCATGGTAAAGTCAAGGAACTGTTCATGCCCCAGGTCAGGCATTGGAGAAATGAACAGTCAGTTCAAAGATGTCCCCAGGGTTTCACTCAGCTCCTGAATCCCTGCCTGGCTCTCTCACATGTGTGTCTACCCTCAGTCCTTGAGTTCCTGACTGGCTTTCTCACATGTATGTCAGCTCCTGAAGGTATTTGCACAAGACCCACGTCAACCATTTAATGCCCTAGGTCTTATAAGCAGTGACGTCTTAAAACATGACTGCCTCCAGCCTTCTCTCAGCCCTTTCCTAATCCTGTTTTTCTAATGGCTGTTTGTTAGCTAAATTCATCACTACTGTACCTTGTTTCCCTAGCTAATCTGATTTGCACAATAAGAAGTCCGGAGCCTGTAAGCCAAGCACACAGCAACTGGCCATGGCCTCAGAGGGCAGCTGTGCTCCGGGCTGCAGTCACGGAACACCCCCAGGTCTCTCAGAACCGCAGGAGTTAGAGTCAATTATCTTTGAGCTCAAGGATCCTGCTGCTGATTTTTCCATTCTGGGAGAAATTATAGACATCACAGATGCTTCTAGAGTATAACTGATTAAATCTCACAGGATCATTTTCGTTTAGGAATAAAAAAATATGCTAATGTATCTGAAAATAAGGACAAACTTTTTCCTCTTGTAAAATTTACTTTTAGGCAGAAGTCTGAAGTCTGAAAAGCAAAATTCAATTCTTAATAGTGAAATGCGTAAGACCTAGAATGTCTGCCAATGCTTGAAGGAGACAGTTCTACGGCATTGTGAAGCATCATGTCATCTGGCTTCTTTCATTTTCCCTACTAAAGAGAATCTTCTTGTCCTTCCTCCCCCATCCCTGGCTCCATATTTTACATTCTGTGCATATGAGCTTGACTGCACTAGAAATCTCATACAAAAGTAACCCTATAACATCTATCCTTCTGAGACTGGCTCATTTTATTTAACATGATGTTTTCAAGGTTTAGTATGTTTTATCATGCATTCAAATTTCCTTCTTTTCTAAGACTATATGTGCATACATTTATATCACATTCTTTTCATTTGTTTATGATGGGTACTCTTGCTTCTTTATTTTATTTTATTTTATTTTATTTTATTTTATTTTATTTTATTTTATTTTATTTTATTTACCTTTTGGTCACTGTGAATATTGCTACTGTGAACTTGTGTGTACAAATGCATGTTCAATTATCTATCTGCTTTTCTCTTCTTTGGAGAAGAACTACTTTTCTAAAGAAAAGCAACTGCCACCTCGTGTGAAAATCCTATGTTGTATCTGTTGTCTCACTAACTATGTACAAGGATCATTTTTTCACATCTTTGCCAAGAGTTGTAATTTTATGAATCTTGTTTTTGTTTCATTTAGCTTGGGTATGGAGGTGGTTTGATTCAGGTGTCCCTCATAAACTTCTGTGCTCTGAATGCTAAATTCCCAGCTGGTGATAATTTGGGAATTGAAGCCTCTTGGAGGCAGTATATTGTTGAGGACAGGCTTATGGGTGTTAAAGCCAACTTCCTTTAGTCAGTGTTTGGCATATTCTCCTGCTGCCATTGTCCATCTGATGTTGGCCAGAAAGTGATGTCCACCCTCTGCTCATGCCATTATTTCCCCTGCCATCATGGAGCTTCCCCTCAAGTCTGTAAGCCAAAATAAACACTTTTCATCCACAAGTTGCTCTTGGTCAGGTATTTTCTGCCAGCAATGTGAACCTGGCTGCAGCAAAAGATTCTGCATTCTTCTTGCTGCTCCAATGCAAGTCAGCTGGCCCAGTCTCAATGGTTGTCAGCTGGCCCAGTCTCAATGGTTGTTATTTCTCAAACAATTGTAGCTGAACTGGCAGCAGTTTTGGCCCAATGATTTCATTTTATTTCTGTATCATGTCCCTCTGCTCACATCAGTCCATTTCTATACAATACAGTTGCTGCACAAGTTCTCAGGACATGGACATAACAACAAGCCTGTCATACAAACTGCATGTAGCCCAGTCAAGGCAAAGCTCTTTCTTCCCCTCATAAGGCAGCCCTCACAGTCCATAGTTCTTACTGCATTCAGGTCTTTCAACACTGACCAGAATAGTCCATCAAGCTGTTCTTATAGCAATGCAAGGCATCTCTTAGGCCAAGATTAAAAATCCATCCACATTCCTACTGCATATCACTTCCAAAAGGCCAAAAGCCATGCAGTCAGGTTTCTAGCAGCAACAACCACTTCTGAATACCAGTTTTACTGTTGGAGTTAGATTCATGTTGCTGGCAGAAAACACCTGACCAAGAGGAGTTTGTGGAAAGAAAGGGTTTATTTTGGCTCACAGACTCCAGGGAGGGGGAAATGATGGCATGAGCAGAGGGTGGACATCACCTCATGGCCAACATCAGGTAGATAATGGCAGCAGGAGTGTGCCTAACACCGGCAAGGGGAAACTGGTTTTAACAGCCATAAGCCCACTCCCAGCAATATACTGCCTCCAGGAGTCTTCAATTCCCAAATTGCCACCAGTTGTGGACCTAGTATTCAAAGTTTATAGTGAAAGACCCAGGCCAGAGTAGCACCATGACAGGCCTCAGTCACTCTGTAGGCCACAAGGGCAAGTTCCCGAATCAAGGGAAGAACAAGCAGTACCGGGAAAAACCATAAACTTGCTGTGTGAGCATGACTCAACATTCTTGCGGTCCTGGGCTGGATGGCCCAATAAGATCCACCGTCTCAGAGTTTTGTAAATGTCAACCAATCACATGAATGTAACCGCGCATGCCAACCTGTTCAAATGTAACCACCGTTTGCTGAGCCAATTAAGTTTGAAATTCCCCTAGACCTAGCCCGCCAAAATCCTAAGGCCAATCAAGAACCCCCAAGTACAGTTAATGTTCAAATTAGCCAATCATGTACTTGCATAGGTGATGGTCCCCTCCCCCTTGCTCAAACCTCAATAAAAAGCCCACCATTCTGATTTTCCGGGCTCTTGAATAGATCCACTGCATTGGTGAAGGCAAGAGACCAAGCTTAAGCCCAAGTAAAGCTCTTTGCGTTTGCATACATGTTTGGTCTTCCTTGGTGGTCACTGGGGGTGCCAGTGAACAGGGCATTACAATAGGGGACATCTGAATCAAACCACCACAGGTACAAAGTAGCACCTCCTTTTGTTTACTTAAAAGAAAATGTATTCATTTATTTGCTCATGTGGGGGTGTTGGGTAGTACTAATGCCACTTACCATTGCAAATGAACACCAGACATTTGTACCACTTTTTGCATGGAGCTTAAGCAGGTGGCTTTGGAGTTGAACCCAGGCTAGAAGACTTTAAAAAGACAGCACCTTAAGCCTCTGAACTATCTTGCCACCACACCCCCACTTCCTTTTGGTTTTGATTTGGATTTCTGTCATGAGTAGTGATGTTAAGCACCTTTTGATGGGTACCTGGGCTATTGGTGACTTCATTAGAGAAATACCTTTTCAAGTCTGTTGCACATTTTATAATCATAGCTATTTTGGCTCATGTTGTTGCTGAGTTGTGAGTTCTTTTTATATATTCTAGAGAGCATTCCTTTATAGGGTAGATGGCTCACAAACATTTTCCATTCCATGAGTATGTTTTCACTGTTTGTAGGATCCTTTGGTGAACAATATTAATTTTGATTATGTTTAACTTACTTTTTCCTTGTATTTTTAGTGTCATGTGCAAGATGATGTTGCCAAATCCAGTGGAATAAAGGTTTTCTGATTTCTGGTAAGTGTTGTAAAAGACTTAGTTGCTAAATTTATGTCATTGATCCATTTTGAGTTAAATTAGTATGTCGTATAAGGGTCCAAATTCATTATTTTACATGCAGATGTCCAATTTTTCTGACATTAGTGTTAAAAATATTGTCCTTTTTCATTAAATTGTATTGGCATCTGTATGTAATAGACAATTTCAGGTTGCTGGGATGAATTTCCAGACGAAGCACAGTTATGGAGCAAGGGATTTATTGACTCTTACAGATCCAGGGGAAGTTCCATAATCACAAAGGAAGTTGGCTCCCACTTAAAGGAACAAACAGAAAAAGAGAAACCGGAAGCCAAAAAACCCAAAAGCCATACCATACTTCAGGAACTCCAAGAGGTACTTTGCATATCTTTAGACTGGAATTTCAAATCCACCACCACACCTTAGGGCTGGACACTAAGATCTGCCCAGGGACACCTCCTCCACCCAGGTGACTATAGACCTAATTACAAATTGTAATAAAACCACAGCATGCTTGTCAAAAATCTTTGACTATAGGGCTGGAGAGATGGTTTAGCAGTTAAGGTGCCTGCCTGTGCAGCCTAAGAATGGCCATTCGAATCTCCAGTTCCCACGTTTAGCCAGACACAAGTGACACAAGCGTACAATGTTGCACATGCACACAAGGGGAAGCACTTGTCTGGAGTTTGTTCACAGTGGCTGAGAGGCTGCTGGTGCACCCATTCTCTCTCTCTCTCTCTCTCTCTCTCTCTCTCTCTCTCTCTCTCTCTTTGTGGCTCTCTCAAATTAAAAAAAAAAATCTTTAGCCAGGTGTGGTGGCGCACACCTTTAATCCCAGCACTTGGGAGGCAGAGGTAGGAGGATTGCCGTGAGTTTGAAGCCACCCTGAGACTACATAGTTAATTGCAGGTCAGCCTGGACCAGAGTGAAACCCTATCTCAAAAAAAAAAAAAAAAAAAAAAAAAAAAAAAAAACTTTGACTATATGTGCAAAGATATATTTCTGTGATCTCTATTCTATTCCTTTGTTCTTTATTTTTGTCTATATCAGTACCATACCATATTGATTACTGTAGCTTTATAGTTATGAAATCAGATAACATGGGAGCTCCAAATTTTTTCTTCTTTTTCAAGATTATTCTAGCTATTTAGGGCAATCTAATTTTTTTAATAAAGGAAGTTAATGAACTTAAAAACACAATTAGAGCAAACCTTTTATGTAGGCACCCACAATATTTTATTATTAATTAAGTGGGAATTTATTTAGGAGCTATTTTTCTGGTGAGACAATATCTTGTAAGTATGTTACAAAGAAAAAAATAAAATCAAAGAAACCAATCAGCAAATTTCAGAGAGGTAAGAAATTACTTCTAGTAAAGAATAGGAAGAGAGGTTTCCACAGAAAGAAATTTGAAATAGGTCTAAAAAATAAATAGGAAGCCAAGATGGGGAAGGGTCTATTTGTTGATAAATTAGCTCTCCTACTTTCTATTCCTACCTTCATTCTGTATTCCTACCTTTATTCATTGTTGGATATTTACAAACTTATTTTAAATATTTTATTATTTATTTATTTATTTATTTGACAGAGAGAAAGAGGGAGAGAGAGAATGGATGCACCTCCAGCTACTGCAATCTCCAGAGACATGTACCACCTCAGGCATCTGTCTTAAGTGGGTCCTGGGGAATCGAACCTGGGTCCTTTGGCTTTGCAGGCAAGTACCTTAACCTCTACAGCCCCATTATTTTAAACATCATGATGAAAAACAAAAACTCAACTGTTTACATAATGTGCTATAATTTGTCTCATTATGTACTTTTCTGGGGACTTCAGGGTAAGATGGTGGCAGAAGAGCCATGCCAAAGTAGCCCAGGAAGGGAAATAAGTAGAAAAACAGAAAAATATACTCTTCTACCAAAAAGTAAGGTGTATAAGGAATTATCAACCACAGCAGAGAAGCAGGAGAGACCCAGATCTTCTAGTAAGCAGGAAACCAGCCAGAATCCTGCTGAGGTTCCTGCAGCCCCAATCCATAGACCTGCTCTGCAAACCCAGAGATGCTGGAGCAGAAACCAGGTGGAGGGATTTTCCACTTACACAAGCCTTCTCACAAAGTCAAGAAATCTGAAGGAGAAGACAGCAGGGACCAGCTGAGCAGCTGCTGAAGGAGGTTACAGATGGGACCAGTTGAGAAGCTGTGGTACAACTTCCATACTGCACAGCCTCCCTTCCTCCAACCTCCAGTGCTGTGAACCACTGGAGAACTCATCTATCCTTGGCCTCATGGCATCCAGCACAGCCAATCAGAACACCAGATCCAGTGACCCAAGCAGCCTATCTGAGACCACAGCACAACAGAGAGGGATTGAGGTGGGCACTTAGCATTGGTGAGATTGGAAGCCATTCCAAAAGGTAACAGGGCCTACTTATACAAATCGAGGTACATAAACCTGCCCTGGAAGTGCTGATTTCACCTTCCATGTCAGGGCAGGTTATATGTTAGATTTGATTGATATATTCTTGGTCAGCTTTACCATTCTCAAATAAGCTACATTTCAGTGTTGACTATTGTTGCCTTTGATGTTTCCTGATTTATAGGGCCTTTTTCTTTTTCTTCTGTCACTTTTAGGGGCAGGGTCTGACTGGCCCCCAGGCTGACCTGGAACCCATTTCAGACCAGAACTCTAAGCCTCTCAGTTGACTGGATTAAGGGTGTGCAGCAACACACCCTTAGGGACTTTGGCTTTATTAGCTTATGTATTTTTTTAATCCCTTTTCCTTGGTAGTCCCCCAAAAACTACTCTAGACACAATGATAGACATCAGTAATACCAATACTCAAGAGGCTAAGGAAGTAGGATTATAAGTTCAAGGCCAGCCTGCTGCAAGGTAAGATCTTGTCACAAGGAAATTTTAATTAATTAATTTAAAAGTGAGTAATTCGTAAGGAGCTAAGAAGGATTATTTGGTGCCTTAAAATACTGGCGGGCTGCCTGGGATAAGAAGATATAAGGCCTCTTTTCTACCCTATAATGATTTTTCAGAATTTTCTCCCTCAGACTCTTTTCCACTAATGTCATAATTAGCCCTGGGATTGACTAGATTAGTAATCAATCATGTTTTATGACAACTGGAGGAAAGGGTATGTGCTGTCACCAGAGTCATACCCCCTTGGTAATAATTCATCAAAAAATTTCCTTCAGCTCCTGTGTAGCCATTATAAATCTCTGGTTATTGAATGAAAGTGAAACGTCCTTAGTCATGTTAAAATGCTCCTCCTGGCATTTTCAAAGACTAGTCATAAGATCCCTCAGGGACACTGGTTGTTGCCTGTCTAGTGAGAGATACAGAGGACATACTATATGCTCTGAGAACACAGAGGAACTGTATTACTATTCTGTCATTTGGTTGGTGTTGCAGTTATTTTCTCATTTCTGGGATAGCCAATCAGAAGCAGCTTGTGGTATAAAAAGGTTTATTTCAGGCTCACAGATTCCAGAAGGAGCATCATCATGGCAGGAGAAGCTGGCTCACTTCATCACACATCCACAGCTGAGAACAGTAGCACCAGCAAGTGCAAGCTGACTCTGAACACACAGGGCTGGATTCCATCTCCAGGTCTGCCCTGGTGACATACTTCCTCCAGCAGGGCTCCAGCTCCCAAGTGCTGCAAGCTGAGGACTAAGTTGGAGACTTATTCACAAACCACCTGAGAATACAGAGACATTTTATATTCAAACTACCATTGTTGGTTTTGAGTTTTATTTTCATAATAATCAGAAGCAATTAATCTATATAATTCCCAGTAACTGTTTGCAGCTACTTCAGTAATAAGGGACCAAGAAAAAAGGAAAGCAAATATATCACATTTGCAGAATAATGTTCTATTTGCAAAATTAAATTGCTGTTTCTTTTGTTTCCTCCATCTAAGTTTGATTAGAGTTATCTTCCCTAGAAATTAAAATAATGGGAGAAGTGAAGTGATCAGTACATAACTAAAGAAAAATTCTTAAGTACTGAATCTGAGAAATTTATTGTTTCTAACCGTAACACACACACACACACACACACACACACACACACACACACACATATTCAATTGCAATCAAAGGATTTTCATTGGACATGAATCTAGGAAAGGTCTGAGGCAGGTAGGCATAAGGAATAGCTTGGCATCTCAGGATACTGCTTGGCTTGGGCATAACCACACCTCTGTTTTAACAATGCTTAGCAATCTGTTGGCAACTTGGATACTCCCATCTACATCC
This sequence comes from Orientallactaga sibirica, assembly GCA_036365145.1. Taxonomy (NCBI): domain Eukaryota; kingdom Metazoa; phylum Chordata; class Mammalia; order Rodentia; family Dipodidae; genus Orientallactaga; species Orientallactaga sibirica. Next base: position 9,341,265 of record JAEOAD010000240.1, read on the forward strand.
AGCTGCATGTACACCCCATTCTAAACAATGAGATGACTCTTTCTTCCTCTAGTCAATGGAAGTTACTCCCTTTTTGTGGACTGTTTCTATTAAAACACATTTCAAAAATAAATCCAGGATCAAGATACAGGGGGCCATCCAACCTGGACACTTTATGGTACAAACACAATAAAACAAACTATGTGCTCTGAGTGAACTTCTAGGGATACTCTCTTGTTTACCATCTTATGCCTATGCATCAATGGGTGTACATATGATTAAAATCAGATTCATTATGGGAAGGGACATGAGCTGTAAGTGTTTTATAACTTCAGTCTGTCAAACCAAAATAGATAACCACCCAAACTATGCTCCTTAGCAACAAATAAAAGAAACCCAGGCAATAACTGGAGCCCTTGACCACTTTCTCACTCAAGTGGCTTACTGCCCCTCTTGGCAGTGCCTTCAGGTCACACACTATTGCTTTGCTCTCGGTGGCATTTCTTGCTGCTTTACATGTTGTGTGCATCTTTCCTAATTCTGTAAAGACAGAGACCATAAATGACAAAAGCCAAACTAGCAGATTCAGGCTTGAGATGTGACTCAAAAATAGCAATAATAATCGATCTTATGTGGCACATGTTTTAGTGCATTAATAGCCTTGGAATTATAATACTGTAGTCGGGCTTCTCTCAAGTGTCCTTTCTCCGCTTAAGTAAAAGCTAGCGTCACTAGATCCATTTTCTTTTCCCTGGAGCTTGCCTTCTGCTAATTAAAGGAGATAGTAATGGCACTTAGGTTTCATCTAATCCGGCTCTGGGTAATTATGGTTCATTGTAGCAATTACAAGTTACAGTTATAATGAACAATATAAGGAAAAAAACCTTTCAAGTGTACTATATTGGGCTCTGCAACCCTATTATGAAATGGACAGTGAAGGTTTCATTTTGCAATCAAACTCTATAGTGAGAATTTAGAATGTGGCTCTCTTGACACTGAATTCAAGATACATTTCCTCCAATCCTCCCCTGCTAACTCTAGAAGAGCTTGGGCATTTTTATACCTCTTGCCTCAGTATTCTATACAGAAAGTCCATAATGGTAATTTGATGTTGCATAAAATATACTGTTATTCTATATATTTAACCTTTTTTCATGTTTATAGTCTTCCATTTATATGAAGTGCAGTGAGGATGTAAATCATCACCTCTATTCCTTCGGGTTCACTTCGTGCATCTGATGTTCAGTTTACTTTGTGTCTTCCTTTCTCCTTACCTCTCATTCAGATTCTTTCACTAGATGGGCCTCTTGGTCGGTCATCTCAAGGTCCAAATGGGACCTTATCCATGTTAGAATTTCTTCCTATTTTAAATATTTTTTAATCTTTTAAGATTTTATTTTTATTTATTTATTAGAGACAGAGAGAGGGAAAGAAAGAGAGAGGGAGAGTGAGAATGGGATGGGCCTCTTGCAAACAAACTCCAGATGCATGCGCCATCTTGTGCAACTGGCTTACGTGGGACCTGGAGAATTGAACTGGGGTCCTTTGGCTTCACAGGCAAGTGCCTTAACCGCTAAGCCATCTCTCCAGCCCATTTTCTTCCTATTTTAAGAGTCTACCTTTCTCTCTACTAATCTCCTACAAATTCTCTCATATCTAACACTTCCTTTATCTCTATATTGTTTTATTTTATTAGAATTATTAGTTATTCAAACTAAAAAATATACACACACATATTCAAACTAGAAACCTCAGAATCAATATTCACTAACATCTGTTCTCTTCTTGACCAATCAACATACAGATGAATTGGTCTTTCTCAGCCATCCCTCTTGTTCTTTGCATCTGCCACTGCTTGAGCAAGGCCAGTAATGCCTCTTAGCTAAAGTACTATTACAAATTCCTCTTAACTTTTTTTGTCAAATAAATCTACAAATAAGGACCAACATCTTTAAAATGCCCACCAACCTTATGTGATCACATCTTTTCCACATTCCTAAGCCATCTTCTACTACTCTCCCAATTGTTAACTGTGGTCTTTACATTTGGGACTCTTAATTACTACTAATATACCTTCCCAACTCAAAAGGCCAACTTGGTATTTCCATACCTAGAATGCCACCTCTATTCACAAAGTGGACACTATCATTCTCAGTCTTGCACAAGCTAAGCTATTCCTGCATTGAGCACTTACTAGCCTGTCATGGGACCCATCACACTCAGCATTTTGTCTGTTTCATCTCCACTAGGCACAAAGCACAGGGATGCCACTCTCCATTATATTCCCAGGGCCTTGGAAGATGTCTGGCAAGTAAGAGGACATCAGAAAGTACTGGCTGAGTGAGTAGTTAATGACTCAACAATTCATGACTTCATAGTATTTTTTCCATGGTCTGAGTGTATGCCTCAAAATTCATGTGTAAAAACTTTAATTGCCAATGTAACATAATTAAGAGATAGGGTCTCTAGGTGGTAATTAAATCATGACAGTGAATGTCTCATGAGTGGCATTAGTGACCTTACAAATGAGAGTCAAGGAAGTTGTTCACCCTATCTGCCCTTTTCCCTTTCTCTTCTATCTAGATGATGCCATCTATGAAATGAGCCTTCACCAGGCACCAGACTTGCTGGTGCCTTGATCTCCAACTTCTCGAATTATAAAGAATAAACTTCTATGATTTTTAAACTACCTAGAAGTGTCTGAATTAAGAAAATTTAACCATTTCTATTATGTCTGAGCTTCATTGTCAATAAAATGAAGTCAATATCATTATCTCTATCCAAGGACTGTAATGAGAATTAAATGAATTAATTTATATAAATCTCTTTAAAACTACACAACACATATTAAGCAGTAATGTATTAGCTCATATTATCCTACTATTATTTTTAAGAAAAATCCACTCAGCACATAGATAGTATTTTTCCAAATATTGCCACTTTTTAGAGAGCTACTGTATGTATGCCATCAAGTTTTCTTCTATAGATGAATTCTTTTTCAGTTTTTGATCTTTGGGGGTGGTGCTTGGGTCTTGCTTATGTGAAGAACTCTTACCATGGAACCTACTTTTTATCCACTTTTAGAATATTCAATAGCTACTTAATGTTAGTACAACATAATCCACCCCTTAGCCAAAATATTGTGTTTGTCATTTTTAACACCATGTAAACTCTAAGGAACAAGGTATTAGGTGCCATCTGTTTGGGGAAAATATCTGGAGATGATATTGAAATCCATGTGACTTAACTTGTTAATTACCAACTTATCTTACCCTTGCATGCCAAGGAACCATCAAAATCTTATCTTTTAGTATAAAGATCGACACTGCTTTTTAAAGACATTGAATTTATACTTACAGTCTTATGACAGCTGGCCTTAGAGTAAGATCAGAATAAACTGTCCCCAAATATGCCATTTGGAATAGAATTATTTTAAGCTTAAGGCAGTTGGAAATAAATACACACAAAAATATGCCTTCTTGAAGCTTCCCTTATCCGTGTAAAAGCAGCAACAGCCAGTCAGGAAATTAAAACTCCCTCTGAATATAGAGAGGTGAATAAAATGTATTTCAAATCTCATCTCTAGGGGAGAGAGGAAGAGACCACTCACACCTGAACAGAAAAACATGAGCCCCTCATCTCTCATCTCTTCTCCCAAGAACCCACTTGTAATTCCTAAGGAAAATTCTATGTTCCTTCTTATCTACTAAACTAGGTTTATAAGGCACTAGCCTTATCTATGTAATGAGCCTGTTACTTCTTCCACTGGCTCTCTTCTGTATGTTAACAACCCAACAACCCATTTTCTGCTATTAATCTGTCTTTTGTCAATTTAATTTACAACCTTCTCTCTAAATTAAATATCATAAGTACAGGAAAATTTAGGTTTTTTCTCCTATAGGAGATATATTGCAGTTGGAAATAATAATAATAAAGGACTTTCAACCATGTTGACCTATAAATCCTTGCCATATGACTGGAGAAATCACTTTGAAAATCAGATCAACCTATTAGATAGGGCACCATGGTAACTTCATTGGCTAAGGCCCAACCTGCTCTAAGAACAAGCTCTATTGCATGCAGGTGATGTTGACATACAATCTTAATGTCTCTTGCAGAAATGAAACATTTAGGAAGCAGGTTCTCCACATGGTCTTGCTATGGTTCTGCTTAGGAAATTAGCCTGGCTAGTGAGTGGCCTCTGCTAAGGAGCTCATGGCCAGTCATGGTTTTGTTCTATCCACTCTCATCTACATATTCCTCTTACATGCTGAGTGTCCTTTAGACACAACCCCTGAAATCTAATAGATGATGTTTAACCTTTGTATAAATCTGGTTTTCAGCTAATCTGGTTCCTAGGCAAGTAACGATATGAAGGATTTTTTGAGCAGACCTGGGAGAACACTTTTCCTTCCAAGTCTGAGTAGCATTTACAAAGCTTGCTGTCTGAGACAGAAATTTGTAGCAATAAATAGTGTTGGCTTACTTGTGTTACTTAAACCTTTCTTTTTTACTCTGTGAAATTAGTGATTCAAACACTAAGTATTTGCATTTGAAAGTAGCTTATTTTATAATATTAAAAGGGGCAGAAGCGAAATCAAATGTAAGAGGTTACTAAACATATCCTGCTAAACTCTAGCAGTACAGTAATTTTGATAACTGTTTGGAACTACTGATGGATAACACCAGCAGGACTTCCCTCGTAAACAAATTATGTTAAATGACACACATGAGAGAGTTTACTAAATGAAGCATCTTTAAGTCTTCTGATTGCTTATGAAGTTTAAGTGTTGAAGAAATGAAAGTATGACAAAAACACATTGCAACTTTGTTCTTCTTTCTAATTTCAATAAAACATAAATACTTGCATTATACCTGTTGTGGTAGTTTGATTCAGGTGTTCCCCAGGTAACTTAGGTGTTCTGAATGCTAGGTTCCCAGCTGATGGCGATTTGGGAATTATACCCTCCTGGAGGCAGTGTATTGTTGGGGCAGGGCTTATGGATATTATAACCAGTTTCCTCTTACCAGCGTTTGGTATACTCTTCTGTTGCTATTGTCCATCTGATGTTGGCCAGGAGGTGATGTCCACCCTTTGTTCATGCCATCGTTTTCCCCTGTGATCATAGAGCTTCCCCTCAACTTTGTAAGCCAAAATAAACCCATTTTTTCCATTAGCTGCTCTTGGTTGGGTGTTTTCTGACAGCAATGTAAACCTGACTACAACAGTAAAGTTGGTACTAGAAAAGTGGGATTATTGCTGCTAGAAACCTGACTCTCTGACTTTGGCCTTTTAAAACTGCTTTGCAGGCGAAAGAGACATCTTACAGCACTGTAACTATAGCTTGATAGACCGCTCTGGTCAGAGTTGAAAGACCTGAGTGCAGTAAGAACTATGGACTATGAGGTTTGGTCTATGAGGGTGAAAAAGAGCTTTGTCTGGACTGGGCTAGAAGAATTTTGCATGAGAGACTTGCTATTATGCCTGTCCTGAGAACTTGTGCAGGGTTGCTTTGCCTAGAAATGGACTGATGTGAGCAGAGGGATATGGCACAGAAAAAAAATGAAATCTTTGGGCCAAAACTGCTGCTTATTCAACTACAATTGTTTGAGAGGTTACAGCCATTGAGATTTGAGCCAGCTGACCTGTACTGGGGCAACAGGAAGAATGCAGACTCTTTGGAAGAGGCCTGAATGCTGAAGAAGTGTCACGTTCTCCAAAGTCTGCTTTATCCCCCGCCCCCCTTGATTAACAAATTGGTAACCTACCTCATATTATGGAAAATAACAAATGCAGGAAAGAAAAGTTCATTGAATTTGCAACATGGTTTGGTATTTTGGAAATGGCCATGAGCAGTGTGAAGTAGGCTTGTTGGATTACCTGCATGGAGATACTATAGAGCCATTAGGATAAACCTTGGGTTGCAGTGGAGACCCAGTGGAGATGCCAGGACTATGAGTGGTTGCCTAGGACAGCTGTAGGCCCAGATGAAGTTTTCCAGATTGTGAGTAGCCCAGCTGGAGGGGTGGAATTGGAACTACAGAAACTTATTTCTGGTTAGCATTATCAGACTTGGAGACTTGACACTGGTTATTTACTGGAGCTACAGAGTTTAATGTCTGTGCTGGTTGTTTCAAATCTTGTATTGGTTGAATATTTCTTTGCTATGCCCAATGCCATCTTTTGCAATGTGAATGTTTATTCTGTGCCATTATGGGATTTTTGGTTTGTTTTAGTACTGTGGCTTAGTTAAAAGATCTTAGACTATGGGAATGTTTGAATATCATTAGGATTGATTAAAAACTATAGGGACTTTTAAAGTTGGATGAATGCATTGCATTTTACATCATGGATGGTTATCAGTTTACAGGGGCCAGGGGCGGAATGTGGTGGCTTGATTCAGGTGTCCCCCATAAAGTTAGGTGTTTTGAATGCTAGGTTCCCAGATGATTGCAATTTGGGAATTAATGCCTCCTGGAGGGAGTGTATTGTTGGGGCAGGTTTATGGGTATTATAGCCAGCTTCCTCTTGCCAGTGTTTGGCACACTCTCCTGTTGCTGTTGTCCACCTTATGTTGGCCAGGAGATGTTGTCCACCATTTGCTCATGCCATCATTTCCCTGCATCATGGAGCTTCCACTCAAGTCTGTAAGCCAAAAATAAACCTTTTTTTTTCCCCCCCACAAGCTGCTCTTGATCAGATGTTTTCTTCCAGCAATGCGAATCTGACTGCAACACCTATCTCATACTACAAAGCTTTCTATTGACCACCTTTCCATTTACAATACTTTGATTTTCAGTTAATAGCCTTTCTCCAGTCTGTTGTTTCACTTACAACAATGCTGGTTATGTGGAAGAATCCTTCCCCCCTTTTTAAAGGCCTGAACACCTGAACCTTTGGTCCCTTAAATCCTGAAACCCCTGATCTCCTAGACTCAAGTCCTGATTTAGGGTGCTATGGTTGAATGTCTATGCCCCATTCAAAATTCATATTGAAACTTCATCCTTAGATGAAGCATTAGAAGGTATGGGCATTAGGAAGTGATGATGTGATAGGGATGAGATCTGTGTCTTATAACAGGGCTGGAAGAGCCATCCTCTCCTATCTAGTCTGGGTGGAGATAGAAAAGAGATAATATGTATTTCTAAGTTAAAAGTTTAAATAAAATGTTTAGATTACTGTAATAAATATGACATGATTATATTGTTAGTGGTTACTAAATTTCTAGAATCAAAATTTTGAGCTTTATTAAATATAATTCTGCTTTTAATGATGTTTTTAAAATGCCTGATTCTCTGTTTGCAATTATGAAATATTTATGTGCTTTTACTGAAGTTTACAAAATGTTTTACAAACCAGGATTTTAAATATATATATTTTCCATTAGATTAAGCTTTTACTTTGATATAATATTGGCTTCTCTGCTTATAACAATACTGTTCTGCTCTTATCTATACTTAACAAATGGCTTACAAAGATTTATAACCCTATGGTTAAATTAGATATAAATGTGAAATTTGCCTGTTCTCCCACTGCTTCTCTATCCACAAAAATAAGGTTTCTAAAATATTATTCTTCTCTTAACAATGTTTATAAAAATGGCTTACAAAGATTTTATGTTTCATCCTTTTTATTTTATTTCTATTTTTATTTATTTATTTGAGAAAGAGATACAGAAACAGGCCTATAGAGAGAAAGAGTGAGAGAACGGGCATGCCAGGGCCTCTAGACACTGCAAATGAACTTTAGATGCATACTCTACCTTATGCATCTGGCTTATGGGGGACCTGGGGGGTCAAACCTGGGTTGGTCCTTTGGCTTTGCAGGCAAGGACCTCAACCGCTCAGCCATCTCTCCAGCCATGTTTCATCCTTTTACTAACTGAAACTTCTAATAACCTCGTGGTAACTTATACCTAAGTGCTGTTTGTATGTTTCTCCTTTGAGTAAATCTGGATTTGTTTGAGAGAACACTTGGTTCTCTACTTACAATATAAGATATTCTTAGCTATTCTTAACTCTCTATTCTCATGTGGTTTCCTATTAAGTGAAAGATTATTCATTTCAAACTGGGCCTAATTATGCAAAATTTCATAGTTTCTGTGACTAACTCAACAATTGACAATAAAAAATTGTTAAGATTGATCAAAGATTTTATTTTTTTTTCATCCTGACACATTTTTATTAGTCCTTCAAAAACCTTTCATGTTGCACACATGATTTTAAATTGTTTAAAATATTTTAAATGATTCTTAAATGTTAGTTCCTTATACTCCCTCCATACCTAAACCAGATCTTCATATTTTCACAAATTCTAATCAACTCTTGTTTTCCAAGCTAAAAATGCATAGTGGCACTTGCCTTTCATCCAAGCACTTGGGAGACTGAGGTAGAAAGATCTCTGTGAGTTGGAAGCCAGCCTGAGACTATGTAGTGAATTCCATGTCAGCCTGGGCCTAAAAAAAAAATGGTTTTATTCCTCCCTTATTACCAAATTTAGTAGGTTTACTGGTACTATGGGAGTATAACAAATGCAAGAAAGAGTCACTGAAATTGCAATGCAGTTTGCCATTTGGAAACAGCCACTGGGCGATGTGAGGCAGGGTTGTAGGAGTCCCTGTGTGAAAGTCTCATGGAGCCATGAGGATGAACCATGGATTACAGTGGAGAACCCAGGATTTTGGAGTTGTTTAGGCCACCAAGGAGAGCTGTAGGCTCCAGCTGGAGTTTTACTTGGGGGCTGTGGGCAGCTGTGTTGGAGAGGGAATTAGAACCCTACAGACTTGATGTGGATCCTACATTCTGGACCTCAAGCTGTGGGATTTGATATTTGCCCTGCTTGTTTTAGTTCTTGCCATCTTTTGCAATGTGAATATATACTCTGTGCCATTACATGTATTTTATTTGTGTTTTAATTTTACACGCTTGCATTGAAGATACTGTTCTGAATCTCAGATTAGACCTTGCACTTTGGACTTTTCAACAGTTTTGGGTTTAATAAAACGAACAAAAAATATGGGGCACTTTAAAATTTTGGCTGCATACATTTTACATCATGAAATTGTCATGAATTTATGGGGGTCAAGGGCAGAACGTGCTTGTTTGAATCAGATGTTCCCCATAAATCCATGGGGTTTGAGTGCTTAGTCAGCTGTGGTAATTTGGGAGGTGGATCCTTGCTGGAGGAAGTATGTTGTTGGGGGCAAGCTTTAAGGGTATAGCTGGCTCCTCCATGCCAGACATCAGCTCACTCTCTGCTGCTGTTTTCCACCTGCTGTTGGCAAGGAGGCAATGTCCAGCTTTAGCTCTGTCATCTTTTCCTCACCATTATGAAGCTTCCCTTGAGATTGTAACCCAAAATAAAAACTTTTCTTTCTATCAGCTGCTTTTGGTCAGGTGTTGTTTTTTTTTCCCAGCAACACAGAGGTAACTATGACACCCACTGATCCACCCTCCCTATGCTCCAGTCCCCCAGATGCTTTCCTTCGCCCTCCCACAGCAGCTGGAGCCAACACATCACCTATCCTCCAAAACACATTCCCTCCCCGCCTAAAAAACAGCTCCTCTGTGAACTGCTATAAAATAAACTTTCCTTCTAGCCCAACAAAACTGTGGTCTCAGTTCTCTACCTGAACCTTTAGCAGCAATTCAATCCTTTTGTACCATCAGACATGTAAGAACCTAAATATAAAACCCTTACTAGACCCCACACATTTGTATTTTGATCTTGGAATGCTCAGCTTCTAGAACTGAAGAAAATTAAGTTCTGTTCGCAATCATTTTACTATAGCCACACAAATAGACTAAGATAAAGGCCCACAAAATCAGTCTGGCTCAGCAGTCACTATTCCATCCCTTTCCTCACTGCTTCTGTTTCCTAAGAATTAAGTTTCCCAGAAATAATCACTAATCTTCTTATGAGATTACGTGGACCTTGCTGGACATTGGTGCACAAGTCACTTTGGAAGATGCTCAAGTTTTCATAAAACCTCATCTCACCTAACATAGAAAACATCTATATAAAACACTGGCATTTGTATTGATATTTATTGGCCTTATAATTCCATTTAAAAACAACAGCCTTGGGCTGGAGAGATGGCTCTGTGGTCAAGGTGCTTGCCTGCAAAGCTTAATGACCCTGGTTCAATTCCCCAGTGCCCATGTAAAGCCAGATGCACAAAGAAGCCCATGCACTGGAGTTTGTTTGCAGCAATGGGAGTCCCTGGAGCACCCATTCTCTCTGTCTGTCTCCCATCTCTCTCTTCTTACAAAGAAATATATTAATATATTTTTCCAATACAGTCTTTAAAAAATAGCCTTAAGAACTTTTAAATAAAGTGTACCTGCAATAAATATCATAGAAATAAAATAAATGGGTCACACACTTAGTGTATATTCTGCAGTACAGTACAGTAAAGGAGAGACAATGTCTGTATTGCTGAGGGTATAGCAAAGCTCACCACAGGGTTTCTTTTGCAATGTGTCAACTGCTGCTGGCTCTGTACTCTAAATACCCTTCAGAAGGTCAGGATTGCATTTGCAAGCCTCCCCTTTCATGGTAATCTAAAGCATGTTTCTTCCAGTTCTCCCCTTCCCTGGTGCGATGACATTCAACCCAGGGAGCATATTTCCAGGAGAAAGAGACATCTGTAGCTCCGCCACTAGCCAGGCGTCACCTCAACATTCCTTTCTACCTACCAAACAATTTTTGAAAAAGGAATCCATTTAATCCCTTTTTAATGTGACCCAATATGTTTTTACAAATGGGAGATTTTCTCAAATGTGGCATTCATAGCCGTCTGCATGGTTTATGTGGCATGAGTAAATCAAATAGGGAACCAGGCCATTTTGACAGTCTGATTTAACTGGACTATTTTAATGCACCATGAACAACAAGAGCAAATACAGACAGGGCAACCAAGGAATTTCTAAACTTGCCCAATTGAACCACAAGTTTACTCACACAGACGACCTCAAAAAAAAAAAAAAAAAAAAAAAAAAAAAAACCTCTTAGTTTCATTATATTCTATGCTTTTCGATATTTCATTAGAGATTTTTAAGGATAAGAATTACCTTGCTTTCTACAGAAAGAAATAATACTGGTTGGCGTGTGCCTGCATGACTGGGATCATCTCTCCAACTCTAAGTCACTACATCATCTATCCAAAACTCCACAAAGCATGTTTGGGCCGATACTAGACATAATTGCTTGGTTAATTCATAGGAAGCTGTCTTCTCTGAACTTAATTAGAGATGGTCTATACTATTGATTTTCCATGTAAGCAGAAGAAGCAAATGGGCCAGTTGTTTTTTTATGTAGGATAATTAGCTGAGGATCTGTTTAGTCAAACAAAAGCCATAAAGAAACTTGTTTTGACCAGACTACTCCACTCCACAAAAGTATGTTCAACTTCCACCCAAATCCTATAATTTGGTGACTTTGTATTTCTTTGTGTTGCCAAGACTTAATCCTCTGAAGATGTATTGTGGTCCAGATAGCCAAGAAAATACTCCACTCGAGAAGTCATTCAGCAATATTCCAGCTACTTAAGAGATAAGAGAAATTTTCTCACTTTCCAGTAAGTTCTCCAGCTTCCTCTTTATGCAAAGGGAGGAATTGGTGACTGAAATCAGAACTGTTCACTGCCTGTTCAACTACCTAGACATCTGTAAGATATGCTATGATGAGGAGACAAACTTCTTTTTCCTAACTCCATAAGCCAGAATAAAATAAGGAAACATTAGACAGAAAAAAAACTTAAAATTACATATAGATTAACAAGAAGTTACCTTACCAAAGAAGAAAAAGGTAAACCTATTCCACAAAATACTTTATGTAAAACACGTCTTTGTCTCTGATATGTTAGGTATTAGCCTCAAGGAAGCAGGAATCTCAGGTATTCTTAAAATATTGTCCAAGAACCCACAACTTTATATGCAAACAATTACATGATGATGTCATTGACCAAACAGTAGTTTGAAACTTTTTGCATCAACTAAGTAAATGTCTTAGATTACTATGACAATTCTGCTTTAGACAGTACAATGCATTTTTCCTGTTCCACAAGTTCCCCTTGCTAGGTGCGGTGGCACATGCCTTTAATCCCAGCACTCATAAGGCATAGTGAATGCATAGTGAATACCAGGTCAGCCTGGGCTACAGCAAAACCCTACCTTGAAAAACAAAAAAAGGGCTGCAGAGATGGCTAGCACCTGCCTGCCAAGCCTAAGAATGCCTGTTTGATTCTCCAGGTCCCACATTTAGTCAGATGCAAGTGACGCAAACATGCAATGCTGCACTTGCCCACAAGGTGGCAGATGCATCCGGAATTCGTTCACAGCAGCTGAGAGGCTGCTGGCATGCCCATTCTCTGTCCCTTGGCCTCTTCCTCGCTATCTCTCTCTCTCCCTCTCTCTCTCTCTCTCTCTCTGTTTTTCTCTCTGTCTCACTCTCAAAAAAAGTTCCCCATGTGCTTCTATTCCCTCAGAGGTTTTTTTTTTTTTTTTTTTGAGAGAGAGAGAGAGAGAGAAAGAGAGAATGGATGCACCAGGGCCTCTAGCTACTGCAAACAAACTCCAAATGCATGTGCCACCTTGTGCATCTGGTTTATGTGGGACATGGAGAATTGAACCTAGGTCCTTAGGCTTTGCAAGCAAGCACCTTAACCACCAAGCCATCTCTCCAGGCCTCCCTCACAGTTTTAATGACTACATTCTGCTTTAGCTCTATTACTTTGCAAATATGAATGGGCACATCACTTATATTGCTTTCAGTTCAGAGCCTAAACCCAAAGTACTCAAGTTTGAATACTATCGCAGATCTTTAACACCTATTGTAACTTACTTAAGGCATATTTTAATGTCTCTAAGCTCCAGTTTCCCTATTGTCAAATGGGGATAATCATAGGATATATATATATATATATATATATATATATATATATATATATATATATATGTTTTTCAAGGTGGGGAGAGAGAGAGAGAGAGAATGAATGAGAATGAGAATGAATAGGTTCACCTGGGCCTCCAGACATGTTCCAGTTTGTGCACCTGGATTTATGTGGATACTGGGGAACTGAACTCAGGTCATTAGGCTTTGCAAGCAAGTGCCTTAACCACTAAGTAATCTTTCCAGTCCCACTCATAGTATTTTTTAGTAAGGCTATCATGAAGATTAAGTAAAATAATGCTTTAAAAGAATATGAAATACAGGGATCATGGCTGTGATAGTAAATCTTGATTTGATTGAGAAATGCCTGAGAGAGGGGTTAGTAAAATGCAGCTATGAGTGCGCATTTCCAGAGGTGACTACGTCATAAGGGCTGAGACCTAAGGAATACTTTTATCCATTGATGGATTCAAAATTTGAACAGACTTTTGGGAGCAGGTAGACCTGTGGAATGTGGGACCTGGTTGGTGGAAGTGGGTCACTGAGGGGTTTCCCTGGGGCTGTCTTCCCTTGACCCCTTCTCCTTGTGCTTTGTTTTGCTTCCTGTCTACCATTATGTGATTGCTCCACCACCCCCTCCCAGCTATAATGACAGAAATCTCTGAAACCATGAGTAAAATGCACATTTCTCCCTTTAAGTCATTGAACTCAGGAATTCTATCAATTGTGAGAAAGTTGATTAACCCAATAATAAATGCAAAAGAAATTTCGTGACTCTAAGTGAAAACACATGTTTCTATAAAGTCAAATTTATGGTCTCAAGGTGGCTACATTCTCACTGGATAGGCAACAGATTATACAACCCAGGTAATGAAAAGAATTAGGCAGGAAAATGAAATAGGATGAAAATGTTGGAGTGACAGAGCTCTATGGAAGGTATAGTAGATAGACATATAGACATGTATGTACCACAGGGTGAAGTGTTCAGAGACCTGAGTTAGGCAGCTATCTGGCATGCCTACATGATTGAATGACAGAAAGAAACACATATGTCCACCCCCAAGGAAATGGTCTTAGGAAAGAGCCAGGAGGCCTGTGAGGGAAGAGTTGGATGAGAAAAGGATCAGCTTAGAGGTGTCAGCTAGACTTTATAGGCCACAGCAAAGATATTTTGTTTTATACAAATCTTATAAAGATAATAATTTTAAGAAAGTGCAGGTAGAGCCTGTCTGATTTGTTCTGAAGAATTCCTCTGCTGACTTCCTTAAGCTTCTCCTAAGAACTAACCACACCCAACCCTGCTTAGCTGCAAACAAACTCCACATGCATGCACCGCCTTGTGCATCTGGCTTACATGGATACTAGGAAATCAAGCCTGGGTCCTTAGGCTTCACAGCCGTCTCTGCAGCCCCACACTGACATTGTAAAATGATGTCTGTCTATGATTTTAGTTTTTTCCTCACAGTTTTCCATGTTATCATCACTACTTAATCTATCAGTAGATTGACTAGGATGTAACTGGGAATGAATTCTAAAACTGTACATGGAGAATTACAGGCTCTTTAATAAAAGAGCTCCAAATTCATAACTGTTTATTTCCTTGATCTACTAAAATAAAAATATTTATTAAAATAATTTACATGCTCTCCTCTCACCACTCTCCTTTGTCCCCGTGCCCACCTCCGTCCACAGAAATCCCTCTTCTTTCCTACTTTTCCCTCTTATATCTTGATGTTTTGATTTTTACCCTGACCCATCATCCACAACAACCTGTTGATAGGCCCACTATTATGCAGGCTTTGTGCAGGCAACAACAGCCACCGTGAGGTCATGAATACAACGACCAGACCACTTCATGTGTGGGAGACAGGCTCCAAAGCACTTCTCCCCATCCTTTGGCTCTTACATTCCTTCAAACACCTCTTTGTCTATAATCCCTTAGCCATTGAAAAGTGTGATAGAGATGTCTCCTTAGGTGCTGAACTGCCACTTCTTAGCACTCTGACCAATTTTGCATTTTTAAAAATTTTTTTGTTTATTTTTATTTATTTATTTGAGAGTGACAGGCAGAGAGAGAGAGAGAGAGAGAGAGAGAGAGAGAATGGGTGCACCAGGGCCTCCAGCCACTGCAAACGAACTCCGGATGCATGCATCACCTCATGCATCTGGCTTACGTGAGAACTGGGGAATGGAACCTCGAACCGGTGTCCTTAGGCTTCATAGGCAAGGGCTTAACTGCTAAGCCATCTCTCCAGCCCCCAATTTTGTATTTTACCACCATCTGAAAAGACAACCTTCTCTAACCAGAAGTGAGAACAGAACTAATATTTAGGCCTAAACATATGTATTTAGAGGGCAATTTGATGGGCATAAAATTTATCCATGTAGCCAAACAATAATTGTAACTTCCCCCCTATGGCCTGTGACCTTCTCAGCCACAGGCTTTTGACTAAGTTTTCAGTATTGTGCATGAATTCCCTCCTGTAGAGTGGGTCGGGATTGGAGAGTAGCTGGTTAAAACCACAACAGACTAACACTATTTCATTCGTGTGTGCATCTTGCCTATGTGGCCAGCTGAATATCTTTCAGGGTGCACTGAAGGTTAGAATTGCCAATAACTTTTCTCCCCCACCAGGCTGAGCAACACTTTTCAGTACTCTGACGACTATTCAGCAGGGAAGAGGCTTCCCAGTTCGGTTCTAGCTTTCTTTGGTTTCTCAATGTCCTTCAATCAAGGCATTTGGAATCATAACTGCTTTTAACATTTAAACTTACTTATTTTCTCCTATCATTTTTTTGCGAATGGTGCTGGGAATTGAACTTAAGGCTTAACACATGTTAAGTCAAGCAGTTTGCCACTAAAGCATACACAAAGCCAAAGAATTTATTTATTTATTTATTTGCACTTGTGTGCGTTGGGAAAAGGGTGTCCACCAGCACCTCTTTCTGCTGCAAACAATAGCTTGACCATCTTCTCTCTGCCTCCTAGAATTTCCTTCTTTCTTTGTTTTTGTTTGTTTGTTTTTTCTTTTAATTTTTATTTATTTATTTGCAAGCAGAGAGATAGAAAGATAGAAGAGAGGCAGACACAGAGAGAGAATGGGCATGCTAGGGCCTCTAACCACTGCAAACGAACTCCAGATGCATGTGTCCCTCGTGCATCTGGCTTATGTGGATCCCAGAGAATTGAACTGGGATCCTTTGGCTTCGCAGGCAAATGCCTTAACCACGAAGCCATTTCTCCAGCCCTTTTTTTGGTTTTTTGAGGTAGGGTCTCACTCTAGCTCAGGCTGACCTGGAATTCATTATGTAGTCTCAGTGTGGCCTCTAAACTCATGGCAATCCTCCTACGTCTTCCTCCCGAGTGCTGGGATTAAAGGCATGTACCAATACACCTGGCTAGAATTTAATTATTTAGAATTTAATTCATAATTGTACACTGTATTTTTTACCTGGCATGAGAGCAGGAGTGAAGAAACCAATTAACCATACCAGTTATGTGATCATATGCACATTTCTTATCCATTTGACCTTGACTCCCTCATCTACAAAAGAACTACGCAGACAAAAATAAGTTTTCTTTCCCTATGTTATATCTAGATAGGTTGTAAACATTCAACTTTATGTACATTTAGTATTACCCATTTACATTTGTCTTTGTTCACTCTATGCTGCTATAACAAAGTATCTGAGGCCAAGTCATTTATAAAGAACAGAAAATTATAAAGACCAAGATCAAGAGAACCACATCTGCTGAGTGACTTCCAGTTAAATCATCCCAGTTTAGAAGACAGAAGAGCAGGGAAGTACATTGGTGAGGGAGAGGTGGAGGTGGGGCAGGATTCATCCCTTTATCCAGACCCCACTCCTGTGAAAACTAACTCACAGCAAGGGTCTTAATTCATTGAAGCAGAGTCCTCATGAGGCAAATAACCAAAAAAAAAAAAAAAAAAAAAGGGAGTAACCAGTTGTAAGTATAAAACCAAACAAGGGCCCGGCGTGGTGGCGCACGCCTTTAATCCCAGCACTCGGGAGGCAGAGGTAGGAGGATCGCCGAGAGTTCGAGGCCACCCTGAGACTACATAGTGAATTCCAGGTCAGCCTGGACCAGAGTGAGACCCTACCTTGAAAAACAAACAAACAAACCAACAAAAAAAAGAAAACCAAGGAAAACACCATTGTCTTAAAACGTGGAAAAGGTTGAACTCCCAGGACATCAGTTACCCCTGTCTTACATCTGAGCTTCACTAGGTCTACTCAGCAGTTCTTTTGGCTTGTAGTTTCATGCTGGCGGCTTTTCCAGGTTGGAGTTGCATGCTAGTGGCTCTACAGTTCCTGGTTTCTGGGGCTGTCCTACTTCTGTGGCCTTGCTAGATATGACCCTAGTGGGAGCACTCTGCAGGAGCTCTGCCTCTACAAATCTCGCCTTGGTCCCTTAGCCTGTGAACAACATCTTTTGAAATTTACGTGGACGATACTATCAACCTACAGCTATTTTGTAATGGATGTCAGCAGAAGTTTTTGGCTTGTACTTTGTGGAGGAACAGGACAGGCCCTACCAGTGTCTATTTGTGTCATGACTCAGAAGCGCTGTCTTACATCTCAGGCACAGTGAGTAGGTTGCACAGTGCAGCAGATACTAAGTTCCCATCTGAATCTCTCTAGGAAGCTTGTCCTCAAGTTTCTAGCTTGCCTTGGAGATCTCTGAAATGCCTTTGAGGTTATTCTCCCATTGTCTTGTTGAAAAGAACCTGACTTCCTCTTAGCTATATTAATTTCTTTAGCTAGTGGTCACTAGACCTGGGACTGTCTCCAGAACACATACTTTTACTCTTTTCTTATGGCCAGGATGAGAGTTTTCCTAATCTTTCCTTTCTGCTTCCATTTTAATTACAAATTCTATCTTGAAAATTTCTTTCTTCTCTCATTTCACCATGACTAGCCAAAAGAAATAGGGGCAGGTGAGAAGGGACATAAGATTATAAACTGATGGGACTATGAACAAACTTTAATATAGTTATGTATTAAAGTTCTCAATTTTTTAAAGAATGAAACCTTAGAAGTACCTTAAATGCTTTCCTGCTAAGATGTTTCTTCTACGCGATATCTGACCTCATTGCTCTTAAGATTTGACTCCCACAAAGGCCTTGGATAGACACATTTCTGCCAAGATTTTTGTAGCTGCATAACAAGGATGGCCTTTACTCCACTTTCCCATAACTCATTCTCTGCTTCCTTCTAAGCCCTCGCCAAGTTGCCAATACTGTCCATATCACTACCAGCATTCTGATCATCAGAACTGAAGTAATTTCTGACAAGGAATTAGGTTCCTTCCCATTACTCTTATATTCTGAATGTTTTCCAGAACTGTCCTTAATGCCACATCCATGGTGATCCTGTTCTTTTTCTAGCCAGCTCCTCTCAGGTCTTTCAGTCTGTACCCATTAACCCATTCCAAAGCCACCTCCACATTTTCAAGTACTTATTATAGCAACAACCTCATTTCTTTCTTTCTTTCTTTCTTTCTTTCTTTCTTTCTTTCTTTCTTTCTTTCTTGTTTATTGACAACTTCTTTAACTGAAGACAATATCCCATGATATTTCCCTCCCTCCCCCCACTCTTCCCTTTGAAACTTCACTCTCCATCATATCCCCTCCCCCTCTCAATCAGGCTCTCTTTTCAGTTTGATGTCATGATCTTTTCCTCCTATTATGATGGTCTTGTGTAGGTAGTGTCAGGCACTGTGAGGTCATGGATATCCAGGCCATCTTGTGTCTGGAGGAGCATGCTGTAAGGAGTCCTACTCTTCCTTTGGCTCTTACATTCTTTCCGCCCCCTCTTCTGCAATGGACCCTGAGCCTTGGAAGGTAACAACCTCATTTCTTAGCATCAATTATCTGTTTCATTTATCTATTTACTATTTATTTATGTATGTGTTTATATGTGTGCCTTTGTGCATGTGATATGTATGTATAGACACACTTTTGTCATGGCCCATGTGTGGAGGTGGGAGGACAAACAACCTCAGGGTGTTCTCCTCTATTGCTACCCTTTTGAAACAGTCTCTCCTGCTGCAAATGCTGCTGCATGTGAGTTTCCAGATCTCCCTGGCTCTGCCTCCCATTGCTATAGGAATGTTGGGGTCACCAACATACGCACCACTTCGCATCTGGCTTAATGTTGAGGTGGAAGCTGGAAGAAGATTGAACTCAGTTGGCAGGCTTACAAGCCAGCACCTTAAACCATGCGCCATCTCCCAGGTGAATTTTCTGTTTTAATCAATTTTATCTTTACTACCACATAATATTTAAAACTGGGTGATTTACAAAATACAGTGATTCACTTCTAATATTTCTGTAGGTTGTTAAGTCCAAAGTCATAGAGCACACATCTGCAAAGAGCCAAGCATCCTTTCATAAGGAACCCACTCTTATGATAACTAACCCATTCCCAAAATAAGGACATTAAATCTATTCATGAATGCTATTAATGGTGTCACCTTATAGTACTCTTAATTCCCAAGAAATTAACATTCTAGCACATGAACTTTGGGGGACATAGTCAAACCACTGTACCCAGTCTTTCCATTCAGTCTGGTTTTCTAATGTGTCCTTTAACTTGTTATTAAATTTTATACATGATCTTTTCCTTTTTTCCTCCATCCTTCCTTCTCTCCACTTTTCCTTCTTTCCTCCTACCTTCCTTCTTTTCTTTGTAGTGGAGGGGCATGCCGTTTTAGATGGGATCTCTCCCCTATGTAGCCCAAGCTGGACTTGAACTCACATTGCTTCTGTTTCAGGCTCTCCAGTGCTAGGATTATAGGTGTAAGCCACCATGCCTGGATATATAGAGTCTTATTTCTTAAGTAGGACTTGACAAGCTCCATACATAAAAAGTAAAAACAATTTTAATTAGTATTATTTCCTTACTGTTTTTTTCTTACATTCCCCTAAAATTAGCTTTCCCGATTGCCCTACATAAAACATATTGCTTGTAAATTCTCAATGGAAACCTGCATGTTGAACGAGTCCTTGGGAAATGATGTAATGACATTATATCATCGAGTAAACAAATTTTCCTGAACTTAGAAATGTCTTTATATGCTGTCTAATAAACCAAAAAGTGATCCTTATTTTGTAAGAAAAAGTTCAAGAGCTTGTATTTGCAAAGTTAAACCATATTTTAAGTACTTACACTATAAACACATATTAAACATATAAATAATGTGTCTTCAAATCTTGTGCCTGGAAAAATTCTCACTGCCGAATCTCTTCTCCTGGAAAGCTGGTCTTAATTTGCATTGAATTTCAATGACTTCCTTAAGCAAACACCTGGAGGTCCTCCAGTGTAATGAAAATGTGTGTCCACAGACACAATTCTGCAAACACAGTGTGCTCTTTGGCAATTTTAGAAAGGTTGAAGGTGGCTATTGTCCAGACATCAAGCAGTTCACACTGCTATTCCCAGACAGAAAGAACTAGCAAAGTACAGCATGCCTTTGCTGGAGAAAAAGAACTGGGCCCAGATACTGCTAAAACTGGGTGTCTTGTGGTAGAATAGTTCCATTGTGGTGATACTCATAGTCTTAATTTGGGAGGTTCCTAAAGTCTGGTTTGGGACTTCTGACAAGTACCCACATCCTGAAATATCTCTCCAGAGCTCCTTTGGTAGTCTAGCTCCTAGACTGTGTCCAGAATGGAGAAAAATACATAGTCATCTGCCTTTATGTTTCCCGTCCATATTCTTGGACTATTGATCTAAAGATACCTCAATTTCCCTCTTACGTTTGGATACATTCACAACAACCAAAGCCACAGTTTGCCCAAAGAAATGTTATCATTGGTAGTAGGTTTAGAAAAGAAAAATTTAAATAGGTTAGCTGCTTAACAACAACAAGTAGAGGAAATGAAGCAGTGCTCACTCCATGTCTGGAAGATTTTAAATGAGGTAGAACAACAGGATAAAAACCTAAGTCTGGAGAAAAGGAAATGAATATAATCGACTAGATTCCAGATGGCATTTCTTCACTAGAGCAGGCCATATCCCATGGCGCTACTGAAGGGAGTTCTATCAAATTCTGCAAATAATCTGTTGGAAATGAAGCTGTACAACATTACAACATGAACATTTGAGTAGGTTTGGACAGATGAGGTAGAGCAAGTTACAAGGTAGAAGTAAGAAAGTCCAATGTGAAAACAACCTTCAAGACAAACCATGGGCTGGGCATGTGTCTGCCTGGAATGCTGAGAGGCCAAGCTTGATTGCAGCATCACAGGGGAGGGAGCAGAAGACAGCTCGAAAAAGGGATGGGGCAAGGATAACACACCATCTGTAAAAAAGGATAATTGCATGTTTACAGAGATGGGTAATAAATTTGTTTTGCCAGAGCATAAGACAATGTTTGAAGAAATAATGTCTCTAAAAGAACAGTGTAGTTAAATAGATCAAACAATGTAGAATTTATAGATGTTTTCCTGCACACTGTAAGATCCCAATTTACTTTGAGGCTTTCAAAACTTCAACATTATTTTTGTATTTGAAAGGGTGTACTGAGTACAAAAAAAAGATTGTAAATTAATTACCTAAAGAGGGATTATAATTTTGGAAGGAGGAGATAAACATCACTCTAGCCTGTTTCTGATATGTCCATCAAGGCACCTGGCTACAAAGACCTTCCCCAGAACTATTTACATAAGGTAAAGAAAAGAAAATCTTAATTTTTAAAAAATTTGAGAAAAGCCTATTTTGAAAATTATTTTATAAAATTGTCAACATTTTGATTGTTTTCTCTTGTCAGTATTTTAATTCACCACACAACTATTTTAAATCAAATTTAAGCAACCTATATACTATGTGTTCTTGGGATGAAGCTATTAATAAGAAATATAGGCCAGCCATGGTAGCACACACCTTTAATGTCAGCACACGGGGGATAGTGGTAGGAGAATTGTTCTGAGTTCAAGGCCACCCTAAGATTACATAGTGAATTCCAGGTCAACTTGGGATAGAGAAAGGCCCTACCTGGAATAAAAAAAAAAAAAAGAAAAGAAAAGAAAAGAAAAGAAATGAAATGAAGTGAATGTATAAACTATAACATTTTCTGTATAGTTCAAAGATATTTTATTTTTGGATTTCGTTATCTTAAAATAGGGAATTAACTTTCAATTTATTGAAATTTAGTTAATGTTTTCAATATCAATCTTACAATTAACAAAGAATCTTTGTAAAATAAATGAATTTCTTCAGAAAGCAATAGGTTATATGAAGTTAAGTGATAGAGGAAGTTTAATTTCAACCAATGATATAAGCATAGGGACTTTACAAAAATTTCAATTGTGAGGGAGAATTGGCTTGAAGGAGAAATGTAATTAAATGGCCAACTCAAAATATCACATGTACTCTTATAGATTGATAATCTTTAAATGCCCAAGTTGGTTATATTCTAGAATACATTTAAATTGTTAATATCATGAAACTTACATTTAGAATGATGAAATGGGCTTTATAATATTGCTTCTTAAAATGAATTTTTACAATAAATATTCAGTGCTTAATAATGTTATAAGTTAGAAAAAAGAAAAATATATGAGGGGAATGATAAAAACAATGACTGTTCTGGTGAGAATTATACATGATATACTTTGGGTAATAAAGTAAGTTAGTCTTAATTAGTTCTAGCATCCCCTTGTACTTTAGAATGAACAGCTGGCTAATTTAATACTTTCTGTTGTAATTCATTTGCCTCTTAGTTATAAATCTCACTTGTCTGTTGTCATTTAAAAGTATGGAAATATTTAATTCCTAATTTAAATATAACAGAAGATTGTCCAAATATTTCCTTCCTTAAGAAACAAAAACTGTGTTTAGGATGTGGCTTCTTAGGTGATTGGCACTCTCAAATTTGATTAGCATTTTAGATTTCTCTGTGGGCTGGGCTAAAGAAAACAGAACTGGGCAAAAGTAATTTCATTTTGATTTTGAAATTCTAGTTCCAAAATTATGCTTTCATTTTATTTTGCCATCTTTGTTGTGACATAAAGTAAAGACAAGTGGTCTATGCATGTTTTCCCCATTTCCTTGCCAAAGCCAGCCCTTTAGTAATGTCAGTCCCTCTCTTTCCTTTACTTTTTAGGTCTCCATTGCAATTCAGACAACTTCAGCACTGAATTCATGAAGGATAAAGGCCTGAATATTAAGAACCCTCACAAAATATTTGTAACATATCAATCATGATTATTTGGAAAGAAACAGGAAATATATAGAAGTAGAGAGCAGTTTAGCTGGATCTGCACTGAAAGTATTTGGCTGTACTCTAACCAGTTCAAGTTACTATGGAGAGACTTCAAGGAGCATAGCTTATTAGAAAGTACATAGCTTCCCCTAGAATTTGAAAATTTGTAAGACAAAATTAAACTCTTTCTTCCCATAAGCTGCTTCTGGTTGGGTGTTTGTCCCATCAAAGAGAAGGTAATTGCAACATAAATTCATGAAAGGTAAATATAACTTATAAATTATACAAAAAATTCATGATAGCTGGGCGTGGTGGTGCATGGCTTTAATCCAGCACTCAGGACGCTTGCCATGAGTTTGAGGTCACCCTGAGAGTATGTAGTGAATTCCAGGTCAGTCTGAGCTAGAGTGAGACCCTACTTCGAAAAACCAAAAAAAATAAAAATAAAAAAAAATTCATGACCAGCTTGGCAACGAAATAATGTACTCTTTCCATCAAACTCCTACTTTATTGGATTATCTAATCAACTGACCGGAGATGTAACTCTGATTTTTTCCCCCTCTTATTCTGTCTAATGATCCAGGAAAGCTGGTTTCTCTCCCAATTCATGTTTAAAAGAACAACCTAAGATTACTGGGGTAGATTTTGAGTAGACCCATGTTTGTCCCTTCTTAACATAGTGTGAATTTGTCATATGCCCTGTCCCATCTTCTTAGCTGTGAAAATTAAATGTCTTCTCGGAGTTAACTTCAGTATTTATCAATGAAATATTGGAACATATTTTAAAATGACTCTTGGAAGATCCAGAGACAGGACTTCAGCAGAAGAGAAGGTAGTGAAAAGTCTATAACTATCAAGAAGTGAAGGAAGATAAACGAGTGAGGATCAGATAAAAGAACATAAAGTAGAACTCAATAAATATGAGGCAATAGAAATATGTCTGTGTTGATGTTCCCTATGGAAAAGCAGGTCAGACAACTGAGTCTATTAAATCATAATTTATTCAATATTTTGCTTACTAAGGAAGTTAAGAAAGGATTTTTATGTCAAATACTCACCCTCTTCCAAAATCCTTTCTAATCATGTTTTGAACCCCTGATTTCAATGAAATGTTCCTTCTATCCAAACACACTGCTACCACTGCCTTACAATTCTGTTTTCTTCCTTTACCACTTCCTCACTCCTGCCTCCTCCCCTACACCAAGTGAACGGAAGTCCCTCCTGTTTCTGTTATGAACCACTTTACCTCACAATCCCTTCTCAAGACCCTCTGCCCTTTCTCCTCACTCAACTGGCAGTGAGAGTTTTGTCCCCAGCTCCATGCCTGAGCAAATGGATCTCAGTAGGAATATCCTATTCCCTTCTGCTGAGCAATCCACATTCCCCAGTGTCTAACAGGCCTTCTCCCCTTGTGTGTACCATCATTAAACATCAGCATCCACTGACCACTGAGAAAACAACAGTGCAAAATTACAAAGAATAGGGCTCAGTTAGTCTAGTACTTGCCAAATCAAACACAAGAACCTCAGTTTGAATCCCCAGCACCTTTGTAAAAGCTGAGCACAGTGGTATGTACCTGTGATCCTAGCACTGGGGTGGAAATAGGAGAACCTCTAGGGCCTGCCGGCTAATCTGGCCAAATCAGTGAGCTCTGACATAGAGCTCTGGCCTCCACATGTACACACATGCATGCACAGCCACATACATGTGCTCATGCATACAACACACACACCATACATGCATGCAAAAAGAAAGCGTTTAACTTCAAAATACTTACAGTTAACTGGGAATCACAATGAGCAGACTAGCAGAAAAGTAGAAAATCAGTAGAATGATTTAATTGATGATAGACTAATATGTTGGTATTTACTTTGTTTTTATATTTTGCAACTCTAACGTTTTTTAGCTATGTGGCATGATGTACGAGGCTGTTTACATTTGAATTCATGGTCAAACTTACTCTACAAATAGTTATGGCATTCTAGTTACATGACTGATCTTCTGCTAGAAACACAAGTGACACCCTTGCCTTCAACGAGACTATGGTTTGATTGGGATGTGAGATGAGCTACCAGTGGTTACAGGATAGTAAATACCTACAGTGTTCCAGGGAAGTAGGAGGCAGCGTGTAGGGCTATTGACACAACCAACCAATAACTTCAAATCAAGCTAGAGCTGACAGGAAACATAGGAAACACTTGCTTGATTAAAGACACAAATCTTATAATCTACATAATTTTTTTTCTTTTCTAAAACAAAAGCCATACATAGTGCTATCTATAAGGAAGAGTCAACATGGCAGTGCAATTAAAATTTTTATCAGGAAATATGTATTTGGAGAAGAAATTACTCCTAAAACCAGTACCATCATAGTGAATATTCATACTTTCAGCTTTAAATATTCTACTGACAACATTCCATGAGCAATGCCACATGTCATGATTGCTGACAGAGAGGACGTGTGTCATAGACCCATACCATCTGCTGAGCAGATCACTTCTGAATCAAGGCCAACTAGAAGGTAGTTGACTGAGAGATGGAAAATACCTTTCCAAAGGCATCATAAAGAGTTATACAAGTGTAATGATTTACCTTTATAGTTTCATAAGCAGATTATACTTCATGATTGCATAGCCACATTTTTGTGGAGACCCAGACAGAGCAAAATGTTTCTTGCTGAACAATGCCACATAGGAGCTCTGAAATTTATCTTCATCTGAGAATATGATTGGCTATACATTGAGCCAGACCTTCTATATAAGACAATTAGGAATACTTTGTACTTTCCATTTAAAAAGTATTAGTTTTGGGTGTGAAGAGATGGCTTTGAGGCTAAGGTGCTTGTCTACAAAGTCTAAAGACCCATGTTTGACTCTCCAGGTCCCATGTAAGCCAGACGTACAAGGTGATGCAAGCACACAAGGTCGCATATGCATACAAGGGGGCACATGTGTCTGGAATTCAATTACAGTGGCTAGAGGCCCTGGCATACCAATTCTCTCTCTCTCTCTCTTATAAAAAATATTTTAAAATTTTGTTTTCATCTATAAACTAAGGGATTTGTTGTTAATTTCAAAAATCATTAGAATTACTTTTAAAATTCCATAGATTGGCATAAGATTATTTTTTCCTGAAATATGTATATGTATGTATATCCATGAGATATAAAGAAAATGTCAAAAAACAACTTAAAGTAAAAAAAAAAACTCAAGAAAGATTTAAATAAGACTAGTACCACAAAACATGATTCAAACAGGAAAAAAATTAAACACCCATGTTCCCACCACCTAAATTATTCTACTAGCATTTTCTTGCCTATTCACTTATCTGTTTATCCATGATGAAGTGGTTTGATTCAGGTGTCCCCCCATAAACTTATGTGTTCTGAATGCTAGGTTTCCAGATGATAGAAATTTGGGAATTAACACTTCCTGGAGGCAGAGTACTGGTGGGGGTGGGCTTGTGGGTATTATAGCCAGTTTTCCCTTTTCAGTGTTTGGCACACTCTCCTGTTGCTGTTGTCTACCTGATGTTGCCCAGGAGGTGATGTCCCACCTCTGCTTGTGCCATTGTTTTCCCTGCCATTGTGGAGCTTCCCCCCTGAAGCCTATAAGCCAAAACAAACCCTTTTTTCCCCACAAGCTGCTCGTGGTCAGGTGATTTCTGCCAGCAATGTGAACCTGACTGCAAAATATTAGTTTTAGCATATATCATGTTTTTGACATAAAGTAAATCAGTGATATCTACATCCTCCTTTTAAATGCTTTAGCAATCATATTTAGGATTCAAGAATTTGTTTTGGTTTCTAAGCTTTGACAAATATACATATTAGTACAACCTGACATGCACGAAGACATCATAACCCTGAGAAGTTTCTCATTCCCCTTCACAGAGGATCTTCTTTTCCATTATCTCCCAAGGCAACAAATATTGTGATTTTTTTCTACTAGTTGTTTAACTTCATATAAATGGGAGGAACATAGTAGAGAGCTTCACGTAAGGAATCTGTCTCTAGGCACCATATCTTAAACCATCTATGCTAATGTGTGTATCAGTAGCTCCTACTTTATACTCCAAGGCAGTAATACACTGTATAAAAATAACATGTTTCAAGCCGGGCATGGTGGCACACGCCTTTAATCCCAGCACTTGGGAAGCAGAGGTAGGAGGATCGCTGTGAGTTCAAGGCCACCCTGAGACTGCATAGTTAATTCCAGGTCAGCCTGGGTCGGAGTGAGACCCTACCTCGAAAAACCAAAAAAAAAAAAAAAAAAAAGAATGTTTTAAAATGTATTATGCTATATCTCACTTGGGGTCATTTTAAAATTCTTATAATCATGCTGTAATAGTTTTTATAGATATACAATTTTATTTCATTTGGGCAAATAACTAGGATTTGAATTTAAGGGTCATATGGTGTTACTACCAATATGCTCCATTTTATAGTCATTAGTCTTCTTTAAAGGGCAGTGATACAATTTTATGTTATCATGAATATGTGAAAATCCTCCTTGCTCTATTTCGTTATCAACATTAGACAACCTTAGTCTTTTAGATTCCAGTTTGGTATCTATGCATGAAAATACTTTGAGGTCTTATTCTATGTTTCCCTGGGGGGTCAATAACATGAATGCTTTTTGGTGTGGATAGTGATCATTTTTGTATCCTGTGGGAGGGAATTTTTTTCCTCAAGTCTTTGCTGATTTTTATTCAATTATTTGATGTCTTAATAATGGACCATAGCAGTTTTATTATTTTTTTTAAGGTGGGGTTTCACTACAGCCCAGGCTGACCTGGAATTCACTATGTAATCTCAGGGTGGCCTCAAATTCACAGCAATCCTCCTACCTCTGCCACCTGAGTGCTGGGATCAAAGGCATGTGCCACCATGTCTGGCATAGCAGTTTTTAAATGAGACCTGAATATTAGTCTTTTTTTCCTCTTTCTTTCTTTCTTTCCCTCCCTTTGTTCCTTCCTTCCTTCCTCCCTCCCTTTCTTCTTTCTTTTTTTTCCTTGTATGTGCATAGTATGTGTGGTATATGCATGAGCACACACTCATGCAGTACCCTGTATGCTCTCAGCTTGAGCTGGAGGAGAATGTTGGATTCCCACCAGGTTTTTCTGGTGACTTGGTCCCATTAATTCTGAATTTTGATGTTCACAAGCTCCAGTGATTCTCTGGTCTCCCGTCCCCACAGGACTGAGGTTAAAGGCATGTGTGGCCATGCCAGCTATTTACAAGGATTCTGGGGATTTGAACTTGGCAGTCTCAAGTGCCATTAGATCCTCGTGCTTGTGCAGAAGAATACCTAGATGCTGAGCACTCTCCCCAGCCCCCGGTCTTTTTTTTCTTTACTGTTTTTAATTTTTTTTTAATTTATTTGAGAGAGAGAGATTGGAAGAGGCAGAGAGAAAGAGAATGGGTGCACCAGGGCCTCCAGCCACTGCAAATGAACTCCAGACACATGTGCCCCCTTGTGCGTCTGGTTTACATGGGTCCTGGGGAACTGAACTGGGGTCCTTAGGCTTCTCAGGCAAATGCCTTAACCACCAAGCAATTTCCCCAGCCCCTCTTTACTATGTTTTATTTGCTGCTTACAGTGTTCTCAGGTTTCTTCAATAATTATTTATTTTGCATAAAACAAAGAATATCATTTGGATGTGTATAAGTACATACATACATACATATATAATATATACATACATATTCAAATGTATCTCTGATCTGAAATACTTGTCATTCTGGTATGCCTAAAACTGATGTTACAATATTGGACCTACTATGAATGGTTCAACTTGAGATATTTTTCTAATTATAGTTTTCTTTTTTAATATTTTATTTTTATGTAATTATTTATTTGACAGAGAAAAGGGGAGAAAGAAAGAGAGAGAGAGAGAGAGAGAGAATGGGTGTGCCAGGGCCTTCAGCCACTACAAATGAACTCCATATGCATGCACCCCCTTGTGCATCTGGCTAATGTGGGTCCTGGGGAATCGAACCGGCGTCCTTTGGCTTTGCAGGCAAATGCCTTAACCACTAAGCCGTCCCTCCAGCCCTTTTTTTAATTTTCCTTAGTTGACAATTTTTATACTTGAGCATAATGCAATTTGATCATAATCTCTTTCCAGTGTCGTTTTGATTCCCCCTTGTACTCTTCCCTTCCACTGAATGCTTTCTTTCCAACTAGTCTCTATTCTATTTTGATGTCTTTTTTTTCTTTCATCTAACACGTTGACATGTTTATGAACTCAATATTGTGGAGGTCTTGCAGAAGCAATGACAGCCACCGAGAGGTCATGAAGCAATAGACATTACGTGGGAAGATATTGTCCCAAAGTGTTCCTCCCTATCCTCTGACACATTCTTTCTGTGCGCTGTTCTACAATGTTCTCTGAGCCTTGGAGGGCATAATAAAGATGTCTCATTTACTGACCTCCCACCATCATTTATTCTCACCTCTTCTATGAATTCTCAGTCTCTCCAGTATTCACAGTCATCTGCAAAGAGAAACTTCTCTAGCCAAAGGGGAGAACAGCACTAATCTATGGGCATAAAAATAATGATGCAGGATTCTGGGTCCAGGGAGGGATTCAGTTCTAGAAAGATGCAGGCCCATGTATCCCAATATTTGGGTCCTCATCTGAATTAGTGAGGCACTGAAAAACGACACCAAGAAGGGTAAATTATGAAATTGATACATTTATTTTTTTGGTGGTGTACACCTTTATTTATTTATTTTTATTTAACTTTTTATTGACCACTTCCTTAATTTTAGACAATATCCCATAGTACATCCCACCGTCCCCCACTTTCCCCTTTGAAACTCCATTGTCCATCATATCCCCTCCCCCTCTCAGTCTCTGTTTTCTTTTCTTTTTTTTTCTTTTTTTTTTTTTTTTTTTTTTTTTTTGGTTTTTCGAGGTAGGGTCTCACTCTGGCCCAAGCTGACCTGGAATTAACTATGTAGTCTCAGGGTGGCCTTGAAATCATGGCTATCCTCCTCTGCCTCCCGAATGCTGGGATTAAAGGCATGCACCACCATGCCCGGCCGTCTCTTTTCATTTTGATGTCATCATCTTTTCCTCCTATTATGAGAGCCTTGTGTAGGTAGTGTCAGAACTGCGAGGTCATGGATATCCAGGCCATTTTGTGTCTGGAGGAGCACGAGCACTATGTCATACCTTTCCTTTGGCTCTTATATTCTTTCTTTTACCTCTTTTGCAATGGACCCTGGGCTTTGGAAGGTGTGTTAGAGATGTTTCAGTGCTGAGCACTGCTTTGTCACTTCTCAGCACCATGGTACCTTCTGAGTCATCCCAAGGTCACCACCATCTGAAAAGAGAAGCTTCTCTAACCAAAAGTGAGAGTAGCATTTATATATGGGTATGGACATTAAGAGGAGTGCTTCCTGGGCAGTTTCGTGAACATAGTATATGTTATACCCCTAGGGTGCATGACTACCCCCATTGTAGGTTTTCATTATCAGGGATGTATTCCCTCCCATGGAGCGGGCCTCCAGTCCAATTATAGAATGGTTGGTATCCCGCATAACAGACATGCCACTATTGTACCTGTTGCTTCATTTGGCCTGGCTGGCCATATTTAAAGCTTGTAGTGTTCACTGTTGAGTATCTTCACTGCTGTTTTCTCTTTCTTTTCCTCCTTCCCCTCTCTCTCTCTCTCTCTCTCTCTCTCTCCCATTGAACTGCATGCAGCATAGCTTTTTCCAGCATTCTGTCAGCTTGTCCACATGGAGAAGGCTTCTAGCTCAGCTCCACCAGGATTTCTCAGTGATCTTGCATCCCATGTATGTGGAGTCTTCAGCAATAGGGTCTTACCATCTAGTACTGGTGGGAAACCCAGGGCCTCAGCAATGGCCTATAATAGTCTGGGGGGTATCTGTGATCTCCCTGGCCAACAACTCACTGGAAGATATCCCATCCCTGGCACTGAAAATTTTCTAATAACAATCTAGTGCTTCTGAGTGTTCCATTGTCCAGAAAATTAGATTTCCATATGACTTATTTATATCCTCTTAGATTTTGCTTAGCCCTCCCTCCATCTATCCTTTTCTCAGTCTCTTCCCCTGACCTCACTTAGGCCTTTTCACCCCCATTAATCTGTTCTTCTACTTACATACATACAGTACTATCCTATTAAGTCCCCTCTCCCCCTTTCTATTCCCTTTATATCCCCTTTCTAGTTTACTGGCTTCTGCTACTGAGTTTTATTTTTACTCACTTAGAAGTCCAATCATTTGTAGCTAGGATCCACATATGAGAGAGAACATGTGACATTTGGCTTTCTGGGCCTGGGTTACCTCACTAAGTATAATCCTCTCCAGATCTGTCCATTTCCCAGCAAATTTCATAACTTCATTTTTCTTTACCACTGAGTAGAACTCCATTGTGTAAATGTGCCACATCTTCATTATCCACTCATCAGTTGAGGGACATCTAGGCTGCTTCCTTTTCCTAGCTATTGTGAATAGAGCAGCAATAAACATGGATGAGCAAGTATCTCTAAGGTAGTTAGATGAGTCCTTAGGATATATGCCTAGGAGTGGTATAGCTAGGTCATATGGTAGATATATTTTTAGCTGTCTCAGGAACCTCCACACTGATTTCCACAATGGCTGGACTAGATTGCATTCTCAGCAACAGTGTAGAAGAGTTCCTCTTTTTCCACATCCTTGCTAGCATTTATAGTCATTTGTTTTCATGATGGTAGCCAATTTGACAGGAGCGAGATGGAATCTCAATGTGGTTTTAATCTGTATTTCCCTGATGGCTAAGGATCTAGAACCCTGTTTTAGATGTTTATATGACATCTGTATTTCTTCTTCTGAGACTGTCTATTTAGTTCCATAGCCCATTTTAATTGGGTTGTTTGATTTCTTATTATTTAATTTTTTGAGTTATTTGTATATCCTAGATATTAATCCTCTGTCAGAGTGACAGGTCAGCCCAGCAAAAAATAAACAGAGATGCTTCAGGATTAAATGAGGTCATAGAACAAATGGACCTAACAGATATATACAGGACCGTTCATCCCAATGCTGCACAATACACATTCTTTTCAGCAGCACATGAAACAGTCTCTAAAATAGACCATACATAAGGACACAAAGCAAATCTTAACAAATACTGGAAAATTGAAATAATTCCTTGCACTCTATCTGATCACAAGGGGATCAAACTAAAAATCAATAGCAAGAAAATCTATAGAGTATACACAAAATCATGGAAACTAGATAATACACTACTAAATGATGAATGGGTCAATGAAGAAATCAAGAAGGAAATCCAAAAATTCAGAGTCAAATGATAATGAGAACACAACATACCAAACCCTTTGGTACATTTCTTCATTAACTTGATTCTCTAATTTTGTCTCTGAAATATTTTGTAATTTTCCCATGTAGTAGTCTTTGAAAGTTTTAAAAAAATGTATTGCCATATTTTCTAATTGACAACTTCAATACTTACATACAAAAAACACATGATATTTCCCTCCCCTCCCCCAGCCCCCTTTAGAACTCCAATCTCCGTTATATCCCCTCCCTCTCTCCATTAGTCTCTTTTTTACTTTGATGTCATCATCTTTTTCTTCTATTAGGAGGGTCTTGCGAAGGTATTGCTAGGCACCGCAAGGTCATGAATATCGAGGCCAATTTCTGTCTAGACAGTTGCATTGTAAGGAGTCGTACCCTTCCTTTGGCTCTTACATTCTCTCCACCCCCTCTTCCGCAATGGGCTCTGAACCTTGGAGGGTGAGACAGAGATGTTTCAGTGCTGGGCACTCCTCCATTCCTTCTTCTCAGCACTATAATGCCTTTTGGGTCATCCCAGTGGTCCTCGCCATCTGAAAAGAGAAGCTTCTTTAACCAGAAGTGAGAGTAGCATTAATATGTGAATATGAACGTTAAATGTAGTGCTTTCAGGGCATCTTGGTGGGAATAATATACACATTTAGCCAGACAAGAACAGGCTTTATACTCCTAAGGCTCATGACCTCCCCTGCCATAGACTTTTGCTTAGTTTTTTCAGTACCAGGCATGTATTCCCTCCCGTAGAGAGGGCTTTCAGTCCAATTATGGTGCAGATGGTTACCCCAGCAGACATGCCACTATTGCACCTGTTCAGTCATTGGGCCTGTATGGCCAAACTTGAATGTTCCAGTGTCCACTGTTTTCACTGCTGATGACTTCTGTCTCCCATATGGCTGCATGCAGTGCAGCTTTTACCAGCTTTCACTTGGCTGGTCTACAGGGAGAAGGTTTTCTGTTCAGCACCAGCTTGCTTTCTCAGTGACCTTGCCTCTCAGGCAAGAGATGTCTTTAGCAATAGGGTCTTACTATCTGTTTCTCAAGGGAAACCAAGGGTCTTGGCAATAGCCTTTTCCCCACTTTCATCACTTGACAGGTCTACCCAGCAAAAAATAAACAGAGAGACATCTGCATTAAATGGTGTCATGGAACAAATGGACCTAACAGATATATACAGAACATTCCATCCAAAATGATACAGAATATACGTTTTTCTCAGCATCACATGGAACATTCTCTAAAATAGACCATATAATAGGACACAAATCAAATCTTAACAAATACAGGAAAATTGAAATAATACCTTGTACGGTATCTGACCACAATGCGATTAGACTGCAAATCAGCAACAAGAGAAACTACAGAGCATACAGAAATTCATGGAGACTAAACAGTACATTATTGAACAATGTATGGGTCATTGAAGAAATTAAAAAGGAAATCAAGAAATTCATAGAAATAAATGATGATGAGAATACAATATACCAAAACCTTTAGGACACAATGAAGACAGTCCTAAGAGGGAAATTTATGGCTCTAAGTGCCTATATTAAGAAATTAGAGAGTTCACAACTAAACAATTTATTGCTTCACCTTAAGGCCTTGGAAAGAGAAGAACAAGGCAAACCAAAAATCAGTAGATGGGAAGAAATAATAAAGGTTAGGGCAGAAATTAACGAAATGGAAACTAAAAAAACAATTTAAAAAATCAGCAAAACAAAGAGTTGGTTCTTTGAAAGGATAAACAAGATTGATAAACCCTTAACAAATCTGACCAAAAGAAAGAGAGAAGAGACAAAAATTAATAAAATTAGAGATGAAAAAGGCAACATCACAACAGATACCAAAGAAATTCAGAAAATCATATGGACATACTTTAAGAATATATATGCCTCTAAGTTTGAAAACCTGAAAGAAATGGATGATTTCCTTGATTCATATGACCTACCAAATTTAAATCAAGATGAGATAAACCATTTAAATAGACCTATAACAACTACAGAGATCCAAGCAGTTATAAATAGTCTCCCAACTAAAAAAAGCCCAGGCCCAGATGGATTCACTGCTGAATTTTACCAGACATTTCTGCAAGAACTAACACCAATGCTTCTCAAACTTTTCCATAAAATAGAAAAGGAAGGAATTCTACGAAAATCCTTCCATGAAGCCAGCACCACCCTGATACCCAAACCAGACAATGACAGATCAAAAAAAGAAAATTACAGACCAATCTCCCTCAAGAACATAGGTGCAAAAATTCTCAACAAAATACTGGAAAACAGAATACAAGAATATGTCAGAAAGATTATTCACCCTGACCAAGTAGCCTTTATCCCAGAGATGCAGGGATGGTTCAACATATGCAAATCCATAAATGTAATACATCACATAAATTGTCTGAAGGACAAAAATCACATGGTCATCTCAATAGATGCAGAAAAGGCATTTAACAAAATCCAACATCCCTTCATGGTAAAAGTCTTACAGAAACTGGGAATAGAAGGAACATATCTCAACATAATAAAACCTATTTATGACAAACCTATAGCCAACATAATACTAAATGGGGAAAAACTTGAAGCTTTTCCATTACATTCAGGAACAAGACAAGGGTGTCCACTTTCCCCACTTCTATTTAATATAGTACTGGAAGTCTTAGCCATAGCAATAAGGCAAGAGACACTCATAAAAGGGATACAAATCAGAAGGGAAGAGATCAAATTATCATTATTTGCAGACGATATGATTCTATACCTAACAGACCCTAAAGTCTCTACCAGCAAACTGTTAGAGCTGATAAACACTTTTAACAATGTAGCAGGATACAAAATAAACAGAAATCAGTAGCTTTTCTATACACTAAAAAAAGTATTGCCATATTTCTATAGATTCTGTAGGATTTTCATAGTAAATGATCATGTCATATGTTAAATAAAGCTACTAACACTGTTTTCTTTTTTTGTTTTTTTGAGGAAGGGTATCACTCTAGCCCAGGCAGACCTGTAATTGACTATATAGTATCAGCCTTAACCTCAAACTCACAGCCTCACAGTGATCCTCCTACCTCAACCTCGCAAGCGTTTAAAGTGATTAAAGTGATTAAAGGTGTGTGCCACCATACCCAACACCTGCTTCCTTTATTTTACCAGCCATGACCTCCATAATAATGTTGACTAGGGATGGGAGAAGTAAGATAGGACTTTTTTTATAAAGTATATAAAGAAGAATAAACTCAGAACAAAATATACTTCCTAAAAGACAACGTCAGATTATTGCTTTAAATACTTCCATGCAGTTTGAATAAATTAAAGAGAAAAATATCTGAAAGTATACAGTATGTGGGTCTGCTGTAGGTCTTCACCATTTCCTGGGGTCGTTGGCCACCTATGTCCCGGGCGAGGGAGGGAGGAGTTGGGGGAAAGCAGCAGGGTCCTGGAGCAGCGGGTGAGTGTGACCATGAAGATGATGGCCAATGAAACACCCAGGAGACCATCTGATGGACAGCACTCGTTTATTCAAAAATGGGGAAATTGAGATGGCACATACAAACTATATGGTGATCGGATGCAGTTTATGGGCTGTTATCTAAGTGGCAGAAGAAGTAGTAACTTCAAAGCTGTGGGGGGGGGAGTTGTGAGAGAAAATAAGGGAAATGGCAGAAGGCTGTGACTTCAAAGCTGTGGAGGTGAGAGAGATGGTGGAAAGGCTTGACTTCAGCCACATAAGAGTCTCTTGGGCAGCACCACAAAGTCAGGAACTGTGGGGGAGGGTAAAAGTCTGAATTATGGAGTGGTCAGAGCATTTTGGGGTCCAGGGTGAGGGCCTCACCAATTCTGCCCCCTCTGGGCGATGACAGGGCACACTACAAACCTACAATGTAGGGAAGGCCAGTCACCCTTGCCAGGAACTCCTAACCATAGGGCCAGCTGCAACCCCACAGCCCAAGGTCCCTGGCCATGTCCAACAGTTCAGGCCAGCCTCCTCATAGTCCCAGCCTGTTTTTAGCAATGCCCAACATACAGTAGTCAATGTTTTTGATTCTTTTCACTTCTTCATTAGGATAAAGATTCTTTTCTTTTTCTTTCTTTTTTTTTTTTTTTTTTGCTATCATTTTCTACAGCCTAAAGACCTTTCTTAGCATTATTTATAGCTAGGTGGATTTACTGGTTATATTTTCTCTCACTTTTATCTGAATTGTCCTTCTTTTACCTCTATTCTTCAAGGTTATTTTCAATAGTTGTATAATTCTAAGGTAACAAGTTTTTTTCTTTTAAATGTTGCTATTTTAACAGTTTAAAGATGGTGTTATACTCCCATCCTTCCCTGTTGAGTTACTAGCTGAAAATGGCTACTGAAAGAGTGGGAGCCATTTGTTCAGGGGTGTAGCCACTGCTAAAGTGCACATGCTATGGTAAATAATCCCCCACTCATGCTCATGGAGCCAACCCTAATTAAACTCAGTGTGACACATACAGACACATACACACAAATGCACATGCATACACACACACACACACATTCCAGAAGGATTATTTGTAATTCATGTTGTGGAAAAAGGTTAGTTTTCTCATATATGAGTGTACAGAAATCAATACATACAAAACCATCAAACTAGCAGAAAAAAATTGACAAAGGATATGAACAGAGATCACAGAACAAGTAAATGTCTTGTTAAGATAAGATATATGATCTTATCAAAGAGATCCAAGTAATTATTTTGCCATCAGTTTAGCAGAACAAACTAGCAAACAAAAATCAGATGATTAGACCTTAGTAAATCCTTATGGTGGGACAATAATTAGCTGTAAAAAATATATATAACCAATATATAGATACAGCAAGATTGCTAAAACAATATAATGATAAAAAGGAAAGAGATAAGACAAATAAAGAAAAATGTGTTGTTATAGCATTTTTGGCCCCCATAGTTGTACATAAGATGTTAGTTATCATTTGAAGCAGTGTTTTTCTATATGCAATATTGTTTTTCTCCCTTGCCTTAAAAACACTCAGCACTGAAACATCTGTCACCACCTTCCAAGGCTCAGGGTCCATTGCAGAAGAGGGGACGGAAAGAATGTAAGAGCCAAAGGAAGAGTAGGACTCCTTACCACATGCTCCTCCAGACACAAAATGGCCTGGATATCCATGACCACACAGTGCCTGACACTACCTACATAAGACCATCATAATAGGAAGAAAAGATCATGACATCAAACTGAAAACAGAGACTGATTGAGAGGGGCAGGGGATATGATGGAAAGTGAAGTTTCAAAGAGTAAAGTGGGGGGAGGGAGGGAAATAACATGGGATATTGTCTACAATTAAGGAAGTTGTCAATAAAAAATAAAAATAATTTTAAAAACCGTGAGTTTTCAGCAATTTGAATATGACTCTCAAAAGTCAACTTTTCCTTATGTTTTACTATCCTGTCTGTCATTGGCTAAAATTGTTGATCACTAAATTTTCAGATTAAATAAATAGTTTTATTTACCTATTTTCAAGTTGTATTGGCTCTTTTCTCTGTAATCTCAATCTTTTGTTATAGAAACATAGTGACTTTTAAAACTTTATATTTTACATTTTTCTTATATTTTATGTTTTTCTACCAGAATTCTCACTTGGTTTTGTTTTATGTTATCTATATTTTGCTGAGATTATAAAAGTATATTATAAGAAGATACCTCACTGAGAGTGAGTATATCATAAATCCCTTGTCTGGTAATTCCCCCATCTAGGTTACCTTGTAGATACTTTCTGAAATGGGATTACATTTCCTTTTTTTTTTTTTTTTTTTTTTAAATCAAGTAATTCTGAATTAAATCCTAAACATTTAAAGAAAAACCAACAGAAACTCACAGTTCTTTATGTCTCAAAAATGTAACCTTTCCCATGCAAATTGTTTTAGGATTAGTCAGAGATTTGGGCAGAATTAATACCTGGAATTTGCAGCTTACCATTCTAGCACTTTTCATGGGATTTCCTCTTTACCCTCCAGTAGAAGAGGTTGCTCCAAACTCTATCATTACATCATTCACACATCTGGAATTTCTGTTGGGGTTTCTATACAACATAGACCAAGGCCTCCCTTAGGTTAAGGCCATTGGAAGTAGGAGATTATGTATGAGCCAATTATTTCTTCAAGTGACAATTCTCCTCCAGAATCTGCCTGTCTTTGTCATTGCCCAGTGCATTCAGATAACTGGAGGAGGCTGTTATCTTTGTTGCTTTATATTTTGTTAGCAATGCAGGTTCAGAGTTCATAGCTGTCTTAGCAGGGAGAGTCAGTCTACTAAAAGCTCACTTGGTCACAGAAGCTGGACGTGGTTATCACTGCTTAAGAAATCTTAATAACTCAAATTCTGGGCTAAATAAAGGTTCAATGTATTGTCAAAATATCAAGAAAATAAATATGCATTTTGAATAACTATATTATCTATTGAACTGGACCTGCATTTACTTTCATAAACTTTGGGAAATTATACAACTTTCTTGTAACATTTCATTGTAATGGACTATTTTAAACATAGAAGGATTAAAGTTTTTGCAGTTTGACAAGTGCAAGCATTCAGAATATAGACCTAATCAATGAAACAGATCCAAAAGACCCAGAAAAAAACCTTTAGTTTTACCTAAGAGAAATTAAAGACCAAATAATTATGTGCTTTCAACATTAGTACACATGAGAATTATCCAGTATCCTGAGGTTGCACATCTAGTATGACTTACTGGATGGAGTTGTACAATCACGAGATTCTTGTGTAGTATACACAGGTTCATATACAAAGGAGACTGTGCCTACACAGTCTTGAGTCTTGTATTGAGACACACATTCTTAATTATCTTTATGGAAAAGCATGTCTTAGACTGCTTAGCATGATGTACATATCTTAAAAACACTTGTTCTTCCTTTCTTTCCTGCTTCTCTTTCTTCTTAGTAACCATTCAGAATTCAGGTGACCAAGAGAAACTATAACACTTACTCTTGAAGGGAATCATATTTCATTCCTACCCTTTTAAAATAATATCTTTCAATCATAGCTCCTTTTGCCCCTCCTTCTTCTGCTTTGATATTTTTGTTTTTCTCCCCCTTTACCACTCATAACAAAGTATTGATGGGCCCAATGTTGTGCAGACCTTGTGTAATAACAGTCACTGTAAAGTCATGAATGCAACCGCCATTTCATGTCTGGAAGAAAGAGAGTGTGTCACAGCATTCCTCCCCATCCTCTTACATTCTTTTCACCCCCTCTTCTACAATATTCCCTGTAACTCATCTTTTAATGGGGAGTATCAACCCAATTAGTGGTAGGGAAACTATTTGTAAAGTGATAAATAGTAAATATTTCATACTGCAGGGCAACATTTTGTGGAGTATTCGTTTGTTATTGTTAATTCCTTTTAAAACAGTTCATTAAAATGCAAAAGTTATTCTTAGTGTAACTGGCTACATGAAAACAGAGTCATGCTGTAGTTTGCTATCTCTGTGTATTAGACATCCTTACTGTGTGATGTGGTTAAAATCCAGATGGGATAATACATGTGAAAACACACTGTAAATCACAGTATAGATAGGTAAGCTATTATTATTATAGGAGTAATGGATGGCAGCACAATATCCAGAGGAAACTGAATGCGATTAACGTAAGTTTTGATAGGGTAATGAAAGAAAATTGTGGGTCTTGCCAGATGAATATTCTCTGAATAGTATCGTGATATCCCTGTGCTCACGCTCATCCCATGAGCAAGGTAAGGGGAGAAATTACCAATACGCATATTACTTAGCAATGTTTATCAAATGCCAGCCTTATTGCTGAGGAAATGGTTCAGTCTTGCCTCTCAAACATGAACATCTGAGTTTAAGCCCCAATATTTATATAAAACACCAAGTGTGTCAATGAGTGCCTGTAATCCCAGTTCTGGGGAGACAGAGACAGAAGTACATCTGGGACTTGCAGGCCAGCTTGTCTAGCTTAATTAGTGAGCTTCAAATTAAGGAGAGACACTTCCTCAAAAGGATGTGGAAGGTATAGCAGAGGAACAGCACTCAAGGTTTTTCTCTGGCCTTCACATGCATGCCCACATGCACACATACACCCACACATGTGTGCCAACACACCAACATGCATACAAGTACACACACAAATGAAAACATACACAAGCAAAACAGAAAAAAAAACTGTAGCCTTATCAAAATGAATAAGTTTACTTTAGGATTAGAGAAAAAAGTGCTAAAATCAACCATCTTAGCCAGGAGTATACTATAATTGCACTTTCTCACAATTTGACTTGAGCACACAACTTTCACCCAGTGAAATTCTTTTAGTTCATATTTTTCACTTTAATTTAGTCTTTCAACCAATAATCATAAATTGAAAAGTGAATGACCATTGTGACTCTCTATTGTTTCAATGGATATAAAAGAAAGAATTTTATCCAAATTTTAAACTCTTTTATTGGTTATGATATTTTCTAAAGGGAACAAACAAGTCAATTTCTTCACAAATCACGTCCTATGTAGTTCAAGTTGACACAGTATTGATAACAAAATTTATCCTCATTAAATTCATTTATCCTTTGAATTTAAAAGACTTATTTTTTAAATTACAACATATCATAGCCTGTATAGCAAGGGACTAAGAGATCTTGTGTACTAATGACTCATTCCAACAATTTGATCTCAGTGGATCCTATCCCCAGATGCCGGTGGGAGTTCATGGAGTTGTCATTTTGAGGAGCCCTGACAGCACACTGGCCAGTTTTGTAGGCGGGGAGAGCACCGTGGAGGTACAATTTCTCAATATCTCTTAGTCATGTTTCAATTTGGAAACAAATAATTAAATAACAAATATGTATCCCAGAGTAGTCCAGATAATCATATTAAATGCATTGGCTAATACTCTACCTTACTGTGCTGGAAAGAGGGAGGCAGTGAGTCAACTGATGAGAGACAGGAATACCAAAACTGTTACAGTGAAGCTAAGAGGAAAGGGGTGCAGAGGACTCCCAGCCTCAGCCACAGTCAGAATGTTATCACTGAAGCTAAGGGGAAAGCCAGGTGCGGGGGAGTGGCAGAGGACCCTCCGACTCAACCACAGTCAGAATGTCAGAATGCTGTCACCAGGCCCCTCAGTACAACAGCAACATTCAAATCAGAAGCACAGGCTGTAAAACATGTTTATGAGTCACACGACCTAGAAACACATCATAGGATGAGCCAATTTCTATGACATTTTAAATGACATTGGAAACCACTTTTCAAACATAAGATTCACAAATAACTAAACTGGGTTGGGTTGTTTGCTTTGCAAGAAAGACATAAAATTACTTAAAGTTGGGATTTCCTAAGGAGATGGAAACAAACCTTGGGCTCATATTTAATTTCTTTTTTTAAGATTTATTTTTATTTATGTATTAGAGACAGAGAGAGAGAGGGAGAGAGAGTGAGAATGGCTATGCCAGGGCCTCTATCCACTGCAAACGAACTCCAGATGCATGTGCCACTATGTGCATCTGGCTTATGTGGGACCTGGAGAATCGAACCTGGGTCCTTAGGCTCCACAGGCAAGCACCTTAACTGCTAAACCATCTCTCCAGCCCTCATATTTAATTTCTTCTCTGTCACTCATGACTATATTATACTATTGTTAAATCCAATATATTATACCTTGAGTGGTGACTATCATTTAACAATGTTTATTAAATATTTGCTATGAATGAGACACGTATCCAGCAACTAAAGACAGAAGAGCGAAAAAGTCTCTTTCTCTTGTGTAGCTTAAAATATGGGGTAGATGACTAACAGAAAAGTAAATACTTATGCACACACTCGAGTGGGTGGGTCTCTGAGGAATAGAGTAAAGGGAGAAGAACTGGAGACAGAAATTGGAGAAGGTGGTGGTGTTTTATCTAGGTGGATTAGGAAGGCCTCTGTAGCAAAGTGCATTTTGAGCAGAGACCAGAAAAAAGTTGGTCAGGTGGTGCATAAATGTTGCTATGACAAAATGCCTGACAAAAAAATAGTTAAAGAAGGAAGGGTTTATGTTGGCCATCATGATAGGGAAGTCAAGGTACCAGAAAATCGAAAGAGAAAGGGAAGGAAGGTGATCAAGGGAGACCCCTGTCCCTAGGATGATGCTACTACATTCAGAATGGGCCTTCCTTCTTCAGTTAAACCTTTATGGAAACACACATATGTCACAGACATACCCAGAGATGTGTTTCGTAGTGAGTCAAAATCCAGTTTAGTTGATAATGACAATTGCCTTCACAGGTATAAGTGGATGATGTCAGCATATAAGACGGTGAGCCAGAGCACAGCAGGCAGAGGAAACATTGAAGGAACTGAGGTTAGAGCATGATGGGATATTGAAGGAAGAGCAAGGAGTCAGGGAAGGTATGTGGAATGATTGAGGACGAGGGGCTGGGAAGTATGGGAAATGTACACTACATGAGGTGGACATTGGAAGTCATCAGTGTCCCTTCCTACTGCCCACTCCTATCATGTCTCAACAATATAATAGCAATAGTTGATTATTTCACATTGGATTTCTTGGATTCCATTCTTTGTTGTAAACACACACACACACACACACACATTTGGTTTTTCCTAGGTAGGGTGTTGCTCTAGTTCAGGCTGCCCTGGAATTCACTGTGGTCTCAGGGTAGCCTTGAACTCAGGGCAATCCTCCTACCTCTGCCTCCCTAGGGCTGGGATTAAAGGCATGAGCCACCATGCCCGGCTGTTGTATATTTTTAACTTGCCACCATATCTACTTTTCTTAATCAAAATGGATCATAATTCTCCTGTTAAAAATATTTCACTATCTAACAAAAGGCAATCAAATCTAAATAGTCAGAATCTCTGAAGAATATAGACGATACATGCAGTGTATTGAGAACATATTAATGCTATCATTTATAAAGGCTGGGTGGTAAGTCCTGAA
The DNA here is from genome assembly GCA_036365145.1 of Orientallactaga sibirica. NCBI lineage: Eukaryota > Metazoa > Chordata > Mammalia > Rodentia > Dipodidae > Orientallactaga > Orientallactaga sibirica. Next base: position 9,384,642 of record JAEOAD010000240.1, read on the forward strand.
TAAGATAATTCAGAACCATGGGATTAGAAAATGTGGAGCATGCTTTTTTTTTTTCTTGATATGGGTGAAACTATGTTACTCTAAAAGATATGTAAAAGGGCTGGAGAGATGGCTTAGCAGTTAAGGTGCCTGCCTGCAAAGCCTAAGGACCCCAGTTCAATTCTCTAGGTCCCATGGAAGTCAGATGCACATGGTGGTGCATGCTTCTGGAGTTCATTTGCAGTGGCTAGAGGCCCTGACACACCCATTCTCACTCTCTCTGTCTCTAACAATAAATAAATGAATAATAAAAAAAATCTAACAAAAATATAAAAGATATGTAAAGTGTGAACCCCTAGCACTTCATAGTGTGATCCTATTTGGAAGTAGGATGTTACATATGGAATTAGTTCAGATGAGGTCATACTAAGGTACACTCTTGACCCACGGTGGCCAGTGTCCTTATATAAAAAAAGAGAAAAGTCACAGGTGGGTAGATGGCCATATGATAAGAGAGGATTGTAGTCATGTGCCTACAAGGCAAGAAATATTGAGGATTATTAGCAATCATCAAAGACTAGAAGAGGAAAGGAAACATTTTTTTCCTATGGGTTTCACAGAGAACATAGCCCAAGCAATATCTTGATTTCAGAATTTTAATCTATTCTATTGCTTTAAGGCATTCCGTTTATTACAACCCTAACTGTTTCTTACTATAATATCAGCCCTAGGCAATGCATTTTTCTTTGGCACAAAGGAAGGACTCTGAGGATATACAGATAATACTGCCATGGCCTTCAACAAGGATCCCAGACAGCATACAACAGCCTTGCAGGTTAAGGGCTGGAAAAGTAACCACTTCCACCCAGGCTCATCACCTGCAGGTGACTTCCATTGGCTGAACTAATTAGAAGACAGGGTAGTCAAAGTTCCTGACCTGTGCAACTGTGGGTTAGCCTCTAGGAGCCCAAAGGATAGGGAGAAAAGAAATGAGATCTAGAAGGGTAAATCAAAGTATCCTGTAAAAACTATCTAAATGATTTTGTATCAGTTTATCCTTGCTTCCCCTTGTGTATTCTTTACAAAAAACAGGACTGCTAGCTGGTACTCAGGTGCCTCACGCTCTGTCAACATGGGTCTATCGATGCAGTCTCACCTTTAAGTAATTAACTGCTTCTTCCATCTTATTCATCTGTAAAGATCTAACCCATCTAACCCATAAAACTTTCTATGATCCACCAGACAGAAGTCACTCCCTGAGTTGTTAGTCCCACAGCACCAAATTTATAGCTATATGATCCATCCACAAAATCTTACCAATATGCCAGTTAGCCATCTGTCTTTCCTGTTTAATTGCAAGGCTCTTCAGGACTTGGATTGAGTTATTGCTGCTATGTAAAGTCCTTACCTAGGCATTTCCTGATAATTCACACAAAGAGATTAATGCATGTTTGTTTAATTGAAAATTTTGATTTTCATATGGACATGAACCCTAGAATCATCCAGTTTAATCTGCCCATTTTAGGGAAGTGATAACCAATGCCAAGAGAGTGCAGGCAAATGCACAGTTAATGGCAAAGTGGGGCTAGAATATGATGTTAATGTGTCCTGTTTGGTATTTTTCCCTAGGTGATTATAGAAAAAAAAATCATTCTTCTGAAGTTCACGGATGCCACACTAAAGTCCTATAAATATAAGGAAAATTAAATGTAAATGAATTAATGTATAGGAATGTTTTGATACTTACATATTTGGAAATTTTTAAAAAGTATTTGAGAAAAATATTTTGGGCTGTATTTATTCCACAATGTTTGAGAAACAGCTTGTGGTATTTTACATCCCCCAAAGGCAGCTGGGTTTTCCCATTCCAATTTGGTAGCAGTGTGCTGAGAGATAAATAGATAAAATAATTTTCCATAATTTTAGAACAAATATAGCGGAGTAGCTTAAACTGTCATATTAAAAATGTTCAGAACCAGTTAATCCTCTTGCTCAATTTTGTCAAGTAAAATGTCATAACTACTTTCAAGTAGCCAAAAAGTTCACAAGTGAAGGGATTTCTTAGTAAGGAGTGTGTTATCTGAGAAGCCAAGCTTTTGTGACAGAGCAAGGCAATGTGTCTTTTCTTTTTCTCATTCTATAGTTACTCTTTCTCTTGACTTGGTAATGCCATGCCTTCTCAGTGACACGTTTTTGCTTGGGATACTGGGCACTTGATAACCTATAAAGGGCAAAGGACTTCTCTTTTTGCAGTGTTGTAATTCAGGAGGTTCCAAGAGAACCAACTCCCACATTCAGTAATTCTCCAGGCACAGAACTCAGCAAAATGGCTTATGCACACTTGTGGTTTAGTCCACTGAGGGGTTCAACACAGATGACAATCAGGCACAGGGAAAGCACTCAGGACAGGGGACAAGAGACACCAGGCACAAGCCACCAATTATGCTGTCAATGGAGCTAGCAGACAATGCTTATGTCTCTCAGGAATGACAGGAAACAAATTGAGTATTATGAATGAGGAAGTTCACCCAAGCCTCAGTGTCCAGGGTTCTTATGGGCGTGGGGTGTGGTGGGGGGTCAATAATATAGACATGGCTGATTGCTTGTGTAATTGACTTTAGTTTCTAACCCTCCAGAGTTCAAGCTGACATGACTCAAAGCCTGGACCATAAATCCCATTATTAGAACAGACTGTGTGCAATGAGCTATGGATCTCAGTTAAACAAACACTGTTCCAGTAGAGCAGTGCAAGAGTTTAGATGTTACTTCCAAGCAACTTGGTACAAAGGGCAAACCTTTCTTCATTCAAGGTTAATGCTTTACAAGTGAATTTTATAAATTTAAATTTTAGTTTTCTAGAGATTAAATTCCTCCCCATCTTGCTCCTTCCCTCCTTTGTTCCTGCCTCTGTCTCCCAAACTCTTCAATGAAACTCCTTTCAATTAGAATGCCTTTGCATCTTATTATTCAACATATTCTTTAAGCTCATGGGAATTTCCAATATTTTAATGTAATTAGGTCAAACAACAGTTGAAGATCACATGGTGTCTGACAGGACATTCAAGAATTTAAAATTTAAAATTCTTCATTCCATTTGATATAGTTCTTTATTTCTCATAATTTGGGTAATGTCATTTAAATACATTCCATTGTGTATTTCCTGTAATGTTTTAAGAATATTTCGGTGGTATCTAAATATATGCAGAATGCTAAGTCCTGGTCTTCCATATATAGGGAATATCTGCTCTAAACAATTTGAGGTGTTTTATAAATTATAAAGGAAAAAGTTGGGAAGAAGACTATTTTCTCCATTGAACAAATCAAATAACTGAATTTTCCTGAGCTTTACAGAGGATTTAATAGATACTCAAGAAATACCTGTTGTCCCAAGAACAAGTGGACTTGCTTGGCTTAGTCATGTACACATATGCAGACAGCAACCTTTAATGCCTGTCCCATTTCTCCTCTGTTCATTGGGATGAAACTGTTTAATTCTTATTTTAAATTTTTCTTGGTCTGTCCATTATAAAAGCAGAAATGGAAAAAAAAAACTGTAATGATGGACTTAAAAACATTAACATTTACTCATTTATTAATCGGAAGACTACTGTCATTGGACAGGTAAACAGAAAATTCCAGAAAGATTTCAGGGATGCTGTCAGAACCCTGATCAGGAATGGAAAAGCATAAGATGCAGAATTCAATTATAAACACTCTGAGTGTGCTTGGCAGTTACATTACAATTTCTTTTTTATTTTAAAAACATGACTTAAAGTGTGATGTCACATATTAAATAATCATTAGAATGATTAAGCAAGTAGATTCTCTATACCCATAAGGTTGGTGAGACTATAAATTGGTACTCCATTTTTGTGGTAATGTCCACAGAAATCTTTAAAATACATCTAATCCTTTCTTCAGGTATTTTATGTTTAGGACTTTAATCTATAGTATAAATGTGTCCAAATGGTACATTAAATGTCCATATTCTACTTACCAGCACTTAAGCATTGTATATTTTTTTGAAATCATAAAACACTTATTTCATACAGTGTAATAAATTCTCACATTATATGCATAGAAATATTTCATATGGTCACAAATCATGATGTACAGATACTTTAGTAACATGCAAAGTGCTCAGGATTTTTCACTAAATAATAAAGGAAGAGAAACAGAGAAGAATTTCAATTTATATATTTCATAAACACAGATGCAAACACAAAAATGAAACATACCAATGTGATTTAAGTGTTGAATAAATTGGTGTGCTCCTTCTCTCCCTCCCTTCTCTCCTTTTCCTCCTTTCCTATTTTTAAAATTTAATTTTATTTATTTTTGGAGAGAGACAGAGAAAGAGAGACAGACAGAGAGGGAGAGGGAGACAGACAGAGATGGGAGCGTAAGCAGGCTCTCAGCTGCTGTGAACAAAATCCAGATGCGTGCGCCCCCTTGTGGACAAGTGCGGCATTGCGCCCTTGAGTCACTTTGCATCTGGCTAAACGTGGGACCTGGAGATTGGAACCGCTGGAGATTGGAACCAGCATTCTTAGGTTTAGGAAGCAGGCGCCTTAACTGCTAAGCCATCTCTCCAGCCCTCCTTTCCTATTCTTTCCTTTCACCCTCTGGTAGACAAACAAGCCTGACATTTTTCCATGTAATTGTCCCATGGCATTCAAGTATTATATATTCCTTCTCCACAATAGGTAAGAAGAAATTCATTTTAAGTTTAACATGCATAAGTAAAATGATTCATAGTGTCTCTGATCCAACATTATTTTTCTAAGTTAGCTCTAGTCTAAAAATTGTACTTATTTGCAAATGGGAGAGAGAGAGAGAGAGAGGAGGGGAGGGAGGAAGGAAGGAAGGAAGGAAGGAAGGAAGGAAGGAAGGAAGGAAAAAAGGAAGGAGAAAGAGAAAGAGAAGAGAAAGAATGAGAATGGATGCTCCAGGGCCTTTTGCAGTTGCAAACAAACTCCAGGTGAATCCACCACTTTGCTCATCTGGCTTTATGTGAGTACTGGGGAATTGAACCTAGGCTGGCAGGTTTTGCAAACAGGCACCTTTAACTGCTGAACCATCTCCCCAGCCCATCTCTGCCTTTTAATTGTCTGATGCCCAGATAAAAATTTTCAGGGGAGCCAAAAGTAAGTCATGTTTAAAGTCCAGGATAAGCAAAGTATAACAGAGAACATTCAGTAATGACAAAAAGCATTTGGCTTATGCTAATCCTAAAATTCTGGATCTGACATTGAATTTTCAATTGGAGTTCTGATGTTGAAGACTGGCTTTATGAAAAATACACAGTTGATTACTGATGAGGTCATGCTCAGTTGAAAGTGGCAGAGGCAGAACATTAGAGACAATTATACGAATGATGACATGCAGCCTGTCATCTATTGGAAAACAATCTGATTTTGGACAATATTAGGCTTGTGGTAGGTAAATTGAATTCTTGCTATACAGTAACTCCATTTTCAACCAATCCCCTTTCCGGAAAAGGAATTCCATCAGCACAATAATTACCTGTGTTCCATGATAATTTTTTTATTTTTAAAATATATTCTATTTATTTGAGAGAGAGAGGTGGGGGTGGGGAGAGAATGGGTGCACCAGGGCTTCTAGCCACTGCAAATGAAATTCAGATGCATGTGACACTTTGTGCATCTGGTTTATATGGGTACTGGGGAATTGAACCTGGGTCCTTAGGCTTTGCAGGCAAGCACCTTCACTGTTAAACCATCTTTCCAGCCCTGTTTCATGATAATTTTAATATTGGGTCTCAAGAGTGAATGCCAGGGGTGTCAGACACAGGCTTCAAGCAAGTCTGGGGGTACCTGGAACTTAGAGTAAAACATGGTTCTATGTTTATAAAGCCAGAGGAATCCTTCCAGGAAGAAGTCAGCAAGGAGTTTATGCTGAAGGTATGGCCAACCTTCAGGAAGCACAGCAGTGATGTCTGGTCAGTTGGGTGTCAAGAAAACTCATTGTCAGAAACTGGCATAAAGAGATCAATTACAGATATTGCCAGATCAAGTTCTCGGCACCCAAGTGATACTTTGGGGATTCCAAGATCACAGAAGGATTTTGAGAGGATTTATCCTTATAAATGTTGCAGGGCACAACTTTTTGTTTTTGTATCCCTTATAGTTTAGCTTGTAGTTATTCTCAGCTTGTTGTCAATTTTCGCTTGGAAAACAGATTATTGTCATAACCCACTGAAAAGAATTGGCACACAGAAATGGGCTTCTTGTCCCTGCCTTTAAGATAGGAAGTAGGAGAGGTATCATTCAGAGAAAAGCACTTACCAGGAAACCACTTAGCCATGATTGAAAAAATGGAATAGAATTTAATCTTCAGAATGGAAAATCTCCATTCTTGGGTCAGACCAGTGAGTGACATGACATTCAGTGATCAAATCCACTCCTTCCATATGTACCCGTGCATCAGATGCATCTGAAGAAAACAGCCTGGGGTGGTGCTACACTGCTTTCTCAGTACTCCTGAGCTAGTCACATTTGTGGTATTTGCATATGATTTACAAAATATTTTAGAACAACTCAGTAAGAACTTCAAGGTAAAATAAAAACTCTACTTACTCTTAACAGTGAAGACTTTTCATATTATAGGTATGTGTAAATTGAATTCCCTTCCAAAATAAAAAAAAAAAAAAAAAAAAAAAGTAAGGGTTGGTTTCCCAATAATGTTTTCATTGGCTTTAGGGAACTAAAACACACCAGTGTCTGGGTGACTAATACTTCCTGTAAAATAAAGATAGATCAACACATAAGTTCTGGTTCAAATATAATTGTCTTAGAAACAGTTTTGGGGATGAATATGTTAATATTAACCAAACTCCAATGATTTCTACCAATGATCCGGGTTATTAATTATGCAGGACATCTTACCACCTTAAGTTAGCTACTGAAGGGTTTTACAAACACACACACATACACACAAAACATTGAGGAGAGGGAAAGGGGATAAATAAATAAACATCAGACTATTCATTAGTCTTTCTAAGTATTCCAGTTGGAGTACTAGGCTGAAAGTGTTCTTGGGATTATCTGTAGGTTTCAAACACTTTTTCCTGCCGTACAAAGTGGAAAACAGGGTTGGATATCCACAAGAGTCTGAAGAATTGCTGCTGTGGCATGGCTTCTTTGAGCTGAACATCCTAAACAAGCCAGTGTTTTCCAGTGCCAGGTTCCAGGACACAGCAGCTTCGTAGGAAGTTCCACTTAAGGCGCGGCGCCAAGGAGCCAACAGGGTCTGCGTGGGGTCCAGTGTGAACTCGGGGCGCAGAGCGCATCTCAGCCTAGCTCACAGCCAGCCCAGGCGGGCGTGTGCGCGCGTGTGTGAGTGTGTGCGAGTGTGTGTGCGCGCGCGTGTGTACGTGTGGGGAGGTGTGCGCCAGCGAGGGAGGGGAGGGGAGGGGAGAGAGGCGGCGAGCCAGCCGGGCTAGGTGAGCACGAGGCGCGGGCGGCTGCCAGCTCGGGCCTTTCCCGGGGGCGCAGGCGGCGGGCTCGGGCTGGGCACCTCCCGGTGCGCCGCCGCAGGCCCCTGACCCTGCCGGGACCGCGATGGCTCGGGACTAACGGCCGCCTTGCCCGGGACTCGTCCGCCCCGCCCGGGGCTCGCGGCACCGCCCCGACCTGCATGTGGGCCGGGTGGCGCGGCGCCCCGAGCCAGCGGCCCTCGGCGTCCCTCGAGGCGGTGCCCGGCCGCGCCTCCGGAGGGCTTACGCGCAGCACGAGCGGCGGGCCGGGCCGGGCCGCGCCGCGCCGGGTTCTGCACGCACCGCGGCCCGGGAGCTCGGGGCGTCCCGGCCCCGGAGGAGGGACCCGGAAGCAGAAGCGGAGGCGCGCGTGGAGCCGAGCCGCGGCCCCCGCCGCCCGCCGGCGCCGGCTGGGGGTCCCGGCGGCTGGATGGGCAGCGGCGGCGCGGGCCGCGGGCGGCGATGGGCGAGGAGCAGAGCACGGTGAGCGGCGGCGGCGGGCCCCAGGAGGCGCGGGCCCCGGCCGGGGGCGTCACGGCTGTCCCGGGACCCCCGAGCCCGCGGGGGGACAGCGCCGGGGCGCCCGGGCCGCGCGCCGATCCCGAGGAGCCGAGCGGCGGCAGCGCCCCGGGCTGCGCGGACACGAGCGTCCCGGAGTCCCCGAGCAGCCTCCGAGGGCCCCTCGACCCCCAGGCGCTGGCACTGCAGCCCGGGCTGGACGACGACGCCGGCCGCCCGCCGCAGCGAGGGCACGGACGGCGGGACGAGCAGCCCGAGGCCCGGCCCCGCGCCGCGGCCCCCGACGGGTTGCTCCTGGACGTGCTGGGCCCGCGGCGCCCGCACCCCGCCCAGAGACCGGTCTTCTGCTCCGTGTACTGCGTGGAGAGCGACCTGCCCGAGGAGGCGTCCTCCCCCGAGCCGGCGCCCGACCCGGCCGGACCCCCGTCCTCCCTCCCCAGCCCGCCGCCGTCGCTCCCAGCAGACCCCCTCTCCCCCGACGGCGGCAGCATCGAGCTGGAGTTCTACCTGGCGCCGGAGCCCTTCTCCATGCCCGGCCTGTTAGGAGCTCCACCCTACTCCGGCCTGGGCGGGGTAGGGGATCCCTACGCGCCCCTCATGGTGCTCATGTGCCGGGTGTGCCTGGAAGACAAGCCCATCAAGCCCCTGCCCTGCTGCAAGAAGGCCGTGTGCGAGGAGTGCCTCAAAGTCTACCTGAGCTCCCAGGTAACCGCACCTCTCCCAGGTCCCCCTTTCACCTTGTCAAATCACTAACAAGAAAAGGTGCTCCTCCGAGCTCCCTGCTCACAGAGGGGGGACAGGGCACACTTACCCAGGACCCCCTATCACCTCACATATCAGTTGTTACTGTGTAAAGTGCGTTTTGCCCTCACTGGTTTATTGACTGGAATTTAGACCTGCTCTGTGTCTGAGGCTTTGGTTGGCAGCTGTAGGAAAACAAAGTATACAGCGAATTGACCTCTGCTTGCTTCTCTCAGGAGATCGCCTGCAGGAGCTTGCTCAGAGAGCTTTGAGACTGCCTCATTGGCCTGGCATCCCAGAAACTAACAGACTGTGAGCATAAGATAAATATTTATGGAGCTGGTGAAGAGAGGGTAGTCCACGATACCCGAATTTTAAATTTGACCCCTTTATATATTCCAGAGAAGTGTAAATTAAAAAAAAAAAAATCCCTTATCTCTTACCTACTGTTCAGTTTTCTTTTTCCACACTGAAGTTTAAGTACTTTACTCAAGTTTTAAGCTTGCACAGCACTTTATTTCTTTAAGACAGAAACAAAACAAAGTCAAACAAGCAAAGGGAGACTAAGAGGTTTAACCAAACAAGTGCTGGGGGAAATTTCCTCCTCGCCCTCCTTTTGAGAGCTTGTTGATCTTTTTCTTGGAAAGCTTGAGAAACAGAGCAGCTCTCAGTGCCGGTGGGTGACTGTGTTCTTCAGCAATGTTCAGTCTGGGATGTTTCTGCCAGTGTTTTGCACAATCCGTAATGCCCTTTGATCTCGTGTCTGATTGTGTTGGGTCTGTTCATCTTTCAAAACCCTGTCTGTTCAGGTGCCAGTTCTTCTGCGAAGCCTTACCTCACCCTCCAGGCCCTTGCTTGGATATTTTCAAAAATACTTCTCCCATATCTTGCATGCAGCTAAAGTCATTCCCTTCCTGTCTGTCTTGCTAGACTGTCTGGACAATGTCTTACAATTGGAATCTGATAGTTCGAGTTGAGTTCCTTTCAGACGATAGTGTTGGAACACTGGCCGAAGTGAACTGAGCAGGCTCCACACAGTGTAGTTCCTGTAGGTTTTGTGGCTAATCCGTGCTGGCTGGCGTCTCAACTGAAAGTGTGCATTGTGCCCAGCTGAAAATGCAAAGGCAAGCTGATGCAGAATGGAATGTTACACAAACAGTAGCTTGGTCCAAATGGCTGAGATTATCCAAACGCCTGCGAAAGGCCATGATGTCTGTTACAGGATTTATCCACAAATACTTGAACGAGGAGAGGAATGTCCTGCTTGTTGTGGTCGTTTCTATGACATCACCATCAAACAGATATTGCTGCCATCCATGTGCAAAGCCCTGTGGTGGGAGTCAGACATTCCTGAAATATGGGCATCAATCCGAAGAAGTTGTTGTAAGAGCAAATATGTCCATAGGTACAATGCAGAATAACATATATATAGTGAGATGTAAACAGCAATAACAAATCTTTGTTTTATTTTTATTTGCTGTGCTGAGGTCAGGATCTTTCTGTGTAGTTCATTCTGGCCTTGAACTTATCAAGTAGCCCAGGATGGCCTTGAACTTGTGAACCTGATTGCTGCCTTGGCTTTTTGGATGCTAGGATTAAAATGTGTATTTTCATGCTTTGCTCCAGCACTCAACTGTAAATGCTGGTTTCAAATACCTGTGGGTTTAGAAGTTTAAGGTTGGTTACTCTGGGGGTTGCGGGAGAGGGCAGTTGGGACTCTGCCCCAACAGTTCAATTTCCTTAAGGTTAGCCCTTTCTCCAGAGCAGCTTTTTCTTTCCTTTTTAGCCATTTAGTTTTAGGATGTTTGTGTTTTGAGCTGTATTGGAGAAGAGAAGAAATGGGAGGAGGGGTAGCAAGGTGAGTCAAGTGCTCATTGCAACATATACCCACAGAAACTCCTTTGAAGTGATGAACAGATCTGGAGCTGGCTGCAGCATTTCGACATGTACCCAAACTTCTCCCAAAGCACTGAGCAGAACTCTCAGTACAGAAAAATATACATTATTTAAAAATGATGACAGCATACTAAAAGACCAGAATGCTGGGCATGCTTGTACTTCAGGGTTTTTACATTCATTCCCTGCATCTAGAATATTCATTCTCCCTTCCTGTCCTCTTTGCTTGTTCTTCATGCCTACTTCTGGTGTTGGGGTCTGTATTCAAATATCACTCCTTGTGGTATTCCCTGGTCATACTTTTAAAATTTGGGCCTTGCCCTGCACTCTCTGAGTCTCTTCCTGGTGTTTATTCTCCATAGCACTATATACTCTGTCTTATACATGATAAGCACTAAGTTTGGTGAAGACAGAAGTCTGCACAGGATTTGTTTACTTCTGTATATTTAGCATCCATGGCATTGTCTGACATATACCAGGTGTGCTCAATAGTTACTGAACTTGTCAAGACCTAAGATTGCCCCAGAAATCAAGGCTGGGAAGGGCTCTTCTTCTTGGGCTTAACTAAGTTCTACTTTTGGTATCTTGATATTTAAGACAAAAAAAAAAAAAAAAAAAAAAAAGGTAAAAGCAGACAAATATAGTAGGTTTGTTAGGTTTCTAATTAGAATGAAAAGAGTTTAGGTAAACTTTTTGCTTACAAAAGCAGTCTTTTTCAGTTGGATAAAAGTATAGAATTGTGGTAATATTTCCAGTGTGACTGAATTCTACCATCTCAGCTTTATATCCAGAGGTGTGGGCTTCCCAGTCCCTTCATCTCTCTGTGCCTTCTTTTCTTTATCAGGGACCTATAATTGCAGATCTGTCCACTTGTGCTGAGAAAAAAAGCATCTAACTGCAACATAGTTTTGCTATCTTTTTGAGCCAGATCACAAGCACATAGTGACCAGGCCTGATAGCTAAGACTTGTCAGCTCTGCTAAGGAGATTGAGGCAGACAGATTCAAAATTCCGGCTTGATTGGGTTACAAAGTGAGTTCAAAACCAGCCTCAGCAATTTAGTGAGACCTTGTCTTCAAATAAAAAGTAAAATGAAGGATGAGAATACAGCTCAGTGGAAGAGTGCTGCCTATCATATGTGAGGTTCTAGGTTCAATCCCAATAGTTATAAAAGGAGGAGGGTCAGAGGGTGATGCCTGTATTCTATTTCTCTTCTCATAAGTTTTCTCATCGAAGCAAATATGGCATGGCTTAACTTTCAGGGCTTTTAAGGCCTTTGGCAAAAAACATGCTCTTCTTGAAGACCTATTAGTGACTTCTTCATTTGAGCTTGTGCCATATGCTTAGTGTATTATTAACATCATTTCAGAAAATAAAGCAGAGTTGCTATTAAGCATTTTATGCAAACAGTAAAACGCGTGTTAATTTTGAGTTGGAATATTGCCTGGTTAAGTGAACATTCTTCTGAAAAAAAGATGCTGAGTTCTTTGAAAGAAGACATGAATTTGGAAGACAGGAACATGGACTTTTAGCTGATAAGTCTCTTGCTGTTGGTTTCAGGGACTGGATATGTAGCCAGAGATGATGGGTAAAAATGTTGGTACCATTTCATTGCATACCTAAGAGACTGGGTGGGAACCTTAACACCTATGAGCTGTTTGAAGCGTAATGTAATTGTTTTTTTAAGCATAATTGCTCCTTGGTTATTGCTGTGGACTCTTCTTAAGAAGAGTGACTTTATAATGCAGTGGGTACTGAGTAGTTTCTGGTTGCCATGGCAAAGGGTAGAACTGGTAAATCAGATCTCTGTCACCATGTAGTTGTTCATTTAGAGGCTGTGTGGATCAAGATAGCATGGAAGTGACTTGGTTTCTGTGGCTTGGGCATGGACATGCTTTGTATATACATTTTAGAAGCGCATATCCCAGCAGCCTACATAGGAATCTGGCTGACATGCACACAAGTGCCTGGCATGCCTGCACTCTTGCAGCTTCCCAAGCTCTCCCAAGTGTCCATCTTCTCTGCTGGTTTGGTCTTTGTCACATTTCCCTTGGAAGAAAGATTGTCTGCACAGAAATCCTTTACAAAAGTCTTCCCTTTATGATTTTGATTTCAGTAGGAAGTGTGTTTTAAATATAAAATATTAATATTAGTGAACTGGATAGAGAAGATAGTGCTGAGCATACTCAAGGGCTTGCTAACAGGAGCAGCTGTTGTGGCTTTTCCATTCCACTTTAGTTCTGGAGATTGACAGGTGCATATAACTGGAATGTATACACCTGCCCAGTGGTATTAATAGCAGCAAGCAGCACATTTCTTCTCCACATTGTGAGCAAAACAGCTGCTACATGGTAATGTCCTAAAATGACTGTTACTGCAATCATCCTAGAATCTGTGACCTAGGGGTCAAAACTAAAATATCCTACTACTGAAATCTAAGTCATCCAGATCTTTGTGGATAAAGAGTGACATAAATTCTTTCTCTTTAGAACTTAAAGCAAACAAATATTTTTGTTGTGTTCAACATGGACTTTGAAGGCTTTTCTCTTCACACAGGTAGATTTGCACATCCAGTCTTGCCAAGTAAGATTTTTTTTTGGCATGTGTAGTATGTGTGGTGTGGTGTGGGTGTGTGGTTGTGTGTGTGTGTATGTGTGTGTGCAGATATGCATGCACCTTGCACATCCTTGGAAGCTAGAGGAGAGCATCGGGTGTTCCCCTCCATCACTTATCCACATGTTTCCTTGAGATAGAGTTTCTTCCTGTTTCCAGATTTCCAGTGTTTCTCTGATCTCTTGTGTCCCACAGGATTGGGGTTACAGGCATGGATGGCCACATCCAGCTGTGGAATAGAAGTCAGGCAGTCTGATGCCACTGTCAGGTCCTCATTCATGTTCAGGAAGTGCTCTTAACTGCTGAGGCATCTTTACACCACCAAGTGTGATTTTGGTAGTCATAAAAGTATATAAAAGCCTGGAATCTATTTTGAAGTCATTTACAAATTTTAGAAGTAAGAATTAAGGCATATGTAAGTTATGCTTTGTGTGCAGTATTTCCATAAATGCATGTGTTGTGTATATTTATTTCAGAGTGGGTGGGGGAAGGGGATAACATTTGCTTTAGACTTGTCTGATTAATACTCTTGTTTTTCTCTTCTCTCTGTGCAACATTTCTCTTTAATGATTGCTTTCATTTTAATTTCATTGCTTTCGTGTGTGTGTGTTACATGTTCTTATGTGTGTGGGCTCACGTTTGCATGTGGGTACATGTCCCCCTTGTGCATATGCATGTCAAAGCTAGAGGTCAACATTGAGCGTCTTCCTCAATTTTCTTCACTTTATTTTCCCAGACAGGGTCTCTCATTTAACTCAGAACTCACTGATTGGGGCAGACAAGCTAGCATGTAGGCTCCATGGTTTTTCCTGTCTCCACTTCTCCAGAGCTGAGATTACAGGTGCATAGGTACTGGGAATCCAAAGTCAGATCCTACTGTTTGCTCAGCAAGCACTTTGCCTAGTTATCCATTTCTCCAGCCCTCCTTTACTTTTTAAAATTGATTTTAAGACTTCTGAGGATTTCACTGTCAAGCAGTGAGCCCTGGCCAGCAGGACCTGGTTCTGCTGTCTGGGTATTTCCCTTCGAACTGCCTAGAGATGAGGCTGTAGGGAGAACCTTTGGACTGTGTTCCACTGTTAAAGGTCTCAAGTAATATTGCAAATACCACTAACTTGAAGCTTCAACTGAAGTTTACAGTGATTTTTTTTTTTTTTTTTTTTTTTTTTTCTAGAATGGAGTTCAACATTTATATTTGAACACTGTCCCTATTTGTAAGGTGATAGATTAAAAAAGGAGTCTTTAGAACTTGTTGTGATTTGTTTCTCTGTTGATGCTTTTAGCACTCTCTATTTTTAAAAATATTTTATTTATTTATTTATTTGATAGAAAAAGATGGGGAGAGAGAAAGAGACAGAGGGAGAGAATGGGCACGCCAGGGCCTCCAGCCACTGCAAACAAACTCCAACACACATGCGCCCCCTTGTGCAGCTGGATAATGTGGGTCCTGGGGAATCGAACCTGGGTTCTTTGGCTTTGCAGGCAAATGGCTTAACCTCTAAGCCATCCCTCCAACCCCTCTCTCTTTGTTTTTGTTGTTAAGATTTTTTTTTTTGTTTGTTTTGTTTTGTTTTGTTTTTCGAGGTAGGGTCTCACTCTGGCCCAGGCTGACCTGGAATTCATTATGTAGTCTCAGGGTGGCCTTGAACTCACGGCAATCCTCCTACCTCTGCCTCCCTGAGTGCTGGGATTAAAGGCGTGCACCACCACGCCTGGCTTTGTTGTTAAGAGTTTTGACTATGATGTGTCTTGTAGAGTTTCTTCATGGGTCCTGTTTGTTTAGTGTTCTGTGGACTTACTGTATCTGGATAGGCCTCTCTTTTGAGAGATTTGGAAAATTTTCTTCAATAATTTTGTTGAATATGGTCTCTATGCCTCTGGCCTGGATTTCCTCTCCTTTTAGTATACCCATGATCTGGATATTTGGTCATTTTAGGGTATCCCACAGTTCTCTCATATTCTGTTCACTTAATTTTTTGAACTTAGCAAATATTTGGCCTCCCAATCAGTTTCTTCTGCCTTGTATTCCAGGTCAGAGGTTCTGTCTTCTACATGAGTAACTCTGTTGGTGAGTAGTTCTAGAGAGATTTTTATAATTTCTATTTGGCTTTTGTTTTCTGTTGTGTTATTTTGTATCATGTCCATCTCTTTTTTGAGGCACTATTTCAAGTTCTGATTTTCTTGATGCTTCCTGGAATTCATTCTTGTATTTGATCAAGTCTTTATTAAGCTTAATAAACTGGTTGTTGCGATCTTCCATTTCTTGACTTACCTTCAATTTATTCATATCTTTGGAGGGTTCTAATGTTTTCTTCAATAAAGTTAAGCATACTATCAAAAGCTGAACACTCTAGGAGACGATTCTATTCAATTTCATTGATACAATTGTTTGTTCTTTGATGGTTTGCTTCCAGTTCAGCAATTTTTTTTTTTTTTTTTTTGATCAGGTCAGGGTCTCATTTGTTGTTGTGTTTTCATTTTAGGAATGAATTCCTATTGATTTCTCTATGATTTCATTGGAGGCTTCCATTGTAGGACTGGGAATCCGTGGTGGCTTTTTTGCATTGTTGTCTACCCATTTTAGGAGACTCTTTATTTTATTGAGGAGGAAGGAAGGTTTTGTCCTTTAGCCCATGCACCCCCTGACTCAGGTGAACAGGGATGTTGGTACCCAGTGGCCAGTCAGGATTCCAGAGCAAAAGGCCTGATTCCATAGCTCATACAAGGACCAGGCCTCCCCAAGCAAGGTACAATGGGACCTACCAGGACCAGGGGACTGGGAGGAGCCAAGAAACAGGGATCTGGCCTATTCATTCTGCATGGAGCTGCTTGCACACAGACCATTCATTGCAGGGAACCCAGACCAGAGAGCTGGGAGACCTTTGTGAGTTTTTGTGTCCATCACTTGTACCCAGGCCAGAAAACCATCACCGAGTTTTTCTTTCTCACCTTCTACCATGTACTCCTTGTAGTTCTACATCCTGAAAGTGATAGTGTATTCTGCTCGACCTCTCCATCTCTGCTGTCATTTCTCATTTGTGCTGCTGCCTTTCCCTCCTGCATTCTAATAACAGCCTTCCACTTACTTGGTTGCAGCTTTGAGTGTCTCTAATCTGTTCCTCCAGTGAAGCCAGAGGCTTCTTGAAAATACAAGACCATTCCTACCCACCATCCCTACTTTTACAAGCTTTCAGATTGACTTTTTACTCAAAACAGAATGTAACCTTTATGACAGGGGTTATGTGTCCCTGGATGATATGACTCCCATGTGCCTCCCCAGGTTTTGTTTCTGATTGGGAGCCCCACGAGCCTGGAGCCAAGTAAACTTTCTTTTGTTCTTTGACCACCTGTGACACTCTTAACCCGTGTTTGCTTTTAGTAGCATGAACTTCAGTCTTAGAAGAGCCCTTTTTCTTTCCTTGCTGGTCTATACCTCTCTAATCCTTTCATACTTACTCAGTCTTCTAGTCACATTACTTGTAGTCACATTTCTCTGAGAATTTCCCTTGAAATCCTGTATATGGATTCAGCATTTTTCCTGTATTCTACCCTGTTTATGTGAGGTTGTCAAACAATGTAGAAATCTTGTTGGAACATTCTGCTTAGTTCATTGTATTGGTAGATGTCCTACCCATACCTGCCTTTATATATATCTTTGCTCTGTGTTCTCATTGGGCTGTAAAGTTTATTGAGATAAAGAACTCAATAATTTCTTTTGTGTGTGAGATCAGTTTTCTGTTGTGTGTGCGTTGTGGACATGGAATGAGTGTATGAAGTATACTTGTTTATTGTAGAAACACTTCATACACTGAGACTGATGTGATAAATATATAAACCATTGGACTAGATACCATTACAAATTTGCATCTTGAATGTTCTTCAAATGAGCCACATGCTGAGCCTTGTTCCCTAGTCTCTGACATTATTGTGAAGTGGTAGATCACTTAGAAGGTGGACCCTAGAGCAAGGAAGTTAGAACCTTAAGCACATGGCC
Source organism: Orientallactaga sibirica (assembly GCA_036365145.1). Lineage (NCBI taxonomy): Eukaryota > Metazoa > Chordata > Mammalia > Rodentia > Dipodidae > Orientallactaga > Orientallactaga sibirica. Next base: position 9,401,881 of record JAEOAD010000240.1, read on the forward strand.
TTGAAAGATGTTGGGCCCTGGTCCCCTCCTCTCTCTGTCTTTCATTTCATGGTTGCCATTAGGTGTACAGCCTCCTCTGCCAAGAGCTTCTGTGCCAGCAGTGACCCTGTGCAATAGGATCATGTGACCCTGAAGTGATATCTATGAAACTGTGAGTCAAAACAAGCCTTTACTTCTTGTAAGTTGATTATCTCAAGTATTTTGTCACAGTAATAAAGCCAGCACAGCCAAATGATCTTTTATAATGAAAATTTTAGCATTTCATTATCGTGCTTATAAACCCATAAGAACTTCCTTTCCAGTCACTTTACATATAGATTTACAATGGATTTCTTTACACAAAGATTCCAGTGCTAACCCTGCCAATAAGATTTGACTTTCTGCATTCCTGCTGTCTTTTCTCAAGGCATAGTTATCCTTCCTGCAGTTAATTCCCCTCAGTATTCAGATTTCTAGTCTCCACCTGAACCAGACCTGCTGTTAATGCTTTTGTGTCCTTTTACTCTCATCAGCACTCTCTTTGTCCATTTCTGTAATTACAGTGTGTGATGATTGATGTGTGATCCTGTGAGCTGTTTTGTAGCGCTCACCTAGCACAGAGCCCAGAACAGAGTAGGTATTCAGTAAATGATTGTTAAAGACAGAGAATCATTTTAAATAAATTATGGTATGTTTAGGTTGGTAGCAAAAGTAGGGTAAATATTTGAATCTGAATTTTTGATCTCTTCTTCCAAAATATATTTAAATTTTGAAGGCTAGAAAATCCCATGGTTAGTCTATCCTATAGCATGCATCAATTACTATGGCATTCCTATTTCAATTATAACCCAGGCTCTAGTTCCCATGCCTGCTGCCTAGAGAATTCCTCCAAAACCCAGGGCATAAGATGACCTTCTTTTCTTTTTTTTTTCTTTTCCTTTCTCTTTTTCTTTTTCTTTTTAACCATGACACTGTGAACCAGGAATCTGGGAAGGGCTTAGCTGGCTAGCTTACAGTTGGGCTTGCTTCACTTGATTGGCAGCTGATGCTGGCTGTCATCAGGGAGCTCAGCTATGGCTATCTACCAGATTGTCTGTATATGGCCTCACCCACATGGTGTCTCAGGGTTCTGAGTTGATATTCTTCCCCCAGAGCCAATGTACCAACCATGGGATGCTGTGTGATCTACTATTCCCTGATTCCAAAGCCCTTCAGCATCACTCACACAGAGCAGTCACAATCCTCCCCAGCTCAAGGGAAAGGATGTGAACTCTAAATCTTGTGGGGTGTGTGTCAAAGGATTTTGGAACCAACTTCAGATAAACATCAGAAATGTGTCAGTTTAGGTAAGGAAACTTTTGTGTAGCCTGTATTTTACTCTGTTTTAAAAAATGTTTTTGTCCTGTCGGTTATTTAAACATTTCCAACTCACATCCTGATATTGGTTGTTATACTTCGGTGTTGTGTTCCTTTGCTTTATCTTGGAATAATTTAGTAAGGACTCACTTATAAGTAAGGCTCATATAAAAGCTATTCTTTTCCAGATTATTTTATATGATATCATTGTAACTGAGCTATGTCAAGGTCAGTATCAACTACTTTTTTGAAAATAATTTACTATTTACAAGGAGAAAGAGAGAGAGAGAATGTGAATATGGGTATGTCAACTACATACAAACTCCAGATACATATACTACTTTGTGCATCTGGCTTTACATGGGTATTGGGGAACTGAACCCCAGTCGTTAGATATTGCAGGCAAGTGCCTGAACCACTGAGCAATTTCTCTAGCCCCCTTTAGTATCAATTTCTAGTTTTTCTGACTACCACCACTTAAAATTATTCTGAGGGGCAAGGAAAATGCGCACCTGCGTCACTGGGCATATGACTTATGTGGGACCTGGAGAGAACATGAGTCTTTAGACTTCACAGGCAAGCAAGCACCTTAACCACTAAGCCATCTCTCCAGCCCATCACTCTTGGGTTTTTATTGTTTATGATAAATATGCTTGATTTTATAGTTTGATTAGTATCTTCTTGAACAGGTAACTGTTTAAATATCCAGAAATATGTATGATGTACTCAGACCTTTCTTCTTTGTTCATGATCTCTGTACTCCCAAATGTGGGGGGTGAGAAGAGGGTACAGTTAAGGTAAAAACGGCAGGAAAGTTTGCATTTGCTAGAAATCAAAGATGATCTGACTTCTTATCTTTTGCCTAGTTCCCTAGACCTGTTTTTCCACAGTCAACCAGGACCCCTCCTGGGAGGGAAGTCTTTCATAGGATTTAAACATTGTGGTTAATCAAATTCAGCCTCCCTCCCCCGAACTTGATGTAAGGGCTAGCCTCTTCCTGAGACAGCCCCTAGCCCTAACCAACAAGCTGTCCCTCTGGTTCACCTGAGCCAGAAGACAACCCACAGCCACTGAAAGGTTATAGATACCTTTGCAAGTAGAGGGCAGGCTCTCTGACTACTTGGGAACTTCTACCTGTGGGTGAGTTTTTCCCTCGGTTGGGCCTGGGCAGGGCCCCTTAAAACTTACTCTCCACATGGGTTCCTTTATCCCCTTCAGCTCCCCACATGGCAGGAGCTCCTTGAACTCTTTTTCTTTTTTGATCCACACTTTTTCCAGGCCTTCCACATGGGATCTCTAGTTATGTGAGTAGCCTTTCCTTAGCTCTGTACTTCCCTCAATAAATATAATAATTTAATAATTATCCTTCTCAGTCTTCTTTTTTATTCAATTCTTTGACTAAAACTAGAAATGAACCTAGGGCTTGGGGTTCCAAGTCTTTCCTTGACCCCTAGCACCCCGTTACAGGTGGCATATTTGTTTTTATAATGTTGCCTTTTTCTCTTTCTCCTTTTTTTCTGGCTAAGGCAACTTAATTCTGGGTTTATTCATTCATGGGAATAACTAATCCCTTTTCAAATCTTCCTAAGCTCTTCACCGTAATCCTATTGCCTACAGTAAGATTCTGAAGCTAATTATAGGCTACCTAGCAAATGACTTCCCTTTTGTGGAGTTCATTCTTGTATTTCCTCATGTGGCTATTGACATTCAGTGTCTGTGAGGCTCCGAGTTGTTTGTGGGGGTTCAGTCACCACATCTTTTTCTCCTGGCAGAAGAACAATTGAAAGCAGTAGGGAAAATGAAACAATTGCTTATGAACCATCTTCCGTAATACTTGGAATTAGTTAATTAACAGTTTGTTTAAGTCCAGCTTCCAGGTAAAATCAGGAGTGACTTTGATATTGCCATATTGTCTCATACCCTTTTTTTTTTTTTTTTTGTCATAACCTTGGTGGGAATGTAAGTATGACCATGGTGTGTAAAATGTACTTGGTGGAAAATGAAAGGTTCTCATTTATTACTACTTTAACTACTTCTGTAAGTGATGCCCCACCCCCATGTGTGGTCAATTTTTTTTTCTTTCAGGATTGCTTCTAAATGAAACATGTTGAAAATAATAGGCTAAAACTTTAGTGTATCTTTATGATTTGTTAACATCACATTGTAAGCTGGGCATGGTGCATGGTGGCACATGCCTTAAATTCCAGCACTCTGGAGGCAGAGGTAGGAGGATCACTGTGAGTTCATTAGTTCAAGGCCACCCTGAGACTACATAGTGAAGTCCAGGTCAGCCTGGAACAGAGTGAGACCCTACCTCAAAAAACAAAAAAAAAAAAAAAAAAATTGTGTGTGTGCTTGCCCAGACACACATATATACCACATATATGCATATAGTCTGTCTTTCTGTCAGCATTTCAAAGTCATTTGTTTGTATTAAGAAAGGAATATTTGCTGATTTTGCAAAATGGAAATCTCATTTCCATGAACTTGATGTATTTCAGGTATAGCTTGGATGGATCAGAACAGATAACCCCAGGGTTACTCTTGTTTTTTCTTTGCTCTGAATTTTCTCTCCTCATTTTGGGAGTCACTGAAGCTTCACTCTTAGTAAGAAGGAAGTGCTTAGGAGGAGGACTCTCAAAGAATGGTATTTTTTTCCTGTGCTTTGCTTGTATTTGTTTGTTCAAATGATGAACTTCGAGAGATGTTAACCAGTTGTTGAAGTTGGCTGACTTTCAGATGCAATCATTCCATAACTGGAAAATGAGACAAAAGCAAGCGCAGTGATTTAGCAAACCTGGGCACTGGGCTGTGGTTTTCACCCCTGTCCGTGTGTGTGTGTGTTGTCTTTTCAGGTATAACAGTTGTTAAAGTGTCAAAATGAACAGAATGCAGACTTTGGAAGTCCAGGATCACCAAGAGCTGAGCAAAAATTTTCAAAAATGATTATATCAGTTCTATGACATTGCTTTTACAATTATTAGTGATAGAAAAATGCTACATTATTTATTAACAAAATAAAATGCTAAGAAAATCGCTGGGACCTTTCGCCTCTTCTATTTTATTACCCATTTGGTTGTTATAATCTAGGTGGATTGGCAAAGCCTGTGGGTTTTTTTGGGACTCTAATGAGGCCAAGGTCAAGCAGACAGTCTCCTCCTAAGTTAGTTAACCACATGTTGATTCCTGGCCATTTCCTTAACCCTGCACAGTCATGTCATGAAGTATCTGGTGCTGGTCATAAGACTGCAGCTGAGACATGGTGGAGGAATTGTTAATCTTGTCTCCTCTTCTGGGGAAAACAAGCTGAAGCCCGTGCTGAGTGAGCTGCAGAGCTTGTTGCAGGCAGGGAAGAGGATCTTTTCTCCTACTGTCCAGAATTTTCTTTTCTTTCACTATAGTCAGTCTTTAGACTGTTCTCTAGTACTCTAGTACATAGTTGACATAAGAGAATCAAAGAAGGGGAGGAGCTGAGGGATTCTTGCTGTGTTAAAATATATACTAGTTCAATAGTCGTTGCGATGAAGAGACAGTGTGTCTCTATAATTCCTGTGGTCCATATTTTTAGGATGTCTAGAAATCCACCAAGTGAAAAGTAAGCTGTCCAAGGCAAGGATGAGGGGACAATGTGCATGACTAGATTGATGCCAGTAGCTGGGCGCGTGGTTCTAGGAAAAGAAAGCTGTGGTTTCAGGAACTCAAAGCTGGAACCTGGCTGCTGTGAAGAATGTGTTATTGTGCAGGAGGAGAAGGGAAGTAAGAGATGGAGAGTTCTAAGCAAGCTGGAGTGATCAAGTATACACTCTTGAAAATACTCATGCACAAGGAGGGAGGGAGTGCAGCACATTGTGACTGGAGAGAGGGCCTCAGACAGCCAGTGTGGCAGATTCACACGAATAGGAATAGCCAGCCGCACCATGAGAGCATGCCAGCACAACAAAGATTGTGGCACAAATCTGAGCTGCACATGCTTGTGCCCAGTGTGACAGGACTAGCTTGCGCACAGGCAAGGCTAGTTTCTACTGAGGGCACCTGGTAATGGCTACAGAACAGGAACTTGGCTCACAGATGCAGCTGTGGGTCAGGTTGTGGAACTCCTTTATGGAATAGATACTTTAACTGTGATGGGAAGTCATTGGACCATTTGGTGCAGCTATAAAATGATTATTAGTGCTTAAATAAGATACTGCCTTCTATGCAGAGAGAAAATTTTGTTTAGCAAGAATCGAAGCACAGGGATGATGAGGCCACTGCAGTTGACCACTGCAGAGTGACCAGCAGTGGAGATGGTCTCACTCTGCTCTGTCTCTTGTGGGACTTTTGCCTTTAAAGGGTGTGGTTTATGCATTGTGCCACTGCAGCAGCAGGTCCTACTAGTGCTGCACCTTTCTGTTGATAATCCTAAGGTTGTGCCACCCACTGTGCCAGCTGAGGCCTTACCTTAAGTTTAACCTCTTAGCTTGATCCTCTATGGGTTTTACCTATCTGGGATGGATTTTTGGTTTTTGCTTGTTTTATATTGTTTGGTTTCAGTGATACTGAATCAACTTATTTCAAACTTAATTTAGTTACACTTACATAGTAATTTACAACCATTACTATGTTAGAGATTTTATAATTAGTGGCATTAACTTATGATGCTATGCTATATGCTGAATAGAAAGAAATTCAGTTATTTTTGTTTAAATGTGTACCTTCTAATGATTTTTCATAAGATATTTATATATTATTTAAAATTTTTAACATGTTCATTTTTATAATGTGATAGGGTTCATAATGATATTTTAATCCAATTATATACTTTGACCATATTTCCTTTCCTCCTAACACTAGTCTTATTTCTCTCTCAAATAACTCCCTTCTATTTTTATGACATATATGTGTATGTATACAAATTGAATCTAGGTTTGAAATATGAGACAAAGGCGATATTTGTCTTCCAGAGTCTGCTTTATTTCTCCTAATGTGATGATCTCTAATTCCATCTTTTTTTTAACAAATGATATAATCTTGTTCTTTTTATGGCTAGGTAAAATTAATTCATTGTATGTATATCTGTTCATTTGATGATGGATAGACGTAGAAAGATTCAATAATGAGTGTGTGAGTAGTGCTGCAGTAAACAAGGACATGCAAATATCTTTGTGGCTTGCTTACTTGAGTAGGTTCCCAAGAGTGGTATAGCTGGATTATATACAGTTCTGGTTTCAGCTTCTTGAGGCACCTCCATACCAATTTCTATAGTGCCTCACTTTTTACACTTCTACCAGCAGTGGACTATTAAGTTGTATGGATGCATCATGTATTGCTACCATCACTTCCCTCCCCCATTTCATTGGGGGCCTTCCTCAGTGGGATTACTGGTATTCTTCATGGGGTTGTGGGTTATGGGATGTAACAGCAGCAGTCATTGGTGGGGGAGTAGGGGGACAATACCTCTGGATATCCCTTCTGAACCTATGGTTCTTACAATCTTCCTGCCCCTTCTTCCACAAAATTTCCTGAGCCTTGGTGAGTGCACACTTGTTTATCTCACCAATTTCTCTGTGGTTTCACCTGGGCCCTAACTGATATGCGATGGGTGGTTCATCTCCTGCCAGGGAATCAGCTATCTTTTCTTGTCTTGTTGCTAGATTTTGGTTGTGCTAAGTTCTCACTGCCTTCTGAAAATGAAAAACAGATTTTTCCAGCAGAAAGGGAGATCAGTATAGGTTCAAGGGGATAAGCATTGCCAATTTAGAGAGATTTGGATGGATGTAGCCCTTCTTTTGGCCAAAAACTAGTGGGATTTTGTCCTTGGAGACCATAATCTTGGTCTCCATAGGATTCTGACTTGTCTTCCACTTCCAGCTATGTGTTCCTTTCTACTGCCTGCTCTCTTAGCCAGTCACAAAGCCATTGGTTACCCACCAAGGCTGTATGGCCACCATTGCACAGGTGTGTACGTCTTGTCAGTCTGGTTGCTTTTGAATAGCAGTGTCCCTTGCTTCTCACAACATTGTTGGCCACTTTCCCCCAGCAGCTCATATAGCGCTTTCCATCACTATAAGTTATAACCATAATTAGATTCCTTCTGTATTCCAGCTAAGTCTCTCTATCTTCTGTGTTGGCAGCATGTGGTATCCTCAGCAGTGGGGTCTTACCTTTTACCTTAGGTGGGTGGTCAAGTGCTTTGACAGAAGCATGTCTTGTTTTGGGGACCTCGTATGTCTCTCCGATTAATAGCTCGGGTTATAACCAATTTCTGGTACTGGGAGTTACATGCCTGAGCCAAATGTTTTAAGGTTAGGCTTCATCCCACACTCTTCAGGGCCCTTCTTACTGGAAAATCCCCATATTTCTGTTGAGGGTTATATCATTTAGTCTACTATCCAAGAGAAAGGTTTCTATGATAAAAATTCATTTTGGGTTTACTTTTGTGTTAATCTCCTATTAACCTTCCCCCAAACCCTTTCATCCCTATTGTCTATCCCTCAAATTGCCCATTAGGTATGGTATGTCCCAACTCAAGCTGTTCCAGTTTAGGAACCACAGATGAGGAAGAACAGGCCCCATTTGTATTTTCTGTGTTTATGTGAGTTCACTGAGTATGATCTGTTCCAAGTCCATCCATTTTCCTACAAATTCCATTATATCATTTTTTCTTTGCTGCTGAGTAAACTCCATTGTGTAAATGTATCATAACCTCATTTTCCATTTTTCCAATGATGAGTACTTAGGTTGATTGCAGTTCTTAGCTCTTGTGAATTGAGCAGCTATAAACATGGTTGAGCAAATATCTCTGCAGTGAAGTATGGAGTTTTTAGGGTAAATGCTCAGTAGAGGAATAACTGGGTCAGTTGGTAGCTCTATTTTCATTTTTTTTTTTTTTTTTTTTTTTGGTTTTTGCAGGTAGGGTCTCACTCTGGTTCAGGCTGACCTGGAATTCACTCTGTAGTCTCAGGGTGGCCTCGAACTCTCAGCGATCCTCCAACCTCTGCCTCCCAAGTGCTGGGATTAAAGGTGTGCGCCACCACGCCCGGCTCCTATTTTCATCTTTTTATCAGGAGTCTCCATATTGATTTCCATAGTGGTTGTACAAGTTTGCACTCCTACCAACAGTGAATAAGGGTTTCTTTTTCCCTGCATCCTTGCCAGCTGTCATTGTCATTTTTTTTTAAATAATTGCCATCCTTTCTACAGTAAGGTGGAATCTCATAGTTATTTTAATTTGCATTTTCCTGATAGTTAAGGAAGTTGAACGTTTTTTTTTTTTTTTTTTTTTTGGTTTTGCGAGGTAGGGTCTCACTCTGGTCCAGGCTGACCTGGAATTCACTGTGTAGTCTCAGGGTGGCCTCGAACTCTTGGCGATCCTCCTACCTCTGCCTCCCGAGTGCTGGGATTAAAGGCGTGTGCCACCACGCCTGGCAAGTTGAACGTTTTTAAGTGAGTATTAGCCATTTGTATTTCTTCCTTTGAGAACTCCCTATTTAGTTCTCTGCCCCATTTTTTAATAGATTGGTTGTTTTATTGATTAATTTTTTGAGTTCTTTGTAAATTCTAGATAATAGGCCTCTGTCAGTGGTGTAGCTGGCAAAGATTTTTCTCCCATTCTGTGGGTAGTTATTGGCTCAGTTTATGGCATGTTTGTGCAAAAGCTTTTTAGCTTCATGAGATCCCATTGACTGAGTGATTGTTTAATTTCCTGGGCTACTGCAGTATTGTTCAGGAAGTCTTTCCCCACTCCTATATCATGGAGAGTGTCCCCTATTTTTTGACCAGTCATTTAATAGTTTCAGGTCTTATATTAAGGTCTTTAATCAATTTGGAATTGATTTTTTTGTATGGTGAGATGAGTGGGTCTAGTTTCATTTTTCCACATGTGGTTATCCAATTTGTCCAGTGCCATTTGTTGAAGATGCTGTGTTTTCTCCAGTGTATGTTGTTGACACCTTTGTCAAAGATCAAGTAGCTGTAGTTACTTAAACTAAGCGCTTGATCTTCAGCTGTGCTCCACTTGTCTATATATCTGTTTTTATGCCAGTACCGTGATGTTTTGATTACTAAGGGTTTGTAGTATAGCTTTAGATCAAGTATGGTGATACCTGTAGAAGTGTTTCTTTTGCTGAGGATGTGTTTGGATATCTGAGGCCTGCTGCCATTCCATATGAATTTTGAGATCATTTTTTCTATATCTGGGATTTTTATTGGCATTGCATTGAATCTGTATGTAACTTTTGGTAGAATTGCCATTTTTACAATATTCCAATCCAGGAGCATGGGAGGACTTTCCATCTTCTCATGTCCTCCTCAATTTCTTTCTTGAGTGTTTTTATGTTTTCATTATATAGGTCTTTCACATCCTTGGTTAGTGTTACTCCAAGGCATTTGATTTTTTTTTGTGTGGCTATTGAAATGGGGCAGCCTCACTGATTTCTTTTTCTATACATTTGTCTTTTACATATAGAAAAGCTACTGATTTTTCTGTGTTGATTTTGTATCCTGCCACTTTGCTGAAGGAATTTATAACCTTTAAGTTTTATGGTAGAGTCTTTTGGGTCACTCATTTATAGGATCATCTCATCTGTAAATAGGGCTAGTTTGACTTCGTCCTTTCCAATTTGTATCACTTTTGTTTCTTTATCTTTTCTTATTGCTTGGGCTAGTACTATGTTGAAGAACAATGGTGAGAGTGGGCACCCCGGTCTTATTCCAGATCTTAATGGAAACTCTTTCAGTCTTTCTCCATTAAGTATTCTTTGGGCTTTAAGTACTTTGTATAAAGCCTTTATTATGTTGAGATATAAACCCTCCATGCCTAGTCTCTCCAGCGTTTTTATCATGAAGTGATGTTGCATTTTGTTGAAGGCCTTCTCTGCATCTTTTGAAATGATCATGTGTTTCTTGTGTTTGTTTATTTATGTGGTATATTTTATTAATCAATGTCCATATGTTAAATCATCCCTGCAACCCTGGGTTGAAGCCTGCTTGATTGAGGATAATGTTTTTGATGTGTTGTTCAGTTCAGCTTATGAGGATTTTATTAACAATATTTGCATCTAAGTTCATCAGGGATATAGGTCTATCTTTTTTTTTTCTTGCTATATCTCTGGTTTTTTAAAACATTTTTAAAATTTTTATTTTTACTGACAACTTCTTTAATTGTAGACAATATCCCATGTTATTTCCCTCCTTCCTCCCCCACTTTCCCCTTTGAAACTTCACTTTCCATCATATCCCCTCCCCTTCTCAATCAGTCTTTTTTCAGTTTGATGTCATGATCTTTTCCTCCTGTTATGATGGTCTTATGTAGGTAGCGTCAGGCATTGTGAGGTCATGGATATCCAGGCCATTTTGTGTCTGGAGGAGAACATTGTAAGGAGTCCTACTCTTCCTTTGGCTCTTACATTCTTTCCACCCCCTCTTCAGCAATGGACCCTGAGCCTTGGAAGGTAGGTTTGTGACGTGTCAGTGCTGAGCACTCCTCTGTCACTTCTTGTCAGCACCATGGTGCCTTCTGAATCATCCCAAGGTTGCCACCATCTGAAAAGAGAAGCTTCTCTAACCAAAAGTGAGAGTAGCATTAATATATGGGTGTGGACATTAAGAGAAGTGCTTACTGGGCAGTATGGTGAGCATAGTATATACATTTAGCGGGACTCCAGCAGACATTACACCCTTAGGGCTCATGACTACCCCTGTCATACGTTTTCAGTATCAGGGATGTGTTCCTTCCCATGGAGCAGGCCTCCAGTCCAATTAGAGAGCAGTTGGTTTCCCCCATAAACAGACGCCACTATTGCACCCGTTGGCTCATTTGGCCTGGCTGGCCAAATTTGAAGCTTGCAGTGTTCACTGTTGAGCACCTTCACTGGTGTTTTCTCTCTCCCATTGAACTGTATGCGGCGTAGCTTTTTCCAACTTTCTGTCAGCTGGTCCTCATGGAGGAGGCTTTCAGCTCAGCTCCAGTAGGATTTCTCAGTGAACTTGCCACCCAAGTATGTGGAATCTTCAGCAATAGGGTCTTACCATCTATTCCTGGTGGGAAACCAAGGGCCTCAGCAATGGCCTATAATGTTTTGGGAATATCTGTGACCTCCCTGGCCAACAACTCACTGGAAGGTATCCCATCCCTGGCACTGAAAAGTTTCTAGTGACAATCTATGGCTTCTGAGTGTTCCATTGTCCAGAAAAGTAGGTTTTCATATGACTTTTTTTATATCCGCTTAGATTTTGATTAGTTTTTCCTCCACCGTTCCTTTAATCAATCTCTTCCCCTGACCTCACTTAGGCCTTTTCACCCCCGTTAATCTGTTCTTCTACTTACATACATACAGTACCATCCTATTAAGTCCCCCTTTCTATTCCCTTTATATCCCCTTTCTAGTTTACTGGCTTCTGCTACTGAGTTTTATTTTTACTCACTTAGAAGTCCAATCATTTGTAGCTAGGACCCACATATGAGAGAAAACATGTGACATTTGGCTTTCTGGGCCTGGGTTACCTCACTAAGTATAATCCTTTCCAGATCCATCCATTTCCCAGCAAATTTCATAACTTCATTTTTCTTTACCGCTGAGTAGAACTCCATTGTGTAAATGTGCCACATCTTCATTATCCACTCATCAGTTGAGGGACATCTAGGCTGGTTCCTTTTCCTAGCTATTGTGAATAGAGCAGCAATAAACATGGATGAGCAAGTATCTCTAAAGTAGTGAGACGAGTCCTTAGGATATATGCCTAGGAGTGGTATAGCTGGGTCATATGGTAGATCTATATTTAGCTGTCTCAGGAACTTCCACACTGATTTCCACAATGGCTGGACCAGGTTGCATTCCCACCAACAGTGTAGAAGGGTTCCTCTTTTTCTGCATCCTCGCCAGCATTTATAGTCATTTGTTTTCATGATGGTAGCCAATCTGACAGGAGTGAGATGGAATCTCAAGGTAGTTTTAATCTGCATTTCCCTGATGACTAGGGATGTAGAACATTTTTTTATATGTATGCCATCTGTATTTCTTCTTCTGAGAACTCTCTATTTAGTTCCATAGCCCATTTTTAATTGGGTTGTTTGATTTCTTATTATTTAATTTTTTGAGTTCTTTATATATCCTAGATATTAACCCTCTGTCAGATGTATAGCTGGCAAAGATTTTCTCCCATTCTGTAGGTTGCCTCTTTGCTCTATTCACAGTGTCCTTAGCTGTACAAAAGCTTTGTAATTTCATGAGGCCCCAGCAGTTGATCTGTTGTTTTATTTCCTGAGCGATTGGGGTTATATTCAGAAAGTCTTTGCCAAGACCAGTATGTTGAAGGTTTACCCTACTTTTTCCTCTAGCAGTTTCAGAGTTTCAGGTCTGATATTAAGGTCTTTGATCCATTTGGACTTGATTCTTGTGTATGAAGAGAGAGAAGGATCTATTTTCATCCTTCTACAGATGCATATCCAGTTTTCCCAGCACCATTTGCTGAAGAGGCTGTCTTTTCTCCAATGAGTATTATTGGCATTTTGTCAAAGATCAGGTGTCTATATCTACCCAGACTTACATCAGGGTCCTCTGTTCTGTTCCATTGATCTACGTGTCTGTTTTTGTGTCAGTACCATGCTATTTTTGTTACTATGGCTCTGTAATATAGATTAAAATCAGGTCTGGTGGTGGTACCTGATTTTTTTTTTAGCCTTATTTTTGTTGCTCAAAATTATTTTAGATATTGGAGGTTTTTTTGTGCTTCCAAATGAATTTTTGGGTTGTTTTTTCTATTTCCATGAAGAATGCTGTTGGTATTTTGATGGGGATTGCATTAAGTGTGTAGCTTGCTTTTGGTAGGATTGCCATTTTCACAATATTGATTCTTCTGATCCAAGAACAGGGATGTTTTTCCATTTCCTAGTGTCTTCTGCAATTTCTCGCTTGAGTGTTTTAAAAGTCTCCTTGTAGAGATACTTTACTTCCTTGGTTAGGTTTATCCCAAGGTTCTTTATTTTTTTTGTGTGATGCAATTGTGAGTGGGAGTGATTCTCTGATTTCATCTTCTGTGTGTTTGTTGTTAGCATATAGGAAGGCTACTGATTTCTGTGTGTTTATTTTGTATCCTGCTACGTGGCTATAGGTGTTTATCAGCTCTAAAAGTCTGCTGGTACAGTCTTTAGGGTCCTTTATGTGTAGAATCATATCATCTGCAAATAATGATAACTTGATCTCTTCCTTTCCAATTTGTATCCTTTTTATGTGTGTCTCTTGCCTTATTGCTATGGCTAAGACTTCCAGTACTATATTAAACAAAAGTGGGGACAGTGGACACTCTTGTCTTGTGCCTGATTTTAGTGGAAAAGTTTCAAGTTTTTCCCCATTTAGTATTATGTTAGCTGTGGGTTTGTCATAAATAGCCTTTATTATGTTGAGCTATGTTCCTTCTATTCCCAGTCTCGGTAGACTTTTATCATGAAGGGATGTTGGATTTTGTCAAATGCTTTTTCTGCATCTAATGAGATGATCATGTGATTTTTGTCCTTTAGTCCATTTATATAATTTATTACATTTATTGATTTATGTATGTTGAACCATCCCTGCATCTCTGGGATAAAGCCTACTTGGTAAGGGTGAATGATCTTTCTGATATATTATTGTATTCTGTTTGCCAATATTTTGTTGAGAATTTTTGCATCTGTGTTCATGAGGGAGATTGGTCTGTAATTTTCCTTTTTTGTTCTATCTTTGTCTGGTTTTGGGATCAGGGTGATGCTGGCTTCATAGAAGGAGTTTGGTAGGATTCCTTCCTCTTCTATTTTATGGAAAAGTTTAAGAAGCATTGGTGTTAGTTCTTCCATGAAGGTCTGTTAAAATTCAGCGGTGAATCCATCTGGGCCTGGACCTTTTTTAGTTGGGAGATTTTTTATAACTGCTTGGATCTCCATACTTGTTATAGGTCTATTTAAGTGGTTAATCTCATCTTGATTTCATTTAGGTAGGTCATATAAATCAAGGAAATCATCCATTTCTTTCAGATTTTCAAACTTAGTGTAGTATATGTTCTTATAGTATGTTCCTATGATATTTTTAATTTTAGTGGTATCTGTTATAATGTGCCTTTTCCATCTCTAATTTTGTTAATTTGTGTCTGTTCTTTCTTTCTTTTGGTCAGATTGTTAAGGGTTTATCAATCTTGTTTATCCTTTCAAAGAACCAATTCTTTGTTTCATTGATTCTTTGGATTGGTTTTTGGTTTCTATTTCATTAATTTCTGCCCTAATCTTTATTATTTCTTCCCGTGTTCTGATTTTTGGTTTGCCTTGCTCTTCTTTTTCCATTAAGTTGTTTACCTGCGACCTTTCTAATTTCTTAACATAGGCACTTAAACCTATAAATTTCCCTCTTAGGACTGCCTTCATTGTGTCCCAAAGATTTTGGTATGTTGTGTTCTCATTATCATTTGACTCCATGAAGTTTTTGATTTCCTTCTTGATTTCTTCATTGACCCATTCATCATTTAGTAGTGTATTATTTAGTTTCCATGATTTTGTGTATGCTCTATAGCTTTTCTTGTTATTGATTTGTAGTTTGATCCCATTGTGATCTGATAGAGTGCAATAAATTATTTCAGTTTTCCTATATTTGTTAAGATTTGCTTTGTGTCCTAATTTATGGTCAATTTTTAGAGAATGTTTCATGTGCTGCTGAAAAGAATGTGTATTCTTCAGCATTTGGATGAAATGTCATGTATATATCTGGTAGGTCCATTTGTTCTGTGACCTCATTTAATCCAGAAGCATCTCTGTTTATTTTTTTTCCGGGATGACCTGTCAATTGGTGAGAGTGGGGTGTTGAAGTCACCCACTACAAGTGTGTTTGGTGTTATCTCTGACCTTAGTTCTAATAGCGTTTGATGAAATTGGGAGCCCCATGTTAGGTGCATATATGTTTAGGATTGTAATGTTCTCCTGTTTGAGCATTCCTTTAATCAATATAAAGTGACCTTCCTTATCTTTCCTAACTAATGTTGGTCTGAAGTCTACCCTGTCAGATATTAGGATAGCAACCCCTGCTTGTTTTCTAGGCCCATTTGCTTGAAACATCGTTTTCCAGCCTTTCATCCTAAGATAGTGTCCATCCTTTGTAGAAAGGTGAGTTTCCTGGAGGCAACAAATTTTTCTTGTTTTGTAGTTCTTCTGGTTTTACCTTTGGTCTCTTGTATTAACTAGTATTGGAGTATGGTTTTGATCTCAGCTATGCTGCACAGCTGCTTGGGTCCTTCTTTGCTGTGTTGTGGGCTCAGGAAGGCCAGCTGCGTCTGTGGGTCACTGCTTTAATCGTGCCAGATGCTGGGTAGGTGAGCTTTCTTCCCCAGGTCTCTGGTGCTTGCTGGCGCTTGTGCTGGTGGTGGGGGAGGGGAGGCTGTGGATGGTGTCTGAAGTCTTTCTGCTCATCTATCTGATCCTCTTCCTCACAAGCCGCTCAGTTGGTCTCTGCCGTCCTCCTCCTACGTTTCTTGAGTTTTCGAGGAGGCCGGTGTGATTGGAAAATCCCCTCACCTGGCTTTAAAATCCTGCGGCTCAGGCGGATTCTGGTGGCTGCAGCCACGTGGAACTCACCGCTGCTGCTGAAGCCACTTCTGCCCGCTTCTGTGGGCTCTAGATGCTCTGGGGCTCTCCTACTTCTCTGCTGCGGTTGATAATTTACTATACACCTCACTTTTTAGTAGAAGAGTGTATTTTGCTGGGTATTTTTGTTTGTTTGTTTGTTTGTTTGTTTTGCTTTTTTTCCCCCTAGCCTGTTTTGGCATGGTTCCTATGCCTCCATCTTAACTGGAACTCTGTCTATTTTTTGATATTAGGTTGATGCTAGCTTTATAGAAGGTTTGGGGGAGAATGCCCTGTTCTCTGATTTTGTGTAACAGGTTGAGAAAAAATGGTTCAGTTCTTCAATGTAGTTTAGTATAATTCAGCAGAGAAACCATCTGGTGCTGGACTTTTCTTTTTGTGGAGGTTTTTGATTACATTTTCAATCTCGAAGAATATAACAGGTTTGTTTTGGAGATTTATGTGCTGTGAATTTAGATTTGGTAGGTGGTATGTGTCTAGGCATTAATCCATTTCTTCCAGATTATCCAATTTTGTGGAGTAGAGGTTTTGGAAGTATGTCCTGATATTTTTCCAATTTCATTGATGTTTGTTGTGACTTCTTTTTCATTTCTAATTGTGTTAATTTGAGACTTCTCTTTTTTTCATTTGATCAAATTGGCCAGGGCTTTGTCAATCTTGTTTATTTTTTCAAATAACAAGCTCTTCATTTCATCAATTTTCTTAATTGTTTTTTTAGTTTCCAATTCATCAATTTTTGCTCTGATCTGAATTATTTCTTTCTGTGTGGAGCTCTTAAGGTTGGATTGTTCTTGTTTTTTCAACATCTTTAGGTGGTTGGTTAGATTATTAATTTGAGATCTCTCTGTCTTTGTTAGGAAGGCATTTAGTGCTTAGGACTGCCTTCATTGTGTACTATATGCTTTGGTATGTTGTGTTTTCATTATCATTCGGTTCTAGAAATTGTACAATTTCCTTTTTGATTTCTTTTACAACCCATTCATTATTTAAAAGTGTGTTGTTCAGTCTCTAGGGGCTGATGTAATTTCTGTTGTTTCTCGTATTGTTAATTACTAGTTTTAACACATTGGGGTCTAATATGATGCAGGAAGTTACATCAACTTTCCCAAATTTATGGAGGGATGCTTCATGCCCTAGTATATTATTTACTTTGTGGTAGGTTCTGTGGCTGCTGAGAAGAATGTGAATTCTGTAGAATTGGGATGGAATGCTCTGTAGATGTCCATTAGGTCTAGTTGATCTATGGTGTTCTTAAGATTTCTTTGTTCTTTTTGATTACTTAAGGGTACCCTCAGGTGGTGGGGTATGTGAAACAAACACACAGGGGTGACATAGGGTGTGGTAGACTAACAGGGGGCATGTGTGTGGGCTACACAGGGTGTGTAAAAACTGCTGGGAGTATGGGCAACCCAAGAGTTCTGGAGGGTGGTGCTGAGTGTGGGGGACCATAGGTGGTAGAGTTGCAGGGGAACAGGCTGGAGACTTGGGATTTGGGGACCGGTAGGCACCTGGTGTGGCAGACTTGCTGGTGTGCATTTTACAATGTGTGCCTGACCCCAGGGAACCTGCGAGTAATGGGGATGTGGGGGACTGGTGCACAAGGGTACCAAGATGGGGCCACCTGCAAGGCAGCACAAGGTGGTGGCATTGACATGGGATAGGGCTGAAGCTTGGTCCTTGGTTCCCCAGCTGTGTCTACCTGCTCAGTGGGCGGGTCCCCTGAGTGTAGAGGGGCGGGGAAAGATGGATCATGGGATTTCCCTGCTTGCCGGACCTCAGACATCTGAGTTGGTAGACAACAGACTGTCTCCCCTCCCATTCCCCCACATGCGAGTAGGGGCTAGTAGGCTATCTGAGAGCATAGGAATCTTCAGATTCCAGACTCTGCACCCCACACCTGCCCAGTGGAAGTTGCTGCGACCTACTCCTACTGGAGCCTCACAATTCTTCCTTAATATTCCCCAGGATCTCTAGCATGGTTAAGAGTCCGCCAGCTTTACCAAAGTCTCACCATCTTGACCAGAAGTTGACCCTTCTTTGTTTTATTTGATCTGTTGAGAAGTTTCTAGTTGTTTCATTTACCCATTTATTGATTGGCTTATTTGGGCATTTGCTTTAATTTTTTTAGTTCATTATGTATTCTAGATAGCATCTGCTTTCACATGTGACTGACAATGATGTTCTCCTATTTACTGTGTTGTTTCTTTACTTTTTCCTTTGCTATGCAGAAGCTGTCTTCCAGGATAGCTCTTTTTGTCCAGGATGGGTTTGGCTATTCAAAAGTCATTTATTTCCATATGAGTTGGTTGCATTTTTACTTCTGTGAATAATATCATTTGAATTGTGATGGGGTTTGCATTAAATTTGATAATAGTTTTTGGTAATATAACCATTTTCACAATATTTATTTGGAACACCTTTTCATATGTATATGATACACAAATACTTATTTCTCAAATCACCTTTGGTACATAATTGATTGATGTAAATATGAAAAAAATCAAACACTGATCACTTCATTGTATATGCAAGTACTTGACTAAGTTCCTCATGTTAAGAATGGAAATGAATTTGCATTACTCACATGCTGCCAGTGAGAAAGGTGGAAGAGCTATGAAGGGAAGGCAGCCATCTTCCCTTGATGGGCAGGGTTGCTCTTGGTTTATGCAAAGACAGGAAAAGGACCATTTATGAACTATTTTGTTATCAACAAGAAAAAAGTATTGCTTACATATTATACCTACTTTCTGTGGTTGAATCATTCCTGGGCCTCCAGTAGAGGCTCAGAGTTCAGATTTGGGTTTCACTGTTGGCCATATTGTAATTCTTGGAAACAGATATTCAATGGGTTGATGTCTTAGTCTGTTTGTGCTGTTATAACAAAATATGTGAGACTGAGAAATTTATAAACAGTGGATGTTTCTCTCTTTTTTTATAGTTCTTGAAGTTAGAAAGTCTCAGAGCATTGCAGTGGAGTGTTCAACAGCTGGGGAGGGCCTGGTCTCTCTTCTATGTGGTACCTTGCATATTGTGGCCTTCAGAGAAGTGAATGCTGTGTTCTCAGATGGTGGGACAGAAAAGCAAGAGTGTACTTCTTTCAGTCTGTAGGGTTGCTAATTCCATACCTGAGGGCTGTGCTCTCATGAACCCAACTACCTCCTAAAGACCTCATTCTTAATACTATCATATTGGCAAATAATTTTGAGCATGTAAGATTTGTGGACATTAAGACCGTGGCAGTTGATACAGTTCAAGCCTCTGC
This sequence comes from Orientallactaga sibirica, assembly GCA_036365145.1. NCBI lineage: Eukaryota > Metazoa > Chordata > Mammalia > Rodentia > Dipodidae > Orientallactaga > Orientallactaga sibirica. Next base: position 9,421,056 of record JAEOAD010000240.1, read on the forward strand.
ACATTTTAGTGTAGACATTATCAGTTAACATGAACTTGATAAACTATGAAGAATAAAAAAGTTGTATCAAAAAGGGTAGAATCTCATATCCCTCCTTGATTTTAAAGTCCTAGGAACAATGCTAGCAAAATAATCTAGCAAATATATTTTATAACAAAGGTTAATCTCAGAAATTCAAGTATGGTTTATTTATTATCAGTAAATTAGTTTTATATTATTGATTATCATAATACTGAAAGAATACTGTAATTCAGGGGAAAGGCATCCATTTAAAAATCAGAAATTCCTTGGGCTTCAAGGTTGTACCAAAAAAATACTCTAAATATATAATTTAGTGGTTAAATTTTTTTCACTAAATTAGACAAAAAAGTAGGTTGTTATTATTATTTTTCCTGTCACTCTTCCTGTTAAGCTTTGTTGTGGTGGCCACAGTTAGGGCGGTACAAGAAAGCAAGACAGGCTTACAGTTTGAATAGAATGAACATCCATTGTTTGTAGTGGATTTGAGCACCTCCACAGTGAGTCAGGAAGATCATAGATAGGTTGGTGAACCCAGTAAGAGGCTTATAGGTTGACTGGTGCAAGGCAGGCTGCAGAAATTTTACTATACTGTTGACTGCAATTATCAGTTAGAAAAAGAAATGGCATTCAAACATAATTTTATATCTGTCATGCAAGACGGTTACAGAGAAATACTCATAAAGGAGAAGATAAAAAAAATAAAAACCTGATATAATTAAACAGAAAGATGGAGTATCATATGAGTTTTTTCCGAATCATCTATAGATATAGGTTAGCTGATTTATCTTGTATTATGTTGAAGAATAAAGGTCCAAAGAGCAACAAAGAAAATTCGGGGGAAGCAAGTAGAGAAGTTTTGCCCTTCTAAATAACAAGGCATGTTTTAAAGATAGACATCTTAGAGTTCTTGGGCTGCTGTAAGGACTTAGAAAACTGTATTTAAACATACCAGAATGAATGATACCTAAGTTTCTGTATGCTAACTAAAAAAAATTAACTTAAATTTAAAAACAGAAGAATGATTTAGACTGAGTGACAAAATACAAGATACTGAGTCTCCTGGGCATTGATGTTTGGGCTTCCAACTTCAGAACTATAAGAAGTGCCCATTACAAATTATCAGTTGTAAAGCATTTTGTTATAGCATCCCATAGACACTAAGACAATTACTTTTTTAAATTTTCTAACTCATTTTAAACATTCATTGTTACCCTCATGAAGTTAGGGGCATGGACACTATAGTCTCTAAGATTTGTTCTCGCTCCAGTGTTCTGAGGTCTTCATCCTCATGTTTTACCTCTGGTGATTGATCACACCAGCTTGTTTTTGGAAGTAAGCCAGTGCTTTGTCTTGATAGCACAGTTTTACAACTCAGTGCAGAGTGTTACAATGGAGATGGCTGGTTTTAAACTCAGTGTGTAAAATCTGTTGCCCTATAGAAAACACTAAGGACTCCCCCTGATAGAAGTGACAGATGATAGTCTATAATCATTCATCATGCTTTTATGTTTGTTTCTTAAATTTAGTATTAAAGTAATGGGTTTCATTACAATATTTTCATTATTCATCATATTTTATTAGTGCCCTCTGTCTTCATTTCTTCCTTTATGTTTTAAAGTGAATTATAGGTAGGTCACAAAAGTAGAAATGATTGTCTTCATTAGAGAAGTATAATTCAAATTGTGTCCTTGTTACCCCACCAAGTAGGAATACGCTTTTGTCTTTTCACAGGTTGCCATTGTTCTGGAACCTTAACTGGTTCTGTTTCTAAAGCCAAAGACCACTATATCTGTGAATTCTTTACCTTGTAATCCTATTTTTGTTACTGTCAGTATGACTTTTTTCCCTCCATGATTAGAAAAATACAGTTTTATGGTTAGAGAAAGGTCAAGAGGACCATTAGGAAACGGGCTTCCTCTGATGTTGCTGATCTTAAATGTCATCTGGATTGTTACAGGGATCCTCTGCCCATGGCCGCCCTTTTTCACCTCCTCCCCTAGTTGTTTTCAGCCTTTGTGCTAATGTATTTTGATTGTTATATACCCTAACTCTATTTTAGTAACTGTGTACAGTTATTGTAAGTATATCTTTTTAAATTCAAATTTAACCAATAGCTTGTCTATTCAAAATAATTTACTAACATATGTACTTTATCCTATACCAGGGTTTGCCAAAACCTTTGTATAAAGGCCAGATAGGAATTACTCTATGTTTTCTAGGTCAGGAAACAAAATCAAGAATTTCATGTAGGTACTTATAAGAGAAAAAAAAACTTGCACATATTTTAATTGGAAAAATTAACAAACCAACAGAAACAGTAATATTAACAGAACAATTGAAATTTACAATCCCAAGAATAAGGTTTTGGCACAATACTTTGTAAGATACAAGTTCAAAATTGGAGTTCTTTGTCATCAATACTCATTCATCATACTGTTTTGTATTGAAATTTTATCGTTTCACTGATAAACATCTTTCCAAACAGAGTGCCAGATACCACTATCAGTCCACTGGCTTATGCATATTCATAATTTAGAAGTCCTTCTTAGGATTCTCTTAGCTCTAGTATCACTGCAAAGCAAGCAGTGTTTGCCATGGCACTCAGAGCATACAATTCTCATGAATGTACCTGCCTTCAAAACATGAAACTTGGAGTCATTTTTATTCTTGAGACATGTAGATTGACAGTTAAAACTATAGTGGTGCATTAAGCATCTGTAGGGCACTCAGTGTTGTTTGGTTATAACCGTGTCTTCAGTTCATAGTGAACTGACCAGTTGTGGGAGCCTGTAAGAATATTACTCACGATCTCTTTCATGACTTGACTCTGGTCTTTTGCAACATATGCCATGAAATGCTTGTGATTTTTCTCTTCATTCATTTGGGAAAAAATATAAGCCATTCTTTGACTGTAGGCTGTACAAACTAGGGAACAGGCTGGATCCTGCCCATTGGCCAAGTGGTTTCACTGAACTCTGTCCTGTGTCATTGATTTTTCCCTTTATTGAATCTTTCCCATGTACATACAGACCAGAGATAGTTTTTCTCTTTTAAAGGGAAGAAGGGAGGCAGACACTATAGCTTCCTTCGTTACAGCTACTGCACCATTCTCTACTTTTCTTACTGTGCAATTCTTTGCAAAGGTTGACTCTACCCCCTCTCTTTTCTGTGTTTACTGAACCCACTTCAATCAGTCTTTTTCTGTACTTGTCCACTATAACCATTCTGTAAAGATCACCATTGACCTTCCTATTATTTAATTCAATGTTCTAATGTGTTTTTATTCTTACATTGCTTAATATTTCAATAGTATTTAGCATAATCAATAATTCCGCCTTGAAATACTTTCTACACAGATACCAGTATCTCTTTTTTTTCTTCCTTCCTCACTAGATAATTCTTTTTGATTCCTTGTTAATTCATCTCCTGAGTCACTTCTCCACTTTCGTTATAAGCCATGTAATAGTCTCTGTCTTCTCTACTGTGCGTGCTCCCTGATCTGATCTAACTCAGTCCAGGTTGAGTGTGCTCTCCTGATCTAACTCACTTCATGCTAAGTATGCTATCACTCTGTGTCATTGATTTCTTTTCTTTTTTCTTTTTCTTTTTCTTTCTTTTTTTTTTTTTTTTTTTTTTTTTGGTTTTTTGATGTAGGGTCTCACTCTAGCTCAGGCTGACCTGGAATTCACTATGTAGTCTCAGGGTGGCCTCAAACTCACGGTGATCCTCCTACCTCTGCCTCCCAAGTGCTGGGATTAAAGGTGTGCGCCACCATGCCCGGCTGTGTCATTGATTTCTAATGACTATCTCCAGCTCAGGCTTCTTCACTGAATTTTGGATCCATCTTTATATATTGTACCTCCATTTATAAGTATCTAACACCTCAAGTTTTGTGTGTCAAAGCACAGTTCCATTTTTCTTTGTAAATCTGTTTCACCCATGTTTTTTACCATTTCAGTTGCTTAGATCAAACTTTAGAACTGAGCTGTAGAAATGGCTTAGTGGTTAAGGTGCTTGCCAGCAAAGCCAAAGGACTCAGGTTCAGTTTCCCAGCACCCATGTAAAGCCACATGCACAATTTGCTCTATTTTTTTCATAGAAGTTTTGCCTTCATACAATGTTGCATTTTGCTTATTATGGTTATTTTTGTTACCTTTCTATTAATGAGAAATGAAAGCCATAAGGGTAGGTTTTATTGAGTTTTTATATTTTTTAATTTTTTAAAAAGTATTTTATTTATTTATTTGAGAGGGAGAGATAGAGAGAGGACAGGGGAAGGGAGAGAGCCTCTAGTCACTGCAAACGAACTGCAGATGCGTGCTCCACCTTGTGCATCTGGCTTACATGGGTACTGGGGAATCAAACCTGGGTTCTTAGGCTTCTCAGGCAAGCGCTTGTAACTGCTAAGCCATCTCTCCAGCCCCCTATTCAGTTTTATTCATTGATAAAGTCTGAGCCCTAGATATATTGGGTGTTCTAAAAAAATTTATTTTTAACATTATCTTGCTATCTTTTGGTATATCCTCTATTATAAGTCACTTTCCTCCATTTTTTTCTCTTCCTTTCTGTGTTTCTTTTTTGTTCATTCATTTTTTTCATGTTTTTGTTTTTGAATAGAGATCTTATAGCTCAATCTGGCCACAGACTCTCTATGTAGATCAGGCATGCACCACTATGCCCAGCTATCAGTCTAGAGAATTGAACTAGAAGATATTTTATTTTACTATCTATTCACTACAGTGGTGAGGATCAAAACCCACCATCTGGCCAAATGCTAGGCAAGCAAGCACCGTGCTCTGAGCTACATCCTCATACTTTTTCATGTATGAGGCAGAGTCTCAGTTTGTTGCCCTGACTGGTCTCTAACTCCTAAGCTCAACTGATCCTCCCACCTCAGTTTCCAAAGTAGCAGAGACTGTGGGCCTGCATCCCCCTGCCTGGTCAGGATTTCACGTTATAGTCTTTAGACCTGAGCTAATAGTCACAAGTCAGATGTAAATTAAAAGTATTTGTAATTAAATAGAATTAAAGATGTGGTTCTGCAGTCTCTATACTAAGCACTCTTGCTGTTTGGTAACTAAGGTGTTGAACTTTTCATCACAAGAGAAAATTTAACTGGACATCCTGTTCTTCCCCAAGGCCCACAGGTCCTGGTCCATACTGATTTATGAAAACTAAAAAGCAGAGCATCCCACAGGGATGCTTTGGAGGCCTCAATGGCATTGTAGTTGTGATTCAGTTCTGGGATGAGGATCAATCTTTTGTTTTTAGAAAACCCCACAGTGATGCCAGCACTCCCATCAGGGTCACCATGTGTAGATGTGAGGCTGTAGCATAGGTGGTAAGGGATACCTCTTCTGACATCAGCTATGCAGGGCATTTACTCAGATTTATCACAAAAATGTTTTTTTACAGTTAGAATGAATGTTTCCTAAATAAAACAACCATGTATCATCAATACTGGTCTCATACAAAGACACATAAATTAAAACCTATTCCATATTCTCAAATGCAAACCACATAGATAACAGTCAAGAGGGAGAAAACCAGAAAGGGAGAAGCTATAGATTGACCTAGGATGGTCTGTGGAACTTTATACTTCTGATGGTACAGTACATAGATAAATGAGATGACTAGTCTGCTGATTCCTGTTGGTTCTGTCAGTGCATCCTACAAATGAAAATTTTAAATAATATGAAGAAAGGCTTTTCTTATTGAAATTCGCTTGTTTCTTATGCTTAGAATTTCTATATGGTTCTAAAATACATACTAATTTTTTTTTTTTTTTATGAGAGTGAGAGAAAAAATTGGTATGCTGGAGCCTCTAGCCACTGCAATCAAACTCCAGATGTGTGTGCCACCTTGTGCACATGTGTGACCTTATGTGCATGTATCACCTGTGTGTCTTGCTTATATGGGTTCTAGGGAGTCAAACCTGGGTCCTTAGCTTTGCAGGCAAGCTCCTTACCCGCTAAGCCATGTCTGTAGCTTCTAAACTAATTTCTGTGTGTGTGATGCTAAAGATTGATCACAGGGTCTTTCAAAGAGTCAGGCAAGCACTCTATGACTGAGCTATAGTCTCAGGCCTTGTTTTTTTGTGTCAAGGCCTCACTGAGTAGCCTAGGCTGGCCTTGAACTCTTAATTCTTCTGCCAGTACCTCCTAAACACTGGAAATTACAGACATGTACCATCGTGGCTGGCCCTCATACTAACGTTTTAATAATAAAATTATATTGAGATTTTCTGTTTCAAATTGTTGTAAAGAATAGCTTATTCAGAAGGATGCAGTAATTTGTTATAATGTAATTTTTTATAATGTAAATTGTTGTCAAATTCTTAGTTTAAGGTAACTGGATTTAATAAATTTGTAAGATAGTAAATTATTAATTAGCAAATTAATAAATCTATCCTTAGTTGTTACTAAAGCTGACAAGCCATTTTTACCTAAAACAAATTATTTCTTGTGTTACCAGTAAGCTGTCAGAAATATATATTGCCTTAATGTCTTCTAAGGTATCCCAATTAACATTATTTCCTCATTTTATAGACAGAAACTACAGTCATTGGGCTTGGTTACAATAGCATTATTTGTAAATTTATAGACATTCATGGAATATGTGTATTGTGACAGTGAACTTCAAGTTAAAAGAGACATATTATGCCACATGAACCTCCCTTTGCTCTGTCCTACTAAGCAACTTATTCCTAAATTTCATGTATGATCAGAAACATGGAAAGTAAAAACTACAAAAATCAGATTCCAAGTCCCTGCCCCATGAAATTCTGATTTAGTGATTGCAAGATTGGACTCAAAAGAAAATCTATCTTTAACAGGTGTCTTGGGTTTTCTGATTAAATTCATAGAGACTACTTAGAGAAGTGACTGACATATAGTAAGCAGTAATAAATACTAGCATATCATCCAGGCATGGTAGCACACATCTTTATTCCCAGCATTAGGGAGGCAGAGGTAGGAAGATTGTTGTGAGTTCAAGGCCATCCTGAGACTACATAGTGAATTTCAGGTCAGCCTGGGCTAAAGCAAGACTCTATGTCAAAAAATTAAAAACAATAAACAAAAACCTAGCATATCTTATCTCTTCCCCCTCATTCCTTTTACTATTATTAAGACTATTCTTGGGCTGGAGAGGTGGCTTAGTGGGTAAGGCACTTGCCTGCAAAGCCTAAGAACTCATGTTCAGATCTCCAGGTCCTATGTAGACAGATGCATAGTCACACAAGCATGCAGTGTCACACATGCACCACAAGGAGCATGTGCATTCAGAGTTTGTTCACAGAGTTTGAAGGCCCTGGCACACCCATTCTCTCTTCCTCTCTTTCTGCCTCTTTCTCTCAAATGAAAAAAAAAAAAAAACTATTTTTAGCCCATCTATTAGCCAGAATTTGGAAAGTTCTTCCCTTTCTCTGATGAAGAGCTGAGGAAATATGAGAGAACATGATTATTTCCCCATGGTATAGACATTCTCTCAGGAATCTTTGCATGCTGTGTCCACTGCTCCTGATCCTGCAATGCCAAAATGTGCCTATTAGGTTTTAGATCAGTGTGTTATTTCCTACCTCATGAGGTCTACATAGTTGTCTTATGGTGCTGTGCTGAGGTGAGCAGCCCCTAGAAAGCTGTCAGAGGCTTCAGGTAACATCTGAGGCTAATTAGGAGTTATCTAGGCAAAGAAAGGGCTGAATAAAGGTGTGGTAGGCCTGAGAGAACTAATACAAGAGCAGAGCTCCTGCAGTGCAGTGTATTTGCTCAGTAGAAACTGGGCAACTCTGAACAGGTGAACAGGAGTCTGAGCCCTTTATCTAGTGCAGGAAGTTTGGGTCTTTCTCTTCCAGGCAATAGGGAGTCATTGACCAAAAAAAAAAAAATTTTTTTTTTTGTGCAGTTTTGAAAGAAAATATACTTCAGACTAGAGTGTGGAGAAAAGATACAAAAAGGGAAAGAGTCATGCATTTTGAGAGGAGTAGAAAAATAAGTCTTGAAGAATAGGATTCTTTTTAAGACAGGATCTCATTCTAGCCCTGGAACTCATTTTGTAGCTCAAGCCAACCTTGAACTCACAGCAATCTTCAGCCTCTTGAGTGCCATGATTAAAGGTGTGTGCCACCACCCGAGGCTAAAAATACTAAGAGTGGGCTGGGCGTGGTGGCGTACGCCTTTAATCCCAGCACTCGGGAGGCAGAGGTAGGAGGATCGCCGAGAGTTCAAGGCCACCCTGAGACAACATAGTTAATTCCAGGTCAGCCTGGACCAGAGTGAGACCCTACCTTGCAAAACCAAAAAAAAAAAAAAAAAAAAGAATACTAAGAGTGGTTTTAAAATGCAAGCCTAGATAAAAAGATGTGAGGGTGTGTGCGTGTGTGTGTTTTCATGGAAATTTAAAAATATTTTAAAAATGGTTAGAAGAGTATAATCTTCCTATGCTTAAAACATAATTTTTTTTAAAAAAATTATTTTTACTTATTTATTTATTTGAGAGAGGGAAAGAGGCAGAGAGAGAGAGAGAGAGAGAGAATGGGCATGCCAGGGCTTCCAGCCACTGCAAACAAACTCCAGATGCATGTGCCACCTTGTGCATCTAGCTTACTAGGTAAGACTGCTCCAATCCCCTGAGCTTCCCAGGGTTTTCTGCTGCCTAATGCAGCAGTGAAAAATGCTGCACCCGCAGTTGTATAGTATTGCATTTCCAATTATGCTTTCATCTTTTTAAGAGTGAGACTTTCCTTGAAAAAATGTACACCTGTTACTTGACCCTGGATTTTATAGTTCTGGGACTGCTGGTTGGCAGTCTTGGGCATTTGGAGCTGACTGAAAGAGAGAGCTCTGAGATAGTCAAGGATATAATACAAGAGTCATCCACAACTTCATTTATTAATCCATGCTACTAATATTATACAAAATGGTTTAATTATTCAGATTTTACCTAAGAATAACTTATGATTCCATTATTATAGTATTCAGGCAAGATTATTAGTAGTTCTTGACTGTGTTTATAACTTGGAATAGGGTGATGTTTGTGTTTTTCAGTTATTTGTACCATTACCTTTTTTTTGAGTCATAATCTACTAAAGATTAGTGTACTTTTATGATTGTCCCCCAATCCCTTTTAAAACTTTTATTTTGTGAAATAGCACAATACATATGTGCATCCATACATATACTGTTATGGCAGAATTTTCTAACTGTAATGAAATCCACAAACAGAATGGTAGAGAATTCTGGAGAGCAGTGTTGTGGTGCCTGCCCAAGACATATTTTGTTCTATTGGTTTCAGAGCCAGTCAGCACCCTGGATTTTATGGAATCCCTTATTAATATAATTCCCCCACCAAAAGTCCCTAAGCAATGTTGCTTAGTTTAATCTAATTTCACCTTTGTGAAAAGAAAACATACTTGCTATACTCTTTTTATTGAAAGAATTGTTTTGACTCAAAGTGAAATTTCCAAGGTCCATCTACACTGTAGTGAGTTTGTTCATTTTCATTGCTGTTCTCTAGTTTTTCATATGAAGATACCTGCCACAAATATTGTCTCGTTGAAGCATTTTTGAGTCTTTCTCTCATTTTCTCTCTCTTACAGACAACATACACACACACACACACACACACACACACACACACACACATGCATGCAAGCACATGCATACACACACACATACACATGGATTTTTGTCTAAGAAAACCATTCTGCTTCACAAAGCTGTGCATCTTTACCTAGGGCTGGCATTATCAAATCATTTTCCAGGGTGATTCTGCCAATCGATTCTTGCTTTCATAGCTGATGAAAGTCCCTGATGCTCCACAGCTTCAGTAGTATTTGAGTATCATGCTTTGGCCCATGCACTGGGTATGAAAGCAAAGAGCATGGTTTTCTGTATGTAGTTCTTTGATTTACAGTGCTGTTGAGCTTTCACTTTGCTTATGAACATGACTGGGCATTTACACTTTCTTTGTGTGTTGCTTTTTTATGACTAGCCCCCTTCCCTTTTTTTCTGTCTCTTGACTTACATGTCTCTTTCTTAAAGAGTTCTGGTTTATTTTTATTTTTACAAAGGTTGTACTCTTAAATCCCTTTTTCCCTGGTCCCACTTTCCCTGAGGGCTCTTCTCAGTGGGGTTGTTGGTGTTCACTGCTGGGTAATTAGGGCCTCAGTCAGTCTCTGGGGAGTGGGCCTCTGCCTCAGGATATTTTTACCGACCCTTACAGTCTTCCAGCCCCTCTCCTGCAATGGTTCCTAAGCCTAGGTGGGTCTGTAAGCACTCTAATTTAGTGTGAGTTTTCTATGGCCTCAGGATTTCTGATTTGATGTGTTTTGGCTGACAACAGTGTCTGTCACCATTCTCCTGGAGCTGGCTGTCAGGTTAGCAGTGGGAGCAATACTCATGTCACTGCTGCTTCCAATGCAATTTCTCATGGATCCTGGCAGATGTGGTAGATGTGGCACATTTTATGGTAGTTTTTTTTTTTTTTTTTTGTCCTATTGATGGATCTTGCATCTCCTGATTTTTCTTTGCCATTTGTAAAATAAAACAGATTCTTTAACCAACAGTGAGAACAGAAGAGTTCTGTTTTTATACCTAGAATGCTAATCTTTTGTTGGCCTTATGTATCTTATCCTAGACAGTGATTTTCTTTTATATTCTTTTTGTGAAGTTCTCTTTATGAAAGGTTTATTTGTTTATTTCTCTGTTTTTGTGAGGCTAGACTTCCATCCGAATTTGCTGAGCATATAGAACCATAGAGCCACACCCCCATATAGAGGTCTTTTGTAAAAAAAAAAAAAAATTATATATGTGTATGTAGTATGTGTATTCATGTTCAGATGTATATAGTTTGTATATGTATGTCCATGTGTATGAGTGTAGATGTATGCATGCCATGGTGCTTGTGTGTAGGGCAAAGGGCAACTTTTCTGATCAGTCTTTGCCTCCAGCCTTGTTTGAGACAGGATCTCTGTCCGTTGCTCCTCCCTTCTTGCTGTAGGAACATTGGGATTACAAAAGCGCATCACAGCTTTGTGCTTTTTACATGCAGTCTGGGAATCTGCACTCTTACTCAGAGTTGTGGGGCAAGCACTTTATCCACTGAGCCTTAATTTAAGAGCTTTAATTCTAAGTAACCCAGCACTTTTCGGTCTATCCCATCTTCTCCTTATGATGCCCCCTGAAAGCAATATCCAATATCCATTTGAACAGTGGACTACAAAGACAATCCAGGTTTTTCTCATGGAATTGTAAAATGTGTTAGTGGTATTAACTGTTGAGATGTGTAAGCCATGTACTTTCTGACACAGACTTGCTTATAGTACTCCTTCAGGTTGATGTTCCATGAAGATAGATTCTATTTTGTATCATAGCTATCAAAGAAGATTTTTTTCTTCTTTTTTGGTGTGGTGTGTTTTTCATCATTAAACTGACAAGAGAACTTCTGTTTTGACGAGACATATAAAAAAGTGTCCTGTTTCAATTGTTTTTGCCTGGTGATTGGATTTTTCTACACAGGAGTTTATGGCTTTATGTGTTTCAGACCATGTTTCTCACTGAACACATGTTTTCCTTCAGAACTATGCAATAAATCATGACTCTGGATTAGTCAGTACAGAAGGGCAAGTCATTTCTACATTAGGGCTTTACCAGTTTCTTACCTATACCAAAAATGACTATAAACCAAATAGAGGCACCTGAAAATTTAAAGTTACATGTTGCTGATTCTGAGTATCCTTAGGTTAACCTGAAAAAGCCCCCTCATAGCTGCAGGGATGACAGTAGATAGACAAAGGAGCAATCTTCACCTGCCCATTCTTCCAGCATGAACAGTGTTCTCCATGCTTGTTTCTTTATACTCTTTCCTTGCAAGCATGTCTTAACCTTGGCTCCTTGATTTATTTCTCCAGTATCTGTTTTCTCTTTATGTTTTTCTGCCCTACAAGCTTTCCTTTGATTTCACTGATCCCATTATTTCAGCCACCTTTATGTGGACATCAAATCAGGTGCACTCTCTCTATACATACATACACATCTATCTATCTATCTATCTATCTATCTATCTATCTATCTATCTATCTATGTATAATCAATCTTTCTACCGATCTTAAGCATCTCTTTTCTACTTGGGAGCTAAATGCATTTTCTAGGCTACATTCCTCCTTAGATTGCTCAACTGACCTATTTCCAGAAGGAAAGGTTTTAATGATTTCTCCAGTCCACTCACCACGGTAGGTATTCTCCCATGTTCTTTCTGAATTCTGGTCATTTCCATTCTCTCAGCCATTGCCCACAAGCCACGGTTGTTTCTGTAGCTCATTACCACACTGCACTTCTCCACTCTTGATACCTCTAATCTCCCATCCTGTGGATTCTACATTTGACTTTCCTCAGCTCCTTTTCCTTCACTTCAGACTCTCTATCACACTGCTGTTGGGTGTGGGTCGAGGGAGTGAGAACCAATTTAACTGTTGTTTTTTTTTTTCCTACTTGTTTATTCATTTATATTTGGATTTTGAGTCAGGTTTTCACTCTAACTTAGGTTGACCTGGAACTCATTTATACCCCAGGTTGGCCTCGAACTCATAGCCATCTTCCTTCCTCAACCCTCAGGTGCTGGGGTTAAGGTATGAGAAACCATACCCATCTTTGAATTGTTTTTCTTAAATGCTATTTAAACCCATAATTTCTCCTACGTTATCGCTTTAGCCACTATTTCCAAATCCAGAATTTCTTTACCATTTCCCCATACACTTTGATTTTATATCAGTAGTGATCCTTGTCAAATTTGAAGTCTTTCTATACAAACACAAGGACCTGTGTTTGGATCCCCAGCACCCTCATAAGATACTAGGCACAATGCATCACTATAATTCCTGAAATGGGGAGACAGATGCAGGTGGATCCCTAGGGCAGGCTAGCTAGTCCATGCTGAAGTACTGAGCTCCTGGTTCAGCCAGACACCCTGATTCAAAAAACAAGGTGGAGAGCAATTGAAAAAGACACTTAACATAATGTTGACTGCTTGCCTTCACATGCATTAAGGGCACACACACATACAAACATGCATGTAAACCACTACACGTGCAAAATTTAAGTAACCACTTGTCAACATAGTATTATAAGTGACTAAATTATAAATTTAGAGTGGGTAGAAAATCTCTTCTTGTTTTGACAGAAACAGTGCCTGGCTCATAATGAGCACTGAGTGAATGCCTGGTGGATTGACCCCTTCAAGACCCTTTTGCTGCTGCACTTTCATTCCAAGTACAGTTTGAAAATTTCAAACTCAAACTGTTTCAAATTCCAAAACTTTTTGAGCAGGCATTTGGGTTTGGGGACATTTTAGATTTTAGGTTTTTAGATTAGAGAAGCTCAGTCTTTAAAGTCTCATCAGAAAAACTCTGAAATCTGAAACACTTCTCTCTGCATTGTGATGGGTAATCAGTCGCATTGACACATCTTTACAGTCTTGAACCTGTAGCTAACTAGTAACAGTATTTAATGTCAGTTTCATCTGTCAAGGTGACTGTAATTGTCTAAGAAAAGCCTAAGGCAAACAATGTGTGCCTTGTAATGAGAACCAGCAATGCCTGCTAGCTCTTGTTAGCTCTGGTTCTAAGTCTCTTAGCTGAGTCTGAGAATAGATGGTTTTGGGATACTTTACTTTAAATTTCCTCTTGCAGGAACATCGTTCCTTTTTTAGCCAGTGTATGACATCAGTGGTTAGCCGCAGGTGCCCAAGAAAGTTGGCAGTTCGACCTGGCAGGCATACATTTTTTCGTCAGCTGACGCACAGCAGGCCTTTTCTCCAGTTTCATGGGCTCTTTTCTGTCCTGTGAGCACCACTCTATGTACCTCTTCCCTCATCTTTCCCATCTCTTTAAAACAGCAAACACAAATTGTTTCTCTACCTTTTCTTTACACCCTTAACATTTTAGTACAGATTCGTTGCTATTTACTACGATCCAATAGAAAAGCCCTCTGCTTTTGGCTCCTATGACCCAGCCTGTGCCACATTTGCCCAATTTTGAACATGGGGTTGATTCATGTACGCAGGGCTGCTCTGGGAATCATGAAATGATAAACACCACTCTGAAAAAAGATGTTTGAAGCAATCTTACTTAGCATAGGGAAATGTACAGACCATTCAAGGAAAATCTTTGTCTTTATCTTCCTTGTGCTGACTGACCACTTTAACAGGCACAGAACTCCCAGTATTACTGTCATGTACTTCATACTTACTCCTCTCACATAGTTACACAACTATGAAACCAAAGCAAATGTATGAATAGATCTCAAGACAAGACAGTGACACCTACAAATTCACAAGATGAATAAAATGCAGAAACAATCAGTGTGAATGTAGTTGTGCTTACTGTCACCTCTGGTCATAGTATACTCTATTCTCTCAAGGCAAATATCCCCCAAGCTGTTGAGAGCCCTTGGTTTCTGTATATTCTGTATATATAATCTACATTTATACCTCTCCCTCTATTGATTCTTCCATCCTTAAGTAGCTATTCTTTCAAGAATTTCTTTTTTTTTGTTTTCTTTTTAAACTTATTTTTATTTATTTATTTGAGAGACAAAGATGGACAGAGAGAGAGAGAGAATGGGCAAGCCAGGGCCTCCAGCCACTGCAAATAAACTCCAGATGCATATGCCCCTTGTGAATCTGTCTTATGTGGGTCCTGGAGAATCAAACCAGTCAAGTGCCTTAACTGCTAAGCCATGTCTCCAGCCCCCACCTTTGTTTTACCTCAAGGTTACATTAACTCTCGAGCCCTGTGTCATAGCATGGTTCGCAGGGATCTTGATCACCTGTCCTTCCACAAGGTGTCACGTTGGTCCATTATATATATCCATGACATTATGCTGATTCGTTTGAACAAGCAGGAGTGGCAACCACTCTGGAGTTTCTGGTACAGCATATGTGCATCGGGGGATGGGAAATAAATCCATCCAAAATTCAAGGACCTTCCACCTCAGTGAAATTTCTAGGAGTTCAGTGGTGTGGGGCATGCAGGGATATTCCTTCTAAGGTGAAGGATAAGTTGTTGCACCTGGCCCCTCCTACCTCTAAGAAGGAAGCACAACGTCTAGTGGGCCTATTTGGATTTTGGAGACAGCACATTCCTTATTTGGGTGTGTTACTCGGTCCCATATACCAAGTGACTCGGAAAGCTACTAGTTTTTAGTGGGGCCCAGAACAAGAGAAGGCTCTTCAATGGGTCCAGGCTGCTCTGCCCCCTTGGGCCATATGATTCAGCAGATCCCATAGCACTTGAGGTGCTGGTGGCAGATAGGGATACCATTTGGAGCCTTTGGCAGGCCCCCATAGGTGAATCACAGCAGAGGCCCTTGGGATTTTGGAGCAAGGCCCTGCCATCATCTGCAGACAATTCTCCCTTTCAGAGACAGCTCTTGGCCTGCTACTGGGCCTTAGTGAAAACTAAACGTTTGACAATTGGCCATCAAGTTACTATGCGACCTGAGGTGCCCATTATGTGCTGGGTGTTATCTGACCTACCAGGCCATAAATTTGGATGTGCACAGCAGCAGTCCATCATCGGAAGTGGTATATCTGTGATCGGGCTTGAGCAGGCCCTGCCCTTCTGCAGACTGGGCACTCTGGTGGCCGTCCTTGTCCTCAAGCTCCAGCAGCAGGTAGACCGGGGGCTTGCAGTCTTTGGACTCATTCAGAAAGCTTCCAGTGTCCACCTTCCTTTTGATGGTGGAGTTCTGGTGATTCTTCACAGCATTGTCTGTCCTTCCAGGCAGCATCTTGGCAATCTCAGCCCAGCGATTGCCCAGCACTTTATGGGCCTCGCAAATGATGCGGTCCTCCTCCTCGGTCCAGCATGACTTCTTCACCTCAGGGTTGAGGTGGTTGTGCCAACGTTCCCGGCACTGCTTCCCCAGCTGGCCCTTCAGGTGCTTGGCAATGAGTGTCCACTGCTTTGTGCCATACTTCTTGACCAGCTCAATGGCCTTCTGGTCTTCCTCTTTGGTCCATGGCCCCTTGACAAGGTCTGGATTCAAAACCCTTAGCCACCGGTATTGGCATTGCTGGTCTGTGCGGTTAGGAAAGTGGCTGGCCAGGAACTTCCCGTCTTGCTGTCCAAACTTCCTCACTAGGGCCCTCAGTTGCTCATCCTCTTCATGGGTCCATTTGACTTTGCACTTGCCATCTCTCTGCTCCAGCAAGTCTGAGTCCATGTCCTGGTAACGCAGCTCATCCAGCTCCTCACCGCAAATCCGCGGAGACAACCCCCCAGGCGGGAACCTGACCGAGGTCAGGGACACGGGCTGCTCTGGGCCCTGGGCGGCGCTCCCAGGCGTCGGCGTGTTCCCCTGCTCTCGGCCTGCGCGCTCACAGGAAGAACTGTGGCTGCCTCAGGCGCGCTCTGAAGCACTTTCCTATCTCCCCTCTTTGAAGAATTTCTAAGGAAAACTTGGTCTTTACATTAAGTGCTGCAGGGGACATGTTAGTTTACAGATTTTGTGCAGAGTACATGAATAGGCACTGGAATATGTTTTGTCCAGGTATATTGACTGAAGTATTTGCATACCTACACCTTAAGACTGTTTTCTAGATTGCAATTTGAATTATACTATGATCTGGCAGCATTCTATATTAATTAGCTAGTTCTGAACAATTATTCTAGCAAAAAAAAGTTTTTAAAAATAGAATAAACTTAAATACCTTTAGACTCTATGAATGGCATACTTATCTCAAGCATCTTTTTAAAAATATTTATTTAGCTACTTATTTGAGAGAGAGACAGAATGTGAATGGGCATATCAGGGCATCTAGCCACTGCAAATGAACTCCAGATGCATGTGTCATCTTGTGCATATGGCTTATGTGGGCACTAGGGAATCAAACATGGATCCTTAGGCTTCACAGGCAAGCGCCTTAACCACTAAGCTATCTCTCCATCCCTCAAGCCTCTTTTATATTTTATCCATAATTGCTATTTTTAAAACACCTGTACTCAGCAGAAGTAGAAGATATAGAAATATCTTCCCATTACATGTAATGAAAGTGTCCTTAAGCGATCTCGGCATGTAGAACCTCAAATTTCCAGTTATCAGCTCAGATACTATCTGTTGCTTACTGTTTGGAATATTAGTTTTTCAGTTGTCCTTCAGTTTCTCCAGAGCTGCTTTATGAGATTTTTTTATCACAAGGAAATGAAAGAAGACACGAGTGTTCTAAGGGAAGGGACACAGTTCTATTAGAGAATGCTCTACATTATTTCTGTGAAATTCTATGGAAGCTTTCTTGTGGATGGCTTGTTGTTTTGTTTTGTTTTGTTTTGTTTTGTTTTTGAGATAGGCTGTCACTCTGCAACTCATGCTGGCTGGGAATTCACTATGTAGCCAATGCTTGTTACTTAAAACTGAGTCAAAAACCTGTGCTTGGAAAGACAGTCCCTAGAGAGAAGCTATGTTGAGCCCATCAAATTGCCTTCTAAATGTATATATTTATGTCAACTGACTAATGCTGTTGTCACTCTTCATTAGTGAAGCTTCTTTTTCCCAATGGCAGTGAATACTGCAGAGAATCAAGTGTCATCAAGGTAACTAGAAAAGAAAGCCCGATACTTAGCACTGGACAAGTCATCTCTACCACACCCACTAGGGCTCAGGGAACCTTGCAGAAGGGGTGGTGAAGAAATATGAGGGCTGCTGTCACTACTAGCTAGAGAGGCATCTCTATGAGCATAATGGGAGATGCTGAGGTGATTAAAAAGGCAACAAAGTGTTAAAAATTAGAGGCTGTTAAAAGCTCAAAACTATGACCTGAAGAAATGGCTGAGTGGTTAAGGTATTTGCCTGCAAAGCGTAACAACCCAGGTTCAATTCCCCAGTACCTACATAAAGCCAGATGCACAAAGTGCTGCATGTATCTGGAGTTCATTTGCAGCAGCTAGAGGCCCTGATGTGCCCATTCTCTCTGTGTCTCTTATCTCTCTACACTTGAAAATAATTTTTTTTTTAAGAAAAAGCTCAACACTAAATGAAACATCTCTATGATACCCTCCAAAGCTCAAGGAACATTGTAGAAGAGGGGGCACAAAGAATGTAACAGCCTTAGGGTGTTAGGGAATACTTTGGAGCATGGTGTACCTCCCACTGAGCACACCTAAAAGCCAATCAAAGAGCAGTTGGTAATCCCTATAACTCATGTGCCACTATTGCACCCGTGGGCACATCTTGTTGTGGTGGTTGATTGTGCATCTTACAGGATCCACCGCTTGTTAAGACTGTTAATGACTCCCCCCTTCCCCCCCTCCCCAGCAGCCTGCATAAGACTTCCCAGCACTATGGCAACTAGCCAGCAGAGAATTGATGTCCGGCTCAGTTCCAGCTTGATTTCTCAGTGTCCTTTGGCCACAAGCATGTGATGTCTTCAGCAAAGGGGTCTTATCGTCTAGTTCTGGTGGGTTTCTAGGGGCATTGTCAATAGACTGCATTGTTTAGGAGGCTTCATGAGCCTCCCTATCTTGTCAGTCTTTGTGTGTACTTATTCTCATCCATATTCTAACTTGCTACCACGTATCTTTACAGGTGGTGCCTTTGTGACCAGTGGTAAATGGAGTTTGGCTTTCAGGCTTTTTAGACTAAATCTGAGAACTACAGAATAGGGAATCAAGTGTAAATTGGGCTAAAGAGAATGCTGTGTTAATATTACTACCTACCTCTGATATACAGCATGGCTAACTAAGACACTATATATTTTTGTCATCTAGTAATTAAAATATTATAACAGTTGAAACAAGTAAATTACTTCCTGCATGGTCTCAGAATGTATTCTTTTAGTATTAAATCACAGAGTTAAAATTTGAATGACAATTGTTAAAATTAGGAGTCATTACTTACTAATCTAGAGTTCCCACATCTTGGCTTTTTTTTTTTTTTTATTTAAGCAAAGTATAGAGTGTATTGTAATGGAATCCTCTACACCTTACTGCATGGGTTTTGTATTATTTGTGCTGAGATTGGGAAACAAAATGATTACTTTTTATGCTGAGTGGTACGATTCAAAGCACTGATAAAGTTAAAAAAAATATCATGGCTGCTGACGAACAAGTCAGTCATCAGTCACCCTGAGCAATGAGAGAGTATCCTGAGGCAGACCTCTTGAATTACTATTTCCATCAAGGTGGTTGTACTAAGATAATTTTGCATGTAAACTTTAGCAGCTGTTATATTCCAGTGTGAAATAAGATCCCTAGTTACAGAAATGTTCATTTATTCCACACTCTTCATGAATGGTGCACATTGAGTTCTGTTGTCAGAAGATAGAGTTCTGGAGACACTAACACTCTTTCACTTGGATCGTCCTGTCAGACACCTTTCTATAGCTGTGGCTTCTAGGAAGTACCTTGCTTCTGGTCGGCTGCTGAGTGGTCAGGAGTCTGCTCAGCTGCTGAGGAATCTAGCTGCCCCCAGGCACTGAACAGTGTGCTCATTTGTGTGCTCAAGCCTTGTGATCTTCCTCTTCCCGAGCTTCGTGGTCACTAACAGGCCCAGGTTGCTATGAATGGCTGCCCTACTTTTGCTTCCATATCTGTGTCTGAATTCTGTCTTGGTGTCCTTTCACATCCCCCCTGAGACTTACAGGAATTGTTTCTTTTTCTGTGCTTTCCTTTGGTTTCATTTCTTGGTCTGCCTCCAATCTGGATGTCTTTGCCTTTCACCGCAGAGATTTTCTTTTGAACCTTGTCATCCACTGCTGCTGCTGCCCTACTTCCCCATGCTTGGCATTGCCTGGCTGGCTCTGGTCCTGTGCTTCGCTGTTTGAAGTTTTGCTGAATGCTCTTCTCCTCTTTACTTTCTGCCAGTATCCATGTGACTGCTGGGCTGGCTCCTATATTTCTAAATACATTCTGATCATTAAAAAGTAGTTGAGATGATGTATTGTGAATTAACTTGATTTAATCATCTCAAAATGCAAGCACAGATCAAACAACATTCTGTACACATTCATATGTACAATATTATTTGTCAGGAAAAAAAAGCCAAGATAACTTCAGCAAAGGAAAATCCAAGTATTGTTTGGGCATTTATGTGTGTTGGTGTCAACTCTTGTATCATGCAGTTCCAATTATGTTATGTCCTTTGTTCTTAAAACATCTGTTGAGGCATTTTAGAATTTTGGAAATTTGCATTCAGAGACATTATGAATGCCTGTGATAGTAATCAGAAGTAATTAAACTCAACATTTATGTTTAATTTTATTGTCCAGAACCCAGATAATCTTGAGCTCCTAAAAAAATCTGTATTTGAAATGCATGTTTTTAAGTTAGATTTTTTTGGATTATGATCTTTTATTTAAATGGTTTTTGTTTCCTTCAAAGTTTAAAAGTCAAGGTAGCTTTGGAAATGAACCTAGTCAGAAAATGTCAATTCCTAGGGCATGCCAAGTATATTCCTTGGGTTTGACATGGGGCATGTGGTCTGATCTTCACCTTGTCATTGCTGTATGGTTCACGTGTGGCTGTGTGGCTGGAAGAGTAGCTATCATCAGGCTCTGGCATCCTCCCTGCTCTGTCTTAGCCTTCCAGCTCTGGTTAGGGGTCCATCATTGCCCTTTTCCTCCAGCCTCACCAGCCAGCTTCCAACCAGGACAGGTTTCCTGTGACTGGGAAATTTCATGGTTAAACGTGGGAGTGGAAGCTAAAGGAGATAATCAGAACAGGGACACCCTAGCCTATGGGAGAATAAATGTCTGGAAAATTCAAGATAACAAGAATAATGTCCTTGCCTGGCTAGTAAATTGTTCCCAAGGGCAAGCACAGAAATCTGAATCACAATTGCCTCATTGAAAGAAGCCAGGGCTTGCAGATGCTTTGTGAAGGTCTGTATCTTTTAAAATTCTCCTCTGTTGTATTAGTTAAAGATCTTTTGTGGGAAGGGAGAATCAAAATAATAAATGTATAATGCACACCGAAAGACAAGGCCAGAACACAGGTGTGAATTCTGTTTTTTAAAAAGTTAGCTTCTACACCCTTGAACCGTACAAAGTCTTCATTTAGGTTTTGGAAAACATAGTATAAGGACATTAAAAGCTATTTTCTGAAATCCTGTGTACATGATTCATAGCGAAAAGGATTGATTTTGTGAACTTGATCTCTAGTATGGTACTTCATAGGTTACTCAGAGAAATGCCTGGATCTTTTTGACACATTGAGACATCAAGAGATAAAACTCTACTGCAAACATGTTGACTGTGCAGTTTAAAACAGATTTGATAACATCAGGGTTCAAGGTGAAACTTCTTAATGATGAGAAAACAGAAAGACATTCTGTTTGTCAGGCAACAGAAAAAACTTGATCTTGGTGGGAAAGTTCTGGCCAAAGAGATATATGTGGATTGGGTCTTTGTTCATCAAGTGGTTATCACCCTAAGCTTCCTGGAGTGACTTTCCAAATCTTCCTTTGAAATAACTTTTTTTTCTTAAACCTAAATTTGTGAATTTTTGAAGAAACTTAATTTTCAAGAATTGTTATGATATAATGTTAGAAAGTTTCAATTTTTTCCCCTAATGGTTTCTGTTCTTCCCTTCATCTGTTGAACCTGTAAAAGTTATTTATTTTAAGGTCTCTTTCCATTTGTGCTGTTGTCCCCATGTTTTAGGTGCAGACATCTCTTGTGTGAGGTGGGCAGGGCTCATATGTGTAAGCTGTGTGTGAACCACCAACATCCCTAACTCTCTGGATTAGACATCCTGACAAAGACACTGAACAGAAGTCAGTCTAGAGCTGGTCATATCATCCGCACGTTCTGCTAGGGGTCCCAGCAGTGATCACAGAGTTGCTGTCAGTGAGGAAATCCCAGGCATGACCACTTTCCAGGCCTGGCTTTCCTCCTCCTCAGAATGACTTTGTACCCTCAGTCGTGAATAAAGGGAAGCCTTCTGCCCTTGACAGCTATTCAAGTTTGGAACTTGAATGCCCCCCAAAGGGGCTCTAATGTTAGGAGATAGTGGAACCTTCAAGCGATGGGCCTAACGGGAAGAAATTAGGTCATGAGGGTGGGGCATGCCCTTTACCTCCTGTCTCTCTCTGCACCCACTAAATACATGAATAGGCCTCTTTTGTCAATCAGTTCTGTCACTATATGGTATGAAAACTATGGCCCAAAGCAATGGAGCCAACCAACCATGAAAAAAAAAAAAAAAAAAAAACAAAAAACACTGTGAGCCAAAAAAACCTTTCCTCCTTTTGGGCTGGTTATCTACACTGTTTTGTAAGTGTAACGCACAATGGGATTATTGCTTCAACTTGCAATGGAGCAGCTCTCCCTTTGTATGTGAAACTCCGGTCAAGACCTCCTTTTTTTTTTTTTTTTTTTTTTAATTGAGGTAGGGTCTCACTCTAGCTCAGGCTGACCTGGAATTCATTATGTAGTCTTCACAGGGTAGCCTTAAACTCATGGCAATCCTCCTACCTCTGCCTTCCCAGTGCTGGGATTAAAGGCGTGCACCACCATGCCTGGCTAAGACCTCCTTTCTTTAGCTCTGAGTGTTCCCTCTCCCTCTTTCTTCTCTTGGATTCAAGGTAGCAAGAATGTTTTCATTCACTTAGTACCTTAATGTGTGTTTGGCCACGGGAGATAAATTCATTTCACCATATTCAGCTGAGTTCACCAGATTATTTTTCCTAGAAAGTTTTTTATTCTCCAAACTGATGTCATCATGAAGTGTCACCATTTACAATGGCTCCATCTTCCTTATTTAATAACTGAAAGTGATACCTTTTTATATATATTTTCATAGTTCCTAACGTGCAGTTTTGTGTCACAACTTCACAGAGAATAAGGAAGTAAAAAAGAATATACTTTCCTGAGTAGGTGTGTAAGGAAAGTATGTGTATAGAAGGGATTTGTTCTTTGACTTTTTTTTTTTTTCTGTTTGTATTCATGAGTCTAGCTGTTACCTGCATGATGAGAATATCAAGGCTGTTGGGTAATTACATCCTTTCCCATCCATTCCCATGGTCCAGTTCCTGAAAGGAATAAAGGCAGGAACAGGACACAGTGTCTTAATGGTGTGGCTCACAGCTAGAGCAGTTGCCTAGCATTTGTGAAGACATGGATTTGAACCCAGGACTGCAAAGGAAAAATAACCAAGGATTAGGGTTTTCACTTGTAATCCTAGTACTTGGGAGGCAGAGACAGGTGGGTGATTGATTTGAGGCTGGCCTGGGATACATTATAGCAAGACCTCATCTCAACCCTCCTCCTAAAAAAGAAGAAAGAGGAGGGCACATTGACTAGTGTTTCACAAGCTCTTGCAGTGTCTTCCAGACACTCTGCTCCAGCCCTGTTGTGGACATGGAGCCTGGAAGAGTAGTGGTTCTCATTTTCCTGGATGTGTGATTTTCTTTCAGTTGATGCCATCTCTTTCTAGAAAGAAGAAAAAAGCAGAGAGAGGAAAGAGAGGTATGTGGCATAGTACTTTGATGTACAGTAGCAATTCCTTGCATGAAAATTAGCTATAGGACTGGTTTTCTCTTTCTTTTGTTCTTCCCTCCTTATTATCCTCACTAGCCCTCTCTCCTTCTGTTGTGCAGTTCCTCTGAAAGACATGGAGAGATGTTTCTATCAATGCTATTGCTTTATAACTAGTATCAGAGAAGTTTCTAAGAAACTGCATCCTGTCTCCATGTACCACATTGGGAGAAATTTTAAAGTTCTTCACAAATTAGATCTTTGCAATTTTGTTTCCAGTTGCCCTTACCTGTGTAATCCTTAGAAATAGTTAGATTTGTATAGTCTCCATTTATTTTAGACTGGTTTCGGCCAATAGTGTCTTGATTCATGCTTGCCTTCATCACTCCAGTTTTAAGATGGGAAGACATCCCACCATTCTTCCTTTGCCAAACAAGAAGGATCAGACAGATTTTGCAAACCAGCAGGTTTGGCTTTCAGAAGGAAGAAGAGTGCTCCCATTAATCACACCCTTAAGGGTGCTGTCTTTGTTATCAGCATTGTGGTACTAATGGGCAGTGTTTTCTCAAAGTTACTTTCTTTGACTGCCTGCTCTCCAGGAATGAGGCTGGAGTTAGCTAACAGATGCACTCTGATCCTTGTGCTGGCAATGATTTCCTCTTAAGTAAGACTGCCAGAGCACAGTGATTTGCTATGCTTTCTTTATTTTTGTGCTTTTTTTTTTTTTTTTTTTTTTTTTGTGATTGTGTTCAGCTTTCGTTTTTACTTGACTCTTCTCACTGTATGACGCTAATCAAATAGTGTGGTGGCATTCAGGAGACTGAGGTAGGAGGACAGGGAAGTCAAGACCAGCCTGAGCTTCACAGCAAGACTTAGTCTTTAAAAAATAAACAAATGCATACATACAACAAAAACAACAAAAAGGTATAATAGGACATCATTTTATCTGCATTGTAATGGTCTTCTAAAGGAGCTCTTCACAAAGTAATTTAAAGGGACATTGGTTTTGCAGTGGGAATGCCCATGTTAGTTTCTGTTCTTAGGACAGAAGCTGGTTTATTTTAACATTAATACAATACTGTTTTAAAAGTCACAGAGTTGGGCTGGAGAGATGGCTTCGTGGTTAAAGTACTTGCCTGGAAAGCCTAAGGCCCCAGTACCCACATAAGCCAGGTGCACATGTGGTACATGTGTCTCGAGGTTTTTTTTTTTTTTTTTTTTACAGGGGCTAGGGACCCTGGCACGTCTGTTCTCTCTCTTTATCTGTATCTGCCTATCTCTTTCTCAAATAAGTAATAAAATATTTCTAAAAATCACAGAGCAAAATTAAATGGACATTTATCTCCTAATGTATGGTTTGGTGATATAAGCTATTACACATTGATAGTGCTTCATTCCTGTTTATTTTGTTCAGTACTGTTTGTTGTCTATAATGAAGTGAACCTTTTAGAATTTAAGACATAAAAAATAACTGCTTTTATTACTTTTTGTTATACAAATGCAGGCTCTTAGATGCTGGCTGTTTAGTGCCTTAAATAAGATGTACAGAAAACATATATTTGTTTCTTTACTCCTAAACACCCCATTTTTTCACAGTGTCATGTGCGGCAATCTTTCTTGGTGCTTCACAGGGTCTGTGGAGTTCAGGGGCCTTTAGTGGTCTCCCTGGTGCTGCTGTGTCTGGTTGCTACAGGTTAGGTACTCAGTACTGGTCTAGAGCTGCCAACTCCAATCTCTAGCTCTCTCTGGTCGGCTTCAGTTATGAGTCAAGGAGATGAGGATGAATCCAGTTATTACCTGGCCATGAGGTCCTTGATTGGGACTATTGACACATGAATTAATCAGCATCTTTAGGTTGGTTGTCACTTTGGAAAACAGTAATTGTGAAAGAGACATAGTACAGGGAACAAAGAATTCATGAAATGCAATAAAGGTGTTGAAGGGAAGGAAGCAGAACACCAAAGATAAATGTTTCTTATTTTAACATTCTGTCCAGGCTGACTATACACCAATTTTAATCTTCAGGTTCAGTAGAAAACTAAGGGCTGGAAGCAAATGCTGAGTACACCTGGGGTGTCACCTTGAATGATGCATAGTGCTAGTCACCACTTAAGATCTGCATGTGCCTGGTGCCATCAGCCTTACATAGCCTATCAATGCCTAATGGCCCGGGCTCGATTCCCCAGTACCCATGTAATAACAGATGCACTAGGTGGCACATGTATCTGGAGTACATTTTCAGTGGCAAGAGGCCATGGTGCACCCATTTTTCTCTCTCCCTCTGTGTCCTTCTCTCTGTATTTGCAAATCAATACATTAATTTAAAATTTTTTGAGACAAGGGCTTACTCTTTAGTTCAGGCAGATCTTGAACTCATGTTGTTCCTTCTGCCTCAGCCTCCCAAGAGCTGAGCTTACAGTCACCATGCCTTCTTCCAGTAGGATATTAACTACAAGGCCCAGTCTTTGGACTGAATTCTTGACCTTTTCTTTGCCTTCATAAACACCGTAGTGTGAGTGGAGATATTGGCCAAATACTTCACCCTTTGAAAGAGACACTCATTGAACAAGTATGTATTGAATTTAACTGAAGACCTAGGTTAAATAAAAGAGGCATCCAGGGATAATTTTCTATCTATTCTCTCAAAAACTAAAGCATATTTAAAGAAACAATAAGAAATTATGAGGTAATAAAAAGGAATCATGGCATTTTAAATGTGTCTACATATTTAAAATATGGTACATATAATGCTAAAATAGAAAACATTACTAAAACACTATCCTGGTCAGCATAACAGAGTAATTTTGGTTTGAGCACCTTACCAAACAGAATTTGGAGAAGTGGTTACCAATTAATACTCACAGATAAATATGAGATACTAGCGTGAATGTAACATTGTAGTATATTTCATCATTTCTGCACCTTTTTTTTTTTTCTATATGCACTTGGTCTTTAATGGAAAGTGTCTTTGCTTTACACTCAGTGTGAATGTGGACACAACTCCAGAGGCATGCTCACCTGGACAGCCCCAGGCAGTGCCTTTCATGCTGAATTCTCTGGAATGGAGAAAAATGGCCAGCCCTAACCAAAACAAGTGAGCCTGGAATACAGTGAAATGTTTTCTCCATCATTAAGAAAATGTCACTGTAGACTAAGTAGAAGAGAAGAAGAGACTTTGAGTAATAGTGATAGCCATCACTAACAATACTGAGTCATAATGATTCCCATTCTCTGCTGGGAAAGCATAGTTTAGCTCTCGGGATCCTTGGAGAAACTCTACAAAGTACTTAAAGATGAGAAAGCTAAGGACCAAAGGGGAAAATCAAACAATTGATGTAAGGTCAAGCTTCTATATTTCATATTGTGATTAAGTTATTTGGTACAACTTGCAATCAAACATTATGTCTGTCAGTCTGATTCAGGAAATAGGATATGAGTCTGTCTCTATTCTCATTACATCTAACAGGACATAGGAGGATCAGCCTTGAGCAATAAATGAATCTGTAACCAGTTGTGGTCAGAAGCTATTCTACAATAAACACCAGAGCTAAACTTTCCATTACGGAAGAATACGTTCTTCCAGTGGCTTATTCATGTCCCTTGGGTACAGTTTCCTGATGAGCCCATTTTGTAATAAAGGGAAATTAGTTTTTAAATTGAAAATGAATGCCATGTCATGTCAAGGTCATCTGTACACTTTATTGTAGTACTGTTGGTTCCTTGAAAAGCCACATTGATCCTGTTCCTGGTATTCACTCTGTAGGTCACCTGTGCACAGACAAGAATTGGTCCTATCACTGTGAGAATATTCTAGTCATGTTTATGAATACACTAGTTTATGAATATGCTGTGCTTTTTATCCATCACCAACACCAACATTGAGGCTGCAGCATCTAGATATTTAACATATAGAGCATATAGACTTCTCCATAACACCCTGGCAACTTTTTGGCACTTATCTAGTTTTTATTAGAAGGTCATGTAAGATTGTTGACATTGCAGAGAAGAAAATAAGAGACTCATTAACTGTACAGTCTGAAGTCATATCTTTAAAAAGCAATAAATCTTGCCTATGTTAGTTTATAACCCTATGCTTTAGTTATGTTTCTCTTTTCAGTAAGCAAACACATGACAAGAAGTGACTTAAGGAAGGAGGAGTTAATTCTGGCTTAAAGTTTGAGGAGATACATTCCATTGTGGTGGAGAAGGTATAGTGATAGGAGCATGAGGTTGGGGGTCACATGGAGTCAGGAGGTAGAGTAGACAGGAAGTGAGACCAGGCTATAAAACCTGAAGGCTTGCCCACAATGACCCACTTTTTCCAGGAAGTGTTCACCTCCTTGGGGTTTCATAACCTTTTCAAATGGCACCACCAACTGGAGATTTAAGTATTCAAACATAAGAGTCTGTGGGACACATTTCACTTAAAAAAAATTTTTTTTATTAACAACTTCTATACTTACAGACGAAAAACCATGATATTTCCCTCCCCTCCCCCCATTCCCCTTCAGAACTCCATTCTTCATTATATCCCCTCCCTCTCTCCATTAGTCTCTCTTTTAATTTGATGTCATCATCTTTTTCTCCTATTATGAGGGTCTTGCGAAGGTATTGCTAGGCACTGCAAGGTCATGGATATCGAGGCCAATTTCTGTCTGGACAGTTGCATTGTAAGGAGTTGTACCCTTCCTTTGGCTCTTTCTTTCTGTCCTATCTTCTGCAATGGACCCTGTGCCTTTGAGAGTGTGACAGAGATGTTTCAGTGCTGGACACTCCTCCATTCCTTCTCAGCACTATATTGCTTTTTGGGTCATCCCAGTGGTCATCGCCATCTAAAAAGAGAAGCTTCTCTAACCAGAAGGGAGTAGTAGCATTAATATGTGAATCTGAACATTAAGTGTAGTGCTTTCAGGGCAGTTTGGTGGGAATAATATATACATTTAGCCAGACAAGAGCAGGCTTTATACCCCTAAGGCTCATGACTTCCCCTGCCATAGACTTTTGATTAGTTTTTCAGTACCAGGCATGTATTGCCTCCCATAGAGAGTCCATTAGGGAGCAGTTGGTTTCCCCAAGAGCAGATATGCCACTATTGCACCCATTCGGTCATAGGCCTCTCTGGCCAAACTTGAATTTTCCAGTGTCCACTGTTTTCACTGCTGATGACTTCTGTCTCCCATATGGCTGCATGCAGTGTACCTTTTTCCAGGTTTCAGTTGGCTGATCTACAGGGAGAAGGGTTTCTGTTCAGCACCAGCTTGCTTTCTCAGTGACCTTGCCTCTCAGGCTGGAGATGTCTTCAGCAATAGGGTCTTACTATCTGTTTCTCAAGGGAAACCAAGGGCCTTGGCAATAGCCTTTAGTGTTTTGGAGGCTACCAGGACCTCCTTGGCCAACAACTCACTGGAAGGTATCCTATCCCAGGCATTGAAAATTTTCTAGTAATAGTCTATAGCTTCTGGATGTGCCATTATTCAAAAAAGTAGGTTTACATAAGTCTTATTCAGACTAAAAGTCTCAAAAATCAGGGTTGATTTTAAAATAGTCATACACTAATTGAATGTCTTAAAAAAACTGTGCTTAAAGTCAGCAATTTTATAAGTTTTTCTAAGAAAATAATCAGAATGCACATGTAAATATATTAGAATAATCAGAATATGATGTTTTTTATATTATAGACTAGAAAAATTGTCTAAGTGTTATAGTACAGATTGGTTAAATATAGGTTGGGACACTCATATTCAGGCATTTAAAATGTAGAAAAGAGGGTGGTTGTGATATAATCAAAATGCCATTATGAGGACATATGTTATTATTCATACTTATATAGCTATGTATTGTAATCAACTAGTAATAAATATGGATAGAGGAATTATAACTTAGAAAATACTACTATACCATTGTATTTTTTAATGTTTTCTAGATTTATATATGTTTCAAAAATAGTACAAAAAGCAACATAACTCCCTTCAAACTCAAGAATTTCACTTCTGGAAATACTTATTCACACTCACATATATATTCATAGCTATAGTATTTTTTAAAAATAATATTTGGAAACAACTTCAAAGTCTACCAATAAGAGAATGGAATAACAAAACATAGTATAATTTGGGAATAATGTAGCATTTAGACTGAAAAAAAATTATCTACCCATGTAAGTAGCTTTCAAAATGTTGAGTCTAGAAGCAAATTACAGAACAATAAATGTCAACATATCTGAACGTATAGACTTGTAAATGAAATACAAGGCTTACAAAATTAGCCATGATGAATGTCACTAAAAGAGAAATAAGAAAATGGGGAAATGTAGTATATATATAGGTAGAAAAATGGATAAATAGGTAGGTAGGTATATAAAAGAAGATAGAAGTCTGTAAGCAAATAAAACAGTAGTAGGTGGAAAATATATTTATTTCATTATTCTTTTTGCTGTTCTAGATTTTAAAAATTTTATAGAGAATTTTAATACATGAATATACTTGAATATTTATTGTATTCCTATCCTATTCCCATTTTTGCTTCTTCTCACCTACCTGTCCCATTGAGCACCCTTCTCTTTCCAAGTAGTCCTCTTTCTGCTTTGATATCTCATGTTGTTTTCCTCCATCCTCTATGTCAGAATGATGCACTAAGAATTGTGGGGGTCTTGTGAGGTCATCAATGCTCCAGTCATTTCATGTCCCAAGGACAGTGCTCCAAAGTACTCCTTCCCACCCTGAAGCTCTTACGTTCTTTCTTCCCCTTCATCCACTGTGTCCACTAAGCCTTGAAGGGCATGACAGAGATGCCTCAGTTTGTGCTGAGCTTTCAACTTTTCTAGATCTTAAGAAATTTTTTTCCAAAAAAACAAATATGGAATTGTAGGTGAGAAAATAAGGACCAACTGTTGAGCACTGAAAATTCTTCAGTGAAGAGCAGAGGGAAGATCAGATGCTAGAGGAGATACGGTGTCAAGGGTTTCTGCAGTTGTTTCTAACATAGCTATACATAACTATATACACACACATATATACATAGCTATAGCTGTGTTTTCAAATTGGGTCATGGCAATATAAGTTTTGTGGGTCAGTACCACCTTTGGGGGTAGCATAGCATCATGCTGTGTAGTACAGGCTAGGCTCAAACTCAAGTCTACCTGCTTTAGCCTCCCAAGTACCAATATAACAAAGTATTTTTTAAACTTTTTTTATTTACAGCTTCCATGATTGTAGACAATAAACCATTATAATACTTGCCCCTTCCCCACTTCCTCCTCCATCATCTCCCCTCCCCCTTAATTAGTCTCTATTTACTTCTGATGCCAACATATTTTCCTCCTATTATGAGGGTCTTGTGTAGGTAGTACCAGGCACTGTGAGGTCATGGATATCCAGGCCATTTTGCACCTGGAAGATTGCACTGTAAGCAGTCCTACCCTTCCTTTGGCTCTTACATTCTTCTGCCACCTCTTCTGCAATGGACCCTGAGCCTTGAAAAATGTGATAGAGATGTCTCAGTGTTGAACATTTCACTGTCACTATGGTGACTCACTATGGTGACTCAACACTATGGTACCTTTTGAGTCTTCCCAGTGGTCACTGCCATTTGAAAAGAGAAGCTTCTGTAACCAAAAATGAGAGTAGCATAATATATGGTTATGGACATTAAGACAAGTGCTTATAGGACAGCTTGGTGAGCATATTATATGCATTTAGCCAGACACCAGCAGGCATTACTTCCCTAGGGCTCATGATTTCCCCCACCATAGGTTTTTGACTAATTTTTCAGTACCAGGCATGTATTTCCTCCCATGGAGCAGGCCTCCAGTCCAATTAGCGAAGGGTTGGTTTCCCCCATAGCATACATGCCACTATTAGACCAGTTGGCTCATTTGGCCTGGCTGACCAGACTTAAGGCTTGCAATATCCACTGCTGTTTATCACCACTGATGACTTCTCTTTCCCTTAGGGCTACATGCAGCATCACGATGCATTATTTTTTAATGGAATATGTTTAGAGTTGATAGGCTTCAGACTGCTGTCCTTGGAAAGTTAAGCTTATAAGTTTGGCACTTGGTTGACATACAGGAACATTCCTGGTCAGTACTGTCCCACACAATGAGTGACACAAGATGTGTGATGTGTTATTGCACACAGGGTAGCTTTGCTGAAAATCTGCCTTTTTTCTTTGAGTGTTGGATGTTGGTGTTTGCTGGGCAGAGAAGGCCTATGTCAGTGGTTCCCCGTTAAAACCTTGACCTCCTGTTTGCTACTGAGCTTCCCTGCTGGGCAGCACTTCACTGTTTCCATTGCTACAGGAATTTTGTACATTCTGTGTGACTCCAGTAGGAGAGGACTCCTGGACACTGGAGCCTGTTTTCCTCTGGACTTTGCTCCTTTTACCTTCTCCCTTTTTTGTTAGGATAAATCCCTTTTTGTTGGGATAAATGCTACCTGTGGGTAGGACTGCAGTGAAAAAAACTTGGCATGACTGTATAAAAATATGTTCTGTAAGCTCCTTTTGAAAACTGCCTTTCACACCCATCAGGGTATTTTATGTGAAAAATCATACCATTTTCTTAGGCTTCCATATAGGAAAAAATGTTTTTCTTTCCCATTGATTTCATATATTATTGTCCATTAGACAAAATAGCTCCATACCACATTTTATTTTCCATTTGCCTGTATAATGAGGAGTTAAACTCAACTAGAAATTAACTGGAGCAGTTGTGCTGACCAAAGTCCTTTAGTCAGCAATGCTAGTGGCTTTGATGAGCCTACAGGTGTTCTGATTCCTCTATTTCACAGCTTTATTTTATTTGTTTCTTAAAAGCTGTTTTAAGGTTCTATGGAATTACATATTAGGTATAGAAACATAAGTGCCCCATGAAGTCACAAACAAAATAATAACAATAACCTATGTTGGAAAAAAATACTACCTTATAGGTAATGTTATACACATTTCTTCTTTGCCCTTGGTGCTAGGATCATGTCTTGTGTAGACATTTGAGCTCAATTGTATGTAAAAATCTTAATCTATGATTTAAATAGATTGAATCCACTCCTAATTGTGTACTTTCAAATACCACTGACTTTTTAATGGGAAGTAACTCTTTCCTGAGTGTATTTTTATACCATTGGTAGTAATCACTTTAATCCTTGTATTCAAATTATACTCAATGGTTATTTTGGCACAAGCATAGTATTATAATGAATTAGCACATTCAATGGTAAAAAGTTGTAATTAAACATATAGAGTTACTAATCCAGTAATGTAGAAAAACATTTAATCATGGTATAAAAGAGGGGATTACTTATCTTACTTAGTTTACAAAAGCTGTTACTATACATTTCCATTGGATAGATTTTTCTAAAACATTTAATGTTCATTCGGTTATCCCAAATGCTCTCATAGTACGTGATCAATAGAATGAGAGTGTTCTAAGTGTAACCACTAGCCATTACAAACACTGGCTATGTGTGAGCTCATGATAAGGTTCATGGAACTAAGTTGTACTATGTTCTCTCTGGAAACATGGTGCGTGGTCTTGATTTGATGTTAGCATGGATGAAAGGGAGTGCAGACCCATGCAGTGCTACTGCTTTATGATTTTGTATGCATGCAGGATTTTACATAATTTCTTGCCAAGCTTCCATTCTTACATTTAAGGAAAATTACAGTTATCTTTACTTTTGTCAAATCAAGTGACTTGATCAAATCCAGGGACACTGGTTTTAAGGAAAATGAGAAATATTTACAATATCTATTCAAAGTTTGGCTTAATTCATTCCTAATTTTGATACAACAGAATGAATACATTGTATCATTTCAGGGACAAATCTCCTTGAGCGAAAGAATACTCAGTAAAACAGAACATCTTGTTTGCTTTTGTTGAAGGCTTTCCAGGCACATTAGCATTCACAAAACTTGAGTTATAATTCACAAGGTCAATAAGAACAAGGGAAAAGACAACAATGAACCAGAAATCTAGGCTCATTTTAGGAGATGTTGATGGAGAGATAATTGACTTAACAGGGCTATTTGCAACTTGATGGTTATATGATGAATACCAAGAAGAAAGATGATGGCATGCAATGGATCTCAGAAAGTTCTTTCTTAATATAGATGGGATGGAAATATTCAGAAGATGGTCATGAGTTACATAAGAAATAGGATTAATAGGAAACCTAATAAGGAAGAAGAATGGCACCTTCCTGCCACACCCCCACGTTTCTCCCAGAAGGCGGTTACTTGTCTCCTCAAATGACCAGGATGGGAGGTTTAACAGGTAGGCTGGTTGTCATGGTATGAGCTAGAGCTTGAAGAGGCATGCACATGAACATGTTCACTCTCCCCAGACTCCTTCAGGCCAAAAGCATTACCAGCTCCAGGCATCAAGTTGGAAGTTTCTTCCTAGAGAACATATTTCAGAACCATGGCAATGAACCAAGATTACCAACAGCTCAGAAAGGCTCACAAGTCTCCAAGTTAGCTTCTTACTGCTTCACTCTTAACTGTGACTTTCCTGGTTCCTCTGTGAGGATCTTTATTTAAAAGCAGAAATGAAGCAGGAGAGCTGGCAGCATGCAGGTCAGGAAGTAGGAAGAAAGCAGCCGGCCTTGTACTAGCTGAGTGGATCCAGCACAAGGGTTGAGAAAGTGCGTGTTACACCCATGTAGTGTGCTCACGCATGTGATCCCAGCACATAGGAGTCTAAGGCAGGATCGTTGTTGTGAGTTCAAGGCCAGGGCTACAAACTGAGACCTTGTCTGAAAAAAAAAAAATGGGGAGGTGAGGAAAAAAATACAAGAAATAAGAAAACGGAAATTGATAAGGTAATTTAGCTAATTTTATGGGGGGAAAAGGTGAGAGAAGTTTAAAATTCAGTTGTAGAGTTTTAGAAGCATTATCGATTGGTCACTAGGTATTAAGAACGCCAAAAAAGGAAAAAGAAAGAACAAGGAGATTTTAAGTGCTTAGAATGCAGCATGGCTGTGGTGATACATGAGAACAACAAACTGTCCTGCATGATACACTGTCAGGATAAATAGTAAATAGACATCCTGCATGATGGGTGCGTAGTAAACTGTGCTCATTTATTTCAGATTGGATTGCAAGTATACAAAAGTTTGTGCTGAAACTACTGGGACGATGAGGGGAAATCAGTAAAATGCTGAGAAACATATGAGAATTCTAAATCCTAATCCATAATAGAAT
The DNA here is from genome assembly GCA_036365145.1 of Orientallactaga sibirica. Lineage (NCBI taxonomy): Eukaryota > Metazoa > Chordata > Mammalia > Rodentia > Dipodidae > Orientallactaga > Orientallactaga sibirica. The sequence goes on from JAEOAD010000240.1 coordinate 9,455,745, forward strand.
GCCAATAGATAGTCTCTTATACAAAAACATAAGAATATTTAGGCACACAAAGGAAATGTCAAAAGAAATAACAAAGAGCCAAAAACTCTTAGACTTGGTTATATTTTCACTATTTTTTTAAAATATTTATTTTTATTCATTTTGAGAGAAAAAAAATGAGACACAGACACATAGAAAGAGAGGATGGGTACGCCAGGGCATTCATCCATTGCCAACAAACTCCAGACACATGTGCCCCCTTATGCATCTGGCTTATATGGATAATGGGAAATTAAACCTTAGGGTTCACAGGAAAGTGCCTTAGCCCTAGGCCATCTCTCCAGCCCTATTGTCTTCTTTTAACTTCATTAATTTTTGTTTTTTGTTTTTGTATTTTTGAGGTAGGGCCTCGCTTTAGCCCAGGTTGACCTGGAATTCACTATGTAGTCACAGGGTGGCCTTGAACTCACAGCAATCCTCCTTCCTACCTCTGCTTCCCAAGTGCTAGAATTAAAGACATGCATCACCACACCCAGTCAATTTTATTAATTTTTTGTTGTTGTTGTTTTTGTTTTGCGAGGTAGGGTTTCACTCTGGTCCAGGCTGACCTGGAATTAACTATGTACTCTCAGGGTGGCCTCAAACTCTCAGCGATCCTCCTGCCTCTGCCTCCCAAGTGCTGGGATTAAAGGCGTGTGCCACCACGCCCAGCTAACTTTATTAATTTTAAAAAGCAATGTACAGATATAGATGCACTTGATAAAAGTAGAGTCAATAGTATCGTGTAAAAGACTTACCTAACTCTAAAGTTTCTTAGACACAATAGTGTTGCTTCAAGACTTTGGGAAAGCTGCTTACCTAATAAAATCTTTAATTTCAACATTTGTAAAGTAGAGATAATTACAGTAATTATAATAATAAAAATAACCTTTAATGAGTGCTAAGAGAAGAAATGAAGCACAAAACGACTGAGCATAGTGTTTGCTACATATAGTGTCAAAGATTCATTTTATTTTAATATTTTGCTACAAATGTATTCGATTCTAATCATTGAGTTTTTGTTAGGCTAAGAGAAATCAAATTACACTGAGTGGCACTTTGGAGGAGAAGGGATAATGTGTGGTAAAATTACTCTAAGTAGCTATTTCTGAGTATAAATAGTATCTGAGTGAAAATACTTTGTGTATACTTCCACATCATTTTGATTCTTGAATCATATTGTTTTACTTACCAAAAATAAAATTTAATCAAAAGAATTGTTTTAAAAAGCAAGCCTAAAATTAGCATAAGAACAGAAACAAAGGAATTAGACTGCTTATCAAATTGACTCATAATCACTTGGAAGAAATAATGCAGAAAATATCTTCTCACAGTGCTTGGATAGTGTACTTGCTGAAATACATACTGAGTAAGAAAAACATGTCCATGTCAGTTTCCTTATTCCAGAGTGTAGCTGGGGTTGTGATCGAAGGCTCTGGGGTCCAATCATGACACACAGTTCAAAGCACATTTCTAAAGCTCAAATCTTGAGTTCCAAACAGTATCCCACTAAAAGAGGCAGCATTCTATGGAGAATCAGCTGAATCCAGCTACAGGACAAGGAATTATTTAAGACTAATACAGACCTGTAAAAGCTGGTGATTTATATAGGTCCTCTTTGTCCAAATTTGGGACAGTTTGGAAGATGGTAATAAATTATAACATTATGAATAAAAAGGAAATGCTGAATCTACAGTATTATTTTTAAAATATCCAACCAGTAGTATGAAGCATACTCTTTTGTTCAAAAGAATGCTAGCTAATAAATGGTGAAAGAATAACAGAACAAGAAAAGGTACCACTTTGCAGCACCCAGTGCAATATCTGATTCAGGGACAGCTTGTGAAAAGAAGGAAATCCACTCACATATACAGGTATCAGCTCTGGTTTTCATACTTACTACAAAGGGAAAAGGCACATTTACAGAGGAGAGATGTGGAGGTCTGGCTTTAACTCAGTGGGATAAATCAAAATACATGCTTCCTGGTTGGATGCTTGAAGAGGATACAATCAAAGATGTTTAACTCTGCTTGCTTTCTTTCTTTGTTTTTTTTCTTTTAGTTTGTTTTTGTGGTGTCAGGGTCAAACACAGGTCCTTGTCCTTACTGGGCAATGTTCTACAACTGAGATATGCCCCCAGCCCAAACTAAGCTTTCTAACAGTATGATAATAAACAAGTTTAGATTGTGAGACAGTCTGCAAAGTATCTGGACAGCATTGCTCACATTCTTAATATTTTAGCTGAAGGACTGAAACAGCTGAAATGGAAAAGTCAACTAGACAGACTATGTGATCCCTGACTGGATCCCGGATATTTAAACAAATAGCTAGAGGGACTGGGGAGATAGCTCAGTACTGCTTGCCTTGCAAACAGGAGGACATGAATTTGATCCCCAGAATCCATGTAAGAAAGCCAGGGGTGGAGGCACACACTTGTAATCCCAGCACTGAGAGGGTGAAGAAAGATTGATCCCTGGGGTTGGCTGGCCAGCCAGTCTAGCCTAATTTGTGAATTCCAGGCCAATGAGAGATCCTGTCTCAAACAAGGTGGAGAGTATACCTGAGGTTGTGCTCTGACATGCATATGTGAATACATGCACACACATGTGTGCACACACACTTGTATGCACCTGCACACATAAAAGTGCATATAAAACACAAAAATAGTTAAAAAAGAACATTTGAGGGGCAATTGGGGACATGTGAATATGGAGTTTATATTAGGTAAAATATTTTATCTGTGCTATGTTTCCTGATGAAAAACATTTTAAATATTTTAATTTATTAAGCAAAAAATGGGAGATTAAAATGTTTCAAAATAGAAAGCTATAAATAATAATTGCAGGGACATTTCTTTTTTAAAAATGTGGGGATGGGGCTGGGGAGATGGCTTAATGGTTAAGGCATCTGCCTGCAAAGCCAAAAAGATCCCAGTTCAACTCTCCAGGACCCACGTAAGCCAGATGCACAAGGGGATACATGCATCTGGAGTTCATTTGCAGTGACTGGAGGCCCTGACATGCCTATTCTCTCTCTCTCTCTCTCTCTCTCTCTCTCTCTTCCTCTCAAATAAATAAAATATTTTTAAAAAATAAAATAAATGTGGGAATGGGGACATGCTCCATCGGAGAAGAGTTTTTGCTGTACAAGCATGAAGACCTGAGTCCTGTTTTCAGCACCCACGTAAAGAGTTAGACATGGCTGTGCATGCTTGTAGCCCCAGAACTGAGGCAGGTAGAAACAGGATTCAGAATTGCTCAGCTAGCCTTGCTGAAAAAATAATTGAGGGCCTGGAAGGATGGCTTAGGGGTTAAGGCATTTGCCTATAAAGCCAAAGGACCCAGGTTCAGTTCCTCAGGACCACATAAGCCAGATGCACAAGGGACGCATAGGTCTGGAGTTCCTTTGCAGTGGCTGGAGGCCCTGGTGCATCCATTCTCTCTCTCTGTCTGCCTCTTTCTCTCTTTGTCTGTCTGTTGCTAATAAATAATTTTTAAAAATAATTGAGCTCCAGATTCCATGGGAGACCAGGTATCAAGGAAATAAAGTGGAAGAGGGATAGAGAAGGACACATGACATCTGACTCTAGCCAGTGCATGTGTGAGCATGTACACGGACACATGCATAGACCCCCCACACACACACTGAAAATAAAAGCAAATTAAGGTTAGAAAGTTTTAAAAATTGTTTTGGAGCTGGGTATATAACTCAGTTGGTAGAACACTTACCTGCCATGTGCAAGGCCCTGGGTTTAATCACCATTGCCTCAGAAAAAAAAAAAAAAAAAAAAAGGCTATAATAATTTTTTTTTTAACCAATAAGGGGCCTTACTCAAGATTTTTATTTTGCCAAAAAAAATTATGGAATAAAAAGTAATCAGGTTATATCCCTAAATGTGGGTTAGATCATTAACTGTTTTGAGAATATGTGATCATATTTTAAATTAATTCTCTATTTATTATTTTTATTTTTTGCTGGGAAGTAAACCCAGGGCCTTGTGCTTGTTAGATAAGTGCTCTACCACTGAGCTAAATTCCCTACCCTGATCACATTGGTGTACTTGAAGCATACATCCCTTGAAAAAAACACCTATCACCATCTGTTCCTTGAGAAAATGAAAATCATCTGGTAAATTATATGTACCAGCATCCTTTTTTTTTATTGCCAGTTTTGCATCTCACATTAAAGTTGCAGCCTTCCTCATGGCTGCAAGAGCAGCCCAGTAACCTGGGCAAGGGGCCATGAGTACAGAGAGGGTCTGCTTGCCTGCTCCTCACTTCTTGTCACTCTTTATGTGCAGCTCTGCAGGAGTGAGTTTCTTTTGCCAGACATCCCACCATCAGCAGGACTTTAGACAGAGCTGTTTATTCTCATGATAAACAGCTCCTGGTCCAATTAAGAGACACCCTCTGGCTTGGGGTCAGATGTCTATGAAAGTTTTGATTGTTCTGTTTCAGTTTATTTCAACAAATAAATACTAAGTGCTGACTGTAAGCAGCACATGGCCTTGGTGATCCCTAGGACACCAAAATAAATAAAATGTACTATGTGCCTATGAGAAGTAGATACCACAGGAAAGAGGGCTTGCGACTGTTGGATCAAAGAGGTAGAGAATGGGAGTGATCTAAGAGGCACAGGGGTGGAAAGCTGTGAGCACCTGGTCTTCAGAGGTCCTTTGTAACTTTCCAAAATGGAGAGCTAGACTCTGGTCATCCAGATGGTTTGGGCCATTTACAGAACTATGATTCATAGACCTGAGATCTGACTGGATTTTTTCAATTGCCCTGCTTTCTGATGTTAATGTAGCTCTGTTGCCAAGTAAACATCTGCTTAGGGTTGGATTCTGGATACAAGCTTGCTGTTTTGGTTTCTCCTGCTGGAAACTATTCTTACTTCACTTAGAATATTAGATAGTCTTCATGAATACTGCATGGGATGTGCAGCAGCACACTGACAGCTCAACGCATAGCTGGAAACCTCGCAGAGAATGGACAGCAAACAAATGCACTGACATGTCTTACTGCTTATAATTAGTCATTTATACTTACATTAAGATAATAAGGGTGATTTTTGTTTGCCAAATTAAAGAGAAAAGTCGGGGGGGGGGGGAGAAAGAAAGAGAAACTAGTGTGTGTAAGTTGTATTGCTTTTGTTTATATGCCTAGTTTTAAGAGATAGGGAAAGGGGTAACAAAATGGTTAGTATTATATGACATAAATAATTACAGCTTTTAGAAATCAATTTGGCAGTATGTGTTAAAAGTCTTACAATATTTACACACTTTGACCCAATAATTCCAATTCTGGGAATCTTTCCTAAAGAAATAAGCTCAAAGACAGAAAAAGCTTTATGCACCAAGTTATTCATCCCACATTTCTCAAAATGCTTTCAACTTGGAACAGTGTCCCTATAGAGATTAACTGTGTCTCCTCCTCTCAGAAACAGTCTCTGCTTTTGGCTGCCATACAGTGATCACAGGCAGTAAAAACGTGGACAACACTCAGATTGTGCTCATGAGGAAAGATAAGACACAAACTGAATTATATGTAAATAAATACAGAAGCATATTTGTAGGATGCATATGATATTTTTAAGGAAATGTAGGACATGGTTAATATTGGTGGTATTTACATGACAGTACAAAGCCCAATTTTTCAACTTTTCTGTTTTCCAAATCACCTGTACAAAATCAGCTATGCAAATACAAGTCTTCTCACTTTCCCTGTGTGACCAACAACAACAGCAAAATACTAGGAAGATTATATATTGTGACCTTTAGTAAGCCCATGCTTGCCCAGGACTGTCACCACTTTTCTACTCTCCATACCTCCAGTATGTTCCAGTTCTGTCTCCCTACTATGTCTTAGCAGAGGTTTTTGGTTGAGGGGAAAACATGTAAATATGTTTTGATTCTACTTCATGAAATAAGGAGATTATTCAACATTTATATAAAATGAATGTTGTTCTATTTTAATGCAGTAGGAATCCATTGGAATTTTAGCCAGTAAAAATTATATAACTAACATATTAATAAAAATCTAGCCAGTGTTGATGTTAGTTAACTTTTTGTCATTATGAGAACTACTTCAGAGAAAAATAACTCAAGGGAGGATTTGTTTTGCCTGTGATGTCAGAGATTTTAGTTCATGGTCAGCCTGATCAGTTCTTTCTGTACTGTGGTAAGTTAGCTAGCACATGATGCCTTTTTGGCCAGGAAACAAGAGTGACAGAAAAGGCTGAGCACTGGAATATCTTTCCAGAGCATATGTTAAGGAACCCATTTCATCTAACCATGCTGTGACTTCTGCAATTTCACTACCTCCCAACAATCTCTTTAAATTTTGAATGCACCCATGGATTAATTTGTTCATGAAGATATATAGCTTATGATCTGATTATTTCCTTAAGGTGTCATAGACTAGCCTTCAATGTCTGAGCATTTGGGAGCATGGCAGATCCAAGTCCTAATACAGCTCTTGTAAACAGTGTAGGGCACTTTGGGAGATTGGACTGCAAGGATAAGCAGTGGTCGAAAGGGCCAGAGGAGTTCCCTGTCCTTCATCCCACTGCTTCCTTTCAGAAAGCATATCAGCTTCAGCAGCTGAGGTCATAGGAAGCTTTGGGTCTGGCTGAGCCCTTGGGGACTGGCTTTCTTGCTTGAATGAAATCTCTGCTCTGGTACTTAGGACTGATTAATTTATCCTCTTACAACTACTGATCAAGGCCATTTTTCCTATCTCTTCTCTCCAGAGCACCTTAAAGTGGTCCAGAACCATATGCTGATGGCTGTACCTGTAAACTTACATTACATCCTAGAAAAACACAGACAAAAACCACATTTTGTCCCCTTTGATTAACACTGCTCTTGAGCTAGAGCCTGGTCTCCCTTACCACATATCTCTCTGCTTCCTGCTTGCCAATTAGCCTACTGGAACTTAAGACCCATTACCTGATCATTACATACAAACCTCATACAAGATATATTAACCTCTGCTTGAATTTCAACAAATAGTTCTTATACACCCACCCTGTGCCAGGTCGTCAGCAGGGTATGGAGATGCATGAATAAGCAGCACACTGCCCCACCCTCAAATAGTTTATAGGTGATGGGGAAACAAGCAGTTATTTATAGACTAGGGCAAATAAAAAGAATTGAACAAGTGTCATTTGCCAGAAGAACACATATTTGTAAGGATCACCTGATATTGTTTCGAAAGATTAGGATAGTCTTCCCATAAGATTTGACATCTAAGCTAAGACCTGGGAGATACAGAAAGAAAAATGTTTATAAAATATGTCCTAGGTAGAAGGAATGGAATATGTAGGAGCCTAGAGGTAACACAAATGTGACTGTGACAGAGCCAGTGATTGGGATAGGGCGTCTAGAAAGGTGGCCACATCACAAGTTGGGTCTTTATTTCACATGTTTCATGTAACAGGGATGTTTTACTTTATCTTAAGCATAAATTTAATTAATGAAATTTCATGCTCAGAATTTTGTTTTAGAAGTAATACTCCAAGCCAGTCATGATGGTGCATACATAATTCTAGCACTTGGGAGGCTGAGGCAGGAGGATCACGGTGAATTTGAGGCCAGACAGAGGCTACATAGTGAATTCCAGGCTAACCTAGTGCAAGACCCCACCTCAAAAAACAAAATAAAAGTAAAACTCCAGTAACAAAGAAATTCTTGTACACTGTTGGTGATATAAATTATATAGCTATTATGAAAAACAGTATGGATGCTTCTAAAGACATAAGCCTAGAACTACCATATGATCCAGTGATCATCATCATACAACTGCATTATATACCCAAAGGAAATGCAGTAGGTATGTAGAAGAGATGTCTGTCGTCCTATGTTCATGGCAGCCTTGTTCATTATATATAAAGCTTACAACTTTAGTGTCTACAGATGGGTGAATGAATAAAGAAAAATGTGGTTCATGTATACATTGAAACATTCATAAATAAGAAGGATTTAAAAACTAAAAATCAAAACGGGGACTGGAGAGATGGCTTAGTGGTTAAGGCACTTGCCTCTGAAGCCTAAGGACTCATGTTCAACTCTGCAGGTCTCACATAGCCCAGGTGCACAAGGTGATGCAAGCACACAAGGTCACACATACATACAACATTGCACATGCATCTGGAGTTCGATTACAGAGGCTGGGCAATTTTCTATCTCTCATTTAAAAAAAAGGGCCAGTCTGTTGAGCTTGCCTCCAAAAAAAAAAAAAAAAAAAGGAAATTCTGTCATGTACTATAGCATGGATGGACTTAGAGGCCATTATTTCCAGTGGGAAAGTAAAAGAAGGATAGCAAAGTCTTTAGTCAACATTCGTGTCATGAGTGAGGAACAGAAAGCTGAAGGTGTTCTTAGCCAACCCTGTTGCCTTGTACTCTGTCAGCTAGGAGGTGAGCTGGTTGATTGTATATCTGTCAAAGGAAATGTGGAGGGTAAGTCCCTCATGAGCATCATAAAAATTTGAAATGAGTCCTGGGTAAGGAATATGTTAGGACGGGACAGGATCCCAAAATGGAGTCATCAAGGATAGCAGAATGAGGACAGAGACATAAGGAAGTGGATTATCCACATTCCTCAAGAAACTGCCCAGCCATTATCCCTTCCTTGCCTAACAGTGCCTCCAGATCATGGTTTCCTGCCCACTTTCTTCTTAAGTTTCCTGTTCTCTGTTCTGGTCTCACACTCTAGCTATTTGAAATGGCTAAGGTAAAGAACAAAGGAATTCTTTTCCCTTCTTCACTTTCCCCCAACTGAAGAAGCCTATAAAGCCCAATATCTACAAACTCAGGTGGGCTGTGTTCCTTTCTTGAGAGTCAGCCCTGGCAGCTCATGGTTTTCCTGAATAAAAGCTTTCATCTTTGACTCAGAGTGGTTTGCATGGTCTTGGTCACTCCCAAGCCATACAGAATGGATGACTGAAAGGGTCTCAGAGGACTGCTGCTGAGTGATGGCAGTCCAGATGAGCTTGGAGACCATTTGCCTGTTACAGACTGAGGGTAACGCGTAGTCATTCCATGTTTATCAAGGTAGTGCACGGCTTGGCATCACTGATTCTGGAGAGGCATATAATTGATGATACATCTAAGAATTGTGCCTGGAAAACATAAGGCATGTCGCTGTCTCTGTAGTTCATTGTGACAGATGGTGGCAGGCAAGCACTTATTCAGGAGCTCTGACAGATCATCAGGATCCACATTTTAATGGTAGGAAAAAACAGTACTGTATACCTTTTTCAAGAAAGTAAAACTATAAAAAATAGAGACAAAAGAAGCTTGCTCTGAAAAAAGTAGGTGTTTTTCAGCTTTTTAATGGATTTATAAGATCCCATGTTGAGTTCCTAAATGTTCTAAGAAATAGACTGCTTTCCTGGGTGTGGATGTGTGAATGGAATATGTGTAGCTCCCTTTCCACATGGAAAAGAAAATTTAAAAAAAAAAAAAGACATATGAAGAACCTCCTTGTATATTGCTATGATAATAGCTCCAAAGTATATTGTCAAGTAAAGAAACCAAGGTGGTTATTATTTACTAACACTTGGGTCTTAATTGCATATACATAGATACATATACATACATACACTTCTTCATATATGTTTTAAATGTTTCTATAGGTAAATTCTAACCTTTTGTGGGAGAGTCAAGAGAAAAAAGAGGACAGTTCCAACACAGAGACTTGTTAATGGCATAGTTTAGTTTTGAACTACTGGGAATTTGGTAATTTAAAGCATTGAAAATGAATTAAAATGCTTACATTTGGTCTGGGGAGATGGCTCAGCGGATGAAGTGTTTGCTGTGCAAACCTGTGTGCCTAGTTCAGAACCCATGTAAAAGCTGGATGTTGTGGTAGTTATCTGTAATCCCAGAGCATTTACAATAAGAAGAGAGGGGACAGAATTTACGTACAATACTGTATTCAAAATGGAAAAGAAACTTAATAACCAGTGGTTCTTTTGTTCTTATATTTGATCTTTCACAAAAACAAGAGATCTTGTTTCAAACATGGCAGAAAGTGACTGAAACCTGAAGTTGAACTCTGACCTTCACAGGAGTACCATGGCACATACCTACCTGCACTCACACACGAAAAAGGGCACATAGACTTACATCATATACACAAAAATCAATGCTTAAGTATACTGAAGTAAGCAAGCATGAATATTCATAGCATGAAGAGAGCAAACTTTATTTACAGAGGGTGATTGTATGTGGGAAAGTGTATCTGAACTGGTTATATAAAACATTAATGCCCCATTAATTCTATAGTTATTATTTTAATTATTTAAATAGTATCTGGTGAATCTTTAAGCAGTAGGAGAACTCAGTTAATTCAGAATTATATGCCACTGTGGCTTTTATACGCCATTCTCTAAGAACTCATGTAGCCAACAGCACATCCCGATGTTCATTCCTGGTATGGACATCATCTTTTTGGAGATGCCTGTTATGTCTCTTGACCATTTCTCCCTTTTTTAATTTTTTTATATTTTATTTTTATTGACTTATTTGAAAGAGACAGACAGATAGATGGAGAGAAAGGGTGTGCCAGGGCCTCTAGACACTGCAAATGAACTCTAGTCACAAGTGCCACCAGATATACATGGGTCCTAGGGAATTAAACCTGGGTCCTTTGGCTTTGCAGGCAAGCACCTTAATCACTACACCATCTCTGTAGCCCATCCTGAGCATTTTTCTGTTGGGTCAATTATCTGCATATTTTTAAATTGCTTTGAAGTTCTGATTTATTCTGGGTATATAAAGCATGTCATTTTTATATTGTGAATACTATCCCATAATTTTGTGTTTCTACTCTCAACAATATTTGTTGGTGAACTGGCTTAAATTGTACTCACCTAATTTATCAGATTTTATGGTGTTTCAGTGTCATGTAAGGAACCTTTAATTCTCAGAAGTTGTGAAAATATTTTTCTTCATTATCTTTAGAAGCTTTGTTTCTTTTACCTTTCATATATGTAGCTTATAGTCCACCTGGTCTGAGGTGTTGCTTGGATTTCTTTTTTTAATTATTAAATGATTATATTTATTGAGTGAAGTACAGAGCCAAGGAAAGGTACCCACGTGGCTAGAGATCTACATGGAGGGCCTGGAAAAAACTGCGGAAAGAAAAAAAATGCAAGGAGCTCGTGCTGTGTGAGGATCTAGAGGGGATAAAGGAGCCCATGTAGAAAGTAAGGGCTAGAGGGCCAAGGCAGCCCAGGCCCAGCCAAGGAAAAAATTACCCACAGCTGGAAGTTCCCAAGTGGTCAGAGAGTTGAGTGGATTTTTAAGCACCCTAAAATGATGTCTGTAGAAAACTGTCCAGCACACTGCTCTATGGCATCTGTGCTATGGGAGGGCTTTCTTTTTCCTTGCCTGGTGTTGTGGTACCTGTCCTCGGTGCCAGTGTGTGCCCTCCTTTCTGGTGCTCTCTTCTGCTACCTGCCCTCATGCCAGGCACTCAGTTGTAATGACTGCAGCTTTATGGTTAGCCGTAAATCTTGTAGAACAAGTTTTACTGCTCTGTTTTTCTAGATCAAGGTGTTGACTTAGTCCACTCAGACTTTGATAACCAAATGCCATAAACTGAGGAGCTGCTATAGTTTGGATCTTGAATGTTTCCTGCGGGCTGTTTATTGATTCCCAACCTGCCTGTTGAGCTGCCAGAAGGTGACGGATCCTTTAGGAGGTGGCACCTTTCTCTTGAAGCAGATGAAACCCTCAGCCAAGCCCCGCTATCTCCTAGTTCCCTTGGTTTTTTTTTTTTGTTTGTTTGTTTGTTTGTTTGTTTTTGTTTTTTGTCAGGAGGTAAATGAACTGGGCTTTTCTGCCACCTACTCCTGCCATGGAGCACCACTGTGCCATACAACCAAAGCCAGAGAGCCAGGAGAACAAGGACTGAAGCTTCTGGAGAGGCCCTGTTGCTCACAGCGTGATGGAAGAGGAGAAGCAATTCAATGAAGACTCTTATAGAAAGAAACTAATCTCACTCACAGAGGTCCCACCTACATGACCTAATCACCTTCTAAGGCCCTTCAGCTCAGCATTCACATTGACACTATATGAACTTTGGAAAACCCAAGGAAAGAAAAGAAAAGAGAGAAGAAAATTGAAAAGGAGAGAGAAAGCTAATTGAAATTTATTGAAGTGAAGTTGCCTGGGTCTGTAGCTCCATGTGCATTGAACTTGACACCTCTATAGCATATGGTCCCTTCCAGTTCAAGAAGACAGTCCAGGGCTAGAGAGATGGCTTAGCAGTTAAATCACTTGCCTGCAAAGCCTTAGGACCCATGTTGGATTCTCCATATCCCATGTTGTCCAGACACAAAAAAGTGAGGCAAGTGCAAGGTCGCACATGCCCACAAGGTGGTGCAAGCATCTAGAGCTTAATTTCAGTGGCTGAGGCACTGGTGCACACACATACTCACTCTCTCTCGTCTAAAAGAAAAAAAAAGAGATAACAGTATGGCCTTCCCTTTACTTGCTGCTTTGCATCTCAGAGACATTACAAATATTTTTATGTGGAGAAATTTTGTTACATTTACTCCTGTTGGATATTATATTATTACAAGTAGCATTGTTTCTTACACATTATTTTAATATTTCTTGGTACTAGCATATAGAAATACATTTTGTTTTGTATTATTGATATGTTCAACATACTTGGCAAATTCACATTTTAATTCTAATAGTTTGCAGGTAATTTGAATTTTTTATATCATGAAATCTGAAAATAATAAAAGATTTTTAGTTCTTCATTTGTAATTCTATTTTTATTTGTTCTTCATGTCTTTTTTGCTTTGGTCATGAGCTCTACTCTGTGTTAAATAACAGTGACATTGGGCATGACTGTCCTAATCCAACCTCAAGGAGAGGATGCTCAGTATTTCACCATTATGTTTACTGAATGTTTTCTTATAGATATTATTTATCTTAAGGAAATTTTCATGTATTCCTAGTTTTCTAAGATGCTGTCATGAATGGATGCTGAAATACTTTTCCAATACTTTTCCTGTGTGTTAGATAATCACACGATTTTTCTCCTTTACTGATGTTTAAAATTTTATTTTTTTTATAAATAAGACCTTTCATTTGCCACTACTAGAAATCCAAAGTCTGGGCTGGAGGGATGGTCTAGTGGTTACGGTGCTTGCTTTGAAGCCTAAGAACTCATGTTCAAATCTCCAGGTCCCACATAGCCAGATGCACAGTGATACAAGCACACTGTGTTGCACATGCACACAAGGGGGCACACTCACCTGGAGTTCATTTGCAGCTGTTGAAGACCCTTGCATGCCCATTCTCACCCTCTCTCCCCGCTTCCTCTTCCTCTTTTTCTCTCTCATAAAATAAATATTAAAAATCTGCATTTTAAGCAGATTCTTAGACTGGTGGCTCATCTATCAGTCTTACTACCTGTCTTATTAAAAGTACCTTTTTCAGACCTGCTACTTTACCATGAAGCTCCATGAGTCCCAGTTCAAACCTGGGCTTCTTGAGCATTTGCACTTTGCCTGGAAAGATACATCTCTAGGTTAAATCAACTGGCAAGCCTTTTCAGTGTCTTCCCCAGTGCTGTCTGGAATCAGTTTATTATCTCCTTTTTCTCAAGTCACATATTAGATCAATAAGGTGGGCCCCACTACCTGATTCTGGATTTGACATGTCTGTGGGTGCTGAGTATAGGAGGTCTAATTTATCTGATAGTTGCATTTTTTGGTTAGGGCATTGCTAACAAGTGAAGCAAGTAGCCATTGAAAGTCTTGATATTCACATGAGCTTTAATCATACTCTGACATTTTCCTAGCATGGAACACATTTTTTTCTAACTATAACTTTGACATTCTGCAGCTCTATAAGTCTCACCTCAAACACATGACCCTTGAGGCCATAAGATTCAAGTTTTTGGTTCCTTGTGACTAGTATTTTTCCAGTATTTTTAATATTGAACATAGCCAGTACTTTCCTATCATACCAGTCTTTCTTAAATGCTTCAACCACTTCTTTTGACTTGCTTTTGCTACCTTTTGTAAGGTTCTTTTTCCTGCCAACTGTCACAGTGCTGCTCAGAGCTGAAAAGGTGCTTGGATTTTATTAATGTATGTTCATACTACTTCTGCTGGTTATTGAATACTAAACCAATTTTGATTGTATTCTTTATCAAGATCTCTCTTATGTATTTCCAGTATGATTTGCTAATGTTTTGTTTATGCTTTGGAATTAATTTTCACAAAAGAGATCATTCAATGATTTTTTTTTTTAATAATGCAGTATCCAGACTAAGTGGACCTCATGAAATGAACTAATGCAATGATTTCCTTCTGTCTCTTGTTTTCCTTTTTTCTCTAGGAGTTATGTAATAGTAATGATACTTTATCTGTAAGTGCTTGGTGAATTTACCAGCAAGGAACCTGGGGCTAAGGTTTCTCTCTGGTAATGTGACTTTTTCCTCCGGTTGTAGCTTATCACTGTTTTGTTTGTTATTTGGCACCTTTATTTCATGTACTTCAGTCTGGTTTAATTTGTACTTACCTCTCTTGGAATTGAGAGAACATCTGGCTCTATGTTTTTCTTCATTTAAAAAAAAATTCCAGGCTGGAGAGATGGCTTAGTGCTTAAGGTGCTTGCCTGTAAAGCCTAAGAACCCAGGTTCAAGACCCCAGTACCCACGTAAGCCAGATGCACAAAGTGTTACATGTGTCTGGAGTTCATTTGCAGTGGCTAGAGGCCTTCAGGTGCCCATTCTCTCCCTCTCTCTCTCTCTCTGCCACTTTCTCTTTCTCAAATAAACAAATAAAATAATTTTTTAAAATCCAAGGCATCGCAAGGCTCCAGTAGCTGCTGATTAAATGAAAGAGCATGTGCTTTGGTGGACCACTCACATTTCTGGGATCACTGATGAAAGAGTTTCAGGCAAGTTAGTGAAGCTCTGGAAAGTGTCACCCTAATGATACCCACAATGAAACTAATGAAAGGTGGGCTGCATCTCTTTCATCAGTGAGCATTGTTGCTGTTGTAAGGGTATTTCCTTCGCTTTTAGAAATGCTATTACTACTCTAAGCATAGCCCGGTCTCGGGTATACCCTTCTCTTTTAGAAATGCTACTAGCACTGTTAGCATGCCCCCTCTCTTTCTTGAGTACAGCCATTGTTGCTAGGGTGTCCACCTGTCCTCTGTCATGAGTACTATTGCTATGTTAGGGTGTCCCCCTCCCCTCTGTCATGAGCACTATCGCTGTTGTTAGGGTGTCCCCATCCCCTCTGTCATGAGTACTATTGTTGTTGTTAGGGTGTCCCCCTCTCCTCCGTCATGAGTACTATTGCTGTTGTTAGGGTGTCCCCCTCTCCTCTGTCATGAGTACTATTGCTGTTGTTAGGGTGTCCCCCTCTCCTCCGTCATGAGTGCTATTGCTGTTGTTAGGGTGTCCCCCTCCCCTCCGTCATGAGTGCTATTGCTGTTGTTAGGGTGTCCCCCTCTCCTCCGTCATGAGTGTTATAGCTGTTGTTAGGGTGTCCCCCTCTCCTCCGTCATGAGTGCTATTGCTGTTGTTAGGGTGTCCCCCTCTCCTCCGTCATGAGTGCTATTGCTGTTGTTAGGGTGTCCCCCTCTCCTCCGTCATGAGTGCTATTGCTGTTGTTAGGGTGTCCCCCTCTCTTCTGTCATGAGTACTATTGCTGTTGTTAGGGTGTCCCCCTCTCCTCCGTCATGAGTACTATAGCTGTTGTTAGGGTGTCCCCCTCCCCTCCGTCATGAGTACTATTGTTGTTGTTAGGGTGTCCCCCTCCCCTCCGTCATGAGTACTATAGCTGTTGTTAGGGTGTTAGTACTATAGCTGTTGTTAGGTGTCCCCTCTCCTGTTGTTAGGGTGTCCCTCCCCTCCATCATGAGTGCTATTGTTGTTGTTGTCCCCCTCCCCTCCGTCATGAGTACTATTGTTGTTGTTAGGGTGTCCCCCTCTCCTCCGTCATGAGTGCTATTGCTGTTGTTAGGGTGTCCCCCTCTCCTCCGTCATGAGTACTATTGTTGTTGTTAGGGTGTCCCCCTCTCCTCCGTCATGAGTACTATTGTTGTTGTTAGGGTGTCCCCCTCTCATGAGTCCTCCGCTGTTGAGTGCTATAGCTGTTGTTAGGGTGTCCCCCTCCCCTCCGTCATGAGTAATATTGTTGTTGTTAGGTGTCCCCCTCTCCTCCTGTCATGAGTACTATTGCTGTTGTTAGGTGTCCCCTCCTCCGTCATGAGTACTATCGTTGTTGTTAGGTGTCCCCTCATGAGTACTATAGCTGTTGTTAGGGTGTCCCCCTCTCCTCCGTCATGAGTACTATAGCTGTTGTTAGGGTGTCCCCCTCCCCTCCGTCATGAGTAATATTGTTGTTGTTAGGGTGTCCCCCTCTCCTCGGTCATGAGTACTATAGCTGTTGTTAGGGTGTCCCCCTCTCCTCCGTCATGAGTACTATAGCTGTTGTTAGGGTGTCCCCCTCCTCTCCTCATGAGTACATGAGTCATGAGTATATGCTGTTGTTAGGGTGTCCCCTCTCCTCCGTCATGAGTACTATTGCTGTTGTTAGGGTGTCCCCCTCTCCTCCGTCATGAGTATCGCTATTGTCCCTCTCTCCTGTTGTTATTGCTGTTGTTAGGGTGTCCCCCTCTCCTCCGTCATGAGTGCTATTGCTGTTGTTAGGGTGTCCCCTCTCCTCCGTCATGAGTACTATAGCTGTTGTTAGGGTGTCCCCTCTCCTCCTCATGAGTACTATCGTTGTTGTTAGGGTGTGCTGTTGTTATTGCTGTTGTTAGGGTGTCCCCTCCCTCCGTCATGAGTACTATTGCTGTTGTTAGGGTGTCCCCCTCACCTCCGTCATGAGTACTATTGCTGTTGTTAGGGTGTCCCCCTCCCCTCCGTCATGAGTACTATTGATGTTGTTAGGGTGTCCCCTCCTCCCATGAGTACTATTGTTATTGTTAGGGTGTCCCCCTCTCCTCCGTCATGAGTATTATCGTTGTTGTTAGGGTGTCCCCCTCCCCTCCGTCATGAGTACTATTGTTGTTGTTAGGGTGTCCCCCTCTCCTCTGTCATGAGTACTATTGCTGTTGTTAGGGTGTCCCCCTCTCCTCGGTCATCAGTAATATTGTTGTTGTTAGGGTGTCCCCCTCCCCTCTGTCATGAGTACTATTGCTGTTGTTCGGGTGTCCCCCTCCCCTCTGTCATGAGTACTATTGCTGTTGTTAGGGTGTCCCCCTCCTCTGTCATCAGTACTATTGTTGTTGTTAGGGTGTCCCCCTCCCCTCTGTCATGAGTACTATTGCTGTTGTTAGGGTGTCCCCCATCTCTTTTTTTTTTTAATTTTTTTATTTTTATTTATTTATTTGAGAGTAACAGACAGAGAAAGGGGCAGAGAGAGAGAGAGAATAGGTGTGCCTGGGCCTCCAGCCACTGCCAAGGAACTCAGATGCATGCCACCTTGGGCATTTGGTTTATGTGGGTACTGGGGAATCGAGCCTTGAACCAAGGTCCTTAGGTTTCACAGGCAAGCACTTAACTTCTAAGCCTTCTCTCTACTCCCCCTTCTCTTCTTTCAGCAGCACTGTTACTGTTGTTATTAAGCAATTTCCCCTCTCCTCTTTCATGAATACTAGTGCTGTTGTTTTTAGGATAATCTCTTCCCTTTCATGAGTACTGTACTATTGTTCTTTTGGCATTCCGTTCTCTTTCATATTTGCCAGTTCGATTTTTCAGGACAGAGAAAAATCTGATTGTCTGTGGTATCAAGTGAGCAAAATTCTAAGACATCTTATACATTCTCATAACCAGCACTGAAAAGATCAAAATCTTACACTCTACTTTAGACAAGTGGAGTTTTGAGGTCCTGAGTTTATACTTTCTCTGGCCTTTTCATGGGATAACGTAATTAATCAGCCACTTTAGATGTCCTTTTGGCTGAGCTGCTAAAATCCTTCTGAGTTCTCTCAGGTGGCAAATTAACATCTAGCTCAGGTGCTAAGTGGATAATTATGTCTTCTGCTGGCACCTTGGAGATCTTCTTAAAATTAAGTGCTTTCTTCTTACAAGAATGGGCATGCTTTTGTTCAGCAGAATTGAAGAGGGATCTTTCAGTGATATAAATAGTGGTATTATCATTGAACACAGCAGAAATGCAAAATAAGGTTGTTTTAGGTATATTAAATACTTAGTATCCTATAAGCAAATATTAGATGACACATTTAAAATGTTAATTTAATAGTAACTAGTAGACATTTGGGGAAATTCTCATATCATGGTTATAATTTTATTTATTTATTTTTTGCATGCACAATTTATTTATTTATTATTATTGACAACTTCCTTAATTATTTACAATATCCCATGGTACTTCCCTCCCTCCCCCCACTTTCCCCTTTGAAACTCCACTCTCCATCATGTCCCCTCCCCCTCTCAATCAGTCTCTCTTTTCAGTTTGATGTCATCATTTTTTCCTTCTATTATGATGGTCTTGTGTAGGTAGTGTCAGGCACTGTGAGGTCATGGATATCCAGGCCATTTTGTGTCTGGAGGAGCACGTTGTAAGGAGTCCTACTTTTCCTTTGGCTCTCACATTCTTTCTGGCCCCCTTTCCACAATGGACCCTGAGCCTTGGAAGGTGTGTTAGAGATGTTTCAGTGCTGAGTACTCCTCTGTCCCTTCTTCTCAGCACCATCGTGCCTTCTGAGTCATCCCAAGGTCACCACCATTTGAAAAGAAAAGCTTCTCTAACCAAAAGTGAGAGTGGAATTAATATGTGGGTGTGGACATTAACAGAAGTGCTTACTGGGCAGTTTGGTGAGCATTGTACATACATTTAGCCAGACACCAGCAGACTACCCCTGTCATGGGATTTCAGTGTCAGGGAAGTGTTCCCTCCCATGGAGCGGGCCTCCAGTCCAATTAGAGAGCGGTTGGTTTCCCCCATAAGAGACATGCCACTGTTGGCAACCATTGGCTCATTTAGCCTGGCTCACCAAATTTAAAGCTTGCAGTGTTCACTGTTGAGTATCTTCACTGGTGTTTTCTCTCATGGTTATAATTTTAAAAGTACTTTATTTTAGTGTCATGTGGAAATATTTATGAATGAAATGATATACTGTGTGGCATTTGCTTCAAAATGATATGAGCGTAATAAGGGTCTGGACAGAGAAGAAACAAGATTGGACATAAGTTGACAATTGTTTGAATTGAAGAATGAATAGCTGAGGAGTCATAATACACAATACACATTGCCAATTTCTGTGTATGTTCATAACTATTCCTAACAAAAAAAGTTGTTTTTTTAAAAACATTGGGAAAATATCAAATAAGTATCATCAAACTCCAAGATGCAGAAGCTCTCCACACTAATTTAACTCTACATTATCAGGTTCCATAAAGGCGGGCTCATGGCTCAATCTATTTCATAGGTTTTTTATATTACCTGTCATATTGTAGGAGCTCAGCATTGTTGTAAAGTACTAATAATCTTGGTTCCCTTTACTATAAAAACTGGCTGTGAATTATTTCCAGCAAACACAATAACCATGTAGAGACCTTGTAAAAGCTTCTCAGTAAATAGCACTCACTAGTTACCAGATTAGTTAAATCCAAACTGAAAGTTCTCCTTGACTTCTTTCTTTATCCGAGTGTCTAGCCCATAAACAACTCTCCCTGATTCCTCTCAGAAGAACATACAGGGCTAACAGTTAAGTGCCTCCACAGTTTGAATTGCTATTACTTTAAAAAAAAGGGGGTGGCTGGAGAGATGGCTTGGCTGTTAAGGTGCTCTGAGCAAGAAGAGAAGGTAGGTAATAAGTACAGAGCTTCAGCAAGAGGAATTCAGTGTTTTATGGAGATGGAATAAGCTTACAGAAAGATCTAGGCAGCTCTGAAATAGAGGACAAGGTTCTGGTTGGATGCTGGATGGTGTTCCAGCATGGCCAGGTAATGACACCCTGCGCTGGAGGATTAATACGATAGCCTGCACCCTGGGCTGCCTTGGCTTGTTCTAGTCTCTAAACTACATTGTGTGAATGTAACTATAAGTTGACTCAAAAAACAAAAATAGAAATATTAAAAATTAACCTCTGTACCACCGTTTTTACAGTTATAAAATTCTTAGCAATTCATACTTTCCTCAGTGTACTGGTACACTCACTGATAAGCAGCCGCTCTTCTACATCACTCTCAGGTTAGCTCATGGCCTTGGCTGATGTTAAGCATGTTATTCCCATGTTTCCTTTAGCCATTAACTTCTGCCGTTTGTGACAGCTGAACAGCAAAGATAATGTTACTGTGAGGTTGTTTAATATCCTTTTTATTTTATGATTTTTTTGCTTGTGTGAGAGAGGTAGTGTATATGTATGGTTGGATATGTGTGGTAGATGTACATCTATGTGCCTTTGTGGAGCCGCATACACTCCATGGTACCCCATGTGCTCACCTCTAGCGGGAGGTGCTCCCCTGAGGTAGTCTGAGTCATCCTGCCTGTGTCAGCACCATAGCTTTTCTCCCCATTCTTATGTGAGCCTAAGTCTCTTACTAATGAAGGAACTTGCTGTTTTTCACAACCTGGACAATTCCCTGGTCTCCCCTGCGGGACTAGGATTACAGACACACATATCCACACCCAGCTGTTTGCATCAGATCAGGATATTTGAATTTGTGTAGTTTTAGGCCCCCTAGGCCTTCATGCCTACATGGGAAGCATACGTCACCACTGAGCCATCTCTTCAGCCCAGTTATTTATTTATGTTATTTGTTTATTTACTTATTTGTGTATTGGTTTTTCAAGGTCTCACTCTAGTCCAGGCTGATTTGGAATTGTCTCTCTCAGGCTAGCCTACCACTCATGGAGATCCTCCTACCTCAGCTTTCCTGCTGGGATTAAATGCCTGTGCCACCTCATCCAACAAAGCTTTTTATTTTTTATTGTTTTTTGTAAACTATGTTATTTTTCTTCTCTAGATCTTATGGCTTTCTCTCCTTCCTGCCTCTTCTTTCTGGTGTGCTTTTGCACTTTCTCGTTTGAACGGATGTGTTTTGATTCTCAGAACTTAAATAAAAATAATAGAGTTTATATCTTTTCCTGGTGGGAGGTTCCAGTGCCTGCTGTGGTAAAACCCAGGATATTATGATGCCAGGAGTATGAAGAGTGACTATTCATTACTTTAGAAGACATCCCAGCCCCTCTTTACTTCAAAAAGTAGTTATATCCACATTGTATATTTTAAAAATTTGCTGACATCTTTAATATTAGCCATATCTAGTCCTTATACCAGATGCTAACTCACTAATAGCCACATTTCATAAGGGTTTCTTATTTCTTTTATTTTCTCAATTTTTAAACACAATATAATTGTTTAAGGTTATGGTAACATTGGAACTATTTATATCTTTGGCATGTTTTAATAATCATTTTTAAACCTTAATACTTATGCAATTTAAGCACTTTCCAAAATATTTTTTTTTTAAAGAATGAGCCCCAAGCTAGTGCTGAATACCCTATAGTAAGGTTGAAAAATGTGAAGCACCTTTTAGTTGGCACATCACCTGATGCTGTCTCACCCTGCAGGTCCTGTAGTTGTCACATCTTTGAATGCTGCCTCATCCTGCAGTCTCCAGAAAAATAGGATGGTAATTTATTTCTTTCAAGAGTCTATGGCTTAGGTTCATTTATGTTCACAAGTAAAATGACCAGAGAACACTTACACATCCCACAAGTCATTTTGGAAACATTGTGGTTATGTTTGGTAATACCTAATGTAGAAACCAAAATGGCTGCCATACATTATCTTATCTAAAGAGATAAATTAATCCTTTGTTGTACCTGGGAAATAAACAATGCTTATACGAAACAGAAAGGAAACTTAATAACCAATATCCTATCTTTCTTCCATCTTCTCTTTCACACAGGTACAACTTGGCCAAGTAGAAATAAAATGCCCCATCACAGAGTGTTTTGAATTCCTGGAAGAAACAACGGTCGTCTATAACTTAACTCATGAAGACTCCATCAAGTACAAGTACTTCTTGGAACTTGGCCGTATTGATTCCAGCACCAAGCCCTGTCCTCAGTGCAAGCACTTTACAACCTTTAAGAAAAAAGGACATATCCCCACCCCTTCCAGATCAGAGAGCAGATACAAAGTAAGCATGTTCTCCTAACTTGTGGGTTAAATGACACAGAATAGGAGCTACCAGCTTGGGCCCACTGGTGCTGGGCAGTAGGTGGGCTTCCTTCCCTTACCGGAGCCTAAGGTGAGCGTATGCTGACTGGGATTCTGACAGTGTTTGATGTGGGAAGATTAATGCTAAGAGAGCACTTGTGAGGATTTCATTAACATTTTTCCTTGACGTTATTCATGTTGGAAATCTCATTGAATAAACTATTGGAAAGGCTAAGCTTAGTGTACTGGTCTTTACTATCACCCAGTATACCAAATTCTAAATATATTTTTTTCTTTTTTGTTAATATGAGCTTGGCTTTTTCAGTGGTCTCAATGTCCATCTCCCTGTACTCGGTCTGCACAGGTGGGAATAGTATAAACCTTGTTCATTCTTCAGCAGGTACAGAGTGTCCTGTCTGCACATGGTGGGCCTTTGCTCAGTGTAGGGGAGAGAGACAAATGGGACACAGGCATGGCCTCCCAACAATCTCATTAAGGTATGCTAGTGTTCTGTTACTGCAACAAATACCTTCCAGGAAAGGTTTGTTTTGGGCCCCAGCCAATCTTGGAAGCTTCCGTCTTTGATTGGCTGTCCCTGTTTTCAGGGCATATGGCAGGAGCACATGGTGCCACTCCCTTTATTGTGAAGCAGAAGGGTCGGGGAGGGGCCATGCCCGCAATGATCTGAAGCCATCCATTAGGCTTCACCTCCTACAGTCTCCACCACCTCTCCTAAGCAACTCTCCGGAAGCATGCCTCACCATATAGGTCTTTGAGGGACACTTGAGCTTCAGACTGGCAGAGGTTGAGAAGAATGTATGGTGGAATAAGTTAAGATGATGAGAAAAAAACCCTCCCCCAAATGCTTACACATTCCAGACATGTGGATGGCTTTGGGGACCACACAGGAGGGGTGGGCACTAATGCGATTGTCTGGAATGGCCTTACAGAGAGGTGTAGTTTCTGCCATGTGCCGTGGTGGCTCATACCTATAATCCTAGCACTCGAGAGGCTGAGGTAGAAGGATGGCCATGAGTTCACGGTCACCCTGGTGCTGCAGAGTGAGTTCCATGTCAGCCTGGCCTAGTGAACAAGTGGCGTCGTTCTCCTGGCAGACACAGAGAGGAGTGCATTTCAGAGCAAGGATGAGAGGGTGAGTTAGTATGCTTAAGCTCCAAGACTGAGGCCCAGCATTTTGGAAACATTAGAGAAGAAAGGAGAAGCAGCTAAGCAGGTAGATAAGAGCAGGTCACATTGAGTCTTGTACACTGTGCTCCGAGGTTTGCATTTAACTCTGTAGACAATGAAGAAAGATCATTCTAGCAGCATTCACAATGGCTGGGACAGGGTGGGTGAAACAAGGTCTAGGAAACCCAGCAACAGCTGTGACATGCAGCCCTGACAGCACATTAGCATTACCTAGAGAGCTGTTAAGATGCACGCAAGCCCTGGGCCCAGCCGGGTGCCTAACACACACCAAAGTAGAGAACATTTGCTGTAAATGAAGCAGAAAACCCAGCAAAGCTGAGGCCATAACTTTTATCCTGGTCATTACAGCCACTGGCAGGATGAAGTGGTTTCAAAGGCTGGTTGAAGTCATTTCCATTTAAGGTAACTTTCACCATGTTCTGTGTCTTGGAAGCAATGGCCGCTGCATTCTCCATGCTGCAGCTGTGAGGAGACTGTGGTTCAGCAGTTTCCTCCTTAGCTGTGGCAGTGGTTAGCTGGAGCCTCTGAATGACTAATTGGTCTTTGAAGCTGCTTGACTCTCCTAGTTAGTATCCTTATTTATGGTCTTTATGCAGTCTAGTCTCTTTAAGATGTAACTATCAGGGAAAATAAACTAATTGTTAATCTGCAAAACATGCCCCCTTAAAATTATAAAATTGTTTAAAATAGTACTTTGTTGCTGACAATCTCAATGGAATATTTTTTATCTAATAGTGTATATTCTTATTTATTTCAAGTTATCCTTTTCCTTGTGTGTGTATAGTATGTGTGCTTATGATGTGTGTGTTATATGCATATGCATATAACATAAATGTGTGCAGATGCATGCACCCCCATGCACATGTGTGTGAGGTCAGAGGAGGACACCTGATGTCCTCCTTCATTACTCTTCCACCTGACTTCTTTGAGACAGGGTCTCTCACTGAACCTGGAGCTCACAGTTTGGGGGTTAACTGGCTGACCAGCGAGTCCCAGCTACCCTCTTACACTTGAGTTGCAAGACTGAATGCTCACACCCAGCCTCTTACCTCGGGGCTGAGGAGAAAACTCAGGTCCTCGTGCTTGCCCAGCAGCTCCTCTTCCCCACTGAGCCATCCCCTAGCCCCTCTTTCTTCCTTTACTCCAGCTGTATGTTGTTGATGCCTTCAGGGAATTAGCACTTTTAGAAGGACAGTCATTCCCTAACTTTAGATATTTGATGTGTTTTAAACATTTATGTTTAAAAGTATATCTATGGGATGAAAATCTAATATGTGTTAGCTTCATGTCACTGTGTCAGAATACCTTAAATTGATGACTTACAGGGAGGAAAGACTTACCTTGTTTCCTGGTTTCAGGTGTTTCAGTCCAAGATTGGCTACCTCCACTGTTTGGCGCCTGTGTTGAGACAGGCCATTAGAGCCAGAAGAGCAAGAAACAAAGACGGGGACGGGGGTCCCATTACCTCTTCAAGGGCATGCCCCCATTAACATTATATCCTTCCCCTAAACTAGACCTCCTAATGGTTTTACCACCTCCTGAATTCTTAGAACTGAAGTCTGGCAATCAAGCCTTTGCTAGTACACATGGACCATTAGGAGACATGCCAAATCCAAAGTGTAGCACACAAAGAAAGAAACAGAGCTAAGAAGATGGCTCCATGGGTAAAGTATGTGCTACATACGCTTGATAGGCTGAGTTCAGAACCCATGTAAAGTCAAACATAAAGGGCAAACATCTGTAATCCCATTGCATCTACAATGAGAAGGAAGGCAGAGAGAAAGACTTTGAAGCTCACAGACCAGCTACCCTGGTGAACGCAGTTGTGAACAACAGGACTTACTCTGTCTCTAAAGAGGTGGAAGTCAAGGACCCATATTCAAGGTTGTCCTCTGACCCCCACATATGTTCCATGGCACATGTACGTCTGCATTTACATAATAAAAAGTCAAGCTACCACTGCCCATGGGGTGATAGTGTTCATTACTCCTCATTATTCTCCTAGAATGAAAGTCCATAGCAGAAGAGGTCCATTTCCCCTTGGTTTATGTTGTACACTGCTTGAGGCAGGATTCAAACAATGGGATTACTGGTTTTAGTACTGTTTATATTTAACTCTAAAGTGCACATTAACATTACTTGGCATACGTGCTTAAACCTGCCCATATATTAAGATAAGAGGGTCTTGGTATGGTCATTCCAGCATGCCCCATGGCATTCTTTCTTGTAGGATAGCATTCTAAGTGGACACTTAAGGTCTTGGTTCTTGTGGCTAAAAAACAAAACAAAACAAACAAAAAAAAAAACCCAGCAGGTTTTCATTTTGGTATATTTTAATCATCTGTCCCAATAACCAAATCTACTTACAATGTGGTATAGTTTATTGTAACTTTAATAGCAGTGAATTTAAATACTCAAGTGCAAAAAATAATGCAACATTGTCACTGATGTCTAACATTTCTGAGCAACCTAACATTTCCTTGTAATATCTGTATAGCCTCAAATTGGTTTTGTACCTATCAATAAATACCTTGTCATATTTCATTTCACTAAAGCTGTTTTTCAGTTGTTGAATTACAATATCTTGATACAAGATGTCACTAAGCATTTATTCTGGCTTTTTTGTATCAATTCAAAAGCATTTAAGAGGTTAAAATCATTTGAAAAGTCATGATCATTTATAGCTAGTATGCCTTTTACATGAAGTTTAAGATCTAAAATAACATTGTGGACTTTCATTTGTGTATCTTTTTGTAAAGTCCATTTGTTAATTTTTTTTTTTTGAGAGAGAGAGAGAGAGAGAGAGAGAGAGAGAGAGAGAATGGGTGCACCAGCAGCCTCCCAGCTGCTATGAATGAACTCCAGACATGTGCACCCCCCCCCCTTTGTGGGCAAGCGTGGCATTGCACCCTTGCCTCACTTTTTGCATCTGGCTAAACGTGCGACCTGAAGGATCAAACAGGTGTTCCTAGGCACCTTAACCACTAAGCCATCTCTCCAGCCCCATTTGTTAAATTTTTGTGCTCAACACATGGAAAGAATAGATGCGAATATGTCAATAAATAATAACCAGAACTCTTACATGCTCATTTATTTTTCTCTATGCTCACTCAGGAATTTCCTTTGGGTAGAAATTTTCAAAAGACTGTTATGTTCTGAACATCTTCAGATTTATCATATTGAACAAATTCATTCCTGAGTTGAAAGATTTACATTGAGACCATCCTGCCTTCAGCCAAATCAATTTCAC
Source organism: Orientallactaga sibirica (assembly GCA_036365145.1). Classification (NCBI taxonomy): domain Eukaryota; kingdom Metazoa; phylum Chordata; class Mammalia; order Rodentia; family Dipodidae; genus Orientallactaga; species Orientallactaga sibirica. The sequence goes on from JAEOAD010000240.1 coordinate 9,482,410, forward strand.
TTTTTTTTCATATACCTGTCACCTTCACTCTGTAATACATGTGATAATGTCAAAAGGTTTTATAATTCCATTTTTATAAGAGTGACTACATTTTCCAATTAGAAATCTGATTTCTAACATAAGTAGTCATGGTAATTTATTAATTAATGCTAACTGCCTATCAAGTCTCAAATAAATTAATAGTGAGGAAGTAAAAATGTTGAATTTAGCCAGGCATGGTGGCGCACGCCTTTAATCCCAGCACTTGGGAGGCAGAGGTAGGAGGATCGCTGTGAGTTCAAAGCCACCCTGAGACTACAGAGTGAATTCCAGGTCAGCCTGGGCTAGAGTGAGACCCTACCCCGAAAAACCAAAAAAAAAAAATTTTTTTTTTGAATTTATGACTTAAATGTACTCATTGATACCTAGAAACAAGCACATCGCCCACACTCTAAGCTTTTGTCTATAGCAGTTAGCACCTAGGATTTTCTGGTGATTTGTGTAGTTACTTGCTTAAGGTTTCTCTTTCTTGTTGGTCTCTGGGAAGCTAGATCCACATTGGCTTCATTCACTGCTAATAAGCACTGTGTCCTGGAGACTGTGCTTTTGAAATATATTTGCTAAAGAACCTAGTAAATGTACTGTAATAAATGTAGGTGGAAAATGCTGAGACACAGGAGAAGAAAGAACAGGAGAGGTCGGGAAGGCTTCATGGAAGAGTAAGGCAACAAGACGGGTCAGAGCACTGTCTTACATACCGTCCTTATATTCTGGAGTGCAGTTTACACACCTTTAACCTGGGACAGTAGGATTCGGTGAGATCGCGCAAAGAAAGTGCTTGCAGCATGGCTGACAGTCAGTGCTGAAGGCATGTTAGAAGTCATTGTGGTCTTTATACTTGTTAGGCAAGGGAGACTGAATCAGGATATCTGAGTGTTGAGAAGGGGAGGGAAGAATAGGGATTGAGTCCCTGATATGGGGAGAGATGGGTGATAGTAATAATGAATGACTATGTATAGAAGAGGTAGAGGGAGGAGAAGGTTGTTTAGGGAGTAGATATGACTAGTTTGAAATATGCTAATGGTGTTAGTTTGAAGAGCCTTTGAGTATCAGAGCAATGCCCATGGCAGCATGGCTCAGGAGTGATCTGGTAGAATGCCATCAGTATTGGAGGGAGGTTTGTAGCTAAATTCATAAAAATAAGAAACGTGGGCTGGAGGGATGGCTTAGCAGTTAAGGCGTTTGCCTGAAAAAGCCAAAGGACCCAGGTTCGAGTCTCCAGGACCCACGTTAGCCAGATGCACAAGGGGGCACACATGTCTGGAATTCGTTTGCATTGGCTGGAGGCCCTGGTGTGCCCATTCTCTCTCTCACTCGCTTTCTCTCTCCCTCTTTCTCTGTCAAATAAATAAATTTTAAAAATATATTTTAAAAGAAACATGTTGAATGTGAGTGTTGTGCTGTTCTTCGTGGAAGACAAGGAGAGAGGATCATCGAGGATTAGAAGTGGCTGAGGTTTGTTCTGCTGTTCTTCAGGAGGAGGAGAAATGAAAGGATCACTGAGGGTTAGATGTGGCTGTGCAGCTAGGTTTCTGGGGAGAGTGCCCTTCTAGGTTTCATTCTTCTAAGTGTAGACTGAGTCTCCTTTTCCTGCCACTTCTGTGAGGGTTGAAACTCATGTAAATTGGCACAGAGAGTGTTAAAGACAACTCTATTATATGGTTCCTTAAGGCAAAATTAACAACAACCCTTTTCCTTTTCCCACAAATGTTTAGCAGAACTGTGATAATTTGCACAATGGTGCTATGACTCACCACAAGGTGGAAAAAAGAAAACAGTTAAATGTCCCAGAGAAATTCTTCTGTGTTCTTACTAAGAGCTTTAGCATTTTTTCCTTTATAATCATAAGCCTCTGAGTAGCAATCACATCTTATAAAGCTGCACAAATACATTACTTAAGTGTGTGGTGAGTAGAAGTTTTGTAAGGGCTTTCAGAACACCAGTGAGTCAATAAGTCTATACTTGAAAATGTGCTTGAGCTTCCTTCTGGCAGAAATGACACGAGCTTCTTCCTAGTGAAACACTGTGGGAAGCTTCCCCATGCATGTGTACTTCCTGTGCTCCTCTGCTCTTCCGCTTTCCCGACACCATGCGCTAAGTCAGTGTGTTTACACACTGAGAAGCCGGCTGTGAATCAGCCTGCAAGGTCATTTTAGCTTATGACATACACGGATTTCTCTTGGGATTAATGCATCATCCTTGTCAGGAACTAATAGAAAACAAGTATAGTTTGTCAAATGATTGTTGCTGGCATAGATTCATGAGGGAGATAAAGATGAAGTTGTCTAGCCTGGCTGGAAAGAAGCCAGTTAAATAAATGATATGTTGTTATATGCGACCCTTCGAAGCATTTATAATGCTAGGCCTGATGCAGGCCTACTAAACTTTATTAGAGTGCATTTCACCCTTTAGGTATCAGTGAGGTGTTTGCTAAAGTTTCTTTTTGTTTGCTCTCTTGATTTCTAAACTAGCTGCAGTTTTTAGAGATTTTTGTTTGGCCTTCCACTTCTAACAGTAGCCAAATAAGACGCAAGGCACTTGAGCAATGGCTCAGTAGTTAAAAGTGCTGGTTTGCAAATCCTACATAAAGTGGGATGCAAAAAGTGGTGCAAGAATCTGGCATTCATTTGCAGTGGCAAGAGACCTTGGTACATGCTTGCATATCTACATGTACATGCTGATAAATAAATAAACAAATATTTTTAAAATAAAGACCTGTAGCTATATAAATTGGCATGCAGTAGTGTTTAGAACTAGTCTTTTGGTTTTGTTTGTTAACTTCATCATATTCTCTTGAGTCTTTAACATAAAAGACAAGTAAAAAAGAATCACATCTCCTTTTTGACCAGCCAGGAAAAGGTTAAGTTATCCAAGTGTAGTGCTTCTTATACAGTGGTCAGAAGACATTCTGTAATAAGAGGGGGTAGGACTGTACATCTATTTATTTATTTATTTATTTATTTATTTATTTATTTATTTATTTATTTGCAAGCAGAAAGTGACAGGAAGGAAGGAAGGGAGGGAGGGAGGGAGGGAGGGAGGGAGGGAGGAAAGGAAAAGGAAAGGAAGGAGGGAGGGAGGGAGGGAGGGAGGGAGGGAGGGAGGGAGGGAGGAAAGGAAAAGGAAAGGAAGGAGGGAGGGAGGGAGGGAGGGAGGGAGGGAGGGAGGGAAGGAAGGAGGAAGGGTGTGTCAGGGCTTGCAGTTGCTGCAAATGAACTCCAGATATATGCACCACTTTGTGCATCTGGCTTTATGTGAGTACTAGTGAATCAAACCAGGGTCGTTAGACTTTGCAGGCAAGTCTTAAGTGCTGAGCAATCTTTCCAAGGATTGTGCATTTCTTATCTACTATCTTGTATACTTCTGCTTTTCCATATTTAGCCTCTCACATTTGTAAGAGAACCTAATGGACTATTCACACTGACCCACTGTGCAGTGTGCCTCCCAGCTGCTCACTCAGACTATGAATAGAAACTGCCATTGATCAGAACGGTGGTACCTGTACATCATTCCCTTCCTTAGTCCACTAAATCTAATGTGAGCAGATCTCTCCTCTCCTCTCCTCTCCTCTCCTCTCCTCTCCTCTCCTCTCTTCTCCCACCCTCTCTATCGTTATTAGTCACAGAAAATATTCCCATTTCTTCTTGTACACTGTATAAATGGCCTGACTGCTACTTTCTGTAGTTTCTTCTTGTCATATGTTCATGTCAAAACAAAACGGTGACACTTCTCTGGCTAGAAGCTCAGGCTACACAATTCAAGGCAGAATTTTCCAGTACCCTTGGCTATCTGTGAAAAAGTGGATTCTCAAACAAGAAATAGACTCACATATTTCTCCCTATGTTTTCTGGATTTAATGGGAGAGTATACAGATATTTAAAAGCATTTCCAGGTAGACTGGTATGAAACATGGATCCCCAGGAAAGGAACAATGGGCTCTTCTGAAATAACCCCACTCCCTAATTCCAATACAGTGCCCTACAAGAGCATGCCTCCTGCTTGAAAATAAAGAACATGCTGAGGTGAATGTAGTGTGCAGTCAATACTGGGTAACATGTAAAGTGAGTCATGAGGCTGGTATAAAGGTCAGTAAGGTTATTTATGTGGATAAGCACTGTATCTTGATATAAAATCTTGCCCTGTGTTGCTTTTTGTATATTTCTCTTCTTGTTTCCCTCTCATATTCCAGCCTAGTTTCATCTATGCTGTGAAAACTTCAGGCAAGGATCACTTGGCCCCCTCCAGGCTGTGTTACCGAATCCTTGCCTCTCAGAGCCCCAGTGTTCCTACTCTAGCACACAGGAGAGGCCCGGGACAGGCATTGAGCTCAGAAGTGAGATGTAGGATGGGAAGCCAACCAGGTGCTCCCGTTATGGTCACCACTCTGGCTTTAAAATTGGAGGTTGTAAATGAACAAACACCACTTCCTTGAATATATGTTTTTAAGTTTTGCATCAAAAACTCCTCTCTCAAACAGCCTGTGCTCACTCACATCTCTACAAGAAAAAAAAAAAAATCATCAGTGCTAAAAAAAAAAACAAAAAAACAACTTTTTACAACATCTTTCCTGATCATTTATTAAAGTTTATTTGTTTCTTTAGAATACATCCTAGTCTGATTTTTACGTATTTCATATAAGGAGTCTCAAAACCATGGTAAATCATGGTGTACATGCCAGGGTTATAGGCATTTATAGGTTCTGTTTATTGGGTATGTCAGCAAGCTCAGGGTTGAGCTTGCTGAAATGGTTTGTTTTGTTTCCATTATGTGCCCTGTGGGCCTTGTCTAGACCTTGGGGTAGATTCTCTGTGTGACAGTTCCAGAGCTCTCTACCCATCCCCCTACCTCTCCCACCTGCCCATGCTTTAACTAGGCCTGGAATTCTGGATTGAAGATACCTCTCAGCTAAGCAGAGGGACCCCTATCTCCTCAGCATATCACCCAAGGCTCTTATGTAGTATGGCCGTCTCCCTCCTCTTCGCAAACATCCCTCTGGCCCTCTCTCCCTCTCTCCTTTGGTTTTCCTGCTCCAGGTGTATGTACTTCCCCTTCCCCTTGTCTTTCTTTCCTCTTTCCTTCTTTATCCTCTTTTTTCTTCCCTCTCTCTTCCAACCTCTCGCTTTCCTCTTCCTTTCTTTCATACGTTATAATAGTCTCAAATCCATAAAAACCATCTTTGTGCCTCTATAATGATCCCCAAATCTACCAGTTACCTCATCTCGTGCCCCAGTAGCATTCTGCTCATTGTTCTAGACCCTAAGACCGTAATCACGCTGGACATTTACCTTCTAGTCTTCCCTGAACTCTCTCTCTCTCACTACACTGACTTGTCCAGCAGTCACTGCATGACCATATTGCTCAGGCTTAGTTTGTCTGCATTGAATAAATTCCTGACGGACAAGATATTTTCATTCTTTTCTGTGTGTCAGTAGTACCTGCCACAGGAAGCTAGTGCATAAAAACTTGTGGAATGTGCAAAGAAACTGATGGTTGTGCTAATGAGAATCTGCTTAACCTGAAGTCCTAATAAGGCAAATTCATTGTGGAAAACTACAATAGCTCTGATCTTTGTAATACTTCATTTATGCATGGATATTATCTTAATAACTAAGGTTTGGGGGATTTATTTGTTATATATGTATGAATGTATAAGTCAGATCAATATAGTTATCTGTGGTTCACTTTGGTTTGGACTCCTTTGTGCGATGATGAATTGACAGGAAAATTTTTTTTTTTTCTTAGAACAACTACTTGTCATGTGGATGTCAGTGAGGTAAAGCTTTCTGGAAAAACTAATGAGCTTCAAATGACATAAGTATAATATAAAGTTATTTTATCTTTTTTGAATTCTAGGGCAAGTTAGTCAAGATTCCTGACTCTAATAGCTTATTCTTGAAACAAAGTCCTGCCTCTTGTTGAAGAGTCAATGCGTTAATCATAGGGCTTAGTAAAATGTCATGCAGAGAAAATATTTAGTAACATCATCTGGTAACTTATGAAGTAGTGACACCATCTCAATCACTGGCTGTAGTTCGACTACTTTGAACTCATTTAATTCCTTTAATTTATTATTTATTTATTTATTTTTATTTATTTGAGAGAGAGAAAGAGAGACAGGGGAGAGAGAGAGAGAGAGAGAATGGGCACGCCAGGGCCTCTAGCCACTACAAACGAACTCCATATGCAAGTGCCCCCTTGTGCATCTGGCTTGCCTGGGTTCTGGGGAATCGAACCAGGGTCCTTTGGCTTTGCAGGCAAACACCTTAAGTGCTAAGCTATCTCTCCAGCCCTAATTCCTCTAGTTTAATGTTCTCACAACTGAGCGATTTCAGCCTGCCCTGAATTCACTTAATTCCTTTCATAATTACTTACCTCCTTGTCCACAGCTCAGAGATAGCATCTTGGCTCTCAGTGCTACTAGGAGGGCTTGACATCTACATGCCTAACTTAAGTTCCATGACAAAGTCTGAATCTGGTTGGGAAGACTAGGAAAGACATTGTGAAGCAAGGGGCCCAGTAACATGTCAATGAACAGATTGTGTTAATTGGACCCTGTCCAGTGACAAGAAGCAGAGGTGTGCTCTTTCTCATTAGTAAGGTTTTTAAAAGTCCCACAACAGGTAGAAAGGACAGAAGAATAGTCTGAGCAGGCAAGTGCCTTAACCGCTAGGCCATTATATAAGACCAATTTTGAATATGAGTAAGGTCAGAATGAATAAGGAATCCTCAAACCAAAAGGTCAGTACTGAAACAATTCAGATATTGACTCTGAGTACCAAAGGTGCTAGGGTTGACTCACTCCTTTATTATTTCAGTGCAAGGCATGATAAGGAATTGAGTATGAATCTTAAATTATTCCTCTTCACTTCAGAGCTTTCTGAATAATCCCTGTGGCAGTTTTTATCAAAGTCTGTGTTAGTGAGAATTAGCAGTAGTACCTGTTTATCATGAGAAATTGGAACTTAAGATTTCCTGGTTTAGATTCCAGGTTTGATGTCAGACTCCTTTATTTTGATACCTTAGGAGTGTCACACTTGTATGATGATCTTCATCAGAGATACACAGATGTTATAGTCACAGGAATCCTTGGACTGGATTCATAGTGAATCCAGGTCAAAGTATCTTGATAGGCATGTTCCTATTCATTTCAAAAACAAAACCTAAGATTGATTAAAAACCTGACTGGGCTTTAAAAATATATTTAATGATGCTAGAGTTCAATGATGTAGAATTTGAACATTATATAATAGAAAAGAACTGAAATTAGTGTGCAAGCTTTCTGACATAATGGCAGATAAATGTGGATAAGCCATTTGTTTTCCTGCATCCCCATCATTTCATCCATTATCATCCCAAAGGAAAGCCCATGTGATGTGATCAACTCTTCATTGATGAATAATAGAATAGAAGAGATACTGTGTTTTATTTTCTGAGCTCACACCTTCAGCTCATTAATATTACCTTAAAAATGACTTACTTGAGCCTGGCCAGCACGGTGGTCATACCTGTAATCCCAACACTTAGGAGATAGAGGCAGGAGGATCAGGAGTTCTAGGTATTCCTTGGCTACATAACAAGTTTAAGGCCACTCTGCAATACAAAAACCCTCTTTCTCAAAAACAGAGTAAAAATGTAAAAACATTTAATAGGGCTAGAGAGATTACTTGGCAGTTAAGGTGTTTTCCTTCAAAGCCTATGGACCAGGGATTGATTCCCCAGTACCCGCATAAAGCCTAGTGCACAAGGTACTGCATGCATCTGGAGTTCATTTGCAGTGGCTAGAGACCCTGGCATACGCACTCTGTCTCTCTCTCTCTCCCTTTCTCAAATAAATAAAATAAGTTTAAAAGATTTTAATCACATTAGTGATCAGAAAAGCTAAAGCAATTATTGTAAATGAATAGTTTAATCTTTTAAAACCAAGGTGTCTTCAAATTTATGAGAGTAGTTGGTATTTGTATAGAACTTTGAACTTACTGAATAGTTTGACCACATGATTTTCAGAGTACTTGGTTTTACGTGACCAACCAGAAAAGGAGTCTTGTTGCAGATAAGCAAATGATTAGGACAGTGAAAAGTACACTAGCCTTGAAGCCAGCCAAGCTTGGGGTTAAGTACCATCCAATACCTACTTGTTATGGGACCTTGAGCAGGTTATTTAATCTTTCTTCCTCTATGATGGCCATATTTGCTTCATAGAATTGTTTTGAGAATATGGCATGATATCACTACTTAATAGAATTTATAAAATAGTTTTTAAATTTTATTACAAAATAATATTTTTATCAAAAGTTAACAGCAAATATACTTTTATTGCTTTATATCTCCATGAAAATAGAACATTATTTGTTGTTATGCAACAGAGTCTTGCTATGTAGTCCAGCCTGGCCTCCAGCTCACAATTTCCTGCCTCAGCCTCCTCAGTGCTGGGATTATAGGCATATGTCACTGTACATGGCTTTTTTATTCTCAACGTAAGTGAAAACTGCAGTGCTTTGAGTTATAAGCAAAAAGGAAAGAACTGTGATTATAATTGTTAATCTGATAATATGATTGCCAAAAACACCATCATTCAAAAGCATGAATAGGGATGTCATGTACAGTTTACTGAAAGAAACCCCAACTGTTCTCCAGAATGTCAATAAATTCACCTGAGCTGTAGGAACCCAGTGTGCTGAAGCATGGAAGGTAGTCAGTTATAAATACCATCACGGTGAGTCATGGTAATTCATTTTAATCAAATGAGCTGAGAAAATCTACTTGTGCCCATATGTTTAGAGTGAGGACTGGAAATAATTTGTGAAAGTGGAATACTTCACTCTCATTTAGAATAAAAGAAGACCTATAAAATACTTTCATTGTCCAGTAAAGGCAAATATTTTCAATGACCACATGAAGAAGTTCGTATACATTAAGACTTCTTTCTGATGGTTTCCTCAGTACCTGCAACATGGCCATCATACTGATAGATTTCTGACAATAGGCTCCTTAGCATTACTCATAATTAACCTACCTTAGATTGAGAGTTAACAGAAGTAGCCATTATTTTTATTTTAGATAGCATTTCTCAGCCTATGCTGAAATAGCATTGTGACAGTGCCAGAGTGCTTGTGTTTGATGGAACTTCTGGGGCTTTGATTTCATAAAGTGAAGCAAACCATTATTAGGAAGAGCAGAGGAGATTCCTGGGACATTAGTCAAACAACAAATGAATTAAAAAACAATTAAAGCGTGTGGATTTGGTATGTTTAAGAATCCCCCAGATTTACTCTGTACTTCAGCCTAGGATATTTGTGAAATTAAGCTGCTTTCCAAAACGTCTCATGTATTTAATTCCAGTGTAGTCTACAAAATACCAAGTCATCCTTGCCAAAGTAATTCATTCCTACAGTGGCTTTGATCTTGTTCTAAGGGAGGCATTTCAATGATAATCTGTTAATTCATGTGCCAAGCATTGCCATTCTCATCCTTTAGACACTTTTCATGTATCTGTGAGTACTCAAGGTTTTTTGGGTTTTGTTTGTTTGTTTTTTTTTTTTTTGCTTACACAGATCCAGTGCCCCACTTGCCAATTCGTCTGGTGTTTTAAGTGCCACTCTCCTTGGCATGAAGGTGTTAACTGCAAGGAGTACAAAAAGGGAGACAAATTATTGCGTCATTGGGCTAGTGAAATTGAACATGGACAGAGGAATGCCCAGAAGTGTCCAAAGTGCAAGGTGAGATAACCTTTAACTGTGTACATGTGAATCAAATTGAGCTGTATTCACAATGTAGAAGTGAAATATATCCATAATTTTCAATGCTGATACAGATGAAAGTATTTGCTGTTTCATTTTACATGAGTAAACTGAACTGATATATAGCAATATCTAATCTTGTTTGTAGCATGATATTTCGAAATTTAAGAAAGCAATCCACAATACTGATTTTAAAATGTCAAAACTCTTTATTTTTTGATAGAAAAATTAAGATGCATGGATGGGTAAATGCTAGTATGAGGATAGAGAAAAGTATCATTTCTAGCTTGGCACACATTCAGTGATGTAGGCCCTGAATCCTGGTGATCCTCTGCTTGTCTTGTCCTCCTGCCCTTGTGTGTCACTTGAGTCTTATTACCTGCTGACCATCCTGCTTTCTGTAAATATGATGAGGAAGAAGCTAGTACTGATGTCAGGACTTGAGGATTTTATAGTCCATCTGTCCAGTTTTCTCTTGACCGTCATCTAAGAGACCAAAGGTGAGCTGAAACCTAAATGGTGACAGCTCTGCAAGTAGTCAAGGAAGATGGCCTCTGGAGAGGCCAGCAAGGAAATCTGGCCAAAATAGCTAAGAATTGATGCTTCATAATAGAGTCTATTGCAGTCTCATGGTTTCTTCTTTTTAATAGTTGCTTTCAAATATTATGTATGTATGAATATGTTTCTACTCTATGTAGCCTCTACCTGTGAATAAATTACTTTTGAAAATCTTGTCTAAACTGGACTTACTTTTTCTTATAGTTCTGTAACTGCTTCCTTGAGACTTGGCACTGGACAAATAGTTTCCATCATACTGAAGAGCAATTTAAAAGTTAGTCTTTTCACCCTTTCTCTCGCCTTTTTAGTTTATTCAAAACTATTTCCCAGTTTCCAGCTAAATAAAGGCCAGTAGGAGTTGAGAAGTGCTGTGAAGTTATTCTACTTAACACTTTGCTCATAAGTGTACTTTATAGTTCTCTAGAAAACTGAAGAAATGATTTCCATTTAGTCTGGTTCTAAAACTGTGCTCTTGATAAACAATAGTGCAACATTATGCCTTGAGGGAATTCTGAGTGAACTGACGCAATACGTAAAAACATGCATTTATTACTTCAGTCTCTTAACCTAGCATTACATGGACTGATAAAAGAGAAAGCAGTCAGCCTTAAGGAGTTCATTGATTGTGCTAACAACTTCCCACTGTTTTGACAAATTCAGATAAACAGCGAAGGGAATGCACACATGCCACTTCCCATGAAAGGCCAGGGCTCTTACAAGAATTACTTTTTAGGGCTGGAGAGATGGCTTAGCAGTTAAGGCATCTGCTTGAGAAGCCTAAGAACTCATGTTTGAATCTCCAGGTCCCCCGTATCCAGGTGCACAGTGATGCAAGCATGCAATGTTGCACATGCACACACAAACAAGGGGGCACACACATCTGGAGTTTGTTCGCAGTGGCTGAAGGCCCTGGCGTGCCCATTCTCCCTCCCTCCCTTCCTCCCTCCTTCTCTCTCTCTCTCTCTTTCTCTCTCTCTCAGAATAATAAAAAAGAAGAATTACTTTTTAAATAGCACAAAGGAAATGGCCCATGGAATCAATGTATATGACTGAATTGAAGTAGAAAACTGTTTTGATATTTTAAGCATTTAGCATGTATTCCAGCAAACTTCTTGTTGGTGCCTAGATAGTTTGAGAGTGCAGAAATTGTTCAAGGATCCAGTCCAGTATGTCTTTGGTCTGTGTTACTTCCTAACACTAGCTGATGTTCTTTATGGACATGGTCCATAATTGTTGATAGACTAAGATATGTGAGTTCCGTAAGATCAGCACATTATTGGCCCATCAGCATTCCATCATGGATGATGGAAGAGAGAACAAAAAAATCTGAAAGGACATCAAAGTAGAAGAGGAAGGACTAGTTGGAATGAAAAGGGAATGGCTGGGGGCAGGGGACTAAAGGTAACAGAAGGAGATTGTGGTCAAAGTACATGATGTATATGTATAAAAATTGTCAGTAAGACTTAATACTGTCATTATAATGTCCAGTTTCATCCATTTTTCTTCAAATTACATAACTTCATTCTTCTTTATGGCTGAAAATTTCATACACATACGCATGTGTGTGTGTGTGTGTGTGTGTACATACATACATACATTCACATTTTCCCTCTGTTAACAGGTACCTAAGCTGGTTCCATAACTGAGCTACTATGAATAGCAGTGTAATAAACATTGATATGACTGTATCTCTGTAATACGTTGACTTAGAGTCTTTGGATAAATTCCCTGGAGTGGTTTGGCTGGTCATACACCAGATATATTTTTAGTTTAGTTCTTTTTTTTTTTTTTTTTTTTTTTGAGAAACCACTATACTATCCTAATTTCCATAGCAGTGGATTAGCTTACATATTCACCAACACTGTATAAGGGCTCCCTTTTGTCTACATCTCTGTCAGCATTTGTTGTTACCTGTTTTATTATAATTGTCATTTTGACTGACAAATCTTATTTTAGTTTTAATTTGCATTTTTTCTGATGGCTAGGGATGTTGAGAATTTTTTTCATGCACTTATTGCCCACTTAAACTTCATCTTTTGATAACTTTGCATTCATTTAATTGACTGGCTTCTTTGATGGTTGTTATTTAGCTTTTGGAGCTTGTCTGTTTTTTAATATATTCTTGATATTAGTTCTGTGTCATATGTATGGCTAGCAAAGACTTTCTCCCATTCTGTAGGATTTTTTTTACTTGATTCACTATTTCCTTTCTTGTGCAAAAGCCTTTTAATTTCATGAAATCCCACTTATTAATTGTTGGCAATTTTTCCTGAGCAATTAATTGGAGGTCTTTTCAGAAAATCCTATACGTACATCTTGTTGTATTTTCCTCTTAAGAGTTTTAGAGTTTCAGGTCCTACATTAAGATCCTTGGAAGAAAGTTTTGAACAGGGTAAGAGATAAGAATGTGGTTTCATTCTTCTACATGCAGATAACTAATTTTCTCAGCAAAATTTATTGAGACTATCTTTTATTCAATGTATAATTTTGGCATTTTTGTAAAAAAAAAAAAAAAAGTCAGGTGGCAGAAACCATGTGTGTTTTTATCTAATTCCTCATTCCATTTCACTGATTTATGTGTCAGTTTTTGTGCCAGTGTCATGCTGCTCTTGTTGCTCTGGCTTTGTAGCATAACTTGACATCAAATATGATGACACCTCTAGCACTGTTCTTTTTGTTCAGGATTGCTTTGATTTCCTGGATCTTGTTTATTTACATATTAATTTTAAGATTACTTTTTCTATTTCTTTGAAGAATGATGTTGGAATTTTGATAGGGATTTCACTGAATCTGTCAATTGCCTTTGGTAATATTGTTATGAATAGGGTTGATTTCCTCATTTATTTCTCAGCATGATTGTTATAGGTATATACAAAATCTGACATTTATATGTTAATTTTGGATCATGTCACTTTGGTGAAACTGTTTTTAGTTCTAAGATAATTCTGGTGGAGTCTTTTTGGTCTCATACATAGAGAGATATCATCTGTAAATAAGGACATTTTCACATTTTTTTTCCTAATTTGAATCTCTTTTATTTACTTCTCTTGTCATATTGCCGTAGGTAAGACTTTCAACACTATATTGGATATGAGTAGAAAAAATGGACACCCTTGTCTTTTTCCTTATTTTAGTGGAAATGCTTTGAGGATTTCCCAATTTACTATATATTAACTAAAGAATATTAAATGGAAAAAGTCATGTACATCCTTGGGAGTAATAAAAACTATGGGGACTTTTAAAGTTGGATGAATGCATTGCATTTTACATCATGTATGGTTATCAGTTTATGGGGCCAGGGGCAGAATGTGGTGGTTTGATTTAGGTATCCCCCATAAACTTTGGTGTTCTGAATGCTAGGTCCCCAGCTGATGGAGATTTGGAAATTAACGCCTCCTGGAGGCAGTGTATTGTTGGGGGCGGGCTTATAGGTCTTATAGCTAGTTTCCACTTGCCAGTGTTTGGCACACTCTCATGTTGCTGATGTCCACCTTATGTTGGCAAAGAGGTGATGTCCACCCTCTGCTCATGCCATCATTTTCCCCTGCCATCATGGAGCTTCCCCTTGAGTCTGTTAGCCAAAATAAAACTTTTTTCCCTCAAGCTATTCTTGGTTGGGTGTTTTCTGCCTACCTATCTTCCCAGTACTTGGGAGGCTGAGGCTGGAGGATTGCTGTGTATATGAGGCCACTCTGGATTGTGGGTTGCAGAGGGAATTCCAGGCCAACCTGGGCTGCAGAATAAAATGCAATCTCAAAAATATATGAAATCTTGGAAGATAAGATTATGACAAACTCGCAGATGCCACAGGTGACTTACATTGAAAAAAGGTATTGTTCCATAATATAAGACAGATTTAACTTCTAAGACCTTAATAACATTCCCTTCTCTCTGTCTTTTTTTCTGTCTCTCTCCATTCAGATCCATATCCAGAGAACAGAAGGATGTGATCATATGACCTGTTCACAGTGTAACACTAATTTTTGTTACCGATGTGGGGAGAGATACCGCCAGCTCCGATTTTTTGGAGACCACACATCAAACCTCAGTATATTTGGATGCAAATATCGCTACCTCCCAGAGAGACCTCATTTAAGGAGATTAGTGCGAGGCTCAGTCTGTGGTGAGTATCACACATGCTTTTGAGAATCACCCCTGGGAATCCAGAACTTACAATATCACAATGCATAACCCACAACCCCATGGGGAATACCAGCAACCCCACTGAGGATGGTCCCTGGTGAAATGGGGGCAGGGATGAGGGAAAGGCTAGTACCAACACATGATGTATCTATAACTAAGTATGTCTGTAATAAAAAAATGAATTAATAAGAAAAAAGAAATATCACAGCAATGATTATTCTGAGCTCTTGGTATTGCCAGGTATCCGAAAAGGGCATTCATCCCAAAATAGGAGCAGGTACACTCTGTATGATCAAAACAGTTTGTTAAGTCTTTCCACAACAAATCCACCTTTTAAACTTCTGAAACCCTAAAGGCAGCAAAGTAACAATAAGGACAGTATCTAGCAATATGTCTTAAAACACTCTGTCTTGATTAAATACATGCATAGAATATGGTTAGAAACATGGAAAAAACATGAACACATTGCAGGTTTTTATAGTGGGCTCTGAAGTATATCTGTATAATTGATGTCCTTATATATCTTTGTCTAGCAGTTAATGGAATGAGAATCAAAAGCCCTCATTGTGCACAAACCCACGTTTACTAACCCAACTGTAATTGCCTTTGTGAACTGGTGTTTTCTCCTCTCTTCTTCAACACAAACACACACACACGCACATGCGTGCACAAACATAAGTACAAATACCTGCTTATAATCAAATCACTTTTCCATACTACCACTGCCTTTGGGGTATAGTGTTGTTCTGATCTAACATTACCTGCTCGCATTACAGCTCTGCAGTGTCCACTGAATATTTTTGCCTCACTCACAGAATCTCACTGTAGCTCTTCTCAGCCATTCTATCACTGTTATGAACCAGTCATTTGTCCAGAATCATGTCTGATTAGAGAAAGGTTGATGCTAACAATAGATTTCATTTTGGCTAAAAAGATAGACCATGTATTTTAAAATATACTTTAATGAACTACAGAGATTGCTTAGCAGTAAAGGTGCTTGCCTGCCAACCCTAAGAACCCAGGTTTGATTCCCCAGAACCTATATAAGTCAGATGCACATGGTGGCGCATGCATCAGGAATTTGCAGTGACTCGAGGCCCTGGCATGCCCATTCTCTCTTTCTCCCTCCCTCCCCTCTCTCTCTAGTAAATAAATAATTTAAAAAGAAAATAACTAAATGCCTTCTTTAAAAACAAATATACTTTGGGCGGTGAAGGTCCTTGCCTGCAAAGCCTAAGGATCCATGCTCTACTTTCCAGATTCCACATAAGCCTGACGCACAGGTGATGCATTCACAAGGTTGCACTTGTACACAAGGTAGTGCACATGTCTAGAGTTGAATTACAGTGGCTGTCAGCCCTGGTGCTCTAATTCTTTCTCTTATACACACTCTCGCTCGCTCTCATTAAAAGAGACCCAGTCTGTTGGGCTTGCCTCAAAAAAAAAAGTGTACTTTAACCTATGGAACCCAGTGTCATCATTTTCTAAAACCTTAGGTGATCACTATAAAAAATTATTAAGCTTTAATTAAACATAATTTTCCAGAGGTACCTGCATTCAGTAGTCATCTGATTTGAATAGTTTTCTATTTCCTTATTTGCTTGTTAAGTAAAATTTGTAATCGTAAAACCAGTATTTTCTTTCCACTTATACAGTCATTAGGGATAGCTAGGAAATCTAGCCACTATTTATCAGAGATATACCAAGAGAAAAATAATTGCAAGTGAAATTTTGAGCCACAAGCTTTTGTAAAAGAGAAACCCAAACACACAGCAAGCATTTGTAAATCTGTCTTTACAGAGAACAACCCCAAACACAAAGCACTTACATATCTTGCCATTTTTCTTTCCTGTTCCAATGACATACTAAAATATGTTGTGGCAAAATACTTTCTTCAGTTTTTTAATGTTAAATGATCTTTGCTTTGACCAATCATTTTTATTGCCTTTTTGTCTTTGTTTAGGCATTTTTAGTGAGCAAAGTTATTTCCTGTGCTATTTGTCTAATAATGCTGTGGGTATATCTCTTTACATTGTCTACTTGCCCGGATGTACCTAGAATCTGAGTCTCTGGTCAGATCTGCATAGAATTTTTCAGAACAGAGACTTGAGAACCCCCAAAAAAGTGTCAGCAGAGAAATAATTTCTTCTTTATAATATTTTCTACTTATTTAAACTTACAATCATCCTTCTAAACATGGCATTCTTTTTGACCTATCATGAACTAAGGTGTGGATATGTGCATGTGTGCAGTTCATATGTACATATGATGAAATCAAGTTAAACTTAACAACATAGGGAATAGCTGGCTTAAGATAAGTGCACCCTTCCTACGCATTTCCCCACCCTCAGCACAGCTGCTTCTAACTGCATTGGAGTGGTCCCCACACCACTCACCCTACAAACACAGGAAAGGGATTACTCTGTAGCGCTCAAAATCAACTACTCCTTGCCATATGATAGCAAAATGGACTACAGGTCTACTTGCCCTGCCATCACATCCTTGTGTGACCCAGGTGCTGCCGTCAGTCTTGGACTCAGCCAAGGTTTCCTTAGGCAAAGACAGAACAAGGGCCCTGTATGCCCATCACAACTGGGAATGGGAAATGTGGTCCTTATTCTGTATGGCACATATCTAGATAGACTCGCCAAGAGATTTGAGGATAAAAGCCTCTAGGAAACTGACACATTATCCAAGGACTGTACTCAAAATGAAAGTGGCTAAGGAAGCATTTTAAATTCTTGTATTATCTCATACAAAACTTTGAAGTTTTAAATCATTGCATAATTTTTTTAAAATAAATCTTTAACTAATCTTGACATATAATTTGGATAAAAAAGAGCAGTGGAGTCTACTCTGGATATCAGAATTAAATATCCAATTTAAAAGAAAAAAAAAAAAAACATGGTACACACCTGTTATCCCCAAATGTTGGGAAGCAAGAGGATTGAAAGTTCAAGGCCAGCTTGAGCTTCCTAGCAAGAATACATAGCAAAGAATAAGTAAATAAAAGAGTAAATCTAAATAGACTAGCAGTGGTTTATAGACAAATATTTATAATAGCAAAAATCAAATTAAAATGTAAGTATAGCCATTTTGTAATTAAGACACATTTATGGCTATGATGTAATATTATATTCAACTATTGAAATGGTTGTTTAAAAGAAGTGTTACCACCTCCAGAATAAAGGAACTTGTGTTTCTCCACCACAAGCACTTTCAGAAGTACATGTCTTAAACATGTACTTATCACTGGAGAAACTTCCTTCCCAAAGGAATGAAACATGTTCTTCTAATTCAGTGTTCTTTGGAAGGAAAAAAAGATATAGTGCTGTTACTTACAGTCATGTCCTAGTGCTATGATGAAAACATGTCAGGAATTATTTTAAAATGAAGTATGAATAAGTACACTGAGCCATGTGTATAGGAAAAAAGCATATTCTTTCAAACATGCAAACCAAAACAGTGTATTCTAAATTTTAAACATTTTTCTCACTTCGCATATGTTAATTGTTCAATACAATTTAGTATTACTTAATGCTGTAGTGTAAAATATAAGAAAAAATCATGATAAAAGAGTATGTTAAATTAATAGTATCTAAATTAACTTGATATTAAGCTGTAGTTTTAAATTAGATATTTAGAACTATAATTTATATGTGTCTTGACTACTAATTTAAAAAAAAAAACTATTTCCATTGAATTAAAAAGTTAATAGTGGGGCTGAGGAGATAGCTCAGTTGGTAAAGTGTTTGCCATATAAGCATGAGGACCTGAGTCCAAACCCCTAGAATTCATGTTGGGAAGAAAGTTGTAGTGGCAAATGCTTGAAAGCACAGCACTGGGGAAGCAAAGACAGACAGATCCCTGGGTCGCCCAGGCCAGCCAGTCAATCTAGACTATTTGGTGAGCACAAGACCAGTAAGAGGCTTTGTCTCAGAAACTGTAGCATACACTTGAGGAGCAACACCGAGGCTTCCCTCTGGCCTCCACATGCCCAGAAACATACATGTACTCAAACATGTACATGTGCATCCACGCACACATGAGTACACATACACTTAAAAGTTGATTTTTTTTTTCTTCCGAACAGCTAATAAATGACTGCATTATGTTTCTCTTTTCTATACAATTGTTGTTCTCAATTACCATTCTTAGTTTAGGGAATTGTGTTGCTGTTTGACTCTTAGACAGCTGTGGAATTCTACTGTGAACTTCCCTGTTCCTTTCATATCTCTTGTGGCGTTTGGGTTGTATAGCCATATAGTAATATTATATGCCAAAAGACTAGTGTACAGTGACAACATTCTCTGTATGTTATGGCCTCAGTACTGTATCACCTACGACTACAGTAGTGGTATTACTGATCACTAATATTCATACAGAAGAGCAAACACTGGCTAAAATGCCAGGTGAGACATCCCTAATAGTGTTTAGCCTCCTTACAAGTACTTCATTTTTAAATTTGTTACAATAATTTACTTGAATAACTTCCAACACATTATGTATCCATGGTAATTTTCTCTACAGTAGTCTTTGAAACATCCTGTTTGTAGTTCAGTCTTCTCAGTGTTCACATAATTAATTTTCCTTTTCCCTAGGAAGTAATAAAGCATGTTTTTAATATGGGCTTGGACAGTGTCCCTGCGTTGTCCTCACCAGCTTTCCAACTTTGTGAGCTAATTAGGTCGTGTCCTGTCACCCACAGTGTATTGTTCTCTTCATAAACTTTCAGCATTTCGAAAACTGAAAGTAAAAGAAATGAAAAATCACAAAAATTACTGGTCCTGGTAAAATATAGTATCAGTCAAAGAACTGGAATGTTTTAGTTGTGAGAGATAAATGATTTATTAACTGGTTGGCATGTGGCCAGGACTTTGTGGTATCACGTATCTGAATTTCAGGGATGAACTTACATGTGTACATCTGTTCTACACTGATACATCTCAGAGAAATATGATCTTAGTTGTAATCAAACTTCTTTAAAAAAATAACAAACACTGTGATGTTTAAAGGCATTACTATAATTGTTTGGTAAATTAGCCTCGAGACTGAATTATTTTACCTTTTGTTTTACAGCTGGAAAATTATTCATTGCACCTCTAATCCTGGTTTTGGGATTAGCTCTAGGGGCCATAGCAGTTGTAATCGGTAAGAAGCACACTGTATCTCAGACTAGAGACGACATGAATGTAGATGTAATAACGTACATATATGAGTGAATGAGCATTTCTATTCTGTACCCCTCTTCACATGACGATGCAGTGCGTTTCCTGTGGGGTGTATGTGAGTGATTCTTCAGTCTGGGGCACATATGTTAAAGCAGTGCTTCTCTGGTTTTGGCATTCTTCAGAATAGCCAGAGAGGTAACTAAACTGCTGGTGCCTACTTGCCGTTCCTGACTCAGTACGGTGGCAGGTCCCACGGATTTAGATTCTACAAAGTGCCCAGGAGTTGCTGATATGGCTGGTTTAAGGACCACACTGGAAAAGCATTGCTTGATCGTTTTTAAGTTTAATGTTGTGGATGAAAGCTGTTTTGATGATTATGATGATTCTTTATGGCACCTGAAATTTTTTTTCCAAATGAAATGATTTTCCATATATAAACTTATATTTACAAATAATACATGTGTGGGACAGAGAGTAAGTTTTTTATGTCTGAGTTTTTTCACTGAGTCAGGACTTGATAAAAACAAATAGCTTTATCTGAATTTTATAGTGGAGGGAATTAAGACTCACTAGGCCTCAAAAGTGGAAGAATGGGAAACCAAACCTGATCGCTGACACCACAGTCTGTGTTCTTAAGTAGGATGCTATACCACCTGAAAAGGACATGTGCATATCATATTGTACAATAATAGTACTATGGATAATAGCATTTAAACCTAACGTTTGATATCATGGTAGAAGCATTGCTCGGTATTTGCACTCATCACTGAGAGTGTTTGAAAGGGCAGAGAGCCAAAGGGAACTATGAAGAAGGCTTCGCCTCGTGAAATGCATTTTAGCATATAGACCTCATCCCTCTTTATGTATGGAGTGTTAAGAGTGATGGTTTTGTAGAGTTTAAATATAAATAAAAGTAGGAATTTTCAAATATTTAAACATTAATGCTTTTTCCCCTAATTTCCTTTTTTTTTTTTTAACCCCTAGGTTTATTTGTGTTTCCTATATATTGTCTTTGTAAGAAACAAAGAAAACGGTCACGGACAGGTATGCACTGGTAATAAACAAATTTCACATAATGGAAGCTGGTCCCGAGGAGCTATGCAGGATGGCACACCTTCTGGGAGTTCTATCATTCAAAACATGGAGAGAAACTTCTGCCATCTCGTCTCCTGTGGTTCTCAGTGGGCCACAATGCCTCTGGCTATGGTGCACTCCCAACATGGTATCCTGTACTTTCCCTAAACAAGTTGCTGCTTTTAAAAAAATGGTCACTTTCGTAAGTTATAAACATCTGTATCATAACTCTGACCTTCGTGGTTCTTGGAAGAAAATATTTTAATTAAGAACCAGGTATCCTCAGAATTGTTCTGAGTACGCCTCTCCTGAGCATTTTTTGGATTGTCTGATCCCTGGGCCTCCCTCCAGCCTGTCTGTGAGACCTGGTGTAAATAGCTGATGTCCTGTTTGTCCCAAAGAGCAGGGCCACTTTTTTAGAAGACAAATACAAGTTCACCAAATGCACCTGATTTTATCTGTGGTCCAACCAGAGTCTTCTTTTGTCCTTTGGATAGTATGATGACTAACAAATAATCTCAGTGCCCAGAAGGGAACCAGTGAGCCTCAGTGAGTGAGAAAAATCACAAGTTACTGATGTGTGGTGTGTGCAGGATGTAAGTGTATGTATATAAATGTGTATTAAAACCAGGCCTCATAACCTTGTACTTATCTATTTCCATGTTTCTATTCTATTTTTCCACATTTTCATAGACCACCTTCAGTGACAATGGTTCCTTTGTGGGCATAATTTGATAAAGTGCTGAATTAAAGTCAATGTCGAGAACAGGATATTTTGATGTTGGCCCTTCTCTTTCTTGTTCTTCCTTTTTGTCACACACAAAATTGTGCAATGTTACCCAAGGAGATATCAAACTTTGGAAACAAATATCTGAAAGGATAAGTCTTCACATGAATTTCCATTCTGCTTATTATTTAATTGCCAACTTGTAATTTATAGACAATCCTATTTTAGGTCAAGGTTTGAAATTATTTACTGTTTCACCCCTTCCCTCTTTTCTCTATTTTTTTTAATTTGACCCAAGTTTCTCATGAAAATGAGTGATCATTTGAAGGACTCTGCTTATGTTTACTCCTCCAATGTGTAAGTTGTTGCTATCTACTCAATGGTAATTTGAAAACAAACCTTTTTATGTTCATAGTTTGATCTATATTATAAACTGCTTTTGGAGATGGACACAATATTTTCAGGAAGATTTCCAAGTTGAGAAATTTGAAAATAAGAAACTGGGAATTATCTAAACATTCACAGTTCTTTGTTTCCATCACAAAAGTTTATCAGTAAAAAAAGGACCCCTAAGAAGTCTAAACTTTCCAGTTGCCTCCAAATTCTCAAAATTAACTATTTACCGTAGATGTAGCATTTATTTCTCAGAAGCCTTGTTTGACTGTAAGTAGATTATATGAGGAAATATGGCTAGTTCATCTTTGTTGAACTCCAGAATATAAATCATTTTATCATTTTGCTTGAGCTGTTTAAAAAGTCCATGATAGTAAAAGTTGTTTGCATGGATAAGCCAATATGTTCACATTCTTTCTGAATGTAGACCAGCTCTTTGACTTCTGGGCTATGTTGTCTGTCTGTAAATCGAGACATATGTGATATTAATGGCTATGGAAAGCTTATTTCTAAAGTATAACATGAGATAAGGAAAAATTACCCTCAGTTCTTGCAAATTCATCTTCCCATGCATTCATCCATCCATGTGGCAAATGTCAGTGTGTTATTTGTTCAGTGTCTGTTTTAGGTGTTCTAGTTTTAGACCAGAAGAATACAATTTGTAGCCCAAATACATGTTTCTGTCATAAAAGTGCTTAATTTTTGGAAATTAATCTTTCCTAAACTTTAGCATCATTTTGGCAATACATGCATTTGACAGGCTTATATATGTATGGCACATATATGTATGTGTATGTCCTATATAAATACATTTGTCTTATATATGCATACCACCTGGGTGAAAATATGTTCTCTGGTCTTCAGTCATATGTTTTCTTAGGTTGTTGTATCTGTTGTCTTTGGCCTACTCAGGGATTTTTATTCCATTCTTTAAATAATGTATCTT
The DNA here is from genome assembly GCA_036365145.1 of Orientallactaga sibirica. Lineage (NCBI taxonomy): Eukaryota > Metazoa > Chordata > Mammalia > Rodentia > Dipodidae > Orientallactaga > Orientallactaga sibirica. Next base: position 9,505,198 of record JAEOAD010000240.1, read on the forward strand.
TTGCAGGTATTTTTATATGATTTTAAATTTTTTCAATATGCAAGTTATAAAGAGGTATTTGTGGTCAGCAAAGGCAATTTTATCAGTGACTGGGAGAGTGTGCACTGTATCACACAGGTGTCTCATTTTTCTATTGCATAGATTTTTTAAATAAATGTATGCATGGTCCTATTTTGAAAGCTGATATATAGTAGTCCTTTCCCTGTTAGTAACGTAAAAGTAATTATTTGTGAATTTTTTTCACTGTCTCAAGATTTTCAAAAGAGAGAAGAAAATTATCAAGATTATTTATATGTCAGTGCCAACTTTAAGTCTAAAAATAGTAATAGCCTCTAGGATAAATTCTGAAAACTACTTTACAAAGAAGTGTACATGTTAAGTAAGTATGTATCCATGGCTTGTCATTTTTATATGTTACTACTGCAAATTTAATATATGTTCCTTTAAAATCAAACCATATAAAATATAAATTTTTCTGCTCACTCTACCCCTTATTTTATAGTGGTGACCACTATTAATTGTTTGATATCTGTCCTCTCAGACACTTTCTATAAATTCACATATAAGTGTGTATGAGTGTATGTGCATGCATGTACCTATGTGTGTTAGTTTTGTATAACTAGAATGATAATATCCTTACTTTACTGTGATGTTTCCATTTTATTAAATATTATCAAATATCTTTCCCTATGAGTTTATTAGCCTATCCTTTTGTAAATTATTCAAAAACCCACTATAGGGTTGTACTTTAATTGACTTACTTAGTCTCCTGGTAAATGGACAAGTTTATTTTCACTTCTCACAAAGTATCAGTCAAAAAATTTCCATATATTTTTGTCACTGTCTATGACCAGCAATTTCCCTAGGCTTTGGAGTTTTATTTTTACAGAACATTTGTAGTAAAGGTTTAATTTATAATCAGGAAAAAAGACCACAAAAATAATATGAGACCCTTTTTGAAGTAATGAAAGATGGTACACGCATGCATAACTTTGCAAACAAAGCATCTTTTGAAAGATAATTTCCTCTGTAGCCAAATACCTTGCCAAAATTTTTTTCTGGTAAAAAGTAAAATGTGAGAAGGATTAATTGATTGTTGAATTACCCACGTTTAGAGCCTAGAGAAGTAAAGCATTCATTCAAGGCAGAGTGGTCATGTTTGTCACATTTTAAAGAACACTATCCATGCTCATGCATGGTACTTCACAGGGAGCATCATTAAGCCATTGTGAAATGTAGCAGGAAGAGGAAAGAGGTTAAATTAAAAACCTGTGATACAAGCAACATCCTCTCTCCACCATCTGATTTTCCCCTAGTTAACTATTGCATCCTGAGAGAACAGACAGGAAAACAGTGAAAGGTAACATGAGATACCCATCCTGTTATGACATGATTTCTATAAGAAAGAAGTGGGATCAGGAGTCACTGGTGCCTATCAGAACATAGATTGTTCTGTGACACCATAGCTTGAGTCACAAAGCTCTGAATGAGTCTTTATTTTTTAATCCCACTACCCAATGTACCCCTAAAATACATATAAACCACTGCAATCACTCTGACCCTTCCAACTATATTTCTGTCCACACCTCTACTATGCGAGCTGTCTCCTTCACTAGGAGAGAAGAAAGACAGGTGGAGGAGCAAAGCTCTCTGTGATGTGTGGCACCTTAGCATTCCTTCCTCACCTTTGCCAAGTTTGAATGCACTTACCCACACATCTCCCTTCTTAAACAAAAGTGATTATTTGTAACATCAGACTTTTTTAAGCCTGTTATTAAGATTATTAAAAGTTATATATAAAAGTTTGATATACTTTAAGTACAAAAGTAAGAAAATCCATGCCATAAGCCATTTTAGATTTTTGTTGTATAAGCAGTCTGAAACACACCTTAATGTGAGTCCTTACATTGGATCATAGGAATATCCTTCCATATCTGTGACTGAATTCTGTCTCAACTATTAAAAGTGATTTTACCCCCTGTGGATAGCTTCATTTTATGTTAGTATCTGTTATAAATATAGCCTTAAAATTCCATAAAGCACTTTAACATATGTGTGCCATTTAAATAATTCAGTGATAAAGTTGAAGCAGCAGATGCCTGTATTTCAGTGGAGACAGACTAGAGTTAGCAGTTATGTGTCAGCTCTTCAGACTTAAGGAATCAGAAGCTAATATTTTTAAGTAAAATATTCTAATATAGTAGTCTTTGAAATTTGTTGTCAATAAATTTGCTGTGTTTAGAGCTCAAATATAGCAAATTTAATGTAATCTGATAGCCTAATTGGAAATTTTTTTAAATATTTACTTCTACTGAACATTTTAAATGCATTGTTATGGTTCATGAATTCTGTAAATGAAGTTTCCCTGACTAGAAACACAGTAAATAAAAACAGCTCAGATTCTTGTTTTGTAAATCATTATAATTTAATTTTGACATCTCCCTCCTATTATGACAGCTAGGGTCCAAGAGCACATATAAATATGTGTATCTGCAATTATAACTTTGATAAAACTGAAATAATTATATCAAAACTATATATATTGTTTGCACAAAACCAGAATTCCAAACATTAAGGTTATGAAATACTATTTTTGGATGCAAACCAGTGATAGAAAGCATTAAGAGAAAACCATATAACTCTGCTTTTGAGCACGGAACAAAAGCAGACTTCAAAGCCATGTGCTGAACTGGGTTCCCTGCGTGCCACTTTGAAAGGTGGGAGCATTAGTTGACTTTCTCCAAATCTAGTAAACACTGAGTCACAGTATTGTGAGACTATTGGAATTGTCATTTGGAACACTAGCTGAAGCCTTAATACATTACCTAACCTTAGAGGTTCTTATACACACTGTCAGTTACAAAAGCATGAAATTATGCATATTAGAAACTATATTTCTTCGTTTGTCTAAAGTGACTGTTTTGAGGATAAAGTGGATTTAAAATGCAATAAATTATTTTTGAATAATACACAAAATATTGCCAATGCCTTTATTTGGGGGTGCGGATGCTTTTCCTTATGTCTTCTAAGACATTTTTCATAGGTTGTATTTAACTTGGTGTCACTTAGATTATGCAAACTTGTTAACAGAGAAAATTTATTTTTCAATTATGTCCCATAGGGTGTCATTTTGTTCTATCAGGAATATGAAATTATTTTCTTCCCTGCCTGTGAAGTGATAACCACATATTTCAACATCAAATACCTACTTTTTTGTAGATTTCCAGATTATCTTGCATTTTACTTCAACAGACCTTTCCCTTCCCATCTTGTCCAAGTATGAAATAAATTTTCTTACTTTTAATTTGTCTTACTCTAATAAAACTAAGTTTGATACTGAAAGGTCTGTGTAATTTACCTTTGGTAGTGAGAAACATTTATCCTTTTTATTGTATTTAAAAACTGAAATGTATCCAGAATGCCTGGAACATATTTCTCACTTCCTGATAGGAGTTGAGGAAGCCCGCCTAGTTCTCTGCCCAGCAAGTCCTATGGATGAGATACCACTTGGACCAGAGGGCTTATAATATTCTAGAACCAAGGTCATTACTTTATGATTATTATAAGATCCATGCTGCTTCTTCATAATTGCTGGAGAAAAAGCATGTGGGGATGGATGTTCATCCAACTTAAGCCAAAGTCACTTTTGTTTATCCAAAATGGGTGATGCTTATCATTATTGGTCTTTGTTTAAGAAAAATTATCTCTAGCTTGAACTTGGGGTGGATTTATATAGAGTAGCATTTGTATATAAGACTCAGCTATGGATTTGTACTCTGTGAACATTATTAGATGTTTTAATAAAGTAAATCACCTTGACTGTACCTGATATTAGCTCTATTCTAAAGAAACTATTTGTCATTTGAAAATACTCAGCTTCTTCATTGATGTGATTTACGCATAAGCTACACTCTAACATATTTAGTATAGCTTTCCTATATAACTCAGAAAATCTCAAGAGTGAGTGAGACTTGGGTGTTAAATGGCCCAGAAATTGCAGGAATAGTGTCATTTCTAGCTTTTTTCTTATTGCCGACAAGCTGTGCAGTCATTTGTTTCTTTCAATGTGTGTGGTGTTCCCCTCATGTCCAGCTGCGAGAAATGGTCTCAGTAATCTAGTCAAATACGTTAAAAAAAAGTTTTCCGTTAGCATTATTTGCTCTGTATCCAAATGAATGTATTGTTTCTTTCAAGTAAACAGTATCCAAATATCATATACATATCTAAATTTTCATTCTATAAAATATGAACATGTTTTATGTTTCTGTATAAAGAAATTCTACATAAACTATCATGGCTTTTTTATCGGCTGACTGATCCTTTTTCTAAGACCCTGTTTTATTAAATACTTAGTTTAATTGAAAGAGAAAAAGAGGTAGAGAGAAAATAGGCATGGCATGGCCTCTAGCCACTACATGTGAACTCCAAATGCTTGCACCACACAACCTTGTGCATCTGGCATTACATAGGCACTAAGGAATTGGCTTTATAGGCAAGTGCCTTAGCCACAGAGCCATCTCTCCAATCCCTAAGACTTTTTTTTTAAAAAGGTCCATATGTTAGCCAGTTATGGTGGTGCATACTTTTAATCTCAGCCCTCAGGAGGCTGAGGAGGGAGTATCACTGAGTTTAAGGCCAGCCTGGGCTATAATATGAATTCCAGGTCAGTCTGACCTAAAGTAAGACTCTGCTTGTTTAAACTAACAAAACTTTAAATCAGGAGGGGCATTGTTTAAAAGGCTGGAGAAATGGCTCAGTGGTTAAAGTTGCTTGCTTGCAAAAGGCCACCGGCCCTGGTCCAGTTCCCCAGTACCTATGTAAAGCCAGATGCACAACATGGAACATGCATCTTGAGTTATCTTGTAATTGCACATTCATATTCTCTTTCTCTCTCTCTCTCTCTCTCTCTCTCTCTCTCTCTCTCTCACACACACACACACACACACACACACCCACTCTGCTTGCAAATAAATCAATAAAAATTTTTTAAATCCATGTTAGCCTCTGATAGCTAATATTTATATGATCATTTTTCATCATACATAAATTTCTATAAATGGTGTTTGAAAAATATTTCAGCCTTTCATTTTATATGAAATGTAGACTAGTAATTGGGTTATATATAAAAGCATATATAACCATTTATCTAAACAAAAATATTCTGTAACCGATTTTATTACGAAAATTGACAATCTTTTTGCTTATGAAAGCAATTATTAACATACTAAATGAATTAGCATTTACTAACTTAGAATTTTAAAATTCTGTAAGATTATAGAAATAAATCAAAACATCAACATTAAAATGTCCTTGTACACCTGGAGCAATAGATTACCTTGCAAGCATAAGGACCTTGAATTCAATCCCCAAGACCCACTTTAAAAAAATTTAGGTGTATTTCATATTTGCTTCTAATCTCTATACTGGGGAGGCAGACACAACCAGTGCCAGTGACCAGATAGTGTAGCCCTCTTGTTAAGTTCCAAACCAGTGATAGACCCTGTCTCAAAAAAAAAAAAAAAAAAAAGAAGAAGAAAGAAAAAGTTGGAAGGCACCTGGGAAATAGTACCCAAAGTTGTCCTCTGGCCTCTACATACATGCACCCACACCCACACATGTGTGTATCTGCACATACATAAACATGCACACACAAAATGTATATTAGCACATCATTTTGTTTTTCCTTTTATGTGTGTGTGGTGTCTGTATTGTGCATGCACATGAAGATGCACACACCCCTTGTCACATGTGCAGATGCCAGGAAGGAACGCTGGGTGTCCTCTATAACTCTTCCATCTTGTTTTCTTGAGATGGATTCTCTAACTGAACCTGAAGCTGCCATTTTTCAGTTGAACTGTCTGATTAGTGAGCCCCAGAAATTCTCACCCTGTCCCACTCAGCAGTGGGGTTGCAAGTGTGCATGGCACTCAGGTCCTTATGCTTAATTTAACTTCAAACAATGTATCTGCTGAGCCATCCCCCATCCCCAGACACATCATTTATAAGAAGCAATGAGAAGTAGGTTTTTCTTTCTCCTTTAAATAAAATTGATTAGACATTTTCATGAAACATAAATTTTCTATTACAAAATCAGAGGACAATTATATCATTCACATTCTCTATCTATGACAGTGTTAAATAGTAAAAAGAAATATTTGGGTCTTTAATATGTTCCTGATGTATATGCAAAAATTAAACTTGTAAGGAAGAATTACCTTCTCCTGTTTCAGCATCAGACTATGTCTCAGTGATCATGTTCTCAACAATAATAATGAATTGTAGATTTTCTTCTTTTAGGTGAGCATCTTACCGTAATAATTTGTACCAGATCTTGTGTATTTTCTTATATCACAAAGTTTATAATTTTCTGTAAAATTTTTAGTCATTTTGCAAATAATGTCATAATGTTTAAAATGAGCCTGGTTGAAAAAAATGTTTCTTTGATTTTTATTTTTTTAACTATTTCTGGGTTTCATTAGAGCGTTACCTTTGATCTCCATAAATCTACTTCGAAGAAACCTTTTGACTGTATTTTAGGAAACAAGCAGGTAGCAAGAAAGACTAAAATAGATAGCACTGATATTCTTAAGTTGAAATACCTGAAAAGGTATTAGAAAGGAAAAAAATACTAATTCTGCTGAAATAAAAATGATGGAAAACAAGGGATATTAAAAAGACCTAATTTCTTACATTGTTAAAGCAATCAACTTCCTATTTGAAATGTTTATTTCATGCTATTGGGTTTCATGAGTTGTGTGTAGTATATAATTTCCTCATCGCTGTAGGGTTTCTACTGCACTTATTATCAAAAAGAAAAGGATTGGTGTAGAAAATCCAGGAAATGTGGGCTTCTTCCCATTTTCCAATAGCATTAATGTGTAGTCCCTTAATCTTCCATATGGTGCTGTATGTGATGAGCATATAACATTTATGTATGTTCTTAGTGCCTTATTTCTTCACTTGACTTTATTTCTTATCTAAAGAGCCATATTTTTGTGAGTGTTCCTCAGTCCGTGTGTTAAGAAGTGCTGATGAGGTAGTGTATCTTTTCGGATGTATTAGCTCCAGAACAGCAAGTTCTCTGTGTTTTTCTTAAACATGTTGTTCATTTTTTAAGCTAAAGCATGAAAATAAATATTAAATACAAAATATGAAGCCATTTGACTTAACATTTATCTTAAAATCACAACAGTGTTGAATAAATTTAAAACAGGAATTAGAGTGCTATCAGGTATGTCTATAGCTCCACTTAGAATAAAATTATTTTACAAAAAAGTTAAAAATAAAACTAACTATGTGATACTGCAGGAATTTGACTATTTCTTTACTTGTCTTTGATAATATTTTATCAGGAATACATTTCTTTGCAGATGCTGGGAATCAATGATATTTGCAATTTACATGGTATTCCTACACAGTGGATTTTATCAAGTCAGCCATTTTGTGTATTATTTTGCTCTTCCTAATCTGTGCCTTAATTTTGCTTTATGCAGGTTTTGTTGTTTTTATGTACTATAGCATATGATTCAACTTTTCCTGATGAATGCATGAGAATGATTAAAATAAACCATGTGCTTAAAAGACAAAGACACAGGGTATATATGCAAATATTTGACAAAGACAAAAAGTTAAATAATTTTCCTGCCAACAGATAGGTCCTGCTGGATAGGACCTGGAAATTAACAGATTTTTTTTTAAAAGAAGTGAAATTTAAAGATCTTATTACCTCAAGAGTTTTCAGTGGGTATGTGTCAGTGTCCTACCTCTTCTTCACAAGCACCATCTCACTGCAGCTAGTGTCAAAAGCAACACAAGTGTCAGATCACACAACTGTTAGGAATGCATCTTTCAGGGGATGGGTGCCTTGTGATAGTGTGGATCTCATTGTGGACTTGCAGTGATATCTGTGTGGCCTTTGGTTGTGCTCGGGCTTTATTTTTTTTTCCCAATAATTATTGTTTTTAGTTGATTGTTTTTAATTGGGAAGGTAATCTTAATGATGAGGTCAGATCTCCTAGAACAATATAAAAGCACTGTACTGGGATGGGGACTATAACTGGAGTCAGCACACTCCCGTGTCCCTGTATGCGCTGTGCAGATTACTGTGCCGTGCTGTTCCTGTTTCATGTGTGCATCGTCTGGCCATGTCTAATAAATGTTTTTAAGAAAGAAGACTCTTGTTTTTTTTCCCAATAGATTTAGATTCTAAAAAAATTCAAAGGCAAAAATGAGCATTTCAGCATTGTGTTCCAAGAGTGGAGAAGCAGTACTGAGCCAGAAGTTGCAGGTGTGCTTTTGATGGAATGTGTCAGGTTGCTGTAGTATGTTTTGCAGAAATTTCAAAAATGGTGAAAACCAGTCCAGACATTCTGCAGTGAGGTATGAGAGAAAAGCAACTGGTATGATAGGCAGAGGCTGGCCTAGTAGTGGTCCATCTCCTGACAATGGAGCCAGACAAGGGAAGAAATAGAAACCATTAAGTCAAATTTTTATGTCATCTTGATACTCTAGCAATTCTCTTCAAGGCCTGTTTCTAGGAAAAAGAAAGGTATTTGTTGACCAAAGGATATACAAAGATGTCTAGTAATAGTAAAATGAATAAATAAACTAATATATTCATATAATGAAATACTTAAGGGCAATAAATATGAAAAAAATCAAATAATGGCTGAGCAAGCCATACAGAGTAGGTGAATCTCACAAGTAGCATGTTATACAAATTAATCCAGATACAATACAAAGTAAATGCAGGTACTGGAGAGATGGCTTAGCAATTAAGCTGCTTGCCTGTGAAACCTAAGGACCCAGATTCAGTTCCCCAGTACCCATGTATGCCAGATGCCCAAGGAGACACATGCATCTGGAGTTCATTTGCAGTGAGTACCGTGGTGCACCCATCTCTCCATATATTTCATAAGTAAATAAACTATTTTTAAAAAGTACATGCAGATGACATGAGACATGATACGATGTCAAAAGCAGACAAAACGGACAGATTTCTCTAGAGGAAGAGAACCAATAAAATGAATTTGTTGTATTAGTATACAGGGTATGAGCTGGGCAGTCCAGCAATAGTAGGTTTGAGCATCAAAGAACCCAGTAGCTGCCACGTCCACAGGGCTGGATGCCTCAGTAGTCCCATTGTGGCACTGAAGGCCAGGAGGATTCCTAGAGAGTCTCTGGTCTTCAGTCCACATTGGAAGGTGATGAAACTTGGTTCCAGTGTCAAAGAAGGATACTCCCAAACAGGGTAGTTGCACACAGGAGTGAATGGCTAGGGAGCCAGGTAAAAAGCACTCACTAGCAAGTAGCAAGGGCAGCCAGGCCAGAAAAAGAGCTGTGTTCTCTCAGAGCCTCTTAAGATATAGTCCACCACCAGAAGAGCTGACCACTCTGGAGGAAAGACTGCCTCCCTCAGTTAATACTTCACGGAAACCATCTCAGACCCATCCAAGACTCTTGGTTCTTAATCTGAGCAAGTTGACAACAGAACATAAACAACACAACAAACCATTGGTCAAAAAAGTGGAATGTGAAATACTGACTAGGAAAGAGAATGTGTATTAGTTACTCTCTCGTTACTGACCAAAGGCAGCAGATGGGAGGAAAGTTTTGTTGTTGTTTTTATTATTTTGGCTTCCAGTTTTGAGGAGAAGCTCCATGCTGGCAGAGGAGAGCATGGAATGAGTTCAGTCAGGCTGGACATCGCCTCCCTGCCACAACAGGTGGAAAGAGGAACAAGGGAGTGAGCTGAGCTCTGGCAGGGGGAAGCTGGCTATGATACGCCAAAGCCCAACCCCAACATACCTCTCCCAGCAAGGCTGGACCTCTCAAATTGCCATCAGCTGGGGACCAAGTATACAAAACACGAGTTTATGGGGATATAGCTGATACATACCACCACAACGAGGAAACCTTGTGGTGCAGTAGAATTATATGACTTCACAATATGAACATATACGAAGTTTTGTGCATTTAAAATCAGTATATGTTACACATTCTTGAATGTATTTTATCTCCACTTGAAAAATTAATGGAGCAAAAAGGTAATTTGGAAAATTCCAGAAGATAAAAAATACCTATATAAGTGTAGATACAAATAAAATGTGATATTTATTTATTTATTTAGGTTTTTCAAGGTCGGGTCTCAGTCTAGCCCAGGCTGACCTGGAATTCACTATGTAGTCGCAGGGTGTCCTCCAACTCAGGGTGATCCTCCTACCTCTGCCTCCCAAGGGCTGGGATTAAAGGTGCACACCATGCCCAGCTCAAAAACGTTATTTTGATATGTCAATGTAAATTGTAACCTTTTCCCCTTTTATTACTGTATTTTCTTCCTTGGGTCACTAAAATACTTTGAAAATGGAGCTGGGGAAATTGGCTCAGTTGGTAAGAGTGCTTGCTGCAAACATGAGGGACTAAGGGCTTGATTTGCCCTGGGTTCTATTTCCCCAGAACCCCCATAGAAAGCTGGGCATGCCACACATGCTTGTGACCCCAGCCCTGTGGGGAGCAGACAGGACAATCAGTGGGGCTTGAGGAAACAGCAGCTCCAGGTTCAGAGAGAAACTCCATCTCGAGGAAGCAATGTGGAAGGATGCTAGAAGGACTCCCAGTTTCTCTGGCCTCTACACATGTGCCATGGCATGGGGCACACTGTGTGCACCCATGTGCATATACCACAGCACACATACTACACACCCACATGATAAAATGTATACATACACATACACGTTGGGGCTGGGGAATTGGCACAGCACTGAGAGAAGGTAGGACTGGAGAATCACGGGGGCTTGCTGCCAGCAGCTCTCTTTGGAAGAGACCCTGTCTCAAGGAAATACTTGAATAAGTGATAAGAGAATGACATCTGGCATCCTCTGGCCTCTACATACATGTCCATGGGGCATGTACATCTGCACACATATGTTCATACAAACAACACATCACACTGTACCATGTATACTCCACACACGCATATGCACAGAAAAGGGGAAATACTTTGAAAAAAAAATAACTTTCCAAATAGGTGTTTTGGCTATTTGTAGTTTTTTGCTGTTAGCAGTGTGAATGTTCTTGAACACGGATCTTGACATAAATTCCTAATAATAGAATTGTGAGAGCAGGCTGAAAACAGCCATGAGGAACATGATATCTTTATCCAATATAGATGCCAATCTGGATTGCCCAGAGTCCTTTCAATATTCCCACTCAATCTTTGCCAGAGCTTTTTTAAAAAATATTTTTAAATATTTGCCAATTTGGCAGGTGAAACAAATGACATCTTGTTTTAACCATGGGCAAACTGGTTAGCTACACTGCACCGAATTTCAGTTCTCTGAGTTCGATTTCCCTGAGTCTAGTTAGTTCCTATCATTATAGTAAGTGCCCATGTCTCCAAGCAGCAGCTGTAAATTTAAATACAAAAATTATGATATCCCCACAGCTACAGTTGCCAACAACACATGCATACATAATACACTAAATGCATTTCACTTACACAACATACCTCAAATGTTTGACGTGGCGTATGCTCCAACATAAACATGAGCTCAGAGCTGTGAGCTGTTTCTGCTTGGCTTCTGGTTCAAGTGCCTCTTCCAGTGTTGAGCAGGCTGCATGTGTCTGGAACTTAATCGTATTTCTCATGTACCAGTTGTGTCATCTAGCACCAAGCCTTTTACAAAATGTCTAGTGTGGCTGAGGTGATGTGCTGGAGTCTATGGATCTGTCACCAGTGGGTACCTCCTTGTGGAGCTTTGAATTGTGGAGCTTGCCTAATGCTCTGGTCCACCTATTTATTCGTTCAATTAATATTCCAGGAAAGGATTATTAGGAATTTTATGTTTAAAATTAAAGGATTAAGGGCTGGAGAGATGGCTTAGCGGTTAAGGCACCTGCCTTCTAAGCCTAAGAACGCTGGTTCCAATCGCCAGCGGTTCCAATCTCCAGGTTCCACGTTTAGCCAGATGCAAAGTGATGCAAGGGCGCAATGCCGCACTTGACCACAAGGGGGCGCACGCATCTGGATTTCGTCGGCAGCAGCTGAGAGGCTGCTGGTGCACCCATCTCTATCTGTCTTCCTCTCCCCCTCTCTCTGTCTCTCTCCAAAAAAATAAAATAAAATAAAAAATTAAAGGATTAAGTTGTTCAGAAAGTTACAGCTTTGAACCCTCGGAGCCCAATTGAGGTAGGTTTGTGAAGAAAGGGCAGGCAGCCCAGCAGTGAGGCTGCTGTTCTTCAACCCCTTTTGCCAGCCTCTTTCCAGCTGTGTAATCTACAGTACGTGACTTTCATCCCTATAAATGAAACAATCTGCATCCAAAGAGTTTTGAGGTTAACCGTGTTTAATTCATGGTTAACCACATAAACAGGTACTCTGACTATATTTTTAGCACACATTACCTCTTATTATTATCAGTGTCTATTTCACTAGGGACATGTTGGCCAATATAAGATTAATCATTGGTGACATACTAGTTTAGTGTTATTACTAGACATTGTGCCTGGGATGTGATATGAGGTATCCCAAAAGGCAAATTATCCTAATGGATAATGCCAGACCTTTTCATTTCTCTATTTTCATATCGGTTAAATATAAACTTTTACCCCAGGAGTCTATTATCATGTTGTTAGTCAACATCTACTGCTTAGTCTTCTGAGTAATTGTATTCACCTACCCAACCAGGTGCTCTCTTGTTTTTATAGTCCACCTATTTCTGAGGTGGACATCTTGAGGAACCATAGGAAGCCTGCCATGTCCTCCTTTAAGAGTAGAGCTGTATGAAATGTGAGCTTCTAGAAGCTCTGCTTCTGCCAGCCAAAGTTTGCCAAAGAGCAGACTAATAATAAGACCAGGAGTGCCAGCAGGAGGAGTGTGGTGTGCTACCATACGGTCTTCCAGCCTTCGGCGCTAGGAGACAGGAAGCTTCTTTCTGCCTTTCTTTTCTTCCAGTCAGTTGAGAAGGAAGCTGCCACCAGAAACTAAGGAGTTGGAATGGCTTCTTGGGGCTCTCCAACTTTCCTTAAGACCCCATTATTCATCTGTTTTTCCCAAGGTTCAGTTATGTGACCCAGGGTCTTGGTTCTTTCCCCTATGGTTTTCACAGTAAGCTTCCCTGGCCTCCTAGCAGTGTAATGGCTGTGTTCTGAGAGCTATCCTCCCTAACAGTCTGAAAATCGAGGCTGCCACATGCTTAAAGCTTAGTCCTGCATATTAATGTATCACTGATACTTTCACAAGCAGTAGCCCAGGTGATGAAGCTTGCCCCCATTTATAGCTGGAAAGACTGACTGTGAGGGGCGGTTGTCATTTGTTACTTAGCAAATATCCTTAGAGTAACTTCAATGTGTCCCTTACTGTCCTCAGCCCTGATGATATATGAGTAAGACCAAAAAAAAAAATCTGTCTTCATGGAGTGATGCTTCACAGTGATGGAAGAAACGGACAAATATGAAAATGATAGGGAAAAGTATGGGTCATGGAGTATGGCTGAGAAAGTAATGTGTGAGCAAAACCCAGGAGAGATGAAGCTCAAGAAGAATTGAGACAATGTAGATGACAGCACCCAGGATGAGGTGAAAGACTCCAGAAAAGCCCAAGTAGACACGAGAGAAGGATGAGCAGAGGTGGGAGGGGGCCATGCTGCAAAGGTACGTGGAGAATTATAACAGGGTTTGTAGTCAGTGTGAGATGAGAAATCCATGGGAGGTTAGGCACAGAGGCTGTCAGAGTCTGTGTGCTTATCCCTGTGTCTCACCCCTGTGTCTACCTGCCCCAGTGAAACTACATGCAATAAAACCAGGCAAGTAGAAAACCAGCTGAGAGGAAACTACCATGGTAAAATCAAGATCTGGGAATGCCTTAGCACTGTGTAATTAGTACAGTGAGATGTTGGTGGATTTACATATGGAACTAACAGGATTTGCTGGTACATTAGAGAAGAAAGCTATGGTCCCCTCTCAATACATTACTTATGCATTCAGCCAGAATATTTTTATAACAGGAAGACCCAATAACAGTGTAGTCAAGAATTCCAGCCTTCAGACTCCCATATCTGGGCTGTCTACTCTTCCCAGACCACATTAGGCAAATTCAGGCTTCAACCAGCCAGCTTTCTGGAGCTCATTGACCATTGCTCAAACTGGTCACAAATGACCAAAGTAAGGAAAGAAATAGAAGAAAAAGGTTCATTCCACCAGCTAGAACATTGTCCAAAGCACCAAAGCAGAAAATGTTCCCAGTCTTGTCATGCATCTGGATTGCTCATCTTCCATATGAAAACAAAATCACTCTCTTGATTACAGCCATTCATTTTACCTGTTTTCATTAAATAACCAGTGAGAACCCTTAAGGAACATCCATACTTTCATGGATCCTCAGTAGAAAAAGGCAAATTGGTGTCCACATGTACACAAGAAGAGAAATTTAAGGCATCAAACTCAGTCCCTTTGGTCACTGGAGGACCAAACTCATAATTTAAGAGGAAAGGAACATTGTAAAGCAACCCAGAAGAATGCTACCCAGCTGTTTTCTCTTTGGACAATATTTTGTTGGGGTAGAGACATGGTACTAGGATGAAGCTAGGAAAGGGGGGAAATGGGGAGGGAGGAGAAGAAGGGCTACCCAACAACAAGCCAATGGTCAGCAAAAGGAAAGAGAAAGGAAGGCCGTGGGATAGAGAAAGAGGGATGGGGGAATACACAAAACTCATGGCAAAATGAATCAATTTCATAGAAACCTTCCTGGACACCATTCAACCAGTCACTACCCTCAATAAGGGGAAGATGGGCCCACATAGAAAAGCCCCATGAAAGGTTGAGAAAGCACAACCCTACTAAAACCACAGGCTCGGCTGGTAATTCCCAGGGCTAGAATTGGGTTTCCCCCACAGTGAGCCATTGGTCCAGGAGACACAAGGTCTCCAAAATAATATCATTGCCAAAACACTTGGTTGCCTGAAAGAGCCAAAAAGACAAGTCCCTATTGCTGAAGACACAGCCGATGGTCAGGGACATCAAGTGACCATGCTAGAACCAAGAGGGAATCCAGTTCCCTCTCAGCTAGCCCTCACTATGCTGGAAAGGGCTGTGAGAGCAGCTGAAGAATAATAGTTGCCAACAGATTGAATAAGCAGACTTCCTGCAAGTCAAACTGCTCATGGATTGGACATAAGACCTTCTCATTGAGGGAGAAC
The DNA here is from genome assembly GCA_036365145.1 of Orientallactaga sibirica. Lineage (NCBI taxonomy): Eukaryota > Metazoa > Chordata > Mammalia > Rodentia > Dipodidae > Orientallactaga > Orientallactaga sibirica. The sequence goes on from JAEOAD010000240.1 coordinate 9,520,392, forward strand.
TCATTGATGGCTCTGGGAACCAAACCATCTAATATCCCTAGGACAGGAAACCAGTAGGCTCCCGAGAAAACTTCCACTGCTCTTTAAGAAGAGTGGACATACCCATTAATAAATCTCTCTAATAACTAGGCTTATCCTCTTTAATCCAAACTGCTCTCACTTTTGGTTGGAGAACGTGTTCTGTCTTATAGATGATGGAGAATACGGGGGAGAACCAGGACACATAAACACATCAAGAATGAGCCCAATGCTTACCATGAGGTGGGTCACCTCCACCTCATCTGCCGGTCCCAGAAGTCACTAGAGAGGAAGTGGTGACATGAATACTGCTCTCATGGTGAGCCTGAAAACCAGTTCCAGGGAAATAGTGACAGACACTGTAGTCACTCCAACCTCACCAAAAAAAAGAGATCTGGAGTCTACAGAGAAAACAACACTAAATCAGATCCCTGTCTTGCCCACTAAGGCTCAGGGAAGGTTGTGGAAGAGGAGGCAGAAAGATTGAAAGAGCCTTAGGGTGGGTGGGAATAGCTGGAGGCACTGTGTCCCCCCACCAGAGATTGAGGCCTGTTGGTATCCACAATAGATAACTATAATACCGCCATACAAGACTCTTAGCAGAATTGGAGCAGGGATAAGCAAGTCCACTCTGTCATGGCCCTGTGGACTGTAACTCCTAAGTAACTTCCTATCCACACTTTCACCCAATCAATGCAAATTGTCGCAGACTACTGAAGTCCCTGGGAAGATGGCTTTTAGCCTTCCCCTCATATTCCCCTATGCCTGTGACAGTAACTGCCCCAGAGAAGGTGTTCACTGTGTCTTTGCTGAATGCAAGATTCCTCAACAGTGCTGTTCCTTGGAGTGAGACTATACTACCCCAATCTGATGGGATTGCTTGGGGGTGTGAACTTCTCTGAAGAGCAGACCTAGAACTAGAGATTGGCATGCAGGGGGGTTTTTACTAAGTGCTCTTGGCATGAACATCAGAGGGAAGAACAAGAAGGATTGGGCAGTGAGAGAAAGTGTGGTGCTATGAGGTCACCATGTAAACCCATCAGTGTGAGACTACAAGGCCAGAAAGGCACTGCAAAGGCTTCCATGCATTGAAGGGAGAGGGCCATCCTACCTCTACACAAATGGAGGCTGAGTGTGAGCTGTTCCTGGGAAGAGACCAGGCCTTGGAAAGAGGGGGTCTCTTCATCTGACAACACTAGAGTGAGACAGCTGAGACCTGTCAATTGTCAGCACTCTCGGTAGCTGGGCAGTGAGTGTTCTGGGCTGGGATGAGATGAAATGAAATGGATAAGATAGGGGTATGATGGAGCCAGGGCAGTACATCCCAATTTGTTTTTTCAGGTTCTTGAGTTGTGTGATGTCCCCATGCCAAAAGTAAACTGAACTTTTCTTTCTACTTTCACCCATTAGTGGTTGTTTTTTACATTTTTGTTTGCTTATTTAAGTGCTGGGGATCAAAGCTAGGGCCTTACACTTACTAGGCCAGTGTACTCCCACGGAACTAAATCTCCAGTCTTGTTTTAAGTTAATATTTTCTGAGACCCTCAAGCAGGAAAATGCACTCTTTAATGTCGGGATGGTGCTGTATTCGTGCTTCAGTCCCCACACCCTCCACAGCAACTCAGCAGATGCATCACAAACACTTAAATGCTTATAGAATAAAGAACAAAACCATGAAGAGACATGACCAGGAGTCCCCAACTCTGTCCCGGAACCATCATCTATGAAGTATGAGTAGATTTACAGTGAGGAGGATTTACAGTGAGGAGGTCACAATTGCAGATATGTGCTACCTCTGTGACTAGAACAGGATCTGATATAACCAATGGCTCCACTTTTGAAAGAACAAAATAGTGCTTTCCTGTTTCCCCTATATGGAATTCTCTGGGGGATGGGGGCAGTTTCAGCCATGCTCACAACAGCAGGGCTGCCCTAGGATAAACCAAAGCACAGTCAAGGAGCACTCAGGTGACCATGTTGGAAAGCTCACTCTGCATCCCCTGTTCCCTAGAATGTTCTCTTTGTAGGATGCTGGTATTTGCAGTTAATTAAATATAGGCACTATTTTCCCTTTAAAAAGTCTTTTTATCTGGGTGTGGTGTGCACACCTTTAATCCCAGCATTTGGGAGGCAGAGGTAGAAGGATCACAATGAATTCAAGGTCACCCTGGGACTATGTAGTGAATTCCAAGTCTGCCTGGACTAGAGCAAGATCCTACCTGGAAAGAAAAGAAAAGAAAGAAAGAAAGAAAGAAAGAAAAGAAAAGAAAGAAAAGAAAAAGAAAGAAAGAAAGAAAGAAAGAAAGAAAAAGAAAGAAAGAGAAAGAAAGAAAGAAAGAAAGAAAGAAAGAAAGAAAGAAAGAAAGAAAAGAAAAGAAGGAAGGAAGGAAGGAAGGGAAAGGGAGGAAAGGAAGGAAGGAAGGAAGGAAGGAAGGAAGAAGGAAGGAAGGAAGGAAGGAAGGGGAAAGAAAAGGAAAGGAAAGGAAAAGAAAAGAAAAGAAAAAAGAAGGAAGGAAGGAAGGAAAGGAAGGAAGGGAAGAAAGGAAAGAAGGAGGGAGGGAAGGAAAGAAAGAAAGAAAGAAAGAAAGAAAGAAAGAGAAAGTGTTATTGCCTGTTACAGTCCAAAGCCATCCCTTGCATTAAAATCAAAAGGCACATAACATTACCAAGCCTGTTGCACTGAACTTAAAAGCACTATCTTATTTGTGAAGGAGATTCTAACTCATTTAGATGACTTTTGTTTAAAAAGCAGTATACAGGGGATGGAGAAATGGCTTAGTGTTGAAGGCGTTTGCCTGCAAAGTCAAAGGATCCCAGTTCAGTTCTCCAGGACCCATGTAATCCAGATGTACAAGTGGGTACATGTGACTGGAATTGGTTTGCAGTAGCTGGAGGCCCTGGCATGTCCATTCATTCTCTCTCTCAGTCAAATAAATAAATAAATAAAATATATTTTTAAATATTTTTTAAAGCAGTATACAAAGGTTCTAATTCATGAGAAAACCATTTGAGTAGCATATTTATTTTCCAAGAGCTGAAACCAAATTTTCCTCTTGCCTATAGTATACATTCTTATGTAAGCAATTGATAACACTGGAAACTATGTTTAAAGGATCATGTATTGACACAGGATTTTCTTTCATATATAAACATCATCATAGATTTCTATTTTCTTAATTCTACTATTATAATGAGGGCTTGATTCCTGATTGGCATTGCTCATCAAGAAGCGTGTGTCACAAAAATTAGCTGATTGGAGGTAAAGAAATGAGCACTGCTTTAACAGCCTGGATTCTGCTGCCTCCTCATGGGAGCTGGGACCTCACAGCAGGTTCTCAGACCTCTGTAGCAGCAGTAGCAGCATTCCTTGTCCTTGAACACGGGGAGAGCCAACATACTACAACAGCCTGTGTAACTAATAACACACAATGCCAATGAAACCACAGCAATTATGAATTGCTTTTACAATTTTATAACATTGAGTTTTGCTTTAACAACTGCAGAATGTGAATAAGCATAAGTGAATCCTGTTTAAGCCAGAGGCCTAAATATTACTTAATGGAAGGAAACTCCCAACTTCTTTCCCTCATGCTAATCACTCTTGGACCAGGAGCACTATTGAACACTACTGGGTTGTGACCCCAAATTAATATGATTTCTGTGCTGACCACAAGTTTAATATTGAGTGAACACATGCAGTTCTGCAAACTTAGAATCTCAGTTGGCCAAGTAAGTGGTGATTTCATACTGTAAGTCTTGTTAAGATTTATTTCTCTTAGCCTATCTACAAGTTAAACTGGGTACAGGAAGTACCAGTATGAGGACGAGAGCCCTAAGAAATAGTCCAGGCATTCCGTGAAGAAAGTTGGATGATTTCTCCCTCAGCCAGCAGGCACAGTGGCCCTTTCAGTGCCCAGAAATAGATCTCCCATTGAGCTTCTGTTTATCTCCTCTCTCCATAAAAAGCAGCTGGCTGTGCAGGAAGGGCTGGCGGCTGCAATTAACTGCAGGAGGCCAGAAGCCGGAATCCCGAACAAGGAGAATGAAGGCTGCTCAGAGAACTTCTGGAGTCATGTTGCTAGCTCCTTGTTAGAACTGTTCAGTCTTCTGAGGCAGAAAACAATCTGCAACCTTAAGAGCATAGCATGCCAGGGGTTTCCTGTAAGTCACAGAGGCGTTGGCCACCACCATTCTTCTCAGACTTGCTTTCTAAAGATTTATTTATCACCCACCATGCTTAGCTGCTGAAAGGGTTTTGTTAAATAAAAGGCATCTGAAAGTGGTGGATCCACTTTGTGACTTTGTATTCAAACCTGGCTCAGGCTTAAACTGACAGTGAGCATGAAAATGGAAGCACAGTCAGAGTTCTTCGGGCACTGGAGGTCAGAAGCAGCTGCTACTAGAATGCTTCACACATCATTTTAAGCAGTCACGTGTCATTAAGAAACACCTTCAGTCAACACTTAGATCTTGCCAGGAGCCCTTAAAACAATACAGGTTTGGAAATCACAATAATATAATTTATTCGGAAAGGTACTGGGAAGTTACAAGGATAACCTAAGAGTCCTCAGAAATAGGTTTCAAATTACATCAGTGATGGCATTTTACATAGATGTTTGGTGCTTTTTTGTTGTTGCTGTTGTTTGTTTCTGTCTTTCCTTTTTCAAACCCTTGTGTGGAGGGCTGACTTTCAATAAATCACAGCGAGGGAGGTACTCTGCTAATATGTTTGGTTTCTGTTTAAGAAGACAGGTCTTTCTATGTATCCTCACACTTACTACGTAGCCTAGATACGACTCTACTAGAGATACTTCCTCTGCAGCCCAGACTGACCTCCAGCTAGAGATACTTCCTCTGCAGCCCAGACCAGACTGACCTCCAGCTAGAGACACTTCCTATGTATCCCAGACTGACCTCCAGCTAGAGGAAGTCCTCTGCAGCCCAGGCTGACCTTGGTGGTTTGATTTAGGTGACCACATAAACTTAGGTCTTCTGAATGCTAGTCTCTCCAGCTGATGGCAATTGGAAATTAATGCCTCCTATTATGGGTGTTATAGTCAGTTTCCCCTTGCCAGTGTTTGGCAAACTCTCTTGTTCCTGTTGTCCACCTGATATTGGCCAGGGGGTGATCTCCATCCTCAGCTCATGTCATCGCTTCCCCTGTCATCATGGAGTTTGCCCTAGAGTCTGTCAGCCAAAATAAATCCTTTTTTCACAAAAGCTGTTCTTTCTTGGGTGACTTCTTCAAGCAATGCAAACCTGACTGCAATAGTAATGTTGGTACCAAGGAGTGGTGTCATTTGCTGCTAGACACCTGACTGCATGGGTTTGGCCTTTTGGAGTTGATTTTCAAGAGGGATATGGAAGGGTTTGAAACCTTGGCCTAAGAGACACCTTGCATGTAAGTGCAGCTTGGTGGACTATTCTGGTCAGAGTTGAAAGACCTGAATGCAATAAGAACTATGGACTGTGAGTTTTGGCTTATGAGGGTGAGAAAGTTCTTTGCTTGAACAGGGCTAGAAGCAGTTTCTGCGAGAGGCTTGCTGTTATGCCCATGTCCTGAGAAGTTGTGCAGGGTTGCATTGCATAGAAATGGACTGGTGTGTGCAGAGGTTATGGCACAGAATGAAATCTTTGGGCTGAAGCTTCTGCCCATTCAGTTGCAATTATATGAGAGATTACAACCTTTGAGTTTGGCCAGCTGACCTGTTCTGGGGCAACAGGAAGAATGTAGACTCTTTTGAAGGGGCCTGAGTGCTCAAGGAGTGTCCTCTTCTTCAAAGTCTGCTTTTTTCCCCCTCAATTAACAAATTGGCACCATACCTGGTATTATGGAGTATAAGAGGGTCATTGAGTTTGCAACCCAATCTTATGTTTGGAAAGAATGGCATGAGCAGAGGCTGGACATCAAATCTTCCACAGCAGGTAGAAACCAGCAGCAGGAGAGTGTGCCAATCTGTGGCAAGGGGGGTGGATAACACCCTTAAGCCCTCCCCCAACAGCACATTTTCTTCAGTAAGGCTCCACTTTTGAATATGCCACCAGCTGGGAACCAAACCTTCAAAATGCTTGAGTATATGGGGACATCTGATTCAATCGAATATGGACCCTACAGCAGACCCTTCCAATGGACTACAACAAATGTAAAAGATAGCTACTGAAAATGATGAAAATATAGCAAGGCAAATTTTAGGAGTCACCTACCTCCATGCTTTTCCTCCAGTGGATTTTCTGGAGGCACAGTTACTGAAGACACAGCTAATAAAATCCCCATATTAGTCCAGACTGTCTTTTCTGGCTTTGGTAGCAAAGACAGTAGAATGGTGAAAGGTGCGGTCAGGGTCCAGGCAAAGAAAGAATTGTGGAAGGCAAAGGAAATAAAAAGAGAAAATCTCAGCTGAGAAATAGACACTTTTAAAAAAATAACCAAGTAAGAATTTTAAAACTGAAAAAAATGTAATATCAGAAATGAACATTTCTCTAGATGTACTAAAAAATACAATGGAGATAGAAGTGTCAAATGTCAGTGAACTTTAAGGTGAATTAATATAAATTATTCTTAGCTAGCTGGGGTGGTACATGCCTGTAAATTCAGCATTTGGGAAGCTGAAACAGGAAGATTGCAAGTTCAAGGCCAGGTTAGGCTACAGAGACCCTGTCTCAAAAAAAAAATAATAATAATAAATTCTAGGGCTGGAGAGATGGCTTAGCACTTAAGGCAGTTGCCTGCAAAGCCAAAGGACCCAAGTTTGATTCTCCAGGACCTACATAAGCCAAATACACAAAGTGGCACATGAGTCTGGAGTTGGTTTGCAGCGGCTGAAGGCCCTGGTGCACCCATTCTCTCTCTCTCCTCCTCTTCTTTCTCTCTGAAATGAATAAATAAAAAATATATTTAGAAAATATAAAAATAAAAAAACTAAAGAACAGAAAGAAAACATCGAAGACGAAATGAAAATGAATAGACTCTTAAGGATCTGTGGAAATGTATCAAAAATTTGAAAGCACAGGTTCTTTAAATCTCAGAAGAGACTGAGGAGCAGATTACAAAAGGATATGAGGAAATCATGTGGGTTAAGGGTGGCGGTAGTCTAAAATCTAAAATCTAAAATCTAATCCCCATTGTGAGATGCACATCACTATTGTGAAAATGGTCATTTTATTCCACTGTGATGTTTACAGGTGGAGTCTTTAGGAAGTGACTGGATTAAATAAATGTGTCAGACTTGGGAGAAGGCTATAACTCAGTGGTTGAGCTCTTGCCCACCATGTGTAAGGCCTTGGGTTTGAACCTGGGCACTGAGGAATGTCCATGATTAAATACTAGTAGTTTTACAAAACTAAGGAGACAATGGGATACTCATGTACACACACATACATACCTCTGACTATACAATGTACTGCAACTACCTTGAATCTCTACCAGCAGATGGCCATCATCACTTACAGCCCCTGACAATGCATCAAAATTATTAGTCAAAAGAGACATCCTTTCTTAGCAGCTTGCTTAGTCTGTGCTATTATGCTATTAGCAACAGAAAATAGACTAAGACAAACTTTCTAGAAAATGTACTTCAACTTAATTATACTAATTATGTAGATGGAGAGAAACCCATGGCACACATTAAATATGAGTCTAATGTTAAACAGCCATCAATAAAAAAATGTTTCTACACCTATACAAAAAGAATGAGCAATTTTAATTGGCTTTTTAATTTTTTCCTGTATTTTTAAAATTCTTATTATGTACATGTCTTTCTTTGTGTTCAAAAACTATGTATTTAAACTGGGAAAAATTTAAACTTTTTTTTTTTTTTTTTTTGGTTTTTCGAGGTAGGGTTTCATTCTAGCCCAGGCTGACCTTTTTTTTTCTTAATATTTTATTTTCATTTATTTGAGAGAGAGAGAGAGAGAGATACAGAAATAGGCAGATAGAGAGAGTGAGAGAATGGGCACACCAGGGCCTCCAGCCACTGCAAATGAACTCCAGATGCGTGCACCCCCTTGTGCATCTGGCTTACGTGGGTTCTGGGGAGTCAAACCTGGGTCCTTTGGCTTTGCAGGCAAGTGCCTTAACCACTAAGCAATCTCTCCATCCCTAAACTATCATTTTTAAATAAGTAAATAAGTAACCTACACCATATGTGTATGTATGTATATATATATATATATATATGTATATGTATATATATATATGGAGAGAGAGAGAGTTCTTTCCCATCAAAGTTGTAAAGAAGATTTAAAATATAACTTTATCTTGTTGTTGATTTTGTATGTGTTTACGGTTTTTGCTTCATTTCAATTGAATTGTCAATTTAAACATACCTCTGTTTAAACATGAAATTAAAGAAAAATACAGAAATATTCTTAGCAGAAATAGCTGTCTTCATATTCTTACCTGGTTCAACTTCAAGCCTCAAATAAAACAACCCAATCTAAAACCCATAATAAGTTTATTATCAATGTTTTGCTATCCCAGCACTTGGAGGCAAAGGTAGGAGGATTGTCATAAGTTGGAAGCCACCCTGAGACTACATAGTGAATTCCAGGTCAGCCTGGGCTAGAGTGAGATCCCACCTCGAAAAACCACAAAAAAAAAAAAAAAAAAAGTTTTGCTTACAGACGTGAAGATTAACTTCAGCCCAATATTTTGCTGTTATTGCCGTTATCACCATATTTCCATATCTACTTTAAATATTACATAACTGTGTGTGTTCTTGAACATATTACTTTTATTATGTGACAATGAAAAATCATATTTTGTGAAATGTGGGCAAAAGAGATATGTAACTTACTAAATAAATGCATTAGTATTTGTCTTTGATAATTTGCTGGTATATAAACTTTAAATAGGAGAAGGCCAAATAAATTGATTTTATATGTCATTGTCTCTCAAAGTTATTTTTCTTTTATTAGGCCCCATTTTATTATATAGCTATCTTTTTGTTATTATAAGCATACAATGCAATCTAAGCCAATTTTTTTGTTTGAAGTTCAACTAAAAAGAAAACAATTCAAGCATTTATAGTTAAAATTTAATTAAAAGCCTGGTCAGTGATGCTAGTCATGATTACATTCCATGAAAGTACTGTCATCATATGAGCTCAGCAACAAAATTGCTCTCCTATGCCATGTCCCCCCAAAGTCAGAGGTAATAACTTACTCTGGACTATGAGATGAAACCAAACAGCAGAAGTGAGTGCCTGGGGAGAGAGCAACAGAAAAGGAGGAAACATTAGCAAAGTAGTTGCTCTGTGGACAATGCCTCAATCCCAGGAAACCCCTGGAAAAGCCACATGATGTGCCTCAAAACTGCCCGCCCCTCACACAGAAGAGGAGATGCCTGTTTGCTTACTCTGGTCTCCATTCACCCCGGACTGTTGGTGGAATAATAACTCCCTCATACATGTTTTTGTGTAAGCCCCAGGGCTTGACAGTCTCCACAGGCATCACGTGCTGAAGAGGCAGAGAACTCCCAAGAGAAAGTCCGAGGAACATAACCTGCTACCAACCCATGGCCAGCATGGTTGAGATGAAAGGATGGGCCAAGGAAACGTGAGGACAAAGCATAAGAGGCATCAACAGAGCTATGGAGGTAAGTAACAAAGAAGAGAATTATGACAAGTCCTCAGACATTTTAAGCCAGAAAAGTTACACTTGTCTATACGTTCATGCATACACATGGTCACACACACGTGAATGAGCTTGCAGACTCTGCAGCCATGTCAAGTTGGTAGTTTGAAATCAACAAAGATGAGAAAGTTTCACCCTAGAAATTGGCAAACTGTCAATCATTGGATATTTTGAGTGGGAAGAGGAGATTGAGGGTGGCAGCAGAGAGGATGCTACTCAGCATGCCACTATTGTGTGTGTATGTGTTCATGTGTATACATACACAAACATACATGATAAATTGTAGTTTCTAAATTCTATGTTGGTAGGACAAATGACAATAAACTTAAGTGATCATTTTACAGCTCCAAAAGTGAATCCCTGCTGTAGAAACATAAAATATGAGTTTAGTGTTACTGACACCACCCTCCAGCCATACATTAAATAGGGAAGAAAATAAGGATATTCATTCAGGCAGTAGTTATAACAATCCACTCATTAGTAAATGAATCGCTGCTCCCACACACATTTGTATCTCAACATCTATTTACTATCTCAGCATATGCATAATTATCTTGAGATATTCTTTAAAGTTCAAATGAAATCATTAGGGTGGACCTTAATTCAATTCACTATCATCTTTACAAGAGATCCCCCCGAGGGAAGACCATGTGAAGACATTGGGCATAGGGCTCTCAAGCATAGGAGAGACCTGAGTAACATGCCTGCTGACACCTGAGCCTTAGACTTCTGTCACCCAGAACGGTGAGGAGATGTTTCTTTTGTATAAGTCACATAGCCCATGGTACTTTTTTTATAGCATCCTTGAGAAGTTAATAACTACTCCAGGTAGGGACAGCAGGGACAGGGTAAGGCTGTTATGAGCTAATGGTGTATACTATACTCATGAAATTAATAAGACATTCAAGAGGAGACCACACAGTGCAAGAAACTCTCCTATCATTTCAAAGTTCCATATTAGAATACAGTGGTGGGTCTGGGAAGATGGTTCACCCTGTAACTGAGTTCGGATCTGCAGCAAACATGTCAATGTTAGATGGGTATGGAGGTCTGCCTATAACCTCATCACATAGGATGCAGGAACAGTGGACCTGTGAGGCAAGCTGGCTAGTTAGACTAGCCAAACCAGCAAGCTCTGAGTTCAAGTGAGACACCCTACCTCAATAAATAAGGTGGAGAGTGATCAAGGAAGACATCTGACATCAACCCCTGCCTTTTTGTGTGCGCGCACACACACGTGCGCTGCGCACACAAACACATTTTAAAATTCATACATAGAAAATGTTTATGAGGGCTGGAGAGATGGCTTAGTGGTTAAGTGCTTGCCTGTGAAGCCTAAGAATCCCGGTTCAAGGCTCAATTCCCCAGTACCCACACAAGCCAGATGCACAAGGTGGCACATGTATCTAGAGTTCGTTTGCAGTGGCTGGAGGCCCTAGTGCACCTCTTCTCTCTCTCTCTCTCTCTCATTCTCTCTGTCTGTCTGTTGTTAAAAAAATAAATAAATAAAAGTAAACAATTTTTTTTAAAAAAAAGAAAATGTTTTTGATTTAAATCAGGCTGGAAAGATGGCTTAGTGGTTAAGGTGCTTACCTGTAAAGCCTAAGGACCCATGGTCTACTCTCCAGATCCCACATTAGCCAGATTCACAAAGGTGAGGCAAGTGCAAGTTCACACATATCTATGAGGTGATGCAAGTGTCTGGAGTTCGAATGCAGTGGCTGAGGCCCTGACACACCAATTCTCTCTCAATTTTTTTTTTTAATTTAAAAGGTCTGGAGAGATGGCTTAGTGATTAAGGCAGTAGCCTGCAAAGCCTAAGGACCCAGGTTCAATTCCCCACAAAAAGCCAGACACACTAGGTGGCACATGCATCTGGAGATTGTTTGCAGTAGCTGGAGGCTGTGGTGCACCCATTCTCTCTTTCCCTCTCTCTCTCATAAGTAAATAAATAAATAAAATAAATAAATAAATAAAATATAAAAAGCAAACATAAAAAAATAAAAAAAGAAAATGTTTATGACTTAAATTCTGACTATTGAACTCAGAATACTACTAAGATCTTACTATGACAGTAACTACACCCACAACCAATGGAGACACTACTCTGGTGACCAAAGGTAGAAAACTTTGTTATAATGAAGCTTTTGATTAAGAGCCCCAAACAAACAAAAAAAAAAAAAAAAAAAAAAAACTACAAAACTTCCATGGTTATCTTCACTCTTGAGAACTAGGCTTGTTCAGTGTATGTTTCCTGCAAGTGATTTATTCTACAGGCTGGGGATGTAGTGTGGATGTAGCACTCCCCAGCCCTTCAAAATAAATAAGTAATTTATTCTAATGAAATAATACAATCACCTTTTAAAATTTCCCAACTGAAATTTCTTTCATTGCACTTCTAATCTGCCATATTCTAAAATACAAGTTTCTTGTGGGGAACACATGAAGTTCCAGTGATACACAGTGAAATCAAGAAATAGTTACAGAAGCCATAATAATTATGCCCATTTCTCTAGAGGCTCTCTTTTGTCTCTCCCTCCCTCGCTTTCTCTTCCGTTTTCTACTTTTACCTTCCTTGATCCCGATGCTACGGAACTTAATTCTTGTGTTTCTAAAATGACTGAGATAGTCATTGCAAATGAACTCCAGAATGCACATGATGGCGCATGCATCTGGCTTACATGGGACCTGGAGAATCGAACCGGTGTCTTTAGGCTTTGCAGGCATATTGTATATACTATTCCCACCAAGCTGCCCTGAAAATACTACACTTAATGCTCATATTCACATATTAACACTGCTCTCACTTCTGGTTAGAGAAGCTTCTCTTTTCAGATAGCTTCTCTATTCAGATAGATAACTGGGATGACCCAAAAGGCAACATAGTGCTGAGAAGAAGGGATGGAGGAGTGCCCAGCACTGAAACACCTCTGTCACACCCTCCAAGGCTCAGGGACCATTGCGGAAGAGGGGGCGGATAGAATGGAAGAGCCAAAGGAAGGGTACGACTACTTACAATGCAACTGCCCAGACAGAAATTGCCCTCGATATCCATGACCTTGCAGTGCCTAGCAATACCTTCACAAGACCCTCATAATAGAAGTAAAAGATGATGACATCAAATTAAAAGAGAGACTAATGGAGAGAGGGAGGGGATATGATGGAGAGTGGAGTTCTAAAGGAGAATAGGGGGAGGGAGGGAAAAATCATGCACTTTTTGTATGTAAGTATAGAAGTTGTCAATAAAAAAATAACTATTAAAATAAAATAATAAAATAAATAAAAAAATAAAATGAGATACTGCAGGCAGCAAAGCCATCTCTTCTTTATAATGCATGCTTCCCTTACTTTGAGGGAAGATGTTTTATTGTATCTTGGGATGAGCCTCAAGTATGGTGAAATCACTCAAATCCAGGGGCTCATTCTCTTCCAGTGTCTTGGTGAATACTTCTTGGTGGGGACATCTTCTTTACCAGGTGTCTTCAATGCATATCAACTAAAGCAAATGACATTGTAAGAAATCCCCAGAACCGGTGTTAACGTTGCTGTGGTTTCTATTCTGACTATCTTTAAAACCTCAGCCACACATCTAACGATGACATATAGAATTAGTGTGTTAGACTATGTACACATGACGCATATGAAGAGAAGCGGGAAGAGATAAGGAGATAGAATCTGTTGTGACACTTTTCAGACGGTATTTCACACCTGTCTTCACCAATAACTGCCTCACTTGTGGTTTGGCACAAATTAAATAATCACCCTCAGCTTCAATTCCATTACCTTCAACCAGGGAATGTGATATGACATGATTCACGGGGTTACTGAAGCTATAGCTGAAGTAATCTATACAAAACCTTAGCTCAGCGCATGGAGCAATGTTAAATGCAAATTAAAACAAAACAATGTAACATTGTTAAGATCTGACATAATTTCATCTGTAAAATGAAGATAATAATAGCTAATTTTAAGAATATTGTGAGAAGTGAATGAGTTTATATATGTAAATTGACTCAAGAATGCTTAGAACAGAATAATCAAGAAATGCTATCTATTATCATTGGAATTTCTAATGGAAGGTCATCTTTTAAAGTGCTTATGATTTGGCGCCTTCTGGTGTTCATATTGGGTAACACAATTGGTTCCATTAGTATTAAGAGTCACTAGGATAACAAGGGCTTCAAGCTGTTATCATTTACATACTATTTTGCAATATCCAGCTAGTTATACTGAAACTCATTTAGTTTTTGAGTAAAATCAATATATTCTACAATTTTCTATCATTGTGTAAAAAGTGAGTATAGAATGACACTTTACTCGGGTAATAACCAGAATTATGCCTACTGTAACATTTTAGAAAATCCAACTTTGTATCCTTAGATATTATGATATGAAGAATCAGTGAAGACTTCATAAAACGGTAAAAATTTGAAAATTGAATTCTTAGGAATTATGCAAAATTGCTTTCATGGGCCAAGGGACAGAGTATTTTTCCCAAAATGATCTAAGCTATGTATAAATAATGAACATTATGGAAGCACTTCCTTTGTGGAAACAACTGTAAGTTTTTACAAGTGTGTGGACCTCAGCATACAAATAAATGGCTGTAGATGGGTAGTGTTTGAAAACAGGGGGACTGTAGCCACAGGGAAAGCTTTCTGTGTCATGTGAAAACCTGCAAACTTGCTTTACATAAAGTCATTGATTTCCCCAAAACAGATGTCAAGGCATAGTAACCAATATGCAACAAATAAATGTGTTTCTGTGACTTGCGTGCATGTGGGGTGTGTGTGTGTGTTAGTACAGTGTGTTTGGACAAAGGTGGGTTAGAGATCAGGAGAGGTGATATGAACACAAAATAATAATGTTAAAAGCAAAACTCTGTGATTATAAAAGAGGAATAAAAACCAAAGAAATTTTCTGCAAGCTATTGAATCATGCAAGCAGTCTGATGGATTGAGTTTGTTCTCAGATTAATTATCATCTTTTAGACTGGCTTCTGTACTCATTTGACAGTTATGGGAAATAATTATTCATTTTCCTTACTGAACTCATTTAAAATGTTATAGTGCCTGAGAGTTCCTGCAGCTTGTCAGTTTATGTTAATTTTCTTTATTTTTTTCAAGAGTGCTTTAAACTGTTGACCCAGCTCATGAATAGAACAGCCCTTTTCTTCCTCCAGTAGAAAAAATAGTGATTGGTTAATTGTTACAACACATATGCAGAAAGTGAAACATTCTAGCATAGATATAAATCAATATACTACAAAAAAATGAATGCATCATTTTCTTTTTTAACCATTTCCAAGTAAATTTAATTTACTAACTTTGCTTGTTAATTTATATTCTCTCTGAAAATTCCCTCATATTTCCTAGAATGAACTGGGATTCTCATTTTTAATTGTTCCTATGAATAAGGGTAAAGAAAAGTAGAAAGCAGGGGCTATGCTGGTTAAGAACAGCAGCTGAGAAACTGAACTGGGTTTCATTTGTCTGCTGCGAGTCGTTTGACCTAATGCAGTTAAACAATAAAAGACATGATCTCCTATCTGTAATGAGAGAACAATAATAATAACCTCTATAGAGACTTTATGCATATACATATGAATGTGTATATGAATATATGTGTATATGTTATATATATTACACTTACATATATATGATTATTTGAGCAGAGATCAAATAAAATTGTTAGTATTTACTTAAATTGGTATTATCACTATAGATTTTTTTCTTTCAAAATGAAACAGGAATATATTGGTATTGAATATGAAATCATCTGACACTCCAGGTTCTTCTTTAGTTCCACTTATTCATCCAACCTGAGCTACAAAAATTTCCAGAATTAACTCTTTTTTTTTTTTTGGCTTTTTTTTTCAGAATTAGTTCTTCATTAAATGAAGCTGGTCTTATTGACTATCCAGCATCCCTCTTCCTATAGCTTCCCTTCATCTTTTTTTTTTTTTTTCCATCTGCTTAGAAAGCCTTGTCAACATGAAAAACCAAGAGTATGATTTTAGCACTGAAGAGTACATCTCAAGAAGAAATGGTCATGGATGAAGGAATTTGTTTTCTGTGCTGTTTGGAGGCCACTCATCCTCCTTTAGTGGGTGACATCTAGGTATTGTCTGCCAGAATCTCTGGGGAATACAGGGTGGAAAGTTAAAGAATAGCTAGTAGAAGAGATGAGTGATGTCTAAATAGCTCTAGCTTTGTGGTGGTTTGATTGTAAATGTCCCCTATAGCCTCAGGTGTTTTTGACTAAGAGTAAGCAGTCTATTTAAGTCTCCAGCAGGCAGAATCCTGCTGGAGGAGGTGTGTCACTGGAGGGCAGATTTTGAGTCCAGCTCTAAGGTGGGTGTTCTGAGTCATCTCATGCTTGGTGGTGCTGGGTATTGTCTCTATTCAATGGGTATATGATGAAGCTTCTCCTGAAACCCATAAGTGTGAAATAAACTTAATAAACTTTTTCATTACACAAGATGCTTCTGGTTGAATGCTTCTCCCAGCAACAAAAAGGTAACTGCAACAAGCTTAATGGCAAAGTAAAACAGAGAACATTATAATGCAGGAGAGTGTACACAGGGGAGTGTGGACAGCATGAGATTCCACAGGGGAGTGTCAACGGGGCAAGAGTCTAGCAGAGAAAAATGACACTTTAGCTCTACTACCACCCAGTTCCTCTTTCACATGAAGAAATAAGGATGACTTTTAAAAATTTTCAAGCAATGACCTAACCCTAGATATTGAAGTCATGATGAAAAAATATAAGAAACATAAAAACAAAGATAATATGACTTCTACAGAAATTGCCTCCAATAGCCTCTAATGAGAGCAAATTAAAAAAACATCTCAGGGCTGAAGAGATGGCTTAGCAATTAAGCTGCCTCCTAAGCCTAAGAACGCCAGTTCCAATCTCCAGAGGTTCCAATCTCCAGGTCCCACGTTTAGCCAGATGCAAAGGGCGCAATGCCGCACTTGACCACAAGGGGGCACACGCATCTGGATTTTGTTTGCAGCAGCTGAGAGGCTGCTGGTGTGCCCATCTCTATCTGTCTCCCTCTCCCTCTCTCTCTGTCTCTGTGTCTCTCTCCAAAAAAAAAAAAATCTCAAAGAATTAAAAAGAATAGATTACAGTTAAACATGATGACATACTTTTTAAACTTGTAGTTAACAAATAAATTTATTTGGAAAGCAGGACGTAAAAGGCATGACTGTAACAGTGATTAAGAATATTAACAAAATTAGAAAAAGTTATAAACTACAGTCAAGGCAGGGATTCTGAAGATGACTATAAACACAAGAACCTGTTTCTTTCATGTGAATAGGTGCTAAGGAAGAGAGCATGGGAATGTTTACAGAGCAGGCCACAATAAATACTCTGTAAATTTATGTAAGAAATTGTTCATAAATGGCAAAAAAAAATTAGGTAACTTATAAGAAATGTTTTACAGGTTATAATAGGCTGTAACTTAGTTTATTATGCATAAAATTTAGAGCACATCATACATTTTTACATCACAGATTTAATTTAAAACAGCTCAGACATGACAAAGCTTGGACCAGACAGGAATAATGCAACAGACAGAATAAGGCGGCATACACTGAAGTGGCATGTATGCATAAAACAAACTTAAACCTTCACAAGATCCCGTCACTGGGACATCAAAACATCAACTATGATCTGACCAGTAACTGGGTAGAATGGAGGCAAATGTCATTGCCTTCAGTTAAGATGTGAGTTTCTCTTGGTCTAAATATACACAATGTGTAAAAACAATAAAACTGTCTTAACCTCACCTCCTAGTGCCATTATATTTGATATGAGCAGACTAAGGTATTGGTGTTAAAATATAATAAAATTGTCTTTTTCTTCCTAAATGTAGTAAACTTAGACCATTCATAGAAAAAAAAAAAAAAGCCCAATTTCAAGATGGCCTAATACTCATGTTAACTAGTGACTGAGCTGGTATACATTCACATGAAACTCAGATAGGGGAGACAAAACTAAAATAATCTCTATTTTACATGATCTGTGTAAGCTATATAAAGTATGTAAACATGAAAATGCTTTGAAAGCTACTGATACTTTAAGCACTACAATGTATGAAAGGTATCTGGAAAGAGAGAACACATAATATTGAGGCTTGAATAGTTTGCATATTTATTTTTCAAAAATCTTAATTTACTCTCATTTGCTCATGAAAAATACATTCACCAGTTCTTTTTTTATTAGGTATGTATATAGTATATATACAGACATGATGGTACCATCATTAGCTTCTCCCTGTCCTCCCTCCATGGGTGATGTGGGTCTTGCCTTATGGGGGTATCCATCAGCTATGCGGGAGAGGCAATGGCTCTGTGCATAATGACCCACGTCATGGCTCTAACAATCTTTCCGCCCCCTCTTCTGCAAATTTTCCTGAGCCATGTTAGGTTCATTTTAGGTCTATTTCAGTGACAAGGTTTGTGAGTCTCTGTGTCTCTGGATATCCGATTTGGTAGGAGTTGAGTGTTCTTTGTGTCTATCTCCTTCACCCTTGTGCTGGTACCAGGTTCACCGAGAAAGCAGCACTCTTGCTCATTTCCCCTATAACTCCATGGCTTCAGCCGGTGCCCTGGTGAGGTGAGATGGGCTGATTCTCTCTCCTCAGGTTCTGCATCCATCTGAAAGGGAGAAGCAGATTCTCCAATGGAGAGTGAGGTCAGTGCAAGATATATGGATAACCATTATTATTTTAGAGAGAATTTAATAGGTGTTGGCCCTCTTGTATCCCACTATTGGCGGGAGCTTGATATTGGAGTGCTGGCTCATTTTGGGGTATGGTTCTGACTTGTTTCCCATTTCCAGCAATGGGTTCCATTCCACTGAGTGGATCCGTTAGCCAAATCTAGAGCAGTTGGTAACCCACCATGGCTGTGTGCCACTACTGCACTTGTGTGAGCATCATGTCAGATTGTTTGCTGCTGAGTAGCTTAGACCATGAGTTGCTGAGACAGATGTTGGTCCTTTTCCCCCAGTCACTTATGTAGCACCTTCTGGCACTAGACAAGTTAGCTGTCTGGGGACTGACTTCCAGATTCCAGCCTGGTCTCTTCATGTTCCATCCAAACAGCATATGGTGTCTTCAGCAGTAGGGTCTTACCAATAACCTCTGGTGGGTCATCAAGTACTCTGACAGAAGTCTGTCTTCTTTTGGGAAACCTTGTAGGTCTCACTGATCAATAGCTCATTGTGGATGTTAACCACATGCTGGTATTGGGAGTTACAGGTCAGTGCCAAGGGAAAAGAAGGAAGGAAAAAATATAGGTAATGTGAAAGAGAAAGAGAGAAGAGGGAGTGATAGAGAGAAAAACAGTAGAAGATTGAGGTTAGTCTTCATCACCCTCTCCAGGCCCCTGTGATTCAGGTGTTCTCTCCAAGCACCTGATGCAAGTTTTAGTATGTCTTTCAGGATATAGGATTTTATGGTAACATTTCCATTTGAGTCCAGATTTTTGTCCCCCCAACCCTTGCCCTGACCTCCCACCCCACCATCCCTATTGTCCAGCCCTCAAGAGGTGTGTCATCATCTCTCACAGGTTCTTTTAAACATAAAATTAGCAGCAGTTGTAGCAAAAAGATGTAAATTTGAAAAACAACCTTTGACTACAAAACAAACTTGACTGTGAATAATAATTTCTCATTTTTAATTAATATTCCCCACACATTAAAACTAATTGTTGTACCACAAACCCCAGTATCATCTTATTACATTTATTGTAAACAGTAAGGTTTAAACACATGTTTACCTGATAAGGGCAAAGTAGCTTAGGTCTCCAACCTGAGTACAAAGGACTCAGGTTATTACATGCTGTTAATCCATTTCAGATTACTTATAGGTAACTAAGCTTTTGTTTTAGAAATTGTGCTGTGAATGATGCTCAAAAGCAATATATTATTCCAGAAGGGGTTCATGTTCATCCATACCTGTTCCCACTCACACAATGATCACAAAAAGGCCACTATAAAATGGCTAAGTGAGCTGGGTGTGGTGGCACACACCTTTAATCGCAGCACTTGGGAGGCAGAGTTAGGAGGATCACCGTGAGTTCGAAGCCACCCTAAGACTTTCAGCCTGAGCTAGAGTGAGACCCTACCTCAAAAAACTTAAAAAGAAAAAAAAAAGCCCAAATGTATCTAATAATATTCCAACATCTATGACAGCAGAATATTTTCAGACACCTTTACAAATTAATGTATGTACACTTTAAGATATACTTTTACCCTTCATACACAAGAGTTTCTACTTGGCTACTGTAGGCAGTAGCATGAGAAAATAAGCAATAGCATTCTACCGTTTTTCTGAGAGTCCAAAATCTACTACCTATTTAACATATACCAATAAGAGTAATCACAAATTATAGAAGCACTAAAAATTAACTCTAGAACACCATATCTGAAAATACTGTTTTAGTCATCACAAATACTGCCATGTATTAAGCAACTGTCGCAGGATTCTGGTAGTAATTGAGTCATTTCCCACTGTAACCATCCAATTCTCCTAGTTTACAAATAAAGATAACATTTGAAGAAATTAGACCATTGACCAGCACTATTTCTAAAACAAAACCAAATTTCAACCAATCTACTGCAGTATAACTACACTAAGAAAACATTTTAGAAATAGAGATCATTTAAAAGAGATGTCAAAAAATAATTCATTTTTCAATCTCCATTTTTTAATGGGATGTTAAAATACTTTAAAAAATACTCACTTTTTGGGGACTTGACAGATCATCATAATACAATTATATAATAACAATAGGCAGTGATTTTCTCAGACTATTTGATGACAGAAACAAAGCCAGCTGACTCTAGCTTCAGGATCAAACATGCTCAAATCATCATGCACTTTGTGGGGAAAAGGGTGATGCTGCCACTTGACATAACTTGAAATAAGCTCAAGGTATTATAAAGAGAACATATGTGTATTTTGTTGCACACAGCATGAAAAGTTAAATGCAAAATAATGTACACTTTTTCATTATATCTATATTTGTACAGCTTAGGCGAATTTGTGAATTACATGCTCAAATGCAATCCACTAAAAAGAATAAAGTGCTCAACCGAAGGAAAAAAGAATACATAAAATATGAAAAATTCTTGTTAAAGCAAGTGGAGTGGTTATAAATGACCCAAGAAGGCAACCTTGAAGTAGCATTAGTTTTCCAAGAACTGCAATCCTCAAACACAGCAATCACAAGCATTCAGAGGCAAGATTAATTCCATTTTTGGAAGGGTTCTGTATTTGTAAATAACTGGAACCTCTTAAAGGCTTTCCATTATCATGTATATTACTTGCAATGGCACTGACTTTACCCATTAGGAGTCCACCTACTTTCCCATCTGGAGTGGGGAAGAAAAGAAAGCCACATTAATTTACAAGACAAAGCTGCTAAACTGGGGGAGTCCAGGTGCCAAATAGAAAGCTATTTCTCCTTAAAGGCAACAGCAACATTTTGGAGTGATGGTAGCAAATTTGGGGTTTGGTGTTTCTTACTGAGACCAAAACTAAACTGCCAGTGTTCTTTAGCATTTGAAGGTTTCCAGAATTTTTAATCCTTGCACTCAGAAGGCTGAACTATGAATCTGTGGCTAACATGAGCTAGAGTGGATATTCCAGTCGGCCTGAACTACCATGAGACCCTGCTTATTGCAGTTACCTTTTTGCTACTGGGGCAAACACCTGACCAGAATCAGCTTATAGGAGGAAAGGATTTATTTCAGGCTTACAGTTTCCAGAGTAAGCTGCATCATGGCAGAAGAAGCTGGATCACTTTCTTTGTATATCCATAGCAGGGAGAGAACACAGCAAGCATGAGCAAGCATGAACTGCCTCTGAACACACACAAATCTGCAACTCTACCCCAAGGTCTGCCCCTGGTAACATGCTCCCTCCAGCAGGGTTTCAGATCCCAAGTGATCTACTATGTGAGAACTAATTAAGAAACTAATCTCAAATAGCTGAGGCTATGGGGAATTTAATTTTAAACCACCACATTCCATCCTTGGTCCTATAGATTCATGACCATCTTACAATGCATATTGCACTTAATCCAACTTCAAAAGTCTCATAGACTTGATCAAGTTTAACACTGTTCAAAAGTTCAGGGTCTCATCTGAAATTATTCAAGACAGTCTCTTAACTGTCAGCTTTGTAAAATCAAAACACAAATTTCATACTTCCAACACATAATGGTATACAGTAAACATTCCCATTGCAAAAAGAAGGCATAACAAGGAGAGTCTGGACCAATGCAAGATCAATAGACAACAGGCAAGCATCAAACATCTGCAGTTCCAATCTGACATCTATAACCAGTCATGAAGTCTTTGGGTTTCCAATTCTGCCCCTCTAGCTGGTCTGCTCACAGCCAGTAGCTCTCCTTGGCAGCCATACCATAGATCTTACATCTTCATATTCTTTTTCCATTCCATTGCAACCCATGGTGTATCTTCATAGCTCTAGACAATGGCCTCATGGGTCTCCATACAGTGATTTCAACCTTGCTTCACAGTGCCACATGTTAATGGCACCTGGAATTGTGTGCACCTCATAAATGTCTTTCCTGTATAACTCATGTTTCCAAACCCAGTACCAAATGGGTGGCATCACCCAGTTTGTAAATCCAGGGGGGAAAAGCTTGACCTTGAAGAGTAGTATGCTCTTTCACTATCCTTTCTTCAAACTTCTTCCTTTCAAAAGAATTTGCATTCTCACTAGCTTGACCCTTCCCATGTTTTGGTTTTCACCCTCAGGGTATCTTTATCATTGTCCCAATGCTGAGAGGTTCTCCCATCTTGAATGCTGGTAATCTCCATAACAGCTTAAGTCTAAAACCAGTCTTTGTGCTTGAATTTTTCCTGTGATAAGCTGTACATCTTTCATACCTTTCTGTTTGATATCTTATGCCAACCACACCAGTCAATTACTTTTAAATTCAACCTTCACAGGATATGGGCAGAATTAAGCTAGACTATTCACCAGTAGCCTAGTTCCAAAAAAAAAGTTCTTTCTTTCTCCTTTGAAACTTCATAAGCCAAGCCTTCATAGTCCATAATTCTCTCTTCATTGAGTATTTTCAAGCTCTCATAAGAATAGCCTTTCAAGATTTGCTTATAGCACTTCAATGCTTCCCCAGTCCAAAGTACCAAATCCTTCCACATTCTTCCCACAAACACATTACAAAAGACCAAAGACCACATGGTCAGATTCATTGCAGCAATGACCCATCTTCACAGTACCAAATTTTCTGTTGAAGTTACCTTCTCATTGCTGGAACAAACAACTGACCAGAAGCAGTTTGTGGAGGAAAGGGTTTATTTCAGAATTAGAGTTTCTAGGGGCAGCTTCATCATGGTGGAAGATATGTGTATAAAGAAAGGATAAGAGTTTTGTGCAAAGAAAACATTTTCAGTAAAATCATCACACAAAACTTCCCAAATCTAGAGAAAAAGATGCCCATCCAGGTAGAGGTAACATTTAAGACACCAATAAACAAGACCAGAAAAGAACCTCCAATACACACATTATTAAATGTATAGAATAAAGTATCTTGAAGGCTATGATAGAGAAACATCAAGTCATGCATAAAGACAGGCCCATCAGAATAACAGTGAATTTTTCATGAGAAAAATTGAAAAACAAGAGGGCTTGGAATAATGTACATAAAGTTCTGAAAGATAAAAGCTGCCAGTCTAGACTATTATAACCAGGAAGTCTATATGCCATAATTGAAGGAAAAAGTAAAATAAAATAACATAAATAAAATAAAAACAGGCTAACTGAATTTATGAGTGGTGGCACACACCTTTAATCCCAGCATTTGGGAGGCAGAGGTAGGAGAATTGCGTGAGTTTGAGGCCACCCAGAGAATACAGAGTGAATTCCAGATCATCCTGGGCTACAGTGAGACCCTACCTCAAAAACCAAAAAAATAAAAATTAAACAAAAGAAAGAAAGAAAGAAAGAAAGAAAGAGAGAGAGAGAGAGAGAGGAAGGAAGGAAGGAAGGAAGGAAGGAAGGAAGGAAGGAAGGAAGGAGGGAAAGAAGGAAGGAAGGAAGAAAGGAAGGAAAGAAAGAGAGAAGGAAAGAAAGAAATGCACCTTACCATCAAGGACAGATGCTATCTTAAGGTGAAGTCATAAAAGGTATTCCACTCAAATGAAACTAGGAAACAAGCAGATGTCACAATTCTAACATCTGACAAAGTAAATTTTAGACCAAAACTAGTCAGAAGAGATAAAGAAGGTTACTCTATATGAACTAAGGAAACACTCATCAAGAGGAAATTTTAATTCTAAACATACATGCAACAAACACAGGTTCATCCAATTTCATAAAACAAGTTATTATGGTTTAGCAGATATAAAAACTCTCAAAAGTCAACCAAAAATGCCTGGGCCCTAGCTGCCAGGAGTGGTTCACCTGCTGACATGGAAGTCCGCAATCCTTGTCCTGTTGATAGATTTTGGTTGTCCTCAGTTCTCACTGCTTTCTGAACAAGAAAAAAATTCTCCAGCAGAGTGTGAGATCAGGATAGGTTAAATGTATAAGCATTGTTAATTTAGAGAGATGTTGATGGATGTAGCCTCACTGTTGGCCAAAGATTAATGGGAGCGTCTCAATGGAGTTCATGGTCTTGGTCTCTATAGGATTCTGACTTGGGTCCCAGTTCCAGCTACAGGTTCCTTTCCACTGAATGGATCTCTTAGCCAATCAGAGAGCCATTGGTTACCTACCTAGGGTGGGTAGATTATTGAATCTGATTTGGCTTTATTTAATTTAGGTCTTCTGTAGGTACAGGAACAATTTTCATCATTTTGTTTTCTAGGACTATTCTTTTTTTTTCTTTTTACAAGTTTTTTATTTCTTAAGTGAGGATCTCAATATATATTCATGGCTGTCTTTGAACTTGAGATCCTCCTGCCTCAGCCTCCCTAGTTCTAGAATTATACTCATGTGCTAAAACATCCAGCATCTAGGACTCTTGTCAGGTTTTAGAACTAAGATTCTAACTATACAAGGTCTATGCAGTCTAGAGATTTCACCCATTTTCATATTTGTAAAGTTCAGGATATATAATCCTGAAATATGATGATAGGGATTGGAACATCCCAACATCAGCAGAGTACTTCTAGTTAAAACAACTTGAGAACTAACCAAAGCAGGAAAAGGCCTTTTATTTCCCTATTAAATGCCTAAAATATAGTACATACCACCTGTGGTGGTTTGTTTCAGATGTTCCCCATAAACTTATGTGTTCTGACTGCTAGACCCTAGCTGGTGGAAGTTTGGGAATTGGATGCCCCCTGGAGGGGATGTATTTTTGCTGGTGGGCTTATGGGTGTTATAGCGAGCTTCCTCTTGCCAGTGTTTGACACACTTTCCTGCTCCTGTTGTCCATCTGACATTGTCCAGGAGGTGATTTCCACCCTCTACTTATGCCATCATTTTTCCCTGCCATCATGGAGCTTCCCCTTGAGTCTGTAAGCCAAAATAAGCCCTTTCTTCTCACAAGTTGCACTTGGTTGGGTGTTTACTGACAGCAATGGGAAGCTGACTGCAACATCATCCTTCCCTTTTCTAAAGGGAAACATATCCTCAAGGAGCCAGTGAAGGTATGAGATTGCTTTTATCACCTGACAGGCTTTTGTCTACATAAGTGAGAATTTTAATCACAATGCATTTCTTCCCTCTTGACTTTGTGTAATTTGTCCCCACCACTTCCCAGAAATTTGGGGGACCCTTCCAGAACTCCAAAATCCTGCATCAATATGAAACAACTGTACTTTATACAATCACTATTCCCTCAACTGCCTTAATAGTAGCTTTGTTTAAGGCAGTTGGTCTAAATTCATTAGTCTTTGTAATATTTAGCAGTTACCATTTTTTGTTGATATATGATCTACATGATTTATTCTCCATCTCAAAGTGTATCTGTGCAGCATCTCTCATAAAGCTGTGTGTGTGTGCGGGTGTGTGTGCTCATGCACATGTGCGCACATACATGTGTTGGAGGTCATAAAGCAAAATCTAATCTTTTTCAGGTCACTATTGCCCCTCTCCCTTCTAGGTTACAGCTCCCTTTGGCCCCATGTGTGGGGTGGGGAGTGCAAGCAATGGGAAAAGCCCCATGTGATTGCATACTTTCCATACTTAGCTGGATGAGATGAACTCCATGTTCACTAACCTGCAGCCCCATTACACAGTAGTGGACTCTAGCTAACAGGTTCAGCACACTACTCTGGTGTTCACTCTGGGATTCTACTTCAGTGATCCTGTCAAGAGTGCAGCCCACACATCTCCCCTGGCCTCCATGACTGACTCTGTGGCTGGTGGACTCCATTTTCAATCCTGCAGAGAAGTAGACAGTTTATGCAGGTGGAGAGAAGGCAATGCTTGCCTTCTCTGGACACTTCCTCTGTCTTGCTCCAGTTCTCTTTGCCCTCCTGGTACATTGTGTGGGCAGATGATGTGAACAAGTCCTCTGATGGGCAGAAGTGCAACCCAGACATCTTTTGGGAGCCTTCTTAAGTCCTCCTGTCACCAGTAATGATTCTATAGCTTCAGGAGTTGGAGCCTCTCTTTCTCCAGCCTCCTGGGGGATTGGTTCACCAGCTGGTTCTCTCACCCTTAACTTCCACAACTCCCATGGTACTTAAGAAAAGTCCTGATTTCTTTCCTACACTACTTGGAAGGGTGGGAAGTTCAAAGAGATTTAAAAAAAACATAGCACGCTGTCTGTCGTAGGAAGAGTGGAACTATGAGAGCCAGGTCCTCTTTGCTTTGGTGGGGGTCAGGAGGAAGGGTAAGACACATGGATAGCCCCATGCCTAACTCTCCTTCACATGTCTCTTCCTTCCCCTCTTTTCTCTTCTGTCTCCGATGCGTCTGGATTTAAGAGCAAAATTCCTTGCTTCACTTGCTCACTTTTGTTTCTTACTATCTGTTTACCTGTGTGACAACTTCTTACTTTAAAACCTAAAAATTTAACACCTTTCATCTTCTTTATGGTGGTCAGTTTCTAAAACAGTTAATCACAGTCTTGGATGAACATTAATATTACCTAGAAAACTTTCAAAATAGAAATTAAATCATATCTCTGGGGGGCTTGGATCCAAGGTACAGGAAGGTTATAAAGGCCATGTGGGGTCCCTAGGTAAAGGAGGGTTGTGAAGCCCCATGTGGGGTCCCCAGGTACAGGAGGGTTATGAAGCCCCTGCCTTGTCCCCAGCTACATGAAGACTGGAAATCACTGCTTCAGAAACACAGAACTTGGTGGGAGAGGAGAGAGAGCACCTCACTTACTATCCCTGTAACATGCTGCCACTATAGATAGCACAGGGACTAAGAAACATGTTTAGAAGTCCACTGCATCCTCACCTCTCCAGAAAGAGCGCTTCTTGAGTAACCCAAGGATTTACTGACCAGGTCTTCCAGCTGCCACTGTGTTTTGTTTGGAGTAGCTGAAGAGTTGAGAAATACTCATATATGAGAGACAATGTGGCTGTTTCTTTAATCTTCAAAGAAGTTGAGGAAATGCACCATTAAAGTGACAAGGTAAATAAGACTACAAACACTGAACGATTTGTATAATATGGTGATTTCCATATAAGTCTCACTCAGCTAAACCACTGTTTGGAGGGTATTATGGTTTGGCTGTGAAATGTTTTCCACGATTTCACATGTTTAAACTCTTGGTCACCAGCTGGTGGTATTATGTTGGGAAACTGTACAGCCTAGTTGAGGAAATGGGTCACTGGGGTCAGGTCAGACCTGTGAGTGTTAGCTGGTCCACATCTGATCTCTCTCTCTCTCTCCTTCTCGCTCCCTCCTTCCTTCCCTCTTTTTCCTCATCTACCAAGATGTGAGCAAACAGCCTTGCCTCCGCTGGTACAGCCACATTGCTCTTATCACTGTGCTTCTCCCAGTGGTCTGTATTCCCTCAAACTGTCAATCACAATAAAGCTCTCCTCCCTTTAGTTGCTCCTTGTCACATTTTTTGGTCACAGTGACAGTAAAAACAACTAATACAGTGACTAACAACTTATCCAGACAATAATCACTCTTCAAGACTCAGCTGAGGCAAAGTAACCTTCCTTTGTCTCCTCACAGCAGTCGGAGTTATAAGGCCTTCCCAGTGAACTCATGCACATTGGGCTCACCTCACAGCCTTAACCTCACATGGCATTATGGAGAATCTGTTTATCCCTCCTTCTTAACAGACCATGAACTCCCTGGGCAGGGGGAGGGGAAACTGTGCCCTTTACTTGTAGCCTTAGCACCTGACATTTAGAAGCTATTCGGTATTTCTGAATGAATTCCTATGTTTTATTACTCTAAATAATAATGGTCATATAAAAGAGGCAAAAGCTTAAAATTTTATAAATCAGAAAAATGAGTCAGTGTGCAGATGAAGGTTAGATGACTCAAACTGGAAAGTTATAGACTATTTTTAGTTCATTTTAACAGCTGGGAGTTAGCCCTAACCTGGTGTTTAATGTCTAGGATCGAGAAGATCAGCACAGATGAATAGACCGTAAAGGATTTACTCATCCAATTGCACTGCATGCCTGCCCGACCATGTTCACCAAAAGTCTCTATAGAGCACTTGCAATGATGATGACTGCTCACCTGTGAGGTCCTCTTATAGTAACAGGAAAACCCCAAACCACTAAACAAACAAGTACACCTTTATCCACGTGGCAAGAAACCACACATTTGCCTTCTTGCAAGAAAACAATGTACACTTCTATTAATTGTTATTATTAATATTATTACTTGATACTTTGGGTGTATTGAGTATGTAGAAAATGTAACCTGATTGTTTATTTAATATATTTTTAAAACTTTTTCTTTGATATTTTAATTTATTTATTTGCTAGCAGAGAGATAGAGACAAGAAAGGTAGACAGAGAGAATGAGCACACCAGGGCCTCCCACTACTACAAATAAATCCCAGATGCATGCTTCACTTTATGCATCTGGCTTTAAGTGGGTATTGGGTATCGAACCCTAAGCCATTAAACTTTGCAGGCAAACACCTTAACCACTGAGCCATCTCTCCAGCCCCCTATTTAATGTCTTTTGCAGCTATATATTTGTTTAAGTCTCTTTGGTAGGAATTATGGGAAGTTTAATAAAATAGCCATTGTCATCCATATCAGCTTTTATCATGTATTTTCAGAAAGAAAGGGAATAACATTCCTGACACAAAATAGCCAAGTATTTGAAGACCAGGTATAAGTAAACACTAGATTGCATTTCACAGAGGTTTATGTGCATGTTGGGAAAAGGGGACAATCTGTAATGAATAAAGACTGGTGGAGGTGAGACTTGAGCTGGTAAGCCTTACTTCCTGCTGGGCTTTCCAATCACTTTGTCAGACAAGCCTTAGAACAGGACAGTGGGAGTCTTAAGGGTTCTCTGAAAAAGGCTGCCTCACTAGCCTAGGCCCATAGCCTGCAGGATTGGGATAACAGAAACACAATACTGTCAGTGGTCACCCTTTACAGGTTCTATGTTAGTAAATGTCCCTGCGCATTACACCTGTTCGTAACCTCAAAATCACTACCCCTAGTACTTCCTCTGTAAGTTGGAATCATGAACAAAGTCCTGCTCCCATCCAATACTATAGATTTTCCCCCAGGCCAATAAGACTTTTCAACTTTATTATTTCAGCCCTTTGCTTGTTTTGTTTTAGTTTTGTGTATTTTCGGATGTCACTGCTTATGATAGACCCAAGAATACAACTTGGGTACTGTGTAGTGATACTACATACAAAAAGCCGTGATGTACCTTACAGAGAAAGCATTGTTTGCAGGAACCTACCATTACTATCTTCACCAGGAGCAATGAATGATTCAGACGTGTGAGCCTGAGCTTCTTTGATTTGTCCCAAAGCATTAGCCCAGTGCCTTGCCCACAGCTGGGCCAAGTTGGTTATCAGGCCGTGGGGCTCAGAGGGGGCGCCTTGCGCTGGCTGCGCAGTGCGGCCGGCAGGTGGCGCCCGACCCAGAACGCTGCAGCTCCGGGAGCAGCACCAGGTGCCCTGGGAGGGGCGGAGGTAAGCGGCCGCGGCAGTGGTGCCGCCCGCCCGCCCGCGCGCGGTCCCCGCTGCCTTCCCTGCTGGGCACTGCCTCGGCGGCAGCGACTCCTCCCGGCGCCCGCGCGTCCCCGCTCGGCCCGTCCCGCCCCACAGCGCTCAGTGTCCACCATGGAGGCTCAGGCGCAAGGTGAGTGGTCGCCCATCGCCCCGGTCAGGTCCCGGGGCGCCCGGGAAGCCGCTCCTCCTGCATCACTCAACTTTCCTGTCGCGCCAACGGGTTGGTGGCGGCCCGCGCGCTTGGACCTGCGCTCCCACGCGCGCCGCGGGCGGATGCTGGCTGCCAAAGCCGCGATTGGCCGTGGGACGGGGGTCGGGGAAGGGTAGGGACTGGGGTCCGGGGTGGAGCGGTCCCACCCGGGAATGCAGCCTGGAACGCGCTGCCGGCCGCCCCCACTAACCCCCACCTGCCGGGGCCGGGAGTACCTGCTGTGCGCGGGGTCCTGTGTCCGCCGTGCGTTCCCCGTCCCCGGCCGCGGACAGGGGCAGGGGCTCGGCACCCGGGCGAGCGCTCGTCCTTCCTTCTCGTCCCTGGTGGGGACAGGGGAGCAGCGCGGCGAGGTGCGGGCTCCTCCTCGGAGAGCCGCTTCTCCACACCTCAGACCTCCTGCAGACAGGTGCCTGGGTCCCGCTCCTCTCCTCGGAACTATCTGCCCTCCAGGTGGACCACTGCGGGGCCCCCTGGGCGAGGGAGGAACTATGAGGATAGAATGGAAGTAAAGGGTCCGAGGTGGGAGTATGTGGAGCCCCTGACAGGGAGGAAGGCAAGAGACTGGGGCGTCACCTGGAGAGCAACACCCAGGAGCGGGCTGCAGAGTTCACCTTCTAACACCATCAGAAGCCCCTTTCACCCGAGATACCTTTTAGCCCGGTTTTTTTTTTTTTAAGTGAGGTTCCTGACTCCATGCACTCACCTTCTAGAGACAAAAAGCTTCCCTGAAAGAGGACAGTTTGGCAGTGCCTGAGTCTGGAGTCACCCAACCGGTTTGCTGCCAGGCTTACAATCTTCCGAATAACATGAACCATATTCATTGGTTTCATGATCCAAAATTCTGCAAGAAATCTGCAACTTCCAGTATTTACTTTGTTATCTGAATAAGAAAAGAGAATTCAACCAAGGGTGGAGACCTTTTGTCAAAGAAGAAACCCTTCAATGATACTTAAGGAGAACTTAGTCCAGGACCCTGAAAGAACTTGTAGGGACCCCTACAAGTGGTTATGCAATGGGACAGAGATTGAGCATGACTCCAAGCCGAGATGTGAAGCCAATGAGCAATGTGGGAGAAGGTGTAGTCAGTGGATGTAAAGTCTCCAAAGAGATATCAGGTGTAAGGACGCTTCTGGTGAAGCCCACATAGCCTCACAGGATTCTTCTTGAAGCCTGGCAGATGTGATCAGATATGAGGAGGTGGGGTGAAGAAAGTGACCAGTGTGGACGATCAAGTTTTGAGAATTGTAGGGCCAGGGGCCTAAACTGACCTAAAAGACTAGATGTTACAATGAAAAGGTTGTGATGCCTGACTAACACTCTGGTCAGCAGAGACTTTTACTCAAATTTCAAAATCACATGTGGAAGTGGGGGCCTTTACGTTTGAACTTGCAGATGAGGTTTAGAGAGTCTTAAATGCATTGCACCTTAGAATCCATGGAAGATGGATTTCAGGACCTTCTATAGGATATCATGACAATGGATAAATGACTACATGTTCAGACATATTTTTTTAAACTATTTCTGGTCTGGGGTTGGTTGTACCCAAGAAAGAAGACCCTGTGTGGCTATTGACAGCTGAGTGAACCAGTCCTGGCTGACACCATATCAGTCAAATTGGAATCCCTGGGGCCTGGCAATTTTATTATTCAGTGAGGTGAGAGACGAATTATAGTAATTGAAAACCATTTATTCAAATTCTGAAAACATTTGAAACTGCAGGTTGGGGACCACCAATACTGCTGGTTTGTGATACTGGTTCACTTGTGCGCAAATATCTTATTCAGTCTTTTTTCCCCCCAAACTCAATGTGAAGAAGAAGAAGAAGATGATTTCTGCTTCAGAAACTTACAGTAGAGGGAGAGATGTACTAATTTGATAGTTGTTTCTCAAATTAAAATGTAAAACTGCCACATGTTAATGGTAGGAAAGAGGCCCACATAATGCATCAACAGCCTAAAAGATTTGGACCTAGTAGATGATTATCAAAATAAGTCAGACTGCCAGGCATGGTGGCACACGCCTTTAATCCCAGCGCTCAGGAGGCAGAGGTAGGGGGATTGCAGAGAGTTTGAGGCCACCCTGAGACTACAGAGTGAATTCCAGGTCAGCATGAGCTAGAGTGAGACCCTTCCTCACAAAACAAAACAAAACAAAACAAAACAAAACAAAACAAAACAAAACAAAATGTCCAACCATTTCTTGTCCTCCTGTCTTTGTTTTCAGTGCTTGGCTCATACCATGCACACAGCACCCTGGGAGGCAGGTAGAGTTGTCATTCCCAGTCTACAGAAGAAACACAGACTCCAAATTCCTTGTTTATTATCAAACAGGTAATGTGTAGCTAAGTCCATGCTGTGAGTGCCCATCCCCAACCAAACTTTTAAAGGAAAGGTAAACTTAGGTCCTACCTACTTCTCTAGCTGCCTTTGACAGTCCCACCTTTTCCTGGATGGAAGTTTTGTGAGTGGGACAGAATTAATGAATGTTTGCCTCTTAAGTTCTAAGACAGTCCTGTGATTTCCAAGGTGTGTAAGCTTCTTTCTGTGGTTTATTTTATAATTATCTGGGCTGGGGACAGTCTTTTTTCTTTTGTCTCAATCTATAAATGAGCAAAGATGTGTGAGGTTAAGCAGGCAGCCCCTGGCTGGATGCCACCTTGCTCCACATTGGTGCCATGGATGTTATCTGCACATACATCTTAATAAATGCTGCAGCAGGTCCTAAAAAGCCTCCTGAGAGTGAAATTCTCCAAATACATTCATTGATTTTCTGAAAGACGAGAAGACATTCTAGAGCTGGTAGGATGGGAAGCAGGAATTATGAGCCGAGCAATTCAATGAGAAGGGGTCAAAGAATAGACTAGAATGGGCAATCCAGAGGAGAACAGAATTTCTGGTTGCTTCCCATTGACACTGGGGTGTTTTGCTTTTACACAATTGATGTACACCCCTTGCCTGAAGCTGCTTCCACTAAAGGTGTCTCAACTTGGCCACATGGATGCATGTTCAGTTTCTGAGTTTTGATCTTTTCCTGGGCTTGTGATAATGCAGAAGAGTATTTTGTGGCTTGGTTATGAATTATCCTCTGAAAGTCTCATCTGATGAAGGCTTGGCTTCCAGCTGGGATTTTGTCATCATTCAGAAATTTCATATTTCTGCAGGCTAGATGTTCAAAATCACTTTGACTGAACCAAAGTCACATAGTTGCCCAGGCTGAAGTCTAAGAATTTGCCCTTGCCTCTTCTGTCTTCTGATGGCCGTGAGGCTTTTATAGCAGTTCACCACCTGCATCTCTGCTTCCGAGTCACATTGCCTTCCCACTTTTGACTATGCCGAGTATTTTTGCCTCTCTCTTTCAAGAATATTTGTGATTACATTAGGGGTCAACCTGGGTAATACAAGCTAATTTTCTCAACTTAAAAGCTTTAAGTTAACCATCTGTATAAAGAACAATTTTCATCTAAATTAACATTTACACTTGCCAGGATTTAGGACTTGAGGGCCATTATTCACTCTAGGACAATAACTCCTTTTTCTAGTCAGACACTTAATTCAGAAGAATTCCTTAAAGCCAATGAGTAACATAAAGTAAGTAAGATTGGATTATTACTACCTGTTTGCCAATCCTACCAAATGACAATGTCTTATTACATTACATTGTATTTGCTCATGGGACATTTACTTGCCTTCCTCTTGTTCCAGGAAGAACTTAGGCAATTTACACAGATGAATAGATAAAATTCATCAAGTTAACGTAACTTAGAATAGAAGAAAGAATGTAAGCATGATATAAACAGAAAATGGAGAAAGAAATGATCTGCAAAATACATGACATTGTATGGTTTTTATTTGCATCACATTGCAAATAAACTACTATTTTATAGAGAATGAAACCATCCCTCTTCCCACTGTCAAACAGCAGCAGATCCAATCTCCTATACAGATCAGATTACTCTAGGAGAAATTTTATTTTGCATTTCTATTCAAAGTTCATATTACTCTTCAGGCAACATAATTATAAATTTCAAATAATCAAAGCTATCTGTTACATATTTTGTTTTCTGAGTTTTAAAGAATGTTAAAACTGCCATTGTCATCAATGCTCCTCCTATAGTTCTGTTTTTCTCTGTGACTAAAATTCTGAATAGATGCTATATGTGTTGCCAGTCATTTGCAGAAAAATATATATTCTTCCTACAATTCAAATAGTGATAAAATCAAAGCATACAACTATAGATATTGTGTATTGCAGCCAATCTTGAATTGCCCTCCCTACTGTCCACTCAGGTTTTTAATAGTCTGAATAAGCAGTCTCAAAACTTTCTTCAAACAAACCTATAAGCAAGAGTCCACTTTGGGGATCTATAAGATTTGCTACTTAATGTGATATAGTGAATAGTAAATATTTCAAAATATTGATTTGCTCAAATATTTCAACAAATATTTATTGATTATCATAGTAATAGCAAATATTGATCAAACACTTATTTCAGGGAGGCAGCAGGGTATTCATTAGTACTAGTAAAGTTCCCAGAATCTTAACAAAAGCTATCTTGATTTTAATCCTGTTATTTTTGCCTTAAAATTCATATGATCCTCAGCAAATTACCAATTTTTTGGGGGTGGGGGCTTGATTTCCTCCAATGTAAGCTGAGAACAGTTCTGAAATAGTATTGTAATAAAGATTTGATGAGTTAATTTATGCAAGATGCTTGAAGTAGCACATGGTTAGCAGTACATAAATGATTGTGGTTCCTTAGCATATGTCAAGAACTGCACTTTACACATTTGTCTGTTAGCTTATTGAAGCCCAGAGAAATTATAGATCAGACAAATTAAATGAGAAAGCAAAATAGGGTTTCAGCTCTACTCAGCCTATAGCAGTGACTTCATTACCATACTCCACCATCCTTGAGAGGAGAACAATCTTTTCTGGGAACATGCACATGGGAAGGTCAGTGGTTGATGTCAAATATATTCCTGTTTCTTTCCATCTTAATTACTGAGTGAGACAGGGTGTCTCACTAAAGTGAGCTCACTGAGTTGGCTAGTCTAAATAGCAAGGATGTCGCAAGAATCCTCCTGTTTCGGTCTCCTGAGCCCTGTGATCACAGATGTGTGCCTCCACATGTGGCATTTACATGGGCCCTCATGACTGCACAGCCCACCAAAGGGAGTTATAGAGTACTAATCAGAACTAATTCACATTGCAGTGGTAATACCAGTATTTTAGTATTTTATCCTGTGTCCTTTAAAAACGAGCCTTTATGTTATTTAGTCACTACACCAAACTCTGAAGAAAACTATACTGTTTTTATTTTCTAGGTGAGAAAAGTGAATGAGAGAGAGGCTATTCAGATTTCCACATCTCAGGCATCTTGGAAATGTTGGACTCTACATTTGAAATCAGATAGTTTGAGTTCACACCAGGGCATTTTAGTTGCTGTTCCATACCATCTCTTTACATAGGTATACATAAGCAGCCACTGTGCAAAGTTATAAGTAAAGACTGTGCTGTGTGGTCAAAGGTACTTTTAAAAGCAAAATTTAATTGCACTCTCCATACATAGATAGGGTCTATGCCTTGGAATTGGAAGGTGCCTCAGTATCCCTAAAGCCTTGAAGATATACCACATAATAAGACAAGTTGGGGATTGAGAGTTGGCGTGCTTATTTATCCACAAGTAGCTGGATGAAGACCTCCAGAAACTCACACAGCATGTTATTCTCAGAAGTAGTGTAGGATTTTATCACTGGTTTAAGGAATATTTCAAATATAGAATAGTTAAGATATTCCATTTGCTCTTCATCCAATCTAATAATCTCAGTACTTTACAAATAATTAAAAGTTATGGGGTCTGTGTATGTATTTCTGGAAATCAAGGTCTGTATTCTTTAGACACTGAAATAACTGAGAAAAGTGCACCTCTCCCCAAAGTATTTTATTGCTTCATGAATATTATAAGACATAATTATTTACATGAAATGTTTTATTCATATGACTGGCCCCCAGACATATTAGCAAAATACCTACTTTGAGAGAGTACCAATGAAGTTGTATTAAAAAATGATCAGAAGACTTATCCCTTAAGCTACTCTAGTGATGTCTGTGACGATTATCTAAAGCAGTAAGCAAAGAAAGTGGGTGTCTGCCTCAGTCACAACGTCCTTGCCTTCCATGTGAGCAGATGGTTACCATTACTGCTGTTCTTAAACTTACTGAATTATGATGTAAGAACAAGCACTGAAAGTTGACCACCAAACATGGATTTTTAGGGCTTGGGAGATGGCTTAGCAGTTAAGACACTTGCCAGCAAAGCCAAAGGACTAAAGTTCAGTTCCCCAGTACCCACATAAAGCCTGATGCACAAGATGATGCATGCATCTGGAGTTCATCTGCAGTGGCTGCAGGTTCTGGTGTGCCCACTCTCCCCTGCTCTCTCTCTCATTCAAATAAATAAAATGTTAAAAATGGTGGATTTTCAAGCTTTTCATTCTTCAGTCCATTAAATTCTACTGAACACAATGTGCTTTATTTTAAATGTAAAAAAGTACAAATTATCAATAAGGCACCAGGGAAGGCAATAGAGCATCTGGATGTTGTGAATTGACTGAAAGGAAGTCTCGGGTCTTCAAGGAAAGATGCATTTTAAACAGCTTCTCACAGCATGAATCCTTTATAAATGTTGTGCTTTGATATACAGGAAGTGAAATTCTCAGAATAAAACCACAGATCTTCAGCAATATCCTTAGTCACCAACATATTGCTTCTTTTTTTCAAAAGACAAAAATCTGGAACTTTGCTATAGCCAGATAATGTCCCATGTACTGAAAATGCATGTGTATGTTAATGCCTCCTCTCCAAAGTTACCTGTGGTCATTTTAGAAAAATTACACTTTTCTGAAATATATTTGAAACACAGAATGCTCTTTAACTCTTTGGAAATTGCACAATATGATTTTCTTATTTCAACCAGACATTTCTTTTGCTGGTCATTAGCAAGAGCACCTTGTCAGGGATCATGAGAAACAGAACTGATTCATTTGAAAGAAGAGGAAAATTTGGGAGGAGGGAAGTGGAATTTTATAATTTCTGGATATTGAGTATTTGTGGCTTTTCACTAATTTCCCACACATGAATGAGCTGAGAGCAGCAATAATGAGAGCTAAAAACAACATTGTCTATAAATATTTCTCAACATTTTGGCTTCTGAAATGAGTCCATTTCTACATAAAGGCCTTAGAAAAAGATGGTTTCTTTTACTTAACAGAGCAGGATAGAAGGAAAACACAGCCCTTGTCCCTGTTATTCCTCCATAAATATTCCAGGGCTTCAGAAGGTTTAAGATATCCATGCTTATTGCAAAGTCTATTTTAAATGGTTGGAAGGCTCTTGTAAGTACCATAGGAGAGGAATAGCTTTCCCTCCACCCTCCTAGATGAACTATGGTAAGGCTGGTGACTTAATCCACCACAAGTAGATTAGCAGGAGGAAAGGCATACACATTTATTTATTTTGAAATTTTACTGACACTAGGGCACCACAGAAAGAAGTTAAAGACACTAGGAGTGGTGAGATTTGAGTGTTTATATACTAGCCTAGTCGGCAAAAAGGAGGAAAAGAATTGCGGGAGCAAATGAGCAAATGGATTTTTCTTTTAAAGATAATGGGCCCTTAGAGAATTGAAGCTAGACAGCGTAGTTCACAATGCCTAGGAGAGAAGGTAGAGTTGTTCCCAAACTGAGTCCTTTTGGGTGACTTGCTTTTAAGCAAATAAGGGATTTTAGCAACTCAGATAGCTTTAGCTCAAAATAATTCTTATGGCCAAGTGGAAGGGAATAGATCCAATTTCCTCCAGCACTCATCACTGGCTCACTGGCTCATCGTTCATGCAATGCATGAATGGTATTGCTGGCAAGGAAATGACCTAACATCGCTGGTCTACTGTTTCTCTCTCAAGGTTCCAGGTGTTCCATTCTCCATGACACTATCCTATAAAAAGAAAACATATTCTTTGGATTAGGACTTAGAGTTTTCACTGTGACCATTTAGATAATGGCTAGAAGTAAGAGCACACATGAAGGTATTTTTGAAATATTATTTTGCTGTTTCAACAAACTTACATGTAGAAGATGTGAAGGGTTCTCTGTCCTTCACCAGAAGGTGGCCAATTGCTTCACACACTGCTTTACCAAGTGCATTTCATAGATCGCTTTGTACGTAGGAGAAAACCCCCCAAACAGCATTTCAAAGGGGCTTTGGTATTGTTTGCGTCACTTTTTGTCTCTGTGACAAGATAGCTGGGTATAACAATTTAAAAGGAGGCTCACAATTTAGAGGTTCTAGTCAGTTGTGAGTTGACTCCATTGTTGCAGGTCTGTAGCAAGGCAAGAACATCACGGTGGAAGCTCCTGGGGAAGTAAAGCTCCTCATGTCATAACAGTGAGGAAAAAGAGGGGAGCAAAGGCTTCCTGACCCCTCCCTCCACCCTGCCCCAGTTCATAGAAGCTCATTCAGCATGAACTCGCCAATGGATTATCCATTGACAAAGTCAGTCCCCTGATGAAGCCACTTCCTCTCAGTAGAGTCTCGCTAGGAGCCAAGCCTTTATCATAGAGGCCACTTGGGGGATGCTTTGTATTCAGCCATAAAAGACATCCATGGGCTAGGAAATCTGTGAGCATCTGCAGAACATATACACACTTACACATGAGAAAGCCTTATCTTGTATTTCAAAAAGAAAAAGGGTTGAGTAACAGTAAACAGAAGTTAAACATCCACCTGAAAAGAGATTCAGACATACATTTGAAAAGAATCGGAGTCATTGTGACTTTTTTCCTGCTGAATTGAATTCACTTGATGATTCTTTTAAGATATGGGCAAACAGATCTATAATATTAAGGGCTACCATTTTATATTTTGTGAATCAAAAATCTCACAGTCAGATGCAAATTCAATGTTTATGACTTATGCTAGTCAAGGACAACAGTATGAATCTAGATATATCTAACTTCACCCACCATTAGACCTGCTTGTTTGCAATGACTCAGGAATTTATAACATAAGAAAGTTCTGCTTTGTGGGTGTCTGGCCTTGGTGAGACTCAGCTCAGGGTGAGCGCTCCACTGACTCAGGATTATCACAGAGGTGAAGATCTTCTCCACTCAGATCATGCCTGAGGCCTAAAAGGCGAGGTCTCCTGTCTTCTCTGATAGTGCCTTGTCCCCAGAGCTTCTCCTTGTTCTTTTCAGGATTTAGTATGTTTTTTTTCCAACCTACCCACAAGGCTGAGGGGAAATATAGGCTCCATTTTAGTGTAACAGGGCCTGTCATAATATGCTGGAGACATAATGGTCTTATGTAATAGTAACGGCTTTGAATTTGGTTTCCGTTCAGTGTGGAGAAAAGAGACTTCTCGCTCCATTTCCCCGCCCCTCTCTCTCTCTCTCTCTCTCGTCTTCCTCCTCTCCTCCATACCCTATCCAGGGGTCAGTCCTCAGCCTGCACTCAGCTGGCCATCAGCATCACCTGGCACACTTGCTCCTATCCCCTCCTTGAAGCCCTTAGTTCACCTGGTTTCCAGACGCTCAGCTCTCTTTTTTCCTCCTCCTTCCCAAGCTTCTTTTCTCCTTTGCTAACTGAGGGTGCACTCTGGCTGTCAAGCCTTAGCCTAATTCTACCTTCTGCATTCTCTTGGTTCTCTCTTCCTGACTCATGGTTTTGGATTCAATGCAGATGTTGAAAACTCCAAAACTCATTTTCCAGCTTGGACCTAACCCCTCTGCTTCAGGCTGCCCATTTGCTATATCTACCTAACTTGAACTTGGCATGTCTAAACATTGATCTCCTAATTGCGCTCTTCCAAAACATCACTGGTTCTTTCAAAATCATCCCAGAACTTACCCCTCACCCCATGAGGTCTCTCATTTTGTCCTCCTCATACCTGACTGCCAGTCCACAATACAACTCTACTTACAAAGCATAATTAGAACTGAACACTTCCCCACCATGTCTGCCGGCAATGGCCTGGCAGGACACCAGTGGTTCTCAGGTGCATTCCTCCTGGGCTTTCCCAGCTCGTCTCTCCGCTTTGGCCCAGGCCCCTTTCAGCCTTGTATTCCCAGTGTGGAGATCAGAGAGTGGTTCTCCTCTCCTGCTCTTTGCTTTCTCTTCAGAGCCTTTGACTTTACTACTCTCTGCATGCCAAATGCTTTCTCCCATATCGTCCTGGGTTGCCTCCTCACCTTCTTTGATTCCTTTCCCAGATATTGCTGTCATTTTGACCCTAAGCCTGTTGGCTGCACCCCAGTTGTCGGGAGGCAGCCCTCCATACCTATCTGCAGTTTATGCACAACTTGTCTTCTGAAAATGTATGGTTCATTTTCTCTGGGCTGTCTTGTCAAGGTTGTCTGTGTAATGGGCAGCTCTGCATGGTAGAGATGGCTGTTCTTAAGAGCAGTCCTTTCATTGTTGGGCAGACACTAAGCAGTTTTGCTTACAGCCCTAATATAATGCATATTTTCTTTTTTATTTTATTTTATTTATTTATTTGAGAGAAAGACACACACACACACACACACACACACACACACACACACACAGAGAGAGAGAGAGAGAGAGAGAGAGAGAGAGAGAGAGAGAGGGAGGGAGAAAATGGTCATGCCAGGGCCTCCAGCCACTGCAAATGAACTCCAGATATATGTGCCCCCTTGTGCATCTGGCTTACGTGGGTCCTGGAGAATCAAACCAGGATGCTTTGGCTTTGCAGGCAAATGCCTTAACCACTAAGTCATCTCTCCAGCCCCAACTCATATTTTCCTAATCTCAAGTGTAATATTCCTTTAATACACCCACTACATAAACAATATGGGGTCTTTATCATGTCCCTTTTCAAATCAGGGCTCAGAGAACTAGTGCCATGCTACTCTGATGAGTTCTGCTGCTAGGTCTAATAAATTGTCTTTGTTTTTGTCTGTGTCTATGCCCAGCCTTGAACTCTTGTGTCTTCCATCAGCACCCATGAACATGGAAGGTTAATATGTTGGGCTTCCAAGGAAGAGAAAACCTGGCCCTTCACACTTCTGATCCCTATGCCTATCCCTATGCTCCAATTAGCCCATCTCTGGCTGAGCCTTTGCTTAAAATGAGAAGTTCCCAGGTCTCCTAGACTATGCCTTGAATGTCTTAGACTCTGCTGCCCAAACTTTCCTGCCCAAACAGCCTTCCTTGTATTGCCAGGTCTATATGAGCCTCCTAAGGGCAAAACATGTTACCAGGGTATTCATTCCTACACTGAGAGCTGGCTGGCTTGACAGTGGCAGTGGTAGTAGCTTGAGCATACAGGTTCAACGTATGAAACTAGTCCTCAAAGCATGGTTTCTTGGCACCATTAGCTTCACCTGGAAACTTGTTAGAAATGTAGACTGTGTCCTGCTCCAGACCTCATGAATCAGCAACTTTAGGGATGGGTTACCTGTGTTCTAGCATGCCCTCTGTGCACTCATGTTTGAGGGATATAGTACAGACTCTGAATCCGAGCTTGTCCAAATCCATGTGATAAGGTTCCTGTCAGACCTTTGGGTGGGTCCCAGGCTCTTCTGATGTGTGTTATTCACACTCATACTATAGAGTGTGGGCAAGACATGTGACTTGCTTCCAAACAAGAGAATATGACAAGCATGCTGAGATGTATGGCTCTTTGGTTTACATTACGTAGTAAGATTTTAGCTAAGCAGAGAGTGGAGGTCTTCCTATGATCTGATGAGGTAAGCAGCTGCATTGTAGAGCTCACCTGGCCAGGAAACATGGGTAACTTCTAGAAACGGTGGTAGTTTTCTACTATCAAACCAAGGCAGAAAACACCAGGGCACTTCAGTTCTGAAGCTGTGGGACAGTGAATTTTGCCAATAAGCTGCATGGACCTTGAACCCAGTCTCCCCCAGTTGAGCCTCTAAATGAGCCTGTGACCCACGAACCCTTGGTTGTGGCTGTGTGAGACCCTGAGCAGAGGACCTGGGTAAGCTGTGCTCAAAGCTCTGATCCACAGACACTGTGAGAAAATACACGTGCGTTGCTGTAAGCAGCTAACATAGCAGTAATTTGTTATGCAGCAGTCAATACCTATTGCAGTGAAGGAGTCTGTGGGAAGAGAGTATAGGATGTAGGACTTTGTTTATACTCATGTCTTGGGCTTCGTAAGTGTCATCAATGGCTGTGTGCTGGCTCTTCTCTATGCAACTGTACTTGCTCCATTGCTGCATTCACACTAGCACTTAACTATTCCCATCCCTGCTCATTGCCTCTTTTCCTTTGTCTTTTATTTACCAGCAGGCCCCCTTTAACATGCTACTTGTTTTCTTTAATTTATTTTGCTCATTTCCCTCCCGTCCCCACTCTCCTACATGTCAGTTCTTCAAGATATTTTACTGTAGATGTCAACATTGAATCTCCAGATCATAGAACACTGCTTTCTCATATCATAAGAGTTCAGTCAGTGTTTCTTGAATAAACTGAGCCATATTATTTTGAACATCTACAGGTTCTGCCTCAAGGCTCCACTAACATCAACATGCTCTTCCTACTGTCTTTGTTCAGCATCAGGTCATTGCATGGATTGTAAAAATAAATGGCAACAAAATAACTTAAGCAAAGTAGTTAAGTAAATGGGAAGCTGGGATTCCACCGCCCATAAGAAGACTGTATTGATTCTTGTAAGACCAGAGTTTAGGTGTCAAAATGCTTGCTGAATGTAACCCTTCATTTGTATGGTCCAGTCTCTCCATAGTCCACGTCTGCCTGGCTGCTGTGTGTTTGTATGTGTGAGTGCATACTCACAGAAGGAATCCAAGAGAAAGGGAGAGTCTAGTTGTCTGTTGATCCTTTCTCCCTTTTCCTTTCACACTTCTTTCAGTTACAAGGATGTGTTCATTCATTTTAAGACAGGTAGAGACCACTGCCAAGGGAAAAGAAAGTTCTGGGCTATGAACCTGATACCTGTTAAAAGCATGATATGTGTTTGCTCTACCCACATCCTGGTCCTCTTTCAACAGCATTGTTATCAGACACCATATGAGGATATAGAGCCAGAACACTTCAAAATATGACAATGAGTCCATTATGACTAGATAAAGCTAAAACAAGTGAGATTCAAGATGACCACACAAATGAAAAAAAAAAAAAAACAAGAGGGAATTGTTACTGAGGAAAAGCTTCATACCACACAATATTCTCAGAGAGCCCTGGCATCAACTCCGATATCAGAGGATCTGTTAATCCCACACTCTTCAAAACAAATCTCTCTGTATTAATATACCCACCAAAACAACTAAATAGGTGTTC
The DNA here is from genome assembly GCA_036365145.1 of Orientallactaga sibirica. Taxonomy (NCBI): domain Eukaryota; kingdom Metazoa; phylum Chordata; class Mammalia; order Rodentia; family Dipodidae; genus Orientallactaga; species Orientallactaga sibirica. The sequence continues at coordinate 9,563,745 of JAEOAD010000240.1, forward strand.
TGGATTTACTTTCTAATCATTAACTTAAAAATCACTAATTGTGGAGGTCCTACAGCTGAACAATACACTTCCATTTCCTACTAGCTGAGCTATGGATAATGTCTGGCTTTGGGCTGTAATAGCAACTGCCTCCATTGCTTAGTAGAAATTTGCACTGCTTTTGCGAAATACTGGAGTCCACTGGAATCTGATGTGTGACTAAAATGGGCTAGAAGGCTTTGCTCTCTTAACCCTTGGGGCAGATTATACTCAGTTTTTCATGTCAACATGTTGAACACTTAGAAATGCTTCCTAGAAGAAAACATCTTCTGAAAACATGTGCATGATGACTAGACAAATACCAAATTTTATCCCAGCCCAGAAAGCCAGTGAAAATATGCCACTGCTCTCTTTTGTTCAACAAGTAGCACCCTGTGCACTGCTCAACCTCTGCTGAGCCCCTTGTTCTCTAGTGATGTCAGCCAGCTCAGGGTGAAGTCCCAACAAGAGTGGCTTCTCTGTGTTGTCATGATTGGCTTGCTACACTTCTGTTGTTTCTATGTCATTAGGCCTCTTCCATCCAGTACCACTTTTAGCCAAAATGATTTTTTAACTTTGAAGCAGTGTGTAGCCCAAGGAATGTCTTATAGGTCTTTTTGTCCTCCATCCATCTAAATATTTCCTTGAATAGTTGTGTCCTGTTGCTGGTCATTCACATCATGGTCATACCCTTTTATGGAAGGCAGCAGGATGCAGAGAGAAAGAGCATGCTGGTCTGGGTACCAGGAGCCTGGATTCTGTTAAAGGCTTTCTCACTACTGTGCCTCTTCACCTCATGGGCCCCCTGTTTACTAATTTGTCACTCATCTTTTACCTGAAACAGTTGGGTCTCATACCCTCAAAGCTAGTTCATTCTTTTTTCTTATTTATTTGGCTTCTTTTGTGTGCGTATGCATGTATGTATATGGGGAGGGTGTATGTGCCATGGTGTGTGTGTGAAGGTCAGAGGACAACCTCCTGGGTGTTAGTTCTCTCCTTTCACCTTCTTGAAGACAGAGTCTCCATTGTTGTTTTCCCACTAGATATCCAGGCAAACTGGCATGAGCTTTTGGATTCTTCTTGCTCTGAGTCCAACTGTCATAGGCACATAGAGATTATAGACATATGTTCCCTTTTGCATCTGGCTTTATATAGGTGTTATGGGTTGAACTTGGTTGGCAGAACAACCTCCTTTAACCACTGAGACATCTCCCCATTACCCTGTCTAGCTCATTCTTAACAGGCCTGATAACTTCCTTCAAAACTCATTTTTTAAATGTATGCATGTACATATGTGTGTGAGTTTATTAGACTATATATGCAACCATCTCCTATGTGGAAATTTTGCTGATAGATTAGACAGCTTCACTATCTAATTTCTAGATTTTACTCTCAATATAGTATGATTACCTCTTTTCCTTTCTAAGATAGCAGTATTCACAGGAGGAAAGTTAAAAAAACAGAAGAAAGCTTAATGAAAGTTCTGTCATCTAAAGTGACGCTCACTTGGTAGTGAAGAGCACAGTTGTGGGCACAGATTGGCATTCATTTTCCCATTCAGTCTCTTCTTTGCTGGGTGACCCTTAACCTACCATGTCTGTCTGCTCATCTGCAAGATGACAAAAGTGGCTGTGCCTCATAAGTTTCATGACAATTGAGTGAGATGATGCATGGGAAGTGCATGTGATGACAGAGAAAAAGAAACTCATGAACTATACATGGAACACCTCCTGTGCCAGACTCTGAACAAGGTGTTAGGGAAACATGCATGAAATACAGTCCTTCCTGTAGCAGTTAATGTCAAGCTGCCATTAAAAAAAAATTACCGACAATCTTTATACAGGTATATAATTTATTTGGATATTCTCCAGTGACTCTCTTGTTCCCCATCCCCCAGACCTCTTCCATGTGTAATACCCCATGTATCAACTGGTCCGGTTACCATTTTGTCTTTCTTTGGTTTGCCCTCCTTCCCATCCATGATGACATATTGATGGGCCCAGTATAGTGCAGGTAATGACAGCTACTCTGAGGTCATGAATGCAGCAGCTACCTCATGTCCGGAATACAACATTCCAAAGCACTTCTGCCTGTCCTCTGACTGCTAAATTCCTTCCACCCCCTCTTCTTTGATGTTTTCTGAACCATAGCAGGCGTGATAGAAATGTCCCAGTGCTGAACACACACTGTCACTTCTTTCCAGCACTTTGATGATTTTTGAGTCTCCTTATTAGTCTCAACCACCTGTGAAAAACAGCTTCTCTGATCAAATGTGAGAGCAATCCTACTTGACCATAAAGTTGAGTACTTATGGTGATTTCTCAGGCATAACAATCATATAGCCAATCAACAGTAGTACCTGCTCCTGTTTTTAATACATTCTTTTATCAGAAAAAAAATCTTAGATATTTCATACACTACCTACCACAATGTTAAAAATAACTTTCTAGAGCTAAAGAAAAGTGAGCAGGTTGAAGACAGAAATTCATGGAATTTGGATGTCTGGCCCCCACACATGTTCTTTGTGGAAACTGTACTCTAACCTATTAAATTATACTGAAATGTAGCTGCGTAGACCATTTGTTTGAAATGGTACCTGTGTCTGTGGCTATACTGCCCTGAAAGTGCCTGCTCATGTATGAAATGGTTCTTGCCTTTGTTCCTTGGCTGAGATGAGAGCTGAAGGCATGCGCTGTGGGCATGCAAAGCAACGCTTGTGATTCAGACTCACTTTGAGGAAGAGTAGGCATGTAGGATGTTTTGCTCACATTTCATTGCTCTGCTCATAATAATTTAATAAAGCAAGAAGAGAACATGCCAGCAATGCTTATCTTTGCACTTAGCAGATCTTATTTCTCGCCTCTCCTGACTCAGATTGGATGCTAACAGCACAGGCTTGCCTAAGCAGTGAACAGTCTGTAAAGAAAGATGTGTGCTCTGGGGGTCAGGACTTTGCATATCCTGCTGTCTGTTGCCTAGCAGCACACGGAGGTCTGTGAGCATTCCAAGAAGCTCCTGATGACAAATGGAGGTCTTCATACAACTATGTCAGGTAATTCAAAAGCTAATTAAGGCAAAAATGAAAGTTTTGAATATGTTTATATATATATATCATACATGTTTATATTTATATGTGTGTTTATACACTGCATCATATATGCATATATTATAAGGCCTTCCCTTTGTACTTTCTATATAAAACTATGTAGAATTTTATATTATGCAGGTAGTTTGACTCATTGTAGGTAGAACAATGACTAGTTTATGGGAAGGGACCCCATAAAATTTCTGGGGAAAGCAATGAATTAATAGATGATGAATGGCATTAGTACCCCAGCTACTTGGAGGCTGAGGCAAGAGGAATGAAAGGTCAAGGCCGCCTGATCAACACAGTGAGCTTAGAGCTGGGACAATTTGGTGAGACAAAAAGGTAAAACCAGGGTCGGACGGGGTCAGGAATAATCCGCAAGTCTGTAGGTTCAATTTCCAATACTGGAAGTTGGGGGTAGTGGGGGGAGAAAATAATTATTTCAGTATTCTATGCAGTAAACTGTGCTCAATAAAGAAATCCTGCCAGGCATGGTGGCACACGCCTTTAATCCCAGCACTCAGGAGGCAGAGGTAGCAGGATCACTGTGAGTTCAAGACCAGCCTGAGATTACATATGCAGTCAGTTCCACAGTACAGTCAGGCCATATGGCAGAGAAAGCATGGTGGCAGGAGCAGTCTAATCACGTGAGGAAGCCGAGGATGAGTGTTTGAGTTCAACTAGCAATCTGCTGCTGATAGTCTGGAACACCGCCCACAGTTAAGGAGGTGCTCCCCCTCGATGAACATAATCACGATAATCTCTCACAGGTGCTTCTAGGTCCTGTCAAGTTGTTCATCAGTGTAAGCCATCGCAGCTACAGACCAACTCCTAGTTTCCGCTAGGGATCATCAGTAAGTTCTGCGTTGCTCATTTGAGTTTCTGTTGGATTAGAGTTTTAAAGCTCAAAGAAATAATGGGAGAAATGTTTATTTTACAAAGAAAGAAAAAACTACTCAAATTCTCCCATCCCCATTAAACACACATGGAGGAAACACTTAGAGACAATGATCAAAGGGAGATGTCCAAAGGATCCGCGTGGCTGGATGACTGTTTTCCTGGTGCTGAAAATGCTACATGGCAGAAGAAAGATAGGACACAGCTAAGTCACATGCCCACTTGCCTGGGAAGCTTGTTCCCAGAGCTGTTGAAAATTTGGGGTTGGCAACACCTGTTCAGAACATGTTAACCAGACAAAAAGTCTATTGGATAGAAAGAAAAGCAGAGTAATTTAGTGACATTCTCTTCCATCTTGTCCATGTGGCTGGTTCTGCTTAGCTAATTGATAAGACATTCAAGGAAACATTCAGATCAGTATACCACCAGAAGTCATTAAACAAATGCTACTTCCCTTCCCTGAGTGTGCCACCACCTCAGTGATAGCCTGCTGAGGTTCAGAATATTGATGATTATAGAATCATTCATCTTCAAATTTCACTGATCTTTCTTTCTTTCTCTCTCTCTCTCTCTCTCTCTCTCTCTTTCTTTCTTTATTTCTGAGGTAGGGTCTAACTCTAGTGCAGGATGACCTGGAATTCACTATGTAGTCTCAGGCTAGCCTCAAACTCATGGTGATCCTCCTACATCTGCCTCCCCTTTGCTGGGATTAAAGGCGTGTGCCACCACATCTGGCTAAATTTCAGTGATCTTTTAATGGGAGAGTATTTTTAGCTGTGGTGAGAATTTGGGGCAGAGGAAATTGCCTACAGAAATATGTGGGTTGTCTCAGTTTCATAGAACCCAATATGGACTTTGTCAAATGAATATTTGTGTTATTGTTAGCTTATTCTAATACAATAGCAAAGGGTCATTTTAAAATAAGTGCCCAAGAAAGACTATAATTTAAAACTGTGCCTACTGCAGACTCTAATACTAATCCAGATATATAGAGTAACTCTGATAGCAGTTATTTGCTATTGTTGGCCCCAGTCCTCTGGATACTCCCATCTTTGTGTTGCACTGTCCCTGGCATACAGGTGGATATGGAAAAGATGACGGCACCTTAACTTTTGGACTCCATGAACTGTGCATCAGTACATGGGTGACTGGTGATGCTCTTGATTGCATATAATGTCTAGCACGGCGTGGACATTTTCTGACTTTTCCTTTTCCAAGCCCAGTTCTTATGTTAGAGCATGGGCTCAGGTGGCCTTGTGCACCTGGGAAACTGTTCTTCCTAATTTTCATTTGTCAGATCCCACCAGGGCTGCTGCCAATGAACTGATTCCCATATGGACACAATCCCTGCTTCTTCAACCCCCACTGAATTCTAAATGTGCTTTCTGGCAGCTCCTATTTTCCAACTGACCAGCATTTTAATCTAAAAATTAAACATAAAATGTAGTAAGTCTAAAATTCTTTGTAGAGTTTCAATATTACCTACAAATTTAGTAAGGTCTCCACTTAAAACACAAATTTAAATTACTTATCTAAACATTGAAAATCATAATCATAAGCTTCATAGTCTCTCAATAAACCAAATTCTCTCACCCTTAATATAAAATTCCAAATATTCAGATGTGTTCCTAAAAACATACTGGTTATAAAGTTTTGATTTATTCACCATTTCATTCACTAATTATCTAAATTATCTGTATACTTGGACATGTTTTAAGCTCTAGAAAAACACTACCAAGGGCTGGGGGATTGCTTAGTGGTTAAAGGCATGTGCTTGCAAAGCCTGCTGGCTCAGGTTCAATTTCCCGGTACCCATTTGTAGCCAAATGCACAAAGTGGTACATGCATCTGAATTTTGTTTGTAGGGCAAGAGGCCTTGGCACACCTATGTGCTCTTGCTCTCTCTTTCTCTGGCAAATGAATAAATTAAACAAATAAATAAATGGGCACCAGAGAGATGGCTTAGTGGTTAAGCACTTGCCTGTGAAGCCCAAGAACCCCAGTTCGAGGCTCAATTGTCCAGGACCCATGTAAGCCAGATGCACAAGGTGTCACATGCATCTGGAGTTCATTTGCAGTGGCTAGAGGCCCTGGTGCACCCATTCTCTCTCTCTCTCTCTCTCTCTCTCTCTCTCTCTCTCTCTGCCTGCCACTCTCAAATAAATACACATAAACAAAAAAATTAAAAATAAATAAATAAATGTATTTTAAAAGAAAAAACAGAAAAACACTAGCTAAACAACATTTATCTTCTATGAAACCAGCATTCTAGAAAAAAGACTAATAATAACCAACATAAATTAGTTAAACATGTCTTAGGCTAATTTTTCTTGGAAAATACTAGGAAAAAATAAACTGGTGAAGGAGGAATATGAAATGGCAGAATGGTTGAATACTTATTTTAAAAACCCTTCCAAGCCTGGTGTGGTGGCTCATGAATATAATTCCAGCACTCAAGAGGCTGTGATCAGAGGATTGCTGAGTTCGAAGCCAGGCTAGGCTGCATAGTGAGCTCCAGGTCAACCTGGGCTAGAAATTGAGACTCTGTCTCAAAACAACATTAGAAAAATTTCACAAGCAGCCAGTCCCATTCTGTTTCATTTAGGCTTCAGGATAATGTGGGTTGTACCACTATATTCTTTCTACAATACTAGTGATTTTATTATACCTGGTGTATACTTAAGTATACTTTAATCAGAGGATAGCTTGAATAAACAGAAGTAAAGAATTTCATTCCCTTTCTTTTGCACGCCAAAAGTAACTTTTTTTCTACTCATTCTGTTTTTCCATTCTAAATACAAATTCCTGTAAGGATGTGGAAACACTGAGAGAGCCGTTCTTGCTTAAACTAAGTCTTTCCTGCCCTGTGCACCACACCATTGTGTGATCATTCTAGGAAAAATCAGAAATGGTTCTCTCAAATGCTGTACTTTTCTGAAAAGCAGCATTTTATGGACAACCTGGCTAAGGGAAGGTCCCAGAAATCCTTTCAATAAGGAAAGCCTCTTTCTACCTGGAGTCTAGTATACCTGTATCCACAGGGGACTCTGCCTCATCCCCACTCCACAAGCCACAGCTCTGTTGTTGAGCAGACCCGTGGGAAATGCTGTACTCTGGGTCATTGAGGACCATCAAGAGCTTTGGTTTTACTCACCTTGTAAACAACCTCTCCACAAGCCCTAGTTTATTTTTATGTTGTGTAAATATTACTTCATAATGTTGGATACTGTAAGCCAGAAAGGTTTATGGAGAGGTGGTAGAAGAGAGAGAAGGAAAGAGCAAAACAACTATACTATTAAATTTTTACAGACAAATTTATTTGAAAATGAGTCTTCCCAGAATCACCTACTACCAACTGTGATTAATTGAACACAGCGCTACACTTGTTTATCTATTTTTTTTTTTTTTTTTGGTTTTTTGGGGTAGGGTCTCACTGTGGTCCAGGCTGACCTGGAATTCACTATGTAGTCTCAGGGTGGCCTCGAACTCAAAGCGATCCTCCTACCTCTGCCTCCCGAGTGCTGGGATTAAAGGCATGTGCCACCATGCCCGGCCTTGTTTATCTATTTTTTAATTGGTGATAGTGATTGAACTCAGGGTCCATAAGCACATGTTATCACTACACCCCAGTTTTTAACTTATTTTCTTTGTGCATAATTTTACTTTAACTTTGGAAGTTCCTAAAATTATTAATACTTAAGGTTTGCAAATTAAATATGGTCCCTATGTTTTAAATCTAGGTACATTAAATGTATACAGCTATTTTTGTTTTGTAAATGAAAATTTTAGTATATTACATACTGTGATTTCATGATAATGCCCTCCCATTACCCTCTGATGCCCCTCCCTATCCCATTCTCCTAAGCCCACTCCTCTTTCCAAATAGTCCCTTTTCAGGGCTCGAGAGATGGTGGTTAAGGTGCTTGCCTGCCAAATAGTCCCTTTTCCATTTTGATGTCTTATTCATTTTCCACTCTCCTCCATCTCTGTGTCAAAATGTTGATGATTACATAACCCACAACAACCCCATGGGAAATACTAGCAACCCCACTGAGGAGGGCCCCAGTGGAATGGGGACAGAGAAGAGGGAAAAAGATGGTACCAGCACATGATGTATCCATACAAAGAATGTTCTTAATTTAAAAAGAAAAAGAAAAAATGTTGGTGGGGTCAATATTGTGCAGGTCATATGGAAGTAGTGACATCCACTCTGAGGTTAGATATGCGCCAGTGACTTCATGTCTGGGGTCTAGTGTTCCAAAGTACTCATCCCCACCCTCTAGCTTTGACATTCTTCCTGCCCAGTTTCTGTGATGTTTTCTGAGCCATAGAAAGTGAGCTAGAGATGCCTCATGCAGTACATAGCTGTTTTTTGATCAGACAACATAGGATGTTAATGAATCCATCCTGGAGCATTCAACTTACAAATGTAAATGTGAAGTGGGACTGTTAGCATCTGTGTAAAACACTTGTTTCCTGATTCTTCCAATGATACATCCAGACATCATAAATGTTTTCTATTTACAACTTCTTTGAAGTCAAGGAACAGAATCACACCAGCTTCCTGCTTGAGACACACAGAGTTGCAGCCAATGACTTGACACTACCATAATACCTTTATAATTGCTGACTGCTTTTCAGTACATCCAACTGAGTATTCATGGTACATTCTAGGCTGGCAATGTTAGATTACAATGTTAGAACACAAATAGGGGAAATGATGGCTTAAGACAGTCTTGGAAGAGGGATTCAAGCTCTGTGTTTTTCTCTATTAAACCTAGTGAGATTGAGAAATCTTATGACAACAAACCCAATAATGAATATGAGATCCTAGCTAATTAAGTACACTGTGGTAATTATAGTGCTTGAGTAGTAAACCTTTATATTTAATCTAGAATTCTGACAGACTAAGAGATCAGATTATAAGACATCTGTTCTGGAAGATACGGGAATAAACAAGACAGCTACAAAATGAAGATAAGGACCATGTAGGCCAGAATGCAATGAGTAACTAAGGTACTTGGAGCATGTGCCACCATGTCCAGAAGAAAGCCAGCTACTTTACATGACTGTGAACATGTGCTTGGCCTCCTAGAAAGAACAGAGGGGAAACTAAACCAGACTCCACCATCATCATAGGATTTAAATATGAAAATATGAACAGATAAAGAATTGGGATACTAAATCCTACCACTGAAGACAGCCCTAAATAGAAGCATATTTCTGTACTCAAAAATCATTTGATAAACATACTCAGGTACTACACAATGTCCAGACATTGGTAATGCATACATGAAGTCAAAGGGATAGTAGCATGTGTCAGCACAGGTAACTATAAAATCCAGGCCCAGTTCAGTTTATTTAGCCTTGTGTTAGCTGCTGAAAGTTCAACAATTTCTTTCTTCTCCCAACTTGCCAACATTTTCCAGCAGAACTGGGAGAGTCAGTACGGATGTTCCACTGCACAGCATTTGGGGCATCAAGAGATTTTTTAGGGTAGCTGGGCATCATTGGGAAAGTCGCTTTAAACTGTTCTTCCTGGGACCCTCCTGCTATATCATCCCTTGGGGTCACTTTTTTTAAATACTTTTTTATTTTTTATTTTTATTTATTTGACAAAGAAAGAGGAAGAAGGAGAGAGAAAGAGAATGAGAGAGAGAGAGAGATAGGGAGAGAGAGAGAGAGAAAATGGGCACACCAGGGCCTCCAGCCACTGCAAATGAGCTCCAGATGCATGTGCCCCCTTGTGCATCTGGCTAACATGGGTCCTAGGGAATCGAACCTGGGTCCTTTGGCTTTGCAGGCAAACACCTTAACCACTAAGCCATCCCCCAGGCCCTTGGGGTCAGTTTTTATTGGCAAGACTGTCCCTAGGACCCCTCTGGCTTTAAAGAGAGGCACTAGTGGATTTGTGTGCAGCTGTATTTTCTAGAAACCAGTTATACATAATGATCAAGAGTCACAGGGAGATATGCTGACTGTTTGAAATGGGACATGACTAAATTATTAGCTGTTTGGCCAGGAATTGTGCAATCCCATTTAACCTGGATCTAAACCTTCTCCCAGGAGGATGAGCTAATATCAAAAGCACACAGAGGCCTAGGCAAAGTATGCAAATGCTAAAGAAGCTCATAGCACTGTGTCACTTTTCATGAAGTATGAGGACAAGCTGCCTTTCCCTGGGAGTCGTGAGTTTAAGTCGTGAGCCAAGTATAGTGGGAGTTGCATTTTCAGGGAGCTTGAGGTAAAGACAAGAAAGTCCCCCTCTAATAATAGCAGAGGATTGTTGAGGGGGTGGTTGTGAGAGCTGGGTAAAGGTAGAAAGGGAGGGAACCTGCCATCTGGATGCATGATGATGTTCCAGGCTTTAGATGCAGCCTCCCCGCGTAGCCTTTGCTGCTAGAGTAAACTGAACAGCAGGGGCACAAGGTAAACTTGGCAGGGGGGATCTGAAGGAGTCAGGCTGGCCATCAGAGGTCATCATCTCTCTGACATTGTGGCTTTGGACCTTGGACAAGGGCTAAGTCTAATACTCATTAATCTCCAAGACATAGCCACACGGAGGGTGATGGCACCTCCATGTCACAGGAAAAACGAGGCCTAGAGAATATAAGCAATGTGTATGCCAAGTGCTCAGAATTGCTCAGTCTCTTTACATACCACAGGAATTCATACTTATATGATAGAATTTTAAAAAATGGGATACCTAGTTTTTTTAAAAAAATATTTTATTTATTTATTTGAGAGAGAGAGAGAGAGAGAGAGAGAGAGAGAGAGAGAGAGAAGAAGAGGCAGATAGAGAGGAAGACAGACTGGGCATGCCAGGGCCTCCAGCCACTGCAAACGAACTCCAGATGCATGTGCCCCCTTGTGCTTCTGGCTTACGTGGGACCTGGGGAATTGAACCGGAGTCCTTAGGCTTTGCAGACAAACGCCTTAATCACGAAGCCATTTCCCCAGCCCCCTAGTTTTTTTTTTTTTTTAAGTAGTTTATGCTAGTGATAATGTTAGAAACTGTGAGGTCAGCCAAAGGACAAATTCTTTTTTTAAGAAAAATTTCCAATATAACAAGCTATTATGAAGTGAATAGAAATTAAAAGTGTTTTGAAAAATCCTAAAGGACACATTTAATCCCAGCACTTGAGAGACAGAGGTTGGAGAATCGTTGTGAGTTTGAGGCCAGCCTGGGACTATAGAGTTGAGTTCTAGGTCAGCCAGCAATATGCTTTGAGACCCTACCTCAAAGAAACCAAAAACCAAACAAGACCAAAAAAAAAAAAAAAAAAAAAATCCTAAAGCAGGCTGGTGAGATTGCTCAGTGGGTAAAGTGCCTGCTGCATGAGCCTGACAACCCAAGTTCAGATCTCTAGAATCCACCTAAAGCCAGGCATGTGTTGCAAGCATTTGTGATCCTGTGTGCCTACAACAAGACAGGAAGCAAAGATAAAATAATTCCAAAGCTCTTGGGGCCAGCTAGACTAGAAAACACAGTGATGAACAACAGAAGGGAACTTGTCTCAAACAAGGTGGCAGGAGAGGACCAACATTTGATATTGTGCTCTGGTCATCACATGTGCATCATGGGACACATGCACTCACATTCCACCCATATGAACACACACACACACACACACACACACACACACATTTTTAAAAACTTAAAAAAAAAAAAAAAAGAAGTCTTAAGCACACGGAAGATTTGATGATGCCTAGCCTGGGACAGGACTATGTAGAAATTCTTGAAGGGCTGAGTCTAGAGCCAGGTTTATAGTTAGAAAAGATAGGGTATAGATAATAGATATATGGAGCTGTTCAGTGAGGTACCCTGAATAGAAGCAGTGATGTGATTGCTATTTCTCTGTATGATCACTACAAGACCTTCAAAAAAGTACTTTTAATTTTAAAATAAGGAGCGATGAGTCACTAGATTGTAAAATAAGGATCAACTTTTAGCATTGTTTTTACTGCAGAGCCCTATGCCTGGCAACTTTATTGACAGTGAAATATTGATGAAATATAAGTGGATAATGATAGTGATGGGGAATACATAAGAGCTAAATAAGGATCCTTTTCAAAAAATTAATTTAAGCCAGGCGTGGTGGTGGCATGCACCTTTAATCCCAGTGTTTGGGAGGCAGAGGTAGGAGGATTGCTGAGAGTTCCAGGCCACCCTGAAACTACATAGTGAATTCCAGGTCAGCCTGAGCTAGAGTGAGACCCTACCTTGAAAAACCTGAGAATTTTATTTTACTTTATTTATTTATTTATTTATTTATTTATTTATTTATTTATTTATTTATGTGCAAGAAGAGAGGGACAGAGAGGAAGGGGGGCAGAGAGAATGTGTGCTCCAGGGGCCTCTAGCTGCTGCAAACAAACTCCAGATGCATGTGCCATTTTGTGTATCTAGCTTTATGTGAGTATTGGGGAATTGAATATGGGTCATTAGTTTTTACAGGCAAAGACCTTAACAGCTGAGCCATCTCTCGAGCCCAGGATTCTTGCTATAGAAGAGACATTGAAAAGAAAACTGATTCTTAAGCTAAAAGTGCTAAGATCTTGGAGTTCTATAAGGAGAAACAGGGAGCATCTATCCACGTGGGGTCCTCTGAAGGGGACAGAGTCTACCCAGGAAGGAGTCTGACAAAGCTGATCTAATGATCTCAGAACCACTGCACAGCTGAAACTAGACTTTAGACCAAGCTTTCCTGACCAGTTCTCAGTGCTACTCCCCAGAGCCTGGGCTCCACTTGCTTGCTGCCCAGGCTACCAAGAAGCTGTTAGGCTCAGCAAGCCACTGCCATCAGGACCTGCCTCGTTCCCCAGGCTCCTGCCATTGACTCCAGAGCTGTGCTATCTTTTGGCATCTGCACCTTGTCATTTGACATGACTGCAGAGGCAAGACCCTGAGAGCTGAGCCACAGAGCACCGATGGCATCATCACGGTGCTTAGAGCAGGCAGAGCCGAAGTGGCATCTGACTGACCAAAACACAGTGATGTCTGGCCCACTTACTGGCTCTGTCAAGGCCAGCTTCCAGAACATGGGCCAGACAGGCGTGTCCACAGAGGGAATCCAGCCTCTCAGCCTGCAGGAACAGGGGAAGCAGAACGGAAATCCTGTACCTAAAGGGAAGCACTAGCTGGGATTTTGTTTGCATATGATAAAAATCACCTGATTTTGTTTGATTGCTAGAGTATAATATGTAGCATTTTAGAAAATTTTAAACCCACTATTTATAAATGGAAAGCAACAACTGATAAAATTGAAAAGAGTAGAACTTTGAAATTAAGAAGAGAAAAAGAGGGAACTGAAATTTGACAAACCAAGCAAAATAGTAAAGATGAGAAAAGACCAAAGTCAACTAAATCTTAAATATAAAATAAAGAGGGGAGATTTAAAAATCAAGTGTCCCATTTGTACAAAAAAAGTGTAAATGGAGTAAATACACTTATGTAAAGAGAGACTACGAGGACTAAAAATATGAAGGTGTAGACTGGTTTCTACAGAAAAAAAATAAATTAAGCACTTTTTTATATTTAAAGTGGGGAGATTCAAAGGATTGGCAAGTATAGACAGGACAAAGACCAAACTAAAGAAAAACTTAAGAGCAATATGTACACTGAAAAGAAGATATGAAACAACAGGCTTGTGTGCCTAAACAGCATAATGACCAAACTAATAATCAAAAGTCCTGGCATTATTTTCTTATAATGGGGAGGACAAAGTGGCTTGACAGCCCAGTTATCAACCTAGACTAGCTGGCCAGTGAGTCCAAGAATCCTCTGTTCTCCCATGCAATGGGATTACAAGGCAAGCACTTTGCCTGGCATTATTTTTATGGGTTCTTTGAACTCAGCTATCATTGTTTTCTTGCTAGTTCATAATTCCATTTTCATTTTATTTTGATCCAAGTGTGTTTCTTAATTTCTAAGTTGTTAAAACATTTTGGTTACATTTTATTATTTCTTTCTCATTTTGCTGAACAATAATTAAAGAATGTCATCTATAAATATACACTTGAATTTTTAAACCTATTATTTGGGTCATGTACTCAACTTTTTTTATAACCTCTAATATAAAGTTCTACCATGAAGATCTAGTAAGTCAGTTTGTGATGTGTGCCGCAGCATCCATGTAGAGGTCAGAGGACAACCTTAGGTGTCAGTCTTTGCCTTTCCCCTTGTTTGAAGCGGGTCTCCTGTTCATTGCTATGAATGAACACCACTGCATAAGTCAGGCTAGCTGGCTGGCAGCTTCTTGGGATTTTGTCCCTGCCTCCCATCTCCCTTAGGCATGCTGGGATTGCAGACACTTACCCCCATTTGGCTTTATGTGGGTTTTGAGAATCTGAACTCAGATTCTCAGGACTGTATAGCAAGCACTTTACAAACTAAGACATCTCCCCACCCCTCAGGTGTATGGTTATTACCTCCTCAGAGAGAAGATAATGAATTTATCTCCCCCAGAATACTCAAAATTAAACTAAGCTTTTAAAAAGTGGCATTGAAGAACAAAGAGTTTAACTACCATTGGGAAGGAATAGAGGAAACATCTACACTGAACAATAATTAATAGAGAGCTTGTTTTGGAAGTTTCCAATGAGAAGATATATGGTCTTGTGATCACGATGGATTCAACAGTTGTCCATGGTTGCTGAAGTAGGTTGCTTACTCCCCCAAAGCCTTCACGGTTTCATAGGGTCAGAGTTAACTACCATACTGGAGAAAGCTGTGTCTCACATGGAGACTTTGAGTGCTTCTCTCACCTGTTGGGACGCCCCCCCCACACACACACACACACACACACACACACACACACACACACACACACCGTCATCAACTGGTGATCTGAGTGGGAGGGCACACTTTGGTTCTTCAGCAGATCATCTTCTAGGGAGTGCTGTGTGCTGATGGGGTCAAAGTGGCTTCATTCTTCCTAGCACTACTACTTTGTTGGAAGGGACATATTAAAAGATATATATATATATATGGTATACTACATGAAACAATGAAATTAAAATATTCTTTTTACAAGTGTTTTCAAAATAGCTAGCATCACACTGTTTCATGTCAGTTTGTGTATGAATGTGGATAGAGGCTAGAATGAGTAAAAATTTATGAAGTATTACCCTTTTCTATGTGTAGTCTTTACAACTTGTGTTTATTCTACTTTATATTTTTTTAAAGGTCTGGTTATGGCCCACTGAGTTAAAGGTTCATGACCCACTAAATGAGGTAATAACTTGAAGTTTGAAAAAACACTGCATTAGAGGAGCCCTATCAAAACTGCATGCCTGACATTCCATGGTCAGAAGGCTTCCACTTGGCTGGCTCGACAGTTCCTTACTAAGGTCAAATCAGAGGCCTATTGTCTTTCTGGCCATAAACACCAGTAAGGACAGATTATATGGAAGGTGTTCTGATCGTGCATTCTCTCTATAGTTTTATGTCTGCCTTTGGCAAAGTCATTGGGATACTTTTAGAGAACGAACTTAACTTAATAACGAGTCATTGTTTATTTCAGTGGTAAGTAGGGTAGATGTCTTCTGTGATGATTTTTGCTCACCAGTGGGGACTGTGTCATGAGACGGCTGGTCATGTCGGTGTACATAGAAGGCATCTCAGTTGATCTCACTTCTGCCCTAAGCATTCTTGGATTACCATTCTCACTCAGGCTTTAAAGTAACATGCTCACATTAAAAAAAGAAAATTTTCTGTATTAAACTAAGCGATAGTTAGGTATGTCATTTTATAGTAATTTCTCTACTTGGACAAATTACTAAATTAATTTTCTTTGGACCTACTCTACAAATATAGGGTTTGTGTGGGTCATAAACACAGAAGTGACTGGTGTGCATGCATCTAAAGTGGAAGTGTTTTAAATCCTCGTTCACATTTTGACCTTAGAGGAAAAGGATGGGTGTTAAATTTAACTGGATTGGGAGCAAAGAATTTCAAACAGCAGGTGTAGAAGGGACTCTACCACAATATGGCTAATTTAAGAAACATTTTCAGATATTCATGTAGGAAGAAAGGCTGCTATATCCGGCCTTTAATTTTATTGTTTTAATCTTATTTTTTCCTGGTGATTAACATCAGTGCCTTTGATTTAGTGGGTACTTTCCAAAGATAATTCACGTGGGGAGTGGCAATGAGAGCTTCCCTCTCAGCCTAGTACTTTTCCACAAGCTTCCTCTCATTGTTATTTCCTGTTCACTCTGAAGTCCTTCCAAATCTGATACCGTAGAAACTTGATTTTATTTCCTGACCACATGAGCATTTGAAGTAAATTGGGCCATTTGTTTCCATTTATTTAATATGCACAACACAAGGAAGGATGTAAAGTAAATGCCACAGCAATATCACAGGAGACAAAACAGATAAAAATGTTACGGTAACATGCCAGAAACCAATTTCTTGGCCCTAACATCAGTGCTCCCACTTTTGGTTCATAATTAGAATTTTCTAACAGCATTGATATACAGGGCTAAGAACAGATAAAATGGAGAGAGCTTTCTGCCCCTAAGCCATTTGCCACTTCCATCTGTAGATGATAGTTTCCATGAACTCTCTTGGTCAGAATTTGAACTATTTCTGCCAGCTGTGCCATTGTGAGTGATAGGAATTAACGTGCCTTCTTTGATGGTTTGTAACTGTCCAAATAAAAGATACCAACATTTGTGACCAGCTCTGAATGAAACCAACTATTATTCCTAGTTCTCCAATTTTTGTAGCTAATTTTCTTAATTGACTTTCTAGGTGACTCTGTCTGCAAGCAGTATTGAATTAAGAAGGTGTGTGCAGGTCTCTGCCATAAATTAGTAGCTGGAAACTAATGGCACTAAGAACCTTCACCAGCATGTTTTGACAGTTTCAGATGTACTGAACATATCATTCTCTCTTGCTAGACCAAGGAAACCATATGGAACTATCCATTCTTAATTTCTCCACCCTGTGTATTAAAGACAGCCATTTGCATTCTGTCATAGGAAATTATATGGATTCTTAATATGATTTCTAATTCAAATTACAGGGATTGTCCTCAAACAGAATCACTCTGCTAGTCTTATGTTTTGCTTTGTTTGCGGTAGCTTTTTCACTGTTATTGCTACTTTGTTCAGTCACATTTTCTTTACTCACAGTAGTACTCTTAACCCTAATTCCCTACTGTGTGGTTGTGCAGAAGACTACCTTGTCACTGAAATCACCTGTTGCCCACCTGTTGGATGTGTTTCATGAACACAGGTGAGCATTTCCTTTTCTAAATGGAGAAGTGCCGAATGTTCTTTACCGGCTTCTATAGAAATATGGATTTGGGCTGGAGAGCTGGCTCAGTTGTTAAGGCACTTACCTGTAGTGCCTAATGACCTGGGTTCAATTTCCCAGTACCCATGTAAAACCAAATGCACTAAGTTGCACATGCATCTGGAGTTCATTTGCAGTGGCTAGAGGCTCTGGTGCACCCAATCTCTCTCCTTCTCTCCCCCTCTCTTTCCCTCTCTCTCCCCTTGCAAATACATATTTTTAAGACTTTTAGAAAGAATATGAATTTGATTCCTTTCCCTTAATTTCAAAAGAAATAGTGAAGAGGTGCTATGCTTAAAATTGGGAAGGAGTATTCTTCCTTCTACTGAAAGAGTTACAGAGGAACCATCCATTCGCTGTTATCGGCTCGGCTCGTGCAACACGGTGGATGCCCAGGCACAGCCATGGTGATATTTAGCTGGCTGTTTTTGAATACTGTTGGCACAATAGAGAAGCAGGGCACAGACATTCTTAATGTAAGTCCATCACTTTCAGCGTGCTCCTTATCATATGAGGAGAGAGAGAGAGAGCTGTGAGCAAAGGAATAAATAGACAACTGTGGGCACTTCACCATTCACAGGGGCCTTTCAGATTCCTCTGGTTTTCCTCCCTCTCCTTTTGCTTACAGAATGCTAACATATCCTATCATGATGAATTCTCTCTCTCTTTTTGTTGTTGATGTAAGTTCATGAGAAAACAAAAGAAGCAGTAGTCACTGGATGTAATAGCGTATGAAATTTGCTGTTCTAAGGTAGAATCTAAGTATAAAAAAAATTTTAGCCAGGTGTGGTGGTGCACGCCTTTAATCCCAGCTCTTGGGAGGCAGAGGTAGGAGGATTGCCATTAGTTTGAGGCCACCCTGAGACTACATAGTGAATTCCAGGTCAGCCTGAGCTAGAGTGAGACCCTCTCTTGAAAAACAAAACAAAAAAATTTTTTTGACCAAAATTATGAATGAAGAACCTGGCATAGCTTCTCCATAGTCACCAGTTTTTCTGGTAGCTTCTATAAACATTCCCCAGGAGATAAGTGGGAGGAGGTGGGGTTAGTGCTCACTCTAAGTAGAACTTTTTGTTTTCCCCATGAGCCTAGCTAGTGTGCAAGACACAAAACCACTTAGCTCCAGGTATTCAACTGTCACCCAGTCACACTGACATCTGCCATTGGTATTGTAGGTATTGAGTTCTTTGGGGCTAATCTGTAGCAATCAGAAGTTTGAAAGGATAAGAAACCCTCACTTTCCTTGTCTCCATATAATCTCAGCAGGAAGTACTTGCTGGTAATTTAAAACACAGCCCATTAAAGGGAAGAGATGGGCATACAGTTGTGATGTGATTTATCAGGACTTATTTCCTTTAGTGGAGAAAAACCCTGCTATGACATCACCTGGCCACCAGGGGATGATCCCAGAAGGATGCTGGGAAAAGATGAAGGAATTTTGTTTGTTTTGGGGGGCAACAGCACCTTTACAGAGAGCCAATCATCATTTCAGGAAAAGAAAAAATAAGCATTAAACTTTGTTTCCAGCGTTAACACTCCAACTAGAGATGAGCCCACTTGGCTGTGAAAAAAAAAAAAAAAAAAAAAAAAAAAAAACACAAGCCATAGGACTGAAACAACAACAAAGCCCTTTACCTTTCTGCTTTGATGGTGGGCCTGAGTCTTCACACATCCAGGTGCACCCCCCTTTCTTCTTGACTGTTCATACATGCACAAACCTTGGAGATATAGCCAGGTCCTCATGCATACAACTTGGTGGCAGCTTGCTTGATTACAGGAATATCGCCCCTGATTTCTTTTTTTTTTTTTTGGTTTTTCAAGGTAGGGTCTCACTCTGGCCCAGGCTGACCTGGAATTAACTATGTAGTCTCAAGGTGGCCTTGAGCTCAAGGCGATCCTCCTACCTCTGCCTCCTGAGTACTGGGATTAAAGGCGTGTGCCGCCATGCCTGGCTTTCCCCTGATTTCTTTTTGTTTTTTTTTTTTAACATATATTTTATTTATTTATTTGAGAGAGGTAAAGAGGCAGAGAGAGAGAGAGAGAGAATGGGCATGCCAGGGCCTCTAGCCACTGCACACGAACTCCAGATGCATGCGCCCCTGTAGCAGACAGCTTCAGGTTTGCTGAGATGAACTTCCAGACCAGGCACAGTTATGGAGGAAGGGATATTATTTATTGAAGCTTACAGATCCAGGGGAAGTTCCATAATGGCAGAAGAAGCGACCTGCTCTCACAAGACCAAGCAGAGAGAGAGAAAGCCAACCAGCCACCACAGCACACAGAGCAAAACTACAGCCAAAAGGACACACAGCACACTTACAGGAACTCCTGCTAGGCACATTTGCATATCTTTACAATGGAATCTCAAACCCACACCTTAAGACCAGCCCCCAGTGACATTGCCTCTAGCAAGGTGATTGCAGATGCAAACTATAACTAATAAAACACTGAATATATTGGGGGACATATATTCAGACTACCACAGCCCCCTTGTGCATCTGGCTTATGTGTGTCCTGGAGAATCAAACCTGGATCCTTGGGCTTTGCAGGCAAAATGCCTTAACTGCTTAGCCATCTCTCCAGCCCCTCCCCTGATTTCTTAAAAGATTATATTCACACCTGTAACCTCTATGGCAGATCTTCAGTTATACAGATGCTGACCAGACAGTTCAGCTCTGTTTGGCTAGACATAGCAACCATACCAATATCCAGTCATTATTTTTAGGTATTAGGCATTGCACCCAACAGTGAAATATATTAATTAATTTAATTCAATATATAAATTATATTAGTTTAATCCTCCAAGGACCTGTTTGGGATAGTTACTAATATTTCTTCTATTTTACAGATGAGGAAAGGGAAAATTCAGAGTTGTTAGATGAAATAGCGAGAGTCAGCTAATAATTGTGTTGCCTGGTCTCGATTCAGCCACACTGAACAATCAAGCCACATTAAATTCTGTGATTCTCAATCTGGGGGTGAGGTTGCAGCTGAGGTGTCACTGCAATGGGGTATAGCAAAAGGATTTGTGAACTTTAAAACAATGTGCTTTATGTTGTGTTTGTTTCTGTCTCCATCTCGCCTTCTCTCTCCCTGTTCTAATATGTTCTCCAAGTAGGGGAAGTGTCTGCCCTTACCCAATTGTTATAGTTTAGGTAGAAAATACCCCCATAGTCTCATGTGTTTGAATGTTTGGCTCCCAACTAATGAGACAGTTTTGAGAGGCTGTGGAACCTTTGGGAATGGGGCCTAGTTGGAAGAAGTGGTCACTGAGGGGCAAATGCTGAGGTTTATAGCCCAGTACCCACTTCCAGTCCACTCTTTGCTTCCAAGTCAGCTGACTGTGTGAGCAAGCACACTCACTCTCCTTCTGCCACGGCCTCACACTGCCCCTGCCACTAGGCCCTCACCCTGATGACATCCTCAAGCCATGAGCTGTCTTCCTTTACATGCTTCTTGTCAGGTATTTGTTTGCAGATGCGAGAAAAGTAAGTATTTACCACTGAAGATCACTGTCCCACAGCTACTGCTCCTGGTAGGATAGATGTATTCTGTGGGAGTATTGTGCAGCTGAGAAGGCATGGGCTGAAGGGTGGCAGAAAAATTCTCGGACCATTTTTCTATGACGACCTGCAGAAGGACCCTTTATGTAATGGCCTAGTTTCATGTGACACTACATGGCTATAGAGTACTGTGGAGAGATAGCGAGCAGCCTTTCAATTACATGTATATTTATGAAGAACATATTTATGCTAAATATGGACATGAAAAATGAGTATATACATGAAAAATATAAGTAAAGCACATGCCCCATTTCTGGGACAAACACCCAACCAGAGCAGTTTATGGAAGGAAAGGGTTTATTTTTAGTTTACAGTGTCAAAAGGAAGTCTTGTCATGGCAGGGAAAGCATGACAAGAACAGGCAGCCAGGCATCACATTGCCATATCAGCAAGGAGGAAATAGAGAGTGAGCTAAGTGTAAAAGAAGGACTGATCTATAACACTGTAATACCCCAAGACCGACCCTTAGCCACACACCCCCAACTCCTAACCCCATCAGGTTCCTCCTTCCAAAGGCTCCGATAGCTGGGAATTAAGTATGAGGCTTAATCACAAACACATGAGGCTATAAGAGGACATATTACTTTTAAAGAACAACATGCATGTGAAAGATGATTATAGCACTTATTTTAAAAATATGATAGTTTAGGTACAGATGTCTTTCTCTTGCAAGTCTCGCATGAATGTCGGAAGGCACATGTCACCCTACACTTGTTATGCAACATCTTTTCATTGAGCAGTGACCAGGCACCTTGCTGAGTGACTAAGGACTTACTTGGTGGGGTTGGAGGCTCAGGGTTTCAGAAAGCTTACTCTCCAATGGGCTTCTGCTTTTATTGAGGAAGACAATACAGTTACAGACTTTCTTTTCTCAGTGTCTCATGATCTAGAACAGGATTCTAGACAAAGATGTTTTGAAAATTAGGACAAAAAGAAAAACCAAAAAGTTAATAGCAAACCCTTGTTCTTTAATCCCTAGCAGCAGTCTGGATTTAATTGTGGACCAGGTTTGGTTCTGTTTTTCTTTTATATACTTATTTATTTATTTGCAAGCAGAGAGAAATAGATAGGAGACACACAGAGAGAATGACCATGCCAGGGCCTCTAGCCTCTGCAGACAAGCTTCAGACACATGCATCACTTTGTGTATCTGTCTTTATGTGGGTACTGGGGAATTGAACTTGAATTGATAGGCTTTATGGACAAGTGCCTAAACGGCTGAGTCATCTCTCCAGCCCAGACCAGGTTTTTATACTCCATTATGGGATTAATAGTCAATGTAATGTTTTTCCATTGGCAATTTTTCACTTTATAATAAATTAGAAATGGCAACTGACAGTGGGTAAAAATCAGGAAGAAACGCATCTTTCAGCACGTTGTTAAAGGTGGAAGATCTCTTTAAACCTAAATAGGTAGGCATGGTGGTGCACCTGTAGTTCCAGCTACTTGGAATGAGACTGGAGGTTCACTTGAGCCTAGGAGTTTGAAAACAACCCAGGCAACATAGGCAGGCCCTGTCTCAAACAGCAGCAACAACAAAAATGAATGAATGAATAAAATCTCAAGAGCAGGACATTAGAGCCAGCTGTTCCCCCTCCTAGGAAACTAGTTTCCTTCAGAAACTGTGTCTCTAGGGGGGACACCTTGCCCATCTCAGGAGAGGCTTTTCCTGACTTCTCAAGCCGTTCTTGATCTTCACTCGGGCAGAAGCCTGACTCCTGTCTGTTGCTGTGTCCTAATAGCACTATGTTTCTATCAGCTTCTCTGTGTCTCTAGCTTCAGTAGGGCTGAGGCCCTGCCTTCTTTGAGAACTGCTCCATCACCAGACCTAAAATAGTACGGGGCTCACTCTGCTGCGCTCACATCTTATCATGTTGCTTAGAATCGGTGGTTCTGCAACATCCACTGTCCATCAGTGTCATCTTCAAAACTTGAAAATACACAGACTCTCCAATTCAGTAGGCCTGGAATGATGCCCTTAAAGCGTGGCTTTGAATGTATGAGTCATAAATGACTTGAAAAAACCAGGAAAGATTGTAGCTTGTAAAGCTGGGTGCTTTTTAAAAATATTTTTATTTATTTACTTGAGAGAGAGAGAGAGAGAAAAAGAGAGAGAGAGAGAGGGGGGCAGGTGGAGAGAGAGTACGAGTTTTTGTGTGTGTGGGGGGGGCACACCAGGGCCTCCTGCCACTTCAAATGAACTCTAGATGCATGCACCACTTCATGCATCTGGCTTTATGTAGGTACTAGACAATTGAACCCAGGCCTTCATGCTTGGCAAGTAAGTGCCTTTAACCACTGAGCCATCTCTCTCTCTCTCTTTTTCTCTCTCTCTCTCTTTCTCTCTCTGTATGGCTTTTCAAGGCAGGGTCTCATTCTAGCCCAGGCTGACTTGCAATTCACTATGTAGTCTTAGGATGGCCTTAAACTCACAGTGATCCTACTACCTCTTCCTCCTGAGTTCTGGGATTAGAATGCTGGGATTAAAGGCATGAACTACCATACCTGGCTCCAATGAGCCATCTCTCCTCTCCAGCCCCTAGGATTGTTTGTAAGACTGTATTTTATTTTAAATTTTAATCCCATATCTTTAATGTTTGTGACTATTTCAGAGAGAAAATACAATCAAACATGAACTTTCATTAGCCCAGAAATATCTGGAGCAGCTCCAGAATTTTAATTACTGCTTTACTGATGTGAAGGCTTATTTGTATTTTTATGTAGAAATAATTTTTGATATATGCCCTAAAAATAAAAGAAATATATATATAATTATATCCAGGTACTGTTGCCATGTGAGACCAACAATCACCAAATGAATTTTAGGAAACACACAGTGTGTTAAATAGTTACTGAATTATGTCTTCTGTTAGCTTATATAATTGCATGCTATTTTCAGGAAAATAGAACTAGAGATCAGCAGGATTAAATACCATATTTTCTCACATATACAGAATCTAGAATTTTAAAAATATTTTATTTGGGATGAGGAGATGGCTTAGTGTTTAAGGTGCTTGTCTGAGAAGCCTAAGGCCACAGGTTTGATTTCCCAGTACCCATGGAAACCAGATACACAAGGTGGCACATGTGTTTGGAGTTCATTTGCAATGGCTAGAGGCCCTGGCTTGCCCATATTCTCTTTCTCTCTCTCTTCCCTCCCCCTATTCTCTCCCTTTATCTCTTGCTTTTGCCCTCTCTGTCTTTTATAAATAAATTAAAAATAAATTAATTTTAAATATTTTATTTATTTCTAAAGGGAGGAGAGAATGAATGGGTGTACTAGGGCCTCCAGCCATTGCAAACAAATTCTGGATGTATATGCCACTTTGTGCATCTGGCTTTATGTGGGTACTGGGGAATCCATCTCATGTCAGTAGGCTTTGCAGACAAGCACCTTAAGTGCTGAGCCATCTCTCCATCCCCACAGAATTTAGATTTTCACATACACACAGATATGTTAAGAAAGTGGAAAGGGAACTATGGGGAGAAGGAAGGGATCTTAAGAGATGGAAGGAAGAAGAAAAGAGCTTAATAGGAAGGAAAAAAGAAAGACAGATATTGGCTTGGGTGCAGCCAACTCCAACACTGTGGCATATAGTGCCCAGGACTGTACACCACCCCCACCCCGCAGAGGCATTCTCCCCAGCCTAACACTACAGAAAGATCTCTGCCCCTGGGCCTGGGCGACCCCAGTTTTCTCCTGAGCTGAAGCAGCAGGTATTGAGGTACTACCAGATGTCTTCCCACAAAGCATCTGCAGTGGCATGGGACAGCGGGCTCCTGCCAGTAACACGGAACCTGACATGCTGGGACCTCGGCTGGAGGAGAAGGGCGAGTAGGGGATCACCAACAGCACCAAGACTGAAGAAGAGCAAACCCGCCCATTGCCCCAGGAAGAAGGAGGAGGAGGCATGAGTGCAGACACTTAGCCCGCAGACCCACCATGCTATGGAGAAGATGGGGGAGCTTGTGTCAAAGGTTGGGAGGGGCTTTGGAGAGTCATCCCACAAGATGTACTTCCTGACTAGAAGAAAGATATTAGCTGCCTATGGCCTCTTTTCGGGCTTGCTTCAAGCGTATCTTCCAAATTCATGCAGAAACTGGCAATATCTAACCCTACGTGCGTGGTTTAGTGCTCTTCCTGTGTTTGGCAATCTTGACCATGCTCAGACCAAATATGTACTTCATGGCTCCCCTCAGAAGAAGGTGGTTTTGGGGATGTTCTTTTTGGGTGCAGTGCTCTGCCTCACCTTCTCCTGGCTCTTCCACACTGTCTGTTGTCATTCATAGAAAGTTTCCCAGACTTTTTCCAAATTGGACTATTCAGGGATTGCTCTACTCATTATGGGGAGCTTTGTCCCCTGGCTCTATTACTCCTTTTACTATTCCCCACAGCCTTGGCTTGTCTACCTTGCCACCGTCTGTGTCTTGGGTATTTCTGCCATCATAGTGACACAGTGGGACGGGTTTGCCACTCTAAGCACAGGCAGAGAAGAGCAGGAGTGTTTCCTGAGATTTGGCATGCATGGTGCTGTGCCTGCCACGCACTATGGCTGCAGGCTTTGCCAAGGCCTCCACCGTGGCCAGCTGGGAGGCTTCTCCCTGTGGCTGTGATGTACGTCACCGTCACTGGAGCTGGCCTTGATGCCGCTCACATTCCGGAACGCTTCTTTCGTGGACAGTTGGACACGTGGTTCTGGGCTCATCGGATTTTCCACACCTTCGTGGTGGCATCAGCTTTTGTTCACGTCTATGGTGTCTCCAGCCTTCAGGAATTCCCATATGGACTATAAGGTGGCTGTACTGATGACTCCATTCTCTGAGCTTTCCCACCTGAAGGGTGGACAAGGAACTTCCTAAGTGCTTTTACTAAACAACTTCTTGGCTGGAGCCAGAGGAGATTCTGAAGAAAATGCAGCTTCAGCTCACTTTCACAGTCACTGGGCAGTGAACTTTCCGATTTCATTCCCTGCCTGGGGAAGGTGGGAACGGTCCATGCAGCCATCCCCCCTCAGTGTCACTTCTTAACAAGGCAGCTACTGGTCCTTCACAGACACACAGCTTTGGAACTCATGTTGAGATTTTACCCCTCCAACCATTCTGGGAAAAATATTATGGTCTGTGACTCTTCATAAACTAGATTTGTTTGTTTTTCTTATTGAAGAAAATATCCCTCCCTTGCCACATACCCTTACTTTTTAACCTGGCTTATAACAAGTCATCCATTTTTGTATGTAGCACACTTTTCAAAAACAATTATAAACTCATCTCATCTTTCTAAGGCCTAGACCTGCTTACACAGCAATTTTTACATGGCTCATCAAATCATGGAAATATGTACGGACTTCAAATAACTTGAGTTTTGATTTTTTTTTCTTAGCAGAATAATATAAAATTAAAATGGGGAAAGATATTTAATATTTAATACTAAGCTTTTGGAAGAAACCTGCGACCATTGCTATGTATCTTTATGCAGAAACTATGATAATAATAAAAGAAAAGTAACAAAGAGAAGAAAGAAAGAGATATTGCATGTTCTTGCTCATAGGCGGAACCTAGATTTAAATATGTATGCAAATGACATTAAATCAGAGCAAGACTGTTTGGGTGCAGGAAGGACCATCAAGATAGGGCCAAAGCAGAGTGATGTGGGTGATAATGAGCAAAGTAGAATGATGTACATGTATGAAAATGTTATGAAAATCATCATTTGTATGATCACTGAAAACTTAAAGCACATTATATTTAATAACTTGTTTTACCCATAATACATACCTCAGTGTTTATGCTATTTCATGAAATTAGGCAACAAATTTCCATGAAGAGAGGACTTCCCTTTGCCCCTCAAGTCTCTGTATTTGGCACCAGACTATTCTTAGCCTCTCCACTTTGCTCATCACCCTGGAATCTCAACAGACTTATAGCTGTGACATGCTGTCAGCCTTATTTGACACATGAGGCAGAGGTGAGAGTAGGTAAGAATTTTGCTCAGAACCATTTAGCCAATTAGTGGCAGACTCAGCATTCACATTCCTCCTCCTTATTTTCAAAGGTATAACCATATTCCAAAATGAGTAAGCAGAGAAAAAAAAAAAAACAGAAAAGCAAAATATTCCTCATAGCTGTCTGGCCAGGTCTGTGCCTCTCATTGCAATAGGCATTCGGAGAAACTCCCACTTGCATCAGAAACAATTTTTCCAATCTTTTCTATACCATAAGGAGCTATGTTTAATTTATTACCTGAAAATATTTTCTATATCAGACTCAATCATTCTTGCTGAAAATTTCATCCGTCTTCCTTATTTTAACTTGGTAAGAAAAGAGCTGAGGCCTTTGCCTTAGGTCACCACGTGTCACAGTCTCTAGCCATGTCCCTCTACCAGTTGAAAGTCTTTCTCTGTGTAAGCCTTTGGTCTTCTGGCCCCTTGAACCATTTTACCTTTTCACCTGTTCCCTTCATAATCTCTTGACAGCCAGAAACACACATCCTCCATGCCATTCAGCTCAGTGTGGGCAGGTATGAAGCAAGTTCACAAACTCAGAAGTGCAAGAAGTGTAACTTTCCTCATATTTCTGTAGTTAATCTTTATTTTTAACTTATTTTTCTTCCAGAAAGAATTTTAGCAAATAACCTTCCCCAAATCATGCGACACTCCCTTCTTTCTGCCTGGCAAGCCCTGGAGTAAAGACTTCTACAAAGTGTGAGGTGAAGAACTCTTAAGAGGAAAAATAAATGAAAGAATTTTTGTAAAGCAAGTGTGTTTTCTACATGAGGTAGAATAGAACAGAAAGCAATGACAAGATAGAAAAATTCTTATTAAAAATAATGTATATGTTAATTTTTTTTCTTAAGGGTTTTTTTTTTTTTAAATCAATAACTACATTTTGCCAAGAGGTACCTCAAATGATCACAGCCACTTAGTTTTTCCTGACCTCTCCCTGACAAGAGCTCAGATTACAGGTTTGGCAAGAACTAAGCAAGCAAAGTGTGCATAACTGAGGAAGTGGTAATTAGAGTCCAAAGTGATTGGAAGCTGACTAAACCTCAGAGTGAAGGGGTTGCACCAGCCAATTTTGAGAGTCCAAAAAGGCACATGGGTGTTCATCACCTAAATGGTAAAGTGGACGAGGTCTCTGAGAAAGAAACACAAGTAGGTCAAAAATGCCTGGCACCATGAGGTCATTGGGTTCACTGCTGTGGTCATGTGGGTGAGGCTGAGCACTTGCGTCAGCTTTAGGTCATGAGCCTTGAGACAGGCCATGAGATGGATGAATGAGCCCTTGGCTTCCTAGGCCAGAATCTGGAAGGTCACTGCAATCATTGCTCTGCCAGAACACGGTTTTCACCAGGGCTTCAAGCCAAAACCCAGGCTCCCTGCCTGAATAGTGTATGACTGTGACCTCCGCTTTGCTCTAAGGGGAGACTCAGGCTCATCCTGCCTTGGAAGCAGAGATCTTCAGCCATTGTCCAGGATCTCCTGAGGACTGTGGGGGTGACTCATGGGCCTTAGCTGCTGGGAATTTGAATCCTGACTACTGTCCTCACAAATGGTGTGAAATATGTGATATGTAGAACCAGGTTGTGATGTGTGGAATAGCCAGGTTGACCGATGATTTTCAGCTATTTACTGGAGATGAAATTGCAAAGTCCCCTCCTTCATTTCCTCCTCTACACACTGGGTATGTTTACTGCCTAATTTATCTGCACACACTATACTTGTATGCATGGGGTAAGGAAAGCATTGTTTCAAGCACATGGCCAGTTTCCAAAGCCAGTGAAGCTGGGTCATCTGACTATAGAAAAGATAGGGGGACTCAGCTTTACCCCTTTCTTTCTGTGAATATCAGTGACTTTGTGTGTCTGTGTATGTGTGTGTTTACCATAATATAGCCTATAAATGTTTTGTTAGTTTATGTGATTTACTAAATTATTGTATTTTCATGCCTCACAGGACCCAGAGAAAGGTCATGTGTCTTCCTTCAAATAAAATGAAAGTTCATAAGAACACAATACTAAATTTAGTATACCTGAAATATATAAATAAAATGTAATAGAACTAAGCACTTATTATTAATTAATTAATTAATTTTGAATGTGTATGCTATGTGTGGTGTGGTGTATGTGGTATATGCACATATATGTGCTGACATGGCCCTCCATGGGCTCACCTGTGGCCACTGGAAAAGAACATCAGGTGTCCTCCTCCGTCATTCGCCTTCCGGGTTTTTCCTGGTGATAGAGTCTTACTGCTTCTGGTACTTGGTATTCACAAGCCCCAGTCTCTGCCCTACACAGGACTGGGGTTACAGATGTATGTGGCCATGTATACTCAGCTGTTTACATGGGCTCTTTAGATTTGAACTTGGGACAGAATGAGAGAGGTTTCATGCTTGTGCCAGAAGCATTCTTTACCACTGAGCAAATCTCAAGCCAGAATTGAGCACTTAATACAACATGTTGGGAATAAGACATTGTTGAAACTTTAAAAATACCTGAAGGGCTTGAAACTGCTTGGGAATCACTAGCAACCTTCAGCATGTTTCCATGTTGTTCCATGATATTAAGTGTGTCACCAAGCCACTGCCCCAACTAGGTCACAGGACCCAAGGAAAGGCCCGTGATCGTCACCACATTCAATAGTTAGGGGACCATATTAAATTTCTGATGTGGCACCTTTGGAGAACATGCATTTGCAGAGCCCCTGACTATGAAGTGCTTTTCCCAGTCATGTTCATTGCAGACTTTTGGCTTTCAGTTTTGTTTGCCATCTGGAAAGGATTTGGCAAGAGAATTTGGTTCTCTTCCAGAGTCTATGTTTTGCATATCATACACTTCATTAATAAATTCTTAAGATAGTCTGAGCTTCTTTGTAGAAAGTAGTTCTAGACTGAGTCATTTGTGAAAATGTCTTGAAAACTGACTGCAATTTCATTAACAACAGATTTAGTGAGGTTTGTATAGATATATTTAACATAAGAAGTATATTCAGAAAATGAAGACAAAAGAGACTCATGGTTTCTTATTAATTAACATGTCCTAGTTT
The DNA here is from genome assembly GCA_036365145.1 of Orientallactaga sibirica. Lineage (NCBI taxonomy): Eukaryota > Metazoa > Chordata > Mammalia > Rodentia > Dipodidae > Orientallactaga > Orientallactaga sibirica. The sequence goes on from JAEOAD010000240.1 coordinate 9,593,661, forward strand.
TTACACACTCCTCGGTAGTCTTTTATCTCTGAGGGAGCAAAGGCTGTACGTCTGGAGGCTTGGGACCATCCAGCACTATGGAGAACAGGAATGTGCGCTGTCGGAAAAGCAGAACTGTTCTGCAAGGGAGTTGAACTTGAGGACTTCAATTTTCTGCTCTGCCCTGGCCAGCTGGTCTCCAAAGGCACTGTCCTCTCAGCCACGTTCTAAAATCTGGGCTCATTTTGATGTCCTTCCCATGGTGGAGGTGACCTTTGACTTTAATGTTAAATCTACGAGTTTCTCTTCCAAGGCCCCATGACACCCTCGTGCCATGGAAGAACGCTTTGATCCTTCTTGTGTTTTCTGCTTACTTGTGGATTTCTCTTTGAGGACTATAAAACTCTTAATGATTCCATAAGGTAAAATATTGTCTGTTATTTTTACTCAACTAAACACTAAGTATCAAAGGCTTAACCCATATGGTATGTTCCAACTGTGCTAAGTGCCAGACATTCAGGCGTGATGGAGATCGTGTAGGAGTAGGTCATGGGTCTACTCGGGAAGAGTTCATGAGAAAGACTGGTCACAAGCACCAAATTCAGTGTGATAAGTGCTGCTGTTGAATAAAGGGCAGAACACATGTGAGGAAGCAGTTAGTTCTGACGGTAATTTCACTGTCTGCGAGCAATTTGAAAAGGGCTTTGAGGATAAGAGAAGTGAACACACACTCATCATAAAAAGGGCGTGGGCTCCAGCATGGGAACAGAAAGTGCCCAAAGGATGAAGTGGTGTGGCTGCGTGTAGGTCGGCCTGATGGAGAAAGGCTGGAAGGACCAATGCAGAGCCACGCCTAGCCCTGCTGCTGTGATAAAAGGGTTGTGTTTTACTTTGTCTCTGGGGCAAAGCTATAAGGGTGCTACTGACATGTCACAGATCCTGCTGGCCTTACAAGTTATGAGGACATGATTTTGATCCTAGAGCCCTCCTCATAAACCCTGTGTGCCAAACATGGGGTGCACACTTGGAATTTTAGTTCTGGGGAGGTGGAGACAAAAGGAACTCAGAGCTTTACTGGCCAGCCAGTCTAGCCTAATTGGTGAGGTCCAGTAAGAGACTGTCTCTAAAGGAGATCAAGACCATTCCTGAGGATGACACCCACGGTTGTCCTGATGGCCTGTACATGCCTATGCAACATATGTGCACACACGCACACACATGCACACACACGCACACACACACACACACACACACACACACACACACACACACAGAGTCATTATTAGAAGGTATTGAAAAAAACACTCATGCATCCACTGCCCAGTAATATTTATTCTGAAGGATTTTGTGTATTTCCTCCTTATAGCCTTTTTTCTATGCAGAGAAAGTTCATGCAATATTTGATCTACAAATTTTAAATTAACATGATATTTTGAGCTTCATGTTATTAATTGCTTTTCTGGATTTGACATAATGTATATAAATACCAGTTTTGGATGATTAACATATCCTACCATTTCTGTTATTGGTCTTCAGTGATGCCTTAGTGAACATCAAGTCAGCATTGTTAAACATAGTAACACCCCATCTGTGACATTGTTCTCAAATGTTCTCTGATTCCACTGGAAAAGGTACAATAATAAGTCATTAGTTGAGATGACTAGGAACAAACCATTTTCTTCAATGGTGGGAGAATAATTTGTGTTGAAAGTTAAGGAAACCCATAAGAACTCTGAACTGTACAGCCCATTTTCTAAATAGTTAAGCAATCAACCACCCAGGATGTAAGGACTGTCTTCCTTTTTTATCAACACTGACTGAAGCAGAGGATCTTATGTTTGTCTCAAGGATTGGTGTCTTCTAAAACTCATTCCTATTTATTTATATTAAAACTTTACTTTTAAAATTGAAGTGGGGGCTGGAGAGATGGCTTAGCGGCTAAGGCGCCTGCCTGCTAAGCCTAAGAACGCTGGTTCCAATGTCCAGCGGTTCCAATCTCCAGGTCCCACGTTTAGCCAGATGCAAAGTGAGGCAAGGGCGCAATGCCGCACTTGCCCACAAGGGGGCGCATGCATCTGGATTTCATTCACAGCAGCTGAGAGACTGCTGGCGCGCCCATCTCTGTCTCCCTCTCCCTCTCTGTCTATCTCTGTCTCTCTCTCCAAAAATAAATAAAAATAATTTAAAAAATTAAAAAAAAATTGAAGTGGAAAGTTAACAACTCTGCTTCTTTTTGCAGTCAGTAGTGCATTCCTAGAGCAGAGCACGTGATGCTCCTGGCCTGTCCACTCTTACTGTTCAGACAAGACTAGAAGTTCTGTGTCTCCCTTCTTACCTTCCACGGTGTTCATACAACCCACAGCTATGGATAGTCATGCTTACCTAGAAAAGATATTTTTATCCCTCCCTCACATGGGTCATGTGCGAACATGACTCAATAACTTGTCATTTGTACTTCATATCCCTCATGGTCAATTCACATTGAAGCAGTTTATTATGATTTTCTTTGTTCATTTTTCCAGGTAGGGTCTCACTTTAACCCAGCCTAGGCTGACTGGGAATTTACTGTGTATTCTCAGACTGGCCTCAATCTCACAGCAATCCTCCAACGTCTGTCTACCTGCCAAGTGCTGGGATTGATGGCATGGGCCACTATGCCCGAGTCAGTTTATTGTTCATATCTAATTTTTTCTGTGTGTGTGTGTGTGTGTGTGTGGTGCATGTATGCATGTGCAGCGAAGACTAGAGGAGAACACATCTATGTTTCCTTGAAACAGAGTGTCTCACTGAACCTCCAGCTGCCGGTTTTGGTCAATCTGGCTGACCTATGAGCACCAGCAATTCCTCTGCATGTAGATAGCACAGTGCAGGCACACTGTACTTGTTGAACATCTGTAGTTTCCTCTGTAAAGCAGCTTGTAATGCTGTAGTAAGGATGTTATATCTGTCTCCTTAGGTTTGTCCCCTTTTCCCCTACTTACTAATTTTCAAACAGAATGTTAGGTCACAGAACATCATCAGAACAGAAGCCAGTGATATATATCGAGGTTGCATTTCTCCAGACCTTTTCAACAACAGGCAGCTATCCAACTTTTTCAGTGTTACTAATAGCTTGTATGAAAATGTGAATACCTTATGATCTCAATTTGTACTGTCATTATTACTAGTGAGGTTGAGTGGCTTTTTATTTTCATTTTGCCACTGCATTTTCTTTGCTGTGACAAACCTTAAACTTTTCTAATTCTTACACATGATATTTTTACTAAACATTTCACAATTCAGAAACACATTTCAATTTCCTTTCATGTTTGTTTTCCAGTTCATATTTCTGGAGGAAAAAAAAAAAAAAAAAAAAAAAGAGGACGTGGACATTGTCAAACAGCAGCTGTTGTCAGAGCAAATAGAGAAATGTGAATGCTCAGAACTGATAAGCTGAGTTAGGAGGAAACGGCCTACACTCAGACCAGTTCTTTTCGGAGCTGGTGGGACTGTGACTCGGGCTGCCGTCCCGGGTGGCGTGGGTCTGAGCTTGCTGGACTGGTGGCTGCATTGTGGCTTCGCTCACTAACCCTTGCCACAGCCTTGACATTGTGTAAGAACTAGAAAGCCTTACAAAACCTTGGGACGTCTGAGGAGGTCCTCACTGCTTACTCCTTTCTTCAAATGTCCTTGGAAAAAGTTACATTCTATTCTGCTTCTTGTTCCTATCTTCCATTTCCAAGGGAATGATGGTATTGCTGTTCTTGAACTAACTCTGAAGGTTGAACTAACAATTACCAAGTTGAGTGAGCATTCAAGCAGTGACCTGGGATGGAATGTAGCCTGTCGAGCAGAGCTGGTCTTGCATAGGCTGTGTCAGAGGATGCAGGAGATGAAAAGATGCTCAGGGCTCTTGGCAGCAGCCTAGGTACCTCAGGAAGACTCATGTGATCAAATATGTAAATGGGGAATCCAGTTCCAAAGTCTATGTTTGGTAGCATGAAAAGGAGGAGCAAGAAGAGAAAAAGGAGGCATTTATTTATTTATTTATTTATTTATTTATTTATTTATTTTAAATGAAATAGGTATTAACCTTTATCAATCAGTTTGAATTCAGAAGACTATATTACCCCAGAGTTTTCTTATAATATAAAAATGATCTTTCCTTAAGGGCAAAAGACAAGGCTGGATGTTGTATATGATTTATCTTTGTCCAATTTGATTACCTTTGCCAAGGTCCATAAGAGGTGCCTGTGAGTATGGGATGGAGGTGTGTGAGATGAGGGTGAGAGGCAGAGAGGAGTATGATGACTGCCAGGCTTCCCAGCCTCGCTTCTTGGAATTCTTGGTCCTCATCCCGCAGGTGTTTGTGTTTGTCTTTCCTCATGCCATTGAGGGTTCAGGGGAAGTTCCTGGAGTCTGTCCTTCAGGAACATTCAATATTTTGTGTTTTTCCATAGCTATGTATTTATGTTTTTAGTCATAAACATGGCTGCTATGTTTTCAGATTTTATTTTGGGGTGATTTTGGTCTGATTTGTTTTATCTAGCATGTGTCTGTTTTCTCAGTATGTCAAATAGAGTCTTTGAAGAATAGCAAATAGTAGTTTAAATTGAAAGCAAGAAATATCTTCTGAATGTCTTAATCTTCTCTTTGAAATGTGGGAGACTGGAGAAGCTGGGGCTTGTGATAAATATTTCACATCTGTGGATGAAAATGGACTGGGTGCTTCTTCCTGCTTTTGAGTCTAGTTGTTGAAATGCCCAAATCAGCAGACCCAGGCATGTGACCTTGTGTCGGGAATAAAAGCTCAGGCCTGGGCAGCTCGCCCTTTGACTGTGAGTCAAGTTGGCCCCAGCAGGGTGAAGTTCAGAAGCAGCCCCCGGAGAGACACACCTGCCACACCACCTGTAAGGAACTTGCTTCTCTCTTTCTGACTTTCTCTCAGAGACCTGATGTCTTCTACACTTGTTCTCTTGGCCTTATTCTAAACAGGGTTCACAGTAAAGTTTTCTTTTACTGATATATTATCAACATAAGTGGTAATGGAGGTTTGAAAACAGTACACTCTGTCCTAGTGATACGCAGTGGCACCAATCTACCACAAATGGTCCAAGGAAATACTGGAGATCAACTTGTCAAGATGTTGGATAAGACTCTGCTATGGATATTTTCCATTACCAAAAGGAACTAATTCATTTTAATGTTTCTCACCTTACTTGTAGCTTTTCCAAAGTTGTGGAATTTACTATTAGTTTTATGTAGGAATGTGGGGATATGCTTGAACAGAACGCTGATAGAATGAAAGCTAGTTTCTAGGTTAATGTAGTCCTTGCCAAGATAAGATGCTAAACCATATAATGAGTAATGGTGCCACTAGAGATGATAAATCGATGTATGTGGATTGCTATTTCTTCATCACTTATTATTGTCCACACGTTGCCTAGAAGTCTTGGTCATTTTAGCCTTGACACTCCAGAAGGGAGGAGCCCCTGGCCCAGTGCTAAGTATCAGATTTCCTTCATAGGCATCTGAGCAATACCTATGTAAGAACATAAAGTCTAATTAAATTGTTCCACAAATACTTACTGACTACATGGTATAAACAAAGTCGAAGGACACAAAGAGTAGGACACCTTAGTTTTAAAGTAGAAGAAAAAAATCAGTGACCCTGAGACACAGATTGTAAGGTGCCCGGATATCATGACATCATAACTCTTTTTCTCCTCACACTGCTTTCCAGATATCCTTTTCCTCTCTGTTGGTTCTTCGTTTTGCTCTAGATTTTGTTGTGAGGAAATGAGCATGCAGATATACCATGCGCTCTCTGGGCAGTGTGGCAAACCAGCCTCACGGATGTGTTAGCAGATACTGTCACCCCACAGGCTGGTCTCTGGTGCTGTGTGTCTTCAGTTGACACTGAGAACTGACCTTTTGGGGTATCCAGTATATAAAGTGCCTGATTCATTTTGATCTTTTTCTCATTTTTACTTGTAGTTTTTACAGGGAAATGGGAATTTGGAATTTGTTTTATCTAATAAGAAGGAACAACTGTCAGTAGAGTGCTTGCTTGCATGCAGGAGCCCCCAGGCCTTAGGTTCAACATGAGCGAGGAGAAAGAGAGAAAGAAAGAAAAAGAGAGAGAAAGAAAGAAAAAGAGAGAGAAGAGAATAAATGGATGAACTGAAGTTTCTGGTCTTAGAAACTTGGATAACAGCCTAGAATATGGCGTTTCTTGAATATGCAGTTAACCTGGGAATCCCAGCTTGTATTTTTTGTTTTGTTTTGTTTGTTTTTAAGAGAGAGAGACAATGGCATGACAAGGCATCTAGCCACTGGAAATGAACTCCAGACTCATGCACCACCTTGTGCATCTGGCTTAGGTGGGTCCTGGGGAATCGAACCTGGGGTCCTTTGGTTTTGCAGGCCAGTGCCTTAGCCACTAAGCCATCTCTCCAGCCCCTGATGTCTTGATGTACTGAACTTTTCTGTCCTTAAGCCATTGAGATGATAAACCAAAGAAAGCCACTCCCATGGCTCTGGAAAAATGTTCATTTTTTTTACCCCTAAATTGATCAGGTCCTCATGATCATCGTAATTTCCCACTGGATTTAATGCCTTTCAGAACACGCTGTAGTCATAGGTTGGGCATGGGATAAGGAGCCTTGCGGAAATGAAAGTGATCTTGGACTCTCAGGAATCGATCAGATTTTGGCCACATAAATGATAATTTAGGTTTATATGAATCTCAGGAGCCTTTAACTGGTTTGAGCTCTTTGAAGGAAGGCCACCCTTCAAGTCCAGTGGTATTTGGCTACCAACTTAGGACCATATAGTTTTGCTCTCTTCATTATTCCTGTCACAAGGTTAGTTGATAGCACACAGTTAACCTTAAAATTTTATGTCAGTCTTGCAGGTAGGAGAGTCCTTGGCCTTATACACATGAAAGAATGGTGAATGGAAGGAACTAATTCCATACACTTGTTGACCTCTATCTGACGTAACGTGCCACTTCTACCTTTAGCTAAGACAGATTTTGGCCTGCTAAAAGTTTTCCTTTAGAGTCAATTTTAATTATTATCTGACTCTATAGATGGACTGTCTATACAACATAAGTACAAAAAGGAAAGATCAGGTTTAAAATTTAATGTATGACAACCTCAGAAGCATCTTTAGATGACAGTCTTGGTAAAAAACATGAAATCTTTATTCAGCTGTGGCTTTAGCCACACTATTAATTGAAACCAATGCTTGGGAAACAATACTATTAATAGTGATGACTCGTGTTGTTCATATTTTAAGGACAATAGCATTTATAGGATATGTCTGAAATATTTTCCTCATAAACTTGTTTGGTTATAATTATAGTAATAATAACTTTATGTGTCTTGATACAATTTAAATAGTGATTTGTAATGCAGTTTATCTTATATATAGTATTAATGTATATATATTGTACACTTTAATGCATATAGACAAGAGTCAATATTTCACATCAAATTAAAGAACACAGCATGTTATTTAGTGTTACTGGCAACTTAGCAGTATTCTTGGAAGAGAAACTGAGGAGGAAGACAAGAGAGTGACACAGTGGCATAAAAGGCACAGGTATGGATAAAGCGGGACTGAAAAATAGCATGTGTGACAGCCTGGCTGTGTTGGATGCTTTGGTGGGAAAATCCTAGGCTCTGGTGACAGCTCTTGTCACAAGTTTTGTGTATAAGAATGTTCAAATTATGCTAGAAGCAATGGGCATCCATCAATGGGAATTTATGCTAGAGGCAACTAGAAGCTATTGGCACTGTCTATGGGAATTTCTGCTAGTATCAATGGGTATCTGTTGCTGGGCTGATTCTTGAGCAAGGTTTTGACATGCTGAAAGTAATATGCTCTAAATGTTTAATTAAGTGTTGTGTTGTTTGAGTTGTGGGGAAAGAATGCAAGCAGAGAGATGAGATTTGGCTAAGTTTTAATCTCAGTATAAAGTCTGAGTTGATGTCATAGCAGTGAATATTAAAAGGAGAAGGAGGGCTGGAGAGATGGCTTAGCGGCTAAGGCGCCTGCCTGCTAAGCCTAAGAACGCTGGTTCCAATGTCCAGCGGTTCCAATCTCCAGGTCCCACATTTAACCAAATGCAAAGTGAGGCAAGGGCGCAATGCCACACTTGCCCACAAGGGGGCGCACGCATCTGGATTTCGTTCACAGCAGCTGAGAGACTGCTGGCGCGCCCATCTCTGTCTCCCTCTCCCTCTCTGTCTGTCTCTCTCTGCCTCTCTCTCTCCAAAAATAAATAAATAAATAAAAAATAATAAAAAAAAATTTAAAAAGGAGAAGGAAAATGCTGAATGTTGTAGAAATAGCATCCACAAGACTTGATAATTCTATATTGTCCTTTAGAGGAGGCAACTCCTGTAAGACCATTTGGGAGCCTTAAGGCTACCTTAACTTTTCATTGTTGTGAACAAGTACCTGACCAGAAGCAACCTAAGGAAGGAAAAGGTTTAATTCAGCTGATAGCACCAGGGTATACACTCCATCATGGCTGGGAAGGCATGGAGACAGGGGCATGAAGCAGCTGGTCACCGTGCAGCACAGTCAGGAAGCAGAAAGTGAACCAGAGACCACCGAAGTGGCTCAGTGGTTAACTGCCTTTGCTTGGAAAGCCTTCTGGCCCAGGTTCAGTTCTCCAGCACCTAGGTAAAGCTGCTCACGGGCCAGACTCTTTTCAGCAGCAAGAGACCTTGTCTTAAAAAATGTGGGCCACAGACAACTTCTCTGACCTCTGCACTCCCATATACACTCACACATATACATACAGACAGACAGACAGAAAGGGAGAAAAAGAGGAGGAGGAGGGAGGAAAAGAGGGAAGGACAGAGGGAAAAAATGGAACAAGAAGCGGGGCTGGGATATAAAATCTCAAAGTCTGCCCCGGTGGTCCACTTTTTCCAACAAGGATCTACCTCCTAAACTTTCTATAATCTTCCCAAGCAGTGACATCAGCTGAGGGCCAAGTGTTAAAACATGAGCTGACGGGTGCATTTTACATTCAAACCGCAACAAGCAGGATAGGAAGATACTTTCGCAGGTCTGCAGTCTGTGCATGAGATGTTGAAGCACTGATTCCAGAAGACTATGTTCAGAGACATTTTATTTTTCCATCACTGGTCTAAGTGGTGCTAGTTCATTTTCCTCTTAGCTATGGTTTTACCCATCCACCATTGTGCTTGGAAATGGTTCTGGGACAGCAAAGATGGTTTCTGTTGTTCAAGTGCTCATATTCCATAGACAGGAATCAGGCATGTGATCAAATACATATGAGTGGTGCAATGATGTGTGATGACCAGTCGTGCGTTCACGTTGTCAACAGAGCTTTATGTATTAATGTCCTAGACACAGCTTTGAACTTTGCCCTGGATTTAACCTGTGCCTGGCTACTTAGTTTCTTAGAAAACAACTTATTTTAGATCATTGGCTTCAGGCTTAATCCTGCCTGAGTCTTGGCATCAGCTTGAAGACTCATAACTCTCAGCTGTCACTCTATGACTCAAATGCAACTCTTGGTTCTGCCTTGGCCTGTGCTGTTTGGAAGCTCTTGCTGTGAAGGTCCAAGCATGGTAAGCCTAGTCTTTAAATACAGAAATAGAGAATGTTCACATGCTATTTCTTGAATCAGGGAAAAAAGAACAGAGCTTTAGAATAAAAACTAGGCCTGATTTGTGTGGTCTGTACCAATCTTCTCAAATACAGACGACTTGGGAAATTACAAGAACTGGCCTGTGCCCTCTACCTTCTTAAGAGATAGATATTCACTACAGTTACAGAAGAGCCCGAGACTCTCCTGGGTGAGGGAGGATCCCTTGGCTGCTATGACTCGTACTAAGGGAGGCTTCTAGCTACATCACCCAAAGGCTTACTGTAAGACTGTAAGAATTCTAAGATCTGGCTTCAGAATCCCTGCAGAGACCACAGACCAACAACTGGTAGCTGCAGTCCCATGTGCCTTGGGGAATTGGAATGTGGAACAATGCTTCTGTGATAAGGCTTCCTTAGTCACTGCAACTGTGTGATGACTCCAGACAATGTGGAGGGAGCTTGGTTCAGGAAGATCAAAAAAGAAAAGTGCCAATTTAGTGTTCAGGTGTGTTTTGGGCTACTACACCATTTTAAAAAAAATATTTAATTTATTTGAGACAGAATAGGGAGACAGAGAAAGAGAGGGAGAGAGAGGCATGACAGGGCCTCTTGCTGCTGCAAACAAGCTCCAAATGCATGTGCCACTTTGTACCTCTGGCTCTACATGATTACTGGGGAACCAAACCTGGGCCATTGGGCTTTGTAAGCAAGAGCCTTTAACTACTGAGCCATCTTTCCAGCCCATACTGCACCATTTATATCAGATAGGACCTTAAACACCCTATGAATGACAAAGTGACTCCTGAGAGTTTATGGAAAGCCAGTTTGAAGCATCCAATAATGTGCTGACTAATTTAATTTAGTTTGAGGTCATGGCTAGTCATAGAAGTTAGAGAGCTAAAACTTTGGGAATCAAAAATTATCTCTTTTCCCTTAATTCTATCACATGTCTCTATTTAACATAGAGTTTGCTTGAATAAAACATTTAGAAAACATTTAGGCTAGCTCAAATTAAAAATGAAGATTGGAAGAAAATAGCTCATTGGGATTCAGAAGTCAATCGATGCTTTCAACAAGAAAGATTATAGGTTAATGAGAGGACAGTCCTGCGTAGCACTTAGTTCTCAATAAAGTTCTGTTCAATAAAGGAAGGAAGGAAGGAAGGAAGGAAGGAAGGAAGGAAGGAAGGAAGGAAGGAAGGAAGGAAGGAACAAGTGACCAAGGGCAGCTCTGTGGAATATTCAGACATCCATTCTAGCATTCTGCTATACCAGATTTACCCTGTCTGCATGTCTTTCTCCTTTCTGCCCTAGCTCGGAACCTGAGTGGACACCAGAGTCTGCATTGAGGTACTCCCCATATATTAAACAATGACCAGGAAGGTAGTGACAGATGAACACTGGGCAGCCTCCTAGGGAGTCACACCAGTTCAGCTAGCAGGACGCATGGGTCACAGGAGCTTACATGTTGGTGGCTCACCTTTACCATGAGGTAGTTTTGTCTCCTTAAGATCAAAGTAGTAACTTCTAATTTTTTCATTATGGCACTGGAGTTTTAATACCATTCTAATCAAAGAAGGATATTACTTCAGTATGACCAACTAAGATGTGCTTGCTAATTATCATATGCCATGTATAGTGGGCATTTTACAAAAATGTTGCCTCTCACTACCTGTTATGAGCAGCATTATTTTCTCCATTCTACACATGAAAACACAAGTTTAAACCACCACAATTATAAAGCTTAAAAAGAGTAGAACTGGAGTGGTTCATCTCTTTTCCACATCACTGCACTGTCTTGCTGGCACCTGATGAATCATTAATCAAAATATTGTGATGAATTCTGCAGAACACCACCAGACCTCGTCCAGGAGTCATTAGCAAGGCAGGGGACAAAATGCTTAAGAAACATAACAACCAGGAGAGCATGTTGTAACATGCATAATTGGTTTGGGCAAGATCAGCTCTAAATACAGTGTAGGACCAACTGAGAGTCTTTGATATAATCTGGTGTACATGAGACAAAAAAGAATAAAAGCAGAAAGTTGTCTGGAGAAAAAAATCAGAGTACAAAGCAATGCAGTTTCATGTTTAGTTATATAAATATGGATATATATGGTCATCCCTGTATATCTGCCAGTTCCTTACCCACAGATTCAGCCTACATGGATTGAAAATGTTTTTTAAATTGCTTCTGTACTGAATATATAGAGATTCTCTCATTATTATTCTATAAACATTATAACCTATGTTGTATTAGATTTAATAATCATGCTAGAAATGCATTGATATGAAGTATATAGTAGGGGAAGCACATCACTTATATGCTAATATTGGATAGTTTCATATAAGGGACTTTATCATCTTAGCACTTTGGTATCTCCTGGAGTCCTGCAACCAATCCCCACAGCTATCCAAGCATGACTACATAATTTTAAAACCCTACCATGTGAGGCCCTATTGACTGTAAGAGGTACCAGATTTCTGAGATTTAAAATGTGGAGGGAAACTCCCATGTACAAGAAAAGCTATGGGGTGATTACATGAAGGTAATATGATTGGTGACTTCTGGGAGGTGAGATTCTGACTGGTTGTTTAGCACTGCTCATGTATGCATTCAGATTCTCCACAGTGTCCCTGTCTCCCTGCCCCACCCTGATCCCACTTTCAAAGACCAGCCCTGGAAGAACCGGTTTTAAAATGTCTTGGCATGAAGTGCATTAGGGTCAAGCCTTGGATTTAGGATGTGAGGAGGTAAAGCACCACTGTACGCTCTGGTACTCAAAGCCTCTGTCAGTGCTCCAGGGCAACTGGAAGCACATTGCAGTGATAGATTAGATTCAAGTCACTAGCAGATGGAAGACAGGCAGTAGAATGATGGAGATGCATAAGAAATAAGACATAAATGTGGAGGATAACTTAAGTAAATGGGCAGAACATGGCTTACTAATACATAAACTTGTTTTATATCTTTAATTTCTACCCTTCTAGAGTTGGTTTGCATTAGTTTCTTGAGCATTTACAGATAACAATAAATCCAACAGTAACGAGATTAGCTCCATAGTTTATCCGTTTGGGAATAAGATATTTTGAAGTTTTGTGATAAATCCTGAGGCTATTTTTACCAAAAATATGAAGAAAATATAATTAAGTAATAAATATTACAGTCTTAAATCTATTATTTATGATGTGGTAAATTTTCATTTAAGCTGCTTTATTGCATTCCTTATTTTATTAAATCCTGGGATAATTTTGTATTCCTTCTGAAAGCATATGCCCTTCTGCCTCCTTTGCTTGGTTACAGACTTGGACTAGTTTAATTCCCTTGTATAGTATAAAATTATTTTCTATTTAAAAGAAATCTTCAACTTTTGCATATTCGCCAACAATGTGGCATATTGTCCTTAATCTAAAATTATACTCTTTTTTTTTTGTTTTTGTTTTGTTGTGGTCTCGTGTAGTCCAGTGGCTTCAAACTTGCTATGTAGCTGTGGATGACTTTGAAGTTCTGATGCTCCTGCCTCCACCTCCCAAATGCTGGGATCACAACTATGCACCACCATGCCCAATACATAGTTTTAATATAAGGCTGTCTCTAAGGTTTAAATCAAGGCCATGACGTCACTCCTAATCCACAGGGGTGCTTGAGCGTATATACCATTAGTATTTTAATGCCAGAGGGTGATTACCTTTTAAGATTGGAGGTGGCATTTAAATCTAAAGCTCATCTGTTGACTCATAGTTGCAAAGACCTTGATGGTTACTCTTCAGATGGTTATAAGGGGGCTGGAGCGATTGCTTAGTGGTTAAAGCCCTTGCCTACAAAGCCAAAGGACCCAGGTTCGATTCCCCAGGACCCACGTAAGCCAGATGCACAAGGTGGCACATGTGCCTGGAGTTCATTTGCAGTGGCTGGAGGCTCTGGTGTGTCCATTCTTTCTCTGTCTCTCTCTGTAGGTGTCTTTTTCTCTCTGTGTGTCTCTCTTTCCCAAATAAATAAATAGTGGCTGGAGGCTCTGGTGTGTCCATTCTTTCTATTTCTCTCTCTGTATGTGTTTCTCTCTCTCTCTCTCTCTCTCTCTCTCTCTCTGTGTGTGTGTGTGTGTGTGTGTATGTGTCTTTCTCAAATAAATAAATAGTGGCTGGAGGCTCTGGTGTGTCCATGCTTTCTCTGTCTCTCTCTGTATGTTCCTCTCTCTCTCTCTCTCTCTCTCTCTCTCTCTGTGTGTGTGTGTGTGTGTGTGTGTGTGTGTGTCTTTCTCAAATAAATAAATAGTGGCTGGAGGCTCTGGTGTGTCCATGCTTTCTCTGTCTCTCTCTGTATGTGTTCCTCTCTCTCTCTCTCTTTCTCTCTCTCTGTCTCTCTTTCTCAAATAAATAAATAGAGGCTGGAGGCTCTGGTGTGTCCATTCTTTCTCTGTCTCTCTCTCTCTCTTTCTGTGACCCTTTCTCTCTCTCTCTTTCTCTCTTTCTCAAATAAATAAATAAAAATCATTTTTAAAAAGCTGGGCATGGTGGCACATGCCTTTCATCCCAGCACTGAAGAGGCAGAGGTAGGAGAATGGCTGTGAGTTTGAGGCCACACTGAGACTACTACATAGTGAATTCTAGGTCAGCCTGAGCTAGAGTGAGATGTTACCTCAAAAAAGCAAAATAAATAAATAATGAAAAACTGAAAACAAATGGTTGCAATGTAGGGAATGTTTATGTGTTGGACATTCATTCCCAGTATTGCAAGAGGATGGGGTCATGAGGGCTCCAACATCAAAGGTCATCAACGCATCAATGCCACAGCTCAGGTTCCAGGTCTTCTGACCCCACAGTTGTGTCCGTTGCTCTGTGCCAGACAGGGGTCACACTTTGTACCTGCAGAAAAGAGAACCATGTTCATGAAATTGGCTCATAATTTAGGAGTACCTGCTAAAAAATATGATTCTTGAGTGTTGATAATTGCTTTCACTTAAAAATGTTTTAATCTTTTGAATATCTTCTTCCATGGCAACTAGGTAATTTCATATGCATTGCCCTTCTCACACATTTCTGCCACTTGGTATCTTTTACCACTGCTTTTTTCCCTCCTAATTTTCACTCAATTTTACTAATCACCTGTTTAATCCTTTTCCTTTTACTGAATCCTTGATTCTGTAATTACTCCTTGACTTCATAATTTGATTGCTGCTTTCCTAACCCACGGAAAGGGTCATATTCTGCCAAACACAGCAGGTCTCATTTTCGTTTTGCTTGTGTTAACATGGTACCTTGTGCTGAATGGTTCAATTCCAAGAACACTTGCTGGGTCAGGACAAGGCAGGGAAATGTTTGCATAAGGAGAAACAAGAGAGGCAACCTAGACCTGGCCTCATCACCTCATCGCTGGGCAGATTTCTTGAATCTGTAGTGGTAAGACTGAAAGATCCATGAGATCTCTCAGAAATGGGGGTGAGACAGATCTGAGTTGAAGGCCATTATACAATACCTCACTGTGTGGTTTACCCACCTCCCTTCACTAGTTACTCACACCTCATCTCCCCAAATTTACTACAAGGTTCCCATTCATGTGTTATAAATTATATAGAATTTGGGGCTGGAGAGATGGCTCAGCAGTTAGGTACTTGCCTGTTGCAAAGCCTAAAAGGCTCAGGTTCAATTCCCTAGAACCCATATAAGCCATATGCACAGAGTGGCACATACATCTGGAGTTTGTTCACAGCAGCAAGGGACCCCAGTTCATTTGTTCTCTCTCTCTCTCTCTCTCCTTGCAAATAAATATACAAAAATATTTTTCAAAGAAATTATGGAGCTGGGCGTGATGGCACATGCCTTCAGTCCCAGCACTTCAGAGGCAGAGGTAGGTGGATCACTGTGAGTTCAAGGACACTCTGAAACTACATTCCAGGTCAGCCTGGGTTAGAGCAAGACCCTACCTGGAAAAAAGAAAAAGAAAGAAAGAAAAAGAAAGGGAAAGAAAGAGAGAAATTATGTAGAACTTTGAGTTTTATTTTCTTTCTAGAAAATAGATGTTTGAAGTCTTTAAAAACATCAAAGTTTCTGTAACTTTCGTTTGCTGTTGGCCTGTGTTTTCTCAGCAAAGGAGACAGTTGAGGAATTTTGGTTTTAGCTAATTCCTTGAGCGCAGTGAGTTGGAGAAAATCCCACAGCAGGACTGGGATGATGACACAGTGGACAAAGTGCTTGCTGGGCGAGCATGAGTAGCCGAGTTTGGATCCCCAGTACACAGGTAAAGCCGGATGCTGTAGTGGTGGTTTTTGTAATTCCAGTGCACCCTATGGCCAGAGGGCATGCATAGACAGATGGACTCTGGGAAGCTCACAAGCCAGCTAGTCTGGCATTTACAGTGGTGAACACCAAGGGACCCTACCTTAAACAAGGGGGAAAGAGAGAACCCACATACAAAGCTGTCCTCTGACTTCCACATATGTGTTATGGCACAGGCATGGCCACATACACACATGAACATTCAGAGGCATCCATGTACATACATCATACACAGATACAAACAAACAAACAAACAAAAAGAAATTTCCCACAGTGTCATGCAGTTCCCACCATGAGTCTCCTAATTTACAGTGTAGGGGACAATTTACATTTTCTTAAACTTTTAATTTTATTTTTATTTATTTGAGAGAGAGAGAGAGAGAGAGAGAAGCAGATGGATGGAAGGAGAGAGAGAATGGGTGTGCCAGGGCCTCCAATCACTGAAAACGAACTCCAGATGCATATGCCACTTTGTGCATCTGGCTCACACACGTCCTGGGGAAAATCTGGTTCCTTTGGCTTTGCAGACAAGGGCCTGATCCAACCATCTCTCGGGTCTGTGCTTAGAGTTGCTACAAATTCATGGTTTGAACAGTTGCCTTAGAATATTATCTGAAAAAAAAAATACTTTGTCTACTCATAAATATTTATTGGCCAAAACTAACAACAATATTTCCCTTGTAAACAAGACAGTTACACCATTGTACTGAGAGTCTATTTTCTGTTCTTCCAAGTCTGTATTTTTATAAGGTACTCATATTGGCCTAAAGCTGGCAAAGCTTTTCTGGGAGAGTTTGTCAGTAGGTTCCATGGCTTCTGAATGAATAATCCAACATACTGGAAATCATCAAGGTGTTGCTTAAGGACATGCCTAGATGTTCCTTGAAGCTTTCCAGGATATAATATAAATTATCAGTCATCAATGTGACATAATACCACTCAGTCCTTAACAATATGTGTGTGAGCCAGGGTGTGGTGGAGCACACCTTTAATCCCAGCATTGGGAGGCTGAGGTAGGAGGATCATTGTGAGTTCGAGGCCAGCTTGGGACTGCATAGAGAATGGCAGGTCAGCCTGGGATTAAATCAAGACCCTACTTTATATATATATGGTATATATGTGTAGATGTTTGCATTTATTATATTAAAGGGTTTTCTTACTAAATATTTAAGTCAGATTTGCAACAATATATCAATACTAGCACACAAGAACATATTCTTAGAAGAACTAGCAAAAAGGAAAAACATTAATAGTACTAAGTCCTAGATTGTATGATTAATACTGATTCTAGTTAACAATGGATAATTTTACCATATTCTATAACAAGCAAGTATTGTTTATGAAGAGGAAAGCTACTCAAGGGTCTGGTAACTTTGGCTCAGCCATACATCATGTTTTCTACTGTGTGCTGATGTGTTATAAGTGGTAAAAAGGTGCTAAGGATACACTGTTGATGCCAGTGGGCATGGGGGGCAGGTCAGATGTGGCCAGTTGCAGAAGGACAATGCAGATAAGAACCTAATTGTTGTAGTCACCTTCTCATTGCTGGGACAAACACCCAAACAGAAGCAACTTATGGGAGCAAAAGATTTATTTCAGTTTTGAAAATTTCAGGGGAAACACCATCATGGTGGAAGAAGCTGGCTCACTTCCATTACATGCATAGCAGAGAGAAAAACCAACACCAGCAAGCACCAATAGCCAAAGCTCAAACTGGCTCTCTACATACCCAGGAGGGCTGGACTCATAATCCACCCCCAATGACATGTCTCTAGCAGGTTTCTGCCAACTAGAGATTTAAGTAGGAAGCTTAATCTTACTCCACACTACCTGAATCTATGGAGCCACTTACATTCAAACCACCACACTTATCTGTACCCTTTTTTTGCCTAACATGTTCTGCTTTTTCAACATTTTATTTTTTTTATTTATTTGCAGAGAGAGGAGAATGAGAATGGGCACACCAATACCTCCAACTGCTGTAAATGAACTCCAGATGTATGTGCCACTTTGTGCATCTGGCTTTACGAGGGTCGGGGGAATTAAACGCAGGCCATCAGACTTTACAGGCAAACGCCTTAACCCCGGCCATCTCTCCAGCCCACGTTCTGCTTTTTTGGGGATAATTTTCAACCTTTCTCTTTTGACTCTAGGCAGAATTCATTTCAATTGCTTTATTAAATCATAAACAAAAGGCTATTTGAAAAAAATAAGAGCATAGCCGGGCGTGGTGGCGCACGCCTTTAATCCCAGCACTTGGGAGGCAGAGGTAGGAGGATCACTGTGAGTTCAAGGCCACCCTGAGACTACATAGTGAATTCCAGGTCAGCCTGAGCTAAAGTGAGACCCTACCTTGAAAAACAAAACAAAACAAAAAGAGCATAATGCAGAAAACACACATGCCTAAAAATGCAGAATCCTAACAATGGAACACTACCTTAATCCTGTAAATTTCTCTACAGTGCCCCTTGTTCCCACTTCCTTCTTCAAGGAAAACCCTATTTGCCTGTTCCTTTGTTTTTCTGAAACAAAAGAAGGCTGCATTTTCAATAAAATGAAAATGTTTACAATTCTTGGCCAAGCAAGTCTATAAATTCAGAATTATTTCATTTACTATTACAATCATCAAGGCAAGTTACTTAACTTCTCTTAAAATATTTATTTGCAGTGCTGTGCTTAGTGGATCATACTTTTAATCCCAGAACTCAGGAGTCAAAAGTGGGAGGATCATTGTGAGTTCAAGGTCACCACAAGACTACATAGTAAATTCCAGATCAGCCTAGGTTAGAGCAAGACCCTACCTCAAAAAATCACACACACACACACACACACACACACACACACACACACACACCATCTATCTATCTATCTATATCTATCTATCTATCTATCTATCTATCTATCTATCTATCTATATGTTGCAAGTGTGGGTGGATAGGCATGCTCTGGTGTCTTGCTGTTGCAAATGAATACTGGGTAGCTGGGTAGCTAGGAAATTGAACCCAGGCTGGCAGGCTTTGCAAGCAAATGCCATCTTCCCAGTTTAACTTATCTTTTAATTTTGGTATTATTTGAGAGGAATGATAGCTCTCTTTCAGCATTACTTGAGAAGTAAATAAGATATAAAACAGTATAGTAATTGACACAGAAGATGTGTCTACAAACACCAGTTTATAACTTCTCTGATCATTTCTATGTGTTGCGGGCAGGTTCACATTGCTGGCAGAAATCACCCAACCAAGAGCAGCTTGTGGGAGAAAAATGGTTTATTTTGGTTTATAGACTCAAAGGGAAGCTCCACAATGGCAGGGGGGAAATGGTGGCATAAACAGAGGGTGGATATCACCTCCTGGCCAACATCAGGTGGACAACTGGAACAGGAGAGTGCGCCAAACATTGGCAAGGGAGACTGGCTATAGCACCCATAATCCCATCCCCAATAAGACACCTCCTCCAGGAGGCTTTAATATCCAAATTGTCATCAGCTGGGGATATGTCATTCAGAACACCTAACTTTCTGGGGGACATCTGAATCAAACCAACACACTATGCATGGATCCTGTAGAGCAAATCTTACTACTTTTGCCACCAATGGGATTCAGAGAGTTTGGAGTCTTGGATTTGTTTCAGTCACTGTAGCTTATCTAATCATGGAACTATTTTTGGCCACAATTAACAAGGAAGAAATGTCTGTACACTCCTAGCAAAGTAGCCAAAATGTTTGTCTTTCCATTAAACTGGCAAAATGTATTTAAGTAATCAAATCATTCCTACTTGAAGCAGCATGTCTACTCAAATATTCTTCCTTTTTTAAATTTATCTAATAGAGGCTGGAGAGATGACTTAGGGGTTAAGGCACCTGCCTCCTAAGCCTAAGAACACTGGTTCCAATCTCCAGCGGTTCCAATCTCCAAGTCCCAAGTTTAGCCAGATGCAGTGACGCAAGGGCGCAATGCCGCACTTGACCACAAGGGGGCGCACACATCTGGATTTCGTTGGCAGCAGCTGAGACACTGCTGGCGCACTCATCTCTGTGTTCCTCTGCCAATTTTCTTGTTCTCTTGTAGATATATTCCTTTCCAGTTGCAGCTTTAGGCTTGTCTTGGGAGGTCTCTGGTGGTCTCTGTATAAGGAAAACTCCTATTGTCTGTGTCAAAGTGTGTGAGGGGGATGCTGACCATCACACATGCTGTTTGACTCAGAAGATGCCAGCATGTTGATGTGCATATATCCCAACAGGTGTCCCCTGCTTGAGAGGTCACCACTGTGGACATCACGAAGCATGTTCTATGCCAGGGCTCGTGGCATTGGTATGAGAGGATACCATCATATTAGTAGTCAGTATCCCTAAGTGCAGGTTGGGAAGCAGCTGGCTGCAAGTGGTTGTGGTTCCTTCATTCTTTCGGTCTGGGAACCCCTATCGCCAGGACCTCAATGAAGTCAAGTATGTTTTCTTAGGTTTATTAAACATTGTGGTTTCTTCCTACAAAGAAAGGATCTTGTGCCCTATTCTACTGAGTTCCAGTTTTCAAGTCATTTGTAGAAACTTTTTTTCCCTCTTTGGGGTGTGTGTGTGTGTGTGTGTGTGTGTGTGTGTGTGTGTGTTCACGTGTGTGAGTACAGGCAGCCATGTACTACAGCACAAGTGTGGAGGTCACAGGACAACCTTGGCTGTCAGTCCGTGCCTTCCCCCTTGTATGAGGTGGGGTCTCTTTTCACTCACAGCTGTCTCTGCCTCACTTCTCACCTCAGGTGAACTGGAATGACAAACCCTCTACCACAGCGTCCAGCTTTATGTGGGTTCTGGGGCTCTGAACTCGGACACTCATGTTTGCACAACTACTGAGCCATCTCTCCAATCCCTAGGACGTCTTTAAACCCTAGAAATTTTAATCTTACTCATCCTTTCTTTCATAGTTTGGCCTTTTTGTGTCTGACTGAGGAAATCCCTTCCTGCCCAGAGGTTGCTAGTTGTAAACTGGAGGGTATTCTACAATGTTCAGGTCTACCCACGTAGATAATGTCCTATTGTCTACATCAGTGTCTCCCACGTTAATAATATGTTTGTTCTAGAACAATTATAAAAAGTTGTTCTATTTCTACAGATGTGACATGACTCAGTCATAAACCATGTCATAAATTAAATTTCTGGGCGTATTGGGATCTATGCTCTGCCCCCTCCAAACAAGCATAGGCGGATTGTCAGCCAGATGACCTTGAGCTCTCCCAGGAACTGTCTTGTGTCTTAATTGAAAAGACATCTTTGTCACCTGACAAGATAGAAACTGAGTTATCCCAGGGGTTAGTCTGTGGTCCAACCTTAGCATGAAGAATCGCAACACTTTCTATCTTTTCTGCTGCCAGACCATTGTCCATGTTTGCTCACAGGGTACCTGGTCTGGGTTCTGCATATTTCCACACCAAGAGTGGGAAAGGCTTCATAGTTTAGCTTGTGGTATAAGGTTGTTCATGACCATCCAGACTCCCTAGGATTATGCATTCCCAGGCAAACACTTTTTGTGTCCATTCAGTTGTGAGTTTCAAGACAGGCAACTCACCTTACAGATGGGACGGACAGTCTTCATTGCTGATTCATCTCTCAGAACGCAGCCATGTGGGCGCACAGATTTACCTAGGGTCCCACATGCAGTGCTTCCCCTCAGTTTAGTCTTGGGTTCATTTCCAGCCTCATATCCTTGATGAAGCACTGAAAAACGAACCTGGAATTCACCTAGATGACACAGGTAGATTCCATTAAAGCTTGTCATTTACATATCCAGCTTCCTATTCTCCCTTATGTTTTTTTTTTTGTTGTTGTTGTTGTTGTTTTTTATTGGTTTGGGGGAGGCTTTTTTGCTGTTTTGTTTTGGCTTCTGAGTATTCTTTGCTTTCTTAGACGTCATCACACATTCAGAAAGAGGCGTGTTGTTTTTTCAGCAGGAGGGACAGTAAGCATACCTAGCCCTTCAAGTTACTAAACAGAAGTTGGATAAATTCATGATAACAATTTTTTTGTGTCTTGTCAATTTTGCCTCAAGGCTTACTGGAGGCAGAACCACTGCAAGGAAGAGATGAGGATGCAGTAGCCAGCGCTGACTTCTCTAGCATGCTCTCTGAGGAGGAGAAGGAAGAGTTAAGGGCAGAATTAGTTCAGGTATGTTGAATAATCTTTTTATTGTTCCTGTTTCTCTCTTTAGTCTAATACAGGCCCTGTGTTTCAATCATGCTGTCTTTCACTGAATAAAATGTAATAAATGAGCACATTGCAAGATGATTCATTTTTCCCCAAGATATTTTTGTAATGCTAATTGTCCATGACCTGTTGATTACAGTGGTAAAATGGGTGGCTGTACTGCTTAATAGACAATAATAACTCATGCTAAATATGTACTTCTTGTTCTTTTTAGTATCTGGGTACTATGGGAATGATAATCACTTAGGAATGTGCTAAGATTTCTTGGATGTCATGGGACAAAGTCGGCATGGTGGTGCATGCTTCTCCTAGCACTCAGGAGGCTGAAGCAGGAGGATGAAAAGTTGGAGACCATCTGTAGATAGTTACAGCCTAGCCTGGACTGCGAATTGAGACCTTGTTCAAAAAAAAAAATAAATAAATACATAAATAAATAAATAAATAAAAATAAATAAATAAATAAATAAATAAATAAATAAATAAATACAATAAAATCAAGAGACCATGGCATAGGTACAGTCTCCTTTTTAAGAGCAATTCTTTGGAAATATTATTATTAATGAAATATCAATCAGGAAAGCTGTGGGGTGGAGAGGAAAGTTACAATCAATTTAGGTGTAATTAGGTCTTGAGTAGCTACTGTAGGGAACTGTTCCAGAGGGAGGAAGATGCCCATCTCATCCTGAGGACAAGGCTCTGTCAAGCCCTTTGTTGGCAGTGGCTCTTCAGCACGTGGCTGGGGAGCTTCCTTTCCTCAGCGGCCTGGAGAACAGCTCTAAATCAGAGAGAAGCAGCAGGGCCAGGTGCCAGAGGCCAGCATTCCCCCTGCAACCTCTGTTCCCCTGGAAGCAAGGCTTTGCTGTCCCAAATTCTGCCTTCTCTCAGGCTCACCTGAGCTCACCATACCTTCTTCCTCCTTGTCCTCTCTGATCGGTTTTGCTGGGTATGACAGCTCATTGTAACATTAGAGACACTGAAGATATGTTTGCAAAACAAAACCAAAAATAATTACATTAAAATTTTTGTTTTATTTCTTATTTTATTTCTTATTACCAGATGCAATGTGACACTGTGTATCTGGCTTTCCATAGATACTAGAGATCAAACCCTGACTGGCAAGCTTTGCAAGCAAGTGCCTTTTACCACTGAGCCATCTCCCGTGCTCAACTGTGGATTTTCAGACCAGGTCTTGATATATAACCCGGACTAGTGTGGAAGTAACAGTCCTGCCTTTGCTCCCCAGGGCTGGATCTATATATGTGTGCTACAGCACTTTCCACAGTTACATTTGATTTTTCATTGACACGTAATAATCATGCACGTTTATGGTACACAGTGCAATATATCCATACATCCTAGTAGCCAAATCAGGGTAATTAGCTTATCCATCATCTCAAACTTTTATTCTCTGTGTGAGGAGAGCAGTCAGTCTCCAAGCTGCTTTGAAATATATACTATTTCACCCTACTGGCACCCTACTGTGCAATGGAACATCAGACATATTCCTTCTCCCTAGCTCTAATTTTGTACCCTTGGACTAGTCTCCTCATTTCCCTCTTATACTCACCCTCCCCAACCTATCCTAACCACAGGTAACCACTGATTTCCTCTACTTCTATCAGATCAGATTTTATTGATCAAACAAGAAGTGTGACAATGTGGAGATATTTCTTGTATGTGGCTGCCTTAAAACAATTTAATTTTAGAGGAGCAGCTCATTCCTCTACAGAGCCAGAAATGATTTCAGTGCTTCCCATGACAATCTGGCCTTGATCTGGGTCTGTGTGCGGCCGGTAATCAGCCACACATGCCAGGGTGCAGACCAATAGTGGTCTTGCTGAAGAATGGACTAGTTCCCCATGGTCTCATGACCCAAAAATCTGGTTTATGACCCATTCTTGTCAACTGTGGTGTCTAAAAGTTATATTCCATAAACTGAAATGAGCTATTTAGTCTAGGCTTAAACTTAAATTGTTCACTGCTGTGTTGTAGTTTCAGTGTAAGCAAGGTCTCTGGAAAAACTATGGTGTAATTACTTTCTTGTTGCTGGGACGGAGAACCTGACCAAAATCAGCTGATGAGAAGAAGGTTTTTATTTTGGCTACAATTTCAAGGGGAAGCTTTGGGATGGCAGGGAAAAGGAAGACATGAGCAGAGGATGGGCATCACCACCTTGCCATAGCAGGTGGAAAATAGCAGCAGGAGAGTGAGCCAACTAATCATTGTAAGCTAGGGGCTAATAACTTCAAGGTCCAATCCCAGCAACCCTTCCTCCTCCATCAATGCTCTTCCTCCCAAGTGCCACCAGCTAGGGAGCAAGTGTTCGGAGCACATGAATTTATGGGGAACATCTGATTCAAACCACCACAGACCAATGTCTGTAAAATGCCTTGATTTGTCTGGCTGGTGGCCGTATTGGGATGTGAAGACATGCATGTATCAATGCATGTTTGCTTTGTGAACTGTCTAGTTTCTAAGTGTCCAACAGGGAGCATGTATTACTTTTTATAATCAAGAGAAAAATAAGCTTTGGTTTTAAATGGATGCCCCCTGAGTATAAAACACCAGAAATATTTTCAGAAATTTCCTGTCTCATTTGGTATTAAGCTTCCATAAAGTTTCATTTCTATAGCCTTTTCAGCCTGCCTTCTGGTGACCATACCAGACTCTTTGCAACTGTGTTTAAGTCACAGAGATTTGTGTTTTCATCCTTCAGAGTGCATTACATTTTATCATGTCCTATGTCTTATCTCTGAGATCCTCAGAGATGAAGAATCACATGGGGCCAAAGATAACATCATGTCTTCCAGAGACACTTGAGCACAGCTGTCTGTCTCAGGGCCAGTGAAACAGCCACCAAATGTATCTTTGCAACGTCTCCTCATCTTCTTTCCATCTCCCTGCCCTCAGGCACCCTCTACTTTATGATTGTTCTTTCCCTAGCCTTTGACAAGCATGTCATGCTTATGCACATGGGCAGAAAATCAGGTCTTTCCACACTGTGGATGCATTTAGACTTTACTTCCAGTCATCACGAGGACATCCAGAGATCCATCTCAGCAGCACTGTCTATGCAATGCTGAGGCATCTTTCACACAGATCAGCTTCTCTGTCTCAGGCTACCACAGAAGGACTTCCTGGGCTCTAGTTGTAAAGTAGCTCTTCTCTGGCTCCGAGGGAAGGCTCTCTTGGATTAATTAGTCTCTGGCTATGAAAACTTCTCACAGACCAGCTTATTGAACACCTGTCTCTGTGCAAGGCACCATATGGTCCTGATGGAGAGCAGACCCTCTTACCTCTAGTATCTTCACTCCTCTTCTGAACTCTCTCTCATCCTCAAACTGCCTCTGGCTCTGCTGGCTCTCTCCCCTTCCAGCCCCAGTAAGGGTGGAGTTAGACAATCTGTTCAGCCCTTCTACCCACACTGAAAACACTTTTTTGTGTGCATAAAATACAAAGTCTGGAAACAGGAAGGCTTCTCCTTTGGGTGAGAGATAACAAAATAAGAGAATAGTATCAGCAATTACCTACCTTGGATGAACTTAGTATTTAAAAGAGGGATCTCTTTCAACACAATATAATCTGTAGCTTTAATTGTGGTCATGCTATATGTACATTCTTAAAAATTTCTGGGATGTGAGACCAATATTATTTCTGTCCTAGGGCCATAGTTTGCACAGTTCTCTGGTGAATATTTTAATTGACTTGAATTCTTTTGCAGCTTAAACAATTATCCATATATGTAAAGCTAAAAGTGGAATGTATGTTTTTTACAAATATTATCAGCATATCAAAAAGAATTTCAATTCAGGTATTTGTTCTGTTCTTTACCATATGCTTTAAGATCTTTAAGCATCTAATTATCTCTTGCTAAAAAAAACATGTAATTCTGTTACATTCCACTTCCTGTTTAATTTCATGAAGCTGCATTCTATGACTACCATTCCACAATGTTCCTTGGTTTTTTGAGTGGTAGAAATGTTGGCATCAATACTGTCAATTTGTGATTATATAACAACATAGTCCTGCCAATGTCTCTGGACAAAATGACTGAAGAAAATAGATATTAATAGGAATGGGAAACAATACCAGATGCTGTTATCAAACAGGCAAAGCCAGCTCCCTCCATCTCTTAACCTCTTTTTCATTTGTTAAGGTTTTCCAAGATACACGGTGTTCCTAAGTTACTGTGTATTAGACTTGCAAAGTGAGTCTTTGACCTTTCTCAGCTCTTTACTCGTGACCTTCTTTCTATCTTGCCTGCACCAGTGAACAGATCATACACATGTTCATAATCAGTAAGTCTTATCATTCCATCCCTCCCATATAGAACCTGCATTTAAAAAATATTTTTTAAATTTATTTTGTAAGCAGATTGAGAGAGACAGGGAGAAACAGAGAGAGTAGGCACCTCTTGCCACTGCAAACAAACTCCAGATACATGTACTACTTTGTGCATCTGGCTTTACATGGGTACTAGGGAATTGAACTCAGGCTGCCAGGCTTTTAAAATACTTCACAATGCTTTAATCAGCTGAGACATCAAAGCTGAACACCAGCCTAGAAAACATTTTTTCTGAGTTATAAATTTTTTTTTTTTTTTGGTTTATAAAAATAAATTTTCAGTCTTGGTCCAGGCTGACCTTAAAACTAACTCAGCTTATTCAGGTCACTTTAGGGGGACACTTTTTACCACAATGAGTTTTTTTTTTTTAACCATAGTCAAAAAATGCAGCATTATACAACCTCAGTCTTGTTCCAGGACATAAATTTTATTCTATGAAGAAAACCAGTACAGAACAGTAGAGTAGTTGTCCTACATTCCCTCCTCATCTCAGAAACCACCAGTCCACACTGTTTCCATGGGTTTACTTACTTTATGCAAGTGGAAAACCTTGTAACCTTCAGTACCTGGCTTCTTTTCATTGTAAGACATCAAATTCATTCATGTGGTAGCAAGAACCAATAATTCATTTCTGTTTTTTTAAAAAGATTAAATTTATTTATTTTTTATTTATTTATTTATTTACTTATTTATAATTTATCAGGTAAAATATAAAAATAAATTTTCAGTCTTACCACATCAATTATATATTAAAACTAACTCAGCTTATTCAGGTCACTTTTGGGGGACACTTTTTACCACAATGAGTTTTTTTTTTTTTTAACATAGTCAAAAAATGCAGCATTATAAAACCTCAGTCTTGTTCCAGGACATAAATTTTATTCTATGAAGCAAACCATGTTTAACAGAAACAGTAGATTTTCAAGTTGTGCCTAGACATTCCCTTTTCATCTCAATGAAACCACCAGTCCACACTGTTTCCATGGGTTTACTTACTTTATGCAAGTGGAATCACACCCTAGGTAACCTTTGGTACCTGGCTTCTTTTGATTAAGCCTAATGCTCTCAAGATTCATTCATGTGGTAGCATGAACCAATAATTCATTTCTGTTTTTTTAAAAAAGGATTCATTTTATTTTATTTATTTATTTATTATTTATTTATTTACAAGCAGAGAGACAGAGAAAGAATACAGGTGCCTTTGGGAGGTGCCAGCCTTGCTGGCCACTGCAAATGAACCCAGGTGCATGTACAGACCATTCAGTGTCCATGCATCTGGCAAATGTTTATTTATTGGGTATCAAAAGCACATGAAATGGAACCCCTGAACATTAGACTTTGCAGTTAAGTGACTTAACCACTGAGCCATCTCTCCAGCCCGATTCATTTCTTTTTATGGCCAAATAATATCCTATTTTACATATACTCTACAGTTTGTTTAAGCACTTATCTTTTGATAAACACTTGGACTATTTATACCCGTGGTAATGAATAATGTTTCTGTGAACATGTGCCCTTTGGGGTATATGTCTAGGATTGGAACTGCTGGGCCAAATTGCAGTCCTATGTTTAACTTTGAGAAACCACCAGACAATTTTCAATTTCCACAGTGCCTAGACCATGTCACTTTTTCATCAACAATGTATAAAGGTCCAGTTCTTCTAGATCTTTACCAACATATGTTATTTTCCTGTTATTCAGATTTAAGTAGTTAGTTAAAGAATCTAATCCTTGGCATAAATATTTACCTAACATGGCGATCTTCTAAGGAGTCAAGAAATTTAGGAACTATGCCATGTGTAAATATGTGTATGTGTGGTGTGTATGTGCATGTACTATATACATGTTTATGAGCAGAAGTGTGTGTGCCCTGGGTATATGAATGCGGCGTATGCAAGGGTGTGTGCAGGTGCTTGTGCCCTGTGTACATGTATGCAGAAGCCAGAGGAGGATACCAGTTGACCTCTTCCACCATTTTCTACCTTATTTATTGAGGCAGTGTGGTGGTATGAATGTAAAATTCCCCCCATAGCCTCATGTGCTTGTGATTAAGCCCTGTACTCAATCCCTAGCTGGTAGAGCCTTTGGGAGGCGGAGCCTTGCTGGATGAGGTGTGTCGCTAGAATGGACCTAGATTTTATTAGTACAGACCCATTCAGTGTCCACTAGCTCACTCACTCTTATTGCTACCTCCAGGTGATGTGACAAGAAGTGATGTCCAGTACCATGGTCTCCCTGCTATGATAAAACTTCCCCTTGAAACTGAAAGTTGAAACAAACCTTTTCCTGCTTCTGTTTGCATGTTTTATCCCAACAACCAGAAGGTAATCAAAACAGAGAGTCTTCCACTAAACCTGGAACTCGTGCTGCTTTTCAGTTAGATTGGTTGAACTGTGAGTCCCACCAACCCTCCTGTCCCTGTCTTCCTCAGCACTGAGGTCACAGATGTGGATAGCCACACCTGGCTGAAGATCTAGCAGGTCCTTGTGCTCAGCAAGTGCGCTTTCCTACTGAGCCATCTCTTTAGCCCTACAGATTAAATATTGTAATCAACTAATGTGATTTTCCTGAACTTCGTCTCATTTCAATTGTGATATGGCTAAAAGAAACACAATGAAGACTTCCCACAGTACCTGTTTTGAAATATCTTGGGGCTTTTGTTAAATAATACAAGTTGTCTGATCTTATATGAGACTTCAGAATCTCATGGCATTCAAAATGGGGAACACCTCCAAGTGTCAGGAAACATTTAAGAAGAGTGAGTGGAAAGAATGTAAAAGCCACAGGATGGGAAGGTGTATTCTGAGGCATTGCCCCCCCCCCCAAACACACACATACACAAACACACACACACACAGAAAGAGAGAGAGAGAAAGAGAGAGAGAGAGAGAGAGAGAGAGGGGGATTGACTTTTGTTTTCATGACCCCACAGTGAGTGAGAGGAAGGGAACATGAAAGTACAACCCAATGAGGATATGCCCAATATGCAGTCTGCTCATACCATATGTTCTCAATAAAATAAAAACAATAATAATAAGAAGAAGTAGGGAACAGCTGCCGGGCGTAGTAGCATACACCTTTAATCCAAGCACTTGGGAGGCAGAGGTAGGAGGAACATCATAGTTCAAGGCCACCCTGAGACTACATAATGAATTTCAGGTCAGCCTGGGTTAGAGTGAAACCCTATCTTGAACCGCTTCCCAAAACAGTAGGAACAAACATATCTAGCAATCTTCATTTTGCATATACCCTCTGGGTGACTTTTGTGAACTGAAGTTTAGAACCACTGGTATAATTAAACCTCTCAAACCTCAATATCAAATGAGGTATTAAATTTCACCATCATCATCAAAATATTTGTGATTAAAGACCTTGTAGGGGCAAACGCTTGGCTCTGTAGAAGGAGAAATGGTTGGCCATTTTGAATCTTACAAGTTCATATAATTTAGGATCATAATTTCAGTTTCTGATGTTTATTTAACAGACTTTTGGGGGCCAATATCTGCTTTTCAGACGAATGTTCTAAGAGCTTGGAAAAGCATGAGTTTTATATTTTAGACATTGTTAGAATAGACCCAACTAAGGAACCTAGTTAATATATCCATCTCCAGAGGGTTTTTTTTCCCCACAGATAAAAAATAGTTAAAAATGTGCTTATGCTTTGAAGCTACTAAGTGTGGGACTTTGTGTTGGTTTCTTTAGGCTGATGCCAGTTTTCAATTTCATAGGGAGGAGCTTCAGAAGTTTAAGTCCATGGTCACTTGGCCATGTGTTTGGGCTTGTGGAAGCCCAGTACATCATGGTAGG
Source organism: Orientallactaga sibirica (assembly GCA_036365145.1). Taxonomy (NCBI): domain Eukaryota; kingdom Metazoa; phylum Chordata; class Mammalia; order Rodentia; family Dipodidae; genus Orientallactaga; species Orientallactaga sibirica. Next base: position 9,623,875 of record JAEOAD010000240.1, read on the forward strand.
AGCACCATGCCTCATGGTAGGAGCACCACACATCATGGTAGGAGTACCACACTTCATGGTGGGAGCATCACGTCATAGTCGGAGCTCCTCACATGGTAGAAGCATCACACATCATGGTAGGAGCGTCATACATTGTGATAGGACTGTACATAGTGGTAGAGCACCCCACATCATGGTAGGAGCACAGTCCATCTTGGTAGGACCATACATCATGGGAGCACAGTACATCAGTGTGGGAGCATAATGGCAGAAGAGATTGTTCACCTAAAGAAGCCAAGAAAGAGAGAGGAAGAAAACAGAACCCCTATGCCCACATCAAGGTTATCCCAAGTGACCCAACTTCCTCCCATTAAGCTTCACCTCCTAAAGGTTCCATCGTATCTCAATGTCACTACAGGCTGGTGACCCAGCCGTTGATATTTGGAACTTTGGGGGACATTCTGGATCTAAACTATAGAGATAATGTTAGATTATGTTTCTATCGTTTTAAGGAAATCATAATTTTATTAAAATCTAATAGAAACCCTATTTTTTGCTTTCTACCTTCCTTCATAACTCATAAGTTACTCCCTAGGTTGAAAATATTAAGATGTAAAAGCCTTTTTCTCTTTACCTAAGTCAGTAATTGACTTTTTCAAGTTAAATTTCCCTCATTAATTTCATGACACAGTAGAATACTCGATGTACCCTCCCCCAAACAGCAGACTTAGTAATTTCCGTCACTCAGAATGAAAGGAAGCACAAAAGGTCTGTCTGATGAAGCATCAAGGGTGACATGAATCCGCAGCATTTTCTGTGGTAAAGCACAAGAGCTGTAACCATATTAGGCAGCAGATGAAATGCAGGACGACACATCGACAAAAAGGAAGGTAGAATATGACACGATAACACCCAATGGAGACTGATTTGAAAGTAACAGGGTGCTTTTGTGAAATGGAGAGATTTGCACTGTTGGGTGATCTCTGAGCCTTCTCCATTTGCAGCCACCCGCTATGTGCCTGCAGAAGACTCTCAAGAAAAGACAAGGTTCTGCTCACTGTGCATGCTTGTGGAATGTGGGATGTAGTCTCTGTTTTAAAAGGGTTTCTAAGAACATAATTAAAAAGTGGTCCATGAACATAAAGAAAGGGATCATGTTAAACTATCAGAATAGTATCCTGATAATAAAAACCCTAAGGCATTGTTCTCTCTTGCTGTACTATGTAGGTGCTTTCCAGTCAGCACCTCTGCCTCTTTTCCAGCAGTGATTACTGTGCATATGAAGATTCATTTCTGAGGTGTAGCTCAAAGACAACGCATGTGCATACCATATAAGAGGCCCTGAGGTCAGCCCTCAAAGAGGAAGAAAAAGATTCAAGCACACTTCCTGCTGCTCACCCTTGAACAAAATCTTCCTTGTGCCAGTAAAAACACATTTGTTTCTCCAGTTTTGTGTGAAGGCAGACACCATTCTTATGCAGCTCTGTCTCTCTTTAGTGACCCAAGGCATGTGTTTGCAAAGTGCCCACTGAGGTTAGCTATGTGGGCTGTGGTCAGAAGTGCAGTGACCGGGCTGAAGAGATGGCTTAGCGGTTAAGGCGCCTGCCTGCTAAGCCTAAGAACTGGGTTCCAATCTCCAGGTCCCACGTTTAGCCAGATGCAAAGTGATGCAAGAGTGCAATGCTGCACTTGCCCACAAGGGGGCGCAGGCATCTGGATTTCGTTCACAGCAGCAGAGAGACTGCTGGCATGCCCATTCTCTATCTGTCTCCCTCTCCTCTCTCTGTTTCTCTCTCTCTCTGTCTCTCTCCAAAAAAAATAAATAAATAAAAAAATTTAAAAAAGAAGTGCAGTGACCCTTGGAATACAAATAAGAAATCAAGGAAGTATCACCTCTATGTGTGGGGATAGTAAGAGAGTCTTTCTCTGGCTTGATAAGCAAAAGTCATAAGTAGTGCTTTTCCAAAAACAGAGATGTGAATGCAAGCATTATTATCTGAGCAACACATACAGCACATCCTTAGACAAGATGCGTATGACAGCCAATTAAAATCAGACTTGGTAGGATTTAAATTTATTTATGCAGGATATGATAGTTCTTTAAATTCGGAGTATTTTACACAACCCCCCTTTTAGACATTACACTTGCAAGAGCAGTTTTATCAAGACCCACTTTTCTGTAATATGAGGGAAAGAAAAATATGTCTATTCAGAGCCTTGAATATTCTTAACAGCTTTCTTTGTGTTAACTAAATCTAAATGTCTTTCAGCAACAAGTTGGCAAATCCATGCAGTAGAATACTGCTCTGCACTGAACAGGAAAAAGCCATTGCAAATGCAGCCACATGAGCGAATCTCAAATAACAAGCATAGCATTCGTTATATAATTCTATAATTCTAAAAGACGCAAGCTAAAGTCGAGTCAAAGAAGGAATGCCACTGGCTGTCTAGTGAGGACAAAGGTTTAGAAGGAGAGGAAATAAGTGGGAAGGAATCATAAAGAACAGCTAGCAGGTGATGGATGCTTGCTGTCCTGACTCTGGTGGCTGCAAGAGTGGATACAAATGGCAAAACTTACAAACATATGCCCATGAGAGTGTGCTGGGTGCTGTATATCAGCCAGATGTCAGTAGAACTGTTCAAGAAACAGTGACACAATGAAATGACACATATCACACACACACATATACACACACAAAAAAAACACACAAATTACTCGTATTTATATCTTCTCCTCCCTTAGTCTTCCATTCCTTAAGGTATTAGGATGGAAAAAAAAAAAAAAACACAATGTTATTCATAAACATGTACCATTACATGTGTCTGGAAAAAAATAAAAAAAAATAAAATGCAAATACTAACTAGCAACCCATGAAAAGAAGTTGTTATGTAAAATTAGGTACATATTATAAGACCAAGTCGTATTTAAATTAGTCTGTGTTCAACTTTAGAAAAAACTAGATGCATAGAAATCAAACAAAGGGTAACTATTTTCTAGTGAGTTAGAAGTGATTTTTATTTTCTCACTTATAAATTTGGTGTGCGATCTGAATTTCTTACAAGGAGAACTGGTGACTTTTTGAATCATTACAGCACAGCCTGCTTTTTCTAGTTTCTGATAGTGACCTGTTATTTGGGTAGAAGGTGTGGGCTCTGGCCAAGCTTGAGGCAGTCCAGCTGCCTTCCCAAGCATACCTTTCATCTGGCCTGACATTCCCCCCACTGTTGTTCTCCTACCTGTAGCTAGAAGACGAAATTACAACATTGCGACAAGTTTTGTCAGCAAAAGAAAGGCACCTGGTGGAGATCAAGCAGAAGCTCGGCATGAACCTGATGAACGAACTGAAGCAGAACTTCAGCAAGAGCTGGCACGACATGCAGACCACCACCGCGTGAGTACCGGGTCGTGGAGCACGCAGTCTGCTAGCTGACCACTTGTCTATGGTTTTCTTTGTTTTCCTAGAAGGCTGATTTGGTGCTTGTGAATAGAAAGAAAACATTCTCTAGAAGTAACGAGATTGGGAGGTTCCAAACCACACATCTGCATGCGCCAGTGTGAAATATGTGCTTCAGCACCTTGTGAACAAACTCCTGGAGAGAACAGGTCATCTGTCAGCAGTCTCCGCTTGTCCTTGTGCCCCAGTAACCAATCCCAGTGCCCAACTGTGCAAGGCAGAACCACCTCCAGTCTCCTAGGTCTGGTTGTCGGGTCACTCAATTCACATCTCTGGACTTCATGATCTGAACTTCCCTCTGGCTTCTTCCCTCTGGCCTTTTCATCTGGCCTCTCTAATCACTGCACGGATCAGACATCCAAATGTGGCAGGGCAATTTTGTTTTGTAGCAGAGGGGGAGAAGGAGGGAGCAGGGAATATTGGGGCTGTGCCCAGCCTGCCTCAGTGTGCTGGGGACAGGAAGAGAAGTGATGGGGATACATCTTGGAATGTACAATTACAGAGGGCAAGTTCAAGTTCCAGGAAGTCTTCTGGTCTATTGGCACAGGAAGAAAGAACAGATAGTTTGTGTGAGGTGAGTCAGGCAGGCTACTTAATGTAAAGCTTCTCATTGGATGAATAGAGCAGATTCATTTCCTGAGGCTATGGAGTTTACAGTGTATTAGAAATACCCGCTTTTTGTTATTGTTGTTGTTGTTTACAAGGTATTATGGGAATGTAAAGCATAAGATGGAGCTTTGTCTGGGCCCAAGGCTAGATTTCCACCGGTGGGGTATGTTTAAGCCGAGCTCTGAAGAAGGAGCATAGCGTAATCAGGCCAAGGAGGCAGGTGAAGCCTCCTGTGTTGGTTGTGGCCCCAGAAGAACAGAAGAGTCCTGCTGTTAAGCTTTCAGTTAATTTGTCTGCTGAGCTAGGGACAAGGGGCAGGACATCACTTAATCATTACTCTTTATCTTCAGGGACTGCAAAGCTATTTATTTATTTATTTATTTATTTATTTATTTATTTATTTATTTATTTTGGTTTTTCAAAGTAGGGTCTCACTCTAACCCAGACTGACCTGGAATGCACTATGTAGTCTCAGGGTGGCCTCGAATTCATGGCGATCCTCCTATCTCTGCCTCCCGAGTGCCGGGTTAAAGGTGTGTGCCACCATGCCCAGCTTTGCAAAGCTGTTAAAGGACCCTAACCGGTCATTTATCCAACAATCACTAGTAGATGTTGAGTCTACCAATAGACATTATTCCCTGGGGGTTAATCTAGCGCCTTAGGGTAATCAGATTCAACAAAGATGGATGGTGCCTTCTCTCATTGAATGTTAAAAGGAGAAAGATCTAGAAGCAACTAATTAATAAATAAATGAGGTCATACCAGGACATGCTGTGATCATCCCCCATAAGGTGATACCCTAGAGAGTGACTTGGATGAGAGGGCTGGAGCTACTGTGATCAGGTGTCAGGCAGAGATTGTTTCCAGCTGAGACTTGAAATCTAGAAGGGTCTTGTCATGACCTAGGGAATTGTTTGGGGCTGAGAAAAAGTTGCTTTGAATCCTCTGAGGTATGAACTCAATTTGCAGGTTTTGGGAGCCAAAAATCATTGAAGAATTGCAGAATGAGGGAGCTGAGTGGATGGCACCACCTTGGAGGCCTCCTAGGCAGGAGAGGGTTATAGTCTAAGGGCCTTGGATGTGGTTGCAGAGTTTGAAGTAGGAAGCTACATGAGCCAACTCACCTTTATCAATTGTGCTGGTAAATTTGGGGCATAGATCATAGAGGGGGATGAGTAAGAACACAGAGATCATCTATGAGGCTATGATAGTACTTCCAGCAGGCAATGATGTGAGGGAGACATGAGCACAGAGGGGACACGACCCCGAGGTCAGTCTGACAGGAAGTCCCAATGTCATGCACATAGATGAAAGAAGCAGAGAAATTAAATGTGAATCAGAGCTTTGCGTGGGCTACTCATCAACAACACTGTTCCCTGCAGGGGGCACATGAGCGGAAGACTCGACTGCTTGCTTTGAAATCCAAGTCTCTTTCCTGGAAGTGAGACCCCATCAGTACCTATGTGATGGGAAGTGAGGATTCAATGAGTCAGATAGTCTAGAGGGAGAGGAGAAGTGTCGACACTTTTTTAGCCCATAGTGATCGTTTACTAGTGTCAGGAAAATTGAGACACAGAGAGGGGAGACCCAGGGACCTGTGTTAGTTATGTGAAGTCTGAACTGCCCCATAAACAAATTTACACGCTAAAGAGGGACTATGAAAGGAAAGTTAAGAGCAGAGATGGGCATGTGGGACTTACCTACCCGTGGAGATCACTGAGAGCTGTAGGAGTAGAGGAGAGCCCCTGGGAGATCACGTGATAAATCCAAGGGGTGGGGGAGGGGGTCACTAACTTCCTCTTGTTGTAAGTCTATCAACCATAAACTTCCAAGAGAAAGTCTTCCTCCAGACTTTCCTTTGGCTGCTGAGGGAAAGAAGAGGGTCTTAATCATATGATGGGAGGACTGATAACAAAACCTATTTCCTCTTTAATTAATTAAATCCTGCTTTGTTAGTATTCATGGCTTCCATTCCAGCAGGAGATCTAATAGCTTTTGTGATAAAAATGTGCACATGAGGGAATGATGATCTGGGTTGAGTAAGGTGGGCAGAATTAGATTTCAAAGCACTAACAAGAATTTCTTCTGTCAGAGGATGTGTGTAATTCCCAGAGGCAATACTTTGCATACTGATTAGGCAATCATGACCTATTTAGTTTGATTTATAAGGAAAAGAAAAATCTATGGTTTGTTAATGAAAGATCTTGGCATATTTTCCTCTGCAGGGTTCACATTGCAATAAGACCCAATGAGTAGGAATAATTACATAGCCAACGCAAATTGTCTCCTTTATAGAGAGTCCAGCAGCACAGCATCAGCTCAAGGGGTCATTAGTGTGTGGGATGTGCTATTGCTCATGTTCTGTTCAGTGTGTGTGTGTGTGTGTGTGTGTGTGTGTGTGTGTGTGTGTGTGTGCATGTGTCCTTCCATGTGAGCATGGGCAAGTGTGTGCCACAGGGTGCATATGCAGTGAGAGGACAACTTCACGTCAGCCCTCACCTTCCACTTTGTTTGAGGCAGGGTCTTTTGATCTTCTTGTTTGCTGCTGCATTCTCCAGGCCAGCTGGCTTGTAAGCTTTCGGGAAATTCTCCTGCCTCCACCTCCCTTCCCACTGTAGGTTCACCCAGATTGTAAATGCCCATCACAGGACCGCTAGATTTTCCGTGGGTTCTGGGAATCTAAACTTGCACTCACATAGCAAGTGCTTGGTCCACTGTGCCACCTTCACAGCCCCTGCTTGTCAATTTTGTTCATACCTAGACTTGAGAGGTTCTAAGAATACACAGAAGTGCCTCCATTTCTTTGTTGTTGTTTCTGTTTATTCCTCTTGTTATTGTCCTAGGCTTATAGGAGGCAGAATGTAGGAGGGTGGTTTATGCTGGAGAAGGGGAGATAGTGAATTTTAAAAGTAGGAATCAGGAAATACTACCTTTCCAATTGACATGCTTCATTTATTCAGTGTTTTGCTTTATGAATCCATGAAGTTCATCCACTCATAAATCTCTTTGGGTTGTGCCACAGACCAAATGGTAAAGAGGGCAGGAGATTTTAGAAAGGAATTTAAACTTCTACATCTTTTTGAAAAGCTTAACTAAGCCCTAGATGAAGAAGAGTGAGGGCCTCACATGCACACGTTAGAGGCGAATGGTGCTTGAAAACTGAAGCTTAACTTAAGGTTTATTTATGCTGTGATGTTGGGCTTCAAAGACTTCAAGGCTGTTTCACTCAAAAGAGCCTGGTGTGGCAGTGTTGAGCTCAGAAGTGTCAGGGAAGATGGAACAATGTTGAAAGACTACTTCCTGAGCACTTGAATTTCATTCCCTTTAGTCTTTCATTGTTTTACACAAAGAAAGTAGTAGATTCTTTTTTTTTTTTTTCAGATGAAAGGGGCTAATTTACAGTTTGATAAAATATTTATGAAGGCTTTGGAATAAAATAATCCTAATGTGTGTAGGTGTGTGAATTCTTGGTAAAATGCTGACTATGTTCTCATTAAGGGTGTCCTCTCTTTTAAATCTAACAACAGGGAATATATACTCATATTGTGATATAGCTTCTTGTAAAAAAAAACAAAACACTTGAAATTTTGGCCTTTTCATCTAGTTGTATGTAAAATAAAAACGCCTTAAGTTCAAACTGTCTGCGCTCGGCCCTTTTGATTATTAGCACTGACTCCAATTTGTGAGTCAGGTGGCCTGTGTGAGCCGTCCAAAACATCTCTGAGCAAGGTCAGTAGGATTCTTTTTACTTGTCCTAAAGAAGAAGAGTCCCTAAAGGAACCTACTGAAGATTCCCTCTGTGTAACCCCGCAGCTGACCTGCTCTGGCCATGAAATGCTAAAATATTCCATCCAAACTGAACTCGTGAGAAGTAAAACCTACTTTCCTGTTGACTTTCACTGAAAAAGAGAAAATTTAATTGTATTCAAAACAAAAATCATCTGCCAGCGAGTAGTCTTGGGTGCATTTATACATAAAGAAGTATTCAACACATGGTAGCTGCTGCTGCTGCTTTGCTAGTTAACAGGATGCAAAGCATGGCTGAGATGGGAGCCTTGTTGGGAGCTGGCTCAACAGCAATGGCTTTTCAAAAAATATTTTATTTATTATTTATTTATTTATGAAAGAGAGGCAGAGAGAGAGAGGGAGAGAGAAAAAGAGTGTGGCAGGGTCTCCAGCCACTGCAAACTAACTCCAGATGCATGTACCACCTTGTACATCTGGCTAATGTGGATCCTGGGGAATCGAACCTGGGTCCTTCGGTCTCACAGACAAGTGCCTTAACCGATAAGCCATCTCTCCAGCCCTACAATGGCTTTAGAGTAGCCACAGGAAAATTTCTTTCCCTAGTTTTAAGGCCTCAGGTATTCTCCAGAAACTTCCCGCAAAAACTCCTGAGTGCGCCTGCAGCTCCAGTCATCAGGGCACTGGACACTCGTTCCCTGCTTTGCTCCTCATGGGCTCTTGTTCTAAATCGTTCAGGCACTGGAGACGCAGTGATGATGAGCGAACTGCACCTCATCCCTCCGGAGGTGCAGGCAGGTCACAGAGACACACTCAAATCATAGTTGCAGCACAGTGCAAAAGCTTTGAATGGCTGAGCAAAGGAGGTGATGAGACCAGAGGCAAAGCCAACGTGGTGAAGCATGTATTCTCGAGTTTTCTGCCACAGAGCGCACAAGGGACCTGAGCAGGTCTTCTATTGCTGCCACCTCATAAAGAAGTCCTACTGTTACCTTACTCTGCTGCATCAGTAATGGAAGCAGACAATGGTATAAACAAACTATCTTTAGTTTAAAATAAGAAGATGCCTCCAAAACATTAAAGGCTTTTGCCAAAGCCCTTGGTTTCCCTTGAGAAACAGACAGTAAGACCCTATTGCTGAAGACATCTCTTGCCTGAGAGGCAAGGTCACTGAGAAAGCAAGCTGGTGTGGAGCAGAAAACCTTCTCCCTGTAGACCAGCCAACTGAAAACTGGAATAAGCTGCACCGCACACAGCGTATGGGAGACAGAAGTCATCAACAGTGAAAACAGTGGACGCTGAATATTCAAGCTTGACCAGACAGGCCCAATGATGGAAGGGGTGCAATAGTGGCATGTCTACTCTTGGGGTAACCAACTGCTCCATAATTGGACTGACGGCCTTCTCTACGGGAGAGAATACATACCTGGTACTGAAAAACCTAAGTAAAAGTCTATGGTAGGTGAGGTCATGAGCCTTAGGGGTATAAGCCTGCTCTTGTCTGACTAAATGTATATATTATTCCCACCAAGCTGCCCTGAAAGCACTACACTTAATGTTCATGTTCACATATTAACGCTACTCTCACTTCTGGTCAGAGAAGCTTCTCTTTTCAGATGGCGATGACCACTGGGATGACCCAAAAGGCAACATAGTGCTGAGAAGAAGGGATGGAGGAGTGCCCAGCACTGAAACACCTCTGTCACACCCTCCAAGGCTCAGGGACCATTACGGAAGAGGGGGCGGATAGAATGGAAGAGCCAAAGGAAGGGTACAATGCAACTGCCCAGACATAAATTGGCCTCGATATCCATGACCTTGCAGTGCCTAGCAATACTCTAAAGACCGCAAGACCCTCAAAATAGAAGAAAAAGATGATGTCATCAAATTAAAAGAGAGACTAATGGAGAGAAGGAGGGGATATGGTGGAGACTGGAGTTCTAAAGTGGAATGGGGGGAGGGAGGGAAATATCAGGTGGGTTTTTTTTTTATATGTAAGTATAAAAGTCAATAAAAAACAATAACTAAAAATAAAAATAAATAAATAAATAAAATAAGAAGATGCTAGGAAAAGGACAGTACACATCCAAGTGTAGACATGGGCTTTTCAAGAGTGTTACACTGAAGTCTCTTAACAATATACAGATTCTGTGGCTTCTGAAGTTACATTGTTTAAAAGGCTCCTTCCTAAGCAACATGTTTTGCTTTTCCTTTATAGTCATTGAGATCATAAGGTGGTTCCATAGGTCACAAGGACTTGCTGTTCTATTCCTTACTATTCTGAGTCATAAGAAAATCAAGACATGTTTTGACTGTAAGCAAAACTTATAGTCTTGTTTATTTATAGACCCTTGTTTAAAAGGAATAGTGCCTCTACATACGCAAGCTCAACAGCAGCTTGTTACCTGGGCCAGAAGTCTTGATTTTCAGCTGGCAAGAGATCTCCACCAGACTGTGGAGCTGAGATGCTACTTTCTTAACTGAATCGTTCTGTCTTGCTGTCCTGCCTCATTTCTGTCCACGCTTCCCTTTTACTTCTAGATACAAGAAAACACAGGAAACCCTGAGCCAAGCTGGACAGAAGGCCACAGCAGCTTTCAGTAATGTGGGGACGGCCATCAGCAAGAAGTTTGGAGACATGAGGTGAGTGGGGAAGAAGCACAGGATCCTGCTGGAGAGCACTGTCTGCTCCCTTTTCACTGGGTGACATGGTGCTGACTGGGGACAGAGGCACATTTTCATATCAGGATGTTTTCTGTTTGAAGGTAAGCTTAGGAGGCCTGTCCCCAAAGATACCCTTTCCCATAGCCAAAGCAAAAATTAGGAGGGAGAGAAAATGAATGGGCATGCCAGGGCCTCTTGCCACTGCACATGAACTCCAGATGCATGTGCCACTTTCTGCATCTGGTCTGACGTGGGTACTGAGGAGTCAAACCCAGGCTGTCAAGGATTTTCAAACAAGAATCTTTGACCACTGAACCATCACTCCAGCCTGCACTCATTTATTACAAGTAAAATTTGAAGTCATTTTAGTAGCATTATTTATTTATGTAAACAAATTAAATAATCTCTTTATATAGGAAAGATAATTCTACCAGTTTCAGACAAGATAATATGTTTTCCACATTTATGAAGTTTGTTCTCTATATATGTATTTGACATCTTTCAGTTGACACTGGGACCTAATTCTGCCATCATAGTGTCTCCCTGTCTTTATGAGACCTTGTACACACCTGCAAAGGTTTTTTTTTTTTTAAAATATTATTTATTCTTATGTATATTATTCTGGTTTTACATTCATAGTGGTGACTCCATTATCCTCCTCCCTGTCCTCCCTCTTCCAAAGGGACCCTCATCAATGGGGAATGTGAGTCATGCATTGTGGGGGTAGTCAAGAGCTATGGGGGATAGGCCCAGTCTCTGTGCATAATACCCCAACTTGTGGCTCTAACATTCTTTCCACCCCCTCTTCCGCAAATTTCCCTGAGCCACATTGGGGTCATTTTAGCTCTACTTCAGTGATGAGGTTTTGGAAGCCTCTGTGTTTCTGGATATCTGGCTTAGTGGGAGTTGGATGTTCTCTGTGTTTATCTCCTTCAACCTTTTTCTGGTGTTGTGATCCCCAAGAGCGCTGAACTCTTGCCCTTCCTCCACATTACTCTGTGGTTTCAGCTGGATCCCTGGTGAGGTGTGATTGGCTGATCCTCCCTTCAGGTTCTTTGTCCATCTGGAAAAAATAAGCAAATTCTCCAACGGAGAGAGAAGTTAGTACTAGATATATGGGATGGCCATAGATAGCTTGGAGGGAATTTTATATGGGTAGGCCCTCTTCTAGCCCACATTTTATGATATCTTGGTTGGAGACTGTGTTCATTTTTTTGTACATGGTTTTGACTTATTTCCCAGTTCCAGCAATGAGTTCCATTCCACTCAGTGGAACACTTAGCCAAATTAAGAGCCGTTGGTTGCCCACCATGGCTGTGTGCCACTACTGCACTTGTTTGAGCATTACGTCAGGTTGTTTCCTGCTGGGTATCTTAGACTGGAAGTTGTTTGGACTGATGTCGGCCATTTTCCCCCAGTTGCTCGTGTAGCACCCTCTGGCACTAGACTAGCTAACTGTCTGGGGACTGACCCTCTTCCAGATTCTGGCCAGGTCTCTCCATGTTTGGTCTCACACATGTATGCTGTCTTCGACAGTAGGGTCTTACCATTAACCTTTGGTGGGTCTTCAAGAACTCTGACAGAAATCTATCTTTTTTTGGAAACCTTGTAGGTGTCTCGGATCTACAGCTCATTGTGAAAGTTAACCCCGTGCTGGTACTGGGAGTTATAAGTCAGCGCCTAGGGAAGGTGAGGGGAGAAAAAGATAGATAATATAAAAGAGAAAGTGAGTATAGAGAGGTGATGGATAGAAAGAGAGAGAGGGAGAGAGAAGAGAGAGTAAAGCAGGAGAAAATTAAAGTTGGTCTTTATGGTGTTCTCTCCAGTTTCCCGTGGTTCAGGTGTTCCCTCTGCGGACCTGCTGAAGGATCAATGTTTTAGCTTGTTGTTCAGAATATAGAGTTTTATGCTATCGTTTCCTTTTGGGTCCCTATTTGTATCCCCCCACCCTTATCCTCCCTCCTACCCACTCGCTCCCTCCCACCATCACCCTCCCTCCATCCCACCCTCCCTATTGTCTGGTCCTCAGAGTGCTTATTAGGCTTGACAACATCTTTTTTTTTTAAATATCACTTTTCTAATGAAATTATATTCTTTTCTTTTTTGATTGTTTTTTTAAAGTAGTATCTCTTTTTTTTATATTTTTATTTATTTATTTATTTATTTATTTATTTAAGAGAGAGAGAAAGATACAGAAATAGGCAGGTAGGGAGAGAAAGAGAGAGAGAGAGAGAGAGAGAGAGGGCGCGCCAGGGCCTCCAGCCACTGCAAACGAACTCCAGATGCATGCGCCCCCTTGTGCATCTGGCTTACGTGGGTCCTGGAGAATGGAGCCTCAAACTAGGGTCCTTAGGCTTCAAAGGCAAGTGTTTAACCGGTAAGTCATCTCTCCAACCCCAGCATCTCGTTTTTAAAGAGAGATCTTTACAGATTACACTCTCCAAGATTATACCTTAGCGGGTCTTGGGGTGGAGTGGGCTATGCCTTTGTAACAAGCTCCAGGCAACACAGCCTCCGGAAGTTAGGTTAGAGAGGAACCATGTAGCTCCTATCTCATGTGTGTCTGGGTGTTCTCATTTATCAAATGGGAATAAGAGGTTCATAAGGGTGGGGCAGGGTCTCAGTGGTAGAGGGTGTTCTTTGTGCCCTTGAGGCACCAAACCAAAGAGCTGGAAACAATAACACAAGTAGCAGTATCATTATGTTATAATTAAAGCATTATCAAAGTGGCCAAAAAGACCCTTGCATGTCTTACACACGCAAATGCTAGTTTTTATTTTATTGCATGACCTTCTCACCATGGTCCTTAGATGAAGGAATGTGGGAAACATCTGTGATGAGAAGCTTGCAGTATTTTACAAAGGCTCCTCTGTTTCCTTAGGTAGTGAAGAAAACATATGAGCATGTTACTGTGTTGGCATGGAGTGTCTCTCCATTATTGGGTACAGCACCCAGGTCGTGCTGACAGCCTTTCTTCTTTTTTTAATGTGACTTTGTTTTAGTGTAATGAATAACTTAATTCCCAGACCATTGTCTAATTATTGTTTCATATAAAAGATACAAAATTTTTATTATAAAGTGGCTAATGTTTACATGCTAGAGATGCAGTTCAGTGGTAAAACACTTACTTAAATGCTCAAGGCCCTGAGCTCAAGCCCAGTCCTGCAAATGAATAAAACGTAATGGAAAATATAGCTTATGTTTCTAAGAGACTCAAATATAGCCCTGAAGTATTTTATGCAGTAAGAAAAATTAAGAGCTATATTTTTATCTCAAACTATATCTTCTAACATTTGTATATAGACATGAATAACTCTCTGCAAAAGGCAACAAGTTTTACAAAGATTTTTAGTCCTAAATTATGTTAAAGCAACCAATATGTACATGCTATTTTAAAATTGTTCCAGATTAATACTCTTAAATGAGAAAAATTAGTAGGTTTTGACATTTTGCTCAAATTAATGTGTCAATTCATAAAATAATGGTGGGGAAATGTTAAAAGTTTTAGCACAGATATTTTACTTTAAACCTTTCACTGGTTTAAAGTCTTATTGCTGTATATTTTTATTAATTATACTATAAAATTATTTTATACAGGCTATGATCAAATTTCTGAACTTGTTCAAAGAGATTGTTGGGCAAATTTGGATACTGTAACAATTCCTTACATTTACTTTCTTTAAAATAATTCCCAAGGCTGGGCGTGGTGGCGCATGCCTTGAATCCCAGCACTCTGGACGCCAAAGCAGGAGGATCACAGTGAGTTCAAGGCCAGCCTGAAACTACATAGTGAATTCCAGGTCAGCCTGGGATAGAGTAAAACCTTACCTTGAAAAACCAAAAAATAAAAAATAATAATTTTCAATTAATACTCACTGCAATGTAGTCTTTTTAATAATAGACTGAAAAGCACTGGTGTTAAAACTTTATTCCCATTTTTTATAAAAATAAATTATACTTGCTGAGGTAAGATTTTTAGACTAACCTGCTACCTTTAAGTGACTGCATCTTGGGCTGGCCATGGACTCCTTCAGTTTTCTTCTCCATCTGTAAATAATATCGGTAGTATTTGCCTCAGTAAAACATTTCCTGTGAAGTTAAAATAAAGTCACATTTATGAAATGAACTCTAAGAAAATGTATGCCGTTGGGATGGTTTTCATAACAACATTGACATCTTGGAATTTCTCAGTGAATTTCTTCAAGCTGTTTCAGTGAGGGCCAAGTGTTTGGGGGGAAGCATACAATATTATTAAAAATCTCATCATATTATTGCTGTAGACAAAGTGACTAGAAGCAAAATCTGTGAAACATGGGTAGTGACATGTTAAAAATTCAGTATAGCCAGCTCTTGTTTCTGCATCTGTGGTCCAACCAAACATGGGTTGAAAGAAAATATTTGGGGAAAGCATTTATCTGTCCCAATCATGTACAGACTTTTTGTGTTGATAGTCCCTAAGCAAGATAGCAAATATCTAAAATATCTATATGACTTTAACTTTGTGTCAGGTATTATAAGTAATTTAGACATGTTTTAAAGTAGATAGATTATATGCAAATACCAAGCCATTTTATACAACTTGAACATCTTGGGGTTTTCATATTCACAGGGGTACTGGAACCCTTATCTCTAAAAATGCTCAGGGCTAGTTGCCTGATCTCTGCTTTTGAGCTCTTGAAAGGGGCAAGGCGAGGGGGAAGTGGTTTCTTTGCATTCCCTGTTCTGACTGCACGCTTCTCTCTCTCCCACGCTGCCTGGCTGCAGGTCCCACTCTATCGGGTAAGCACCTTGAGAGGGCTGCCGCTCCCTCCGCCCTCTCTGAGCCCTTTCTCACTAGGGCTGTTTCATTTGCACAGTGTCCTAACCGACAAGACTCATTTTCAGAGACTAACATATCCAACAAGATACCCGTGGACCTAATTCACATTAGAGTTTATATTAGCATACATGGGTCTGCCTTCTAGGATCATTTTCACCAATTTCACTTGCCAAGGAGTCTCTTGGGAGATGTTTTCAGCATCACTTCTTAGTGCATTGACATGGCCCTTAGAATTGAAAGAAGAAAACAAAGTGTGAATTGAAATAGGCCATAAGTATTTGACTGTACACCCTTTTCTTTCTACATTCCAGTATGATCCCAGTGGGTACTGTCTGGGAAGGGTGACCTGTTACCTTCTAGGGAGAAGAGAAAGCAGAGAGCTTGTTAAAAATGTAGTGGTGGAGCACGTCTTTAATCCCAGCACTCGGGAGGCAGAGGTAGGAGGATCACCATGAATTTGAGGCCACCCTGAGACTACATAGTGAATTCCAGGTCATTCTGGGTCAGAGTAAGACACTACCTCAAAAACAAAACAAAACAAAACAAAAAAATGTAGTGGGACAACAAACCTAAGCCCAGGAAAATAGATCCCAGTTTATTTCCACCCTATTCCCAACATGATTTCTGGGCAGAACTCAATAAAAAATAATGGGCATCAAAAGGAGGATGAGTCAGCTACTCCAGGATTAAGAGAATCAAGCTCTTAAAAGTCTCAGGAATGTTTGCATTCATATCAAGTATTCTTGACAATTAAGTCAGAATGGATATAGAAGTCTCCTCCTGCGTCATGTCAGTCCATGTGACTTGTGTTATTTAGCTTCCTGGAATGTCTTGTTAACCGTGTGCACTCATGGGGGCAGCTTCTGTTCAGTGGAACCTTTAGCTTCGGCCTGCCTGGCTGTCCTTGGGGTAATGCTCTTCATTCCTCCTCACGCTGAGAAGTATTAAAAGCAGTCAGGATAGGAAGCAGCAGGCTTTTATAGTGCATGTGAGATGGGAGTGATGACTTGGGTTGGAACTGGGCTGGTGGGCTGCCTGGGGTACCACCCATTCCAGATTTCCTGAGGGAGTCAACAAGACACAGTCTAGGATGAAGCTGTGCATCATCCCTTATTCCTTTTCAGCCTTGGAAGCTGACTGTGGTCCCCTAGGCCCAAGGAAAACAAGTAACTTCTTGGTTGGATGGGCAGGAAATACTTCAGATATTTAAAACTGCTGTTTTAGAACAGTGAAGCCAGAGTTTTCACAAACTTAAATTGTGTTGTCTTCTTTTCCCCCCCTTTAATCTGCTTTTGCCCTGAAGATACTCCATTCGCCATTCCATAAGTATGCCTGCCATGAGGTAATGTGTGTAAAATAGTTACATAATATTAATTCAGTATGTTCAATATATGTGTATATGAAGCATTACTTTATTTTTACTTGTCAGTTCCCCACCCCTGTTATGTGAAAGAAAACTGCTGACCTGCCTGGCTTTGCCTCCCGCTTCTTTGTGACTATCTGCAGGGGGAAATGTGGCCACAACTGTTTGACTTGGGCTTTTGACTGAACTCACTGCCTTAAACCTAGCCTTTCCTATGGGAACAGAGACAGGTTCCCTGCTCTGCACTTTGCTTTGCAATGATTAAGATCTACCTCATGTTGATGTTATGATGCCAAAGCAAAAATGACTCCTTTAAAACATTAACACAGGGGCTGGAGCATTCTGTACACACTTATAAGGAAATACATTTGTTATTTCAGCAGAACTAATTTTGAGCCAAAAACCAAAAAGAGAAGAATAGGAGACTAAGAAGGCCAAATTCCTACACCGGATATCATTGGGATTTTTAAGATGGCTAATAATGTGTCCTTAACAATAAAGATTCATGACAATACTGGCTAGGTGAAAAGTGAAAAACCATTCCCACATTCAAGGTTACATGGTTTAGTGATCCAGTAAGATAAATATCACTAAGAGTAATAGAGGAATGAATGTTTGAATGGGAATCAAAGAGGCAGGTGTAGCCTCACTGTGCCACAGATTCATGTTTCAGCCTTGGAAAGGTCACCTGACTTGTATCAATTGTAGTGTAATGTAAGAAGCTAGAAACAGATTGGCTGCGGTTTCCAAGGTGCTCCTGGGAGCCCTTGGGAGACCTGGGTTGCTGTCAGTGTGATGTGAAGGAGAGATTCAGCCTCTGGGCCTTCTGACACTTCTGTCAGAATTGTGCCTCATCTCTGCTCTATAATGTGCATTGTGGTTTGGATCTGTTTTAGAGGGACTCTTTCCTTTAACTAGTTTGACACAGCTGAAACCAAATTCTTTCTAGGGTCATTTGCAATGCTAAAAATTTGTAGTTGTGCATGGTACGATTAAATCTGATTAAATAATTTCTCCGTGTACTCCAGCATGCATTCTTAGTATAATTTAATTAGAGGAATGTTTATTATAGTATGTTTAATGAAGTCTCTTCTACACTGGGGTTATTTGGTTAATTAGTTGATTAGAAATTTTAAGCACAGTGTTTGGTTTTCTGTTGTTTGGTAGAAGTAAGATTGCTCAGTTCATCTTCACATGAATTGCTTCCCCTCGGATAAAAGCACCCAAACTGAGCAGTGGAATCAATGCTCTCAGCTCCTTTTTGGAAAAACACAAGATGGCTTCACTCTGTGAATCACAAATCTAGTGGCCTACAGGTCAAATGCAATCCTAGGAACTTCCTGAACTTAACTTACTTTGACAGGAAAATAAATTTTACTAAATCTGACATATACCCATGAACCATTAGATTTACCTGCCTGCCCACGTAGGTACTGATGGACGTCATGGGAGGAGACTCTGCCAAATGAAGCCTTCAGAAGAAATGGTGATATAATTTTGAGTCATTCAAATGTTAATTTCACTAATATGTCATCATTCAGGGAGACATTTTAAAGGATTACTCATAGGAACTTGACTAATGTTTGAGTCATGGATGCATTTATGCTATGTCTGGGTCCTCTCAACTCACCACTGCCAATCCTGCAACCTGAACACAGGTGTGTCTCTGGCCGTATGGACAGTCAGAGTCTCAGGGGACAATCCCTAACAAAGCTAAATTCACTCTAGAATATATGCTCTATGTTAGTTTCCTCTTGATGCTAGAGCAAAGGTTTATTCTACACTATACAGTGAAAGCTACATTTTATAGCCACTCTCTTATACAGACTCTCCCTAGGCCATTCTTCTCATTTTTTTCTATACTCAAGAGACAATAACAGTGGTTTATCAAAGACAATAAATGAATTATTTTACCTGAAAATGATGCTAATTGTGACTGAAATTTGACACAGAGACACATCTTTTTGCTTTTGTTTTTCAGTTTCTATTTTTTTAGTTGGATTTGGTGATATGCTTTCTTTAGTTTTGGCACTTTCACCTATGTATCCAATGTACATTGATTCCACTGATATCATTTTTAGTGGAATGATATGAAATTGTAATGTCATGTAGCCAAATTCAACGCAGGAAGCCAGGAGACATCAAACAAATGGGGTGTCTACATTTAAAGCAATACAATGGTATATAGCACAATGAGTGAGTCACATAAAATGCCAAAAAGCTTTGAAGGTTCTTTCTGGTGAGAGACTTAAGTATAGCTTTTGGGGGGAGGAAAAAACAATACATTTGCTAACACCCAGGCATTAGACAGATAATGGGTACATTCCAGCATAAAATCATCAAGGCACTAACTTTCAGAAGCACCATTTCATGGAATGTGTCAAAATTATTACTTTTTAAGGCATGGAAAAGTTTAGGAAACTCATGAACTCCTTTCCCCCAGTGAGTTATTTCTGTCTTGTCTCATATTTGCTGAGATAAATAACTTTAAATTTTCAAGTAGGAGCCCTCATACATGACATTTTTCAGAAAGATTTTACCCTGCTTAATAAAACCTGAGTTGGGATGAAGAATGCTGTAGTAGAAATAATTAACAAAATAAAATTAAAGCGTCCCTCCATTGGCTCATGAGAAGTGATTTATTGGCACGATGGAATCTTAGCTATATCAGTGCCACACACTGAGGTACTTACTGCACAGTTGAGAATCTGACCATGTTTCTTACAGATACCCTATGTCAGGTTATGGTTTCTCGCCCTAATCTAGCAGAAATAGACTAAATTTTCAAACATGGCTGGCGTAGGCGGCAGCTGACAGCCAGCGCTGGAGCAGAGATAATGCTTACAAATAAGAGCAGAAAACCAAACAGCCTGGTTGCTAAGACACTAGGTCTCTGGAGCTGACCTCTCTTTTTTTATTTTAGGAATTCTCCTACTTTCAAATCATTTGAGGAGAGGGTTGAGACAACTGTCACAAGCCTTAAGGTACAAATGAAGTGAATTTCGTGTGTTTTGATCATTTCATCAGGACAGCTTAGTCATTGCTGCCATTGGTCCCAATGGGAAGGCAGGGCAACCAGCCAAGAAGGTCAATGTGCAGAGAGACACAGCTTTTCTTCCTGGGTCCATCTATAAGGAAGATCAGTTTTGATCAGTGTTCCTGCCTCCTTAGAGTTGTTTCCAGAAACTCCGGAGGGATGAACTCTTCATGCAAGTGACTTGGGTTTTTGGTCAGTACTTAATTTTTTTAATGCTGACTTACATAAAAGTAGATATGGACGCTAAGGAGATGGCTCCATGAGTAAAATGTTGGTGGTGCATAAGCACCTCAGTTCAGATCCCCAGCACCCATGCTGTGTGACCATACGTGTGACTGCAATTGGATCGCAGTGCTGGGGAGGCAGACACACAGGGAGTCATGATCTCACTGGCAGGTTATTCTATCGGAATGGGTGAGTACTGGGTTAATGAGAGACCCTGTCTCAAAGAACGAGGTGAAGAGTGATTGAGGAAGACACCCGATGTTAACCTCTGGCACACACATGTGCACATGCACCTGCACATATGCATCCATACACATATTAACATATATACACGTTACCAAAAGTATGGAAATGATTTCAGAAAGAATAAAGGACATACATACATGAAATGAATCTAGAAGGTTACACGGTAGTTCCTAGTTTCTTTGATTTGGACGTGAACCATCAACAACATGCTGGATGCCATGCATCATAATGCCACCCCCACCTCTCAGCCAATGAGACTTACTAAATTCATGTACTGAACTCAGTACAGTA
This sequence comes from Orientallactaga sibirica, assembly GCA_036365145.1. NCBI lineage: Eukaryota > Metazoa > Chordata > Mammalia > Rodentia > Dipodidae > Orientallactaga > Orientallactaga sibirica. Next base: position 9,644,307 of record JAEOAD010000240.1, read on the forward strand.
TTGTTACCATGTAACAATAAAATTAAGCTAAATCACAAAATGCATTCTTTTTCTAGTCATGCATTTGATCTGTAAGTATAAACTGAAACTATGCCCATTCCATGGTAGGTCTTATTTTTTTTTTTTCTATTCAAGCAGAGATATTGTCTACATAGGAAACAAAAGGAACCAAAGTGAAATCTGTCTAGATTTAAAGGCATAAACAAAAACTAGGAATAATTATTTAGAATCAATTATTAAGATTGTTTGGGGGATGGTGCCATCTAAGGAATGTTGCAATTACATGTTGGTATCATCACTATTTTATTACAATCCATTCCAATCTTGTGCTGTTACTGGAAGAAGTATAAATATCTGATCTTTAACAAGATCAGAAGTAGGTTATACACACGTAGTTACTCAGCTGCTTCCAGATCCTCATCATACTCTCACGCATACTTGCCTGTGAGTGTAGGTTAGGTTATTCCTGACAGTGGGTGCCAGGGGTTCTAGATGTGGGCCCGGAGGGTCCTTCTTAGGAAGAGTCTTTCACATAGTCTTCTACTTTATTGGGCCTATGATCACCGTTGAAAGCCCAAGAATGAGCATTTATTGTGTCTTCATTGGTTTCACTCCCTAGCAGTTGGTAGCAGTGTAGTTTCACTACTCTGCTTGTCAACTTATCTTACTGATGTACAGGGATCAGTAGGGACCATTAAATCACCCCATATGTTGGGCAATTCTTTTAAAAGGAGAAACACAGACACACTGTGTTGTGGACATTTCTTTTGCTAGGACATCTTCTATGAAAATGAAACTCTCAAAATTCCAGTCAGTTTGTGAACCCCCAGGAGTGTGGCTTCTGCTGCTTGGTAGACAAGTTCTGACACAGGACAAGTTATACTTTTTAGGTTTTCTTTAGAAGAAGGAGATATGAAGAAGTCCAAGAAGAATAAAGAACAACTTATTTTCATTTGCTTTTAGGAAACTGGTAAGCCCATGGTTCACATATGATTTAAGTATTTGATCCACTCTCAGCCTGTTACTGTTCTCTCCACATGGAATGGATGTATAGGGCCAGAACTCTCCATGAGACAGGCACATGACTCAGCCATCAGATGCTATCCCATGTCAAGATGTCCTAAGAGTGGATTCTCTGCTTGTACAATTACCCATGGGTTTTGCAGTTACCTTCTTATTGCTGGGACAGTCATTGAACACAAGCAGCTTATGGGAGAAAAGAGTTTATTTCAGTCTTACTGATTCCAGGGGAAGTTCATCAGGTGGAGGAAGCTGGCTCATGTCATCATACATCCACAGCAGAGAGACAATAGCCAGAGCTCCAGCTGGCTCTGAACACCTAGGGTGGAACTCCACCCCAGGTCCACTCCCCGTCACACACCTCCTCCGGCAAGGCTCCATCTCCCACAGACACTTAATCACAATCACCTGAGGCTAGAGGGACACTACATTCAAACCACCACAGTGAATTTAACAAGAATCACACCCCACACACCTGGCATCTCAGCCAATGCCTAAATCCTCTCTTTCTCAGTACCCAAGCAATGGAGAATGGCTGGTAGGCATGTTTTGTGTCTCTGTCTTCCAAAAGCTACAAATTTCTCATTCCCTCCTTTCTATAGCTTACTTGCTTTTGCGCCCTTCATCTCCAAAGTTTCTATGAAATTCTTCACTGTGGGTTTCAAGGCATTCTCTCCTGAGAGAGTAGCTCATCAGAAGTGCTCAGGATTATGGAAGTCCTTGCAGAGCTGTTGTATTTTCTTCTGCACATTCTGCTTGAAGCTTCGTATTTAAACTACTGTCAGGGATGTGTGGATTATGTTCTGTGAGAAAAAAAAATGTTCTGCTATGAAGTGAGGCCCCTCCTGCTATCTCCTCATGCAATCTGACAGGTAGTACTGACACATTTGTACCAATCAGTTGTTTTCACCTTATACCCAAATTTTAAACAATTTGATACTCCATTAAAAAAAAAAAAAAACTTGCCAGTTTATTATAATCATACAAAATGTAGTCTTTGCAAGGCATTATTTGGGGCATGTCTTCTATACATGTGTTACCTGCACAGTCAGCCCATAAGTTGGGAAATTCTTTCAAATGGAGAAACACAGACACACAGTATTGTGGATGTTTCTTTTGCTAGAATATCTGCTATGAAAATGAAACTCTCAAAAATGCAATCAGTTTCTAAACCCCCAGGAGTGTGGCTTCTGCTCCTTGTTAGACAAGTTCGGACACAGGACAAGTTACACTTTTTAGGTTTTCTTTAGAAGAAGGAGATATGAAGACGTCAAAGAAGAATAAAGAGCAACCTATTTTCATTTGCTTTTAGGAAACTGGCAAGCTAACCCTTGGTTCACATCTCATCCAAAACAAAAAGGCAGATGCAGAACCAGCACTCACGAAAGCGACATTCTCTCCTGCTCCAGTTAACCATGAGGACTGACACCCCTACCACCCACGCCATCCACATCAAGCAGATCATATTTTTAGTGCAACTACTTTTTGATGAATACATCAAAGTAGATAGATCAAAACCTTTAAAAGAGAAAGTTTCAATTATATTATACTCTTTATTTTTTGTTGTGTCCTCCTACTGAACAGTTTTGTTATCAAAGATTAAGAAGCCCAAACACACCAGTTCAAATTAAATTTTCTATTAAAGAACAATCATAATTTTGGGGACATAGTAATAAATTCTTAGATGGAAATTTAGTATGAGAGTAAGGTGTAGGAAAGGGTCTGCCTTTGCTTAAGGAGAGCCTTAAGCAAATCTCTGCCTGAAGTACTACAGTGTACAGTCAATAAACAAAGGCTTAGAAAATCCCTATATTTCTTATGAAAAGCACCTTTATTTTGATTTGAGAAAAACCAAGAAATAAAAAAGCAACATCTAAAACAAAGCATAACTTATTAAAGTCACCCAACATAGTACTGTGTGATTTTTCCTGTAAGAAGGAAGCAAGACAGAACATGAATTTTAAAAAATTGAAAGGAATTGGAACTATTAACACAGTAGATTGCATTGACTTAATCTTACCTGTTACTCAGAAAAGAAACAACCACAGGGGAAAATGGCATAGTTGAAAGCACTCTGGCTTACCCCCCTCTTCCCAGTGTTCCAGGACTGACGGACCAGCTGGCCACTTACGTTTGGATTAAATATTGACTAAAAAATGGCTTTCCGTTTTTTAATGATTGAAAAACATGGAAGAATTTTGTGGTGGGTGAAAATTAAATGAATAAAGTGTAAACTCTATTGCCCATGCCCATTCATGCCAAGCTCATGTACGTGCACAGTATTGTCTACACAGTTAGTTTATTTAAAAAGCTAATTAGAGTATTTGTGATCAAGATGATACGGCTCCTAAACCTAAAATATTTACTCCATGGCCTTTTACAGAAAGAGTTTCCAAGCAATGTCTGTAATCCCAGCACTTGGGAAGCTAAGGCAGGATGATCACTAGTTCAAGGCCACCCTCAGCTAGTATACGGAGTTCCAGGCCAGTCTAAACAACACAGGAGATCCTGTCTCAAGAGAGGGGGAATCAGTTTTCTGATTCAAACAGTATAGAAATGGTCAGGATAGTTACTGAATTTAGAAAACCAAGAGGGATATTAGTGACACTTGAAGATTTTAGCAAATGATCTGCTTTCAACCCAGTTACATTTGCAAAGGCAGACCATGCAGTATGGACACCTTCCCCAGTGTTGTGCATCCAGTTGGGGACAATGGAGCGTTGACATTAGTTCAGCCATAGCAACATTATCTGTTTGACTTCCCTCAGTGTTTTTACACATTGTGGATGGTTAAGAAAAGGCCAGTGTGAATAGTACCAATAGGAACATGAGAGCTTTGTAAAGCATTGTAAAGCAGCAGAGACAAGAAGTTGTGTGCAACTTTGCCTAGTCAAGAGACTCTTTCAAGCCATATGTGGTGGCATGTGATCCTACACCTCAGGAGGCTAAGGAAGGAAAATACTGAGGTTGAAGCCAGGGCAAGACTCTACCAGAAAGAAAGAGAAAGAGTTTTTCAAAGCCGGGCGTGGTGGCGCACACCTTTAATCCCAGCACTCGGGAGGCAGAGGTAGGAGGATCGCCATGAGTTCGAGGCCACCCTGAGACTACAGAGTGAATTCCCGGTCAGCCTGGAGCTAGAGTGAAATCCTACCTCGCAAAACAAAACAATAAAATAAAATAAAAAGAAAGTGTTTTTCAGAAAGTAGGACTGTTCTACCAACTCCTAGGTCTCAAGTGAAACTCTGAAGTTCAAGTCACATAAGGATAAACATTTATAAAGCTGGAAGAATTAATCTAAAATCCAATTCAATCTTGATTAAACTGGCCCCCTGGGTGAATACGGGCAGAGCTTACAAATCCACATGTCTTCTTCTTACCCTCCTGGAAGATCAGTCTTAGTTGTAGAAGAGATAAAAGGAATAATGCTAAACTTGTACAAAATTAGTTTGGAACCCTACCCTAGAACACAGTTGAATGACATTCTAGAACCCTCTCTAGAGGAAACTAACTTTTCTACATACTTTGTACACCTCTGAATAAAAAAGTATTTCTGAATTCATAAGTAATCAAGTTTTGGCATTCTTATTTAAAATTACAAAACGGATAGTAAACTAACTGCATTTTTGCCTGTCTGCCCATTTCAGACGAAAGTAGGTGGGACAAGCCACAGCGGAGGCAGTTTTGAGGAGGTCCTCAGCTCCACAGCGCAAGCCAGTTCCCAGAGCACTTCCGGAGGCCCCCGGCAGGCCAAGGCCGAAGAGCTGCAATGCTAGGCCCAGCCTGCAGCCGCTGCCCAGCCCATCTCTGCCTGGGCATATCCAGATATGAAGACCAAAATCCCACTGGGAAATGGAAGTTTTGATGTTGTCATTCAAGTGGCCTCTGCAGAAAGTTTAATAAAATGATTCCATTTGTATTCCTGTCGACAATGGACCACTTGACCATCACACTGCAGAATTCATAGATTGTCATCTTTTAAAATTGGAGTAAGGTATACAGTTGGTCATAACTCCTGTCTGTATAACTCAATGTATACTTCCCAAACATGAAGCTTTAGTCATTTGCTTTGGTTTTTGCTTGGCTTCCCTTAAAATGTGCATGTCCTTGAAGGCTGAGGTTGTACTTTCCAATTCATGAACCAACTCTTGACACGTGGTCTCCAGCAACAGAATTACCCCCTGGAAACTCCATCAAACTGCTTGTCATCACCCTCATCTACATCAATTCTGTATGTTTATTTAAGTAATTAAAATAATTGGTTTTAATGATGACTAGGTTCTTGATTTTTTTAATTCTTTGGTGGTATTGATGACTTAAAGTTGCCAGATAAAATTCTACACATGCAGTTTTAAATCAACTTTTAACCTGGTGAACAAGACACAGTAATGAAAGTAATTATAACATCAGCTACTCAAGGATTCTAACATAACCTCTAATCCTAAAGTCTTTTAGACTCCACATAGACTAGTAGCTACTCAGGTAAGAGATATTTAAAAAGGGAACAGCTAGGAAGTAGGAGAAGATGGATTTAAAGAACACTTAACAGTCTGCACATTGTTCACGTGTATGAAACTACACTCAGATTTCTGCAATCACTTTTACCATTTTCATTCTATGCTTCTCTTTTCTTCTAACTGGGAACCTATCTGTTTTTAGGTAGCAGGAATTATAGCCTTAAGATGTATCTATAAAATGTACACTGAAAAGTAAAATCTCACAATTTGAAAAATCCACATAAGCCATACATGATAGCATGTGATATCCCAGCACCTTAGGAGCTGAGACAGGATAGTGTGTTCAAGGCCAGTTTGGCCTACATACCAAGATCCTGCACCCCCAAAATAAACTAACAAAAACCTTAAATAGAAATAGATATAGGTATGTCATAGTGAGATGAACCTGATCTGAAAAGTTCTGTTCAAAACTTCAAAAGGGTCTGTTCATTAATAGAGCACAAGGGCCCATTTTGTCTGTGGTGGTTTGGATGAGACACCCTCATGTGTTATAAATGTGTAACGCAACCTTACTTAGTACTCATCGCTCATACACAACTTAGTCCCCAGCTGGTGGCAACTTGGGAGGTGCAGTCTTGCGGGAGGAGGACTGTTAGGTGTGTTGCTAGGGGTGGGTGGGATTAAGGGTGTTAGCCAGCGTCCCTTTGCTGGCGCCAATCATCTCACTGTTGGCTGCCACCTCCCAGATGCTGTAACACGAAGTGATGCCCAGCCTCTGCTCTACCATCCTTTCCCTGTCATGATGAAACTTCCCCTCAAAACTGTAAGCCAAAATAATGCCTTCCCTCCCATTCACTACTTCTGGTTGGGTGCTTTTAGTCACAGAAACAAAACTGTAACTGCTATATAGCCATACATGTAACTGAAAATGAAGCTAATTCAGGGTCACATGACTTCCTGAGGCCTAACACTTTAGCAGAGGGGATGAAGCTGTATACTTGGACCAGACTGGACAGAGATGGACAAAGGAGTACTTCCAGTTAGGGTGTTGGCCTTTTTTGTAGGAAGCTGGCAGGAAAGCAATGCTGGCTTAGCAGCAGCAGCCCAATATATATTGTTGCCTGATGAGTTCAAAATGGTCAACTTTGCCAGGCACAGTGGTGCAGTACCCTGGAGTCCAAGGTAAATTCGAGGCCAGCCTGAGACTACATAGTGAATTGCAGGTCTGCTTGGGCTACAGTGAGACCCTACCTCAAAAAATAAAAAAAAAACAATGTCAGGTTTGGAAACCCTCTGCCACCTTCTTTTTATTTATTTAGTTATTTATTTTTGGAGAGAGACACAGAGGGAGACAGACAGAGAGAGAGGGAGAGGGAGACAGAGAATGGGCACGCCAGCAGTCTCTCAGCTGCTGTAAACGAAATCCAGATGTGTGCGCCCCCTTGTGGGCAAGTGCGGCATTGCACCCTTGCGTCACTTTGCATCTGGCTATACGTGGGACCTGGAGATTGGAACCAGGTTCTTAGGCTTAGCAGGCAGGCACCTTAACCGCTAAACTATCTCTCCAGCCCTGCCACCTTCTTTCTGATCACTTTCAGCACATTGAACATCATTAGAGAAAGGAGCATGTGCTACTATCAACAAATACCTCCACTTTTACAATATGAAAGCACAGTATTAAAGTTGGACAGAGAAATCATCACAGAAACTACTATTAATATCTTTATCAAATTTCTCATACATTTTAGTATTCATCAAAATTCTAGTTTCACTGGTTTTTGTAAAAATAACTTCTTTGTAACACTTCTATTAATACAAAGAATTTTATTATTCTTTCTGACCTGGGAATGCTGTTTGTAAATGCCATACTATGAGCAGCCTTTTTACATGATCCTGTCTGCTCAGATTGGAACGATCAGGTCAGCCGTCATCAGGTGGGTCGTCTTGGTGAGCTGAGGTGGTGAGGCCAGTCTTGGTCTCACAGAATCACTAGTCAGGAGCTGCCTACTTCTCTCTTCACATGTGCACACTCCTAAGTGGAATGCCTGCTCAGTTTCTCTGTCATGTCCAGCTGCACTCAGCTCACATGCTGCAAAGTGTTTCACAAGGGCTAGAAAATGTGTGCACACAACGGACACAACCTTTTACGGACAGACCAAGCTGATCTGAAGGCAACACAATGAATAGGAAAGGATACCTCAGCAAAAACTCTGTGCCGAGGTCACAGTAATTCTAATATGAGGGCTGAAGAGATGGCTCAGTGGTTAAAGGTGCTTGCCTGCAAAGCCTTATGGCCAGGGTTTGATTCTCTAGTACTCATGTAAAGGCAGATGCACAAATTGGCACCTGCTTCTGTAGTCCATTGCAGTTGCAGGAGGCCATGGCATACCCATTTTCTCTCTGCCTCTCTCTCTGCTTCTTTCTATCTCTCAAATAAATAACATTTTTTAAAATTCTAATGTGAAGTTGGGCATAGTGTCTCATGCCTTTAATCCTAGTACTTGGGAGGCTGAGGTAGGAGTATTGCTGTGAGTTGAAGGCCAGCCTGGGCTACAAATGAGGTCAAGGTCAGCCTGGGCTAGAGTGACACCCTGCCTTAAAAAAATTTTTAATGTGAATTGGGATTATAAAATAAACTGGCTTTAAAAAGCCATTCTGTGATTTAATCATGCTATCTATTTATTATGTTTTTAAAAATATTTTATTTTTATTTATTTATTTGCAAGGAGAAAGAGTAGTGAGGAGACAGAAAGAGGGAAAAAGAGAGAATAGGTATGCCAGGGCATCTAGTGGCTGCAAACAAACTCCACTTTGTGCATCTAGCTTTATTTGGGTCTGGCGAATTGGATCCAGGCCATCAGGCTTTGCAAGCAAGTGTCTTAACCTCTGAGCCATCTCTCTATTCATTACATTTATTATGTTTTTGAAAAGGTCTTACAATACAGCCCATGCTAGTATTGAACTGACAATCCTCACATACCTTCTATTCATCCTAGAAGGTATGTACCACCACACTCAGCCATTTACTTTTTAAAATTTTTATTTATTTATTTATTTATTTATTTATTTATTTATTTATTTATTTATTTATTTTGAGAGAGAGGGAGAGGAAAAGGCAGAGAGAGAATGGGCATGCTAGGGCCATTTCGGCAGCTGTGAATGAACTCCAGACACGTGTGCCCCCTTGTGGGCATGTACGACATTGCACGCTTGCATCTCTTTTGCATCTGGCTAAACATGGGACCTGGAGATTTGAACAAGTGTTCTTAGGCTTTGCAGGCAGGCGCCTTAACCACTAAGCAATCTCTCCAGCCCACCACTTACTTTTTAAATACTGTTGCTATGATGGAAAATATTTATAAATTTATAACACAACCTTCCTTATTACTCACCTCTCATACAGAATATGACTATTGGTAGGTCATGTCAGTCACCTGTACCTTACTCTAAATTACATTTTCTTAGAAACACTGAGAGGCAGAACACCATGTTTTATGGTGATTCCATGACTCCTTGGCATTCCATCCACGTGGCCAGTGTGCAGAGAATACTGTATCTCTTTAGCTCACTTGCTTTTGTTCATTGTCCACAGTTATGCATCAACATAGTTTTGAACTCCATGTTGCCTAAGGTTGAGAACTTCAATGTCACCACCCTTTTTGAGTTGTAGTGGTGGAGTGAGTGTGATAAAGGAAGATGTTCACACTGCAGTGTGGATGCTGACTGCCTCTCAAGGGTTTATAAGTTGGAGGCTTGTTGCCTGCCCACAGTGGTGCTGTTAGGATAGTGGAACCTCTACGTCTAGTGGGAGCTCCTCACAGCACTGGTAGCGTGCCCTTCAAGAGAACTGTGAGACCATACCTCTTCCCCTTCCATTAAATGTGCAACTTCCCCCATGATGTTCTACCTCCCAAAGCAATGGACCAACTAATCATGGACTAGAGGCCCCAAAATAGTAGACCAAAGTAAACCTTTCCTTCTTATAAAGTAATCTCCCCAGTTGTTCATTACAGTGACAGGAAATTGTCTAAGACAGGTATTAGAATGAAAAGGTGATTTTAAATATTTTATTTTTATTTATTTATTTGACAGAGCGAAAGGGGGAGACAGAGAGAGAATGGGTGCACCAGGGCTTCCAGCCACTGTAAATGAACTCCAGACGTGTGCACCCCCTTGTGCATCTGGCTAACATGGGTCCTAGGGAATCGAACCTGGGTCCTTTGGCCATCTCTGCAGCCCAAAAAGGTGATTTTAATATGAAATGCAAAACAGCTTCTACAAATCTCGTGTTCAGATATGACTTCAAACTATAACATTTGGCAAATTTTACTTATGAAAATATCTAAGAAAGGTAAAATTCCTCATGGTACATTACTGCTTTTACTTCATACCATAGAGGGTTTAGTCCTATATCAAGCAAACCATAACAAATATAATCATGTGTCTTTCTCAGTTTTCTGTTGTTGATGGGATAAAATACCTAAGGCTGGAAAAAGAGTTATTTAATCTCCCAATTTTGGAGTCAGAAGCATCTGCTTAGCTCTGGTGAGGCCTCATGGATGACGGCAGGAGCATACATGGACAGGATCATATGGACAGAGACATGCAGGGACCAGCTTTTCTTTCTTTTCTTTTCTTTCTTTTTCTTTTTTAAAAGTAACTTCTTTTCATAAGACCTAATATGGAGGCCAGCATCAATTACAGCCAAGAGCAATGCACACACAACAGTTTCTTTGACCAAGCTCTAGCACCTGTATACTGAGAACCAGTCTTCCAGCACACAGGAACCTACACACACACCACACCCAACGCACTGCAGTAAGTCTCCCCCAGAAACCATTGCTCCTCATTTTTAAACGTGAAGACTATAAAACTGTGCATAAAAATGCTGAGTACAGAGGGCACCTCACCAGCCACTTACACCCCAGAGCACATATCGCCCCCACAAGGCTCTGAGCTGAACTGACGTTTTTCAAACACAAGGGCATGGAAAATTATGTAACAGCTGGTGATATGCTAATCTACAGGGGAAAAAATAAAAAAATAAATAAGAAATGCTTCCTTGTTGAACTCAACCCAAGAATAATTATTTACTCTGCATCATAATTATAGGAATTTTTATTCAGAAGACCAATTCTAAGCAAGTCACAAGAATCCCCCAAGAAAAAATAATTTTTAAGTAATAATGTTCAAATATGTATAGATATTGCTGTGGAGTCAATAGCTATCTTCTACTGATCCTGATTTTACTCACAGCACCATCCCATTTTTCTCCATTTTAGAAGCATATTACCGCAGAAAGAAAGTTTAAGGCTAATAGTGGAACAGTACTTGGTAGAAAAATGATAAACTAAGAAAACAATGTGTCCAGTGAAGGCTGGGTCAGGAGAGGTTCTCAAGCCTCCGCGAGCTGTGCTGGCTGTTTATGAAAATCTGGCATGAAGATGTTAAAAAGAGAACTCCAGGGCCACAGAAACCCTTACAAATACTTGAACTTTGTATAGTTATTTCATGTACGTTTTCATGCCAGGAGAAAAAAACTCCCCAACATGGATAGTTGTTTTTCCAGCAATCACATCTTCTCTTTTCAATGCAGAGCACTGGAATTTGCACATGTGTTGCTTCTGACGAGATCATGTGTCTTGCTTCAGCACACTGGGTATCCATGGATACTGAAGAGTTTCCAAAGAAACGCTGCCTGGAATTCTCACCATACCAGCTGTGAAGGCCTTCTCCAATGAAAACTAATATTTGAATTAAAGGGACAGACCTCAATGCTCCATACCAAAGTACCAGACAGGCTGCACGAAGGCCTCCCTGCCCACTCCATTCAGTGGTAGTGCATGACTCCAAGACATGCAGACGTAGGTTCCTTATCTCACAAGAGGGAAATAGAAGAGACAGGCTGACACATCACCTAGGACCCAGTGTGACTCCAGCATTAATCTTCCTATGATCATTGATGATAAATGCTCTTAGAGCTAAAGCCTCAAGATCTGTAAATCAGACAGAAAAAGACAGAGAGGAAGATGCATGGCATGAGAAACTTTAGGTCCCCAGTGTGAAAGGATTAATGGAGTGGTAGACCCTGTCAGAAGGCTTGAAAATCTATGATCAAGGACCTAAGGTAAGGTGCAAAGAAATTTAAAGTCTGGTTCAATTTCAAGCCAGGCATAGTGTCACATCCCTGCAATGCCAGCACTTGGGAGGCAGGAGGATCTTGAGTCCCAAATCAAGACAGTGAACTGACATGGCAGCATTTCATTTGGCAAAGAATTTTTCATACATTGTTTTTCTGGATTCAGGTGTTTTAATTTTTTTTTAATTATTTTTATTTTTTAGAGAGAACGAGAGGAGGGGGAGAGAAAGATAGAAATTGGCGGCCTCAGCCACTGCAATAGAACTCAATGCTTGCACCACCTAGCGGGCACATGCAACCTTGCACTTGCCTCACCTTTGTGCATCTGACTTACATGGGATCTGGAGAATTGAACATAGATCCTTAGGCTTTGCAGGCAAGGGCCTTAATGAGTAAGCCATCTTTATTTGAGAGAGAGAGAAGGGGCAAGAGAATGCCTCCTGCCACTGCCAACAAACTCCAGATTTGTGCATCACTTTGTGCATCTGGCTTTATGTGTGTGGGTATTCGATAATGAAAACAAATAGCAGGCTTTGCAAACAAGCTCCTTTAACTGCAGAGCCATCTCTCCAGCCCTCAACTGTTTAAAAAACAATTGTAATTAAATTTTTGGCCTTTCAATGAATCATTCCTTTAGGAATGTAAGTTATTAAGTATGAATAAGATGACTTAAGATATCTGATACAACAACCAAATATTTTAAAAAGTGTTTAATATTTATGTCATTCATAAAAAGGCATGCCCCTCTCAGCTCTTCATCCACAGAGTTTTCATGACCACTTCCTATTCTGTGGCCCTAAGCAGATCACATTTCTTGCTTAAGTCCAGACAATGGAAAATAAACAGATTCATATCTAAGGAAATCACCAGATGAACAATGACAAAACACAATGCCACGAGGCACAGAAATAATGTCATGGGTGGTAGTACCAGCTCAGGAGCTCGGCTCCCTGGAGGCGGCAGCTAGACTTGAGTTTCTCTCGGCCTCAAGCTCGCAAACAAGCTGGACTATCTCAGGATGGCTGAATTTTCCTGGAGGAAAGAAAAAAAAAAAAAAGACATCACAATATAGACAAGAGGGACATCATTTCCCCAGCTCAACTTCAGGGCTTATCAGGAGAATGCATCCGTAATCTGACCCAATCTGGAAAATGGGGGATTCGGAGTCCTAGGAGATTAGAAGATCATTTTACCCCATGTCCCCAGTGCTCCTGGGTATAAGGATGATAACCAGGTAAAGAACCATCAGGCAGAGTGAGAGGAGCTGTCACCAGGCAGCCTGTGCATGATTCTATTGGGATCTACATAAAAGCCCAGGTGTGTAAGAACCAGAGAGCCGAGGCCAGGCTGCTCCTGCCAAAACTAAGAGGAATAAAAGGGGGCCACAGTACCCTCTGGAGATGAGGCAAGCAGGAAGGCCAGGGGCTCTCTGCTGCCAACAGGGTGTACACAAAAATGCAAATATCCCTCTTGCTAACACCTCTACACCGCAACTGGCTCATCACTGTTGCTAGCCATGCTCCCCAGCCCCAGGTTTCTTCCTTGGAAATCAACCATTCTCCGTGCTATTATAGATGCCTAATGAAAAAGTCAGGGTTCTACACTGACCCACAAGTCTCTAAATTCCACTTTTCAAGTCTCATCTCCAAACCTTCTGTTTTCAGACACAACCTTCCAGTCACAATCCCTGCTGCTCCCCAAACACAAGGGTTCATAAAGCAAAGACAAAGAATAAAGAAAATACAAAGATATGAAGTGAATCAGAGAGAGAGAAAAAGCTGCCGGTGCCTGAAAGTCCCCTTTAAAACCGTCATAACGGCCACAGCCTACACAGACCTTCTCGGGCACTGGTTGTGAGGAGAAAGAGAACCATGTCTTAGGTCAAACACATCATCATCATCATCATCATCATTTACTAACTGTCTAGCAGAAGCAGTACACCCAAGGGTGGTAAATTGTAATCTCAGCGCAGCTATGGGCAAGTTGGCACCTTTGTGGGCTCAGGTTTCTTCTTCAGTAAAATGTGGGACTTAAAGCAGATAACCCATCCAACTCAGGGTTTTTTTTTTTTTAATTTATTATATTTTAGTTTATTTTTTTATTTATTTGGGAGAGAGGGAGAGATGGGCATGCCAGAGCCTCCAGTCACTGCAAACGAACTCCAGATGAATATGCCACTATGTGCATCTGGCTTACATGGGTCCTGGAGAATTGAACCAAGATTCTTTGGCTTGGCAGGCAAGCGCCTTAACCTCATTTCTCCAGCCTCCACTCACAGTTTTGATTCTATTCACATTTCATGTTCATTTTCTGTTTTCACTATGAATCTATTATCATGGAAGATAACTATATAAAGTGATCTCTGTTTTACATTATTGGAACCCAATCATTGCTTACAACATGAGTCAACAAACCTTATCTGTAAAGGTGCCAGATAGTAAATATTTCACACTTTGTGGTCTATATTCTCTGTTGAAGCTACTGATTTCCACTATGGTAGTGCAGAAAATAACACAGACCATTCAGAAAGAAAGAATGTAGCTATATTTCAGCAAACTGATATTCATACAAATAAACAGCAACTGGATTTGGTTGTTAAGCCATGGTCACTGGTTTATAACATTACTCTATTTAACTTAGGAAGTTTGTAGGTCAGTAAAAGCTTATTAAGTTAAATACAGTAAACTTAAGATATTCAGCTTAACTCAGGCCTACGTAAACCAGCGTTTTTGAGTACTTTTACTGATGCAGTCAGTACTTGACCAGAAGCAGCTTATGGAGCGAAAGGGTTCATTTCAGGCTCACAGAATCAAGGGAACAGCACCAGTGGTGGAAGAAGCTGACTCACTTCCATAGATGCAGAGCAGGAAGACACCATCTAACAGCCAGCAAGCCCCAGACTGCTCTCCACACACCTTAGGGGCAGATTCAAGATCACTACAAACATACCTTAAGGCTGGACTTCAAGACCCGCCCACAGTGACATACCTCTTCCCAGTAAGGCTCAGCCCACTGAACTCGAGATTCAAGCCTACATCTATGAGGCCATACATGCAAACCATCACATTACATCAAGGATAGATTAGATCAAAGCTGGCCTAGGACCTCAAAGAACCCATCAACAGGTGGCGGTGACCAGGTAAAGCACTGGGAAGTGCTATGTATAGACTGGATACAGGATGGTCCTCCAAAGTGCCATGAGCTAAGGTTTGGTCCCCTGGGTAGTATTAATGGGAGGTGATGGAACATTTAAGAAGCAAGGTACAGGGTTATGTCCATGAAGGAGTCTGTGAGGTTCAGCCCCTCCTTTCCTTTCATGTTCTTGCCATGAGGTAAATGGCTGTGCTCCTGCCACAGGTCCAAAGCAAGGAGACCAATCAGCAGACTGTGAGCCACAATCAACTTTTCTCATTATAAATGACTACCTCTTTATTATTTTTTTTTCTGAGAAAGAGAGAAAGAGAGAAAGAGAGGCGGAGAGACTGGGCGAGCCTCTCAGCCACTGTGAGTCCCCTTGTGGGCATGTGTGGCATTGCACACCTGCATCACTGTTGCACCTGGCTATATGTAGGATCTGGAGGATTCAGGACTCAAACAGAAGAAGTTCGTAGACTTCGCAGGAAGCACCTTAACAGCTAAGCCATCCTTCCAGCCCTACCTCAGGAATTTTGTTGCAGTCGTGGAAGCTGATTAACAAAGGGAGAGAATCAGAGGAAATAGTAGGTAGTTACACAGCTGCGGTAAGTAAGTCAATCCATCAAGTCCTTAAGTAAAAAGGGAATGCTGAACTTCCACTGGGAGGGTTAGGAGAGGAGGCCAGAGATAGGTCTCTAGGGTTTCATGTCGTTTAAGTTCCTGTTTAAGTGTCAGGATATTATATTTTAGAAAGAGGAAGGCTGTGGGAGTTTCAACAAAAATAAATAAATATACCGGGCTGAGTGTGTAGCTCAGTGGTGGGGCATGTGCCAGGTGTGCTCTTGTCCTCCCTCCACAGAAAATGTGATGGTGCCTCTATCTACAAACGAGGACACAGCAACAGTCCAATAAGAAAAGGTGAGGCCCTGTCGGAAGCAGAGGAAACTGAACTGGAAAAAGAGAAGAGGAAAACTAAATCATCTTCATTCTGATGCCAACAGTATCCTGGAGCTTAGTGTGTGAGCTGGCACAATCCTCCATTTGATGAGGCTGTGCAGGGGCCTGAGAGGTCAAAGGCCATTCCTGGCAGTGCCCTGAGTGGAGATGGGGTCGGAGCTGAGCCCCAAGGGTGCCTAGAAAGGAGACGGGGAGCTTTGCTTGCAGGAGCTGTAAGAACAGCAGCCGTCTCTCATGCAGTGGGCTCAGTCCCTCACTTTGGAAACTATCAAAATGTAGACAGCAAACAGTGCCAGGTACTATTCTAGCAAATCACGGGACTTGAGCTATTCTTTTCTGACAGAACCCTATAAAGTAGACTTCATTAGTGTCCCTATTTTGGATTAACTGGCTGCCCTGACACGACTGGCTTGAGGCCTTACACATGCTAGTCGAGTGCTCTAGTAATAAGCTACATCCCCAGCCCCTGATTTTCTGAGATGGGGGTCTCACTATGTAACCCAGGCTGACCGCAAACTCACAATCCTCTTTTTTTCCACCAACTGAGTGTTTGGATTACATAGATGTGTCACCACACCCGGCTTAATTATTCCCATTTTGTTTTTACTTCCTCTTTTTTGCAAGTGTATGTGTGTGGTGGGCACACATGTATATGCAGGTACATGTGTGTCCAGAGGACAGAGGATTACCTCAGGTGTCATCCTCAAAAATACCATCCCCCTTATATGAGAAAGGGGTTCCCATTGGCCTGGAGTTCACCAATTAGGCTAGCTGGCTAGCCAGTGAGCTCCAGGCATCCGCCTGTCTCCACCGCACCAGTGCTGGGATTATAGGTACAGTCCACCATAC
Organism: Orientallactaga sibirica; assembly: GCA_036365145.1. Taxonomy (NCBI): domain Eukaryota; kingdom Metazoa; phylum Chordata; class Mammalia; order Rodentia; family Dipodidae; genus Orientallactaga; species Orientallactaga sibirica. The sequence goes on from JAEOAD010000240.1 coordinate 9,660,861, forward strand.
CTACTGAAATGTAACTGAGGTCCTCACGCTGTGAGAAAGGCACTTTGCTGACTGAGTTATCTCCCCTGCCCCTGTCCTCATCTTAAAGAAAACGAAACTAAGCCGGGCGTGGTGGCGCACGCCTTTCATCCCAGTACTCAGGAGGCAGAGGTAGGAGGATCACTGTGAGTTCAAGGAGACCCTGAGACTACATAGTGAATTCCAGGTCAGCCTGGGCCAGAGCGAGACCCTACCTTGAAAAAAAGAAAGAAAATGAAACTAAAGACTAATGAGCCTCCATGACTTACTGGAAGATGACGGTTTAGATACAGCACAGCTTGGATTCAAACCCAAGCACTATGACTAGAGGGACGTGTTATTAAGCAGAATAATGATGAAGATGACATCAGCTGTATAGGGTTTCCTGTTTTAAATAGCTATCCCTTCTTTTATTTTCTCTGTGTGTGTGTGTGTGGTATATGCATATGTATGTCCCTTGCAGCACCCCACACACTCACCTGCAGTGGAGTGTGTTCTGGCCTGTGTGGCAGGAGCAGAAAGTCCAGTCTGCTCTTCCACCCATTCTTGTTTGAACCAGTCTCTCAATGATCCCAGAGCTTGTCATTTTTTCTGCAATCTCCAATGATCCCTGGCTCTCTGTTCCCCTATGGCACTGGGGTTACAGTTGTGGGTGGTTACACCCAGTTTATGTGGGTTCTGGAGATTCAAACTTGGTTAGTCTCGGGTCCCTCCTTCAGTCCCTAATGCTTGTGTTGAACCATCTCTGTAGTCTACTTCATTCTTACATGACTGTAAAACACTAAGGCACATACAATTCACAGAACCCTTGCACAGATATTACTTCCCTTGAATTTTGAAAACCAACCTCGACCTTAAGAAAGGATGAGTCCCATTTTTCAGATGAGGCCACAGCCTCCAAAGGGTCAGGAGACTGGCCAGGACCCCGCAGTGGTAGGGGTGCTGGTGGCAGACGCAGACAGTGGACACGGTGCTCTAACAAAGTGATGATGCCCAAAGTGCCACTGGCTTGTCACCAGCAATTCCATTTTCTTTCCAGACATTTCATTTACAAAGGTTAGAAGATGGTACCAACAATGGGGTCCAGTGACAAACCATCAACGGCCACACTAAGAATAAACCTAACAGCTTTAAAATAAATAGTATGGAGGGCTGGAGAGATGGCTTTGCAGTTAAGGCACTTGCCTGTGAAGCCAAAGGACCCAGGTTCGATTTCCCAGGACCCACGTAAGCCAGATGTACAAGGTGGCACATGCACCGGGAGTTTGTTTGCAGCAGCTGAAGGCCCTGGCATGCCCATTCTCTCTCTTTCTCTTTCTCAAATAAATAAAATAAATAAATAAACTTTATGAAAATAAAATACTATGGAGTACCTGCTGTGGAATCATAGAAGTCTTGCAGCTTGCCAGGTTTGTTCTCCAGGTCTTCGTACTCTGATGCCTGCAGGATCATTTCACACTGGTCCAGCTGCTTCACAAATCTGGCTTCAGCACTGGATTGGGTCTCGTACTCCTAGGGCAGGGGCATTGGAAGAACTGTGATGAGCGCTGACTGGAGGTAGAGTCAGCATACTCAGCACAGGTAACTTTTCTCCACCATGTACAGTCACCTCACTTCACCTAACAGCATGGTTTAACCCCACTTATCATTCCACACATCACACCCAATGCCCTGGAAATCTCATTTGCTCATCTTAGACACTCCCTTGTTCTTCTCTTCCTGTTCAATGTGCAGTCTTTCTTTCAAGATTCTTAAATCCACTTGAGTAGTTCCAATGTGGTTCACTTAAGAAGGCTCTTTATCTTATGCTACTCAAGGTTTGCATTTTCTCTTCATTGAACATCGGAGTGTCTTTTCCTTTTTAATCCAATTAACAGCTTTACTATATACTTTTGGTTACCAGTTTTCCCTGAAATCTTTGTCCTTATTGCCCTTCTAGGGCAGATTTAATTAAGTCCCTTCAGGTTATGACAATGGGGAACAAACTCAGAGTCTGAGCTATGCACACCCTGCCGTGTGTGTGTGTGTGTGTGTGTGTGTGTGTGTGTGTGTGTGTGTGTGTGTGTGTGTTGGTGGAGGGAAGTGGTGAGTGAGGGTGGTTGGAGGGGAGAAGCACTTCCACCTTTCTTCTTCTTCCCATTGGTCCCTCCCTCCCCAGTGCCAGTCTTGAACAGGGAGCTCCAGGATATCTGCTTCTTAGAGCAGGAAACACAACCAAACGCAACCACAAGTCCCACTTAATGCTGCATGGGATCATTCTTCTATTAAGACCAAAGTGTTCCCAACTGGCTTCCCTGCAAAGTTCTCATTTGTAATTCCACCCCAGATGTGTTCAGATAATAAGCCTGACACGCTTTCTTGGCAAGGTGATGTGATACAAATCACTAAAAAGTTTCTTGGGTTTTATTAAATATCTTATTCTTATAAAGGCAGCCATTAGGATTTGATAGAGCTGGATATTATAAAGGGGAATCTTTTAAACATGAAGTCTAACATTTTGCTCTATCTCAAAGGCATTTAAAATGATTTTATTTAAATGTTCATTCATTTTCATAGGTATATTAAATAAATTCAAGTTCATGATTTAGCCAGAGGAAATGAAATCTTCTGTGCAAAGCAATCTGGATTTCTATTCTGTTGAAAGTATGGCAAATAGCTCAAACCATGAGGAAATGCAATATGTTTTATAACAAACTATGAAGAATTTACAAAATATTTAAAAGAAATGCAACTTGTTGAATTTCCCCCTCAGAACTGTAATGGTAAAGACATTCTCCAACTTCATTTTCCACTGAAGAGGAAGGAGAAGATTAGCATAAGTCATTCCAAGCACTCTTCTTCATTTAGGGAGGACGAGAGAGGACATGTCACCAAGTGTCTCAGACCCAAGCAACAAAAAGACAAGAAATGTCAGCAGAAAGGGGATTCTGGGTACTGAAAACTGGAGGATGAGAAAGGACGAGAAGGAGAGGAAAAGAGGAAGATAAAAAGTACCGTGCCTTGGGCTGGAGAGATGGCTTAGCGGTTAAGGCGCCTGCCTGCTAAGCCTAAGAATGCTGGTTCCAATCTCCAGCGGTTCCAATCTCCAGGTCCCACGTTTAGCCAGATGCAAATTGACGCAAGGGCGCAATGCCGCACTTGCCCACAAGGAGGCGCACACATCTGGATTTCGTTCACAGCAGCTGAGAGACTGCTGGCACGCCCATCTCTCTTCCTCGCCCTCTCCCTCTCTGTCTGCCGTCTGCCTCTCTCTGTCTCTCTCCAAAAATAAAAATAAAATAAAAATAAAATAAAATTTAAAAAGTACCGTGCCTCATCTTCCAGAGAAGCTGCCCTCAGGGAAGCTTTGGTATCTGCGAATGCTGCCGTTTACAACATGTACTTTATAACAAGTAACTCTTACTCCAGAGTCCCAGGAACCTTGCCTTTCTGTACATCAACTCTAGCAACACTCCATGGGACAGACATTTTCAAAAAAAAAGGTCACTTGTTAACCCAACGACATATCCTGTTGACAGAACTTCTGACACTGTGGAGAGAAGATCCAGGTAGAAGAGAATCCAAGGCCGGAAGATTATGGTAGGCATTCTGCATTGGGTGAATGGCTCCCGCAGGGCCTTTGGAGCTCAAAAAGATATTTCTTTACATGTAATGCAGGTGGTAAGGTGGAAATCTTTCTGCAGTACTTTCAGAATATGAGCATACTTTCTTTTGGCTTACTGAAATATAATTTTACACTTCTATGGTGAATGATAAATTGTATAAAAAATGTTTAGTAGACGTGACCCTCTGGGCTGATAGGGGTTTAAAGTGAACAGCTGGGGTGATCCCACTTCAAATATCAATCAACTTGCATTTTTTATGTAGCTAATATTATACATAGTTCTATAGGTACAAAATGACCCAATCCTTAATATTTATTTATTTATTTGAGAGACAGTGAGAAAGAGAGAAAGAGAGACAGAGAATGGGTGCACCAGGGCCTCCAGTCACTGCAAACGAACTGCAGATGCATGCACCACCTAGTACATCTGGCTTACATAGATTCTGGGGAATTAAACCTGGGTCCTTAGGCTTTGCAGGCAAGTGCCTTAACTACTAAGCCACCTCTCCAGCCCAATAACCCATTTCTTAAAAGAAAATCAGGGTATAAGGACTGAAGACAGGGGGAAGGGGAGAGAAAGGATATATAAGCTAGAGAAAGAGCTTGCTATGTGCCAGGCAGTATTCTAAGTGCCTTATATGTATGAATTACTTTAATCCTCATCCTTATATACTGCCATATTGCAGGTGAAAAAAATGAGATATAGAAGAATTAAATTACCCAAAGCCACACAGCTAATAAAGAAGAAAGTCAGTGTTTGGATTCCGGAAGTGATGCTGAAACTTATACAGTGCCATTAGATATGAATGACAAAAGTGTACCAATTATTAGGATGGCTGAATTGTACAGAAAAATTCATGTGATCTGGAACTATGCTTTATTTGAAGATTTCTGCAGAAGTAGGCAAAGTATAACAGAGTTGTAACAGGTTAGGGTTGGTTCTAATCCAAACCAGGTAAAGTTGGACACAGGTATACATACAGAGAGAACGCCATGCGACCAGTGGACAGAGATCAGAATTGTTTTACCACCAAAAACTAGACAAAGGCCAGGAAGTATCCTACCCAGTGTTTAGACAGAACTCTTCATTAACAAACTTCACTGGGGGCCCTCAGCAGAATGTGGGCAGGGAAGAGGGAAATGATGGTACTAACATATGATGTATCCATACAACTCTCTACTTAATTAAAAAATGGAATAAAAATTCAGAAAAATGCATGAAAAAAAGATGGGGAATTTAAAATTCTGAGTGAAGGAAGAATACATTTTTATCCTCTTCTGGTTTGGAAATATAGGAGCCTAGAATTCTAATATAAATTTTGTTTACCCAAATAAAATAATCTCCAATGATTTCTGCACTCTGTTATCCCCCATCTTACAAAGCATGTTCCAAAGGCCACTGGAAAGTATTTGCTCAGGGCCTCTGGACACTGTTCCCAAGAAACCCTCTTATACTGCAACCGATACCACCTATAGCAGGCTGCACGCTAGATCCACGCATACCTTCCCAGACTGAATTTTCATAACTATTCAGCGAGGTAGGTATTATATGCCCACAATCTCTCATCTTAAACCCTGGCCTCAGAACTCCTTCAGATTTCAGCATTTTCTTATCTTAGAAAATAATATGATACATGCAGTATGTATTACAGAATACCTCCAACAAAGTCTAAGGCAACACTCAGCAACCAAATAAATGAGTATTTGTCAATGAAAGGGATTAATGTTCATACCAAGGGGGATGAATGACAACTCTAAAAGCCTTGTGGTGGTTCAGGTATGATGCAGCTGACAAATGAATTCAGGTCAAATCAAGATTTTTAAAAGCTAGTTCTGAGCCTTTTGAATTTCATAACCGATCATGAACACAGAGGCCTGTATGGCTTTCACTTTTTGCAGTTGAAACAGGCTAAATAGAGGAGAATAACTCACCTATGAGTGTTCAGACAGACCCGTCTCTAGGTATAAAGCCCTGGTCTCTACACCACTTCAATACCTTAAAAAGGCTACTTCCCCCCACAACTGAGTCAAATCACAAAAATGACAATGCACTTCAGAATCTGATGCTACAGAATTTGGCTTTGCTAGGGAAAGGTCTGTTTAGGGTTCCAACTCTAGGCTTGTCCTATTGCACTCCCAAGGAAACAAAGAGACAGTGGGAAAGGGATCTGGCAGCTTGGGGAGCTCGGGGTAGAGGCAGGGCAAGGCGGGGTCCTGAGCAAGTGGCATGAGAAGTAGAAGCTCAGGCTCTGAAGGCAGGGGGAGTGGAAGAGGACAAAGAAGTGAGAGTAGGAAGCAGGCATGACCAAGATCAGGATGGAGTGGGCCATGGTGCTCCAGCAAGGAAAGGCCAGTGTGCATTAGACATAAATAAGAACACTAAGAAACCAGGCATAGGTGTGCATGCCTTAAATCCCAGCCCTTGGGAGACAGAGGTAGGAGGATCGCCATGAATTTGAGGCCACCCTGAGACTGCATAGTGAATTCCAGGTCATGCTGAGCTACAGCGAGACCCTACCTCAAAAAAAAAAAACAATATATATGCTGGAGAGATGTTTCAGTGGCTAAGGCGTTTGCCTGCAAAGCTTAATGACCTGAGTTCAGTTCCCCAATACCCACGTAAAGCCCGATGCAGTGCTGCTTGCATCTGAAATTTGTTTTCAGCAGCTAGAGGCTCTGGTGTGCCCAATCATTGCCCCCCCCCCTCTTTCTCTCCCCCCTCCTCTGTAGCTCTCTGTCTGTCTCCTTTATCTCTCTCTGCTGGCAAATAAATAAAAATATTTTTAAAAAGAACACTAAGAAAAGAAAGCAATGAGAGAAACCATCTATCCTGCCCTTTCCTGTCTTCCTTTCTTTTCTTTCCTGCCTACCTCCCACAGACAGGGGAAAACTGTTTTAGAGATGGGCCCTTTTTCATGCATTTCAACTTGACACCACTGAGCCCTAACAAGCTCTCAGGATTTCATGAATGGGTAACAGACTCAGTGAAGGGAACATACGCAAGGTCACAGAACGAGGAAGTGGTTGGGTGGCATTCAGTTCTAGTTCTGAACTACCCCAAATGGGCAGGTGACTACAGGAAAAGCAGCAGAAAATGTAGGCACTATGAGTCAAGAGCCACACCAGGCATTGTGGTGAAAAGAGAAGCAGAGACTGTGTTTAAGAAACATTTCTAACAGCCTGGAGACATTTCTCCAGTAGCTGGGAGGTGAGACAATAGTAAATTGGAGACAGGTTGTTAAAAACAATCTAAGCCAACTCAAAGGTTGGTGAGCCATATAAATTCAGTAACAATAACTAAAGAGTAAACCATCACCTGTACTTACCTCCCAGAGTTCATAGAGCTCCTTTCTAAGGTCTTCTGGCAGGAGCTGGGTCATCTGTTTCATCGCCTCCTGAAGTACAAACCATTATTTTCAATATGCTCACATTTATCAAAGGTAACGCCTAGTCTACTGAAGCCAAATAAGGAACTCAGATCGTTTCAAACAACTCCCAGCAGGATAAACTGGCCTTTACTGGTACAAAACAAAAAAATATATTAACTATTACAATCATTTTATACTATAGGTACAATTTAAAATATTGCACAAAGGGGTAACTATTGTCATCAACATAAAGGAACTTACAAGCAAGTTTTTGAGGTAATAGCCTCTTGATTACCTCTGTCCTCTGTGCACTGCTGGACCCTAGCACCTCAAGACGCTACCTCACTGGGCTTCAGACAGAGCTGGCAGAAAGCACTTATCCCAAACTGGAGACTGTCCACATATTCAATCATCCCTCCCTTTAGCTCCTGCTTTCCCTGCTCATCCACACCCTCCAAACAGGAGCACAGTGCCCAGCGGGGTCTGCCTAACTCTGTCCACAGGAACTAAAGGGATGTAGCTCTCACCAGGCCACTGGAGGCCTTTCTATAGTGTCCAGCAGAAGCCAGGAGAAGCCAGGGAGATAGCCAAAACCCAGAGAGACAGTGAGATAACTGAAGTAAAAGGTGTTCTGTACTTCTAAATCTCTCTGAAGTCCCTAGTGCCATACTATTCCAGTCTCTTCCATCATTTGAATTGCACTGGTTTTATTCTAAGTATCACATTTCTGGGGCAACTCACTTTCAAATGGTTTCAAATGCCTTTAACATCCCATCCGGTACCTCATATTCTACACTGGGGGTCAATTCTTTGAAAAGAACAAGGCTATAAGAATCAATTTGGAGATTTTTTTTTCCTATCTCTGAAGAACACTGCTGGAATTTTTATTGGAATGGCATTGAATCTATATAATGCTTTTGGTAGGATGGCCATTTTCACAGTAATTATTCTTCCTATCAATGAGCATGGGAGATCTTTCCATCTTCTTGTAGCCCCTTAATTTCTTTCTTCAGTGTTTTCATGCTTTCTTTGTATAGGTCTTCCATGCCCTTATTAGTAATATTCCAAGGTATTTAATTTGTTGTGGCTATTGAAAATGAGATAGTGTCGCTTATCTCTTTCGCCATATCACCCAGCCGGACAAGAAGTTGATCCTTGTTGTGCAATAGTGTCACACAAGCTCTGTGCATAACCAACTGTTCTCTGATTGGACGTGCGGCCTGCTCAGTGGGAAAGAACTCACATCTGGTACTGTAAACCAAGTCAGAATCCCATGGTCAGGAAACTCAGAGTTCAAAGAGAAACCCTCACTCCTCTCTAGAGAAGAAGAGTGGAATTGCACACCAAAAGTCCCCAAAATAACTGAATATCCCCTTTAACCCAAGTTGTTCTCCCTCTTGGAGAATCTGCTTTTTTTAATAGATGGTAGAGAAAATGGAAGAGACCCAAGAACTATTGATAAGACAAGAAAATAGCCAACTGCCCACCACAACACTTGCTACCTCATCCACATGTGCCAGGTCCCAGGAGAACTTGCTCTTACTCCTAGTCTGACAACCAGCTCCAGGGTGATGGTGACAGATACGGTGATCAATCAATATGGTTCAGGCTGAGCATGCACTTTCCTTTCCTAGTCAGGAGCCCTGCCACCCTCCCTTCGATACCTCATTGTGCTGTTCAGACATAAATTCTGAGTGACCCTGTCCCCTTCTTCCTCCGACAGCAATGTCAGGAATTTGGGCAAACTCACCTGAGTGGAGGAGTTTTTAGCAACTCTCCTGTGTCAGTTTTGTGACAAGCACCCGGCCATCGTTGTCATTCCCACCCTGACAGGCTGAGCTGGAGATCCAAACTGGACTTGAAACCCAGCCTGTCATTCACTAGCTATTGTACAGCAATTCCAATAACTGAAACATCCTCTCCCAGATAGAGACAGGCTCTTTAATCTGGAGGTGGGAGAATGGTAAACAATTCACAGAACTTACACACCTTGCAAGGCTCCTCCCCAAGATGACAGAAGCAAAACTACCTCCTGGGGAAAAGACTGCCCCAAGCTCCAAGCACAGCAGCGCTGAGCCCAGGGACTGGCCTTCAGGGAGCTTCAGGGATGCAGCTTTGCCAGTTACCCCCTGCCATGTTGGGTGGGTTTTTTTGGTGATGCAAGGACCTCTCAGTCATTGCCACTCCTATCAGCAGCTCCAATAATCCAGCTGGTTCATTAAGCTACACTGGGGTGGAATCATGTCTTTGGTCTATCACAGATGTTTGTTCACATTTGGGGGCAGGTGTCACTCACAGAACACAAGCTGTAGAGCTGTGAGCAAGTCACGTAACCATTCTGTCCTACAATTTTCTCTTTCATCACAACAGCACCTTCAAATGCTCACGTGCACAAGTGCACATAACCTTGCACCTGAGCCCTCTACAAATGTTCACTCTGTTTCACATACTCCCCTGCCAAGCTCACTCACATAATAAAGGCTCCTTTTCTTTCCTTGTTCTTTGCCCTCATAGATACAGACCCACCATGACTCTGCTTCCTTTTTAATAAGCTTTTTCCTTTGCAAAGGATTATCAGTGCTCATTGCTACATTCCAACTTCCACGTCCATCCCCTTAATCTCCATGACGCCTCTAGGCAAAGCTGACCATGGCAGGCTATCATAAAGCTAATATTACCATGTGTAGGAAGTGGCCCAAGTACAAGGATTGTGCTTGACCTCCTTTCTGAGTTTTGTTTTCTATGCCCTCATTTCACCTGTCATTTTAATACAGACTGTCTTCCAAAATGGCCATCCTTACAGTTTACCAAGTGGTTTTTCCCTCCCTCCTCCTTCAATTAAAAGCCTGGCCAACCTAGTAGGGCAAGTCCTGTGCAAAAGATACTTTTTTTTTTTGATTTTTAAAAAAATTATTTTTTTTTATTGACAACTTCCTTAATTGTAGACAATATCCCATGGTACTTCCCCCCACCACCCACACTTTCCCCTTTGAAACCCTACTCTCCATCATATCCCCTCTCCCTCTCAATCAGTCTCTCTTTTATTTTGATGTCATGATCTTTTCCTCCTATTAGGATGGTCTTGTATAGGTAGTGTCAGGCACTGTGAGGTCATGGATATACAGGCCATTTTGTGTCTGGAGGAGCACGTTGTAAGGAGTCCTACTCTGCCTTTGGCTCTTTTTTATTTTTGTGATCATTAACACATGTTCTTCCTCAGGCCAAGAACCCTCATTTAATCATCTAAAGCATCCTCAGAATGCTCAAGTCTTGTCATCAACACCATCTGCATGGAGCTTGTTCACCTTCCCGATCTTCCTGTTCCCAAACCCTGACCAGCAGGAAGAGACGACGACTATGAGCACTCCCTGAGCCCTTGGTTTCCTGGCCAAGAACCTGATGTTCTTTAAGCTGTTTCCCTGGTCCCTTCTGCCTATGCTATTTACTCCTCTGAATCAGCAGGAGTGGGTGGCAGCTAGGAGGCTTACTGCAGCAAGAAAGGTTTCCTTCCTCACCAGGATGTAGTAGCCAGGAAGAGAGCAGCACCTTCTGATGGTTTAGGACCCTGTGCCCCTCCACTGGGTGACACTGGCCAGGATTCACGTCCTGTCTGGCCAGTCACAGGTTTTCCTCAACTCCAGTTCTTCTATATTAAGGATGGTTCTTCTCCAAAAGGCTCCTCTCTGAAGCAAATCCATGTGTACCACCATAGGAACAATTTGTCTTTTCTTCATTTTGGTCATATTTCCCATGCATGCCCCTCACTTTAAGGTCTATGATAACCTTCAGGTACTTGGGTATGACTTCCCCATACTTACACATGAAGGGAACAACCATCCTCAAACCACATGAGGAGCAAGGAGTTTCTTTCCACATCCTTTGTCTCTATGCCATGCTTCATTACCCATCATCCCATCCTCTAGTTCAGTGTAAAACTGCAATTCAGAATCTTGAGCAAATTGCTTTCTTTCTGTATTAATTCTGCCAAGCAAGCAGAGAAGTCTTGACTCCTAACTGTCTGGAGACGCGATGCATATTGAAACTACTTCTTTAGCTTCTCTTTCCTTCTGTCATGGTCAGCCTATACTTTGGACCCGTATTTTAGAAGGAAGAGGAATGCATCCTTTTTATTATTCCCTTGGTGCTCATATTATAGGGTGGGTTGGAACTCCTACACTAGAACTTGAATTCTTTGTGGATCCTCTCACTTCTTGAGGGGCAACAATGCTAGTGACTACTGAACACTTGTCTCTATTAGCTGTGAAAACCACTATCAGAACCCACCTTCTCTGCTAAATCACCTCAGTAAATTTCCTCACCGAAACATCTAGGTCCAATCTCAAGGGCCTATAAGAAAAGTAGCTTGCAATAATCTCTGAAGTGGAAACTAGCCATTTAGAATAAAAATAAAATTAAAAAGAAAGAAAGGAGAGAAAGAGAGGATAGAGAACAGACCTTCCTTTTCAACCTCTGCTTCAAAAATGTCTCTTCCTTTAGCCCTGGGCCCTGGGTTTAGAGTTTCCATTGACCAATATTTTATCAATGGTATTTCTTAGAACATAATGCCTGTCTCATTTTTACATCCAATCTCTAAAGTACTAATTTCAAATGTACTAAATAGTATTTATAATGAGTTAGAGAATTTCTCTCCAATGAGTTTAACTAGTAGGGGTAATTTCCATATTCAGACTTACATTCCAACCACTTCTATTATTCTAAAGAAAGTAATCTATACCTACATGCTAATGAGAACTGAAGCCAGAATGACTTTTGTCCTTATGATAAACAGTGCAGGAAATGAAATGGACCTAAATTGTTATTCTTGTGTTAAACCACATTGAGAATAAGCTGAAACCAACTGTTTAAACCAAGAAATCCCTGCTTCTAGAAGACTGCAAACCACCTTATGCTGTACATATGAACAGCCTACTGGAGCCCCACCCTCACTATCCTCACCAATTCTAAAGTTCTAAACTTGAAATCCCATAGCTGGCCTAGTGTCGCATGAGATCCATCTCAACATTGCCCGGCGTAGGCCCTGAAACTCTAAACAGGTCTTCTCTGGCCTTCACCCTCCTGAAACACCACCACAACTGACTAAATGGTGTCCTACCCATGAACTTAGCTTCGCTTCAGCCACAGATTTTTCCAGTGGGCTTTTGCAGAGTCAATAATCAACACTGACCTCTTCTCGCCTATGTTTTTCTTCTTTGGGGATGTTATCTGCTGGTGCTATGTCCCCAACGATGCATTCTGCCATATCGTGAACCAGGGCTAGGCGTATACATCTGATCAGGCAAGAAATGTTGAATAATTACACAGGATTCCTTTCATTGCAAGTTTCTTTTCCATATTATTTTTGAAGTTACATAATATAGTTTCCTTTCTCCACACTCACAGAATAGTTTAATGCATGTTTTTAAAAGTAATTATATTGCACCAGCCTACAACAACTCTCAACCCAATCTGCCAGTGAATAGTTAACATAATACATGAGCGTGCACAGGGGAATGACATTCATCTGCTTTTTAATGCTGATTTCACAAAGCTCACTTTAAGAGGTTTATTACTTCAAATTGCAAAGCCAGGAGATGGTCTGGTTACAGTATTTACTTAACACAAAATTTAGAAGAATTGGGCTGGAGAGATGGCTTAGCAGTTAAGGCACCTGACTGCCAAGTCTAAGAACACCCGTTCGATTCTCCAGGTCCCATGTTTAGCCAGACACAAAAAGTGACACAAGCACGCAATGCCACACATGCCCACAAGGGGGCTGCATACGTCTGGAGTTCATTCACAGCAGCTGAGAGGCTGCTGGTGCGCCCATTCTCTCTCTGTCTCTCTCTGTCTCTTTCTCTCTGTGTCTTTCTCTGCCTCTCTCTCAAAAAAAAAAAAAAAGAAATTAGAAGAATCATTTCCCACAATGCACTTACAGTACAAAATGAATCTACATATAAGGTGATGGGTTCAGATGAGCAGATCTGGGATTGAATTCAGCTACCGACCTTTCTAGCTATCTGATATTTGCCAAATTATTTAATTTCTTTAAATGTTCTATTTTATCATGTTAAAAAAAAAAGGGTATAACATGGCTAGGGATATAGCTTGGTGGCATAGCACTTCCTTGGGTTCAGTCCCCAGCACCACACACAAAAAGATTACAGTCCTTCAGAAGGGTGATGTGAAATAAAATTATGATCCTCACACACTCTAACCATTCAGCACATTATGGTTAGTAGTGAATATAAGAATGAAACAGGCAAGAAATGAGGTAAATGACTCTTAAGGGCTGCCTATTTCACGTTCCCTTGGGTACCAATCCAATGAATGCTCACCAACCTCCTAGGTTTCCTTACCTCACCTCTCTCTCTCTCTCTCAGTTCAAATCTCAGACCATCTCTTGATCTGACTTCACTTTGGTCTTGTGTAATTTGCCAAAACTCTCTTTAGTTCCACACCATGTACAGAGCAGACTCCTTCATGAGTCCTTTGCTATAGCCAACTGACTTGCTCCTCATTCCTATGATATTCCTTTGTTTTCCCACCATCAGAGCTTTGGATTCTACAAGTTCTTTCTGCAAGCTGTGCCTTCTACTACTTCTTGACCCTCATCAATCCTTCAGAGCTCAACTCAAACCACCTCACCCATGAAGGCTGTCCAAGAGCAGATGATCTCCACTACTCTCAGAGTACTTGGCTTACCTCCAACCATAACTTATCTGGTGATTTTTTTTTCCCCCAAGGTAGGGTCTTGTGCTAGCTCAAGCTGACCTGCAATTCACTACAGAGTCTCAGGGGCCTAGTGCTCACAGTGATCCTCCTACCTCTGCCTCCTGGGTGCTGGGACTAAGGGTGTGCACCCACCTGGCTTATCTGGTTATGTTTATAGAAGCCACTTTGGGCCAGTGTATTGCACTTACTGCCTTCTGTGTAAACTTTTGTCCTAGGGTCCCAAAGCATTTTATATACTTGCTGACTAGCTAAAGGAGGGTGTCTCTTTCTCAACTATACACTGCACATAAAACTATCAACATGGCACCTCACCAACTGTATTAGTATTCATAACAAGGGTCAGACAATAGCAAAATATGTACTAATCATAAGATATCCCTTAGCAGCTGGTGAGATGGCTTAGCACTTAAGGCACTTATCTGCAAAGTCAAAGGACTGAAGTTCAATTCCCCAGGATCCACGTAAGCCAGCTGCACAAGGTGGTACATGCGTCTGGAGTTCATTTGCATTGGCTGATGCCCCGGCGCACCCGTTCTCTCTCTCTCTCTCTCTCTCTCTCTCTTTCGCTCTCAAATAAATAAATTTAAATAAAATATGTTTTTTTTTAATATAAACTTAATGCCTATCTTCAAGGCCCTAATTTCACACTTATATTTCTTCTGAGACCAACACAGGCTCTATTAACAGACAACCTGGACTATATAACAACAGAAGCATTCAACTTTCTGAGGGCACTTCCCATATCCTGAATCTGTGAGGTTGGCTTTAAATAATTGTTCTCAGCATACAAATTGACCTACAGGAATTTGACAGAGATCTTAGTCATAAAAAGGGTGCACACATAAAGACAAGAGACTCTCATAAACATCCAAGTTCAAATCACTTACCTATCTTTGTTAAGATGGTCATCTTTGGTCACCATGGCCATAACTGCCATCCTATACATGTGATCTGACACGCTCTCTGGATTTTCCACATTTCTGTATACCCAGCCAGTCCGTGGGACTCTCTGAAACATAATAATAATAATATAATAATAATAATAATACTAATAATAAAAGACACTTTTTACTTTCTTCTGTGAACTAAAGTTGCCAGAAAAGTGTTGCATGGATTGATAAAACTCCTGTGATCACAGAAAGATAGAATATTACAAGGTCAGAGCCAAATTACCTTGGGCTACCTTAGCCTCTCACCAGCCATTTATTGCCCACCTTTGTGTCTACCCTAACATCTTGGTGACTATCAGTTGATCAGGTGTAAGCCTTTTTGGAATGTACTAGCCGACCACCAGTTCCCACCAACCCAAGGGCTAAGAACGTCATCAGATAGCACCTAAAAACCTATGGCAGAGATTCCCCCCCACACACCACCCTTTGCTGTGACCTGCCTACCGGAGGTCAGCCAATGTATTTGAAAAGTGCCTTGATTTATGACTTTCTTTTGTTCTGTAACTATAAAACCTTCAGGAAATTGTTAACACATTGGAACATGGAACTGGTGTAACCTAAATCTGTGTTCTCAGGCCATGGTCACACATATTTGGCACCAGAATAAACTATCTCTTTTCCCCTTTGAGTTGAGAGCTGTCTCTTTTACAGCCACATGTCTATGCTCTTGATTAGATGTCTAAGTAACCGCCAGTACGAGGCCACGGTTTTATAATCTATTTAAGAAACGCTTGTGAAGCAACCACAGAGCTCAACATTTGGAATCACATGAACTAGTTAGTGAGTGAGCAAAAAGTAATTCACAAGTTCGGCCGTCAAGTTGTTCCATGCCACTGAAGTACATACATGTACAGGCTTTTTAGACATAAAAGCACAACTGGTGCTAGGCATGGCGGAGCATGTCTGTAACCCCAGTATTCAGGAGGGTGAAGTAGAGGTGATGAATTGAAACCGCTCTCAAAACAATCACAATAAGTAAATTTGGGACTGTAAAGTTGGCTTGGCGGTTAATGCACTTGCCTGTCAAGCCTAAGGGCCAAGGTGCAATTCTCCAGGTCCCATGTAAACCAGATGCACATGGTGGCTCATGCGTCTGGAGTTCATTTGCAGTGGCCAGTGGCCCTGGCTTGCCCATTCTCTGTCTCGCTCTCTCTCTAATCAATTATATATATATATATATGTATATATATTTTTAAGGTAAATTTAAAAACAAATTAAAAACCTGTATTTCTCCTGACAACAGAGTTGAAGGGTTTTTGCATTCAAACAATCCCATCTTACTCAAGCAGAGAATATTGGCATGAAGGATTTGAACTTGAACATGTGACAGACTTCTAAATTCCGAAGCACAAAGAATTTCTAGTTACTTGATCTACCCCTAGCCAGGCCTCCTTTTATTCCGCTCACGTGGAGGTGGTCACGTGGGTGCATTTCTCCCCAGCAGCGTCCACACTGCTGAAGAATTTCCTAAGCCGCAGTCACGCTGGCGGGCGGAGGCTCTCTGAACCCGCGATGGTCCCGGAGCAGCGGTGCTATTTCTACACGCACTCCCCAGAGCGGCGGCCGGGGCCTCCGCGGAGTGACCGCTCCCGCTCGGGGCGGGGCGGGGCGGGCACCGGAGGGAAGCCGGCCGCCCGCTCCCCTCGAGCTCACCTTGAGCTGCCCCACCAGCCGCAGGAACCGCAGCAGCTGCCTGGCGCCGCCCGATGAAGCCGAAGCCATGCGGATGCGCAGCGCGGAGCTCCAAGCCCCTCCCTCCTCACTGTCCCCCCCCTCTTTCCTCCCTCCCTCCTCCTTACTCGCTCCTTCCTCCCTCCTCCCTCCGCCCTCCTCGCTCCTCCCTCTCTCTATCTTCCTCCCTCCTCCCTCCCTCCCTCCCTTCTCCTTCCTTCCTTCCGCCCTTCTTCCTCTCTCCTGGCTCCTCCCTCCTCCCCCTCGCTCTCTTTCCCCCTCCTCCATCCCCCTCCTTGCTCCTCCCCACGCTCCACCCCCTGCGCGCTCACTCTTCCTCTTGGCGTCACTCAGGCCCATCCTTCTGCCTTCCCTGCGCTGGTCCTGTGGCTGCAGTTCGGGCACTGCGCCCTCTGTTGCTGACCGAGGCAGGCCTCTACCACACACACCAGTGCGTGGCCTCAAATACTGTGGGAAGGGCTGTGTGAGTTTGAAGGAAGACTCTGGCCATCAGTGCATCAAGTTCTTGCCCAACATTTAGTTGGCGGACAAAGAAAGCAGGTCCACACAAAGCCATGAACGTTTGTTTGTTTGTTTGTTTGTTTGTTTGTTTGTTTGTTTGTTTGTTTGTTTGTTTTTTCGAGGTAGGGTCTCACTCTAGCTCAGGCTGACCTGGAATTCAACTATGTAGTCTCAGGGTGGCCTCGAACTCATAGCAGTACTCCTACCTCTGCCTCCCAAGTGCTGGGATTAAAGATGTGAGCCACAACGCCCGGCCAGATATCCATAAACATTGTAACAAAAGACTAGGAAAGTACTGGGGAGGTCAAGAGCGGCCAAAGTACTTGGAGACTTTGGGAGAGGCAGAATATGGGCTAGAGAGGAAGAGCAAGCCCATGGTGCAATCACAACATCGCAAGTGTTGAAGGATCCTGCAGCCCCAAAATGGTCAGCATCTGCCCCAGTCATGGGCCTGGATGGTGATCTGTTAAAGATAGGTAGTGGACAAGAAAAGTGAGAAACTCAAGCAAAGGTAGTGAGGCAAACAAAGAGAGGGAATAAAAAGAAATCACTCATAGCAGGTAGGTGGGTTATGCATGACACTAAACCCCGGGGGTTTTGTGCTGAGCTAGATAATGTTGGTCCTTGCTTCTTTCAAGGTTTTCAATGCAGTGGAGCAAACAGAATCCTGATGATGGTTCTAGATGGAATAGAAGCCAGTAGGGTAAGTCATTTGAAATGAGATGAGCATGAGGGTAGCTGGAGAACAGAATTATTTTAAAGACAGTAGGTATCATTATTTTTATAGCAGAAGGGGAGAGGGAAGGATGCCATGAGGAGAGAGAAGGGAAAGACATATTTCATGCTGGTGTTGAATGAGGGGAAGAGAATGTGGTAAGAAAAGGCTAGCCGTAGAAAGGAGTGTGACTCATGCCCCCAGGATGCAGGAAGAAGGGAGTGTGCATATTGGCTAATCAACAGCAGATGTGGTCACATCACTGGAAGCTGGAGGCAGTCTCTCGTGAGTGCTTCGATTTTCTTACCAAAACAAAAGGGCCTCATGTACGCCAGTTGCCCCACTCGTTCTCTCTCTTATTAGTCAGCTAGATAACACTATTCTAACCTAACTCAGAGACTCTGTGCTCCTTTCCTCTACCCAAAGCCACACAAAGAAAATCTGTCCTTTTGAATGATACATGACCGTCCTTTCTAGTATAGTTGGTGAAGTACCACTGCTGCATCTAATTTCAAAGGGGTCCTATGAAATGCAATCTTACCACACTACTAGGAAGAGAGGGGCGACAGGACTTGTGAGCGGAGGTCAAGACCTTGGAGACTTATCAAGAAAGAAGACATAAAATGTGTTATTTGGGGGCTAGAGAAATTGCTTAGTGGTTAAGGCGTTTGCCTGTGAAACCAAAGGACCCAGGTTTGATATTCCAGGACCCACGTAAGTCAGGTGTGCATGCATCTGGAGTTCCTTTGAAGTGGCTAGAGGCCCAAGTGTGCTCATTCTCTCTCTGTCTGTCTCTCTTCTCTCTCTCTCCTTGCAAATAAACATTTTTAAAAATGGTTATTTTGGAGAGTGAAATGGCAACAAAACTGAATATGATTTAAGAATTAAATAAGTGCCATGGTTACAATGATGAGCTGAAGCATTTTGTGATGGAAAGTGGTGGTCGATTAAGGAAGAATCAGAGGAAAGAAGTTGGGTCTGCTGGGGAAAAACAAACAAACAAACAAACAAACATAAAAGGCCCAGGAACATAAGGAAGTCCCTTGATTTGGAGATCAGTGAAGCCCAGGGTCGAGAGGGGAGGGTGGGTGGGAAGCAATGGGACTGTGAGCTCTATGAGAAGTTCACACCATCCCTTATTGGGCTTCTTAGGAAGTCAAAAGTCCTTTTGATTTTACCTAATATACCTGTTATGGTCTGGATTTTAAATGTTCCCCAAAGACCTAATGACAAAGGCATGTAGTCACCAGTCTGTGGCACTCTGGGGAGGTGGAAGAACCTTGGAGAGGTGGAGCCTTGTCATGACTGGAATCTGAGAGCTCTCCCACAAGCTCATGTTGTGAGTGTTTGGGCCCCAGCTTGTAATACTATTCAGGAGGCTTCTGAGCATTTAGGAAGTAGGGCCTGGCTATGGGAAATAGGTTATACGGAGCAGGCCTTTGAAGGTATAGTCAGCCCTAGTTCCATTCTAGCTATTTCTGCTTCCTGGTGTGCCACCATGTGAACCAGCCCTTCTGCATATTCCCTCCACCACATACTAACCCTCTCTGTTTTGCCTTCTCTACCCTAAGAAATTATGACCCTCAAAGCTGTGAACCAAAACCATTCTTCCCTCTCTTCTGTCAGAAACGAGGAAAGGAACTAATAGGTCTACTTCGAGGAAGAGAGGTCATTGGAGGAGGGTCTTCAAAGGTATGTTGGGACCCCCATCCCCTTTCTCACTCTTTCCATCTCCGCTGCCAGGAAGTGAGCGGCTGTTCTCTATTATTGGCTCCTACTGCCATGGTGTGCTGTGTCACAGAGGTCCAAAGCAAAATTTCCAAACCATGAGTCAAAATAAACTTTTCTTTCTTTAAGGTGCTTCATCTCAGATATTTGGTGTCATGGTGAAAAGCTAGTAAATTCCTGTATTTACAGTGTCCTGGACAAATACATACATGGTCTCTTGACTTTGTATGCTAGATCATACAGAAGCTAATTACATAAATCACCAGGAATTGGAGGGCATTGGCTTACTGAAAATGTATTAATTATGTGTATTTTTTTTAATACGTGGAGTAGTTTTAATGTGAAATGTCCCCCATAGTCTCATGTGAACACTTGGTCCCCAGCTGGTGGTGCTGTTTTGGAAAGTTGTGGAAACTTTAGGAGGGTCAGCCTTGATGCAGGGGTGGGCCATGAGTTTTTATAACCCAGCCCTTCTTCCTGTTCAGGCCTCTCTGCCTTCCGACTGCTTACCCAATGTGACCAGCGGCTTCATGCTTCTGCCACCATGATCTCTCCACTGTGATAGGCTGTGACCTCAAACTTGGAGCCAAAATAAATTCTTCCTGCTTGAAGTTGCTGTTGTCAAGGTAGTCTATCACAGCAACTGGAAAAAAGTAACTAATACAGCACGTCTATGTATATTGTAAGCCCATGTGTGTATGTATGTTTGGGTGTCTGAAGATACCCATGCACATTTGTGCACATGTGTGCGGAGGCCACAGGATATTGGTGCCCTTCCCCAGGTATGCTGTTCACCTTCTTTGAGGCAGGATCTCTCATTTGCCTGGAGTTCCTCAGTTAGACTGGGCTGACTGGCCATCAAGCCCCACAGATCCACCTGTCTCCCAGCACTGGGATGAGAAGCCTGTGCCATCATGCCCAGCATTTTTATGTGGGTTCTGGGGACTGAACTCAGAACCTTATTCTTGTAAAGCAACCACTTTACTGACTTAAGCTATTTCTGTTGCCTGAGTATAAGCAATTTTTTTTAGTAACTTCATTTTACAGATGACCTGAATTTGAAAGGGATATTATCATCCAAAGATAAATTATTGCTGTGAAAACTAAAAAGTAGCTACCATTTCTTGTTTCACAACTGCAGTTTTTTATTGGGACTTATATAGCACGGCTATCATGTCATTGAAGATACCAAGGAGAAAAATCATTGTGGTTGGTAAAGTAATGACTTCCCAGTAGGCTCCTGGGCTAATCTTTAGATGTGAATATTGCTGTGTAAAATGACAAGTTGGATGGTAACAGTTAAAATGACGTTTTCTAATAAGCTGAACTGAAAATAGGAGATTATCCTGGATTGCCTAGATGAGCCAATGTGGTTACACAGTCCCTTAAAGGTCAAAGAGAAGAGCAGAAAAGTGAATATCAAAGCATTGCTAGCTTTGAAGATGGAGGGGTGTCCTGAGCCAGGGAGCACAGGCCAGCTCTGCAAACTGGACAAGATTCTTCCCTGAAGCCTCAAGAAAAGAACGCAGCCTGGAGGATGCCAAGGTATAAGCCATGTATGACTCACTCAGACCTGCAGCACTGTAAGGAGAAGAGTGTGTGCTGGGCTAGCTGCCAACTTTGTGATGATGCATTACAACAGTAACCGGAAGCTGACAAAGTGGCTGATCATATTGGATGACCTCATTCCTTTGGTACCAATTCCCCTTTGCTGAAGAAGTATAATTGCCAAACCTTTCTAGCCCACCAACCAATAACTTATTTCAGGATGAGTTGGCCAACCATCTCCTTTTAGCATCACAGGAAAGAGGAATCGATTTATTTTCCCCACCATGACGAGCTACGCTCTCAAACTATGAGTGAAAATAAACCTTTCTGTCTTTAAGTACATTTGTCAGGAATTTGGTCACAACAATGAGAAAAGTAACTAAGCTGGTGAGAAAAAGCACCACTTGCTTGAATCCTTGGGCTCACTATACACTTGGGGATTTGTGAATAAACTAAAATTTACTGGAAATTGTGTTGCTCTTGAATATTTTTCTTACATGGAGAATTTGATGAGAGTGCATAGCAGTAGACTGATGTGAGAAGATCAGCTCAGAGATCATTGACTAAATACAATTAGAAACTGACCAAAGTCTGACCAAAATCCTAGGTCTTTCTTTGTTCTCAAAATATTCAAGAAATGAGTATTGGTTCTGCAGATGATATAATTCTAGATTTAAATGATAACATTTTGGGCTGGAGAGATGGCTTAGCGGTTAAGGTGCCTGCCTGCTTAAGCCTAAGAACGCTGGTTCCAATCTCCAGGTCCCACATTTAGCCAGATGCAGTGACGCAAGGGTGCAATGCCGCACTTGACCACAAGGGGGCGCACACATCTGGATTTCATTCACAGCAGCTGAGAGACTGCTGGTGCGCCCATTCTCTATCTGTCTCCCTCTCCCTCTCTCTCTGTCTGTCTCTCTCTGTGTCTCTCTCCAAAAATAAAAAATAAAAAAATAAAATAAAATAAGATTTTACTGTACCTACCAAGCAGTTTTCTAAGGATTCATGTTTATGCTTATAGATTAATGCTGCTCTCAGCTTTGGTCAGGTAAGCTACTTTTTGCAGTAGGCAGCCATTGCTGGAGAGATGCAAAGCACATCAGTTCTGAGAACAAGTGACTGCTGAGTGCTCATTCCTCAATGGGATGTCGACATCACCCCCTCCCAGGTGCAGGGAACATGGTGGAAGAGGGGACAGAAAGAATGCAATGATCAGAGAACAAGGAAGCGTGTTGTGTAACAGTGTCTTCTCCACATGACACGGCCTGTGCCCTCATGAGCTCACAGCAGCTGTGTTATCTGTATAAGATAGGCCATCAACATTCTGTCATGAATGGTGGAGGGGTTCATGAGTCCCGCACCCCTCCCTGAACAGTCAATGGCTGCTGGAGGAGGGAAAGCAATTTTCTTCAGTGGTGTAACTAGTAAATTGCCCATGCTCTAGTAAATAACCCTAGGTTCATACAAGCAACTTGAACTGAATTCAGTGTGTTTAAAAAAAAAAGAAAGAAAAGGAAAGAAGAAAGATAAAAGACGATTGTTACAGTTACCTTCTCTTTGCTAGGGCAAACATCTCACCAGAAGCACCTCATGGGAAAGAAAGGGTTTATTTTAGGCTTATAGATTCCAGGGTAAGTTTGATCATGGTGGAAGAAGCTGGCTCACTCCAGCGTGTATCACAGCAGACCTAAAAAAACAATACCACTAACCACCAATAGCCAGAGCTAAAACTGGCTCTGACCACACCTTAGGGCTGGACTACAAGATCAACCCTCCAGTGACACACCTCCTCCAGCAGGCTGCTGGAGACATAAGTAGACTTTGATGAAGATAATTTTAATCAAAAATACCCCATTCAAACCACCCCAATTATCAAAGTCGAAGTGGGACTAGTTGGGCAAAAAAGGTTCTGTGGAATGGGGAGAAAATGTAATGGGAATGAATATGGTCAAGATTATATATACATATATAAAAATTGTCGCAAATAAAAATTTAAGAATCATCACGAAAAGGTAATATTTGATCTGTGTCAATGGCTCTTTCACCTAGAGTGATTTTTGCCTCAAGGGGACAAATGGCACTGTTCAAAGAAATTTTGGTTGTTACAAAGTAGGAGAAGGGGAGGGGAGGGACAGGTACTGGGAAAGTTCAGGGCTGTGTTAAAATTTTTATAGGTCACATGACAACCTCCCACAAGAATCACCAGGCACAAAGTATCAAGAGTGCTAAAAATATGAAACTAAATTCTATATGCTCAAAAAGAAAATAGTTAAAATTATGTTTCTTGTCTTGTTGATGAGTTGTAATCAGCAGGAAATTGATGGCATGTTTATAATAAAGTGAATGAAGAAATAAGCAAGTTTCCTGTGGCAGCTCCCTTTTGAAGTACAGTGGAAAGGCGCCCAAGCTTTCCCCTGACAGAGGCTCTGGCAAGATGAGCGGAATTACAGGATGACTTTGATCATTTATGTAACTGGGTTGAAGTAGAGCAGTTCAGCTCAAAGAAGATAAATGTAGGATATTAAGGCCGGGAGGGAAGGAACATCACAAAAGGAAAGTTTGTTCAGGGATAGGGGTTGGGCTTTGTTCTGTTTTACCACTTTCTTGCCTGTGGCAAAGCTTTGGATGCAGCCCCAGTCAAAGGGTTCCAGTAACTTCCCCCATAAATCCAGCCATCAACTAAAGCGCTTTGTGCTCAAAGGAGCAGCCTGGGAACCAACAATGGGTGGAGGGGGTGATGGTGACAACATCGTCTTCTTTCCTGTTACCCATATAAGCTGAACAAGGACAATTTTAGCATTGATGCTCTAAGCCAATCACTGTTCATAATATGGTAGAGCCACTCCTGAACACTTCTGAGTTACAGAGTGATGTATAAAAGATGTGTAAAGATAACTGTGTTTTTTTTTTTTGACTCAATAATCCATTCCACTATTTTCTGGTAAGCCTTTTGATACTAGCTGTGGTAGCAGACAATATTGCAGCACTGAGGAGGGCAAGCCTCGAGGATCATGGGTTGGAGGTCAGCTTGGTCTATAGAGAGAGAGACTCTCAGAGTTTATGACCACTACCACCACCAACAAAAAGAATGCAAAGAAAAATCCATGTGACTTCTAACACAGTGGAACTTGTTATTCAGGGTAATGTGAAACTTTTTTTGGGCTATGGGTCACTCATATTAAACTCAAACTATTCTTAAAGTTTTTCTTTAAAGCAGTGTTGCTATTTTATGTTGACCATGACTACAGACTTCATAATTATACAATAATCATTAGGAATTCCATCACTCTATCTGTTAGCATAAGGGTTTGACTTGAACTTTATTTCTCTAGAGTGATCAAAACTGTGATTTGAGGGCTGGAGAGATGGCTTAGTGGTTAAGGTGCCTGCCTCCTAAGCCTAAGAATGCTGGTTCCAACCTCCAGCAGTTCCAATCTCCAGATCCCACATTTAGCCAGATGCAGTTATGCAAGGGCGCAATGCCACACTTGACCACAAGGGGGTGCACGCATCTGGATATCGTTTGCAGCAGCTGCGAGACTGCTGGTGCGCCCATCTCTGTCTGTGTTCCTCTCCCTCTCCTCTCTCTCAATGTTCGCTCTCAAACACACACACACACACACACACACATACATACATACACACACACATACATACAAATTACAAAAAAACCCTATGATTTGACCACATTTATCTGCTCACATCCTAGGCAATAGAATAGGGATTCCAGATGAATTTCACAGAGAATCTTGATGCCTACCACTGGCCTACTGAGACCAACAGACATCTTAAATATAATGACACAGCCCTTCTGCAAACACAAAGAAACAAATGATGACCTGTACTCTGTGGTGACATTTTCCTTTTTAAAAAAAAGTTTATTATTTATTTTTATTTTAGGGGAGCAGGTGAGCACCAGAGCCTCTAGCCACTGCAGTCGAACTCCAGACACGTGTGCCACCTTGTGTGCACATGTCACCTTGTGCATCTGGCTTACATGGGCTCTGGAGAGGTGAACCTGGGTCCTTAGGCTTCCCAAGCAAGCGCCTTAACTGCTAAGCCATCTCTCCAGCCTGACATTTTCCTTTTTACAAATACAGCCCCTGGGTGTGGTGGTATACACCTTTATTCCCAGCATGTGGGAGGCTGAGGTAGGAGGTCGCCATGAGTTTACATAGTGAATTCCAGGTCAGCCTGGGCTACAGTGAGACCCTACCTCGAAGAACTAAAAAGAAAAAGTAAAAAAATAAAGAATACTGTCACTCCTGTGAAACACCAGCAAAGTTGAGTATTATGGTTAGTTAGCATCCACAAGAGATGGCTCCAGAACTCTCTGTGGATACCCAAATCCACAGGCATTCAAGTCCTTTGGATAAAATGGAATACCTTTTGCTAAAAACCTCTGAAAATCTTCTGTGTACCTCAGACCACCCCGAAATGATTTACAATACCTAATACAATGTGAATGCCGGACAAATAGATACATTATATTGTTTATGGAAATGACAAGAAAAAGTGTGTTCAGTATAGATGCAATTTTTGTTTTTTTTTGTTTTTGAGACAAAATTTCTCTGGATGGCCTGGGATTTACTATGTAGACCCAGTTAACCTCAAACTTGTGACAGTCCTCCTGCTTCTGCCTCTTATTTGCTGGGATTATAGGGATGTGCCACGGATGGCAAATCTTAGCATTTTTCGATCCTCAGTTGAATGACTATACAGTAAAAACCCTGCAGATATAGAGGGCCAATTGTAATATATAAGATAAACTATATTAGAACAAGAAAGTTTTTGGATAATATTTAGCTTTCAGTAACTTAGAAAATTTCTTCTTGACTCCAGGTGAAGGAGATGCTACCATTGTTGGTATTCTAGTACATTCCTGACTGAACAAAGAATAGACCCCTGACAGAGAATAGACCTCTGGCTCAGGAGTTGATAGCATTTTCTATACAACTATGAGAGCCCTTGTGGGTCCTCACTGTCCCCGGAGGTCATTGACCAACAACGTCCTGGGCGCAGGAGGAGTTGGGGGAAGCAGGGTCCTGGAGCTGGTGAGTGTGACAGGCAATGAACCACCCCGGAGGCAGTCTGATGGATAGCGCGCTCTCGTTTCTTCAAAAGGGGAGTGGATTTATAAACACTTGAGAAAGGTTGAGCAGGCACATACAGACTACTTGGCAATTGGATACAGACTTTATGGGTTGCTATCTAATTGGCTGGTGTTGGAAGGCAGAAGTCTGCACGGGAGATAGTGGTGGGAAAAGCTTGGTGACTTCAGAGTTGAGAGGGAGGAGCTGCAAGGGAGATGACAGAAGTGGCGGGAAAAGCTACGTGACTTCAGCCACATAAGGGTCTTTTGGGCAGCTTAGCCACAAGGTCAGGAACTGTGGGGGGAGGGCAGGGAGCAAAGCCTGACTATGGAATGGTCAGATGCTTTTTGGGATCAAGGAGGGAGGGCCTGCCATTTTCTGCCCATTCTGGGTGAAGACAGGGCACACTACAACCTTGCCCAAGGGCAGGGAGGGCCAGTCTCCATCGTCAGAGTGGGTTCCCAACGATAAGGCCAGCTGCTCAAGGTCCCCGGCCATGTCCAACAGCCCAGGCCAGCTTCCTCACAGTCCCAGCCCGTGTTTAGCAATGCCCAACAAGCCTGAGAGACCTGAGACTACCTGAGTTCACCTGAATTTAGTTCCCCAGAGCCCATGGAAAGAGCTGGACATGGACATACATGTCTATAATCCCAGGTCTGAGGGGAACAGAGATAGAGAATCAGCAAATTGCTGGAGCTTGTGAAAATGATAAGCTCTTTAATCAGTGAGAGACTCCTTCTCAAGAAAACAGGATGAGCAAAAAGAGAAAGTCACGTGACATTCTCTTCTCTAGGAAAGAGGTGGATCAGCATGCAGAGGTCACCAATGTTCTGTGATTCCACACATGTGTGAATGGTGTGTACATCTGCATGCACACACACACACACATGCATACACATGACACACATCACACACCATACTATACATACTTTAAATACACACATACTAAAACTAATTCATTAAAAGAAGAATAGATTTCTAAGCTTTGCACCAAAACCTTGGTTATTCTAGCCAAAATTCCAGTAATCTTATGTATCTGGAGGGGCATGCAACTTAGAATATTAAACAGGAGAGAAAAATAGAAATTCAAAACAAGCAAATCTGGAGCTATCAGCATTAAAACCATCAAAGTAAAATACTAATTGGATCTGGCCCAACAAAACACTTGGTACTTAGTGGTCTCCTGGATTCATGTCCAGAAGAAGCAAGCCTCATCAATGTCTTATGAGAATCATAAAATGCAACCCATGAAAGCATGCAAGCCATGGGGCAGAGAGAATGAAGGGAGAGAGGAGAATGTGGACAGAAAGGCAAGTGGTGAGAACCACAAGTGGTAGCCACAGAGATGGACACGAGGAAAATCTAGAAAAAGTGGCAGCTATAAAACTTCAGATCCTTTGAGAGACTCCTGGATTCAATCCCAGCTCGGAAATAAACAATCTTCTCAGAAAAAAAAAAAAAAAAAATCAAATCCCACATACTAAACAAACAGAATTGCAGAATTGTCACTAAAAGCACAAGGTAGTTGGGTGGTCTCCTCGTAGTTATAGAAGTGGGAAAGACGACCTCAGGGGATGAACATGCGCTGTGCTGGTATGCTATCGATAATACCTCTCCCTAAAGAACACCGAATTTGTGCCAGGCACTTTGCCGGATATGACTCCAATTTGAACAACCCTTCAGAACACCAGGATCTGCTCTCTCTGTGGGGAGGAAAAGTACAGACAAAAGTTCATTAATGTGCTGAAGGCTATATAACTGTGAAGGTGCTGTGTCAGGGTTTAAACACTGAAACACCATGGCTTGTGTATTTTCCAGTACTCACACTGCTTCCCAGGATCTTCCAATGTCAAATGTGGACATGTTGATGACAATTAGGCTCTTCTTGTAAAGATATCCTATCATGTGGAGGGAGACTATGAATATGGTATTATGATGCAAACACAGTTATGCATTGCAAGCTATTCTTAAGGATGCATCAACTTTGCCATGTATCTTTGGTTTTATAATTGAAAAGGCAAATTTTCCCTCTCAGATAGAGGCTTCTGTCATTTTCAAGTGTGACTTGATCTTAGAAAGTTAAAATACTAATTGAAAAATCACGAAGCCACAGAAGAATCCTCTTAATTTTTGGAAGCCCATTTCTGAGCTCCTGGAATATTTCTGAGGCATTTTTATTATGTCGAGGACAGCGACATGGAGTCTCCAGGAAGAACATTGCCTCATCCATCCTGTATTCCTAGAAACTAGAACCAAGCACCGTGTTCCTCTAGTGGACAGCAGTGAGAAAATATGGGTGGAAAGTGGAGATAGGAGACCCATTTGAGGGACTGAATCGCTTTAGCCAAAGGCAAGCAGGTGTGAGCCATCAGTGTTTGCACAGTCATCCAAATCAGGAGCTAAAAAAAATGCTGACTCAATGAACAAAACTAATAACTTCTAGCAGAATTGATGCTGGTGGCCAAGGGGACCACCTTTCTTTCAATAAAGCAAGCTTATTCAAAACCAAGACACTCTTATTCCTGTCTTCTCCTGTGTCCATGTGCAGCTGGGGACTTCGGGGGTAGAAGAGGAAGCATGTCAGGTTACCACAATGGTTTCTTCTTTGTCTGCAAGGCCAACACCCACCTCTTCTGAGCAACACCTATTCTTAACTTTCTATTTCTTGTCATATTCATTAGAGCTTCATCAGAGCTTTTAAAACAGGAGTAGCCATGGGCCTCGAATGCCTTCAGATGTTTCTAATTCTCTCCCATGCCCATTCTCTTCCAATAAATTACACATCATAGAAGGTGCTTTACAACCTGACTTGTTAACAGGGCCAGGCCTCTCTGAAACAAAACCTGAACAAGGCAATCAAGGTTAAAAAACCAGCATCACAGGGCTGGAGAGATGGCTTAGCCATTAAGGTGCTTGTCTGAAACGCCAAAGGACCCAGGTTTGATTCCCCAGGACCCACACAAGCCAGCTGCACAAGGGGATGCATGTGTCTGGAGTTCATTTGCAGTGGCTGGAGGCCCTGGCACACCCATTCTCTCTCTCTCCCTACCTCCCTATTTCTGTATCTCTCTTTCTCTCTCTCAAATAAATAAAAATAAAATATTAAAAAAAAATAGCATCGCAGAAACATGAGACAGATAAACATAGAACAATTTGCCAGGTATAAAAGGAGATGGACCTTCTAATTTTGTAAATGCCCTTTTAATTCTAAAAGTCAAACCTTTAAGACAAGATTTCCTCAGTGGGAAGAATACATTGCTTTGCATCTGGGCTATTGGATTTTCCCTATGAGTGGACATGGTTTCTCTTCATGGAGTCCATTATAGACAGTGAATGAGTAACACAAGGATACTTAAATCTGCTCATTTTCTTATTCTTAGGGATTTGGGATAGAAACATTTGTTTGTAGAACACTTTGGGTTTCTCACTGAACAATACGAGTTGAAAAATGATAGTTGTCAGAAAGTACCTGCAGGATTTACCATCTAAAACATTTTTCCTTATACTTTCATATCTAAAGATAGCCATGGTTATTAACCACCTTTTCAGATGGAGCTGGCAGACAATTCTGAATGGAGATCAAGGCGACATTTTAATTTACAAGTTTCCAAAAGAATTTTATCTTTTGTTGTGTTGAAATTGATTAATACGTCAGTTAATTGCTGCC
Source organism: Orientallactaga sibirica (assembly GCA_036365145.1). Taxonomy (NCBI): domain Eukaryota; kingdom Metazoa; phylum Chordata; class Mammalia; order Rodentia; family Dipodidae; genus Orientallactaga; species Orientallactaga sibirica. Next base: position 9,690,477 of record JAEOAD010000240.1, read on the forward strand.
TATTCGCTAATGAGCACATTTGTATGCAGAGTGGATCAAACTTAACATAAAGTTACAAGAGTGCTCAAACGTGCTCCTGACCCCATTGCGCGTGCTTTCCACAGTCCTCTCAGCATGGACGAAGAGAAGGGCGCGGGAACAAGTAACGCACTTGGATACACTGTGCCTATCAACCCACGTATTCAAAAAATACAGCTAAGTTGGGGGCTTGGCAATTGTCGGCGAGGACCAAGTGGCCACCTGTAGTTTTGAGAACCTACCACGAGGTGGCACCATTTCATTAGTGTTTTTCAGCAGCAGCCACGTGGTCTTCAGTTTTGCACTATGGAAACCATTGCTGATTTAAGTTTAATAAATGTTTGTGTTCTCACAGAGTTTGCTTGTCCTTTCTTCCCCCCCATTCGCCTTTCTCATGTTTATTTTCTTCCTTGGGACTCTGGAGCAAATGGGTAGGGATAAGGTGAGATGAAGGCTGTCATAATCATAACAATTTAAAAGTCAGAAATACTAGTTGTCAGCTTGTATTGAAGGCATATTGTATGATAGAGGGTTTCCAGGAAGACTTCCAAGACTCGCTGACGCTGCAAGGCTGCCTTCATTGGCTTTGTGAGCAATGACACTGAGATTTAGAGAATTAAATCAAGTGTCCTAAAGGTGGTAAACAAGGAGTAATAGAGACACAGGCCCCAGTTGACCTGATGTCAAAGCATCAGTGAGCTTTCCATCACGTGTATAACCTGAATCTTGAGTATTGTGGGAGCAGAGTCCAGTCTCTAGGAAGCTCACAATCTAAAGGGGAAGTGAGGTACAGAATCACACAATCAGTGGCAAATGGAGACAAGTTCATGAAGTTTACAAAGGGAGGCTACAAGTACATGGTCAAGAATGCGTCCTGAGGCTAGCTGTTTTCTTGCAGTTGAGTATTTATGACAGGGACACAGTTCTGAAGAGGAGAGTGATGACACCAAAATAAAAGGCCCTCAAACTCAGGAATCCTTACTTCAGATGATTTTGTTTCATGAGACTTTTTGTTTTATGTCTTTCTAGGTAAAGGAGACTGAAATAAAATGTTTTGGCATCCCAGAATTCCATTTCTCCCAGATTCACTGTATCAAACCAGAGGAGCCTGCATAATACGAAGAGGAAGTGACACTGATTGGCTGTGGCCAGGTGCCTTCTGTGCCTACTGCTCTCCACCACAACATGACCCGTAAGACTGGTACTGCATCTGTATTCCCCCAGGGTGGAGCTTAGGCAGTTCACAAAGAGCTAGAAAGGGGTGAAGCAGGGACTCCATCCAAATTGGCAGATCAAAGAGCCAGGCTTTCAACCTTAAAACACAGGGCTCCACTTGGCCTGCTGTATGACAATGAAAAATGCTCTGGGCATTGCACTACTAGCTGAAATTTGGTTGTGTTTCAGAGAAGTTTCAAATGCATTATTGAACTTGATGCTATAAAGCAGTTTACTTTTTCTTATTATCATATCATATCTGTCCTCCAACACACACACACACACACACACACACACACACACACACACACACATACAGCACAAGGAAAGAGTAGGTTGCTGAGGTTAAGTCACAGAGCTACTTGGTAGTTGCTACCGCACTTAAACCTAAACACTCACCTTCAGCAGCTGCTTTTCACCCTGTCACCTGTACTAGCAACACCTGATACAGTCATGGCATTTAAAAAAAAAAAATGGCCTAATAGAACAGATGTATGTCTTAGACCACTTAAAATTTCCCTACACAGGGCTGGAGAGATGGCTTAGTGGTTAAGGCGCCTGCCATCTAAGCCTAAGAATGCTGGTTCCAATCTCCAGTGGTTCCAATTTCCAGGTCCCATGTTTAGCAAGATGCAAGGGCGCAATGCTGCACTTGACCACAAGGGGGTGCACGCATCTGGATTTCATTCATAGCAGCTGAGAGGCTGCTGGTGTGCCCATCTCTATCTGTCTCCCTCTCCATCTCTCTCTGTGTCTCTCTCTCTCAAAAAAAAAGTTCCCTACACAGAACCAAAAAATTCGTTTCAAAAACTTTACCAGAATAATGAGGCATACACTTATGTATGTATACAAGGAAACACTATCTATGGCTTTGTTATGGGTGAGAGATTTATATTTTATTAGAATACCTAGCATCTGTTAAAGATGTAAAAAATAAAGCTTTATTCAGATCCAGTCTAAGACATCACAACTGGTTTTCAGAGTTTCAAATTTGTGGTGCCTTGTAAGCTATTACATATTGAGAACCCAAGTTGGGTAGAGAATTACCAAAAGGAAGGGACTGGGGTGTGAACCAGTAGATGTGGGGTGATCAAGGGAGGGTGGAAGTCAGTGGGTGTGAGGTCAGCAGGGTGGATGGGAGTTGATGGGTTTGAGGTAAGCAGGGGAGGGTGGGTTCCGTGGGTGTGAGGTGAGCACGGGAGGGTGAGGGTCCATGGGTGTGAGGTGATCAGGGTTGGATGGGAGTCCATGGGTGTGAGGTCAGCAGGGAAGGGTGGGAGTCCGTGTGTGAGGCCAGTAGGGAGGATGGAAGTCTGTAGGTGTGAGGTGAGCAGCGGAGGGTGGGGTCCGTGGGTGTGAAGTGATTGGGGAGGGTGGGGTCCATGGGTGTGAGGTGAGCAGGAGAGTTACAAGAAGCCACCACACACTTTGAACCTAAGACATTTGCCTAGATAGGAGAGAGGCATAGGAACACTGAGATCCCTGAAAAAGACATAATTCTTAAACTCAATAAAGTTTAGAAAAGTATTTTATTCTGGAGAAGAAACAATTTTTTTAAAGAATGATTCAGACTAAAAACAGTTTTTCCATTATTCCTTTAAAAAATGGGCTCACAGATAGTAAAAATATATTGACAGAAAAATCTGATGCCTTTTTTTGATCACTAGGATTATTAACCAGAGCATTCCATGAAAGCTGTATGGACACAAGACCACTCTACTGCTTCTATTTTTAAAAATTATATTTGCTTTTTCTTTTCCTAGTTAGTAAGATTTGGCTTTCTGTTCGGGGATCGTTTTGCAGCCTTCAACCACTTTTAGCCTGGTGATACCCACCTTGCTGGGGCGAGTGCCCACACAGACAGTTGTGCTATTAGCCTTTTCCCTCCATACCCATTCAATGCACATGACATTTTTCTTCCTGTTAACCTGGAGGAGAAAGCAGGGAGAGGGGAGATATACACAAAACTAAAGCCAACATGAATTAGTACCGTAGAAAATTTTTCTCCTAGATAGCAAACTGAAAGATATAACCCTCAACAGGAGTGAGGGGGAGTCACCTTGGCAGAAGGGCCTCTGAAAGGGCAGGAAGAAGCCGAATCCTAAAACCATGGGCTCTGGCTTGTAACTCCAGTGCCAGAAACATGTTACACCCCACAGTGAGCTGTTGGTCACCGAGACCTCTGAAGTCCCTAAAACAAAGCAGTCTTCTGTCCACACACTTGATTACTCACCAGAGCTAAAAGAGAAGAACCTTTTGTTGAAGACACCATTAGCTGTAAGCACAGAATATCCAGAGATCACACTGGAATTTAGAAGGAAGCCAGCTCCCAGGTGGCTAGCCCTCAGAGTGCTGGAAAATGCTGCATGAGCTGCTGGGGGGAAATGGCCACCATGGTTGTGGACGAGCAAGGAATCTTGGTAGATATGAAATCAACCAGTCAGATGGGATGTAAATACCTGTGCAATAGTGGCACTCAGCCTGTGGGTAATCAATGACTCTCCGGATAAGAGGCCCACTCAATGGGAAGGAACTCATAGTTGGTACTGGGTCCCAAGTCAGAATCCTACAGAGACAATGGTCATAGACTCCAGTGAGAAGCTCCTACTAGTCTTTGGCCAAAAAGAGAGGCTATACCCATGAAAATCTCTCTTAATTAACTATGGTGATCCCCTTTAGCCCATAATCCTCTCAGTCTCCTTTGGAGAATCCATTTTCTTTTTTACAGAAAGCATCGAAAACGAGGGAGAACCAAAATCTATCAACATTACAAAAAAAGATAGCTGACTCCCCACCATGAGATGAGCCCCCTCTTGCCCATGAGCCAGGGTCCAGGTGAAACCACAGAGGGCCTGGTGAGTTAAGGGGCGCTCACTGCGGGTGGGCGGGCCTGACAACTTGGGCCAGGGAGATGGTGACAGATAAGGAGGACTCAAAACACATCAAAGCAGAGATCCAGAAGCGGCTGAGAGTCCAACACTAAAATAGATTTATAACACACCCGCCAAGGCCCGCAGAACATTGTGGAAGAGGGGACAGAAAGATTGTAAGAGCCACAGGTGGGAAGGACATTGCGCCCACCCCACAATGACTGATTGCTGCTCTCATCACCCAGAACCCTTTGGTGAATACCAACACATGGGACCAACACATGATTTTCCATACCACAAGCTTTCTAATTAATAAGAAAATAAAAATAAATTATAAAAAAGAAAAACAGGGTGTCTTTTTCAGAGCACTCACCTTCCAAGGCCTCCAGTGAAACAAGCATGGTGGACATTCCCAGACCCTTTTCTGCTGGGTCAAGGAGAGAAGAAACTGCAGGTTCCGCAAAGAGAAAATGGTAGTAATGGTTGATTATTTGTAAGGGCTGCTGGTCCCTGGCTGGGCTGCAGGAGGCAATCATGGCGTAGAGCCGAAAGAGGGCGCTGTGGACCAACAGATCATTGTAGCAAAGCCAGGAGGTCCCCATTGCGTGGGCCGAAGGAGGGTCTCCCCTCTTCATTCCTTCCTCTTTCAACAGACCACACGTGATGTATGGACCTCATAAGCCTATGCTCTCTGGGGTGACAGACTTCATTCTTAACAGGTTTTCAATGTTTCAATAATTCTCTTGGTATGCCTTGGAAAGTGTACTCCAAACTATTGTGACAGTGGGATAAAAGAGCTGTTGTCCTCAGGTAGCAGGAATTGGCTCCTTAGGACCTATATTCAGGGCTCGAACGTGGGAAGCGCAATTATCATTCTGATTAAGAAACAGATTCCAATACAAACTAAGATGCTAGATTTGATCAAGCATACTCCAAGTTTCACAAAACAAGATGTGAGGGTTTGCTGCCCAGGATTAAAGTAGTAGTATAGGGTGGATCTTTTACATGTAACTGAACTTCTTCAATGTCATGAAATAGAAAGTGCTAGAATTTTTCCTTTGGCTTACAGCCAAACTGGCTACCACTTCATCAGCCTCAGAGATTGGCCATCACCGTGGCTGATGTACCAGCCTTACCAGCACATGCTGAACTCCCGATGATGACACACTTAGCTGTCTGTCACTACAATCAACCTCGGATTGTGCTTTTATGACATCATTCTAGTTACACTAAAATAAACTCCGATTTCCTATTTTTTTCCCTGAAGGTTAAAAACTTAGGAGTAGAACAAAACTTCAAGAAATTTAGAGTGTCTGCCATGTACTAAATCCTCTCAGGCTTTAGGAATAAAAAGATCTAGAAATTATATGTACTTGAGCTGATTTTGTGGAATTTGTAGTCTAATTCTATAGTTCTCTCAATTATTTCCATCTGAATTCTATGGACCAGGCATTAATGGTGGCCCTGTACTGCAGGCACATTAGTACCTCTGCAGAGAGGGGAGTGGGCCATGGTAACCACACCCCATTTACTGATCACAATCTTAACAATTGGAAAATTCCCATAGAAGCCTCATCTTACTTCAGCAGGACGATAGCTTAAATATTTGAAGACCATTATAAGAAATGCTCCCTATACCATCTTTTTGCTGCTCAAAGGCTAAATGTACCACATATTCAAACTCTGCTTGTTCTAGTCCTGAATAAGAGATGGGCTCAGGAACAGCTATTGATAGCAGCTGTAATCACATCTGTGGTTGGCGGAGTTGAATCATCAGGCAGAACCAATCGCTGAGGAACAGCTGAGGTGACAAGCTGAGGTGACTGAGGGGTTGTGGTTTTCCCACTAGAACATAGACCAAGAGGAGTAACCAAAAGGAAGAGGGGCAAAGAGAAGAAAGGGGAGAGATGGGTGCACTGCTGATCTTCCTGCCTTTTTTTCATGTAAGACACAACAATAAATTGTTCATTGAGGGAGTTGGAAAGGAAGAAGAAGAAAGAGCATTCTGTACTGATTGGCAAAACTCAAGATTTAAAGAGAGACAGAGAGAAAGAAAGAAGAAGAAAAGGAAAGCTAAGATAAAAATCATTCCAGCTTACAGAACTGGAATGTTTATAATGCAAAGAGACAGTTGCATTAAAGGATTAGGCCCCACGGCCTGATTAACATCATTTGATCTTTTGCTATTGAAAAGACCCTGTGTGTTTTCAAAGGCAGTGGGCTTTTTAAATAAAACCAGCAGTCTGGGTTAGCAGAGAACTATTAGAGGAGAAAGCAGCGACTCACTGTTTGATTTGTGACTCTTTTTGTCTTATGTGCTTCATAATACCCCACACCCTTCTTTTTACCAGTGGGAGCTGAATCTAAACCCCAAAAGATAAAATCGAACACACACCCAAGCCCTATGAACTACCGTGAGCAGGACAGAATGGGGGCTGTCTGCTCCCACCTTTCCCCACAAATAGCATCATGCAGACCTGTCTTTCTGTTTTCGTTAGGACTTTGCTTTGAAAACATTTCCTCTCCCTCCTTTTGGCTCTTTAGCCAGTGATCCCTACAATTTCTGTGAGATGGGAAAAGATTATTACATTGTCTAATTTGCGTGACCATCTTTCTCTTCTGTCTTTTGCGGATCTTGGTGTTTTGGTGCTTCTCTTGAACTTAAAGAGTGATCATCAGGAGGCCAAATTTTCCATTGGCCAACTTAGTGCAGCATATGGTTGGGGGAATAGCAGCATCCCTACGCCCAGGCTGTCATCTCAGGGTGGCCCTGCTGGAAGTGGGGAGGGCTTCTTCTTGTTCCAGAGGACCCAGCATCCTCGTCGCTGGTTCAGTCTCTGTGGCCCATTCAGCCACTAACGTGGCTGCCAAATCAGCCAACAAAGGAGCATTGTAATCCTGATGGTTTCCCAGCAATGACTGGACAGGCGCAGACCACCAGCCAGCTCACTGCACGTCTGCTGTTCACAAGAGAGACCATGAATGGAAACAAGTCAGTGGCAAAAATCCCACATCCTGCTGAAGTCATGTGGGGAATCTTTCCAAGCGAGACAATCTCCCTCTCGCCCGTCATCCTCATACCTGTCTTCTTTCTTTGTTTCTTTGTAAGTACAATGAGCTGGGATGAGAATGCATAGTCCTGACTGCAAGCCAACAAAAGGTAAAGTTTGAGTTTTGAAAAATAAATATATGGCATGCCATCCTTTGGAGGGCTGGAAGTATAATAAAAAATGAAACACCATACGTGGAAAAAAGTTACATTGAGATAAGCTTTGAAGATAAGCAATCATTCCAGCATCAGTTAAACAGAATTTTACAGTTTCAAAATGCAATCAGAAGTTTTCTCCTTTTGGAAGACAAGACAAGAGCATCCCCAATGAGGATTTGAAAAATAGCAGTAAGTCAAATCAAATGTTTAGGCCCAGGGTAAAGTCAGAGATATGTTTCATGTGTTTATCATTGGCAGAAAGTCAGGAAATATATTTAGCAGTCAGATACAATGATCTTTCAACAGATTTCAGTGAGAATGTAGCATGATTCATTTTATGTAGTTGCTTTCCACCTAATTACAATAATGTGACACCATGTTTGCTTACTAGTTAGCAGATACCCTTAACAAATATGGCATGTTGCTGGAGGGAGATAAAATGGGACTATATGTTTAAACTAGATCTCCAGCTGTACAAAACAACTTGTCAAAATCTTAGTAGTCTTTCCTTTTGACTCGGTTACCCTAATTCTTAAACTATGGTTTATGCTTATATACATATAACACATATGTATTTATATGTAGCATATTAAAGATAAGATTAGAATAAAAAGTGCATTATTGGTTATCAAACAAAAAATGACAGCAAAACTAAACACAATGACAGAACAAAGGCCCCAAGCAAAGTTAGAATAATAGGATAATTGTTAAGTGAGTTGTAAACCAAAGTAAATTTCCTAATGGGATATTATGTTGTTATTAACATAGATGTATCCAAAGATTCTTAACCATGTGGGGGATGACTATTTAAATATTAGTTATCGAGGGAAACTAAAATTGAGTGAGAAGCAATCAGTTTAGCATATAAAAGAACAATAAAACATGAATAGTCATTATCTTCAGCAGTGGAATTCAGGTTAATATTACATTTTTTTGGGACTCAGGGAGATTTGACAAGACAGACAAATCGCTGGGAGGTTAATTTGTTTTGAATTCTATTCTCAGAGAATACATGTCACTTTTATAATTATAAAGCAAATACTTTATTTTTCAAAGTTTATTTTTCTTTATTGAAGAAAAGCATAACAAAAATAAAAATCTAAAATTCTACGTTCCTCACTCCTACAGCAATTTTAAACACAAGCCTGTTGAGTTGATGATACCTTAACCTGCAAACAGGAAGTCCTGCTGAGGCAATCAGAGAATAATTTTTGATGCTCATTAGACTAAATTCAGTCCCTTTATTTTCTTCCTGTTCACTCCTGGAAGGCAGGGGCAGGTCAAACCACCTGGGCTGCTACTTCTCTTGTGTGTGCTGCTACTGGAGGCTGCTGTGGGTGGGTTGGACATGGAGCAGTGGCTTTCAGGGGGCTGGGTGCAGAGATTCAGCATCTGAACAGCTAGTCACAGGTGCTTCCGGTGGAACGTATAAAACTAGTGATGGTCAGAGTTCTTCAGTTCCCTTAAGCCCAGCATTTTTCAATTTTATTCAATAGATAATACACTAGAGATTTGTTTCTGCACGCCAAGAGGTCAAGTACTATGTCTCTCCTGCAATCACTCATTCAGCTGGCAATTTGCCTATCATTTCTATGGAGTTTATTCAGGGCAAAGTAAAAGCAAAATCTTTGGATTTTGACCCAGGTTACTGGCAGTAGTTTCAGACTAAGGCAACTGGTGAGCAAGGCCTGGGGGACTTGCACAAGTCTCCACATTTTGGAGAGTTGCGTCCTTGCCTCTGGGTCTAGAATCAAGTATGTGCAGGTTCGTAGGGAGCTCTCAGAAGCTTTCCACCACTCCCGGCACACACAGCCTTTTATGTCATAGAGACCAGGGACTATGGATTTCCTTCCCAAATGGCTTAAGCTTATTCCTGACCTTCTCAGGCCTCTTCCCGGCTCTGTGGTTTTGAAAGCATTGTGCCAATGGGCTCAGGGGTAGGATGGAAAGGGAACCGAGAAAGCATCTTACAGGGCGTGTGGAAGGGGCTTGGGTGCACAGCCTGACCCAGAGGCATCATGAAGAATGGGTGTGTTTAGCACACAGGGAGTACTGGGTAAATTCTGTTACTAATATATCCTCTCAGTATATAACACCATGACATTTTCTCCTTTGAGAAAGAAAAACAATAACCATGAGAATGCGAGCTTCAAGAGCGAACTATTTTAATTTTAATTTTTCTGTATGATTTATAATAGAGTCTCTTTTTTTCTCCAATAACTGTGCTATTGTCCTGGCCAAATTCCAGCACTCTGTATTCAAGCTAATTATATTCCTCCCCCACTGGGTACATTATTCTTCACTTCCCCCATAAAAACCATCATGTTATACTTGTGAGACAAAATAGCTTCTGTGTTCTACCACACATGCAAAAACAAGACAAAAAATGGTTGTGTTTCAATCCATAGTATACTTCTCTGTGTGATGAATTGGAGGGCTACTTTGCAATCTGTTACAGTAGCCTTTGAGTTTTATCCAGTGATGCATCTAAATCATGATGGATTCCCGTTAAATGAAGCAATACTACAAGTAAATTCTCCTCATAACTTATAGGAGCCAACTTTTCAAAGCATTAGTGGGGCTAAGCAGACCCAAGGAATGATGTTTATCCTATAAGCCCTTGCATCCCAAACTCAACACTGCTTTGACGTTGTGTTTGGATGCTACCAGGACTGGGACTTTACTAAATGGTTTACCTAAATTCATTCATCCTAAATAATTTAGAGAGGTTATCCCAGGATAAAGCTGGAGAGAAAAACGATGCAGGACTACCGAGAAGGCATGACTCTTTCTCTCCCTTGCCTGCCTTGAGTTTAGTATTATTGAAGTCTGAAATCCTTTTCTTGGCAGTTAATTTAGTAATGACAGTTTTTCCCTTGACTTCACAGAAATGGACATGGGTAATAATAGTGGTAAATACTCAGGAGGAAAGGAACACTGTGGGGCCCAGCATAGCTGAGGGCTCTACTAGCTCCCTTCAGAGAAGTTGGGACAAGGGAAACAAGGTTGGGTGAGGGCAGTACTGTGATCTGCTTTAGGGACCTTTAAATTCTTGTTTCAAAAAAAAAATCTCATCCCCAAATCTAGTTTTTTAAGTGGATGTGTGGTTGTACATATGTGTATGGGCACACAGATGTGTATGGAGGCCATAGGTAGATATCAAGTGTCTTTCTTTTTTAAAAAAAATTATTTTCATTTTTATTTACTTATTAGAGACAGAGAGAGAATAAGGAGAAGGAAAGAGAGAGAGTGAGAATGGGCATGCCAGGGACTCTAGCCACTGCAAACGAACTCCACATGCATGTGCTACCATGTGCATCTGGTTACGTGGGACCTGGAGAATCAAACCTAGGTCCTTAGGCTTCACAGGCATGTGCCTTAACTGCTAAGCCATCTCTCCAGCCCTCAAGTGTCTTTCTTGATTCACTCTCCACTTTTACTTTTTTTTTTTTTTTTTTGTGGTTATTCAAGGTAGGGTCTCACTCTAGCTCAGGCTGACCTGGAATTCACTCTGTAGTCTCAGGGTGGCCTCAAACTCACAGTGATCCTCCTACCTCTGCCTTCCAAGTGCTGGGACTAAAGGTGTACACCACTACACCCGGCTATTCCACTTTTACTTTTTGAGACAGGGTCTCTTGCTAAGCCTAGAGATCACCAATTTCGTAGACTAGGCAGCCAGAGAGCCCCAGGGCTTCCCTGTCTCTGCCTCCCTGGCACTGAGAGTATAGGCATGCACTGTGATGCTCAGCATTTTACTAGGGTTCTTGGGATCCAAACTCAGGCCCTCATGCTTGCATGGCAAAGTCTTTACCCACTGAGCAATTTCCTCAGTCCATACCTTTACTTCCTAAGCCTTCAATATCACCTGGCATAGTAGTGCACACTGGTAATCCGAGGAAAATTGTGAGTTTGAGGTCAGAACCTATGTGAAGAAAAAAAAAGTAAATAAAAGCCTTTTATCTAAATTATCTCATTCTAAGTATCCATTTGATCAGAGAAGCAGACCATCAGGACAATCACATGGACCCAAATAAATATTTGAAAATGAAACTACTTGAATGATTTTACGAAAACAACTAATTTACCTGGTTAATTCTTTTTTTTTTTTTTTTTAAGCAGCCAAATTGTCTTTGGTTTTTTAATCTATTAGGATGTAGTTTTATATTTTAATTTATTTTTCTGTTTCTTTGTGAAGATAGAGGGGGCTCTACAACATGAGATGACTGTACCATTTATGGCTATTGTTGTGTGTCCTGGGTATAACTTTTCCTACAAACTGCACGCAAAATCACCATTGCAGGGGCTGAAGGGATGGCTTAGTGGTTAAGGCGTTTGCCTGCAAAGCCAAAGGACCCAGGTTTGATTTCCCAGGACCCATGTTAGCCAGATGCACAAGGGGGCGCACACATCTGGAGTTTGTTTGCAGTGGCTGGAGGCCCTGGTGCACCCATTCTCTCTCCCTCTCTCTTCCTCTCTTAAAAATAAAATATTTGAAAAATCACCATCGCAGAATAGAATTCTTCCCTATGACAAAGTCTAACTGCTCTTCTTAGAGCTGATATTTCCACATGGTTCAGGGATGTCATGCTCTTCTCAGAGTGTGCTTTTCTGTGCATGAACTCAGCACAGGAAAGTCCCTGCATTCAACATCTCCAGACAATGGAAGTGCTGGGGACATGGCAGGTGCTCAGTTGACAGGAAGCTTCAACAATGAAGAAGGACTTAAGGTGCTGACTGAGCTCATTGATGAGATAGTAAGTAAGTAAGTAAAGAGCAGGTTAGGATCCAGGTAAAAGAACACTTGTGTATGGCACAATGCAGGCCTGGCCCTAACCAGACCGCATGTCAGAGAAACCAGGAAGTGGCTTCTGTGATCATGGCGTTCTGCGCAGGCCTGGTGTGACAACAGCTACAGTCCCATGCTCGCGAGAAACCTGGTACAAGATGATCTGTCTGGAGACAGGCTGTCATTGGTCACAAAATGGGGACCACCCCATACAATGATTGGCCAGTCAAGCCCCTTAAAACTCTGTGTACTTCCTCAATAAATGAGTTTGCAGCAGCTCGCCCTCTGCTGCTTCCACCCAACTCCCGGAGTCTGTGTGGTGACTCCCTGCCTCTCACCCCCTACCCAGCAGAGACCCTACCGTCCCTCCTGGGCTGGCCCTAGGGGGGACCCCAACACACTTGGTAATTTGTACAGACTACAAGAGCAAAATTGTGGTTAAAAGAGAGTTGTACGAATACTAGAAAGATGAACTTCGAAGCCATTGAGGCTTAGAGATGAAGTGTACTCCTCAAAAACTCACGTGTTAAAGACTTGGTCCCCTGCTAGTGCTGCTGTTGGGAGGTGACTGGGATCAGGAGGATGCTAATCGCATTGATTACTGAATTCCACTGATGAATTCATAGTTGAATGGACATAGTTGAAGGAAATATGGACCTTTGAAAGGCACATCTGCTCTGCTGTTTCTGTTCCTGTCATATACTCCCCACAGTGTGGTTTTGTTCCTACCATGCATGCTTAATCCCAAGAGATATAGAGCGAAATGCCCGTGGACAGATACCTTTGAAGACATGAGCCAAAGAAATCCTTCATTTTTAAAGTTTTTGTCAGGTACAGCAACAAAAGTCTGACAAATCCATGAGAGATATGAAAGAAGTTGTAATCATGGGCAAGAAATGTTGGGATCAGACCTGGGTCTCAAGCATGTATTGGTGGTTTACTAGCCATGTGCAGTGGGCCAAATTTCTTAATATTTTTAACCCCTTGGTACTCAGATTTTCTTATCAGAAAATTGAGAACAATAATGCCACCACAGTGCTATTACATGTACCACTAGTGAATCTATTAAGTTTTCTTTACTGAGGCTAGGGAGATGACTCAGCACTTGTTTGCAAAGCATGCTGGCCTGGGGTTTGATTTCCCCAGGACTCACATAAAGCCAGATGCCAAAAGGGGCACATGTGTCTGGTATTCATTTATTCACAGTGGCCAAAGTCCCTGGCATGCCCATATACACACACATGCAAATAAATAAAAAATATTAAAAACAAATAAATACATAAAACAACTATATATACTAGTGCAATGTGCATAAAGTGCTTAACATAAAGTTAGAAACAAAAATACGTTCTTAATAAATATAAACTATTATGTTTTATTGAAAAATATTTATCACTTGCTTTTACACTCCTTGGAAGGTAGCCTAAGTAGGTTATATATACCTTCCATTCTAAGAACAAGCAAAGATCAGTCTAAAAAGAAATGTGATGCATAAATGTACAGGGAAATTTGCATATTGAGGCATTAGACTTGTTCCTTGTTAATATGGTACATCAAGGACTGCAAATTTCATTTAGATTTTGTGAGCTTTGTAATACAGCACTACCTTAAAAAGGACAGGACAGCAGTCTTCAGATGGGCAAGAAGAACAGATTTCTTTCTCCTCTCTGAGCTGAATTTTTATTTTTATTTATTTATTAGAGAGAGGGAGGGAAACACACACACACAAACACACACACACACACACACACACACACACAGAGAGAGAGAGAGAGAGAGAGAGAGAGAGAGAGAGAGAGAGAGAATGGATGCACCAGGGCCTCTAGCCATGGCAAATGAACTACAGACACATGTACCACCTTGTGCATCTGGCTTACATGGGACCTGGAGAATCAAGCCTGCATTCTTAGGCTTCACAGGCAAGTGCCTTAACCACTAAGTCATCTCTCCAGCCCAAATTTTAATTTTCTTTCTTCTTTTTTAAAAATTATTTTATTTATTTATTTACTTGAGAGAGGTAAAGAGGTGGGGGTAGGAGCACAAATGGGCATGCCAGGGCTTCCAGCCACTGCAAATGAAGTCCAGATGCATGTGCTACCTTGTGCATCTGTCTTACATGGGTCCTGGGGAATTGAACTGAGGTCCTTTGGCTTTGCAGGCAAGCACCTTAACCACTAAGCCATCTCTCCAGCTCCCCCCCCCCCGCCCCGCCGCCACTTTTTTGAGGTAGGGTCTTGCTCCATCCCAGGCTGGCCTCAAACTCATAGCCATCCTCCTACCTCTGTCTCCCAAGTTCTGGGATTAAAGGGTGTGCCACCATGCCTGGCTTAATTTTAAATTATAAATCATTCAGCATGCCAGTGGAAGGAAGGCCTGGCCATGGAACCTTAAGCTTCCTCAACGGAATGGAATGACATTCCTCTTTGTCTCTTTCTGTCTGTCTCTCTCCATGTCTCTTTTCCCCAGTTTGATCAAGGAATGCATATAACCTATTACAGTACTCCGAGGTTCTCTCCAACAGCAAAACTATGAAACAGGAAAAGCTTGAGTCCCTACGTCACCACTTAAAAGGGCAGTTATCCAGTCAAGACCACTTAGGTTGCACAGCTGAGGGAATGAGGAATAAACCTTTTTGTTCTATGAAAATTAATCTACTCTAACTAATAATCCACATTTTGGCCCTATGAATTGGAGAGGACCTCGCATTAGAGGATATATGACATTGTCTTTACAATCAGAAGTTGGGCGATGATAACATTGCTATTCTAGTCAGGGAATATGATGATCCATGTTTTGAAGTGGTCAACTCCCATTAAAACTACTGCCTGCGATAACTTGGAAAGCAATCCCCGTGTCTACTAAACTGGTAGCTCTGGTGGACGTGAGTGGAAGAAATAATTGTTGGGATGTGAGTGATTGGAAGAGATAATTGTTGGAGGGTGGTGGTTACTACTGGCTGCCTCCCATTTGAGATGAGATCAGAAAAGGGCTTGTTACAAGTAGAAATGAAAAGGAAAAATCCAGTCCTAGAATTTGGAGCATCAGAGTGTTTGGAAACTCAATAACCCAATCGTGAGATGCAGGAACAGAAAAGGCTCGAAGGGATAAAGAACCAGTAAAACTTCTTGATTAAACAAAATGACCCAGACCTAGGGGAAAGATCAAATTATGATGTGGCTTTCCCACCTATTGCTTTAGATCCTGGTGGACAGCTGCCAGTACATTGGAAATAGAGGAACAGGAGCAAGAAAGCTTGGCAATAAGTCAGGCTAGAGACCCATGCCAGGAAAGAACTATGTGTGTGCTTATTTGCACATGGAACTGATTAGAAGCAAATAGACCAATAATTTACTAAGTTTTTGAGAAAATTAAATAACCAAAAGAAAGCATAATCCCACATCAAAAAAAAAAACAAAAAAAAAACCTTTTCACTGTTTATGACTAAAACATCCTTTGGATTCCACATTCTGGGAAAGCCTAACACTCCTCTTTCCCCAAAGAGTCCATAGTCTCCATCCTCAGATACAGCCATGGAGAAGAAAGACAAGGAAAGCTGATCATAAGGAGGAGTCAACAGCTACGATGAGCAATAGAACAAGGACCTCACTTATCACACACAGAAGCAGGAATGGCTAAGAGGGACTTTAGAATGTGCCGGGCATGATTGAAGGGTAACTTTGACCAGCAACTGCTAAACATTCATCTTTCCCTTTTCCAAATAAGAATTTCACTGCAACTCTCCTGTTCCTGTCCAATATTGGACAAAGGGAAACTTGGTGTTTAGACTGGGTCACACAGCTATATGAGAGGGCTATCACCCAGAAACGCTAGCATGGAGCTAAAATAAACAAATGTGTGAGCACAGTTTACCATGTACCAGACAATGAGTGACGTAGATATTTGGTGTCCCTAATTGCAGATAATTAAGGACTGGCTAATTGCCACACTGTTTCTTTTCTTCTGTCCCCTGGGCACATAGCTGGACTATATTTTCTGGTTTCCCTTATAGTTAAGGGCAGCCATGTGACTACAGCTAGTGGAATATGGGCTGAAAAGATATGTACTCCAGGGTTTGGCTCCTAACATCAACTTGTGTTACTCTCTATTGCCTCCCCTTCATCCATCTGATGGCAGATGGTGGGCTCCAGCACCCTGAATGTGTGAAGAGCCTGAGGGAGCAGAGCCAGGGACCTGAAAGATGAGCTACTTGGAAAGGCTGCCTGATCAAGAGCGTTATGTTGAATTCTGAAGAAGCAAGAAATAGGCTCTTCTTGTATTGACCTATTGAAATCCAGAGGTTTTTTTTTTTTTTTTTTTTTTTTTTTTTTTTTTTTTTTAATAATAACAAACAGCCTACTCTAGTTAATGCAAATATTCTGCAGAAAAAGCCAAGAGAAGGAAGGACTGCTTCATAATCAATGTTTATAGAAAAATTTGCTTACAAAGTAATAATTTTTAGGTAGACATTGGAGGAAAGGTAAAGAAAGCGTGGGGAAAACATTCCAAGCTGACGAGCAGGCAAAATCAACTTCGTTTGTTTCTGGTTTTTCGAGGTAAGGTCTCACTCTAGCCCAGGCTGACCTGGAATTCACTATGTAGTCTCAGGCTGGCCTTGAACTCACATCGACTTTCCTACCTCGGCATCCCAAGTGCTAGGATTAAAGGCATGTGCCACTATATTCAGCTAATTTTATTTTTATTTATTTATTTAAGAGAGAGTAAGAGGTAGATAGAGCAAGAGAGAATGGGCTGGGCACACCAGGGCCTCCAGCCACTGCAAATGAACTTCAGATGCATGCACCACCTTGTGCATCTGGCTTACGTGTATGCTAGGGAATTGAACTCAGTCCTTAGGCTTCACAGGCAAGTAGCTGTAACCGCTAAGCCATATCTCCAGCCAAAGATCAGCTTTCTTATCTAATAGACTGATGCGTTAAGAAAAGCAAGAAACCCACCATCAGGATGCAGAGAGTGGTTGGAAACGATGCAGGAGAAGGCAGAGGGTGTGAGGAGTCATAGAACGTGGTCAGCTCTTTAGATTTTGTACTGAGGGAGGAAGTGTTAGAATTTGACTAAAGCAGTTCTTTATCTGCCATACATGGATGTGTATTTTTATTTTATTTAATTTTTATTATTAAGAACATATTTTGAATGGACACATCATGCATTGGTATGGTACCATCTTTTCCCTCCTCTGTGTCCCCATCTTGCTAGAGACCCTCCTCAGTGTGGTTGCTGGCACTCCCCGTGGGGTTGTGGGTTATGTGTTGTGGAGGCAGCAGTCAGTTATTGGGGGGAGGCGATGTCTCTGGTCATGATATCCCATTCTGTGACGCTGACAGTCTTTTTTGCCCTCTTCTACAAAATTCCCTGAGCCTTGGTCGGTGTGTTTTAAGTCTACTTCAGTGATGAGCTCTGCATCTCTGCTTTGGCATGTGTTGCGTATCCTCAGGGTCTGTCTCCTTCACCCTGGTGCTGATTGTCAGGCTCACCATGGAAGCAGCACTCTTGATGTCTCCCTACATCCTCTGTGGTTTCACTTGGGCCTTGACTGAGATGTGAGGGGTGGTTTATCTCCTTGGGTCTCACTACCTTCTAGAAAGGAAAAACAGATTCTCCAATGGAGAGTAAAGTCTGCATAGGTTAAATTGGATAATCATTATTAATTTAGGGAGAGTTTGATGTGTGTAGCCCCTACTTTAGCCAAAGACTAGTGGGAACTTGACATTAGAGAGCATAATCTTTGACTCCATAGGATTCTCACCTGGCTCCCAGTTCCAGATATGGGTTCCTTTCCACTGAGCACATCTTTTAGCCAATCGGAAAGCTGTTGGTTACCCACCAAGGCTGTGTGCACTGGTATATACTTGTCAGGCTGGTTGCTTCTGAGCAGCTTTATTTTAATCCCTGTAGCCACTGGGGTGAGGTGGGCCATGGACAGGCAAGGACAGATGCAGAGATCACAGACAGGACATTTAGAAAATCCAGGTATGAAGCTACGGCAGTAGCTTTGCAGGTGCTTGGTAAGGAGTTGAATTCCAAATGTGCTTTATCTAATTTATAAATTACAAAAGAATTTTTTTTTGAGACAGGGTCTCATGCAGCTCATGCTGACCTCAAACTTGCAACATGGCCAAGTATGACCTTGAATTTCTGATTTTCCTGCCTTCGGCTCCCAAGTGCTGGGGTAACAAGTGCATGCTACCCAGTTTATGCTAGAGCTTAAACTCAGGTGTTTGTTCACACTAAGCAAGCATTCTACCAACTAAGTTACATCCCCAGCCCATGGATATACTTTAAAATCAATAGATAAGGGTTTAGATGTTGATGGTAAGGAAAAAAAAGAAAGAAAGAAAAGGTGTCAAAATGGCTGCGAGGGTTTTGAACTGAGGAACTAACAGGATGTCATTACTGAGAACTGCTTCCTGCCCCACTCCCTTCACCTGCCTGTCTTCTGTGCTTGCAGCTCAGATATTAACAAACACCTGCCATTTTCTTTAGGATTGTCTGTCATTGCTAATCCTTCATCTTAATTCCCAGATGATTGTTTTCTTTTCTCCCACTGAACTGTAAGAACTGTGGCTCTTTTGACATCAACTCCAGCACGAAGCCTGGCATAAATATTGCTCATGCCTGGGGGTGTAGTGCAGTGAGTGGAGTGTGTGCTTAGCATGCATGAAGCCCTGAGTTCAACCCCAGCACTACATAAACCAAACGTGGTGAGCCACTCCTGTAATCCAAGCACACAGGACATAGAGGCAGAGAATCAGGAACTCAAGGTAATCCTCCACTACAAAGCAAGTGTGAGGCTGACCTAGGCTATATAAGACACTATTTTTAAAACAAATAAAACAAACAAACAAACAAACAAACAAACAAACAAACAAACAAAACTTGCTGAGAGAATGA
This sequence comes from Orientallactaga sibirica, assembly GCA_036365145.1. Taxonomy (NCBI): domain Eukaryota; kingdom Metazoa; phylum Chordata; class Mammalia; order Rodentia; family Dipodidae; genus Orientallactaga; species Orientallactaga sibirica. The sequence continues at coordinate 9,709,483 of JAEOAD010000240.1, forward strand.
GCGACTGGATGCATGCATGAGCCAGAGAGAATGAGTACATAAACGCATGTGTGAACCATCACAGTATCTAGAGAAGTCTTTAGAGAAGTCCTAGAGGGTCTCAGTATTGTGAAATGCAGCCAAGACACCAAGCTAATTGCTTTGTCTAAGCATTTATACTTGCCTAAATACATCATCATGAATGTTGTAACTCAAACAAATCACTTTTTATATTAAGTTCTAGGAAGTTCTGGGCCCCTGGAACCCACCAGGACAACTGGTGATTTGCAAATTCTTTCTCACTTTACTTTGTTTCCTTCTTCTCCATATGTCTAACTTTTACTCTGGTCTCCCATCACTATAAATATATATATATATATATATATATATATGAATACTTTTTATCATTTTAAATATTTCTTCATTTTCTACTACTTTTCTTATAAAATTTTTATTATTCCACATTTAAAATATGTGTAATTGTGAAGAGATGAGTATAAGGAACCCTCTTGTACTAGTCTCCTACCTTCAACAGTTTCAGCTGATGGCTAAACCTCAATTTATCCATCTCCCTGCTCTGCACCTTCTGCTTTATTACTGGGCCAAGACTCTAGTTTTGCTTTTGTTACCTGCGCTTTTGGTTCACACCTGGGAAATTATTGACAATGCCAGAATCAATGATTTCCCCCTGGGGTTTTCTTTTTCCAAGGAGTTTTACTGTTTCAGGTTTTCATTTGAATCTTTGATCCATTCTGTGCTTATTTTTTTATATGAATAAGATAACGACCACATGTCAGTCTTTTACATGTGGCTATCCAGTCCTGCTAAATTACATTTGTTGAAGCGTCTGTGCTTTCCCTATTGTATTTTCTTGGCAATCTTATCAAAGATCAACCTGCTCTCTACAAGTGGGTTTATTTTAGGGTTGCTCTGTGGTTCCACTGGTTTGTGTGGCTATACTAGTACCTGACCCTTTCCACTTCTGGTGCTTTGCAATAAATTTTAAACTCAGGAAGTGTGATGTATCCAGCTTTGTTTTCTCAAGACTGCTTCTCTTATTCATCCTTTTATATTTCAGTAAGAGTTTTAAGATTGTCTTTTCTATTTCTGTGAAAAATACCATTGCAGTTTTTGATAGGCAGTATTTTGTTCTTTTGATGCTACTGCAAATGGAGTTTTCTTAATTTCACTTCTGAGGTACTAATTGCAGCTCTATAGACATATAGTTGACTTTTGATATTGTTTGGTTTTATGGGTCATTTATAACTTCTGGATATTTAGATCTTTATTAGAGATATTAGGCATCCATTATTTTATTTCTTTTTGTCCAATATGGATGCCTCTTTGTTTACTCTCTTGTCTTATTGCCCTAGCTAAATCCTCCAGCACAATAGTGGATAGAAACAGGAGGAAATAACCTTTCTTGTTTTACAGGAAAGTTATTCCATATTTAACTATCATGATGACGTCAGTGTTGATGCTTCTCATAGATGTCTTTTATGAGGTGCTTTGGTTACTGTCTTTTCATTTTGCTCATACTTTGAAGGAAGGATTTATTTTGATGCATGGTTTTGGAGGGCTCCTTCTAGGAAGGTTTGGCCCCTTGTGCTCGGGCAGGATATCACAGTCCTGGGAGCATGTACCAGAGGCCCTTCCTTCTTCACCTCAAGGCTGATGGGAAGCAGACAGAGCATCAGGAAGGAGCCCAGGATAACATACTCAGTGACCTATTTCCTCAAGTTCAGACCCACTTCTGGAAGTTTCTAGGACTTCCCAAAATAGTACTATGAGCTAGGGACAATGTGTCCCAAATATGAGCTTTTGACAGGGGTTGGGGGAAATACTTCCTAGCCAAACCATAGCATATGGTTAAGGATGTTCATTTATTTCTGTGTTGTTGCATCATCTAGCTAACAATGTGGCCTTGAACTCAAGATCCTTCTGCCTCAGAACCCCAAGTGTATGCCATCTCCCTCAGCTTCTAATTTGTATGGGAATTTTGTTTTTCATACCATCTACATGGAGGTGGTGGTTTTTATGAAGCTTTTAGGGCTTTGTATACTTTTCTATGATTTTCATTCCACCTGTCTGGATCCTCTTTCACTTCTGTTCCTGTTGTCCTCACGTGTCCAACATGGATTCTGCCTCACTCAGGGTTTTATACTGTGGGGGGTCAGTGAAACCTCTTAGCCCATCACTTATTCAGATGACATGGGCCCTGGAACACTTATCTGCCTTCTGCTGTGAGGACAACTCCACACGGGCTCGTGGCTATGGGTGTTTTGGATCCTTGTGTTTGGAGTTTGTGGAAGAATCTTATTGCCTAGCTTGCTGAACACACTGCCAGGGGTTGTTTGGTTCTGCTTCATACTTTTTCTACTAGGGGATTGGGGAATATTGAAGTACTGCACTCTCTTGCTATTCTCATTCTAGAATCTTTATAAGATTTAGAATCCATTATGATGGAAGGAAGGCAAGAAAATAAGCGAGAAAAGCCCCACAAAATTGTCCCTTGGACTCATCATTATTACATGTTAATTGTTCATTATACACATATACTCTGGTCCAGTAGGGAGCAATGCAACTATACTTAAGCACCCTCAGTTCCTGCTTGCTCAAAGTCAGTGCTGTGCTTTGTGCTTCTGCTCACTTCTAGGAAGGACCTGCTGCAGATATTTTTGGCTGCTTCCCCCAGCTGGGCAAACCCCAAAGATCATCTTCAATGTAAGTGGAACATAGTTGCTTTGGAGCAAGCCAACACTGCCTGTTGGCCTTTCTACCAGACTTAATACCCTGCATATAAACATCCAGGCTCATCTGTGCATTTTATTTAAGTTCCTTAACATTTCTTTCCATTGGTACATCTCTGCTAAGTACAGAATTTGAGCAATATTGTGTAGCTCACATAGTTTGTTACATGTGCTCTTTGTAAATGACACTTCTGTATTGCTTGAACACTCATTTTATTTCAACTGACTTTAAGATTGGTTCTTTTCTGTCATTTTTCCACATGAAATTTATTCTCAAGAGTCTTATTTTTTAATATATATATTTATTTATTTATATTATTCTGATTTCACATTCATAGTATGGGTTCCATTGTCCTCCTCCCTGTCCTCCCTCTTCCAAAGGGACCCTCATCAATGGGGAATGTGGGTCATGCATTGTGGGGGTAGTCAAGAGTTCTGGGGGTAGGCCCCAGTCTCTGTGCATAATGCCCCAACTTGTGACTCTAACAATCTTTCCACCTCCTCTTCTGTGAATTTCCCTGAGCCACATTGGGGTCATTTTAGTTCTGCTTCAGTGATGAGGTTTTGGGAGCCTCTGTGTCTCTGGATATCTGGCTTAGTTGGAGTTGGATGTTCTCTGTGTTTATCTCCTTCAGCCTTTTTCTGGTGTCGTGATCGCCATGAATGCTGTATTCTTGCCCTTTCCCTGCATTGTTCTATGGTTTCAGCTGGGGCCCTGGTGAGGTGTGATTAGCTGATCCTCCCTTCAGGTTCTTGTCCATCTGAAAAAAGATAAGCAAAATTTTCCAACGGAGAGAGAAGTTAGTACTAGATAGAAGAGATGACCATAGATGCTTTGGCGGGGAATTTTATATGCATTGGCTCTCTTCTAGCCCACATTTGGTGCTATCTTGAGAGAGCCAGAGAGAAACAGAGAGGGAGAGGAAGACAGATAGAGATGGGCGCACCAGCAGTGTCCCAGGGGCTGCGAATGAAATCCAGATGTGTGCGCCCCTTGTGGTCAAGTGTGGCATTGCACCCTTGCATCACTTTGCATCTGGTAAAATGTGGGACCTGGAGATTGGAACCGCTGGAGATTGGAACCAGTGTTCTTAGGCTTAGGAGGCCGGCGCCTTAACCACTAAGCCATCTCTCCAGCCGAAGAGTCTTATTTTTATAAGGTATTTTTCTCCTTTTAAATTAGCATGAAGTATTTTCTCATCGATTCTAAGCCATTTCCGTCTGACTACATTTTCAATTTACTGTGATCCATTGGCATTTAGAGGTTGTTCTCAAAGTCAGAGGGAAACAGGGTTGGCTCGAAGGTAAACTAAATAAGAACTCATGATTTGTGCTTTCAGTGACCTCTGTTTACTAAGATTGTAGAAATCACTACTCACTATTACATGCAAGTGAGTATACTAGGTTACAAACAATTGTATTTGGCAATTTGATTCTATTGGTTGGAAATTTGTGTCTTTTCCTGCCTCTAGCCCGAGCTTTAGCACTAATGTCCCACTATAATTACATCAGTGTGTCTCCAGATTGCACTAAACGATGAACTTAATAACAAACTTGTAGAATTTCGTTTCACTATTAGATCAGTTATCAAATGATCTCTTGCCACTAGATTTGATTACCAAGTTTCAGTTATCCTGGCAAATTCTATAAGCTTCTTGGTCACATGGAGTAAATGAAAGTATTCTAGATGAACTCGAGCACGCTGTCAGGATCTCCAGTGCTGTGCCCGCATCTCGGTCTTCTTATATCCTGCTAGATGTGCGGTCAGTGCTTTGTGAACCATGCTAGAATCTTGACTCCTGGGTCCACAGACAAGTATGTCCATCTCTATGTCCCTTATGCCTGGATTGTTCCTGGTAGAGAGGAGGCACTCAGTGAACATTGTGCAAAATGAAATATGATTTATACTTCATGGGCCACAACTGAACTTTTCTGCAATATCATCTTGATTCACATTATTAAGTATTAATAATGTGTTTCTTCTCCCCTGCATGATTGGTGATCATATAATAAAGAGCTGAAAGAAAATACTTCATGACAACTGGTGGTCACATTATTTGATGATCTTTATACGAGATACTCATTGTGCAATGACATGAAGCATTTTTTTAGTCAGTATTTTGTCAGTATGTGACATTACTGTGATGACATTAGGAAGGTGATAGGGCTAGAGGAATGACTGACTCAACACTGAAAAATAGAAATTGTGTCTACTGCTATACCACCGTGAATGTGTGTGGTTCCGGAAGCTAAGCAAGGTCGGGCTTGGTTAGTTCTTGGATGGGAGAAATGGCTATGGCAGTGATTTATTGAATGTCTCCAGAGAATGCCACAAATGGATGGAATGACTGTTACTTCCAGGCAGAGTTTATAATGGCTTAATAATAAGTGAAACTTGAATTATTATAAACCCCAGGTCTTTGAACAAGCTGATCAAATTCACATGATCCATGTACTTTTTGCTGGGTTGTGTTTAATAGGGTAGGTGCACTAGTTTTTTCTGCCTGTGTCACTGTCATTTTCCTCTTGCCATACGGTTTAGATGCTTGAAGAGTAGGAAGCAACCTTAACAAGCATCGCCAATGAGGATTGTGATGGATTACTTGCCCAGTGTGAACACATTCTCACCAAATATGCAGTGATAGTATGGCTAGAATTTTCTAGTCACAGGGAGACATAGAAATGCTATTCTAATGTTTCTATTAATTTACTTGCTGTAACATTTTACTAACTCTATGAAGGGCATCTATGAACGATATGATACATATCGTTTGACCTATGAATTCCATCTAGGGAATCTCTTCTACAGAAATAAAGGCACTTATGCACAAAAGCCTGGTAATTAACTAAGTCTTTTGAAACATTTTTATAGTGTGATTAAATTGCAAATATCTTCATTGTACATCTATATGGCAGTATGTGAGTAAAATTTGGTTTTCCATGTTATAGATATGGAAAGACAAAACAAAAAATAAGATCATGCTATAATATCATTCTCCTTTTTTTCCCCACCCACTTCCCCATCATTCTCCTTTTAATTTAAAATAGATTCTGGATATCTTCCAGGATAATTCACACATCTATTTATTATTTTTGAGTAAAGATATTCCATTTTCTTAGAGGGTGAGCTTAGAGGGATGGAACTAGATGGGATTTTTTTTTTTCTTCTATTGCATCCCTTCATTTGAGTTGTAACAAGCACATATCACTTTTATAACCAGCAGTATTGCGTAAGGTTCAAAATGTGATAGTGAATGTTCAAAGAGGGCTGGCTTGGTTTTTGGATACAAAAACTACAATTTCATTTGGTATTAATTGCCTGAATATGATAATATTCAAGATGATTGAGTACTTGGATAACAAATTTAAATGCAACTACTAAGAAATTAATTTGCTTTTTGTTTTTAGTTTTCACAAACTAAATTCAAATATGTCTTAAGCAAGGAATTCCATGGAGCTCTTAGATAGTGGTACTAGCATTTGAATAGCCACATATCTCTAGGATCAAGGAAGATAATAATTTTGAGTATTTGAGCTCTGGTATTAACGAAAAAGTCAGTTTCAATACTTTATAGTCGCATTTACTGTGATTTGCACAGATGGATGCATATAGAGAGCTATCCTACTTTTGTGATTGTGCAGCTAAATAAATAGAATTAATCAAACCATGAACTATCAACCAAGAACACCCACACTGGGGAGCTGAAGCTCATTCTGACCTGCTTTATTTCTTTCCATTCTTTATTTTTATGCTCAAATAAATATGCTTGCAACATAATAAGTAAGTTACAATAAGTTATTTATTATTTTTCTGAGAGCCTTGTGACTTTTCACAATTCAAATGTCATTTTAAAAATCATATTGACATACTTTTCCTTGTCACGCTGTCCTTGTGAGAAAAGCATTTTAAGTGTTACAAGGAGGTGTTGTTACTATTACAAAGGTTATTATGGGAAGGATAAAAGGACTTGGTTGGGAACAGTAGCTCCATACATGAGAAAAAAATGTTACACAGTTCCAGAGTCGTTGTCACAAGAGTGGAGGGTACAGATTAGTGCAGATAAAAGAAGGAAATATGCGCACCCAAGTTCCCTCTATGGAAATAAACTGGGAAATACAGAGGAATCTGCAGCATGGTGTACTCAGAGCAGAACAGGGTGCAAACGTATCCTGTGACTGGTTATCTACAGAGCACCGGGCCCATGTCCAGCTACTTTGATCCTCTAGAGACGCAAGACGGCTTCATCGTGTAAAGCTAATTTGGTCGAGTTCATGGGGAGTGCAGAGTTGGGTCTTAAAGCAGGCTGCCTGGGTGACTTCACTGCAGGGCACACACAATAGCTTGGGTGCCTGCCATTCCCTTGATAGTGCTGTTTTGGCGTCATGTCTTCCTGAGGTACACGTTTGTCACTTTCAGAATAGCTCCATGGAAAACAGTAAGAAACATAACAATCATATGCTGTCCTGGTCTTTTATAGGGGGTCTTGTTGCTGTTTCTGATTTCAGCACATAAGCAGTAGTCCTGTAAACAGTAGTCTTCTGTCCCTCCCAGCACATGGTACTGTGTGTGGAAATCTTTCTGGCATTCCAGTGGAATCACTGTGACTTTGATGTGTCATTATGCCAATGCTAGGAGCTATGGAACATATTACCTTATGAAGAGAGGCCTGCCTTGCACTGCTTTGGCACTTGCAAATCTGGTCCTCACCCTGAGAGTCCCAGAGTGTGTCGTACACAGTAATAAATTACATTACCACAGGCCATTATGACCTCAGCGAGAGACACATACAGCCAAGGGCAGCTTCATGTTACTGTCAGTTAATTGGTGTTGGTATTCATTAAAAGTGGGAGTAAGAGCCCGGAAATGATCCATTACTCACTGTGAATGGAATCATGGGACAGCACAAAAGTTGCCCAAGCAACCACTGTAAACATGAAGCAGGAAGCAGAATAGAAATGAACACATTGCTACTTGGTTATAGTTTTCTTATGTATGCACATACACAAGCACTCACACACTCTCATACCTTGGCCCACAAAGTTCACACACATGCATTTTCCTTAGTACTCATGGTTCATGATGGGTTGAACTGCTTTCTCCCCTCAAGAAAGATATGTTGATGTTTGAGTACTGAGTACCTGTGAATGCAAACTTTTTTGGAAAGAGAGTCTTTGCAGATGTTGTAAATTAAGTGAGGTCGTACTCGATTAGGGTGGGATCTAATCCAATGTGACTGGCTCCCCTTTAAAAAGAGAAAATACAGAAACAGGGAGAAAATGCCATGGGAAGACTCAGAGACACAAAGATGCTGAGGGAATGTCAGAGAAAGATTGGCGTTATACTGCCAGGAGCCATGGAATGCTTGGTGGTATGAGAGACAAGGAATAGTCCTCTTCGTGAGAGTTCAAGGGGAAAACAAGGCCCTAGACACACCTTGAGTTTGGATTTCTAGACCCAGCACTGTGAGACAACAAATTTCTGATGTTTTAAGTCTCTCAGTTTATGACAGTTTATGTGGCAGCCCAAGGAAACAGATCATTTCCATTACATGGACACTTTCCACTGATGGTCCTTCCCATGTGCATGTCCTGTCACTTTCAGGTTGATGACTCACTTAATGCAGCTCCTAAATGTGGGAGCTCAGGCAATCTTACTTCAATTAATGCCAGTCACTTGTAACTTGAATAATGAAGGGGGAAGAACTGAAAGACAGGAAACCATCCTGTGTGTGCTGCTGAGGAGGTGAAGAAAATGGACCCTTTTGGTTAGGAGTCTTCAGCTTACAAAAATGGCCACAGAATTACAGAAAAGGCTTTATTTAGAATGTATTTGGCTTGACTAATGAAAATGTGCGGTGTACATAATATTCGACCTTAAGAAAGAATGAACTTCTACCATTTAAGACATCACGGTTGGAACTGCTGATCACTGTGATAAGTGACATAAGCCAGGGACAGAAAGACAAATACTGTATGACCTCACTCATGTGGAATCAAAAAAGTTCTCTGTCAGAAGTTGAGAGTAGAATGGTGGTTACCAGAGGCTCGAGGGAGTAAGAAGGGAAAGATGGAGAAAGACTAATTCCTGCATAGTATATTATAGGTAGATGGGGAAAAGTGGGTTAGTGTGCTGTTATACAGTAGGATCACACACATGCAAATAAATAAAGATTACAAAAAGAAATATCACATGGTGTGTGCAGTTTTTTTTTTTTTTTTTTTATTTTTGGAGAGAGACACAGAGAGAGACAGACAGAGAGGGAGAGGGAGACAAATAGAGAATGGATGCCCCAGCAGTCTCTCGCTGCTGTGAATGAAATCCAGATGCGTGCGCCCCCTTGTGGTCAAGTGCGGCATTGCACCCTTGCGTCACTTTGCATCTGGCTAAAGGTGGGACCTGGAGATTGAAACCGGGTTCTTAGGCTTAGCAGGCAGGCGCCTTAACCTCTAAGCCATCTCTCCAGCCCCAGTGTGCAGTTTTTATGTGCCAGTTAAAAATGAAAGCAATCAAGCAAACCAAATAGAATATATTTGCCTCATTATTTACCTAGTCTTGGTACTCTAATAAACTTTTCTGTAAAGAAACTCTTTGGGGGAGTTTTTAACTTGTTAATATCTAACCAATTCAAATTTTGGCAGAAAAAAATGTTGTAAATGTTCATCCTAAACTTAAAATACATAGCTTTTATTGTCATCCACTATCCGTTCCAACTGTGTCATAAGTAAAAATGTATCTGAATGAACATGCATTAGACACCGTTAAAGTAAGCTGCACGATTCTCTCTCCCCCATATTTGCTATTGGCAGTGGTCACAGAAGCTCAGCTTTTGTGTCAGGCTTTATGACCTGTAACAGATCAAAAAGTGGTCTTTGTTGTCAGGTGTTCACAAGCTCTGAGTAGCAGCCCTGAGTTTCTAGCTCTTGTCGATCATTCTTCCTCTTTGAGATCTTACTAAGGAACCCAATTGTCTACTTCCATGTCTTCACTTGGATTTCTTAAAGTTATTGGGATTCAACATACAGAAAACCAATCTTTTGGTAACTTTTGCTATGCTAATTCCAATTTAAGCCAAGCGGCTGCACTGGGTTACTGCAGCAGGCCCGTAATGGCAAGAAGGGTGATAGACACAGCTGCACCCTAGCTCTGCTCTGCTCTGCTTTGTTCTCCAGTTTTTTTTTTTTTTTTTTTTTTTTTTTTGGTTTTTTGAGGTAGGGTTTCGTTCTAGGCCAGGCTGACCTGGAATTCACTATGTAGTCTCAGGGTGGCCTTGAACGGCAAACCTCCTACCTCTGCCTCCCAAGTGCTGGGATTAAACGCGTGCGCCACCCCACCCGGCTGCTCTCCAGTTTTTGAAAGTGAATCTTATCCTGCCCCTACATGCTTAAGTGTAAAATGGTTTGCCAAAGCCACTGAGATAAGTTTGGAATCCTTAAACTCGGCTAAAAGCCCTGAATACGACTTGAAGTTCTCTCCCCTCCCCTCCTCTCTTTTCCTGAGCTCCAAAAATGACAAACTTAGCTTCCCCTCCCTTTCTTCTCCCTCCTTCCCTTCCTTCTCTTCCTCCTCACTTCTTTTCCTTTCTTGAGCTCCCAACATGACACTTTTCTATGGTGTGATAGATACTGTATTACTACAGATTCCAACTTTTCACACCTATTATTTCTTCTACCTAGAGTGCTTTTCTCTGCCTTTCCCCTCCCTGACTTCTCCCCCTCTGTTACCATTCAGCGCTCAGGACTGTGCTCAGACAACATTTCTTTAACTTCCCAGGGCAGGCAGGGGTCCTGGTTGTGTTTCTCTCATCCACTTTACCGAGCATTTACTGAGCGCACAGTCTCCCTGGGCATTTAGGATACACCACAGGACATGAAGACAAGGCTTATGCTCAGATAGCTTATTAAAGAAAGAGACTGCTTATTTGGAGGGGAGAGATTTTAAATAAGTAAACGGACAAGAAATCATTAAGCAATGTTAAGTCCAATAAAAGAAATAGAACTAAAAGGGGCATTTGGCTTCTAAGAAGCATTATCCAAGCTTAGATCTGGGTCTCAAGAGGGAGTCAATGATAGGAAATGCATTCAATGGACATCATACACATGCAGAGATCCTAGTGGAACAAATCCAGGGAACAGAAAGATGACTAAAGTAGAAGGACACGGATTCTGTAGAAGAGATCATTGGAGGCAGGACTATACATCTAACATGGTGTTTAGATTTCATTTTGAGTGTGATGGGAAGACCCTGAGGGATTTAGGCAAGGGAAAGATATGTTTAAATGATTTACATTTTCAAAGGATCACTATAGCTATTGTGTATATAAGGATTCTCAGCGTAAATACAGCTTTCAGGTGGGGGCTACTGCAGTAGTCCAGGTGAAAGTGAAGAAGGTGGCTTGAACTAGGGTAGTAGCTATGGGGTTGCAGAAAGACAAACAGGATACAGGGGGAAGTAGAGCTAACAAAAACTGCTAGATGATTCAATCTGGGAAATGAAAATCAGGGATTATTTCCTGATTAAAGAGCCAGGTTACTGACATGGAAATGCCATGGAACAACAGGTTTCAGATGGAGAAGCAGAGGGCTGTTTCGGGCACAGAACGTTCGAGAAACCGGGGTGGAGAGATGGCTTAGCGATTAAGGTGCTTCCCTACAAAGCCAAAGGACCCTGGTTTGATTCTTCAGGACCCACATAAGCCAGATTCACAAGGGTTGCACATCTCTGGAGTTTGTTTGCAGCAGCCAAAGACCCTGGCAAGCCCATTCTCTGTCTCTCTTTCTCTACTTGCCTATTTCTCTGTCTCTCTCAAATAAATAAAAAATATTTTAAAAAAAAGAACGTTCAAGAAATATATCAGATAGCTATGTAGATGTGTCAGGTAAGTTGAGGCTTCTTAGAATCTGGAATGCATGTGATAGATGATACCTGGAGTCACAAGTTGGCAAACCACATAGAGATCATTGAAGACAGAGACCTTTACAGAACAAGGCCAGGTCTGAGCTTTGGGCATCCTGTCATTTGGAGGTGGGGCAGAGGACATGGGACCATAAAAGAACTCCACAAAGGGACAGTCAATGAAAGACTGCAGTGCGGTGTCAAGAGAGACGAGAGGATGGTACCACCAACCCACTTCTGCTTACAGTCCTCTACCATTGTTGCAAGTTCATAACAAATTAACAAATATACTTGACAAAACCTACATCCTGTTTCAAATACCAAAATAAAGTTGAAGTTTTCTACCAGTAGAAGATATACTCCCATTGAGTAACAAATCCTACTGTCATTTGTAGATGTATAGAGTCCACTTTGCCCTGGTGCCCAACCCAATAGATCTGGTACCCTCCTAGCCATCTTTCCTTTTGACTTTCAAGTACTGACCAGGGAGAAACATGATCTGAAACAACTGAAAATAACACACACACACACACACACACACACACACACACACACACACACAGTTCATGGTCAAATATGGTCCCAACAACATGTGGACGCATGGGGTAGTGAAGGTAGGAGGCAGGGCCCCACAACCCAATGAGTGGTTTCAGAGGTTTTCATTGACTATGCCTCTATATGACTTCTATAAATAGAGTCTAAAAAGGCCAAGGGATCTGCAGAAGAAATGAAGTTTGGGAGCACAGGGAACCTGGGGCTAAATACAAACGAGTGGCCTTATGAAGGCATTGTGATCTTTGGGGTGTGTGCTTGCACAAACTGGAGTGTGTGCTTAAAGAGGCAAGATGCAGCATGCTCACTAGGGGTGGTGGAAGCTTGTATGAAAACACTCATCAAAACGCAGGCTGCATTCCATTTCCACAGCCCTGGATCAGGAGCGCCTAGAATGACATCGTCATACTCTCCATTATCCAATGCGAAGCCAGGAAGGCTTCCAGCTCTCCTGTAAGAGCCCTTGGGAGGAATTTCTTCCCTGAGTCGGTACTCAGACCTCATGCCTGTCAGTAATGAGCCTGGTACCAGGTTCAGCAGGGGCTTCCGTTGTCAAAACAATAATAGCTGTAATTTTCTCTCCCTCTGTTTACAGGAAACAAACTCTTCCTTCCTGCCCTCTGCCTGTAGCAGAAAATAGACAAGCCAAGCAGATGTCCAAGGATGGTGGAGGAGTACCTGGGCCGCAGCTTCCTTGGAGAGGGAACAAGCCGAAGAGAGCCTTGGGGTTCTGAGGATGGAGGAGGGGAAACTGGCAGGATCCTCACCTTCTTCCTCTTCCTTCTCCTCTTTCCTACTACTGTGAGGCAAGGGAACTAAATAGGGCCGGGGAAATCTCAAAGTGTCGCAGTATTTTTAAACTCTCTCCCTCCTGTCTGCAGACTCCTGTGACGCAGGCAACACGGTTCTCAGTTTCCCATGGGCGTCCAGGACGCTGCCAGAGCTGCTGGCTTTGCTTGCGTGGGCTTTGCCCCTTGATGTGTCCCGAGGGGCCTCCCCTCCTCCCCTCCACATCTTAAAGACTTGGGAAGCAGCAGACCCTAAGAGGCCCAGGAACTTGTACCAGCGGGCATCAGAACTGTGTCTCCCCAAAACTGCCACAGTGGGCCTGAGAAAGCTTGTAGCCTGGAGCTGCCTTGACTTGGCATGCGCATTGGAGAATGTTCTCAAAACATTGAAGAGCTTCATTCATTCTGGAAGTCCTCATTGTTGTCTTTTTTTTTTTTTTTTTTTTTTTTAATTTCCTTGTTCATACACATTATTGAATTTCTGGCCCGTTATCTATAAATACGTTCTCCTGCCCCTCCAGCATTTGTGTTCCCAGTGCCTGTTTATTTCTTTTTTAGAGCGACTTGCTGAGGACGTGTTCTCTACTGAATAAAGGTCTTTCAAAATGTCCTGGAATAGAAAATGTTTTATTTTATTTGAGCAATAATATTTATGTTCAAGTATTTTCTTCACAAGAGTGAATAATATTTGAAAAGAAAATCAAGATATGGGAACAACTCATACATTTACTGAGTGGGAAACACTCCCTTTAGAACAATGAAGGCAAGTGTAATCAACCTCCGACTGTCGTTTCTCATAGGACTAGGGAGCCTGGTTAGTAGCGGAGGTTTTGCATTGAAGGACTAGATGTCATTTTCCCACAACAGATTTCATTTCATATGATTATTTTGTCAGATGTTGGTGGAGTATCTTGAAGGAGAGGAGGTGTCTTATGGTTTTACAACCAAAGCCTGTGTACAAGCAGTAGTCACTACCTTTGAAGATGGAATTAATCTTAGGGTTTTTTTTTTTCTTGTTGCAATTTACATAAATAATCAATCTATTTACAGAGAGAGGGCCAACTATTGCTGTTTGTCAGAGCTGTCAGTTGAACCTTATTCACTGAAATCTGCAGAGGGATCCCTCAAGGGAACTGCCTGCCCTAGCTCCTTTTTACAGTTGGTCTTTAGTGAAACCTTCACTAATGCCAGGAAGGGACAAAAATAAATAAATAAATAAATAAATAAATAAATAAATAAATAAATAAATAAAGGGAGTTTTATTTTTCTATGGAGAATGGGGAGGGATAAGGATGAACAGAAATCAGGTTATCTCTCTTTTTCTTTCTTTTTTTTTTTTTGGCTTGGGGTGGTGGGGGGAGGCAGTCTCTCTGTAGCCCAGGCTGACCTGGAATCCACTATGTAGTCTCAGGATGATTCTGACTTTGCAAGGATCCTCCTACCTCTGCCTCCAGAGTGCAGGGATTAAAGGTGTGCTACACCACCATACCCAGCAGGGTATTCCTCTTGAAGCCCTCATGAGAGGCAGAACTGACTCTAAGACACCTGAGAGATCCCATCCCCAAACCTGTCAGAGGACAGGGGCTTTGCTGAACACAAGGTTCAAGATCCTTCCAAGGAAGTTTTCACTGCTTCAGGGGAAATGTCCCTTGGCTTCAGAGGCAGAGATGCTCATGTTGCATCTAAGGGTTTCTGGAAGCCTCTAAAAGGCAGGAAAAAACAAGAAAGACTCCTTCCCCAGAGCCTTCCAGGGTGTTATGACCCTGTCAACAGTTTGGGACTCCCAGCCTGCATAACTGTGAAGAATGAATTTCTGTTGTTTGAAACTACTCAGTTTGTGACACTGTGTTATGTTAGCCAGAGCAGACTAATAGCACAGGGATCTTAAAAACAGTTAAGGGGCTAGAGAGATGGCTCAGTGGTTAAAGGTGCTTGATTGCAAAGCTTGCTTGCCTGGGGTTCAATTCTCTAGTACCCAAGTAAAGCCAAGCATACACAGTGGCACATGCATCTGGAATTCATCTGCAGTGGCAAGAGGCCCTGGCATGCCATTCTCTCTTTCTTTCTCTCAAATAAATAATTTTTTTTTTTTTTTTTTGGTTTTTCGAGGTAGGGTCTCACTCAGGCCCAGGCTGATCTGGAATTAAGTATGTAGTCTCAGGGTGGCCTGGAACTCATGGCGATCCTCCTACCTCTGCCTCCCAAGTGCTGGGATTAAAGGCGTGTGCCACCACGCCCAGCTAATAAAAATAGTTTAAAAAATAACATTAAATAATAAATTCAAATAGTTCTACTTCACCAACACCTGAATCTTTACTTTTGTTTAAAAAACAGAATGTGCTCCTGCTGGCTAGAATTTTCTTGTGGCTCACAGCAGTGCCATCTCTGCAAGTCCTCTCAGGTCTGAGGTGCTTCTACAAAGTAATTTGAATAATTTTTATTGGATTACACAATGTTGCCATTTATACACTTTCCAATGAAAGCAATTGCTTGAGGAAATAATTCACCAAAACCAGTGGAAGTGATATTGTGGAACCACTTTTAGGGCTGATAGAGATTAGGAGCAAGGTAGCCTTGCACAGTTACATAGTTAGACACATGGGCCAAAAGAACATAGACGACAGCGTGCCCTGGTGAGACTAGAAGGCAGCCCCAGGCTGACCCATCAAGACAGCAGTCAGGGGCAGCTTCCCGGTTCTTCCCTCTTGCACAGCTTCCATCCCTACCCCCACAGCCTGTCTTCTAACCCACCCACCAACCAATCAAGGACCTCCATATACATTTAAACTTCGATGATGTACTTAAAACTTTCAGAAGCCCCTCCCTTGATGTAGTTGCTCAAAGACTTTCATTGCTGAGCTTGCCCATTTTTCTGAGCTTCAACTCAAAAAGTGAAAGCTTCCTTTTTCTTTTTCTTTCTCCTCTTTAGATATTGCTGAAATCCTCATAAGCATGCTTGCCCTGACCCTTGAGGCTTGTCCACATTTTTTCTTTAATAAATATCCTTTACCTTACTCATGTCTTGTGGTTCGTGTGCCTCATTTTTGCCGATGGCCTAGGAACTCAACAGTATACAAATCTGCAAGATGATTGGATCGAAATAACTATTTACGAATAAATTAATGAAGTTATTCATTCATAACTTTCAGAGACTGTTCTTATTTCTGTGGTCTTCTATTAGTGTCAAAAGTGCTTTTAAGGCTAATGGTGACAAAGTCAGATGTGATGGGAAATCAAAATGGGTTTGATTCATATTGGCTTATAGCCTGTAATGAATTTGATTAACAAACTATCACTGAAGGCCTTGCCCAAACAGAAGAATTATGATTTTTAGCAACATGTAGTAGAGTTAAAATAATTGTTAGAAATTTCAGTGGTGAAGCCTTAAAGGTCATTTATTTTTCTTATGAATATCTTAATTTTTGCATATTCATTTTCCTTTTAGTCCATCTTGTTACTTTGTAAATCCTATCTGTAATGTTCTTGCAACAGGCCAAAGAAATTTTTGGACTGTATGACATGACATTTTCCCTAATACATTTGATATGGTTGTACAAGATTGAGTGAGACTGATTCCAAAGCTGGAGATCTCACATACACACATTAATTGCGATGGTGGTAGCTCTCTGTGGGTATACCACTTGAATTTCCACTCTGCATGTCTTATATATTCCACTATACATAATCCAACTTAGTGAGCACTTGCTATTTATCAAAAGGCACTGTTGGGCCGGAGAGATGGCTTAGTGGTTAAGACACTTGCCTGCAAAGCCTAAGGACCCAGGTTTGATTCCTCAGAACCCATGTAAGCCAGATGCACATGGTGGCAAATGCCCCTGGAGTTCTTTGGCAGTTGCTAGAGGCCCTCACATGTCCTTTCATTCCCTTTCTCTCTCTCTATCCCTCACAAATAAATAAGATGAAAAGAAAAGTATATAAAAAGCACTGTTTTCATCTCATTTATTACAAATGAGGGAGCAGGTCCAGCTAGGTTAACTGTCACAAGCAGTGGGAGACTAGCTTCAGCCTAAGGAATCCCCCTTTCAGATCCTCCATTCAGGAAAGCTGAGAAACAGATGGCACACTTTTCAGATTTCAGCATTTGCACTGACAGCGAGACAAGCCAGAGTGCCTTAACAGTAGCAATGAGTGTGATTTTGTAGCTTTTGCAGTTACAGTGTTTAATTGTAGTTTATAGGCAGGTTTAACAATTACACAAAGTTTGAAAATTAAGTAAATTTTAAAAAACGAGCTGGATTACTTCTTTTTCTGGTCTTTGCATGTGCATGAATATTCATATGTATGTACTTGTGTGTGGGGGTGCGTGCATGTGCTCGTGCCCGTGAAGGACAGAGGATGCCATTGGGATCTTTCTCAATCACTTTCGACCTTATTTATTGAGACAAGATCTCTCATCTTAACCCAGAGCTCACCAATCCAGCTAGTCTAGCTAGTCAGCTTTCCCTGGGGATTCCCATCTCCACCTCCCGAGCTCTGGAATCACAGGTGGGCCACCATGCTCACGAAGCATGTGGGTAGGTGCTAGGGTCTGGACTCCAGTCCTCTCACTTGTGTGGCAAATGCTTTATGCATTATTATTATTTCTCTTATCAACAAGAATTTCCTTTTGTTGGGGCTGGAGGGGTGGTTCAGTGGTTAAAGGCTCTTGCTCACAAAGCCTGATGGCCCAGGTTTGATTCCCCATTTCCCACATAAAGCCAGATGCACAAAGTGGCTCATGTGTCTGAAGTCCTTTGCAGCAGCAGCAGGAGCTTCTGGCACACTCATCACCCCCCCCCGCCCCCATCTCTTTCATATAAATAAAAACAAACTTAAATGTTTCCTTTTGTAAATAAAATTGTACAGTCTTTATGAAGGGCATTGCTTATGGTTAGG
This sequence comes from Orientallactaga sibirica, assembly GCA_036365145.1. Taxonomy (NCBI): domain Eukaryota; kingdom Metazoa; phylum Chordata; class Mammalia; order Rodentia; family Dipodidae; genus Orientallactaga; species Orientallactaga sibirica. The sequence goes on from JAEOAD010000240.1 coordinate 9,727,341, forward strand.
ATAGAGAAGTGCTTGTAGTGCTGGCATGGATAAACTTAGAGGTCACATATGTTTTGACCTTAGGCATGGTTCAGTTGCTATTTTCACACTCTTATTTGAGATACAGCTAGAAATAAGGGAGGCAGTGTGGTCTCTCTGCAGGCAAACTTGAGAGCTGTTTTGATTTTGTTGGTTGTGCAGAAGTTCTTGATTCTCAAGCCACTAAAAAATACAAACCAGACCCTAGAGGTAAGGGGCTTCTTTTTCCTTCCTACATTTCTTTAAATTTCCCTGTCTTCCCATCCTGCCTCACATACATTCCCTCATGAAACAATGCAACGTGAAAGACCTATGGCTCAGTCTTAGGCAGTTGGACTGCGGAGCCTGTTCTTTCAACCTTATTTATATGTGAGAATTACGGCAGAAATTACATCCTGCAAAATTTACAATACTTCATTTGCTCATTGAAAATGAGTGTTCGGGGCTGAGGAGCCAATGCAACAGTGAAGTGCTTGTCCAGCGTGCATGCTTCCTGGTAAGCTCAATCCCCAGAGTCTCTCTCTCTCTCTCTCTTTCTCTCTCATACACACACATTTACTCACAAGTTATTTAATGAAAAATTAAAACAATAAAAACTATTTTTAGTCATTAGCATTAGATTAATTGTGGCTGTGCAGCTCTAAATTGGTATGTAATGATTATCCAAATGCAAAGTAAGAAAAAAAAGAACCAAAAGTTCTTTATTCAAGATTTTTTTCTAATAAAAATTTATTCAAAAATTAATTGAACCAGGCATGGTAGTTTATACCTTTAATCCCAGTACTTGGGAGGCAAAGGTAGGAGGATTGCTGTGAGTATGAGGCCAACCTGAGATTACAGAGAGAGTTCCAGGTCAGCCTAGGCTAGAGTGAGACCCTACCTCAAAACCAAAAACAAACAAACAAACAAACAAATAAGCAAACAAAAACTTATTGAAACTCAAAGCTTTGTATTCGTTGGTATTTAAGCTTAACCAAGGGCCTACTATGTGCTGTCCTTGACTATAGTAACACAATGTAGGATCAAAGTCCACATCAGTGAGTTACTAGGTCAGATTCTGGATGCTGTTGCCTCCTGCTGAGTAAGAGTCTTGAATGGGATGACTTTAGGCACAGAGGACCCTTACTTTGTAGAGTTCCACGCAGAGTCCTTACAGACATCCTTGTATGAGGGGTGCCCCAACCCCCTTCCCCATCCAAGAGTCTCTCTGTGCCAATGACTCATTCACTGTGTCTAGAAGGACGCTAAGTAGCAGGACTACTGCTACTTATGTTGTATGTTGACATATGTCATTTTTGTGTAATTGATTCAGGAGACCAAGTGATAACATATTTCATTTAACAAAGGAGGGGTATTAGAAAAGCCAAGGCAAGCTTTCCAAATGAACATTTGTACAATATTAGACATTCAACTGAAATTGTCCATATTTGATTCCTCCCTATCTTATGTGCTTCAGTAACATACTGTAGCATAGGGATGATACAAGAAAAGCTCAAGCAAGCATATTTCAAATTAAATTATCTTCATTCCTTTTGATTTGAACACTCCATGAGAAAAAATGAGCTGCAAAGTGCTCTTCCTGAGTCTGTCCCGACAAAGAGCATTCTTGTTTCCCTGCAGCAGGGAGGACTGTGAGAAAGGGCAAGACGTGCCTGTTCTTTTCCGGGGGAGGCCTCCACAGCTTGCGTGGGTTTTCTCATGACTGTCAGCTTGCAAGGGAATTCCTTGGGTCAAGCTAAGAGTTAAATCAATTGCATGCCTATATGGGAAAATCTCTGGCTTATCAAGCTTTGCAGTGTAAATACATGAGCCTGGACTCTTTCACATGCATTTAGGTATTCAAATTATTTCAAAACATCATTTAAGATTATGGCTGCAAAATATTTTGAATGCTGCGAAGGCTAAATCAATCCTGGGCTTTTCTGAGAGATTAAAATAGTCATCACAACCCAGACTCATGTCTCCCATTGTGGCTTGTGTCTTTCAGATCCCTAGTGCTTCCTCCAAACATTACTTTTAGCTTGCATAATCAGAACTAATGCACTTCTTAGCTCTCAGTGACATGCTCCTAGGACTCTTACATGTCCTGTGTTGTGACTGAATTCTGTCTTGTCTTGCAAGTGTCAGTTTGAAAAAAAAAATCCAATTGAAGACTTATTTTAAAATGTTTCAACTTGTACTGAATTAGTAGACCCATTTAATCTAGTCACTTTTGAGTGATCTAGTAGAGACTGTCTCAAAAATCAGCTCATGGATAACAACCCCATGTCGTCTGTGCTAAACTTTTCCTCATTTCAGAAGTCTGTACTCTGGACAAAGCCATTAAAGCTGTGAGTGTGGAGCATATTGCTCACTGTGCGGCCTCTGTGCTTTACTCAAACCTAGATTATGAAGCTTCGTTTCTCCTGTGGAGTAAGTGAAGCAGAGAATCCAGCGTCAGGTGGCCCAACCTGGGTCAGTGTGTTCATTTTAGTTAGAATACAGCTCAGCTACTAGAAGGGAGATATCCCTAGGGTAAGTTAAAGAGTTCAGAAGTTCACCACCTCACATTTTAGAAACAGATATTTGGTGTAGGACTGGTGTGGTAGTCCTATGTGTTCACCCACTTTGTGCTGCTATAACAAAATATCACAAACTGGGTAATTTATTTTTAAAATATTTATTTATTTATGAGAGAGAGAAAGAGAGAGAAAATGGGCATGCCAGAGCCTCTAGCCACTGCAAATGAACCCCAAACGCATGCGCCACCTTGTGCATCTGGCTTGCATGGGTGCTGGGGAATCAAACCTGGGTTCCTTAGACTTCTCAGACAAGTGCCTTAGTCACTAAGCCATCTCTCCAGCATGACTGGATAATTTATAATGAACAGAAGAACTCTGTTGGCTCTCATTATGGAAGCTGGAGAGTCTGAGATTAAGTACTGATCTCCACCAATGGCCTTCTTGCTGCATTGTCCCACTGCACAAAGGCAAAAAGGGTGAACAAGAGAGAAAAGGGAGCTGAACTCACTCTTCAGCAAGGAGCCCACTCCGTGATCACCTCACATCCTGTACAACAGCACTCATCCACTCACCACAGTAGAGCCCTCATGTTCTGATAACCTCTTAATATTAATAATAAGCAGAGAGAGAAAATGGAGTATTACAAGAGAGGAAAATAGCAGATAAATAGGTTTAGAGTAGAAAGATTTAAGGCTATGAAAAGTAGACAGATTTTTAAAAATTTATTTGCAAGCAGAGAGACAAGAAAGAGAGAGGGGCTAGAGAGAGGTTGCTCTCTGAAATGGTACAAAAGCAAGTAAAATCTAATGCCAAGTCAAGTGAATATACATACATATATATTACAGCTGTTCTCCCAAGCAGAAATTCACTACAAGAGAAAAATACATTTAGAAATTTAACATTAGAATGAAGAAGCTTCCAACTCTGCTGGTCATCTGATGGCCTCATGCTGTCTCATTCTTGCTTTGACCCTGTATCAGACCAGTAAGTACAGTCAGAACACTCTCATTACACATGGGTATGAAGAGCCACTTAGCGCATAGAGGCAACTCTTCAGAATTTCTCTGTAAAAGCAATTCATTTTAGATTATGTGAAAGAAACATGGATAAATATTTAAGTCAAGGCCTCATGTGTGTAAAACAAACAAACAAAAAAACCAAGTCTGAAGAGCAGGGGGAAAATGTTCCACACAGAGAAGAAGCAAGTGCCATGGTCCTAAAATAGGAAAGAACCTTCTGGAACTGACAAAAGGCCACTGTCTCTGTGCATGATGAGAAAAGGGACAGGAAGGGGTTGTGAAGGAGCAGGGTGGAGAGGTGAGACAGGCCACATTACAGAGGGCTCTGTAGGCAGCATAGGAGATGTTTTAAAAATCTGATTTTATTTTTAAACAACTAACTTAGCTACTCTGTAAAAGGTGGAGCAGAATATGAAAGTGAAGGTTTGGCTGGAACAGTGTCAAGATGGACAATGGTGGTGTGAAGTAGTCATGAGAATCCAGAGGGCTTGGCTACTGGGTGAATGATAGAATATAATTCACCCACAGAGACCTTTTGTAGGGATAAAAATGGGCATCACTCTGGGCAAGTCTGACTTCTTGTGTATGCAGTTTGTGGGGCAAAGAGCACCCTTGATGGAGAAAAATGTCGGCTTTCTTCTGGGTGATAGAGCAATCCTGCTTCAAGGTAACACAGTTCATTGAAGGCTATGCAAGCTGCATTTTGCATGTGCTGCCCTTCTTCAGAGCACCTTTCTGTAGCTTTATTGGGCGTTCTGTTCTTGGAACGCTGCTGCAGTGAGAGAAATGAGGTGAGAGTGGAGAAGAGTGTGCAAGTGTTCCATTCAGCCATATGTATTTTAAGTTGCTCAGTGGATTAGCAAGACTCAAATATGAATTTATGTATACCAGTGAAGATTAGGGAGGAGCTGAGGGCTGCAGTGAATAAACATTGAGTTGTCACATTCTGACTTTTAGAAGTCAAATGAATAGGTGAGGTCACCTAAAGATGGAAGGAAAAAAATACAAGACTGAGATCCCCTCCCTCCCTACCTCTCTCCCTCCCTCCCTCCCTCTCTCTCTCCCTCCCTCCCACTCTCGCTTTTTCCTTTCCTTCTTTTTCTTTAATTCCTTTATTTTTCTTTTTTCTTTTCTGAGACAGGGTCTTTCTATATAGGCCTGACTGGCCTGGAATTTGCTATGCGGAACAGACTGGTCTCAGACCTACGGTGGACCCTCCTAAGTCTGCCTTGCTCATGCTGGGACTGTAGGTGTAAGCCACTATGCCAGTTTCCAAGGAATTCTTGAACAGAATCCCAGGTGCAAGAGAAATTCCACCAACAGAGATCTGGAGCCAGTGAGGTAAGAGGAAGATGAGGAAAGCTGAGTATCCTTAAATGGTACGAAGCAGCTTCCAAGAAGAGGATAGTGGTAAACGCATCATGCACTGTGGAGCAGTTGGTGAGATGAGGAGAAGAGGATTTGATATCAAGGAGCTCTCTGGTGTGGTTGCTTGTCACTTCAATATATTCAGTACATGCGCAGGACAAAAAGTAGATGGAAATGAACAAGCAGACAGGGGAGAAAGGAGTTATCATTGGTAGAGCCCTAGAAATTTCACTGTGGAGGGCATCAGAGAACTGGAGGCAGTCACTGACAAAGTAGGTGGTACAGACAGCATGCTCGCTGCGAATACTGGCCTTGCTGGCATGTGTGCAAGTGATGGAATTACCCATGTTCTGTCCTCCGGGAGGGGGGATGTGATGCTCTGTGTCATTTGGACATACACCCTGTGCCCTTCCCTATGCAGTGTGGGAACGTGTCCATCTAGGCTATGACACACTACTTTGTGGTGCTTCTCGTGTATGATAGTGTCACTGAACATTCTGCCTGGGGAAGGCAATAGGTTGCTTTTCTACTCACCATTGAGTTCACTTACATTCAAGCTTCTCCTAGCAGGGTCTTTGTTGTTTTTTTGGGGTAGAGTATCACACTGGCTGAGACTGGCCTGGAACTCACTGTGTAGCCCAGGCTGGCCCTGGAACTTGTGTCACTACTCTTGATGCTGCCTCCTGTGTTCGGAGATTACAAGCATGAGCCACCATGGTAAGCTCCAGCAGACATCTTTAAAACAATAACTATATGGTTCAAAAGATGAGGAAGGCAAGCAGCAATTTATGTGATCTAGCCTGTCATTCTCCCCTCCTCCACTTCAACACAGACTGAGCCTGATGTCTGACTGTAAAAAAACAAAAACATCCTTTAGGAACTTGCTCTCTAAAGTGGAAAGCACTGCTGTGGTTTCAAGGTGATGTTGTTGGCACAAACCCTGCGCATCACATTGTATCGGAGGTTTTCACTGTGTACGGGATATAGTTTCAGAGAGTTAGATTGTTTACGGGTAGATCTGAACAAGTGTACATGTGTTTTTATCTGAAAGGATAACAATGCTCCCACAACTTCTTTTCTAGAATATTAGCTGTAACATGGGCCTGTCCTGACCTTTTGTTTGCATTGTGTGTTGTAGACAGGAGCATGTTGGCAGGATCTGGGAGGCTCGACCTGACAGGAAGCAAAGCACTCACACAGCCCTGGGTTTGCCGTGGCACTGTGGATTGGTCTGGCCCCCTCCCAGCTGTGTATACTCCATGTCAGAATTCACTGGTGGCCTGAGAGTGATTTCAGAATGAAGGGTTGCCTGTCAGCTCTGAGAAAGTGGCAGCAAACAACTAAACTGCTCCCAGGCCTCTAGGTCAGCCCAATGTGTCGTCGGCTCACAGCTTGCATGGCTACTTTTTCTGTCCTCTCCTGCTAGTGATGGGCAAGCTGAATGCCAGGAGCAGGTGAGAGAAGATGTGGCAACAGAGGGGCTGTGCGCTGACAAGGAGAATGTAAGAGGGGTACAAGTACCTCTCAGTCTCATGGCTGAATTAAATGACTTCCTTTTCTGGGGCTAAACTCAGGTCATGAGGGATAAAATTATCAGTCCAGGAAAGAGATGTTTATAGCTTCTGCTACTTTAACAAAAATAGATGAAAGGAAAGATTGTTGTTTTTTTTTCACTCTTTGCAGGGTGAACTTCCTTAGCTTGGTGCATAACTTGCTCATTTTTCCAGAAATAGGCAAGTCTAGTGGGATGTCTTGTGTTGTGGTTGTGAGTGCACCGTCCACTGTGCTTACTGGCTAAGCTGCAGTGTAGAGAGCTGTTTCACAGCAGCTGCTCCCCTTCTTCCTCTCTTTCTTCCTCTCTTCCTTCTCTCCCATCTTCCTTTCCTCCCTTCCTTCCAGATCTATGTTATACATAGACAACACAAGAATCTCCTGTCATTGTGGAGTTGTGCTGCCATCAGCACATTCTAATTTGGGATCATTTTCATCACCCCACCAACCTCCATGTGTACTAGCGCGGCTCTCCTGTCCCAGCTCCTGGCAAACACTAGTTCACTTTGTTGCTATGGATTTGTCTTTAAGGAATTTCACATAATGGAATCCTTTTTTTAAAAAAATTGAGTTTGGCCTCTTTCACTTAGAATCATGTGCTTAAGTTTTCTTCATGTTGAAACATGTTTGAGTACTTTGATTGCATTAATTGTTGAATAGTATTCCTTTGCACGGACAGGCACATTTTGTTTATATAGTCTTCAGTTAACTGACATTTGAAATGACTGTGCATTTTGACTAGTTTGAATAATGCTGCTATTGACATATAATATATAATGTGTTTTCTCTTGTGTGGATATCTAGGAGTGTAATTACTGAGTATTATGGAATATGTGTGTGTGCATGTGGAGGCAAAGGACAATCTCAGATATTGTTTCTCAGGGGCCAGCTCCACTCCATCCACTCTATTTTTGAGACAGATCTTTCACTGGCCAGGAACTTGCCGGGGTCCTTGGCTTCACAGGCAAGTATCTTAACCGATAAGCCACCTCCCCAGTCCTTGTTTTCTTTCTGAATACGTGAATAATATGTAGTGACCTTCTCTATAATGTTTTTAATAATTTCAGATCTGAATAAGTATACCAACTTCTTCTTAGCTCCCATTTGCTTGGTGAATTGACCTTCATCCTTTCACTCTTAAACTGTGAGTGTCTTTGCCAGTTGGAGCCAATAGCTAGTTGGGTCTTGTTTTTAAGATCCAGTCACCTTTTAATTAAGTACAAAGAAGCTTACTTTTTTGAAGAAGAAGAAGAAGACACTAGAAGATAGAGAAACCACCTATGTGATCTACTTATTAATGTAATACCCGTCAACATTCCAACAATATTCTTCATATAACTAAAGAAAAACAATCATAAAATTCATATGGAAGGGCTGGAGAGATGGCTTAGCGGTTAAGGTGCCTGCCTCCTAAGCCTAAGAACACTGGTTCCAATCTCCAGCGGTTCCAGTCTCCAGGTCCCACGTTTTGCCAGATGCAAAGTGATGCAAGGGCGCAATGCTGTACTTGACCACAAGGGGGTGCATGCACTGGATTTCATTCGCAGCAGCTGAGAAGCTGCTGGCACACCCACCTCTATCTGTCTTCCTCTCCCTCTCTCTCTGTCTCTCTCCAAAAATAAAAATAAATACTTAAAAAAAATAAAATTCATATGGAAGTATAAAAGACATTAAATAACAAAGCAATCTCATGCAGAAAGAACAATGCTGGAAATACCACAATGTCTGACCTCAAACAACAATAGCAATGTACTTGTACAAAAACTAATACATCGACCAAAAGAATAAACTAGAAGACATAGTAATAATCCATGCAGCAATAGTTACCTGATTGTTGGCAAAGGTGTTGGGAGCATACATGAGAGGAAAGCGTGTCCCTTTGACAAATGGTAGTAGGAAAACTGAGCACTGACATGTGGAAAAATGAAGCCAGATCTCTCATTCACCTTGTACAAAAGCCATGCAAAATGGATTAAAGACTTATTATGACATCAGGAACTTTGAAAGTGCTAGCAAAAAAAAAAAAAACACAAGTAAAATATTCCAAGTTATAAACATAGGCAAGTACTTTCTTCAAAAGACTCTCTTAGCATAAGAAATAACCCCAAGAATTGACAAATGGAATTCCAGAAGACTAGCATGCTTCTGCACACCAAGGAGATGATGGCCAGAGTGAAGGGACAGCCTATGAAATGCCTTTCCAACTATGTATCAGAATGGGGGTAATACTACAGGAATTCAACATCAATACCCCCAAATCAACCAATGAAGAAATGGGCTAATGAACCAAATAGATAGTTCTCAAAAGAAGAAATACAATAGCCAATAAATATTTTTCAAAGTGTATAACATCTTTAGTCTTCAGGAAAAGGCAAATTAAAGCTACTTTGAGATAACATCTCAGCCCCATCTGAATGGTTATCATCAAGAAAACAAATAGCAAACGCTGGCAAGGATGTGGGGAAAGAGAAACCACTATTTACTGCTAGTGGGAATGGTGCAGTGGCTACTGGTACAGCCACGATGGAAGTCAATATGAATATTCCTCAAGAAAACTAAAAATAAAGCTACCATAGGATCCATCTGTCCTACTCCTGAGTATAGCTGAAACAATCTGAGTCAACATTCCACAGAGATACTTGCTCATCATGTTTCTTCTTGAACTATTTATAATAGCCAAGATATGAAAGCAGACTAAGTGGGTGAGGAAACTGTGGTACATATACAGAACTCAACCATAATGAAGAATGAATTGAAACCACTTGCAGGAAATGGATGGAACTATATAGCTCAACATGCTAAGTGAAGTAAGTCAGACTCAGACAAATGTCACATGTTTTATCTCATGTATGGAATCTATGTGTGTGTTTATGTATGAAAGTAAGAGGAGGACTTTGAATGGGGAGAAGGGGCCTAACGAGAGATGGAGGGAGGAAAAAGAGAGGGTAATGGTGGGAAGAAAGACAGAGTATTGCATGTTTTCTCTCCTATACAGAGAGAGAGAGACAGAGAGAGAGAGAGTGTGTGTATGTGCATGCACACCCAATGCAAGGGGTCTATTTATGAAGAGGAAGGGTGGGTAATCAAGTGCTCTGACTCAAGTCTGTCTTGTTCTGTTTTGGGAGATCTAGTAGGTCTCTCTGATCAACAGCTCATTGTGGATGTAGATAACATCCTTCTACAGGGAATTACAGCCAGCACCAAGGGAAAAGAAAAAAGAAAAAGACAGAGAAGAAAGAGAAACAGGAGAAATTTGAGGTTAGGTTTCGTCTCACCCTCTCCAGGGCCTGGTGCACCCCCTAAGGTCCTCTTGAGGGTTCCACCATTTAGTCTGACTTCCAGGATATAGGATTCTATAGTACCAGTTCAATTTGGGTTCAGTTTTGTGTCCCTCTCACCCTTTCCTTTCCCCCGAGCCCTACCCTCCCTATTGTCCAAGCCTTAAGATGCTATTCAGGTATGTCAGCAACTTTAGCTGATCCAGGTTAGGAACTGCAGGTGAGTAAGACCATGTGATGGCTGTCTTTCTGTGATTGTGTGAGTTCACATAGAATGATCTGTTCCAAGTTCGACCATTTTTCTACAAATTTCATTGTGTCACTTTTTCTTTCTGCTGAGTAGAATTCCATCGTGTAGATATACCACATCTTGGTTATCCATTCATCCAATGATGGACACCTGGGTTGATTCCAGTTTTGAGCTACTATGAACTGAGCAGCTATAAACATGTTTGAGCAAATATCTCTGAACTGATATGTGGAGGTTTTAGGGTAAATAGCAAACCTATCTTATATGCCCTTCAAGCATATTTCTCTATTTCTTTAAAATATTTTGAACCAATTTTTTTTTGAGGTAGGGTCTCACTCTAGCCCAGGCTGACCTGGAATTCACTCACTATGCAGTCTCAGGGTAGCCTGGAACTCATAGCAATCCTCCTACCTCTGCCTCCCAAGTGCTCTTCTAATATATTTTAAATATTTTATTTATTTATTTTAAAGAAGTGGAGAGAGAGAGGGAGAGAGGAAGAGAATGGGTATACCAGGGCCTCCAGTCCCTGCAAATGAACTTCAGAAGCATGCACCATCTTATGCATCTGGCTTATATGGATTCTGTGGAATTAAGCCTGAATCCTTAGGTTTCACAGGCAAGTGCCTTAACGACTAAGCCATTTCTCCAGCCAGTATTTCTCTATTTCTTATGATCAAATCTAGTGTGTGCTCTTCTTCAAAGCAGGGTTCATAACTGTGTGTCATCCACAGAGCAGGTGACTATAAGGCCATGGTCATTGCTGAGACCCACTGGACTCCCTTTGTCCTTTCTCCTTGATAGCATTCAACTCTCACCTTGTAGACTGAGTGGCTTAATGGCTCACAGGTGACTTACTTTTGGTCAACTGGGTTTGTAAAATTTTTTGGTTAATATATGTTTAAGAAGGACTTCAAGGTTCTATCATACCTCACACTTCCTGGTAAGCAAATTAAGACCAAAAGAACATTTCTAGGGAAAGCTCAGGGTTGAGAAATGTTTAATTAGTTCATCTTGGAGGATTTTTTTTTTCTTGCTGGCTTTCAACAAAACCTAATAACGTCTAACTCTAGTCACTTGGGCTTGGCTAGTTTATTTGGCCTCTGAGTGGCACTGCTAAGCCCGGGATTTCATTATAAGCTGATCTCAGTTCTTCCGTGGCTACAGGCTACATGGGCGCATGTACTTGGTCAAAGGTAGGCATGGTAGGGTAATTACTGGAGTCCGCATAGGGAGGAGTTAGGGGACAGATGAAACTACTCCTTCATTCCCTTACAATGTTCCCTACTTTGCATTGTATCCCTTCATAAACCATGGATGCTAATTGAGCATTTTTTTTGTGTGTGGGCAGGGTCTTGTTCTAGCCCAGGCTGAACTTGACTTCATTGAATCCTCCTATTTTAGCCTCCCAAGTACTTAATTATTGAGTATTTTCAAGACTGTATCAAGTGTGTAAGCAACTCATCATTTTATCCTTGCTAGGACATGTTATAAGGGGTAATGGAAGGTGGCCACATTACTAACAATGTATACATGCTATGCATTTTGAGGGTTAAAAAAAAAAAAAACACAGCTTACTTTTCGAGATGATGGGAAAGTAGACACCAGGCTTGAACTTTGAAGACTGGACAAATAGTGAAAAGTGCCTTAGATAGAAAAGAGTTGACAGAGGTTGAAAAAGAATGAGGTTTTCCCATAGAATTTTGGTGGCTACTTTTGACTAACCCAAAGGTTTGGATAGAGTAAAGGTGAAGCATGTGACTAAGGTCTCCTGAACCATTGGCTACTGAACGGAATTGCTGCTCTTCTTGCTACAGAGTCACATCAGGTCATCAAGAGAAGCCAGCATCAACTTGTGACAATCTGGCAACAAGCTGTCTCTGGGCAGGAGGGTGAGAAGTCCAGAAAGGGAGACAGATTATGACAAGAGCTAGGGTGGGGCTAGAGAAAATACACTGGAAGAGACCACTTCCAGTGAAAAGTGAATGCCAGGCAGGGAAGGAAGGGAGGGATTTCATGGCATGTAGCATATGCCAGGCAGCGGCAGAGGACGCAGTCAAGGGAACCTGGGCTCTGAGAATGCGGCGAACCAGAATAATGCTGTTAATATAGGAAACAAATTGAGTAAAAACCAGCAGAGAAAGGGAAAATACCAAGTTCAGTGTTTGACAGGTCTTATTTTATATGAGTAGAGGAAAAGGAAATTTCAGGAGACAGTTGGAAACACATTTGTCTAATACAATTTAACCTTCCATTAAAAAAAAAAAAGTTAATCACACTTTATTCAGTCAGGATTCTTCCTGCCCAGATGTGAGCATGAGTCACACTGAGCAAAGCCTGGAGGAACTTTCGCAGATTCCTTCCCAGAGAGGCCACGTGTGTCCTTGCACCAAGACAAATGAGGCAATTTAAAACTTCCAAGGACAACTCCGTTGTCTTTTCTTTCCCTGCCAGGTAGGAGGAGAGGCAAGGGGACCACAGCTGGGTTACACATTTGGCTCTATCAGCAGCTGCCTCGCCACTGGCCGGTTTTGTTGCATTCCTGTCCTGAGTGACGGCTCCGACTCCTCCACCTCCCAAGGCAATAAATATCAAAGCCTGTCTATACAGGCGACCAGCATTTTTGTCCACTCAGGCCAGGGACCGACCACACTGACCCTAGGGCTGGAGAGTTGCATAAGGGGGCACATGCTTCTGGAGGTCATTTGCAGTGGCTGGAGGCCCTGTAGCACCCATTCTCCCTCTCCCACTCTCTTTTCCTTTCTCTCTCTCTAATAAATGAATGAATAAATAAATATTAAAAAAAAAAAAAACCTAAAAAAACCTCATCCTGGCCTTCCTGCCTGGGCCTCTGCTAAGAAGCACAGCCTTGAGGAAGGTGGTGTGTGTGTGTGTGTGTGTGTGTGCGCACGCACATACTTTTGGAGGCTGGGGAGTGAGTGTGCAGGATGGGTTGCCTGGCCCAGCTGCCATCCTGTGTCCTGTTTGGAGTGACAATGCATCTGTCAACCAGTGACTGATCCGGGCAGCGAGAGCTGACAGCCAGGCACACTGCCGTCAGTCCTGTCTTCCCACCAGGCTGGCTGTGTGCCTCCCACTGCTTTTGGGCAAAGCGCCTACAGCAACCCGGGCCTTGGAAGGTTCTTGATGAGGTGCAGTCGCTGCCTTGGCACCCTCCAGGCCATGGGTGGTGGGTGTCCTGCACTAGTCCCGCTGCCCACATGGGCCACTGCTGGCTGATAAGCTTTTGTGCTATCGTGATGGGGGGAGGACCCCTATCTTGGGTCACACTGTCCTGCCTATTGCTCAGGAATCTTGCAGGGGGCTATTTAGGGCTCTGGTTCAACCCTGCTCTGTAGTTCAGGCAGTTCCCTTTGATGAAAAATTTCTCTTTTCGTCAATACCCGGATGCCGTCATGACATAAACAAGGTCCATGGCACAAACATGAGACTCCCACCACCTGAAGAAAGTTAGTGCTTTCTGCAGTGCATTGTACAGAACAAAATCCTATCAATAGCACTCAGTTGCAGATATTTGCATGCGTACAATATACATATTCATATATATTGTAGTTTAATTATTTCACAACTGCATATATTGACCTGATTAAATGCTGATAAAATGAATAAACAAAACACATAATTAAATTAATCAATTTATTCAGTGATAGTTTTAAGATTACTTATGTATTTAAATATGTTCTCTCTGATCTTGGTTCTTCGTTGTTTTGTTTAGCAACCACCAGGAACTCTTCAACTCTCTTGAACTCAGGTCAGTCTCAAAAGTCTACCTTCACTAGGGTGGTGATTCAGGTGACAAGGAGGCCAATGTTCATCAAGCTCTCAAAATTACCTTACAATCAGAACTAGAATGCTCTCCAGAGGCCCAGAGTCCAGCTAGGTGTTCTATTTCCTACATCACATGTGTGTTTATGACCTGAACCCACAACTCAATCACAGTTTTTGAAAAGACAAGACTAGCTTGTGTGCTCAGTCTCCACATGAGAACATGCTGTGCACATGACATGCATGAATAATTGCTGCTACCGAGCCGGTTGATGGGTCTAAAACACTAACGAGAAAATGACATGAAGCAAGAGCATTTAGTGTCATAAAGAGGAAAAGCAACTGATGACGCAATAAAATTTAAGTGAAGCCAAAAATAAAAAATGAAAAAAAGAGGTAGGCAACACCTAGCCATGCACGATGACGTGTGGCTTTGATTACCCTGGCAGCTGAAGTAATGCTGAGGTGTTTCCATGGCAGGAAGGAGGCCATGAGTAAGTGCATATGAGGTAAGTTTTAGAAGAAGAGTAATAGGTGATGATTTGGGAGAAATTTCTGGAAAAGAAAGAGAACATGTGGCTTGATCTAACAGTACTGTTACTAAAATAAGCACAGATAAAAATATTCTGTGCTCAGACTATTCAGAAACGAAGGCATTGCCAGAAAAGGCCAAAGAAATGCCACAAAATCCTAAGTTAGACTGGTAAAATTTTTGGTGGTTTGGATGGGGAAAATGTAATGATGAAGGAAGTGTGCATTAGGGGCTTCTTGAGAACCTGGGGTGGAGAAAGACAAACACACACAAGCTCTTATAAAGGCGGAGCACAGGACATCAGGAGATGATGGTGCAAAGCACTGCGTTTAAATCAAATTTCAAAAGGACAAAGGAGGAGACAAATGTTTTATCAAAAAATGTTTTTGCAATCAACCTGACAAACCAAAAGCAAGTATTTTGGGATGCAGCTGAATATTCATTCAAAAATACATCTCAGTCTGGAGAGATGGCTGAGCAGTTTAGGTGCTTGCCTGTGAAGACAAAGCCCCGAGTTCGGTTCCCCAGTACCCACGTAATCCCAGATACACTAAGTAGTGCATGCATCTGGAACTTGTTTGCAGTGGCAGGAAGCCTTGAGCACTTATACTCACTCTCTCTGTCTCTGCTTCTCTGTCTCAAGTAAATAAATTTAAAACATTTCAAAAAAAAAAAATACAGCTCACTTGGTAAGCCATGGCAGAATCAGTTTGGAGACCAGAGATAAAGAAGGAAGTAAAAGAAAAATCAGTAACTGGAGAGATGGCTCAACTGTTAAGGCACTTTCCTTAAAAGCCTAAGAACCCAGGATAAATTCTCTAACACCCATGTACATATGCACAAGGTAGAATATGCATCTGGAATTTATTTGCAGTGGACAGAGGCACTGGGCCAACCATTCTATCTCTTTCTCAAATAAAGTATTTTTAAAAAATCTTTATTGCTTGTAAATAAAAAACAAAATATCAAAAAAAAATACATTGCAGGGCTGGAGAGATGGCTTAGTGGTTAAGGCACCTGCCTCCTAAGCCTAAGAACGCTGATTCCAATCTCCAGTGGTTCCAGTCTCCAGGTCCCATGTTTAGCCAGATGCAAAGTGACACAAGGGTGCAATGTCGCACTTGACCACAAGGGGGTGCATGCATCTGGATTTCATTTGCAGCAGCTGAGAGGCTGCTGGCGGGCCCATCTCTATCTGTCTTCCTCTCCCTTTCTCTCTTTCTCTCTCTGAATCTCTCAAAAAAAAAAAAATTGCAGAGGCTGGAGTTCCTGGTGTGCCATTTTTTCTATCTGTCTCTCCCTCTTTCCCAACCTCTCTCTCTCTCTCTCTGCTTGTAAATAAATAAACAAAATATTTAAAAAAGAAAAAAAACACAGTGCTGAAGAGATGACATAGTGGAGAAAGCACTAGCTACACAAATGTGAGTATCTGAGTTCAGATCATCAGAATCCACATAAAAGCTAAATATCGTAGTGTTAGTGTCTATAATCCTGGAATGTCTAGGAAGAAGGGAGGCAGAGAGAATTTCCTAGAAGCTCATGAACCAACCAGCCTACTGAACATAGTGGTAAGTGAGGAACCCTGCCTCAAAGAAGACAGAAGAGGAGGACAGATACCAAAGGTTGTACGCCAACCTATATATGTACATATGTGTGTGTATATACGCATGGACAACTCTCTCTCTCTCTCCCTCTCTCTCAAATGCAGAGAGAGAAAGAGAGAAAGAAGAGAGGAAAGGGCTTGAGAGATGGCATAGCGGTTAAGGAACTTACCCACAAAGCCCAAGGACCCAGGTTCAATTCCCCAGTACCCACATAAGCCAGATGCACAAGGTTGCACATGCATCTGGAGTGGCTAGAAGCCCTGGCATGCCCAGTCTCTCTCCCTACCTCTCGATCTCTTTTACTCTCTCTTTCAAATAAAATCAATAAAAATATTTTTTTTTTAAAAAAAAGAAAGAATAACCACTGTAGACACAGGATCCAAAGTGGGGGAGGGGAAGAAGAGGGAAAGGACAGAGAATCTGAAGACAGAATTCTAAGATGCACAGTGGGAGGGACAGTCCATGTCACCCTTACATGCCACCCCACTCCCAGGAACTCTTGAACAGGGACACTTTATATACATCTAATAGAGCTACCCCCATTCCCTTTTCTCTTAATTTTGCTAGAAAAGACATAGAAGTGTACTCTAGACAAATGAAGTGCATTAATGGTGCATACTGTTAGCATGAATTAATATGGAGTTGCTATCGTACCTTGTCAGTCACTGCCTGAACTAGAGGTTTGCAGCCTTTAATTGTATCAGGACTTCTGAATCCAGGCATGTAGGCACTAAGACAGCAGTAATGGGTGAGGATCATTGGAGGAACCCTGTTGGAACTTTTGGCTTCCTTTGCCTACTTTCTGAAGCTCACTCACTCTTCGTGCTCCTTGCTCATCTCCCAGGTAGTATCTCTCTATGTTGCTTTCAGAAACAGACATCTAGAACTTGCTTCATAACACCTTTCCACACAAATTAGCTCATTTGACCTACTTTGTAACTAGGTATTATTGAAATGTTGCAGTTAGATTAGGATTATTCAGGATGAAAATGCCAGAGCTGACACAGGAGTTCAAGTTCTTGGAACTTTATCTCCCTTGGGTGAACTTTCCATGGGAGAACCCTCCTTGTGACTTGAGAGTGCTTGCTTTCCACACTGCCACCACAGGTAGACAGCCAGGAGGGGTTAGAATTGCTGAGAAATCTCTATTCCTCCTTTGCACACTGTCATAAGCAGTTCTCCATCTCTGCAGGCCTCAGGACAAGCACGCCCTGCTTAGTCATAAAAGGTTGCTTGGCAGAACCATCCAGGAGTATTAGAAATTGTGAATTATCACTTGAACAAGGTGGGCATCTTCAAGTGAAAATGGGAAGAAAATGTGGGAGAGGGGCAAAAATACTGGAAAGCAATGGTACCAGTTGCATGGGAATAAGAAGGATTCTACTTGAGCATGAATTGGAGGAGCTCTAACAAGCTGCTGGAAGATGAGAACAAGAATATGAAATGTAGGTGCTGGAGAAATAGCTTAGCGGTTAAGGCATTTGCCTGCGAAGCCAAAGGATCCCGGTTCAATTCTCCAGGGCCCATGTAAGCCAGATGCACAAGGGGCACATGCATCTGGAGTTCATTTGCAGTGGCCAAAGGCCCTGGCATACCCATTCTCTCTGTGTCTGCCTCTCATCTATCTCGCTATCTCTCTGCTTGCAAATAAATAAATAAAAAATAAAAAAAAAAGAATATGAAATGTAGGTTACTTTAGACCAGGGCCAGGAGAACTAGACAGGAAAGACAGAGCTGACATGATATAGTCCCGTAAAGATATCTCTTGTGTGGTTTTGGTGGCACATCTTGGTCAGAACAGATGTTATTTGAAGAGAAGTGGGATAAAACAAACCAAAGTCTGTACTATGGATTAGTACTGAGGAATGAATGCCCAAAATATCACTTAAGCTAGATGGTACAGTTTATTAGTAAGTGCATAGATCACTGGTGATAGTCTATCTGAGACCTTTTAAAAAGCAAACAATAGATCCAGCATTGACAAACATGTGCCAAGTGCATGAGGAAGAAAGTAAAGCCGTTACACATTCTTCCAAAGGGCAACTAGTCAGTTAGTAGCAAAGAAAGGTCTTACACGTAGGAGGCCTGGTTTGTTAGTTGACTATACTCCACAGGCCAGGGCCCCACGCTCAGCTGGAAGATGGCCTTGGCTTGATTTGCACTCTGGGCAGTCAGGGAGCACTGAGCTGTCTTTGTATTATCTGAAATGTTTGGAGAATAATCATAATTAACTCCACTCCATCATCAAGTTGCTCTGAAAACCCGTGAGATGTCAAAGGATTACATGAAATGAAAAATAAGCAAGTAAATTATTTCTAATGTTTTAAAATATTTGGACAAAACCACTCTCATTTCTACAGTATAGCTCTCCTTTATTGCCAAGGAGATTTGTGTCAGAATATGAAGGCATTTTAAGATCTTAAAAGAAAAGACATGTGCTTAGACACAGCCTTAAAAAAAAAACTTTCTAGAGGAAATATTTTTACTAACCACATGGAAAATCTTGTTTAGAAGAGGTTTCAATTCTTTTCTAATTAATCTTTTTCAAAATTATCTGTGAGAATATTGTTATACACACAAGTATATCTTTAGTTTTAAGTGGCTAGGCATGTGACATCTTAAGAAGTTTTATGAACTGCAAAGGTATGATGCAACTTACAACATCCTAGTGACTTCTTTTCTTATGAAAGCAAAAGACTAAAGATGATAAGTGAAGCGCGTCCTTCACAGAGGCGTTTGCTGGACCTGGTCTTGCTGTCATTTGAGTTAGGAGAGGGAAAGGACAGGATGAAAAGAAATACTGCAGCTTTCTCACTAGGAGTGCTGGTGGAAGAGTTGATTTTTCCTTCCGAAGATAAAGATGTGGAAAGGGGCAAGCAAAGTATCATCAGCAGGCAGATACATAGGTGGCACTTGAAACCTAGAAATGGAAAATAACCCAGGCTTCTAGCAGGAAGGAACTCATGTATATAAGCTTGTATTAGAAACAGAACAACATTAAATAAATATTTGGAAGGTCTAAAAAAATAGAAATCTTAAGATTACTGATTGTAAATGGGAAATAAGGCAGAGACTAGTAAGGCTGACATAAGAGTTAAGAATACTTAGTGAGTGCTGGGCGTGGTGGCTCACGCCTTTAATCCCAGCACTCGGGAGGCAGAGGTAGGGGGATCGCCATGAGTTCAAGGCCACCCTGAGAATACAGAGTGAATTCCAGGTCAGCCTGGGCTAGAGTGAGACCCTACCTCGAAAAATCAAAAAAAAAAAAAAAAAAAAAGAATACTTAGTGAGTGTAAACAGAAAAAAAAAAAAGCACAGAGTAGAAAGGCTGAAGGAGTTGTGGGCAGCAAAGTTTGAAGGCTGTGGAATGCCTAGATCTCATGAAGAGTGTAGGGTTTGACCCAAAGTTGCTATACCAGACTGCCAAAGTTGTGATGTGCCCACAAAATATAATGACAGGTAAAAGAATGACGCTATAATTGTTCTTTAGACACTATAAATAATGGAATCGGAACAATATCATTAAGAGGAAAGAAGAACAAAGTAAGGAAGCTATATAGTTTAGAGAATAGGGAAATGAAGGAAGAAATCCTTATATCAGGAAACTACCCATCACCAGTGATTGCTCAGTTTGCTTTGGTGATCCGCATACAGGTTTGACATTCAGCACATCTTTTAAAACTAGACAGCCAATTGCACAGATATAAAGGAAAATCCATTAAAATATGAAGATTTAAAAGAATTTTGAAAATATATTTAAGTAATATCTGAGAAGTTCCTATAAGACCTTAGAGCAGACTCTCTTTATAAATCCAAATATTTTGTGAAGAGGAGGAGGAGGAGGTCTGCTTTGCATGAAGCAAAGGCATTTGTTAGTTTAAATGTATAAGGAGATTCAGATGACCATGATCTGTAGTTTTGAAAACGGCCGGGATATAAAAGGAGGAAGCCCCAAGCAAGCTTGTGAGTGATGGTTTTATATCTAATTCTTACCACATGTGCAGTGCATCTCTGCTCCAAAGGAGTTTTAAAAATATTAAAATATAGGAATATTATATGAAATTGCTATTTAGGACTGGAGATGCAGCTGCGTGGTAGAGTATTTGCCCATCATATGATACATGACCATGGGTTTGATACCCAGCACCACAATAAACAATAAATAAATACTTTATTGGTTCTATTTAAATAACCACATTTCTGTCAAGATGGATGTTTAGATCACTAAATATTGACTTGTTATGTCATGGAGAAAATGTCTCAAAGAACATCAAAAATAGTTTATGAATCATTTTAGCTCTTGAACTTCGTTAAATTATTAAGGGAAGTCCTAGGCTGAAGTGTCACTTCTGCGTTCCTGTCAGATGACCTAGTTCACAGAGCAACGGGGCTCCTTTTATTGAATGCTGCTGTTTTTGGAGCAACATTTTTCTTTAATTTAATGTGCGTGTGCAGGTGTACCAGTTTCCTGCCACTGAGGAAACGTGACCATCTCTCTGTGTGACAGGATCGCACAACAGCTCGTCAGCACTCTGCAGCAATCTATAAGTGATAAGGACTCTCCAAGGCAGACCTGCACACATACTTGTAGAAAGGCCCTTGTCAGACACGGTGGGTGCCAGGGATATCTGAGGGGTCAGTGGAACGACATGTTCCCCAGCTCAGAAAGCCCATTTCCAGAGCAGGAGCAGGCTCTCTGTGTGGGACTCTGAGGGGCAGGTGGGTCCTGGGCTTCCCCTAAAGCTCAGGCCATTGGGTAAGATGAAACACCGTCGCTGCTGGGTAGCTTTATGAAGAGAAATGCCAAATGTGGACTTTGACCCCATGATGACAGCATTCCATCGACAGAAAGAAAATTTCCAGCACCCCAGTGCACAGAATTTTCAAAACACGGGAAATGAGTCAACTTGGAATAAACTCAAGTGTGAATTTGGCTGGCAAACCAGAGATGGGGGTGTCAACTCTGCTTGTTAGATCTCTCACCATCACCATCGAACCACGAGCCCCTCTAGGACTCTAAATGCCATGGAAAGCCCTTCTTAGGGGGAATAAATTGAAATTGCCTTCATGTAGACACCAGGAAGTTTTAAAACTGTAACACTTCTTTGGGCAAACCTGGGAAACAAGGGCTTACATAACCTTGGCCTCTCTGTGTATCCATATGATTCCATTCTCATTGTAAATAAACTCTTTTGAACATTTAGGTTAAGTAGAGACAAACTGTAAAAAACAAACCTCAGAAAGAGGCAGACCTTGAATGCATGCACTATTCCTCAGAAAATTCAGGATATATTTTAAAAATATTACTATATTACAAAGAGAGGTAATATTTAGCTAAATAATATTTAATATTATCAAATATCATTAATAATATTAATATAAATATTAATTTTATTAAATATTTACTAAAATAAAATAAATACCACTTCTGCCCCTTTATCCTTATCAATACATCCTCAACATTTTGAATTATTTTTAAACAAAAAACTATTCAAAAAAGTAGCTCTATTTAAAGAGATTTGTTTTATTTTAAGCAAACATGTTGCTATTGGTGATGGGCTTATGGAGTATTTTCATTTTCTATTGTGATGATTTGGTTATGTTTATCTCTAGTTTACCTTAAATTTATTGTTCAGTAGTTTTGTTTTTGAATAATTGGGTTTATGTAAAAGTCACAGTAATATTTAGAACTTAATTGTGGCCAAGTGCGAAGAAGAAAAGAAGAATCCAGATTTTCATCAACATTGGTGTAATTTGAACCCAACAATTGCTTTACAGTTAAACCTTCTGAGTGTTCCACTGTCACGGACTGGACGCTGAGCCTGGAGCCCAGAGATGAAGTCAGCTTCCATGTCTCTTCAGTCTCCTGGCCTGCCCCTTGCAAATAGGCCAGATTACTTTTCACCCAGACACCATTCCAAAGGAACGTCGTTATTGAACTTGAGAATTATATTAGTTCATATTTAGTACTTGCATGGTAAGCTATGCTAGCCATTGACATTCATTCATTCATTTTTTTTCTTTATAATTTTACAATGTTCATATCTTTACTGCATTTCAAGGATTCAAGTCTAACTTTTCCAAAAATAAGATGCACCTGACAATGTCATGACATCAAATTATGCTTTGATTTAGTTGTTTTTTAATTTATAAAATATTTAATTTATTTGAGAGAGAGAAAGAGGCAGATAGAGGGAGAAAAATGGGTGCACCAGGGCCTCTAGCCTCTGCAAATAAACTCCAGATACATGTGCCATCCTCTGCATCTGGCTTACATGGGTCCTGGGGGATTGAACCTGAGTCCTTAGGTTTTGCAGGCAAGTGCCTTAACTGGTAAGCCACCTCTCCAGCTCTGATTTACTTTCGATAGAGATTAGGATCAAGGTCATCTTATTTTACAGATAGTCAGAGACACAGGCCCCAAACAGCATAGACATCCTCCCTGTCCTGTCAAGACTAAAAGAAAACGCCAGTCTGATTTAAGCTGAGTATCAGAGACAGCTCTCTGGTTCTTCCTCCATAACTTCCTTCTACTCTCTACCCCCACTCCATTTAACAGGCTCTTTCTGAATCCATTATTCTCCTCCCCAACTCACCTACTACTTAATCAAGGTAACTTCAAATGACCTGCTCAGGACCCTGAGAGCATTCAGAAGGGAAGGCTCTTCTTCCCACCAGAGAAACAAAGTCCTCTGCTCCTGAGAGCCTGCCAATCACTCACCTTTTCAAAAGCCCATCCCTCACCTATGATATGCTAAAGAGGTGGGAGAAACAATTCTCCCTTTAATGAGATAATGTACTTGATCCTGCTGAAGCCCCCCCTTTGGTGCCATTGCTCACATACCCTCACTGAATCTGTCCAGTTTTCTGAGTTCTAATTCAAAGAGTAGTTTTCTTTTCCCTTTCTTACCCTTCTTTGGAAGCCAGCGGATACTTGCACAGATGCTTTGGGCTTTCACCTTTTTATAGTCTCAGCTCCAAGTCCCGGATATGACAAACCCCCTCTCTCTCTTCCTTATGGGAAATGCTTTCTCTCTATGGAGTCTTTTTCTATATTGTCCTTCATAAAGTCTACTTTTGCCTTCTTCGCCTCCTTTTCTGCATTTCTCAATTCTTTGATGAATGACACAAACTCAAAAGCTTTAGCCACTGGCATTCAACCCATCTGGGCCAAAAAGAGCCCCCATCATTCTCAAAATCCCACAACAGTTGCACATGAATTAATGGCACATTTTGCCATTGAGGGTGGCTTAGAATTAAAGATACAGTATTTCCTCCATTTTACAGTTTCAAGCTAAGGTCAGAAGGATTGAGAAACTTGTCCAGAGGGGCTGTGTGGTATGGCCGCATAGCACACACATTCCTGTTTTCCAAGCCCTTGGTCTCAATCAGCCTATGGCATTTCTAACACAGAAACTCCTCCCCTAGTATTAAAGTTCATAAATCTGCATTTAATCACACCTTTGATGTGTATAAGAATCAGCAGCTCTATAAGTCAATGAAAGACCAGTGAAAACTATTTTGTTTAAAGAAAGAAAAAAATGAAGGAGAATCCCAGAGTCCAATAATCACTCCTGTTTCTTCATTATAAATCAATTCAAAAATTCAACTGAAGAATTCAACTTTTAGACTGGCTAACATTTGCTAATGGGAGGGGGGTGCAGTGGAAAGACCTGAGTTTATGTAATCAGGCTCCAAATGCTAATTTGTATTTGATATTGTACCCAATAACCCAAACCTATAGAGTATAGATTTTTTTAAATTTCCTTCTTTAAACTATAAATTTAAGCTGAACAGAAAGAAATGTCAGTGATTTTGAGTTAAATTTAAATTTAAAATATTGACAACATGATCGCTATATTATAGAAAGAGTGAGATTACGGGCAAGTCCTTGTCTTTCTACTTCTGATAAACTACTTAGTGTGTATCAGATAGGGAGCAAAGTGGTAGCAGTACATTGAAATGCCAGCATGCTCATGCTTGACATTCCTGGAATTTAAAGCCAAGAACCTATCCAAGGTTGCTATTTTTTCCCTTGTTCATGTTTGAGGCTATTTTCAAGGAACTGTTTGTGTTGCATCAAACACGTGTTACCAAAAGGCTCCAAGAAATCTTGTTACAACATTTTTACTTCTAAATTATGTTGATGCCTTTGTAGAAGGAGGCAGTCAAGTTGGAAAAGACTGTAGACATTGATATCTTCATGACAGATAGCATTTAACCCTTTATTGGGAATAAGTTCATCATTTTGGGTGGGGATGAGGATTTTCCAGGCACCAATCAGGTGCTGAGTCACATGCTGAGAAACCACAAACTTTTACAGGGCAATCTACATGGTCATCACTTCATAAAGAATAAGCACTGTCCTTTAAGTGCCTTAAAGATGGCTGCATGTCTTATTGCATCATGTGATTTTTGGCAGCAATTTTGGTTTAAACCAGAAGGAAAACATAACATCTCATTTCTTAACCATCAAAACCCTTACAATCTATGCAAAGCCCTGTCCCATCATACTGCCCCTTATAGTTATCTTCTAAGCATCCTGGATTAAAATGTGTGTAAAAAGGATCAATTTAACTCAAAGGACCAACTGGCCCAAACAGTAACCATTTTACTTTAGAAAAGAAGGTACAGCTAGAGTGGATTGCCTAGCATGCACAAGGTCCACGGCATTACAGTCAATCCCTAGCACTGAAAAATAAATACATACATAAATGCATAAGAGGGTAAAATATTGGTTGGATTTTGAGCTGAAAAGTCTCACCTAATGTTCTGAAGTTATGACAATCCGGCAGTACTCTTCATGTACACAAGACATTCCACAAGTTAAGATGTTTTGTGGTGTTCTACGGAGTATGGTGGTAAAAATTCTGCCTTGAGGGAGAGGGAAGGAATGTAGACTTGGGTTGTTGCTCTGATTTTGCTCACCTTATCTTAAGGGAATTTCCTCCTCACAAGAGAAGCAGCTAGTTTATTCAGTATTGGCCTTGTACATGCTAGAGTATGACAATGAACTGAGTGATACATTAAAGAGAAAAAGTCAAATATGAGGGCTGGAGAGATGGATTAGTGGTTAAGGCACTTGCCTGCAAAACCTAAGGACCCATGTTCAACTCCCCAGATCCCATGTAAGCCAGACACACAAGGCGATGCATGCACAAGGTGTCACATGCACACAAGGTGGCATACACATGTGGAGTTTGATTACAGTGTTTGGAGGCCATGATGTGCCTATTCTCTTTCTCTCTCTCATAAAAAGGCCAGTCTCTTGGGCTTGCCTAAAACAACAACAACAAAAAAAGAAAGTCAAATATGAGGCCTATGAGCTGGTTCAGAGGTAAAGAGAGCTTGCAGATTAAGCATGAGGACATGTCAGACCAGAAACAGCCAAGTTTGACTCCCTAAAATCCACTTAAAAAGCTGGGTGTGGGGCTGGAGAGACTGCTTAGTGATTAAGGCATTTGTCTACAAAGCCAAAGGAACCCATTTTGATTCTCCAGGACCCATGTAAGCCAGGTTCACAAGGGGGCGCATGCATCTGGAGTTTGCTGTGGCTGGAGGCCCTGGCACACCGATTGTCCTCCTCTCTCTTTCAAATAAATAGATAAAAATTATTTTTAAAAAAGCTGGGTGTGGCAACACACATCTGTAACCCTAGTCTATGGTGGGTAGAGACCAGAGAATCATACGAACTTGCTAACAGACAGTAGCTCTGGGTTGAACAAGATAGTCTCTGTCAAGAAATCCTCAGATAGAAAAACCAACATAATAAAACTCTGAAGGTCATCATCTCTAGTCAGTGCTAAATTATATGCAAATGAAGGTGGGTAGAAGTCAAATATCACATGTAGATACAATCAAATTCTCTTTCATGCACAATGGAACTTGTGCACACTTAATTTTTGCAATATACTACTTTTCTATAGTTATTTAATTATGTTTGTCCCTCTTAGTACTAGCCCCATGAATAGTGATTTTTCTCATTGAGATTCTAGAATTAAGAATCTAGTGAATGCTTTCCTTAGATTAAAGTGCAATGACCATTAAATACATGACCATTAAGTGTACAGAAGAATACTTTTAAATAAATGTTCATGTCATCTAAAAACTTGGTTCACAGCATGTATCCATAGCTAGTTAGGTCTCTAAGAGGAAATACTTTTCTTATTCAATAGTTCCCATGAGTTCATTTCTAGCTTCTCTAGCAATGAGTGTGTGTTTTCCTAAATGTGTGTCCTAATGCCAAAGGCAATAACAGATAGTTTGGTTTTTTTCATTATTTATGTTACTTTCTCTAATTGAGGATAGATTCACATTTTCAGACAATGTTTTAATTAGTTATATTAATTAAATTAATAATAAGTATTTTTATAAATCACTAAAGCTTGTTAATATTCAACTGAATGTTACCTCTCATTTAAATTATATTTAATCTTTTAAAATAATTTTTAAAAAGAGGCAAAGTGGGTTGAGGATATATCTCAGTTTATTTTTTATTTTTTAAAGTATATTTTATTTATTTATTTGAGAGAGAGAAAGAGGCAGAAAGAGAAAGAGGGAGGGAGAGAGAAAGTGGGAGCTCCAGGGCCTTCAGCCTCTGCAAAGGAACTCCAGATGCATGCACCTCCTTGTGCATCTGGCTTACGTGGGTCCTGGAGAATTGAATCGGGATCCTTTGGCTTTGTAGGCAAACGCCTTAACTGCTAAGCCATCTTTCCAGCCCCAAGCTCAGTTTCTACACTGATGGCCTAGCAGGGATGAAACCCTGGGTTTGATTACTCACCACTGCATAAACTGGTCATGGTGGCACACACCTGTAATCCCAGCATTTTAAAGGGGGAGGCAGAAGGATCCAAAATTTAAGGTCATTCTTGGTGACATAAGAAATTCCAGGTCAGTCTAGGCTAGAGACCTTCTAAAATAATTATGTGATAAATATTAAAGAGGTAAGGTAAAAAATGTGCATGATTAAAGAAACCATTACATTGTAACTGACAAATGAATTGTCAAGTCATTCTTAAAAACATTGGGATACACAGGAGAGGGAAGGATGGATCTAAAACACATTGTCAAGGGTAAAGAACACAGATAAATAGCGACAGTATGATCC
Organism: Orientallactaga sibirica; assembly: GCA_036365145.1. Classification (NCBI taxonomy): domain Eukaryota; kingdom Metazoa; phylum Chordata; class Mammalia; order Rodentia; family Dipodidae; genus Orientallactaga; species Orientallactaga sibirica. The sequence continues at coordinate 9,754,355 of JAEOAD010000240.1, forward strand.
CACAATGAGCTAATGAGTCACTAAAGTATAAAAGAGACTTGAGTCTGAGAGAAAAGGTTAGTTTTAAAGTTTAAAAATAAACTAAGCAATTTTTTTTAAATTAAGCAGTAAGCTTTGGTATGAACTTTGGAGAGAGTAAAGGAGTGTGTGTGTGTGTGTGTGTGTGTGTGTGTGTGTGTGTACATATATCTAAAATACAGGTCTCATATATTAGGATCTCCCAGGCAAATGTCTGCTTACTGGAATGAAAATCCTAGTGTCTCTGGCATCTTGCTAACTAAACACCACCACCACTACCACCATCACCATGTGCAATGGCAGCTGACCAATGAGGCTGACCACCTGGAGGAAGAGGATGTAGCACAACTAACATGGACGTGTACTTTTCCACACCACACAATCAGCTCAATTCTTCCTCCTTTCTCTTTCTTCTTTTTGCTCCCTCCTCCCCTCCTTCCTTTCCTCCTTTCCTCCTTTCCTTCTCTTTCCCTCTCTCTCTCTAAGTGAGGATGCATGGACTAACACTGTGCAGACGATGCACATGCTCTGCATGTAAGAGGGAAGACTGAGTCATTAGTAAAACACATATGGTTTCATTTCCTATGCCATCTGGAAATCAAGGGTCAAATATCACTGTGTGGCAATGTCGCTCTCCCTTCCCAGGGAGCACAAGGAAAGAGCTGACTGTTCTCTTCAGGAGATGAGTAAGGAGTGAAATCGTCAGAGCTTGATGGGAATGGAATTTTATAATTGGAATAATACTCCCCCTCCCCCTTTACTTCTTCTCAAATTACCACAAAACAGAGGCAAGGGACAGAGAAAAACAGAAAAGATGAACAGAAGATGCTACAGAAATCATTGCAAGAGTTTAAATAAAATTACAACCTTCCTGAAAGTAATGAAGGAGTTCTGATCTCACATGACTACTTAACTTCCTGCTTCAGCCCTGAGTGGATTCTGATTAATATTTATATCTAGGGAAATTAGAAGTAAATCCTATAGATTCCTTGCAATTTGATTCTTGAGGCACAATTACTTGGTTTACTTTTTTATGATCTCATAACATAAACTTTGTCATATTCACACAAATAAAAATACAATTGGCAATAATGAAAGCACATTCATATTACAATAGGAACAATTTTTGACCAATTCCAACTCCTCAGAATTGGCACCAAGAAACGTGATTATACAATAGAAAGATGGAGCAGAACACAGACCCTCCCTCCCTCACATACACGTTCCCTCAAGCCTGAGTCCCCCAGCAAGGGGTCCAACATTTTTCATTAATATAATACAAAAACATATGGTTAAGAAAAGAAGAAGATCATAAAGAAATGAGTGGAAGGGCTACAGAACTGAAAGAAAACACATTCCCCACTTCATACCCACATCTAACTGCCTAAGAAATTTCAATGAAAATCAGATGTGATTTTCATCATGTATTTTGCTTGAAATAAAATATGAGGGAAGCACAAGGGCTTTTCTGTGGAGTGGTAGTAGCAGACTTTTCTTTACTATTGTTGGGTTATAATTCTGTAAAGTTATTGTGTGGATTAAAATGAAATGATATATGTCAACTCTTTAAAAACTGCATAATTTTTCCCCCAAATTGTGAAAATCAATTCTTACTATTCAGAAGGCGTAGATAAGGTCATGGGGGAGAAGAAAGGATATGTTCCTCCCTGGTTGTCACCAAGCTTGACAGATATTGGAAGCACCATCTAGAGAAAAAAAATTCTTCATCTCAGTGTTTTTTGTTGTTCTTTTTAGAGTTTATTCGTTTCTCCTAAAAGTATCCTTCAAAGAAAAGAAGCCTAGGGTGTGTGTGTGTGTGTGTGTGTGTGCACGTGTGTGAGCTCGCTCGCATTAGAACACATGGGAAGAAAAGCATGCCCAACAGATTCCAATTTTCTGAGGAAGTCCTGAGATCAGTATGAAAGAATGCAAAGACAGAAAAGAAGGAAAGCAAAAGGGAACCAAATGGGGAGGAAGGGGAAAGGAGAGGAATAAAGAAGGAAAGAAAGGTCAGGTAAGAGACAATACACCAAGGAGCAGCCTGCCTTCCCCTGCACCCTGCACACCCACTGCACCCAAGCAGCTCTGTGGGAATCAGCTTGGATGGTAATCCCAGGCTTTGATTGCCTTTCATCTTTCTCAGTCTGATCTAGTGCATCACTCCAAGGTTCTTAAGGGACTGAGAATCCCAAAAACTCACTCTAAAGGTCAAGGTAAATAATGGGTCAGGGAAGGGTTGGGTCCCTCCACCTTCCATTGACTTCAGACTTGGTGAATATTTTCCCATTTCTTTCTATTTAAAGAATAATATAATTCCTCTACCAACATCAGGTGGCAGACTCAAAATAGAATGACAGAACATCTAGTTTGCACTCATCGGTGTGTGATGGCAGGAGTCAGAAGGCCAGCAGGATCCCAGACCTGTTCTTCCAAAGCTCTAGCCATTCCTTTGTTTTACTGGGCTGGAGAGATGGCTTAGCGGTTAAGGTGCCTGCCTACTAAGCCTGACAACCTGGTTCCAATCTCCAGGTCCCACGTTTAGCCAGATGCAAAGGGTGCAATCCCGCCCTTGCCCACAAGGGGGCGAAAGCATCTGGATTTTGTTCACAGCAGCCGAGAGACTGCTGGCACACCCATTCTCTATCTGGCTCCTTCTCCCTCTCTGTCCTCTCTATGTCTCTCTCCAAAAATAAATAAATAAAAAATATTGGAAGAGGGAGGACAGGGAGAAGGACAATGGAGCCAATGCTATGAATGTAAAATCAGAATAATATAAATAAATAAATAGATAAATAAAAAATTTTTACTGACTTATCTATCTATTTGAGAGAGAGAGAGAGAGAAAGAGAGAGAGAGAAAGAATGGGCACTTCAGGGCCTCTCAAGCTCAGTTTCTACACTGATGGCCTAGCAGGGATGAAACCCTGGGTTTGATTACTCACCACTGCATAAACTGGTCATGGTGGCACACACCTGTAATCCCAGCATTTTAAAGGGGGAGGCAGAAGGATCCAAAATTTAAGGTCATTCTTGGTGACATAAGAAATTCCAGGTCAGTCTAGGCTAGAGACCTTCTAAAATAATTATGTGATAAATATTAAAGAGGTAAGGTAAAATGTGCATGATTAAAGAAACCATTACATTGTAACTGACAAATGAATTGTCAAGTCATTCTTAAAAACATTGGGATACACAGGAGAGGGATGGATCTAAAACACATTGTCAAGGGTAAAGAACACAGATAAATAGCGACAGTATGATCCCACAATGAGCTAATGAGTCACTAAAGTATAAAAGAGACTTGAGTCTGAGAGAAAAGGTTAGTTTTAAAGTTTAAAAATAAACTAAGCAATTTTTTTTAAATTAAGCAGTAAGCTTTGGTATGAACTTTGGAGAGAGTAAAGGAGTGTGTGTGTGTGTGTGTGTGTGTGTGTGTGTGTGTGTGTACATATATCTAAAATACAGGTCTCATATATTAGGATCTCCCAGGCAAATGTCTGCTTACTGGAATGAAAATCCTAGTGTCTCTGGCATCTTGCTAACTAAACACCACCACCACTACCACCATCACCATGTGCAATGGCAGCTGACCAATGAGGCTGACCACCTGGAGGAAGAGGATGTAGCACAACTAACATGGACGTGTACTTTTCCACACCACACAATCAGCTCAATTCTTCCTCCTTTCTCTTTCTTCTTTTTGCTCCCTCCTCCCCTCCTTCCTTTCCTCCTTTCCTCCTTTCCTTCTCTTTCCCTCTCTCTCTCTAAGTGAGGATGCATGGACTAACACTGTGCAGACGATGCACATGCTCTGCATGTAAGAGGGAAGACTGAGTCATTAGTAAAACACATATGGTTTCATTTCCTATGCCATCTGGAAATCAAGGGTCAAATATCACTGTGTGGCAATGTCGCTCTCCCTTCCCAGGGAGCACAAGGAAAGAGCTGACTGTTCTCTTCAGGAGATGAGTAAGGAGTGAAATCGTCAGAGCTTGATGGGAATGGAATTTTATAATTGGAATAATACTCCCCCTTCCCCTTTACTTCTTCTCAAATTACCACAAAACAGAGGCAAGGGACAGAGAAAAACAGAAAAGATGAACAGAAGATGCTACAGAAATCATTGCAAGAGTTTAAATAAAATTACAACCTTCCTGAAAGTAATGAAGGAGTTCTGATCTCACATGACTACTTAACTTCCTGCTTCAGCCCTGAGTGGATTCTGATTAATATTTATATCTAGGGAAATTAGAAGTAAATCCTATAGATTCCTTGCAATTTGATTCTTGAGGCACAATTACTTGGTTTACTTTTTTATGATCTCATAACATAAACTTTGTCATATTCACACAAATAAAAATACAATTGGCAATAATGAAAGCACATTCATATTACAATAGGAACAATTTTTGACCAATTCCAACTCCTCAGAATTGGCACCAAGAAACGTGATTATACAATAGAAAGATGGAGCAGAACACAGACCCTCCCTCCCTCACATACACGTTCCCTCAAGCCTGAGTCCCCCAGCAAGGGGTCCAACATTTTTCATTAATATAATACAAAAACATATGGTTAAGAAAAGAAGAAGATCATAAAGAAATGAGTGGAAGGGCTACAGAACTGAAAGAAAACACATTCCCCACTTCATACCCACATCTAACTGCCTAAGAAATTTCAATGAAAATCAGATGTGATTTTCATCACATGTATTTTGCTTGAAATAAAATATGAGGGAAGCACAAGGGCTTTTCTGTGGAGTGGTAGTAGCAGACTTTTCTTTACTATTGTTGGGTTATAATTCTGTAAAGTTATTGTGTGGATTAAAATGAAATGATATATGTCAACTCTTTAAAAACTGCATAATTTTTCCCCAAATTGTGAAAATCAATTCTTACTATTCAGAAGGCGTAGATAAGGTCATGGGGAGAAGAAAGGATATGTTCCTCCTGGTTGTCACCAAGCTTGACAGATATTGGAAGCACCATCTAGAGAAAAAAATTCTTCATCTCAGTGTTTTTTGTTGTTCTTTTTAGAGTTTATTCGTTTCTCCTAAAAGTATCCTTCAAAGAAAAGAAGCCTAGGGTGTGTGTGTGTGTGTGTGTGTGTGTGTGTGTGTGTGTGTGTGCACGTGTGTGAGCTCACTCGCATTAGAACACATGGGAAGAAAAGCATGCCCAACAGATTCCAATTTTCTGAGGAAGTCCTGAGATCAGTATGAAAGAATGCAAAGACAGAAAAGAAGGAAAGCAAAAGGGAACCAAAGGGGGAGGAAGGGGAAAGGAGAGGAATAAAGAAGGAAAGAAAGGTCAGGTAAGAGACAACACACCAAGGAGCAGCCTGCCTTCCCCTGCACCCTGCACACCTACTGCACCCAAGCAGCTCTGTGGGAGTCAGCTTGGATGGTAATCCCAGGCTTTGATTGCCTTTCATCTTTCTCAGTCTGATCTAGTGCATCACTCCAAGGTTCTTAAGGGACTGAGAATCCCAAAAACTCACTCTAAAGGTCAAGGTAAATAATGGGTCAGGGAAGGGTTGGGTCCGTCCACCTTCCATTGACTTCAGACTTGGTGAACATTTTCCCATTTCTTTCTATTTAAAGAATAATATAATTCCTCTACCAACATCAGGTGGCAGACTCAAAATAGAATGACAGAACATCTAGTTTGCACTCATCGGTGTGTGATGGCAGGAGTCAGAAGGCCAGCAGGATCCCAGACCTGTTCTTCCAAAGCTCTAGCCATTCCTTTGTTTTACTGGGCTGGAGAGATGGCTTAGCGGTTAAGGTGCCTGCCTACTAAGCCTAAGAACCTGGTTCCAATCTCCAGGTCCCACGTTTAGCCAGATGCAAAGGGCGCAATCCCGCCCTTGCCCACAAGGGGGCGCAAGCATCTGGATTTTGTTCACAGCAGCTGAGAGACTGCTGGCGCGCCCATTCTCTATCTGTCTCCTTCTCCCTCTCTGTCCTCTCTATGTCTCTCTCCAAAAATTATAAATAAATAAAAAATATTGGAAGAGGGAGGACAGGGAGGAGGACAATGGAGTCAATGCTATGAATGTAAAATCAGAATAATATAAATAAGTAAATAGATAAATAAAAAAAAATTACTGACTTATCTATTTATTTGAGAGAGAGAAAGAAAGAGAGACAGAGAGAGAGAGAGAGAGAGAGAGAGAATGGGCACTTCAGGGCCTCTAGCCACTGCAAACCAACTCCAGACACATGTACCACCATGTGCATCTGGCTTACGTGGGTTTTGGTGAATTGAATGAGGGTCCTTGAGCTTCTCAAGCAAGCACTTTAACTGCTAAACCATCTCTCCAGCCCTGGTCAGCACATTCTTATTGAGAGCTGCTCTCTGTCCTGTGTACACCACATATGACCCTCATGGCTCATAAAAGAACAAAGCACGTGAGACACCCTGCTTTCCAGGAATCAATATACTCTTGGGGATTGGAAGTCATGTAACAAATTGCAGATGCTTTAAAACATCATCCATCGGTCAGAGATTATTTCCTTTAAATTTAAGTCTAGGAGTAGGGTAGGACTGGATAGGTGTCTTAGTGGATGAATCACTTGCTGAACAAAAGTGAGGCAATTCTCCTTGGAGTTCCACATTTAGGCCATGGCACCTATGAATATTCACACACATATAATACATACACACACAGTGCAAGATATAAGTTTTATTTAAACTTTAGAATCAGGGAGTAAATATTTTTTTAAATACATTAATAGAGTCTAGAGAGATGGCTCACTGGGTTAAGTGTTTGCTGTGCCAGCAGGAGAAAGTGAGTTTGGATTTCCACTATCCGCATAAAAGCCAGGTGTGTTGGCACATGCCTGTAATTTCAGCTCTAGGGAGGCAGAGACAGGAGGATCTCTAAGGCTTGCTACCTAGCTAGTCTAGCCAATCAGTAAGCTCCAAGTTCAGCATGAGACGCCATCTCAAAAGCTAATGAAAGCAACTTTAGAATCACCCAACATTGACCTCTGTCCTCCAGACATAAGTGCACATGTGCACTCCCCCCACACATGTGCACACATACACACATGTGCACATACCACACACACATATCCACATTAAAAACTTGGACATTAGCCGGGTGTGGTGGCACACGCCTTTAATCCCAGCACTCGGGAGGCGGAGGTAGGAGGATCACCATGAGTTTGAGGCCACCCTGAGAATACAGAGTGAATTCCAGGTCAGCCTGAGCCAGAGTGAGACCTTACCTCGAAAAACCAAAAAATTAAAATTAAAAAAAAACTTGGACATTTGAGAATGTTGGAATATGTACAAAATATGTGCTAATTGTTTTAACACAAATGCAAAATGAATTTTGATAGCTTAATAATAAAAGTTAGTTCTCTATAATTTGAACTCCTTTTCCCCATTTTTTTGTTTAGCAATTGAAGGCTTTCATGAAATAGAAGAAGAAAATATTTCTCTAAACTATTTCATGGGAGAGAGAATAGTTCTGAAAAACAGCCACCCCCAACTTTTCCAGTTTCATTGTACTGTGTTTCCATGAAACCCAACCCACTATTCTACCTTTCACAGCTTTTCAATAAACATAGGTTGCACCATTATTTTTTTTTTTTGAGTAAGTATATGGCAAATTCTTTATTTAGAGAGCACCTCCAATTCATTCTCAAAATACTACTTTGATCGCCAAAAAACATATTATTCCACTGTTGATAATTGATCCAAATGTTTTAATTCTCAAGAGGCCACATTTTCCTTGTGGGAACAGGCAGTGCTTACAGCCTATTGTTCAACATTTATTGGAAAAGATTACATTGTTTAATATTGTAACCCATTAAATTTTTTATACAATTACCTCATTATTTTATAATTCTAGAAATTCTACATTAGTAAATTACTTAAAATATGACTTGCTTTTGGCATAGTTTGAAAAATGAGTGGCCCGCTTCTTCTATAGGTACAGAATAAGATGATTCTGGAGCCTTCATGAAGACAGTCTAGGGGAAGCCCAAAGCAAAGGTAATCACAGTCTTATAGCAGCTACTGTCACAACACTGGGTTTATTTCATGGTTCAGGAGATGGAGTGTTACAGTTCAGCTAAGGTTGGTGACAAAGAGCCAAGCAGAGAATATGCCAACGAGATGGAGTGGCCGAGAGAGTGAAAAGTCTCTAATCTGTAGGACTAACCCAGGAACCAAAGGCAGGCACACGGAAGTTCAGTAAATCTCTACTTCAGTCTAGTGACCTGCTTTTAAAAATCTTGCTATTTACTCTATACATCATCTCTAGAGGCACTTCTGAACACCTGCCTAATGGGATTAAGGGATTTTCCTTTGTGGAGGAAGTGGACATTTTCCTGAAGAATCACCATTGGATTGAATGAGAACAGCAAGTGCACTAATGGTGAGTGATCCATTATTGCGCGACAAAAACCAAAAGTGAATAGCTTAAAACAGCAAAGATTTATCATCTCTCAGTTTCTGTGGGCCAGGAATCTAGGGGGATCTTGGCTACTGTCTTTGGCCCAGTACATGTCATAAGCCTGCCATCCACGTGTCAGCTCCGGAGGGGAAGTCATCTCAGGTGGGAGAGTAGAAGGTGGTCCATGTTCCAAATCACTCACCTGGCTGTTGGCAAGGCTCACAGCCTTACTGGCTGTTGGCCTAACATCTCAGTTCATTGCCTTCTCAGCCTTTTAGCGAGAGCTCAGTGCCTGGCAGGTGGCTTTTCTCAGCAATCTGAGCTGAGGAGAGTGAATCCTGGAAATTACTCTTTTTAACCAAACCAAAGAAGCAGCTTCACATCACCTTTGCCCTCTTCTATGCGTCAGACAAGTTAATGCACCTTAAAACTGCTTAAAGGATACACCTTAAGTATAAAGCCACAAATGGGCAGAAACGAAATGGTGGTAAAATGTATGTTATGCAAACATTAATCATAATAAATACTGTGAAAAAGGAATGCAAAGTGGAGGACTATTATTGTTAATGAACTAGCTATTTTGTATATTTTTCTCATTATACAGTTATTTTTAGTTTGGGGCCTGTTTAATATAACATCATGGCCACAAGCAGAAGTCTTATCAAATAGAATTTAAACTCAAATCAATATAGCATATTTTAGGAACAATGAATTCTCCAGTTTGGACTGTTTACTTTTTCTTTCTTTTTCTTCTTTTTCTCTTGCCTTAAGCACTGATTAGGTACTGATGATTTTAAAACGGGGTTATGACTTACTTATTGCTATTACTTAGAAAGTTTGGGGCAATAGTTGTAGCCAGATTTACTGAAATGAGAAGGAAAGGGAATCTAGTGCATTCCATTGTGGTTGTGCAGGTGAGGATAATGCACACCTACCCTAGACTAGAGATGCAGCAAAAAGAGTCTAAAAAGATTCTCTAGACATGGCTGAGGCAGAAACAAGCCCTCCAAAGGCCATGGGTTATACCTCAAAAGGAAGTAAATGCAAGAGAAGGAGGACATGTATTGTAAGCCAGATGAAAATAAAAGCTGAAAGCTCAAGATCAACTGAGGGTGTTCATTTGTGTGAGTTAAAAAATCAATCGATGGATCACTATCCCAGAATGAAGTACAAAGCATGCTGGACATGAATAAAAGAAGAAATTATTTTTCTAATAGTGCAGAATAGATTTCCTTCTTTAATGGTGAAGCAAATGGTTATTGTGATACATAAAAGAAAGAAAGAAGGAAAGAGGAACCTTACTACCATCCCAGGAGGACAAGAGAGGCAGAAGATAGTGCAGTAACCAGATGACTTCCGGTGTCTAGGCACAGCAGGATCATGCCAAGCCTGATCATTTTTCTGTTGAAACATTTTTGGATCTTATTTCTCTATTCTCTTTCTGAGAGATTCTTCTGGCGGCTTTTTATAAACAAGCAACTCTTCAAGGAAGCTCACATCTGCATGAGAGGAACTCTCAGAGCAAGTGTAACTGGTAACTCCATTTCCTGGTGGCCCTGGTCTGCAGTTCCCAGAGTCAGCAGACTTTAATCAAGGGACTGGAGCTGGGAGTCTCGTCCTGTGGGTCTTCCAGCTCTTCCTCACAGAAGAGGAAAACAGCAGTAGCACTTCTGTTGCTCCCAGATGTTCGGTGATTGGCACAAAGTCACACAACCAATGAAAGGCAGAGCCACACGTAAAAGTAACATAAAATGGAATCCACCAGGTTTAAAGCATCCTGAGTCCAAGCATGCTAATGCTCTCAGTACATTCTGCTGAGACAAGTTGAAGTCAATTGTCAAGGTGACTGGCAGATGAAGAAGTAGGTGTTTGATTTGAGCCTGTATGACTCCATATCTTATCCTTTTTTTTTTTTTTTTTTTTTTTGACCCAAGTCTTTCTCCTCTTGTGCTGGGCTTCTTGTCCATTGCTCCTCAATGAAAACTTGAATGGACAGCCTCTCACAATTTGACTAATGGAAATTTGACTGCATAAAAAGCAATGGGGCAAGAGCATTTAACCCCCTCACTGATAAACTCTGGATTCTGACTCTAGCACACCTTGTGCTGGAAAAGAACATGTAGGTTTGCTGCTCAGTGGCCATATAACCTTCTACTTCCTCGTTCTCAGCCCAAACTCTACTCACAGGTCCCGTGGACAAGATGGAAGTCTTTCCCCACTCATAAATGTGCTCCCTTAAGATCAGTGTTTTTATACCTAGTAATCATGACCCATTAGTACAACATGAAATCAATTCCATGGGTCGTGACTAATGTCATTCATTTCCTTATCATTGACTCCCACCAAGATTTTAAGTTTGAAGGAGATTCTTTGATTCATATTGGGTGGTCTTGGGTAGAGGTAGCCTCCCTCTTTCTCTTTCTCTTTCTTTCTTTCTTTCTTTCTTTCTTTCTTTCTTTCTTTCTTTCTTTCTTTCTTTCTTTCTTTCTTTCTTTCTTTCTTGAGTTAACATTCATTCTGTATTTAGCTTACTAGAATCAGCATAAATCCTAACCAAAAGCCCCTTGCAGAGTCTCCTTAGCCTAAGAGACTCTGTTTCCTTAAGAGCTGTTTATGTACTAATTAACTCAGGGTGTACAGTTGTCTTTCCAGCTTTCTCCTTGCCTGGGGTCTACAATCTGTGAACATCTCAGGTTAATTGCACCCCTTCATTTTTGCCTCCTCTGTGAGGGTAGGAGCCAGTGTGTCCCCTCCTGGAGGCCTCAGGATGCTTTGAAGCCTTGGCTGCCTCCTAACAGAGGCCTGGGAGACAGAGAATCAGCTGGAGTTCAGGTTTATCCTGCTCCCTCCCCAAGTGGAAAACCACATTGAAATATTTTTCCTCTGTGCTTTGTTCCTAAAACAAACAATATTTAGCTAAGTATGGTGCAAAGGGTTACCATTTGCCACAAGTGATAAATAAACTGTAACCACAATGATGAAGGAGAAGTGGGGGTATGTTGTGGTCTTGGGGGGAATTGAAAACTCTCTTTCAGTGGAGACAGGCTATAAGACAGAAATCATCAAAGCAAGAATCCAGATTTTTTTTTCCTAGAAGTTTCTGGCTGGAGTGGGAACAGGTTTGGAGTTCAAGTCACACACCTTAGCAGGTAGAGGGAGTCCGCCCATTATTTCTTTGGCACAGAGACTTGGGGTCATGGTTCAGGCCAATTTTCATTTTTCTTGTACTTTGAATTAAAAGAAAACATTTTATTTAAGGAATCTCATTTGGAGGCCCTGACAGCAACTAAATAATTAAATGGTTGGAAGTTGCTGGTGAAAGAAAGTTCAATGAGAATTTTAAAAGAGGCTATTAACATTTTAAATTTTAGAGTATTGAATGATATCATGTGCTCAGATGAATTTACTGTTTCAAGTATTTAGGTATGTAATTATGTGTTTTTGAGAGAGATTCTTGCTAAGTAACCAAGACTGACTGATCATCCTGCCTTAGCCTTGGAAATGCAGCTACTTTAAAAAGTTGAGCTGTGTAGATTATAGTATAAGGCAGTCTGCAAAACTCATCCTTTCTGTGGTGAAATTGCAAGCCTTTATATTGGCTTTGGATTTTAAGTTGCTTAAAGGAAATTTGCTCCATTTTCAATAATGGAGAACAAATTGGTGCTTAAAAGTACACCAGATAGTTTTAAATGGTGTCTGTTAATTCTGTTTCTGATAACAGATCTAAATTTATGTTTATCTTTCTAAGAGATTAAAATCATAATCTTGACAATAAATCTATTTTTCTATCACATATATATGTCCACACACATCAGATATGTTTCCAGAAATAAAGTACCAGACAGAAAGAGGCTCTTCAAGTTCTATTTGTGGTAAAAGCTTTTTGAATCTCTGTAAGTGATTTGTGACCACATACTCTTTGTACTGTGGAAAAGCATGATTACCAAAAATGACATTTCTCATGGCTAGAATCCAGCCACTGGCACCTACCATGTTCATAAAGGGAAGCAATAGTTAATGTTTTTCTGGATATGATATGTTCAAGTTTTAAAGAGGATTTTCCTAGTTTCTAGGATTGAATAGAAAAGAATTGTTCACTTAGTCCACATATACCCTTAATAATTTTATAGATTTATTTAATTTGCCCAATAATGGCTTTCTTGAGTCCTTTTTTTAAAAAAAGAATTATTGACTTATTTATTTGAGAGAGACAGATGGAGAGAAAGAGAGAGAGAGAAAGAGAGAGAGAGAAAAAAAAAACACATGAGGGCCTCCTGCATTACAAAGACACTCCAGAAACATGTGCTACTCAATATCTGGCTTTCTGTGGCTATAGGAGAATAGAATCTGGCCCTCAGGCTTTGCAAGCAAGCGCATTTAACTGCTGAGCCATGTCTCCAGCCCTCTTTTAGTCCTTCTTAATAGATCAAACAGTACATAGCTTAGTATCTAGAAATTTATGTGTATAATTTTTGGCATATCTTATGTTCATTTTGATATATAATATTAAAATATATGTTGTTACAGAAACCTTTTAATTTTGGCATCATATTATATTTCTACAGAGTTTGAGTGTCCAAAATTTTTAGTTTCTCTTCTGCTTCTTTTTAATATTTAATTTATTTACTTATCTGAGAGAAAGAGAGTGAGAGAATGGCTGTGCTAGGGCTTTTACCCACTGTGAACAAACTCCAAATGCATGCACTACCTTGTGCATCTGGCTTATATGGTGCAGTGGTTTGATTCAGGTGTCCCCCATAAACTTAGGTATTCTGAATGCTAGGTTCCCAGCTGATAGGGGTAGGATTATAGGTATTGTAGCCAGTTTTCCTCTTGCCAGTGTTTGGCACACTCTCCTGCTGCTGTTGTCCACCTGATGTTGGCCAGGAGGCGATGTCCACTCTCTGCTCATGCCATCATTTTCCCCTGCCATAATAGAGCTTCCCCTCAAGGCCTGTAAGCCAAAATGAACCCTTCTTTACCACAAGCTGCTCTTGGTCGGGTGATTTCTGCCAGCAATGCAAACCAGACTGCAACATGTGGGTACTGGGGAATCAAACCTGGGCCATTTGGCTTCACAGGCAAGCTCCTTAACCTCTAAGCCATCTCTCCAACCCTCTGCTATTGTTTATTGGGCCTAAATTTTTTTTGTGTGTGGAAAAATGTGAATACATGTGCTTACAGGTGTATGGGTGCATATCTGTATGCAAGTGTGCACACATACAAGGGTGCATGCTTTTGGAGGCCACAGGTTAATTCAGTGTCTTTCTCAATCACTCTGCACTTAGTCTGAAGCAGCATCTCTCACCGAACCTTTTGACTGGACTAGCTAGCCAGTAGGCTCAGGGGATCCTCTTGTCTCCACTTGCTCAGTTCTGGTTTCCATGCCAACCACGCCAGGTTTTTACATGTGTGCTGGTCCTATGCTTTCATGGAGCCACTTCTGGCAATCTCCTTGTTTTTTTCTCTCCAAAATATTCTTGCTATGTTTCTAAATAAAGTTTAGAATGACTGTTAATGCTCTGAAATTATCCCATATTCTTGAGGTCTTTTAAAAAATATTTTTATTGATTTGAGAAAAAGACAGAGAGACTGAGCCATATCTCCAGCCTTCGATGAGTTTTTATTAGTTTTGTTGCTATTAGATTTTTATGGTATTTAATACCTTTATGGTGTTTATTACTATTTATTATGGACAGAAAGTTCTATTAAATACTTGGTTATTTTGGACTTTATCTCTCTTTCTTTTTTTAAATCAGATTATACTTTTTTATTCCTTCTCCCCTACTCCCGGTTCCCTGGGGCTCTCCTCTGTGGAGTTATGGGATTTACTGTGGGGTCATGACTGCCTCAGTCAGTCCTAATGTGATACTGGTGAGTCCATACTTCAGGGCATTTCTTCCTACTCTGTGGCTCTTACAGTCTTTCTGGCCCCTCTTCTGCAATGTTCCCTGAGCCATGGCAGGCCTGTTGGCAGTCTGTTTTAGTGTTTTTTTGTAGCCTCTGGGTTTCTGCTTTGATAGGTTGTGCTTGATCACCATGTCAATAACCATTGCCCTGGAGCTAGTTGTCAGGCTAGCAGTAAGAAGAGTGTTCACGGCATCACTTCCACTGCAAATTCTCCTGGGCCCTGTTAGATGTGGAAGAGGTGGTTAGTCTTGTGGTGGCAGTCAGTTTTTTTTTTTTTTTTTTTTTTTTTTTTTTTTTTTTTTTGGAGAGAGACACAGAGAAAGACAGAGAGAGAGAGGGAGAGGGAGACAGATAGAGATGGGCACGCCAGCAGCCTCTCAGCTGCTGCAAATGAAATCTAGATGCATGCACCCCCCTTGTGGTCAAGTGCAGCATTGCACCCTTGCGTCACTTTGCATCTGGCTAAACGTGGGACCTGGAGATTGGAACTGCTGGAGATTGGAACTGGCGTTCTTAGGCTTAGGGGGCAGGCTCCTTAACCTCTAAGCCATCTCTCCGGCCCTCAGTTATCTTCTTGTCCTATCAATGGATCTTAACCCTCCTCTGTTTTCTCTGCCTTCTATAAATAAAGCAGATTTCTCCAGTGAAGAGTGAGAGCAGCTTGGCTTAAAGGTGGTATGCAAAGTTATTTGAGCGCTTTTTAAAAAATATCTTATTTATTTACTTATGAAAGAAACAGAGAAAGAGAGAGAAAATGAGAATGAGAATGGGCGCACCAGGGCCTACAGCCACTACAAATGAACTCCAGATGCATGTACCCCCATGTGAATCAGGCTTATATGGGTCCTGGGGAATCAAACCTGGGTCCTTAGGCTTTGAACACAAATACCTTAACTGCTAAGCCATTTCTCCATCCCAAGAGATTGTTTTTATGTGCAAGTTCACTCTTCTTCTCCAGAGAGTAGTGGGGGCTTTTCTCTGAAGTATGAGTCTCCTGACTATGGAACTCTGACTTGGTTTCCAGTGCTGGCTATGAGTTCTTTCCCACTGAGAGGACCTCATGTCCAATCAGAAAGAAGTTGGTTGCCCAAAGAGGATATGTGCCACTATTGCATAAGTGTGTCCTTCTTGTGCGGCAGTTTGATTTCATAGTCTGTAGGGTCCCCTGCTTATTCATGCTATTGGTGAACATTTTCTTCCAGCAGCTCCCATAGTGCTTTCCAGCACTATGAAAGCTAGCCAGGAAGGATCTAACTTCCCTTTCAGCTCTAGCATGGTATTCTGATGTCCTGTGACTGTGGTCTATGGTGTCTTCAGCAATAGGGTCATACCTTTTAGCTCTGGCAGGTAATCAAGTGTTTTGTCAATGACATGCATGGGAACCTCATGGGTCTTCCTGGCCAACAGCTCACAGTGGGGGGCAACCAAACTGTAAGACTGGGAATTACCAGCCAGAGCCTGTAGTTTTAAGACAGTTAAGCTTTTTGCACCTTCTGTCCACATTGTCCCACATCCTCCTTTATTGATGGCTATATCTTGTAGAATATTTGTCAGAATTAGGATTTCTATGGGACTGACTTGTGTTGTCTTAACGTTTGTGTAATTCTCTCCCTATACCCTACCCCTCCAAGACCCTCCACCTTCAATAATCTGCCCTCCCCTAACTTGTCGGGTAACTTCTCTCCTCTCTCCCTAGTTCTCTCCACTGGTCTTATTCCTGTCTTATGCCCATATTTCCAGTGCTGACTACCATTTGTATTCATCTTTAACTGATCCCAGTTAGGCACCCCAGATGAGAGGGTTACATGTGGCATTTGTCTTTCTGTACCTGAGTGACCTCACTTAGAATGATTTTTTTTCCAACTCCATCCATTTACCTGTAAATTTTATTGTTTCATTTTTCCTTCCCACTGAGTAGAATTCCTTTGTGTATATGTTCCACATCTTTATTATCCATTCATCAGTTGATGGGCATCTGGGCTGATCCCAGTTCCCAGCTATTGTGAATAGAGCAGCAAAAAACACGGCTGAGCAGGTATCTCTGTAATAAAGACTGGAGTCATCAGGGTATATACCCAGAAGAGGTATTGTTGGATCAAATGGTAACTCTATGCTCATCTTTTCCAGGAGTCTCCATACTGATTTCCATAGTGGTTGTACAAGTTTGCACTCCCACCAGCAGTGGGTAAGGGTTCTTCTTTCCTCACAGCTTCCCCAGCATTTATTGTCATTCAACTTTTTTTTTTTAAATTATTTTTATTTATTTATTTGACAAGAGAGGGAGAGAGAGAGAGAGAGAGGAAGAGAGAGAGAATGGGTGTGTCAGGGCCTCCAGCCTCTGCAAACTCCAGACACGTGCACCCCCTTGTGCATCTGGCTAATGTGGTACTGGAGAATCGAACCTGGGTCCTTTGCCTTTGCAGACAAACGCCTTAACCGCTAAGCCATCCCTCCAGCCTATCATTTAACTTTTTGACAAATTCCATCCTGACTCCAGTGGGATGAAATCTCAGAGTTGTTTTGATTTGCATTTCTCTGATGATTAAAGATGTTGCACAGCCTTAAATGTGTAATGGCCATTTGTAAATCTTCCTTTGAGAATTCTCTGCTTAAATCTGTACCCCATTTTTGACTGGGTTGTTGGATTTCTTATGTTTAGCTTTCTTGAGTTCTTTGTAAATTTTAGATACTAGACTTTTGTTGGTGGTATAACTGGTGAAGACTTTCTCTCATTCTGTGGGATGTCTATTGACTCTGTTGATGGTTTGCATGTCTGTTCAGTAGCGTTTTAGTTTCAAGAGGTTCCAGTGGTTGAGTGTTGACCTAATTTCCTGTGATACTGGAATCTTATTCAGGAAGTCTTTCCCCATGCCTATATCATGGAGTATACTCCTATGTTTCATTCTTGTTGTCTTTTTAGAGTTTCAGGTCTTATGTTGAGGTCCTTAATCCATTTAGAGTTGACTTTTGTGCAGGGTGAGAGAAGTGAGTCTAATTTCAGTCTTCTATGTGTGCTTATCCAATGTCTCCAACACAATTTGTTGAAGATACTGCCTTTTCTTCAGTGAGTTTTTTGGCCCCTTTGTTGAAGATGAGGGAGTTATATTTGCTTAGATTCAGAGATGGGTCTTCTATTCCATCGACCTCTATATCTGTTTTTGTGCCAGTACCATGTTGTTTTAGTGACTATGGCTTTGTAGTGCATCTTGAAATAAGGTATGGTGATACCTCCAGAGGTATTTCTTTTGTTGAGGATATTTTTTGCTATCCAAGGCCTTCAGTTCTTCCATATAAAATTTGAGACTATTTTTTCTAACTCTGTGAAGAACATTGCTGGAATTTTTATTGGAACTATATTGAATCTATATATTAATTTTGGTAGGATGGCCATTTTCACAATATTAATTCTACCAATCCATGAGTATGGGAGAGCTTTCCATATTCTCATATCTTCCTCAATTTCTTTCCTTGGAATTTTAATGTTTTTATTGTACAAGTTTTTCACTTCATTGATTAGTGATATTCCAAGGTATTTAATATTTTTTTTTTGTGGCTATTGAAAATGGTATAGTGTTGCTTTTCTATTTCTCCATATGTTTATCTTTGGCTTATAGGAAGGCTACTGATTTTTTGTGTACTGATTTTGTATCCTGCCACTTTACTGAAAGAATTTATCACTTTTAGAAGTTTTGGGGTCACTTATATATATATAAAATCACCTTATCTGCAAATGGGGCTACTTTGAGTTCTTCCTTACCAATTTGTATGCCTTTTGTTTGTGTCTCTTGTCTTATTACTTGAGCTAAAACGTCAAGTACTATGTGGAAAATCAATGGTAAGAGTGGGCACCCCTGTTTGTTCCAGACCTTAATAAGAATACTTCAAGTATTTCCCCATTTATTGTGATCTGGGACTTAGGTGCTTTAAAGATGGCCTTTAATATGGTGAGATATGGTCCCTCTATATTAAGTCTTTCCAGTGTTTTGATCATGAAGGGGTATTGTATTTTGTTGAAGCCCTTCTCTGCATCTATTGAAATAATAATGTGATTCTTGGGTTTAAGTTGATGTATGTGGTGAATTACATTAATCAAATTCTATATGTTAAAACAGTCCCTGGAATGAAAAGGATTCCCAGTTAGAAAGGGAGAGGGGAAATAGAATCTCTGTCACAGAGAAATCTCCAGAGCTAAAAAGCCTATGGAAAGGACACGTAAATACATATGTATGGGAGGCAAAACATGAGAACTCAGGCCCAGAGCTTTAGAAGCACCCCCACCCCCCATACACGTAGGAATCAAAGCATCACAGCACAAGCCCTCTGTATATCTCTAATTGCATATGCTATGAGCCCAATAACACCAGAATATTACAATGGCTATAGTAAATATCTTTTCGTTGTCTCAGTTATTTGTTTATTTTTGTAGTGCTAAGATCAAACCCAAGACTAGGCACTAAACCACATCCTACTCAAGTCATTTCATTTTTTAAATGAGACTGACAGTGGTAAAGTATCATTAAATATGAAGATGGTTGATTTTTAAAGATAGTTGTCTAATCATCTTTCAAAATCTGTTTCCTTAAAGTTACCAGGGGGACATGTCCAGTTATTTTAATTATTTTTACATTCTCTTAGAATGAAAATCCCCTATGTCCACTGAATGTTCTTTTCTTTCTCTGGGGCACCCCTAGATTTATCATGATTTTTGTCAATTGTATCAATGAAAACATCATATTCTAGAGTGAATGTACCATGTCTTATTCAAGGTAAGAACAATATGTATGGAGCGGTAGGAGGTTTCTGAATTTCATTTATACTGCTCAATGTTTAGCTTTTTGTGTGTGTGAATAAATGAGTACTAGGAATAGTCTGCAATGATTATATTACATTCTAGTTTATAATTTCTTGGTTACCTCAGAAATAATAGTTACAGGTAATCAGGATTTTTTTCTAAAAATATTGCCTTGCACGTACCGCACTGAAATTTATTTATCCTATGTCAACTAATTGCATACTGTTATGACTTTTTTCTTAGGATTTTCCTTTTGCAACATGGACATTCATTTCACAGAAAGGTCCAGATATTGATTACTGATGAATATACATTTTGTAAATTTTAATCCCCAAATGTAACTGTTTAGGCCAGTTCTTTTATTCTGCCTGTAATTCAGTTCCCACTTTAAAACAAAATTGTCCCTATTTCCAATGCCAGAAAAAAAGTAGACAAAAGTCAAAGCTCGAGGGTTACATTCAGTAGCCTTAGTAACTGACAGCTACTCATAAGTCAGCAAGCAAAACACTGGGGCAGTGGTAAAGTCACATCCACTTCAGAGGCAAGTGAACAATGGTGTCAACTTTGAAACAAAGACACTACCACTGAGATGGAAGCCACAGTGAGAATGCAGAAGAGTAGAATGGAGTTAAGAGCTGCTTCCATTAAAAACTGAGGATGGCCAGGTGTGGTGGTGCATGCCTTTAATCCCAATACTTGGGAGGCAAAGGTAGGAGGACTGCTGTGAATTGGGGGCCAGCCTAGGATGACAGAGTGAGTTACAGGTCAGTCTGGGCTAGAGTGAGACCCTACCTTGAAAGAAAAAACAAAAAGAAAGAGAAAGCTGGGGATGATGTCTGGAGAGATGGTTCAGCAGTTAAAGGCATTTTCTTACAAAGCCTGATGGCCCAGAGTTTGATTCCCAGTACCCACAAAATGCCAGATGCACAAAGTGGCACATGTGCCTGGAGTTCATTTACAGTGGAAAGTGACCCTAGCACATCCATTCCCTCTCTCTCTCTCTCTCTCTCTGTCTCTCTTTCTCTTTCTATCTCTCACAAAAATTAAAACATTTTTGAAACCTGGGGATGGAAATTGGTGAACTTAGAAAATGAATGGAAAAAGAGAAGGTGAGATAAAGCCAAACACCAGAAAACAGATGAACACTGTGGTACTTTAAGTGCAAAATGTTCCCAGAGCTGGAGAGATGGCTTAGCAGTTAAGGCATTTGCCTGCAAAACCAAAGGATCCCAGTTCAATTCTCTAGGACCCACAAAAGCCAGATGCACAAGGGGGTGCATGCATCTGAAGTTTGGTTGCAGTGGCTGGAGGCCCTAGCGTGCACTTTCTTTCTTTCTTTCTTTCTTTCTTTCTTCTCTCTTCTTTCTTTCTTTCTTTCTCTCTTTCTCTCTTTCTCTCTCTCAAATAAATAAATTTTATATATTTATATCTCAAATAAATAAATTATATATATATATATATATATATAAAATGTTTCCCATAGCCTCTGTAATTAAGCCTCATACTTTGGGAGGTAAAGTCTTTGGAGGAGGTCTGTTACTGGGGATGGACTTTGGGGGTGTTATAACCCAGCTCCACTTGGGGCACCTAGCTCACTATCTCTACCCCCTCCCTAATGCTCTACAAATGTAATACCTGGCTGGCTGCTCCTGCCATGCTTTCCCCAACATGATGAAATTTCCCCTTGAAACTGAGTTGCAAGTCAGAAATAAACCCTTTCTTTCCTGGTGAGGTATCATTCCATTAAACAGAAGGTAACTACAACAAACACTGATAACTAAATTGGTTTATCTAGGGACAAACGAGGAAGTGAAGCTTGCTAGAAGAATCACAGAGATTTGGCATCTTCCTCATGAATTGTGTCCAGTGTTTGGTCCAAAGAGCAAAGGCTTTTGGGGGAATATGCCTGACCTAAGATTCTGGCTAGTCTTCATATAGCTTGCATGACCTTTGCATGAACCAGGACTGTGCATTCTGTTGATGTATAAATGAATGCTTTCCTACCAAGCTACCTCACAGTTGCTGTTTGCAGTGATGATAAAGCTATTCTTCAAAGAGGCAAGGCTCTCTTCAAAATGATCTGATCCTGGTACATGCTTATAATCCCAGCACTCAGGAATATAAGGCAAGAGGATAATAAATTCAAGGCCAGCCTGAGCTACATAGCAAATTCTAAAATAGCCTATTTCAAAGGTAAACATACGTAGAAGATATAGATTGATAAATAGATACATACATAGATAGAGAGATAGTCCTTACTCCAGTCATAAACCATAAGCTTAACAAATGCCATCCTTTCTCATTTCCCCCATACTATTGTATGAAATATGGAGAAAGCAGGGCTATCAGTATAGCTCAGTGATAAAGCACTTGCTTACTATGTGTAAGGGGCCCTAAATTTCAATCTCCAACACTTCAAAAAAATACAAATAGTATAGTCCATTGTCAGAATATATTATTTTTATAGACGGTTAAATCAGATTTCCCAAGTACTTCACCATGCAAGCGTTTCCCTTTTTTGGTTCAGGGTGTGGTGCGGCATAGACCAAAGGTGTTCTTATACCAGACACCAAGTTTGAAAATACATCTAGCTGGCAACTTACCTGCAAGGCAGTTCAGGAGATCCTTGTTCCCATTTTCAGTGTTTTACTTTATAGTTTGCATCTGCAATCACCTTGCTAGAGGCAAGGTCACTGGGGCCGGTCTTAAGGTGTGGTGATGGGTTTGAGATTCCATTGTAAAGATATGCAAATATGTCTAGCAGGAGTTCCTGAAGTCTGCTGTGTGACTTTTTGGCTGTAGTTTTGCTCTGTTTGCTGTGGTGGCTGGTTGGCTTTGTCTTTCTCTCCTTGGCCCTGTGAAAAGCAGGCTGCTTCTCCTGCCTTTATGGAACTTCCCCTGGATCTGTAAGCTTCAATAAATAATATCCCTTCCTCCATAACTGTGTCTGGTCTGGAAGTTCATCTCAGCGAACCCGAAGCTGTCTGCAACAGTAAAGTGGTACCGAGGAGTGTGGGGTGAGATGAACCTGACCGTGTGGATATTCATCTTTTGGAACCTTTGTTTTGGAGGAATGGGCATGGACTTGGTGCTTGCAACTGAAGATGCCTTCTGGAGTGGTAAGCCAAGTTTTATGGACTATTCTGATGAGAGTTTGAGAATGCTAAGTGCAGATAGTACTGAACTTCGAGGCTTGGCTTATGAGGTTTCTAAGGGGAAGGAAAGACTGCAGAAGACTTTGTTGGAATTGGGCTACTGGCATAAGGGATGGCTACGTTCTCTATCCAGGCCCAGAAAGTTTGATGAAGGTTAAATTTGTAATGGACTGATGTGCTTGGCTAAAGATATCGAACTGAGATTTTAAGATTTTAAGTTGGAAAACCTCAATCAAGTTAAAAGCAGAGGCACTGAGACTGGTTTTAGGTTACTGGAGCTGCTATTGTCAACGCATTAGCAATCTTAAGGAAGGTGGAAGGAAGGTGGCCTGACTTGATTTACATTAAAACAATGGAGAGGATGCCTGAGGAAAGACTGTTAGAAATGCAAACTCTTTGGAAAGAGTTGACTGGAGAAGGAACCTGCTTTTCAAGGCAATGGTTTATTTTGTCCCTGGATTTAGAATATGGCTGTGTCCTGCACACCTGGTATTAGTTTTGGAAATATGAAAAATGTATGGAGTGGTCATGAGTTGCACACGGTTCCAGGAGCCGCTGCTGAGTTGCAGCATGAAGGCAGGGCATGAAGTTCCTGAGGAATAGGCTGCAAGAGCCTTTTGGAAGATGGACTGTGGTTTGCATGGAGACCTGAAGATGTTTTGGATATACCAGGACTGTGCAAAAGGGCTACCATGGAGTGCAGTGTTGGCATGGGATGAAAGTTTTTGCCCAGCTGGAGGGGCGGAATTGGTAAACATGGAGACTGTTAGTCTCTGGTTATATTGAACTTGAACTGCAGAAGTTTGATGATGGCTGATGATAGTTGAGTTTGCATTATTCTAGTCTCTCTTTGCTTTTTACCAGTTAAAAATGTTTACTCTGTGCCTTTACATGTTGAAAGTATTTAACTTGTTTGATTTTACAGGACTCACTATCTTAAGTTGATCAAGACTGTGAGAACCTTTGAAATTGGACTGAGTACAATTTACAATGTGTGATAGTTATTAATCTATTGGGGGCCAGGAGCTAAATATATTGGGGGCCAGGGGCGGAATGTGGTAGTTTGAATATATGTCCCCCAATATATTCAGTGTTTTACTTTATAGTTTGCATCTGCAATCACCTTGCTAGAGGCAAGGTCACTGGGGGCCGGTCTTAAGGTGTGGTGATGGGTTTGAGATTCCATTGTAAAGATATGCAAATATGTCTAGCAGGAGTTCCTGAAGTCTGCTGTGTGACTTTTTGGCTGTAGTTTTGCTCTGTTTGCTGTGGTGGCTGGTTGGCTTTGTCTTTCTCTCCTTGGCCCTGTGAAAAGCAGGCTAACATAGTACAACTTACTTCATATTTCCAAAGCTGAAATTTTTTAAAATATTTTTTTATTTTTTTTGAGAGAAAGACAGAGAGAGAGAGAGAGAGGAAGACAGAGATGGGTGCGCCAGCAGTGTCTCAGCTGCTAAGAACGAAATCCAGATGTGTGTGCCCCCTTGTCATCAAATGCAGCATTGCGCCCTTGAGTCAGTTTGCATCTGGCTAAACGTGGGACCTGGAGATTGGAACCGCTGGAGATTGGAACCAGCATTCTTAGGCTTAGGAGGCAGGTGCCTTAACCCCTAAGCCATCTCTCCAGCCCAAAAGCTGAAAATTTTTATTCAGTTGAAATTTGAATTAATACAGTTCACCACTGAAGTCTAAATTTCTTCATCAGTGGTGTTGTGATGATCTTTCATTGACCCACAGCTGTAAATAGATGTGTAACAGATGGAGGAACATGAAATTGTTCTAATAATTTATTCAAAGTTCTACCTTCTCTCATTTCTCTCTACCATATTACCAGACACTGATGTTCTCACCATTAGATTATCTTCTTTTCACATTGACTCACAGCAATCAGAGAACCATGGTCTCAAAATATGCTATCAATGATGAGGGGCTGGACAGATGACTCAGTGATTATGGCACTTACCTGCAAAGCCTAAGGATCCAGATTCCATTACGCAGTACCCATGTAAAGCCAGAAGCACAGTGGCACATGCATTTGGAGTTCATTTGCAGCAGCAAGAGGCCCTGGTGCACCCATTCTCTCTCTGTGTCTCTCTTCTTTCTATCTTTCTCTCTGCTTGCAAATAAATAAAAATATTATTTTTAAAAAAAGGCATAAAGGGGCTGGAGAGATGGCTTAGCAGTTAAGGCCCCTGCCTCCTAAGCCTAAGAACACTGGTTCCAATCTCCAGTGGTTCCAATCTCCAGGTCCCACGTTTAGCCAGATGCAAAGTGACGCAAGAGTGCAATGCCGCACTTGACCACAAGGGAGTGCACGCATCTGGATTTCGTTCACAGCAGCTGAGAGACTGCTGGCGCGCCCATTCTCTATCTGTCTCCCTCTCCCTCTCTGTCTGTCTCTCTCTAAAAATAAAAAATAAAAAAAACTTAAAAAAATATATTTAAAAAAGGCATAAAGAAGGGCTGGAGAGACGGCTTAGCAGTTAAGGCACTTGCCTTCGAAGCCAAAGGACCCAGGTTCGATTCCCCAGTACCCACGTAAGCCAGATGCACAAGGGGGCACATGTGTCTGGAGTTTGTTTGCAGTGGCTGGAGGCCCTGGCGTGCCTATTCTCTCTCTATCTCTCTTTTCTCTATCTCTCTGTCTCTCTGTTTACACATAATTAAAATAAAAATTAAATTAAATTTAAAAAGATAAAGAGAGAATAAAGAAAGAGGAGGGTCTCGTGACCTTCTGATACTAACAAGTTAGCCAGTCATCAATACCTGGATCCAGGTGCAGACAAAGGAAAGAGCATTGCTCAATAGAAATAGCCAAAAACTATCAGCATTTACTATATTTCTGTGGACCCCAGTTTTCACTGAGCAGCGCTCAGGACAGCAGCATGTGCAATGGGTGAACTAGAGAGGAGGAACCCAAAGCTTAGGAGCTCTGACATTTTTCATGGGTGTAACATTTTGTTACATCAGCTATGAAAGGGGTTGCAGGACAGTAAACAAACCTACAACTTCCTCAAGAAGAAGACATTACATCCAACTTCCCAGGCTGTTTTCTGTGCAAACTTAAAGATAGTTCTAAACTAAAAGAATCCAAAGTAACTAAGTTGTTATAGTTTCTGTGCCTTGATATTTAACATCCTTAAGATAGATGCCAACTGTTTGAGGTAAGTGATTAATGAGGTAATACCTGAGCTATACTCTGCCCAACATGAATTTGCAAGAGTTTTACATTTAAAAGATATTTTATTTATTTGAGAGAGAGAGAGAGAGAGAAAGAGGCAGATAGAGAGAATGGGCATGCAAGGGCCTCTAGCCACTGCAAATGATTCCAGATGTGTGTGTGCCTCCTTGTGTACCTGACTTTACGTGGGTACTGAGAAATCGAACCTGGATCCTTTGGCTTTGGGAGCAAGCACCTTAACCATTAAGCCATCTCTGCATCCCAGGAGTTTCACTTTGAAAGATAGCTAATTAATCCCAGAAACTCCTTGCTTGCCTTCCCTCTTCCTTCTTGCAGTAAACACAAGGTAGGTGCCCATCTACACTTCTCTCTCTCTGCCTCATGTGCTTATACCAGACACCATGTGTTTCCCCATGTGACCTTTTGTCTTCCCTTAGGAAACTATAAGTATTATATTAGGGTAGCTGTCTTTTTATCCATATTAATGTAGCTTAATCAAGATTAAATTATGAATAAAACACACTCAATGACTCTTTGCCAACATGCAAAAGCATGAAAGGTCTATGAAGGCTCATGTTGCACCAGGTATGTATGTAAAGGCCATTGGTTCAAATCTCCACTGGCAGAAGTAGGAGGATCAAAGTGAGTTTGAGGCCAACCTCCTACCTCTGCCTCCCGAGTGCTGAGATCAAAGGCATATGCCACCATTTCTGGCCAGATTATTTTTAAAGAACTTTTGGTCTTTTTTTAAATTATTAAGCAGAAACTTTGTATGGATACATCATGTGTTGTTACCATCATTTCCTTCCTCCCTGCCCCTCACTCCACTGAGGGCCCTCCGGGATTTCTGGGATTTACCACGTTGTGTGGTTTATGAGCTGTGAGAGTAGCAGCTAGTTTTTGTGTGCAGGGGGTGAGGGTGGGGGTTGGACAATGCCTATGGATATTCCTTTCCATGCTGTGGCACTTAAAATTTTTCCATCTTCTCTTCTGCAAAATTCCCTGAGTCTTGGGAGTTGGCTATTTTTTTTGTCTTATTGATAGATTTTAGTTGTCCTCAGTTCTCACTGCTTTCTGAAAAAGAAAAACAGACTTTCCAAGGGAGAGTGAGATGAGGGAAAACATGCGGCATTTGACTTTCTGTGCTTGTGTGAGTTTGCTTAGTATGACCTGTTCCAAGTCCGTCCATTTTCCTATAAATTTCATTATATCGTTTTTCCTTACTGCTGAGTAGAATTCTATAGTGTATATGTACCATATTTTCATTATCCATTTGTCAAACAATGGGCATCTGAGTTGGTTCCAGTTTTTAGCTCTTGTGAATTGAGCAGCTATAAACATGGTTGGGCAGATATCTCTGCAGTGAAGAGTGGAGCCTTTGAGGTAGATGCCCAGTAGAGGAATGGCTGGGTCCATTGGCAGCTCTATTTTCATCTTTTTCAGGAGTCTCCACATTGATTTCCATATTGACTTGCCTCGTGGTTGTACAAGTTTGCACTTCCACAAGCAGTGGATGAGGGTCTCTCTTTCCTCGCATCCTCACAACACTTGTCCTTTGACTTGAATGATTGCTGTCCTTTCTGGGGTAAGAAGGAATCTCATAGTTGTTTTAATTTGCATTTCCCTGATGTTTAAAGACCTTGAACATTTTCTTAGGTAGGTATTAGCTATTTGATTTCTTCCTTTGAAAATTTGCTATTCAGTTCTCTGCCCCATTTTGGGGGTGGTAGGGTCTCACTATAGCTCAGGCTACCCTGGAACTCTGTAGTTTCAGGCTGTCCTCAGATTCATGGAGATCCTCCTACCTCTGCCTCCCAAGTGCTGGGATAATGTTATTAAACTCTTTTAATTCAAATCTTACCTATTCTTTTGAGAATTACATTTGTATAATTGTTTGTATGGCCACCTGATTTCCTATGCAATTGATTTCTCTACTATCATTGGGACCTCAGTCTGCATCTTCATTATCCACAGCATCATCTTGTACAGCCTGTTCCATATCTAATTCTTCAGTATTTTAACCTCCATAGATACAGGACGTAAATGTCCCATTTAATGTATTTAATAATAATTTTGTTTGTTTGTTTTTTTGAGGTAGAGTCTCACTCTAGCTCAGGCTGACCTAGAATTCACTCTGTATTCTCAGGGTGGCTTCGAACTCACAGCGATCCTCCTACCTCTACCTCCCGAGTGCTGGGATTAAAGGCGTGCACCACCCCCGGCTAATAATAATTTTTGAGCTGAAATTTTATATTTTGGGGGGATTCAAAATCAGAGGCCCATACTGTACTTGCTGGTACATTCCTGGAACCACAGTACTTGGGAAGCAGCAGCTATATAGGATCAAGCATTCAAGGTCATGCATGGCTACATAGTAAGTACTAAGCTGTATGAGACCATATCTTAAGATACATAAACAAATCCCCAGAGACCATTCGAGGGTCCTGGATGCTGAGACCAAGAAGGACTAAAAGTCTTTTTCAGAATCAAATCTGGATGCGTTCATTGGCAAAGATGCTTCCCTGAAGCCCATTGTCTTTCCCAAGATACCCACAACTACTGTACTATCTCTGCAAGGCAGCTAAACCTATTGTGATTGTCTTCTTTTTGGCTTGTGGAGTTTGCTTACATATTATTGTGAAAGGAATACTTTGATCCCATGGTCTTGAAAATTACTTTTAAGATATATATATATATATATATATATATATATATATATATATATGAACAGATAAAAACTAAGTCATCCCAGAGGGTCACTGGGAGCTTTTCTCAGATGCCAAAAGATGTTTAGGAGCTAATGATATATATATTTAGAAGGATTTCCTTCTTAGTCCATTTTTATTAGCAGTTGGGTTACTGCCAAGAATTGTGAACAGAAAGCATTTCATTAAAATGACCCAAAGGACAAATCAAATTTTCCTCTAGTCCCAGGAAGGGTAGCTGTGGCATATTTATAGCAGAGTCAATGAGAAAACACAGCATCTTTGATGAAGGCACTGCTATAAGTACTCCAGTGTCATTTACAGAATATCCGCAAGTTCTTCTCTGTCCTTCCACTTGGTCGTCAAGTCTTTTACATGCACATCTCTACCTGACTTAGTTCAAGACCATTCCTTATAAGCCATTGGATTGTTTTGTATATTTAAGAAAGTTTAGGGAGAAAGAACTGCATACATTACTCATCTTTGTGGCAAAACAACTGGCAAAAGTGACTTCAGGGAGGAGAGGTTTATTTTGGCTCACTGTTTTGGGAGGAACAGGAAAGGCATGGTGGCTGGAAAAGCTTGGTCCATACTAGGAAGTTGTGATGTGAGCTTGTGATACAGCTTATTCCCATATTGGTGGATCAGAAAGCAAAGAATGTAACTGGAGGTGGAGGCTGGACTATCACCCTCAACATCACCCCTCCAGGGCACACCTGCATAAGCCACACCTCTCATTTCAAAGGTTCCATATCTTCCCAACCAGCACCACCAGCTGGGAATCAAGTGTTCAAGTACATGAGCTGTAAGGGACCTTCCCTACTCAAACCACAACAGGAACACCGTAACGTTGGTCCTTTGCTCACACTCCACTGGAAATCCTGGAACCCAGAGTTCCTCCTTTCTTTATAGTTATTATTTATTATTTTAATTTGTAAAAGGTATCCATGGTAATTTGGAGGTAAAGAAACACAGAGACTATACTTTCAAAGGACTTGTGTGACTGGAATATAACACCGGGGAAAGCAATCTAGCATCTAAACCTACTTCTGTAACTTTTCTCTCTCAAAATTCTTTCCCTGAAGATTTTCCTATTTGTAAATGTATCATCTTTGTTGATCTTTCCAACAACTTTGTAACACTTTTGTACTTGTTTTGAGACAGGGTCTTACTATATGGCACAGGCTAGCTTCAAACTCACCATCTTCTTGTCTCATGCTCCCAAGTCCTGGGAGTGCAGAGGTGCTTCATGACACATAACCAAGAGAATCATTTTTAAAAATATGTTTCGAGCCCCCTGAAGAAATGGATGCCTGATGTATCGCTCCCAGGAGGAAGGGATGAGCCAGGCATTTCTCAAGACTAACAAAAATGAGCAGGACAAGGCAGAGTACAGGAGAGGAAATAAGACTGTCCTTATCTCATGGGAAAAAGTCCCCCTTCCCTGGGGCCACATCAATCCTCCACCACCTAGGCTCACAAGCTGATAGTGGGAAGGTGTCTCTCGAGCGAGTGCTGCCTGAGGCTCCTGATTTCATTGTGCTGCTCTAGGCAGGATTTCCATGCAGGTGTCCACAAGGCGGACTGTGACTGCTGTATCTCTGAGTCCAGTTGCTAGAGGGACCAGAACATTCTCCAGAGCAGCTTAAATGGAAAGGGAAAAATTAAAACCAGTATTATTTTTATTGCTATGGAACTTCTGTTTTCTTGGTTGTTGGTAAGGAGCCAACGCGAGCCTCGTTAAAATACAAGAATATACACAGTACCAAGCAATGAGCTTTTGTATTCCAAGATAGAATCTGGAGTCTGTCTTTTGAACCATGTTATGAAACCCAGAAGGTCTAAGTTCATGATGACTGTGAAGCAGTCATGGAGATGGAAGACATTCACAAAAGTATGAAATGGCAAATGTCTATGTATTTGGTTTAACTGAATAAAATTTTAAAAATCAAGAAAAGCCATTATTCTTATAGACATAGTTATAATATTTTAAATCTTGGAATGTTTTCTTTCATTGACCTTAATACTTTTCTTAATTTCTGTTCTATAATGACTAGTTTTTTAAGTATTGCATAAGAAGCACAACTTTTTAGCTCTGATGATAATTTTCCATAATGTGAAGCTTTGTCACTTGAGTTCTTTGTTCCATGTTAACATGTGATGTTACAGTTCCATGGCATTTCACAGGATAAGGCATTGCCATTCCTCAGCTCATCATCTTGCAGGTTTCATGCAAGATATTCAGAATCAGTAACAACAGGAACTGTGATAGTCATTCTCCACTTTCCAAACTTCCTTTCAAATTCCTACACCCAAACTGCCCTTAAAATGCACTTGGAAACTTTTAGTCTGGTTATTAAATTCAAGTATATTACATTAATCCTCTTGGATTACTATAGCAAAGTATTACAATCGGGAAGTATTATAATTGGGAAGTCCAAGCTCTGGAGACTGGCATGGGTAGATTCTCGCCTTTGTGCTACCTTTGTCTGCGTCCTCACATAGCAGAGAGAGGAAGGGCTGGCATCTCATATTTTCCCTTCATGAGCCTCTACCAGGGTGACTTCCTCTAAACCTAGTCATCTTCTTTGCCCTCATGTTAAGTCTTCAACATGTGAATTTTTAAGAAACACAAATATTCAGACCATAATATAAACAAAATAATACTAGTTATACATAATATCCAGTTATAATGGCTAATGAAAATTGACTGGATTTAGAATAATCTAGGAGATTTAGGTACACCTCTGGGGGTGCCTATGGGGCAAATTATAGAGCCCTAACTAAGGGGGCAAGACCCACCCTTCCTGAATGTAGGTGGTACCATCCCATGGAGGGGAGGCCCAGCTGGAATAAACAGGGAAAAGGAAAAGGCCAGAGAGCACTAGCATTCCCCTTTTCTATTTTTCTTAGCCCAGCGTGATGTGATCTACTCTGCTCCACTGTGCCTTCCCCTCCATGAGGGTCCCATGAGCCAAAATACAACCTTCTTCCCCTCAGTTGTTTCTGTCAAGCATTTGTCACAGCTTTGAGAGAAAAGTACCTTAGGTACAATAGTAATACTAAGTGTAATTACTATTAACTATTATTTATAGTTAATACTATTTTCATTCATAATTTGGTTTTCAAATCAAATAGCTATACAAAATTTCTCTGAAATATACTATCTTAACCTACCCATATTTTGTAGGCAAGAAGATAGCTTAGAGATTAAATTTGAATCAGTAGCAAAGTGTCAGAGCCAGTGCTTGCTTCCAAGTTTTGACTCTACTTCTTACTTTTTATCACACGTTAGTTGTGATGAGAAACATATGTATATACAGTCCCCTTTAAAATTTCCTATGCTAGGAACAAACATCTTAGGATAAAAAACATGGGATCCACAAAACAATAAATTTGTAAAGATAATATTATGGAGATAATATGGAGAAAGATTTCCTAAGATGGCATAAAACCAAGAATCAAAAATGGAAAGATAAATCTAAGTTAATATTTGATAAGAATATTAAAGTTGTGTAAAACATAAAGTAAATACAATTATAAGTTGGACAAACTCAAGAAAGACTAGAAAAAATTTAATCAACATATGAAAGCTTTGAAAATGATTTTCTTAATAAATGAAGACCTTTTAAAATAAACATTAATAAAATTAAATTTGAGTGAAATACATGAACAGGCAACTCATAGAAAAAATACAGATGAACAAGAAATCATGCAAAAATTTACATTTTAATATAAATTTAATGTAGATTAAAATGATGATGATCTCCTAGGTGACTCAGTCCAGTCATGTTTACAATGAAGATTCACCATCACCAGTCCACCTTTGTCAACTTGAAACCAAAACACACATCTCTCTCTCTCTCTCTCTCTCTCTCTCTCTCTCTCTCTCTCTTAATCTGCTGGGCATGGTGATGCACACTTTTTAAAAAAGAGACAGAGAGAGGGAGGGAGGGAGAGAGAGAGAGAGAATGAGAATGGGCACATCAGGGCCTCTAGCCACTGCAAACTAACTCCAGATGCATGTGCCACCATGTGCATCTGGCTTACATGGGACCTGGAGAATCCATCTTGGGTCCTTGGATTTCGCAGGCATGCACCTTAACCACTAAGCCATCTCTCCAGCCCAAAACACATCTCTTATACCACTACTTGCCACTCCTGGTCCCTTTAGGTTCATGACCAGCTCATAATGCAAAATACATCCAGTCCAGTTTCAAAAATCCTCATAGTCCCTTCTCTGAAGAGATCTTTTTGTAAATCCCCATAAAACCAAAGAAAAGTTACATATTTCCAATATATAATGGCACAGAGTAAACATTCTCAGTACAAAATAAATGAATGACAAAACAGAAATGAAAGATGAGACCAAATCAAGACTAAAATCTAGCAGGCAAACCCCAAACCCCACCTCTCCATGTTGTTGGCATCCAGGACTCTTGGTGACATTATTTGGGCTCCATTGCGCTTAGATATCAACAACCCTTCAGTTCTGCTACCTGAATATAAATAATCTCTCTCTTGGCTTGGCTGTACTCCATGCCTGCAGCTTTCCTTATCAGATGTCCCATGGTCCCAAGAATCTTCAATATTCTAGACATCTCTATTGCAACATGTTTCACTTTCTAAGCTTCATACAATGGTGTCTCAAGTCCTTCTTATAGGGAATCTAGCTCTGTCACACACTACCTGGACTCACAGCCTTTTAGTACCTTGGTTCAAGCCTCCATAACTCTGTAACTCTTGCATTTTGCATGCCTGCAAAACAAGCATCATGTGGATGTGAGGTTCAGGTACTTTAAAAAAATTTTTTTAATTATTTTTTAATTTATTTTGGAGAGAGAGACAGAGACAGACAGAGAGGGAGAGGGAGACAGATAGAGATGGGCACCAGCAGTCTCTCAGCTGCTGCTAATGAAATCCAGGTGCTTCCACCCCTTTGTGGTCAAGTGTGGCATTGCGCCCTTGGGTCACTTTGCATCTGGCTAAACGTGGGACCTGGAGATTGGAACCGCTGGAGATTGGAGATTGGAACCACTGGAGATTGGAACCAGCGTTCTTAGGCTTAGGAGGCAGCGCCTTAACCACTAAGCCATCTCTCCAGCCCTCAGGTACTTTTTTGAACTTAGTCTTGTCCCCTTTTTCCTCAGCTATATGGACTCTGTACTTTGGCTGCTAAACCTTGGAACATACGTCCCTGGGCAGTTGTCTTGGAGCAGGGAACTCCTTCAGTGGCATTCTCAACTCAGGCTCCCTCCTTTCAAATGAATTTGTATTTTCAAAAGTTTGAGCCTTCAATGAGTGGGAATTTGCTTCATTATTGCATCATGGTATAAGAGAGGGTAATTATGAGGGAATAAGATCAAAATGCATTATGTACATGTATAAAGATATTAAAAGCAGAAAAAAAGAAACTAAAAAAAAATCAGCAAAACATTATTCTGGCGATGTTTAGTTACCATCACTTTGAAGAATCCTTTTCAGACTTGTTGAGGCAACAATCAATAGGAAAGTGTAAGCTGCTCATTGTGGTAGACGCCCTTGCGGCTTGGACGAAGCTCCAAATGCTACAGTGCTATAGACAAGACCTTGCCTCTTTCCACCCTTTAGTCCTTCTTTCCTCATCCACATTAGTTGCATTTTCAAACAGCATGTCTCCACGTACATGTCTCCAGGAATTCCAAGCCTACATCTGACCAGCATCAAACTCCAGAGAAAGAGAATTTCCCATACCTAGGAATTCCAGTTGAAGTTGAAGGACTCAGGGGAGGTAGAATCCTTTGAGTGATCAGTTAGGTTGTCCGTGGCCTCAGAGATGTGCTGGTAGGTCCACTCAAGCACTCTTCAAGGAAGGAGAGTAAGAGAAGTAAGCAGTGACTCCTAGAGGACAAAGAAGCGAAAGCATACTGGACAGACAAGCACTGAGTCTTTACAAGTGCCCAGGGGGTAGGAGTGAAGCGGGCCATGGCAGGTAAGAAAGGAAGATGGAGAATGATGCAGACAAAGAGATGGAGTACACCAGGAAGAGCAGGTTTAAAGGCCTAGGGAGTACAATCAAGGGTGACACATGGTTATAGGCACGCTTGCTTAGTTTGTATTTCACAAGCTTCAGAGAGGATATAGAGTCATTTTCATTTGTCTTGAAATCCTTGAAGGCCATTTTACATTCAGAGTTATGGCGCTTGTATATTTTTTATAGGCCAAATAATCCCAATTGTATAAGTCTGATGTCTACTGATTTTTTTAAGCATTTTAAACCTTTCTAAATTCTATTCTTATTTGCCTCTAATTTCCAGGTCCTTCAATTGTTTCCATTCTACAGCTAGAATTATTTACTTGGTAACATAGTAATAACAAACGCGTTTATTGCAATCCACACGTTTTTATAAGTACATCTTTAACACTCACTATGTGGAATTGTGTGCTGCTTCCAGTCTGCTCTCTTACATCTTCTTGTAGCTTATTTTATGTGTCTGTTACAAAGGTCAAAAGAAAAACAATTGGAGGTGGGAACGTCTTCCATTATCTAATAGGATTAAACTTCCATTATTGTCAAATGATTTCTACTTGGCCTATTTTGGATTTTAGTTTCTGTTGCAATAGTCATGTGCTGTTATTTTAGGTGTCTGAGATGGATTTATCAGTGATCCTCTCTGAAGTTCAATCTGGCCTATTACATAATAAAATATTTAACTGTTACCTCAAGGTTGTAGCAAAAATTCAGTAACATTACTGATGTGAAAACAACTACTATAGCATGTTTCCCAATCCAGCGATATGGCTGTGCTTTATATTTTCTCGAGGCATCATGTGAAATGTAAATTGAAGATTAAAATCTGAATTGTGCAGGTTTAAAGGTACAGTCTCTTCCTCCAAGAAACTGAAGTATGAGAACTCTGAGTGCTGTCTTATGGGAGTTTAGAAGGATGATTACTAAAACAAAAACAGTCAGAGAAGAATTCATATGGATTATAGAAGGGAATATAGGCTGGAAGTTGAAAGGGTATGAATGTTAGACTAAGCCAGGGAGCATCTTAGCTGAGTGGAATAGTGGTAGAAATGCAGAGGTACAGAGAGTATACATGCTTTCTGGCATAAAAATACGATTTTCTGTAGGAACTTTAGTAAATTAATAATCAAACAATAAAAAACTATCATGATGACTCATCAAGTAAAAATTCAGGAGGAAAAACCTGATTTTATTGAAAGCTATTCTTTCCTCCCATTATTCAGTGGAAGAAGATAATCAAAGAAAATGCTCTGGACATTGTTCTTCTAAACATAGGGTAGGAACATTTTATGAGACTGTGAGTGTAGAAAGAAGTTTCACAAGCAATACTTGAAACTTGGGGATATAGGAATATTTGAAAAATGGAGATTATCTGGTTTATAGCTTGAGAAAAACCATACCCAGACACACTGAGTAACTTCTCCAAGGTTATATATCAGATTCTTAAAGATTTAGGGTAAAAAACTAGGTCCTCTTGGCTTCTTAATTGCTTATTCAGAAAGAACTCTAACACAGACCTGTTATGGTGAGTACCTATTCATTCAACCAATCCATCTTTCCAGAGAACTGCTGTATGCTAGATACCATCCTGAGTATAAAGGATACAATAGTGGGGAAGTAAACAAAGACAACGTAAATGAGAAGAGTTGTTATATATTCAGTGTGTCATAGCAAGAGGGCCAACCACCATCACTTGAATTTGGTGGATACTGAAAATCAGGCAGAGAAGTGAATAAAAGAAAGTGTTCAGTTTGCTTTGGTTGGAAGCTGTGACCCAGGGAAGCCTCATCCTGTCACCAGTGGGTGCCTATAAGACTGGGTTGCTGGGAGGCTATTTTCTTCTCACTAATTTGTCATCAACCAAGTCCTGACCCTTTTGCTGACAGTTCTGAGACAAGAGGTTCTAGTTGGCTTCTAGAAGTGGTTGCTGCAAAAGGACGATGGTCAGACATCTGTTTTTACATGTAGTCTGGTCATTGTTCAATATCTTTCAGATTCTGGTAGGAAATAAGAAGAGCTGTGCCTCTTGTTTGGGTAGGCAAGGAATTAGGGAATTGGAAGAAGAAGTAGAGTCTCAAGGTGGCAAAATTTTGCACTCTCAAATGCCAGTAATCCTTGGGCTGCATACGAGTGTTTAGTTTAAAAACGAACAACAAAGGGGCTGGAGAGGTGGTTCAGTGGTTAAAGTGCTTTCTTGTAAGGCCCGATGGCCTGGGTTCGATTCCCCAGTACCTATGTAAAGCCAGATGTAGAAGTGGCACATGAATCTGGAGTTCATTCATCATGGTGGCAGGAGGCCCTGGCTTGCCCATTGTAGCAAACAGCTTCAGGTTCACTGAGATGAACTTCCAGACCAGGCATGGGAATGGAGGAAGGGATTTATTGAAGCTTACAGATCCAGGGGAAGTTCCATAATGGCAGAAGAAGCTGGCCTGCTCTTACAGGACCAGAGAGAGAAGAGAGAGAAGCCAAAAGCCACACAGCACAGCATACCTCAGGAATTCCAGCTAGGCACACTTGGCATATCTTTAGATTGAAATCCTAAACCCATCACCACACCTTAAGATCCACCCAGACACACTGCCTCCAGCAAGGTGGCTGCAGATGCAAACTACAAACTAATAAAACACTGAATATATTGGGGGCCATCTATTCAAACTACCACACCCACCATCCTCCCCCCCACAAATGAATAAAAAATACATTTTACAAAATGAATGACAGGCAGCTTATGATAAGTAATTGGTAGTTTAAAAGTGAACCAATAGCAGGACAGCTTTTAGCTGACCCAAACTAAAAGATAAACTGACAGCAATAAATGTAGGTCCTTATTTCTATCTCAAACTCACATCCTGGGTTTTTGGATACACAAAGTCGCTCTTGGATGACTAAAAAGTTAATCCAACAGTTATAGAATATATTATTTTCTCTTCAGCTGGCTCAAGAAGTGGAGCAGTGGGTGCTTGAGCATAGGCCTGATTTGAGTGCCTGGTAGTCCCTGCCTCCTTACTCTACACTAACCCTTAAGAAAAGCCACAGGGAACAAGGACCAAGATGACTAATCGCTTGTCCTCCCCCCTGGTGTACCTGCCTGTCATAAGGTGTGGTCTCCTGCCTTTTCTTTGCTTGAGGAAACACCTTATGCTCAGTGTGCAGTACCCCAGAGTGGAGACACTTTTGCCGGTCTACGGCAATACTCTTCTGAAGCTTATAGCTTAAAAGAAAAAAAAATAACAAGTAAGAGATGGTTAAAAAATGCTAGAAAGGGAAGTTACTGCATGAGGAAGGAGATTTCTAACCAGACAGGAGATTTTGGGGAATCTGGGAATTTCTGTCAGCAACTGACTTCAAGCTGTGCTCCAACTATTAACTTCAAGTTATTCAGTTGCAAAGGATAAAAAGGGATTTTTTTTCTTTTTCTTTCTTTCTTTTATTTTTTGCTGAAAATGTTTGTGAGGTTTTGTAAATATAACTGTCAATAATATATTCTCATAAAAAGTTTTGATTTCACTTCTCTACCTCTGATCAGGATCAAAAAATCCAACATGATGTTATTACGTTTTTTTTTTTTTGTTGTTGTTGTTGTTTTTCACACCATAGCAACAAAAATCTAATGGGCTGTCATTGTGAAGGTCTATTGTGTCTTAACACAAAACAAAATGGAACCAGAAAGAGCCACATTTAACATGAAAATAGTATCCTGACCCTCCTTGGACTAAATGTTGTTAATCAAGTTTAAATTTAGCTCCCATGAAGTCTCAAAAGAAAAGGAGACTGCTGGGCCCAGCAAGGAAAACTTTGGAGGGCCTGAACAGCAAGAGAAACAAGCCTCCAGTCAACAAAGGGCAGCCTGTCAAAACAAAGGGTCCTGATGAGACAGGTCGGCCACCAGAAAGCTCATTAGCAATCAGATGCAGCCCCCAAGCTGTCTCGCTGTGACTATAAGCCAGCCTGTCACCAGCCTGACTCAGTGGCCTGTCTGCCCAGCTGCATTTCTGAGACATCCTGCTTTGCTCACCCAAGACCCCAAGGGATATGGACAGGGAAGGGAGGGAGTCTGGAAGGCAGAAAACACCACTCTGGAAGTTAAGAAAAGCAAAACTATTGTCCTTATCTCCCTACTGCTAATCAATAATGAGGGTTGGGGAGAGGCAGCTGGTTGGTGGATTAGAAGGCAACATGGCTACACTTTTGTCTCCAGCCTCACCAATCTCTAAGGTCTTCCCACTCTCAGAAGAGTCTTTTTAAATAACTTATTGTGTGGCCTTTAATATGAATGAAAATGAATTTTCAGAATTCCAGGGCTATCTTGAATTTGGTAAATGCTTTAAAGAAGTTTTTTCACAACAGTGGCTGGATATATGGGAACAAAACAGGCTTACATAGCGTGCACCCAGTGTTACCACCTGTCCATTCTGCTATCTCTGTTACCCTCTTACTTGACCTCTCACTCTGGGCTTCCCCAACTCTCTGGTCCTTAGGATCTCTGACAGGTAAATTCAGAGAAGACACACAGAGCAGAATATGGAGCACAAGCCGAGTTTATTACAGAATGATACTCAAGAGAGTGGACAATGGCCAGAGGGACCATTGTGGAGGGAGGGAAAACACTCCCAGAGGTGAGAAAGGACAGTGGCCCTAGGGACTATTGTTCCAACTGCATTTTCAGGTGGGATTTACAAAATTTCTTAGTGTGTGGAGCAGACAGCTTGCCTGAGAGGCATTTTCCTCCTTAGATGCTTGCCCCAGCCCATGTAGAGTAACTCTGAAGGGAGGGCACAGTGGTATGTGTTTCTTTTCTACCAGAAACTATCTGGCTAAAAAGTTGTCTTTGTCATCTTTTAGAAAGTTCAGAATGTCAAATCTCCCTTCACAACCAGACATGACTCATATTCCTTTCTTCTGACCAGTAACGAAAGTCATGCAGTTTCAATTTCTGATGTTATAAGCTGGTGATTATGAGGGAAGGGTTCTTTCCCAGTGATCTTAAAGATACTAATTTCTAACTAGCCACCAGATGCCTGGTCTTGAAGGCAGCCAGTAACTGCTCTACACTATTGGAACCAGAAGATGAAGAAGAAACTAATGTCTAAATAATCCTTCATCAAGACAGGAATTATATATTTATTACTTTTCTCTTATAGGATAAAAAACAATCAATGAGAAATTAAGATATTTGCCGAAGGGCCTTCATGCTTGGTATTGAAAACCTAATGAAAAGTTTGCAAGGTCATAGAGTCTAGGGAGGCAGCTACTAGTGTTGTTTTTGTTGTGGGTATTTTGTGCCATCAGATTGCCCTCTAACTAGTTGTGTTTATGCTCATATAGTAGTGCTGCCCTCACTTTTAATCAGAGAAGCTTCTTTCTGCAGGTGGTGATGACAACTGGGGAGACTCAAACTCACGAAAGGGCTGAGAACAAGGGACAGTTACATGCTCAGCATCTCTATCACAT
This sequence comes from Orientallactaga sibirica, assembly GCA_036365145.1. Taxonomy (NCBI): domain Eukaryota; kingdom Metazoa; phylum Chordata; class Mammalia; order Rodentia; family Dipodidae; genus Orientallactaga; species Orientallactaga sibirica. The sequence goes on from JAEOAD010000240.1 coordinate 9,793,988, forward strand.
CCACCAAAGCTCAGGGAACATTGAGGAAGAGGAGGCAGAAAGAGACTAAGAGCCAGAGGATGGGTAGGAGTGCTCTGCAATAGTGTATTCTAAAAACTGTCAATAAAAAGTTATAAAAATGAAGCATAAATTTTAGCAATCAGAAACTGACAACTAACTTCTAACTACAGACTTTCCATGCATTAGGGGTCTCTAAGGTAACAGATCTGATAGAATGAACACATAGTATAAAGGGGATTTGTTGGATTATCTTATAGGATAGGAGGTGGTCAAACCACCTATGGCTGACTGCAGGGTGAAGAGTAAGAAAACCTGGTAGCATTGTGCCCTCCCTTCAGTGTTAATATGGATGGGCCAGGGCAAGCATCCAGGGAGGAAAATGCCTCTCAGACAAGCAGTCTGCTCCAGACACTAAGAAATTTTATAAAGCCCACCTGAAATGCAGTCAGAACAATAGTCCCTGTGGTCATTGCCCTCACTCACCTTTGGGAGTGTTTCCCTCCATGAGGGTTGTCTAAAGAAGCAGAACCGATAGAATGAATTGTATTAAAAAGAGAATTTATTGGATTAGTTTATGGCAGTCCAACAATAGCAGGTTGCATGCTTGAGAGTTAAGAAGCCCAGTAGCTGCTCAGTCCATGTGGCTGGATGCCTCAGTGGTCCCACTCCAGTGGTGAATGCCTCCTGAAGGCTTCTTGGATTGCTGCTGGTCTTCAGTCCACACTGGAAGGCTGAGGAAACTTGGCCCAGGAAGTATAGCCTAGCAGGATAGATGCACATACTAGTGACAGCACTCACCAACAAGCACACAGGCAGCCAGGTAGGAGGAAAGGGCACTTTCCTCTCAGGGCTTCCTTAAACAAAGCCCACCACTAGGAGGGCTGCCATCCACTATTCTATCAAGCCAGCTGCTTTGGGGTGGTAAAGCACATGGTAAGACCAGTGAATTCCATCATCATGAGCCCATTGCCATACTTCCTTGGCTGTGAAGTGAGTTCCTTGGTCAGAAGCAATCCTATGTGGAATACTATGATGGTGGGTAAGGCATTCTTTGAGCCCATGGATGGTAGCTTTGGCAGAAGCATTATGTAAAGGAAAAGCAAATGCATACGCAGAATAAGTGTCTATTCCAGTAAGGACAAAACACTGCCCTTTCCATGATGGAAGAGGTCCAATATAGTCAACTTGCCACCAAGTTGCTGGCTGGTCACCCCGAGGGATGCTACCATATCGGGGGCTCAGAGTTGGTTTCTGCTGCTGGAAGATTTGGCACTCAGCAGCAGCTGTAGCCAGGTCAGCCTTAGTTAGTGGAAGTCCATGTTGTTGCACCCATGTGTAGCCTGCATCCCTGCCACCATGGCCACTTTGTTCATGGGCCCATTGGGCAATGACAGGGGTGGCTGAGGAAAGAGGTTGGCCACTACCACAGAACTGGGCAGTCTATCTTCTTGACTATTAAGGTCATCCTCTGATGAGGTCACCATCTGATAAGATTAACATGGAACACAATTATTTTTACATCCTTTGCCCATTCAGAGAGATCTATCCACATACATCTTTCCCAGATATCTTTGTCACCAATTTTCCAATTGTGCCCCTTCCAAGTCCTGGGCCATCCAGCTAAACCATTGGCCACAGTCCATAAATCAGTGTATAACCTCACATGTGGTCATTTTCCTTCCAAGCAAACTACACAACCATGTACACTACCAAAAGTTTTACCCATTGTGAAGGCTTCCATTCACCACAGTCTTTCAGAGTTATGTCAGAAAGGGGCTGCAATGCTATAGCTGTCCACTTCTGGGGGGTGCCCACATATGCTTATCCATCTGTAAACCATGCCCTAGACCTCTTCTCCTCAGTCAGTTGATCATAGGGCACACTCCATGATTCCAAAGGTGCCTGCTTGGGACAGAAGGCATTGTAACAGGACTAGCAACAATAGGCATTTGGGCAACTTCCTTGTGTAACTTACTTGTGCCTTCAGGGTGTGCTCAAGCCTGATCACATATATCCAATTCTACTTGATGATGAATTGCTGCTGTGCACAGTCAATTTTATGTCCTGGTGGGTCAGATAACACCCAGCTCATAATGGGCAGCTCAGGTCACATGGTAACTTGATGGCCCATTGTCAAGTGTTCAGTTTCCACTAAGGCCCAGTAGCAGGCCAAGAGCTGTCTCTCAAAAGGGAGAATAATTCTCTGCAGATGATGGCAGGGCCTTGTTACCAAATCCCAAGGGCCTCTGCTGTGATTCACCTATAGGAACCTGCCAAAAGCTCCAATCAGCATCTCTATCTGCCATTGACACCTCAAGTACTGTTGAAGAGCCTTCTCTTGTTCTGAACCCCACTGAAAAATAGCATCTTTCTGGGCTGAAGGGATTGCTTAGTGGTTAAAATGCTTGCCTGCAAAGACAAAGGACCCAGGTTTGATTCTCAGAACCCAAGTAAGCCAGATGCACAAGGTGGCACATGTATCTGGAGTTTATTTACAGTGGCTGGAAGCCTTGGTGTGCCTATTCTCTCTCTCTCTCTCTCTCTCTTTCTCTCAAGCAAATAAATAAATAAAAAAAATAATTTTTAAAAAACCAGCAGCTTTCCAAGTCACTTGGTATATGGGATGGAGTAACACCCCCAAGTGACAAATGTGTTGCCTCCAAAATCCTAATAGGCCCACTAGACATGGTGCTTCCTTCTTAATGGTAGGAGGGCCAGGTGCAACAACTTATCTTTCACCCTGGAAGGAGTATCTCTGCATGTTCCACACCACTGAACTCCTAGGAATTTCACTGAGGTGGAAGGTCTTGAATTTTAGATGGATTTATTTCCCATGCCCTGATATACATATGTTATGCCAGCAACTCCAGAGTGGTTGTCATCTTCTGCTCATGTGAACAAATCACCATAATGTCATTGATATAATGGACCAACGTGACACCTTGTGGAAGGGACAGGTGATCAAGATCCCTGCTAACTAAGCTATGACACAAGGCTGGAGAGTTAATATTACCTTGAGGTGAACATGTGAAGGTGTACTGCTGACCTTGCCAGCTAAAAGCGAATTGTTTCTGGTGGTCCTGATGGATGGGTATGGAGAAAAAAGCATTCCCAAGATCAATAGGTGTATACCTGGTACCAAGAGATGTGTTAATCTGCTCAAGTAAAGAAACCACATTTGGTAAAGCAGTTGCAATTATAGACACTACTTCATCGAGTTTTTGATAATCAACTGTCATTCTACAGCATCTATGTGTCTTCTGAATAGACCAAATAGGACAGATAAAGGGAAAAATGGTGGGAACCACCACCCCTCATTCTTTAAGTCCTTTATGGTGGCATTAATTTCTGTAGTCCCTCCAGGGAAGTAGTATTGTTTTTGTTTCACTATTTTCCCCAGTAGTGGGAGCTCCAATGGCTTCTATTTGGCCTTCCCAACAGTAATATCCCTCATCCCACAGGTGGGGTTCTGCCAACTCCCATGTATATCTATCCCAATTATGCATTCTGGTACTGGAGAAATAACCACAGGATGAGTTTGAGAACCCACTGTCAGTCTAATAGTTGCCAAAAGTCTGTTTATCACCTGACCTCCATAAGCACCTACTTTAACTGGACAGCCACAATGCTGTTTGGGGTCTTCTGGAATCCATGTCAGTTCAGAGCTATTGTCCAGTAGGCCCTGAAAGGTCGATTACTTCATTTTCCCCAGTGTAGTTATCCTAGCAAAAGGCTATAGGTCCCTCTGAAGAAGGATAGTAGTAAGCGTGATATTAAAACTTTTCAGGGTTAAAGTGGGTCCTTTCAAAAGGGGATCTGACCACTCCTTCATTCAAGGGGCTCTAGCTCTATAAACTGGCTCAAGTCTGGAACCTGATTAAGAGGCCTTGATCTTCTGTTGCTATAATTCAAAGTGGCCTTTCGTTCTTTTGCTCTGGAACTTGTTTGCTTATACAGATCAAGCAGGAACTTAGTAGTCTCCTTATCTGTTTTACTTCTGGGATGATTTATCAACCACTACTAAAGGTTTACCTGAGTCGTCCCATTGTGAGCATTGTTTTGCCTATGCTGTCCATTATAGTAAACATGCTCACCTTGCCTTTGGAGATTCAGTGCTGCCACTAGGTCCTTGTTACTCTGTGATCCAGTTAGAAACATTGCATCTAAGTTACCTAATGCAGCCACCACGGCTCTCACCATGATGTCTTCTTTATATATCAAATGGCAACTACTGCGAACTTTAAGTATGCTGGTTTTCCCCTGACAAATCTGTTTTCATAACCTTAGTGAAGGGCACAGCTTCTGGACCCTCCCATTTTGGAAAATAAGATGAGTTTACATGGCAAATCCACTGTAGCATTCCAAGTTCTCTGAGCCTTCTAATCCCTTCATCAAATTAAGCCAAGGGATATCAGGCAGCTCAAGCTCATTCACAATAGGCCATATTTGGATCCATACTTCAGCCAACCAATTGAATAAATTCTTGACATCTCTTTTAATTGCATGAGCTATAGTGTTAAATCTCCAATTTCTGCTTTCTTAAGTTGCTTCCAGTCATACCATCCAGTTTTTGCTCATGACAATGAGTAGAGTAATTCAAACGAGTACTAAGAAACTGAATTTCAAATGATGGGTCTGAAAAATAAAGAACTAAGTTCATTGTAGGACATGAATAAGGGAGCACATAGCCCCAGGTCATGCTGGAAAACATTTTGTCGTGAGGAAAGCTGGTGTGAGAATGCAGCTGACATCAAGTGGCAGTGCTGAGAGGATATCAGAGCAGTGGACATTTTCTTTTTAAGTCATCTCCATTTGTGTTTCTATATCTGGGATTCACAATAGCCTAATGGGTGCGTTATTTAAAGTGCTGGGTCTATATCCTTGGGCGGAAATTCCAGAAAAGCATCAGGGACACAACAAGGAAATGAGATCACCTCTTCCAAAAATCTGAGAAGGTGAGCTGCTAAAACTATGTAGTTAATAGTAGAGCACACTTTAGAACACTGAACTAAATTTAAAAAGTTGAAAGTTCACTAGGATAACCTTAAAGCACATCTAACCAAATTCAGATGATCAATCTAAGATTTACCTCTGATTTTTTGGCCTAAAATATCCATTCATTGGAAAACCCAGGAGTACTTTCTAATGTCTAGTCACATACAATATTGGCCAGACCTATAAACAAATGCAAAAATAAGCACAAACTTTTCTTGTCTGATTTTTTTTTTTTTTTTTGGTTTTCTGAGGTAGGGTCTCACTCTGGTGGTCCAGGCTGACCTGGAATTAACTATGTAGTCTCAGGGTGGCCTCGAACTCTCGGCGATCCTCCTACCTCTGCCTCCCAAGGGCTGGTATTAAAGGCGTGCACCACCATGCCCGGCTTTGTCTGATTTTTTTATTCCAAACATTAAACCAACCTGGGCATGTGTTCATGATTGCTGAGCCACAAAGGAGAAATTTGGACCAAGTTTCAGGTGAAAGTTTTTTCATCTCTGGTTTCAAGTTAGGCAAAAGTCAATGTTTCAAGGGTGTGGTGGTGCACCCCTTTAATCCCAGTGCTCAGAAGGATCACCACAAGTTCAAGGCCACCCTGAGAATACATAGTGAATTACAGGTCAGCCTGAGCTAGAGTGAGACTCTACCTTGAAAAAAAAAGTGAAAGTTGGGCTGGAGGGATGGCTTAGTGGTGAAGGCATTTGCCTGCAAAGGCAAAGGATCCAGGTTCAATTCCCCAGGACACACATTAGCCAGATGCACAAGGGGGTGTTAGCCAGATGCACAAGGGGGTGCACGTGTCTGGAGTTTATTTGCAGTGGCTGGAGGCCCTGGCACACCCATTCTCTCTTTCTCTCTCTCTTCCTCCCTCTCTCTCTCTTTCTTTGTCAAATAAATAAATAAATAAAAATAAAATATTTTTTAAAAAATGAAAGTTATTGGTTTCAATTGACAGGAATTCAGATGTAAGATCTTTCTAGCTTGTCATCCAAGAGTCTAGAATCATGAAAGAATTCAACTTTTAGATAACTCCATTTGCCAGCCAAGACTGTCCATACATGGATGAGCTTTGCCTAGTTTCTATTGGGAACTAAATTTTAAGGTAATAAATTTGAGCAGGTAACTCATCCAAAGCTAAAAGAATTTTAGGCAACAGGATCTGAAGGTCATATTTTCAAAATAATCTTTGAAAATACTCATTATAGGTGGTTTAAACACATTCTTTTATTTGTAAGGTTTGTGGACATTTTGGTGTAAAAGGAATAAAAATGGCACTACTTTTATTTGGCTCTCAAATAATACATACTTTCAAGTATAATAAAGAAATATGGGAAAGCAATTTGTCCAAGAGCACATCTAGGCTTTTGGTCTCTGAACTGAAATCATTCATTAACCTGATTCATAGTTCAAGTACCAGGTTCCATGCAGATCTTCAGAGCAGAACATAAACAGATCTCTCTCTGCTGACAAAAGCCAAAGTGTAGTTGTTCATAGATGAAGGTCATTCATGGATGAAGGTCATTCATGCATGAAGGTAGTTCCTAGAGGTAGGTCACTCATGGAAGAAGGCTGTTCTGAAGGAAGGCCTTTCAGAGAGGTAGATCATTCATGGAGGAAGGTCATTCATGGAGGAAGGTCATTCATGGAGGAAGGTCATTCACGGAGGAAGGTCGTTCATGGAAGAAGGTTATTCTTGGGGGAAGGTCATTCATGGAAGAAAGTTGTTCATGGAGGAAGGTCATTCATTAGGAAGGTCATTCGTGGAGGAAGGTTGTTAATGGAGTGTTGTCTCTTCCCTGCTGCAGAACAGTCCATTGGCCTAAGAAAAATGTACCTGCCAAGAGCAAAGTAACCAATATGTAAGAGTGATGTATAACTGAAAAGAAGAGGTTATACAACTGTGGGCAAACCTCTTTTGGGGCTGTGAATCTCAAGTTTGTAGTCCATGAGGAACTTCCAGGGATCTTGTGAAAAATGTCAGCCATGATAATAGCCCCTGCAGGGCCTGATTCCCCAGTTCTGAGTGGTTCCAATCATCCACACTTGTAATAGCTTCTCAACAGATGCTACAACTAGATTCCTCTGAGAAATTGTTACTAGACAGGGAGTCAGAGATCAGGGGAACAGGCTGCACTCCGTAGTGAAACTAGCCTCTTCTTGCTTTGCACTTCCTGTGCAAACCACCAATTCCTTTGGTCCAATCAAAGGGGCATGTAAAAAGTCCTAAAACCTGAGTCAGGTGCGGTGGTGCATTTCTTTAATTCTGGTATTCAGGAGGCAGAGGTAGGAGGATCGCTGTGAATTTGAGGCCTCCCTGAGACTACATAGTGAAGACTCCAGGTCAGCCTGGGTTATAGTGAGACCCTACTTCAAAATGAAAAGAAAAAAAAATGTCTTAAAGCCTTCCAGATGACCACTATGCCACCTTTCACTGGGAGTCCTTGTATGTATGTGACTCCTGACTTCTGCCATCTTGTGTGCAATTTTAGTTGACATCATTTTCATTGAAAGAGAAGCAGCTCCATGCTTTAGTTAACATTCTCTAACCCACACAAGATAGCAGCATGGTGATCATCTCCAGAATGACCTTCATTCACAAGACTGCACATGCTGCTTCCCAGTGGGTGGACTTTTGCTGCCTTTTCTAAATAATGTTTTTGCTTGCTGGCCTGATGTGTACATCTATAGATTTCTTTTGTTGAAGAAACTAAGAACCTGGACAGAAAGGGTCTGATCTCCCTGGCTGATCTTCCCTATATCTTTGAGAAACACTTCAGACTGTGACCAGTTCTAGCCCGAGGTAAATTATTTAATAAAATGGGAAGGGCTATGCTACTTGCATCATCCTATCTTGAATTCCATCACTCTTAGCATCTCTTGTCTATGAGTTTATGTCCCTAAACATAGAAATAGACAAACCTGGGTTTTGGATCTGGCTTAATGGTATAATATTGCAGAGTCCAGCAGAAACTACTTCATTTATTCATCACACAAATATGTATGGAGGCCTGAGGCATAAACCCTTGAATAAACTATTATTCAACTTGCTTTAGGTGGAGGAAATAAATAAAGATACAAACAGGTAATTTTTTTAAAGTAGAATTGTCATTGATTCCACTGAATGTCCTAAAACATACAATCTGCCATTTAAAATCAGGAGAAGTTTTGTGTCCAGGTGTTAAAGAAACTTTCTGTCCAAAATTAAGTCATTAACAAGTTCACTAAACACAGAGTTTAGTCTCTAAAGCACGACAATAGAATTAGTTCATAAAATACACCAAACAAACAATTAGTAATAAATAACAAAATCAAATACTAAAGAGAATATTGAATGAAAGATCTGGAATTGCCATATTATAATATTCAATATGATCAGTCTTCAGGAAATAATTGAGATATTCAAAGAAAGAAAGAATAGCCATAACTGTCCTTGATGAAGACTAGATGGCTGGACTTATTTAATGACAACTGTAAGTTCATAATTTAAAATATGTTCAAACAACTGAAGGAACTAAGCATTTAAAAGAAAGTGGTGAGAATGTTGTCTTACCAAAGAGGATAGCAATACAAAGAAAAATTTATATAATATTTGAGGTTTCTTTTTCCTTTTTGGTTTATTTGAGGCAGGATCGCACTCTAGCTCAGGCTGACCCGGAATTCATGGCCTCACTCTATAGCTCAGGCAGACCTGAATTCACTATGTAGTCTCAGGGTGGCCTCAAACTTTTGGAGATCCTCTTATTTCTGCTTCCAGAGTGCTGGGATTAAAGGCATGCACTGCCACACCTGGCACTCTTTTTCCTTTTTTAAATTTTATTTATTTATTTATTTAGGGAGAATCCTTTTTTGACTCATGGTTTGAGGCTACAGCCCATCATGGCAGAGAAGAATGGAGGCAGGAAGCTCCATGGCAGTGGGTATGTGCAGTCAGGATAGGTCACCTCCTCACATCTAGTGGAACAGAAAGCAGAGAAGTACAGGTAACAGAAACCAGCTATATATCTATAAACAAGACCTTCCCTCCAGTAATCCACTTACTAAAACTAGGACTCCCCTTCCTAAGGTTCTAAAACATGCCTAAATAGCACCACTATGTGGGAATCAAGTGTTCAAACATACAAGCTCATAGGGGATATTCCATAACTGGTCCCATATAATGATGACCAATGATGACTCCTACTTCAGTAGTCCCCAGAATCTTACAGTTCTAATACCTTTAAAATGTCCAAAGTCTCTTCTCAGACTCAAATAATGTCTTAATTATGAACCCCTATAAAATTAACAATGAAACAAAACACAAGTTGCATACTTCCATTATACAATGGCACAGAATAAATATTCCCATTTCAGAATGGAGGAAAGAAGGAGGCATCACAAGGAAAGATCAGACTAAAGTAATATTGAAACCCAGCAATGAAAACTCCAAGCTTACAGCTCCATGGCCAGCATCTGGAGCTCTTCGTGGCATTGGGAATCTAACAGGCTTGGGTAGTCTTGTCCTTTCAACTCTCAAACAGGTAAATTTTAAAGACTTTTTTATTCTTAAATTTTTATTTATTCATTCATTCATTCATTCATTTATTTTTGTGTGGTTGTGAGTCAGTGTGTGGTTGTGAGATGGGGCTTTGTTGGGGTGTTTAAACACAAACCCCAAACCTGACCTTGTGTCTACTTTACTTAAAGAATTGAAATTAAACAAGACTGAGAAGGATTATTTTTGTGAAATATTGTATTTATTCAGAAGTCAAGAGGGGTGAGGGAGAGTCTGCAGACCAAAGAAGGGGGCAGGAGAAGGGTCCATGTATATCCCTCCTAAGGTTGGGAAAACCAAAACCTTCCCAGTGGTGAAAACCTCTGATGCTGAGAGATGAATAGCCCAGGAGCTGGAAGAGAAGAAGAAGCCTACCACAAGCCTCGTGAGCAACCAAGCTTTTTACTTTGGGTCCAGGACTGAATATGCAAGGAGCCAGCAAACCTGGGTGCAGCGTCTGGAAGGGCCTAGGCTTGAACACATGTCCCTGAGTAATTCCAGCTCTGCAGCCACCTCTGCAGCTAGCAGGACGATATGAACCAGGTAATTTCCCTCTCAGTTAGAGGGGCCACAGTGGGACCTCATGCCGTTGCAAACAAATGAAACAAATGCCAGATACTTGTACCACTTTTTCCTTCCTTCTTTCCTCCCTTCTTCCTTCCTTCCTTCCTTCCTTCCTTCCTTCCTTCCTTCCTTCCTTCCTTCCTTCCTTCCTTCTGTTTGTTCATTCTTTCTTTTCATCTGGCTTATATGAGCAGACTTTGGAAGCAAGCACCTTTAACCACCAAGCCATCTTCCCAGCCCTCAGAGTTTCTTTTTCTTTTAAAGAAGTAGAACAGAACAAAAGCTGGAGAGATGGCTCAGAGGTTCAAGCACTTGCCTGAGAAGCCTAAGAATCCTGGTTCAATTACCTGGTATCCACATAAGCCAGATGCACATGTAGCACATGTGTCTGGAGTTCATTTGCAGTGGCTGGAGGCCCTGGTATGCCCATTATCTCTCCCTAGCTACCTCTTTCTCTCTCTCTCCTTTTATCAAATAAATAAATAAAATATTTCCTTTAAAAAGTTAAAAAAAAAAACAGAATGAGATTGAAAATGCCTCATGGGACTAAAAAGGGCAGGCTACTTTATTGAATGGCTATGCAGCCTTAGCAAGAAAGGACAGTTTCGCAGAGACCCAAATGATGTGCAAAGGTCAGCCATGCAACAATTATGAAATCATCAGCAGACAGCAAGCTCCAAAACAAGTTAGTGGGCTAAAGGGCAGGAAGACAGCTAATAAAGAAAAACATGATTGGGCAAAGGAAAAATGCAGTGATCAAAGCAGATTAGAGATGTGGAGGGGAGATTATCCAAGGTCTTGGGTCCTTGATACCGATGAACACTGTCAGGAAAAGAATTCAGTGGTTGAAGACCTGACTTCTGGGTGGTAAGCCCTTTAACCCTTTGAATTTTGCCAAAAATGTGAAGATAAGGCTATGGCAATGGTACTTTTAATGGTTTGAGGACTGGTATTCTCTCTTTCAGGTAAGATCAGATAGGTCCCTGGAACAAACACCACCATTAACCCAGTGATATATTAACTCAGTGAACAGGGTTGTGAAAAACCCTAATTCTTTCTTTTCTTTCTTTCTTTCTTTCTTTCTTTCTTTCTTTCTTTCTTTCTTTCTTTCTTTCTTTCTTTCTTTTTTGGTAGGGTCGTACTCTATCCCAGGCTGACCTGGAATTCACTAGTTTCAGGCTGGCCTCCAACTCACAGCAATCCTCCTACCTCTTTCTCCCCAGTGCTGAGATTAAAGATTAAAGACCACTTCTGGCTTGAAAAACCTAATTCTTAATTTCTCAATTTTTCACTCATGCTACAAGTCTTAAAATATGAGTGCTCCCTGAGCCTGAGCTATAGAAATCATTGGGGCCAGTGGCTGTCACTCTTTTTCATGGACTCCATAACATTTAGATGAAAATTTCTGGCATTCTCAGAAAAACATATGCATAAAAGTTTTGCCAAAAAACTAGGAATTTGCATACTTACTGATGGTGAGACATGGAACTATATAGACATTAATTAAATATTCCATATATTGTCATCCTAATTACTTTATCACAAATAATACTAATAAATAGAGACATGAACCAAAGCCAGGTGTGCTCATAACAAGCCACTGATGTTCTTTTCCTTGTTGGCAGGATAAGGTTCCCATAACTCTTAGAAAATACAGCCTTCCTCCCTTTCCCAGGGGGAATGCTCCCAGCACTTGGGAGAAAGATCAGAACTTATCTCAAAATACCAAAAAAAAAAAAATGACAACAAAAAGTCAATTTTTGCAATTCTACATTGTATAGAAACTGAGCTGGACCAGAGGTGGGAGGATCACTGTGAGTTCCAGGCCACCCTTAGGTCAGCCTGGGCTAGAATAAGACCTTACCATGAAAAACCAAAACAAAACAAAAAGAAAAGAAAAGGAAAATAGAGCGACTAGGAGTGTAATTCAATTGTAGAGTGCTTACATAGAAGGTACAAGGCCTAGCGTTCTATCCCATGCCACACAAAAGCAAACAACCCCAAACAACAACAATGACAACAACAACAATGGGAGAGAAGTAACTTGCTCTTCTTGCTTTTACACACAATGTGAAGATGTGATACTTGTAACTACAGTGGCCATCAGGAGGGTGGCTCAGATGTGCACAAGATCACAAAGGGCAAAGGGAGGGCAAGAGCATGGATCTTTAATGATCATGACAAGACTAAAGTGTCCCTGGGCACTGGGCTGCTCCATTCCATATTTCCTATTGGGTAAAATGATGAAAGTCTTTATTTTCAGTGTGATGCATGTAGAAAGGATGGTATTCATATAACACGCTGGGATATGCAAATGCTCCTAGAGACCAGGGCCTCAGGTCCTGTCAGGCTGCCCTAAAAGCTGAGAGAAAATATGTGGAATTTACTACTGAAGATATTTAGCAGAACTGAGATTATGTTCTGATGGCAGAAATAGTTTTTGTCTAATTTTAAGATCAATTATACCATTTGAAAAGTATCAAAAGATATGTTTTTATTTTTAATTTTTATATTTCATAGCTAAAGGAGAGTTCCACACATTTAAATAAGGATTAAAACTAGAAATGAGGACTAGAAAAATAGCTCAGCAGTTAAGGCACTTGTCTGCAAAGTCTAACAACCCTCGATTCCCCAGAACCCACATAAATCCAGATGCACAAAGTGGCACATGCATCTGGAATTCATTTGCAATGGCTAGAGGCCCTGACTTACCCATATTCTCTCTCTCTTTCTCTCTCTCTGTATGCAAATAAATAAATAACTAGAAATCTGAACACTGGGTATACTATTTAGGAGTCACAATTTCACAGTGCCTGGCATGGTGGAATGTTGAATGGGCATTGTAGTTACATTCTTGTTGCTGGGACAAAACACCTGACCAAAAGCAATTGATGGGAGGAAAGAGTTTATTTTGGCTTACAGTTTTGAGAAGTTTCTTGATGTCAGGGAAACGATGGTAGAGCAGAGACTTGTCATCACCTCTGCAACCTCAGATGGAAACAGTAGGAGTGAGCTGAACTAACACTAGAAAGCTGAGGGCTGCTAAATCTCATGATCCATTCCCAGCAACATCGCTCCTCCAGTATTGGCCTACCTCCCAAATTGCCACCAGCTATGGGACAAGCATATAAAACACATGAGTTTATGGCAAATATCTGATTCAAACTACCACATTCCACTTCTGACCCCATAAACTCAAGAATATCTCAATGTAAAATGCATTCAGTCCAACTTTGCAAGTCCCCATAGTTGTTGTTTTTCTGTTTCTTTTTATTTGAGAGAGAAAGAAAGATGGAGAGAGAGAGAAAGACAGAGGCAGGGATAGAATGGGGGTTCCAGGGCCTTCAGCTGCTACAAACAAACTCCAGACACATGCACCTCTTGTGTCACTGTGTGTCTGGCTTACGTGGGACCTGGAGATTTGAACTTGAGTTATTAGGCTGTGCAGGCAAATGCCTTAATCACTAAACCATCTCACCAGTCCTGTTTTTCTTTTTAGATCAATCCCAACACTGTTTAAAATTCCAAAGACTCATCTGAAGCAGTTTCTTAACTGTAAGCCTATATATTAAAATACAAGTTACATACACATAATGACACAGAGTAATCATTCCCACTACAAAAGAGCATTTCAAGGAAAGATTTAACTGATGCAAAATCTAAAATAAGCAGGACAAATAACACATCCTGCAGCTCTTTATCTGGTATCTGGAACCTGTACCAAAGACTCTGAGATTCCAATTATACCCCTCCAGCTGGGCTGACCATACCCCAGTGAAAACCCATCAACTCTACTTGGTAGTAATCTCATAGGACTGGCATCTCCAAAAATCCTGAGGTCTCCACTGCAACCCATGGTTCATCCATGACATGGACCCTCATATTCTCTATTCAAGGACTGTGACCCTGCTTCATATCACCCAGGGGCAGTCTCCAAAAGATCATGATGCACTTCCATTGACCCTCTCCTGCATTTGTCATATTTGTTATACCAGGTGGGCTACCAAATTTCTTGATCTGGGGTGGGCGGGGGAAGCAAAGTTGACTTTAAAGAGCAGACCAACATAATAAGTCCCCATAGAGAAAAACTCCTTCAGCAATTTTCTCTCAGGCTCCCTTCTTTCAAAAATGTCAAATGTCAGGTTGTTCCTACAGTCCCAATGAAGATCGGCTGTCCCAATCCCAATGATGGTAATCTCAAACAATTACAACTGAATCAGATTGAAGATTCCAGCCTGAAACTTTCATTATTAAATTCAACTCTGTTCAGCTTCTCAGGACACAGGAAGAGCACAGCCAGCCTCTCACACCAGTTGATGTTTATTAACCCCAACTTGCCAATGTTAGCTCTGTTCATTCTCTTGCTATCTATAGCCTAGTTCAGATAAGGTTATCTTTCCCCTCATAGCCAAGCCTCTACAGTCCACAGTTCTTTCTCCATTTTTGTCTTTCAACTCTCACAAGAATCCATCAAGCTCTACTTAAGGTGTTTCTTTGTCCAAAGCTTAAAAATTCTTCCACATTCCTGCTACAAATAAGGTACAAAAGATCAAAAGCCAGAAATCCGTTTTCTAGCAACAACCCCACTCCTGGTATCAATTTTATGTTGCAGTTACCATCTCATTGCTGGGACAAAAAACCCAATCAAAAGCAGCTGAAAAGGGTTTATTTTGGTTTACAATTTTAAGGGGAAACTTCATTATGGCACGGAAAAGATGGAAGATCATAGGCGGGATATCAGTTTCTGCCACAGCAGGTGAAAAATAGATGCATGGGAACAAACACTGGAAAGGTGGGCTCAATAAACATCAAGATCTGTCCCCTGTGACACATTTCCTCCAGCAAGATCCCACCTCCCAAATTACTACCAGTTGAAAACCAGGCATTCAAAATACACGAGTTTATGGGGAACATTTGTTTCAAACTAATACAATAGGCTATGCTGAGACATCAAAATTATGTGGCAATTTCTCTTAGTTCTCTGGAAAACCAGATGCAAGCTGACGTCTCTGTCTATATGGATCGCAGGGTGCTTGGTACATGAACATAGGATATAACAATTCTTGTCCTCTTTTGTTTGTCAATTTTATGAACTTGGTTAATAGTATTGAAAAGGTATGTGAAATACAACATTGTGGTATATAATGTAATTATTTAATGAGGTTATATTTATCCTCAGCATTTCAGCAAAGCTTTTTTTTTTTTTTTTTTTTTTTTTGCTTTTGAGATAGGGTTTCATGTAGCCCAGGCTAGCCACAAATACCTTATGTAGGTGAGGCCTTGAACTTCTGAACCTCCTATTTATACCTTCTGAATGAATGCTAGGATTACAATTCAATGCCATAACACTCAACTTAAGAGGTTCTGAGGAACAAACCCAAGGCTCTGTGCATGCTAGGCAAGCACTCTACCAAGTGAACTACTAATACATGGGCTATTTGGAAACAATCTCCATAACAAAAGACAGACTAATAAAAGAAAATCAAGTCAAAATTAAATTTATATATAATATAGACTTGAGAGACACTCAATGAGGGTGTCTTTCCAAGAGGTGGCTTTGAATTTCAATGTCTACAGCATCTTCAAAAAACAATAGATTCTGTTAGAAATGTTAAAGAAAAAGGACCTGGAGTCTCTTTGGGAGGCAATTTGGTGGGAAGGCAAATAAATATCAGACAAAGGCTAGTTAGTAGCATTTGTTAATGTGGATTAATATGGTTCCATCTCCAGGCCAATAGGGGTTGAAACATTTCTTCAGTGGTTAGCCTTTGTTCTCCTAGTAAGTGTGGGATGAGAGGGGGAGCATAATTTTGCCTTTATAAAGTTAGGTCTGTTTTTAAGCAAATCGAGGAGGCTAGAGAGGTTGTCTGTTTCTACTACATGTTAACTGTCTTTGGTTCAAAAATCTTAAATATAGTTGGAAGAGATATTATGGACTCCCATAAGATAGACAAAAGCCCAGACCTTTCCTATCCTTGTTTTCCAGTTACTTGATTCCCAGCTCCAGCAATAGTGACCAGTGTTTCATTTAGCCTTTCAGATATGAACTAAAGAAAGCAAGTTTACACACACACACACACACACACACACACACACACACAGAGAGAGAGAGAGAGAGAGAGAGAGAGAAATTATCACTTTGCTTTTTTTTAACCTAACAATCTATTTTGAAGATCATTCTTTTTAAAGATAATCTCTCTGTGTGTGTGTGTGTGTGTGTGTGTGTGTGTGTGTGTGTGTGTGTGTGTGTTTTGGAGGTCAGAGGGCAACTTTCTAGCTGGTTCCCACTTTTTACCTTGTTTTGAGGCATGGTCAGTCTTGTTTATTCATCACTCCATTCTCAGGCTTCTAGGAAATTCTCCTGTCTCTACTTCCTTTTTTGCCTTAAGCGTGCTGGGATTACTGATGTTTGCCACAGCATCCTGCTTGTGCATTGGATCTGGGATTCTGAACTCAGGAGTTGTGTGGCAAGTTCTTTATTCACTGAGCTATCCCCCCAGCCCCTGAAGATCATTTTTACTCTTACATTTCATGCTGCACATTCTCTTTTCTTAATGCCTGGTGGGGAAATCTTTGGTCAGTGCTTCATTCTGCTTGATGAGCACATGTCTAATTTATCAATATATCTTATTTTATTTTAAAAGTCTCCCAATATACACTAAATACTAATATTTTGGTATTATAATACTGCAGCAATAAAATTTTCATGCATACATGCCTGCCATTTACAAACACATATCTAGAATACATTTCTATTGTGTTATAAGCACATTTAGATGTTCCTAATATTTCAGACATATGAAAATAGAGGAACTGCACAATGTGTGGAGCAGGGCCTGATGAATCCATTCTCCAGTATTAAAATTTGAACACATTTACAATCTTATTTCATAATACGCCTCCACTTTTTATAAATATAACCAGAATGCCATCAGTAAATTATTCATTCTTGGTATTATCACAAATATTCAAATTTTCCTGATTTTCTTTGTTTAATAATACTTTCAAGACCCATAAAAGGGGACTTTGGGTCAAGATGGCATCAGCCTAACCATGCCTCACCTTGTGGGGAAGGAAATTTGAGACCTTTAGAGTTCATTGGGGTTTTTAGAGGTTTGCAGATTCTAGTAGACTTCTAGTGGGATGGTGTGGAGGAGAAAAAGTAGGGAATCCACTGATTCCCATACTCTCGGGTAGCCCACCAGTACCCAATCCCTCAAGCAGTTCTCCCAGCTGCAGGTTCCTCCTGTACCAACTACAGGTTAAGTGGACCCAGGCCACCAGACTAGCATTCCCCCTGCCCTAGGCTTTCCTGCCATCATGGAAGTCCACACACGAAAGCTGTTTCACTTGCTGCCACCCCTCCACACCCCATGTGCAGACCCAGGCCAGCAGGCTGGCATTACCCCCACCCTAAACTTTCTCACCATTGTGGAGCTCCACACACAAACACTGTCACACTTGCCACTGCACTCCTACCTCCAGTGCATGGACCCAGGCCAGCAGGTTAGCATTCCCCCACACTAGGCTTTCCCAACACAGGGGACCTCAATGCACAAGAACCTTCCCACCAGACACCCCACCCTGTGTTGACCAGGTTCTAATGCACTTCCTGCAGGCTACTCAGAACCAGGCCAGCAGGCTATTCTTCATCCCTCCATCCCCATTCCCACCAGCACAGGAGGGCTATCACCAATCCCCCCCTTCCCCATGCCAAATATTACCTGACCTGCAGCACTCACATATCTCCTCACTGCCTTGTCACAGGACCTGGAAGTCCCATCCACTCCCTGCTACATGGTCTCAAAGGACTCACTTTCCCATCCACTCACCCCTCAGCATCATGGAACCACAACATGTTCCCATTCCTTCCCCCTCTGCAGAAAAACTTTCCATGATAAAACTCAGCTTCACAACTATATGAACACAAAGCCAAACCTACAGGGAGTACTTAAGGGAATTCTCCACACAGAAGAATAAAATAACCAACCTCACTTGCCTACAGAAACAGATCACAATAACCAAACTCAGAGAAGACACAAAAAATTACAAAGTCCAAGAAAACACCAACACACACAAACCAGCAGAATATGGCAGGGATTAAATCAAACCTCATAGTTATTACTCCAAATATTAATGGCCTTAATTACCCGTAAAGAGACAGAAGATAACAACAGGGTGGATCATAAAATTAGACCCCTCAATCTGCTGTCTTCAAGAAACCCACCTCAACACTAAAGACAGACACCTCCTCAGGGTGAAAGGTTGGAAAATGATATTCCAAGTAGAAGAAATAAGAAACAAGCATGCATAGCTATATTAATATCAGATAAAATAGACTTCAAACCAAAAGTAATCAAAAGAGTCAAGGAAGGTCACTTCTTACTTATCAAGGGAATGATTCAATAGGAGGATATCACAATCATCAATCTTTATGCACCAAACACTGGTACACCACATTCATAAAGCAAACCTACTTGACAACAAAACAGAAATAACCACCAACACCATCATAGGTGGGAACTTCAATACTCCACCATCAGCAATAGATAGATCATCCTAACAGAAAATCAACAGGGAAGAGAGCTCAATAAAACCATAGATCAATTAGACCTAACAAACATCTACAGAATATGCTACCCCAAATCCACTGATTACACATTCTTCTCAGCAGCCCATGGCACTTTCTAAAAAATAGATCATATTCTTGGTCATAAAGCTCCATATATTTAGGAAGATCAACATAATCTCCTGCATGTTATATCAGATCACAATGCTGTATTGCTAGAAATACACAACAAAAGATGCACCCGGAATACTACCAGCTCCTGGAAAATGAACAACACACTTTTAATCAAAAATGGGTAGTGGATGAAATAAAAAAGGAAATTGCAAAATATCTAGAAATGAATGACGGTGACACAATATACCAAAACTTATGGGACACAATGAAGGCGACCCTCAGGGGAAAATTCATAGCACTAAATGCCTTCATAACAAAGGCAGAGAGATCCTAAATCAATAACCTAAACAGCCAGGTAAAGGAACTAGAAAAACAAGAAAAATCCAACCCAAAAAGCAACAGATGGAAAGAAATAATTAAGATCAGAGCAGAAATTATTGAATTGGAAACTAAGCAAACAATTAAGAAAATGGATGAAATAAAAAGCTGGTTCTTTGAAAAAATAAACAACATTGATAAACCCCTGACCAATTGAATCAAGCCAAAAAAAAAAAAAAAAAGCGAGACACTTCAAATTGACAAAATTAGAAAAGCAAAAGGAGAGATCACAACAGACATAAATAAAATTGCAAGAATCATCAGGACTTATTTCAAAAACCTCTACTCCACAAAACTGGATAATATGGAGGAAATGGATGAATTCCTGAACACATACCAACTACCAAATCTAAACTCAGAGCAGATTAATCTCCTAAACAAACCTATCACACCCATCAATATTGAAAAGGTAATCAAAAACCTCCCAAAAGAAGAGTCCAGGACCAGATGGTTTCTCAGCTGAATTCTGTAAAACCTTCATGGAAGAGCTGAAACTAATTTGTCTCAAACTATGCCACACAGTTAAAGAGCAGGGAATGCTCCCCAACTCCTTTTATGAAGCTAATATCACCCAAAAGCCAAAACCAGACAGAGATGCCACAAGAAAAGAAAACTATAGGCCTATTTCCCTGATGAACTTAGATGCAAAGATCCTGAACAAAATCCTTGCAAACAGAATTCAACAACACATCAAAACCATTATTCACCTTGATCAAGTAGGCTTCATCCCAGGAATGCAGGAATGGTTCAATATACAGAATCTGTCAAAGTAATACGCTACATAAATAAGCTTAAACACAAAAACTACATGATCATTTTGATAGATGCAGAAAAAGCCTTTGACAAAATCCAACATCACTTCATGATAAAAACATTGGAGAGAATAGGCATGGACAGGTTATATCTCAACATAATAAAGGCTATATATAAAGCTCATAAATCCCAAATAATACTTAATGGAGAGAGACTGAAGGAATTCCCACTGAGATCAGGAACAAGACAGGGGCGTCCACTCTCACCTCTGCTCTTCAATATAGTACTGGAAGTCCTAGCTCAAGCAATAAGACCAAAGAAAGAAACAAAGTGTATACAAATTGGAAAGGAAGAAGTTAGGTTAGCCTATTTGTAGATAATATGATTCTATACATAAGTGACCCCAGAACCTCCATCTCAAAACTCTTAATGGTGATTAACTCCTTCAGCAAAGTAGCTGGATACAAAAGCAATGCACAAAAATCAGTAGCCTTTCTATATGCAAAAGATAAAGACACAGAGAAAGAAATAAGAGACATCCCATTTTCAATAGCAATAAATAAAATAACATTAACTAAGGATGTGACAGACTTTTACAGTGAAATTGAGGAGGACTTGGAAAAAATATAAAGACTTCCCATGCTCCTAGATAGGCGGAATTAACATTTTGAAATGGCAATTTTACCAAAAGCAATATACAGATTTAATGCAATACCAATAAAAATCCTAACACTTTTCTTCACAGAGGTAGAAAAAATGATCTCAAAATTCATATGGAATGGTAGAAGGCTGTGGATATCCAAGGACATCCTCTACAAAAGAAACACCTCTGAAGGCATCACCATACCTGATCTAAAGCTACTTTACAGTAATAAAAACAACATGATACTGGCATAAAAACAAGATTATAGACCAATGGAATAGGATGGAGGACCCAGACTTTGGGTCAAGTAATTACAGCTACTTGATATTTGACAAAGGCCTTAACAGTGTAGACTGGAAAAAGGACAGCATCTTTAACAAATGGTGCTGGACAAACTGGATAACCGTATGCAGGAAAATGAAACTTGATCTACACATCTTGCCATGCCCAAAAATCAAGACCAGAAACTCTGCTAGTACTGGAAGAAAAAATAGGAGGAACTTTCCATGATATAGGATTGGAAAGCCTTCCTGAACAAAACCCCAGTAGCTCAGGAAATTAAATAATCACTCAACCATTGGGATCTCATGAAGTTGAAAAGTTTTTTCACAGACAAACATACAGTAAACAGAACTAACAGATTATCCACAGAATGGGAGAAAATTTTTGCTGGCTATATGATGGACAGAGGCCTAAATTTCTAGAATCTACAATGAACTCAAAAACCTAAACAATAATAAATCAAACAACCCCCCTCACAAAATGGGGCAGAGAACTGAACAGGGAGTTCTCAGAGGAAGAAATACAAATGGCAGACACACACTTAAGAAAATATTCCACATCCCAAATCATCACATAAATGCAAATTAAAACAACTATGAGATTTCACCTTATCACTGTAAGGATAGGAAACATTAAAAAATTACTGAAAACAAATGCTGGTGAGGTTATAGAGAAATAGGGACCTTTATTCACTGTTAGTGGTAATATAAGCTGGTACAACCACTATGGAAAGCAATATGGAGACTCCTAACAAGGTTGACTATAGAGTTACCAACAGACCCAGTTATTCCCTTACTGCGCATTTACCCTAAAAGCTCCATGCCTCAGTCCAGAGAGATTTGCTCAACTGTGTTTATAGCTGCTCAATTCATAATAGCTAAGAGTTGGAATCAACCCAGATGTCCATCGTTAGACAAATGGATAATCAAGATGTGAAATATCTACATGATGGAATTCTTCACAGCAGTAAGGAAAAATGACACAATGAAATTTGAAGAAAAATGGTCAAACTTGGAACAGATCATTCTGAGTGAACTCACCCAATCACAGAAGGATAATCATCACATGGTCTCACTCATCTCTGGCTCCTAACCTGAATCTGCCTGAGATGCTGACAAACCTAATAAGCATCTTAAGGCATCTCACCAGGGCCCCAGTTGAAACCATAGAGTAATCGGGAAATGAGCAAGAGTGCTGCTTTCATGGTGAACCTGATATCAGCTCAAGGACGAAGGAGATAGACATAAAGAGCACTCAACTCTTACCAAACCAGATATCCAGAGACACAGAGGCTACCAAGACCTCATCGCTGAAGTAGACCTAAAACCAACCCAACATGGCTCAGGGAAATTTGCTGTAGAGGGGGCAGAAAGATTGTTAGAGCCACAAGTTGGGACATTATAAACAGACACATTGCCTTTTCCCCATAACTGATGGCTACCCCCACAAAGCATGATCCACATTCCCCAATGAGGAGTGTCCCTTTGGAGGGGGGAGGACAGGGAGGAGGATAACAATGGTACCAACATGGCTATATATACATTATGTACATAACTAATAATAATCATCATAATAAAGAATCATAAAAGTCAGCACATGCATTTGGTTGGTATGTCTTATTACTTTTGCCAAGTGTGTAAGTTCTCACTGTTTTAAATTCTTGAAACTTTTTGTTAAAAAAGCAGGGTTATAAAATTTGGTCCCACTTGAGTCATTTTAACATGTTCAGTTGTCACTCACATATTACATATAGAGGCTTGACTAGATTTCCATTTCAATTATTTATGTTTGTTTTGAGACATAGAATCATTATGTATACAAATAGCCTGGAAGTTGTGATTTCTGTGTAATGCTGAATCTCTATTGTCAAATAGATTGGATCTAGAATTGCCTAGGAGACAAACCTCTGGGTATATCTGTGAAGAAGTTTCTAGACTGCCTTAAATGTGGACAGTACTATGCCATGAGCTATGGCCCCACACTGAATAAGAAGAGAATGTTAGCCAAGCATTTGCATTCATCACTCTCTGCTTCCTGACTATAGATTGACTGTGACCTGCAGACATGACTTCCTTGCCATCATGGACTGTATGTCAACTTTCTGGAAGCTGAAAAAACCTTTATTCCCTTAAATTACTTCCTGACAGGTAATGTTATGGCAATGAGAAAAGTAACTAATACAGAAATCATTCTAGTACTACTTTCTATATTTATTAGTTGAGCATCTATGGAGAAGACTGTTCTATTTTGTTACCCCCAGGTAACTGTCACCATTCTTTACCAGTTACTAGAATAATACATTGGCTACCCTACTCTGGATAATTTCTGAATATGTGAACCCCTGACATGGACTGTATAATCTAAATATTAATTTCCTATTAAGCAAACCAGATCTGATTCCAGATCTAGGGCAAGATATACAAAGAAGTCGGTGACATGTTATATCCAAAAGTATAAGCACTTTCTAGGACCACTGTTATTATGTCCAAGAGGTTCAGGAGTCAACTGAAGCTAATCCTGCTGGCCACAGATAGGAAAATTTGAGCATCAAAAAATAATAGTTATTTCAATGGATTATATAAAAATGTTAAATCCATGGATTCATGATGATACCTCTTACATTAAAACCAACAAAACCCCATTTTATTGTTTACTATTGGATTCATTAAAAATTTTCCATGTACTTATAGGCTTCCTAAATAGGATAAAAGCTATAATCACTGTTATCATTAAAAGTTCAGCTAAAGTTAAGGAGACAAGAAATTTATAGAGGAATGAAAGCAATGTAAAGATTGAATGAAGCAGAACTTAAGGTTTTCTCAGCAGGTCAGATGTGTATCTAAGTGTGCATGCGTGCACACATGCACACACCACACACACACACACACCCTTACTTACAAACACACATACACACAGTCTATAACTTACAATGGTTTGATTCATGATTTTTGACTTTAGAATGGTATAAAAGCATATATATATTATATATATATTCAGTAGAAATCTTCAAGTTTTGAATTTTGATTACCTCTCTAGATATGGTTAGCAGCAGAAGGAAACAGTCAGTTAGCATTAGCATGTAGCATAATCACCAACACTCTACAGTATACTGGGTTAAATAAGCCATGATTTTTAGTAAAGAAGGTGATTTAATGTACATTTGACTTAAGATATTTGCAAACAGCAATATATTTTCAGGACATAACCTCATCATAATCCAGGACCATTTATATGGCTATATGTGTGTGTGTTTTTCCATACTTATATACACTTTTCATGTAGACATGCTTAGATAGGTAGTCTTTTAACATTTAATCTATATTTCTTGTTCTGTGATTTAAATTCAGAAGGTAAAACATGTTGGAAGTTCTATTCCAGCAAATGGGTTAACAATGTAACAGGTTGTTATACTGAAACAAGTGATCACACCTTTTTGCCTTAATAATATATTTTAATCCGATTTTTAGGCAGAGGGAAAATATGCTTATCTTTCTGATTGTGCAATAATGTGAAGGATTTTCTTATAAGAAGTTGAGATCACTGGAAATATTTAACAAGCCTCAACTTCTCTGCAGATTAGTAGAAAGGGAACTAAAAACTGGGGAAGAGAGGAAATATTCTATAACCTCTAATTCCCCTTCTAACTTTCAATCTATTATCCTTTGATGCAGGATCGATGAGATAGCATCAATGAGAGTATTTTTATTTCTACCACTAGTTGTAAGAATGTTTTTAGCTAGGCATGGTACTGAAACCTGGATCCCCAGCAATTATAGGCTGGGGCTGTTATGGGGTCTGGTGTTGCACAGGTAAGACCATCAACTCACAAAATGCGAGGCAAAGTTTTATTGGGTTAAAAAAAAGAAAGAAAAAGAAGAAAGGCTGGTGCACCAGGTCTACACCCCAGAGTTCAGAATCTTAGGGTGCAACCCTGAACTGTTCAGAGGGTCAGCTTTTATTGAAAATAACCACATGATGTTTATAGTAAAAACAGGATGGGAGTTAAACCACAAAGTTACATACTGTTAAACAAGGGATGGGGGGCTATTACAAGAAGTCACAAGGTTACATAGGTCACATAGGCAGAACTGAGGCAAGAAACATTCTATGCTATGTAATCACAAAGATATTTAGAAACAAAGATACAGGAAGGTCATGGTACATTTGCACAGAGGGGTGGTCCCATTCCTTAGGTAACAGTAAACACCTGCATTTTGCAATAAGGCCTGTGTTAATGATTCCTGGAACTGCTCCTTTATCTATGAGGAAGATCAACTTTGGGGGGTGGCCTCCATTATGTGTGCCTAAAGGCAAGGGCTGCACAGGAGGATGCTTGACCAGGTCTATTGTGTCCTTTCACAGTCCGTTTTCCAGGGCAAGAGGATCTTGCATTCAAATCCAACATGGCTACACAGCAAACCCCTGTTTCAAAATAAAACCACTTTCCCATGTTTTAAAGAGAATTTTATGTTCTAGATACTTAAATATGGAAAACCAAATGTCCTCTGGAGACTCTTGGTAGTCCTGAGAGAGAAACATGACCCATTTGGTAGAAGTTGTCCTCTCTTGTCTCCTACTTGGAAATGTTCTAAAGAGATGGCTTAGCAGTTAAGGTGAATGCCTGTAAGTCTAAGGACCCAGGTTCAATTCTTCAGGATCCATTTAAGCCAAATGCACATGATGGCACAGGCATCTGGAGTTTGTTGCAGTGTCTAGAGGCCCTGGCGTGTGCATTCTCTTTCTCTCTCCCTCTCTCTGTCCCTAAATAAATAAATAAATAAAAATAAAATCTTTTTAAAAAGTATTTAATAAAACTAATGGGAAAGGTATTGAAGAATGTAAATAGAAGAGCTTACTGCATTACCTCTGCATGGAATGTTGTAGTCTATGGGACAAATTCCATACCGTTGTGCGTCTTCGGCTAGGTGTTTACAACTCTATTGAGAGAGAGAAGTTAACTTTTACAAAACTCCAAATGTTTTCTGTCCATAGCTATGCTAATACTTCCTGTTAAAGGCAATACAAATGGATTTTTCTCAATGGATTAATTAACTTGGGCTGCCAAACAAAATATCAGAGACTGGGTAGCATAAACAAATAAATTTTATTTTCTCTTATTCTGCTGGTCAGAAGTCAGAGGTCAGGGTGATAGCACACTCCAGTTCTGGTAAAGCTGTCTTCTGACTTGTACACGGTCACCTTCTTGCTGTGTCCTCACATGATGGGAACAGACATATCCCTCGTGACTTACCCTGCCATTCCACATCAGTTTGGTCAGATTTCTGTCCTGTGACATTTAGCCTTAATCACCAGCCAGTGTTTCTGTTCTAGATGCATCACAATTTTGTTGTAAAGTAAGGCTTTAATGTATAAGCTTAGGATTGAAACAGTTCAGTTCATAGCATTCAAATAGATAATCTATCATATCATCTCCATATACCAGGTCATCACTAAAATACTTATTGAATTTTTGTTCCTTCGTTAAATGATAAACTCAAACAAAATTAGATGTTTTTTTATATTTGTGTATATCACATTTCTATTTTAAAAATAATTTATTATTTATCACGAGGATTAGGCTCCATTTTTAGATGGATCATCCTAAACTTACTGAAAAGAGAAGGAAAATTCATGGTCTAATTATTCCCCAATTCTTTGGTGTTTCTTTTTTTATATTCAGGTTAGAAAATGATACCCTGAGGTGGAAATAAAGCTCATGGTTGAGTGCTTGCCTAGCATGTGTGAGGCCCTAGTTTCAATCCTCAATACAGAAAACAAAACATACAAACAACACCCCCAAAAGCAAAAGCAAACAATACAAGAACCAGGAATGTTGCGTTGGTATTCCCAGTTATTTGAATGGAACAAGCTCTTGTAGATTATCACCTGCATTTCTCTCTCTTGTCTCCCTTTTCCTTCAGGCCTGAAGAATTCTTTATTCCCAATGTGGGTTAGAGAAACTAGAACCCCTCACCCCTAAAGCCAGTCTTAAAACCTCGAACTATTGTTCTAACATCCTCTAATCCTGCCACCTTTCTGGACAACAGCTAGCCATCAAAGAATTCTCTGATTGTCCTTGTATGACAGTAGGCCATCTTTCTGGAAGGGGTGTTGCTCTATAACTGGAGGAATAAATGCAGCACAGAGGCATCAACCAGACTGATCAGA
Organism: Orientallactaga sibirica; assembly: GCA_036365145.1. Classification (NCBI taxonomy): domain Eukaryota; kingdom Metazoa; phylum Chordata; class Mammalia; order Rodentia; family Dipodidae; genus Orientallactaga; species Orientallactaga sibirica. The sequence continues at coordinate 9,820,985 of JAEOAD010000240.1, forward strand.
AAGGTCTTGCTGGGTTTCCTGCTCAGTCCATTACTGTGCAGCCAAATCCTTTTACCCAGCTACATTTCTACTCTGCCCTTCATTCTTTGTTGAATCTAAGCACAAAAGTGGACAGTCTCTTCCATACAACTTGGTAAAGCCACAACATGTGTTGTTCTTGGTCATCCACCAATACAATGAAGGAATTGAAATCAACATTCTCAATATTTCTTTCAAAGGTCAGAACATGATGATTTCATTATCCGTACATCTAAAGGATGAGATTATAGAGATGATATTTTCCTGCTATCTAGAAAAAATATGGTAATAACATGTACATGTGTGGATGTCTGCCATTCCAGTGCTAGGTAAGACTGGGTTTCAGGAGGTTTTCTTTCTGCCCGTTCTCATCTCCTATTCTTTGACACAGCTGCTTTCTGCCCCTCTCAAGAAGTCACTAACTGCTTGTGTTCAAGTTTCTCCATCTGTGAAATGTGAAGCTGAGTGTCCAGGGCCTCCAAGGGTGTTTTGTGTCTGACCTATGCGTTTTTTTTTTTTTGTTGTTGTTGTTTGTTTGTTTGTTTGTTTGTTTTTGAAGGTAGGGTCTCGCTCTAGCCCAGGCTGACCTGGAATTCACTCTGTATTCTCAGGGTGACCGTGAATTCACAGAGATCCTCCTACCTCTGCCTCCCTCCCAAATGCTGGGATTAAAGGCTTCGTTATCTATCTATCATCTATCTATCTATCTATCTATCTATCTATCTATCTATCTATCTATCATCTATCTATCTATCTATCTATCTATCTATCTATCTATCTATATTTGAAAGAGGAAGAGAGAGAGAGAGAATGGGCAAGCCAGGGCCTCCAGCCACTGCAAACGAATTCCATATGCTTGCACCCCCTTGTGCATCTGGCTAATGTGGGTCCTGGGGAATCGAACCTAGGTCCTTTGGCTTTGCAGGCAAATGCTTTAACCACTAAGCCATCCCTCCAGGCCCCTGAGCCTTATCTTTAAACCAAGCTTGGCATTTCCTTTTCCCTTCCTTTCCTTTCTTGATCATAATTTGATCTTAACTTCCTCAGGAGCTTCTTGTCTTTATATTTTATCCTGTTTTAACATCGTTTAATTCTACGGTGATGCTAGTAATGTTGTTACTGATAATGATCTATGGGTAGACTGAAAACCTTTAAAAAGTGTGCTGTAATAAACAGTACACCCCCTAAAGCCCCTAACACACACACACACACACACACACACACACACACACACACACACGAAAACCACAAAAGAAAACCAAAAAAAGAGAAAAAAGAAAAACACCCTCAAAACCCATAGAAGTAACACAGAAAAAGGATCCTATCTAAACACAATCCTTTACATAGATAGTATTGCCAAGCCATTCAATTAAATTAGTTTTAGATAAACAGAGGATACATTTTTAGTGTAAGCATATCCCACACAAAGGACAAGTCCCATGACCATACTAAAATTGTTGTTGTTGTGTATCTGAAATTCAAATTTGATTGTCCTATATTTGATACTTGTTAAATCTGGTAATCCATAGCAGACATTAGAAGATGACCTTTCTGTTCAGCAACTTTTACCTAAAATAAACTGAGGTTCAAGTATACGGCTGAGTTCTTGTTTTTAATTCTTCAAATGGTAGGCAAATAAATACTCTGAAGCTGAGAAGGAAAGATGCTCAAAACTTCCCTATAGCTTTATTGTGGAAAAAATTGTAAGAAAACAATGGATTTTGTCATGCTGAACTCTTAAGTGTCCATGTAGATTTCCTTCTAGAAAACCTTTATAAGAAGCAGTTGGCAATTTCGTGTGAAGTTGCCCTTCTCATGTGGTTAGTGGAAACAGTAAAAGAATGTTCTGCAGGTCATAAAGTCAGTGTCAGTGAGAACCTGTCAGCCGTGGCAGCTGGAGCTCTTTACAGAGCCATCTACTCAGGTGAAGCTGGAGTGCTTATTATATTTTTCTTTTTAAAAATTTATTTCATTTATTTATTTGAGAAGGGAGCAGAGAGAGAGAAGAGAGAGAGAGAGAGAGAGAGAGAATGGAAGCACCAGGGCCGCTCGCCACTGAAACTCCAGACACATGTGTCACCTTGTGCATCTGGCTTTACGTGGGTACTGGGGAATTGAACTTGGGAACCCAGGTCCATTGGCTTTGTAGGTAAGTGGCTTAAAGGCCAAACCATCTCTCTAGCTGATTTTTTTTTTTTAATTAACCTTTTGGGTAGCATATAAAGAACTGAGATTCATTGTAATATTTCTGCTTTGATAGATTGACCTCAACCCTAAATCAGACTGTCAACAAGCCTGCCATGGCCCAGGGGACATTGCAGAAAAGGGGACAAAAAAGTCCTTTAAGAGCCACAGCGTGGGTAGGAATACCCAGAGGCATGGTCCCCCCAATATCCCAGTGAGACTGACGGACTGACTTAGGCCTTCATGACCCCACTGTAAATTCCATAACACCACAGAGGGCCCCAGGGAAATAGGAATAGGGGGAGGGAATAAAAGGATATAATCTGTTAAAAAATAAATGCATTTCGGACTGGAGAGATGGTGTCTGCCTGCTAAGCCTAAGAACGCCTAAGAACTCCAGGTCCCACGTTTACCCAGATGCAAAGTGATGCAAGGGTGCAATGCCACACTTGCCCACAAGGGGGCGCAAACATCTGCAGTTCATTCACAGCGGCTGAGAGGCTGCTGGCACACCCACTCTATCTGTCTCCCTCTCTCTATCTCTCTCTCTCCAAAAAATAAAAATAAAAATAAATGAGTTTCATCATAATATTGTTATAAATGTACATCATTATACTTTCTTTTTACTCACCTCCCTCATATTGCCTTCCTCTTCTCTTCCCTTCCCTTCCAATGGCACCCTTCTATGATGGTTAATATTACCAACTTGACAGGATGTAGAAACACAAACAAATCTCTGGGCATGTCTGTGATGAAGTCTCTAGATTAGGATAATTGCGTTGAGAAGACTCATCCTTAGTGTAAGCAGCACCATTCCAGGGCCTGGCATCCTGGGACTGAAAAAAAAAAAAAAAAAAGAAATCTAGCTATGTACCAGCAGTCATCACTCTCTGCTTCCTGGCTATTGATACAATGTGACCAGCAGCCTCCTGCTCTTGCCATTTCTGTTCTATAGTCCCCCAAACTATAAGCCAAATAATCCCTTCCTCCATGAAGTTACTCTTGTCTTGTATTTGGTCACAGCAACTCAAAAAGCAACCAATACACCTTCCTCTACCAAAATAATTCCCTCTTTGCTTTCATAACATGTACATTCCATTATCCTCCCTTGTTCTCCACTCTCTTTCCCCTTTGACCTCTTCCTTCCCTCTCATAGTCTTTCTCTTCTCATGCACTATATATACATAAATATCTATAAGTACATACATACCAGCTATATTTAAACCTAGATTTTAAATACAATTTTAAATATAATTACACCTAGATTTTAAATAAGAAAATGAAATATTTGGGTTTTTTAGCCTGGCTTATTTGGTTTAACATGATGGTCTCTCATGTCATCCATTTTCCTGTGAATGTCATAATTTCATTCTTCTTTACAGCTGAATGAAATTAAACTGTGCATGCGTACCACATTCCGTTATCCATTCTTCTGTTGATGGATATATGAGCTGTTAACAGAGCATGGCTATGGAGAACAGTGCAGCAATAAACATGGATGCACAAAAATATCTCTGTAGTAGGCTTAGAGTCCTTTGGATGTATACCTAGGAATGGTATAGTTAGATCATGTGGTAGCTATGTTTTGAGTTTTTTGGGGAACCTCCACACTGGTTTCTATAGTTGGCTACCCCAGTTTACATTTCCACTGTGTAAGGAAAGTAGGGACCTGGAGAGAGTTAAATCAAGATCAACATATTAAAGGAGGTGGTGACAACCAGAAGACTGGAAGCCTTCCCAATGCTGGCTACAGGTAACCAGTGAGCATGCCTGCAAAAGCCTGCAATATGCAAACAGTGAGAGAGGCATGTGCTATGCAAATGACGTCTAAAAGGCCATGAGGCTATGACCAAGGGCTTTTTAGATGTATGTCTTTTCCAGCTAATGAGCCCATGCCCATTCTTGGGAGTGCCTTTCTCCTTTTTTTAAAAAAACATATTTTTTTAAAATTTATTTACTTGAGAGAGAGAGAGGAAGAGAGAGATAGAAAATGGGTGTTCCAGGGCCTCTAGCCACTGCCAACAAACTCCAGACACATGTACCACCTTGTGAATCTGGCTTACATGGATACTGAGGAATCCAGTAAGCAAGCGACTTAACCACTAAGCCATCTCTCCAGCCCCATCTTTCTCCTTCTTAATTAACTGTCTCCAGTTCTATGTCCTTACTCTGTATCTCTGGTACTATTCCTTGTCTGGGAATACCAGGACCTAGAAACCACAGTGGGTAGTGGTGCCTCTCAACTCGGCCTCCTCTTCATCATCAGCACCAGCAGTGTGTAAGGGTTTCTTTCTCTACGCTCATGCCAGCACTTGTTTTCATTTATTTACTTCATGATTGTGATTTGGGTGAGAGAAAGACTAAAAGAAGTTTTTAAGTAGCTTGTTTTGCTGACAATTGTTAAACATGTATAATAACACGTTTTGATCATATTTATCTCTCATTACCTTCACCATTACCCACATCCTCCAAACACCTTCTTCTCACCTAGTCTCACTGCTACCTTGATGGACTTTTTTTGTAACCCACTAAATGTAGTTAACTTTTTGAGCATGGATGGGTGGGGACAGAGTTACTAACTCAAGGACAGCCCCTTGGGTATTCTGGATGCTGGTCTCCCCAGCTGATGGCAATTGGAGATTGAAGCCTCCTGGGGCTGGTGTGTTGTTGGGGTGGGTGTTGTGGCCAGTTTTTCCTATGCCTATGTTTGGCACATTCTCCTGTTGCTATTATACACCTGATGTTGGCCGGGAGGTGATGTCCACCATCTGCTAATGCCATCATTTTCCTCTTATGGAGCTTCCCCTTGAGTCTGTAAAGAAAATAAACCTCTTTTGCCCCGCAACTTGCTCTTGGTTGGGTGATTTCTACCAGCCATGTGAACCTGACTGCAACAGTAATGTTGGTACTGAGGAGTGGTGTCATTTTCTACTAGAAACTTAACTGTGTGACTATGGCCTTTTGGAGCTGATTTTCAAGAGGAATGTGGGAGGATTTGAAACCTTGGCCTAATAGATACCTAGCAGTGCTGTAAGTACAGCTTGATGGACTATTCTGGTCAGAGCTGAAAGACCTGAATGCAGTAAGAACTATAGACTGTGTGGTTTGGTTTATGAGGGTGAGAAAGAGCTTTGCCTGGACTGGGCTTGAAGCAGTTTGTGTGAGAGGCTTGCTGTTATGCCTGTGTCCTAAGAACTTGTGCAGGGTTGCTTTGTGTAGAAACAAACTGGTGTGTGCAGAGGTATATGGCACAGAAATGAAATCTTTGGGCTGAAACTTCTGTCTGTTCAGCTGCAATTATATGAGAGATTACAACCTTTGAGATTGGGCCAGCTGATCTGCATTGTGGCAATGGAAAGAATACAGCCCTTTGAAGGGGCCTGAATGTTAAAGGAGAGTGTTCTTCAAAGTCTTCTTTATTCCCCCTGGATTAACAAATTAGCACCTTACCTGGTATTGTGGAGAACCAGTGGAGATGCTGGGACCATAAGATGGCTGCTAAGGAGAGCTGCCAGCCCCGGATACATTTTCCAGGACTGTGAGTAGCCTAGCTGGAGGGGCAGAATTGAAACTCCAGAGACTTGTTACTCATTAGAATTATCAGACTTGGAGATTTGTCACTGAGTAGAGTTGTTGGACTTGGAGCTACAGATTTTGATGTTTGCTCTGTTTAAATCTTGTATTGGGGCTGGAGAGATGGCTTAGTGGTTAAGTGCTTGCTTGTGAAGCCTAAGGACCCTGGTTCAAGGCTCTATTCTCCAGGACCCACCTAAGCCAGATGCACAAGGGGGTGCATGCATCTGGAGTTTGTCTGCAGTGGCTAGAGGCCATGACGTGCCCATTCTCTCTCTCTCTCTCTCTCTCTCTCTCTCTCTCTCTCTCTCTCTCCCTGCCTATTTCTGTATCTCTCTATCTCAAATAAATAAATAAAAATAAAAATATTTTTAAAAATCTTGTATTGGTTGAATATTTCTTTACTATGCCAAATGCCATCTTTTGCAGTAAGTGTTTATTCTGTGCTGATATGGGTTTGGGGGGTGGATTATTTTGGTAGTATGGCTCAGTTAAAAGATCTTGGACTATGGGAATATTTTTGAACATAATTAGGATTGATAAAAACTATGGGGACTTTTAAAGTTGCATGAATGCATTGCATTTTACATCATGGATGGTTATCAGTTTATGGGGGCCAGGGGCAGAATGTGGTAGTTTGGTTCAGGTGTCTCCCATGGATTTGGGTGTTCTGGATGCTGGTCTCCCCAGCTGATGGCAACTGGAGATTGAAGCTTTCTGGGGGTGGTGTGTTGTTGGGGGAGGGCTTGTGGGTGTTGTGGCAGGTTTCCCTATGCTGGTGTTTGGTACAGTCACCTGTTGTTATTGTCCACCTGATGTTGGCCAGTGTTTATGTCTATCCTCTGCTCATGCCATCATTTTCCCCTGCCATCATGGAGCTTCCCCTCAAGTCTATAAGCCAAAATAAACCTCTTTTTCCCCACAAGCTGCTCTTGGTTGGGTGATTTCTACCAGCAATGCAAACCTGACTGCAACAGGGATGAAGCTTCCAGCTCAGCTCCAACTTGAATATTTGATAATTCTTAGAATGGTTTTACACATGGTCTGTCAGAGTTAAAACTAAATGGGGACCTGGTATGGTCGAAGGTTTAAGGAGAATGAAAGGCTGGAGAGATCACTCAGTGGTTAAGGTGCTTGCCTGCAAAGCCTAAGGACCCAAGTTTAATTCCCCAGTACCCATGTAAAGCCAGATACACAAAGTGGCACATGTTTCAGGAGGTTTTTGGAGTGATAGAGTCCTTGGTGTACCCATTCTCTTTCTCTCTCTATTCATATATATATAAATTTTATATATTTATATAAATATATTTATATATATCTATATATTCCTCTTTCTCTCCTTCAAATAAATAAATAAATAAAATATTAAAAATAAAGGGCTGGAAGGATGGCATCTGAGGATTCTGACCTCATTAATGATTAATTCATAATTTGATGATCTATAATTTAATTTTTAGGAGCCAGTAGAAACTAGGAGGTAGGCCTAGTTGGAAAGAGTGACTAAGGGCATGGCTTTGAAGGATTTACCTTGTCACATCCTCTCTCGCATTCTATTCTCTTCTTGGCTGCCATGAGGTAAACAGAGATCCTCTGCCATGCCCCTGTTCCCATAATGCTCTGTTTCACCATGTCATAGCCAAAGCAATGGAACCATCTAACCATGGAATGAAACCACTGAAGCCATGGGTTAAAATAAATCTTTCCTCTACCAAAATGTTTCTCTGAGGTATTTGTTACAACATCCTAATATCACACTGATACATTTCTCTAATGCTTTGCTCAATTTCTTTATACAATGATCTATTTGTCTGATCTTATTCATTCCCTAATTCTATTTACCTATGTAAAGATGACCTCATTTTTTAAAATCCAGATCTCTGATAGGAATCTCTCTTTGCCTATGTGGCTCATATTGAGCTTATCATTTCCAAAACTAAATGAAAGACCTGCTTTTCTTCTTTAGACCTGCCTTATCTCTTGGTCTGGCTATTGGTATTTCAGTCACCAAAATTGGGCCAGGAATCATCCCTAACTCCATAGTCTTGCCTCCTGCATTTTATGGCCCACTGTGATAGATTCAACGGGGAGCATTTGCTTACTTAAATATCTATTGTGTCTTAAACTGTGTAAAAAAAGACAGAAAATGAAACAATGACATTTCTCAGTGTATTTGTTATCTTTGTGTCACTATTAGTACAATACCTGTGCATTAGCTACTTTCTCATTGTGACAAAATACCTAAAAAAAAAATAGCTCAAGGAAAGAAGGACAGCAGGAGCTCAAGGCAGCTGGCCACATTACAGCCACAGTCAGGAAGCAGAGAGACACAAATGTTGGTGACCAGCTCATTTTCTCCTTTTTTTTTTTTTTTCTGAAGTAGAGTCTCACTCTAGCTCAGGCTCACCTGGAATTCACTATGTAATGTCAGGGTAGCCTGGAACTCTCAGTGATCCTCCTACCTCTGCCTCCTGAGTGCTGGGATTAAAGGCATGCACCACCACGCCTGCTTTTTCACTTTCTCCTTTTTCAGCAATCTGACACCCCACACCATGGAATGGTACTGTCTATATTCAGGGTGGGCCTTCCTGCCTTAGTTAAACATTTCTGGGAGCATTTTCATAGACACATCCAGAGATTTGTCTCCCAGGTGATTCTAAATCTCATCAAGTTGATAATCAAGATTAACAATCACAATGTGGCAGAAACAACTTAAAGGAAGAAAAATTCATTTTAGCTCTTGGTTGTAGAGGGTCTCAGCCCATCATGTTGGAAAAGGTTCAGTCTATGGCAGTGGGGAGCTCTGACAGAGGCAGTTCACCTCACAGTAGATCAGGATGCAGAAGGAGACAGACAGGAACCAGAGCCAGGGTACAACCTTCAATGTCCTGCCCAGCCTCCTACTTCTGCCAGCTAGACTCATCCTTGGGGTTCCACAGCCTCCCCACATGACACCAACACTTGGGAAACAAGTGTTATAAACAGCAGTCTGTGGGGGGACAGTTCAGATTCAAACTGTAACATCCAGATACACTTGATGCTTGGTCTGATTGTGGTTTAGGGACCTCTAACCAGAGAGATTTGTGGGAGCATGGTTCAGAATCGAGTTTAGAAAGGAGAGAACTAGGGTACAAATACTCAGTAAGCTGGCATGCACTGAAACAGACAGCATCATTGTTCCAGCAAATTCTAAATTACATCCAAGAGAGCAAGAAAATCAACTCCTTTGGTAGCCCAGGTCTTCATGTGACCTTGATAGCTAGTCTTAAAAGTTCAGCCTACCATCTTCTTTAACCCTGCAAAAACATTTATTTGTATTTTATACTTAAAAAATTAATTCATTGTTTAAATTCTTCAGAATGGTATGTTCATTCCTTGGTTCCTTCCTTTATTTATTTATTTATTTTATAAAGGGTCCTACAGTCCAACCCAGTTTGGCCTGAAAGTCACTATGAAATACAGGTGGCCTCAAACTCTTAGTGATACTCTGCCACAGCTTCAACTTGCCCAGTGATGAGATTACAGGAGTGAGCAACCATATTAGGTTCACATTCCCCTTTCTTCTCTTCTCTTTTCTTCTCCTCCTCACTCTCCCTTTCTCTCCCCTTCCTCCCTCCCTCCTTCCCTCCCTCCCTTCCTTCCTTCCTTCCTTCCTTCCTTCCTTCCTTCCTTCCTTCCTTCCTTCCTTCCTTCCTTCCTTCCTTCCTTCCTTCCTTCCTGGTTCAGTGGATCAAACCACATGTCTTATGCATGGTTGTCATGTACCCTACCCTTGCATGATAGCCCAAAACACCAGGTTGTCAGTTTTGTTCTTTGGTCTCTGCAAATGAACTTAACATATTAGATATAAAATTATGTGTTTATTCATAAAAGCATGTTACACAGTTTCATGTTTATGTATTACCTTATGAGTTTAGGTCCTTAGTATGTTTGATGTAAGCTATGACAGTAGGCTGCTATTTGGAAAACATTATTATTGCACATACTTAACCTTCTCTAAAATATTTCATCCATGAGGGTTTGGCTTCAGGATATTTATCATAGCAGGCAAATTCTTTATAAACCTGCTCCTACCCCATCAGTCTTCCATGCTAATTTCATGTCCTAGTCAAGCTTCAAATACACCTCACTAGATTTTGTCTGTTGCTTTCAAGGTCCAACACTAATATTTCTTTTTCTGTAAAACCTTCCCAGACTCATCCTGCTAGAGGCAGACCTTCTCTCGCTGTCATGTCACTATGACTGACCTGCTTCCCGTATCTTAAACCCTCATCCATCTCTGTATTCTTTTTTTTTTCTTTGGAGAGATACACACAGAAAGACAGAGAGAGAGAGAGGAAGACAGGTAGAGATGGGCGCGCCAGCAGCCTCTCAGCTGCTGTGAATGAAATCCAGATGCATGTGCCCCCTTGTGGTCAAGTGTGACATTGCACCTTTGTGTCACTTTGCATCTGTCTAAATGTGGGACCTGGAGATTGGAACCGCTGGGGATTGGAACCAACGTTCTTAGGCTTAGGAGGCAGGTGCCTTAACCGCTAAGCCATCTTTCTGGCCCCCATCTCTGTATTCTTATGCCTACCCATGATAGTTATGTCTTCAGTAAACATTTTCCTAATAGCAGTATCCACTATCAGTATTTATCAAGTGTCTACTTGATCTATCAAGTTAAATTCTAGAGATGTGATGATGAGAATGACAACCTTTCTTAGAACTTTATAGTCGAGCTGGTGGGAGGGGCAGTTTACTAAGAGAAGTATCAACAATGGCAAGCAAGTGCATTTAACCATCTGGTCACCTCCCCAGGCTCCTAAGTATGAACAACTGGATCTAAGCATGCTAGATGAAGTAAGAAGGAGCTGGAAGTATGGGATTACTAAAAGGAACTCAGGATTATAAAGAAGTTACAAAACTAAGCCAGAATGTGCCCATGCTCCAAAGAGAAAGCTCCCTAGAAAGAAAATCCTTTATGGTGCTCGCTGTCGAATGCTCTAATCTTTACCTTACTCTCTGCCCCAAGGCTCTGCCTTCAGAGAACAGGTGCTTTCTCCAACATATCATGAGCTTTTGGTAAATTCCCCAATTTTTGTGTTACAATTAAGATTCCTGGAGTGGAGGGGGAGGTTGGGTGGTGGTGGAGATGGAGATGGCAACGCTAAAACAAAAAGCACCAAGTTTTAAAAGCCAATACTACTAAAAGTAAATAGAAGAAGAAGAAAGAAGAAAACAAGGAAAAGAGAAGAAAGTTTGGCTTCTTCCCTAATTTATCAAATCTGAAAGCTTGTATTACTTCATGGAGACTATGGCTGTGAGTCTACCATAGGACAGAGCAGCGTGGAGCACACCAAGGGTCGACCCTTTGAAATCTTTGTATCTGTGTGAGTTATACTCATTTCTCAGCTTCCAGATGCTCTCTCTCTTCTCTCTTTCACAAATTCTTCCCAATGATAAATACTGATTGTCAGAGTTTACGTCTTAATAAGGAACATCAACACGCTCCTCAGGGTCTATACTTTGCAAGATGAGCTCTCCCTGTGTGCATCCTTACCGAGCTCTTGTGCCCCGTCTAGGCTTTTCTGTGGTCCCAGCTTTCAGACTCTGAGAGTTTAGTCAGAGTCTCATTTTGTGTCTCTAGCCTTTTGTCTCATCTCCACTCCCTTCTCTGTCTTCTCAGCTTACCTGGAATCAATTGTCTTGGTTATTCTGAGCTTTGGCTCTGTCTCAGCCTTTTTCCTATACTTGGTAGAGTAAATCTTGTAATATCCTTATTTATTATAATATGGTACTTTGAAACAGCTTATTGCTATATATCTCAGGCTGGCCTCAAATTTGTAATCCTTCTTCCCCTGCCTTAGTGCTCTACCACTCAACTATATTAGTCCTTGTTTTCATTTCATTTTATTTGTTTAAATTTTATTTATTTATTTGAGAACAACAGACAGAGAGAGAAAGAGGCAGACAGAGAGATCGAGAGAGAGACTGAGAGAGAGAGAGAAAAAATGGGTACACCAGGGCTTCCAGTCACTGCAAATGACCTCCAGATGCATGTGCGCCCCTTGTGCATCTGGCCTACTTGGGTTGGGGAATCAAGCCTCGAACTGGCATCCTTAGGCTTCACAATCAAGTGCTTAACCACTAAGCCATCTCTGCAGCCCTATTTTCTTTTTAGTTTTGAGACATTATCCCACTAAGTTACAAAGGCTGGCCTTGAACTCACTCTGTAGCATATATAGACCTTGAATTTGTGATTCAACCTGCTCCAGTCCTCTAAGTAGCTGGGATCACAGGCTTACAACACCATGTCAGGACGCATCATTTCTTTTACTGCTAGCAGAAACTGAAGTTCAGTCAGGGGAGCAAAGGAATCCCGTATATTCAGTCTGCCTTTCCAAAGTTGTTTTGTATGTAAGAATAGTTTATGAATACTAAATAATGATCCCCATGTAAGTGATTATCATTATTATCTTTGGTCCACAGCTGTGGAATAGTTTGTTTCATGTGTCCCCACTTCATAGACTCAGACACAGGGAGAAATAGCATCTGTGATTGGTCTAGGGACAACTAGCCCCTAGGCCCAGGGCTGAAGCTCTTGTGATGCAAACAAACAAGGGTAAGAACTTTGTTTTCCTCTTCTCTTTTAAATTCATGCTGGTTTCCTCTAGGGTCTTTACCCACAGCTAAGAGCGCCCAAAATGAGGATCTAAACAACCTCGGCTTGGGGCTGACTCCATGTCTTACTAGTTCTGGGTGCTCTCCAAGTCCCAGACTCATAATTCTTTGTCAGGTTCTTGGATTCAGTGAACTGTACATGGCTACCTTCTACAGTCCATGAGAAGTCTGCATGTGGTATTATTTCTCCTTTTTCCCCATGCTAGTTTTAGGGTACGTTACCACATGAGTTCTAAATACATGCTAAATTGATAAAAAGTGTAAAATGTATAAAATGAATGAAATGCAAATAAGACTGAGGACAAAACACACCACAGTCACACATGATTTCTATAATTCAAATATCTTAATAGTAGAAAAAGAATCCACAGCATTTATTAGATTCCTTTTTTTCATTACCCCAAACATAAAATCAATGTAGAATTCTAAGTACATGGATAAGAGCCATTATAACAAACTTAAATTCATTAATACCACACATGACAAAAGCTGCTGGCATTCAGTGATATAGATCCATGTCTGGTTCATTCTTCTAAAATCAGGATCCAAAGTCAAGCTATTGATGTTTGAGTGGGAGCTGGAAAGAATTTTCACTTCTACTTTATGTTATAATGCTTAATAATGATTTAACAAAGTAACAATAAAAAGTTAACACTTTCTTTGAGATTTGAGAAATCTCAGATAACACAGAGTTTAAGAAACATCTTTCTAACCGAGTGCATCATTTCTCATCCAGTCAGGGATGGGGAACCTGTTGCCTCTATGGCTACCTGGGGTGGAGACAACCAAAACGCTGGAGCTGAACCCGTAAAGGTATATTTGAGTAAAACCCCAAGGAGCTTCTCCTATAGGACAGCCACAATCTTCTATTTGCTAACATGATATGCAAAACTCAGTGAGTTTCTAAAGATTAGAGATCCAAGGCCCTGTCACACCTCAGACCTCCATGGTGTGTCCCCAGGCAATGCCAGTGTCCTTTCACGGTGAAAGCTCCATTTGTCTTCAGTTCTGTGGAGGCACCGGACAGAGCTGCTTTGACATCCGCCCACTCTCCCAGGGGTCACCTGTTGCTTTGCCCCGGCCAATGGAGGTCAGCTTCTCAAGGGGAATGCAAAAAAAAAAAAAAAAAAGAGGAGGCAGGCATGGGTCTGTCCATAAAAGGATCTCTTTGAGGTTGGTGAAAAAGAAAAGCAATGCGTTTTGTGTTCCCAGTTAGACCCTCTGGCACGAGGCCGCCTGAGAACAGGCCTGTGAACAGTTCTGGCTGGAGGACGGCCAACAGAGGCAGCCAGACGTTTTTCACAGGACCTCTAGCTAACCCAGAGGCAGCCTAAATTGGAGTCAGAAGAGCCACCTCCCTTCCCCATCGCCCACTCCCACCCCAGGCGTCTGCACAGCAGCCCAGGCTTTACCCAACCAGCTGCCTCCTGACAGCGTGGAGTAATGCGGGGTCAAGGACAGGAGGCCAGAGCTGCACAGAAAAGCAAAATGAAAAACTGACATGCTATGACGTCCAGATGGAAAGCCCACACTGCTTCCCTCCCTCCCCTGCACGCACAAAGTAGAGAAAGCCTCTGGTCCCTTTCCCCACAGCAGACAACCACATACCTGCCAGGAAGGTCCACTCGCCGTGGGAGGGAGGCAGGAGCAGGCGCACGTGCACTTGCGGAGAACCTTCTTTCCTGCCTCATGCCGCTTCCCTTCCCTCCGGAGGCCGTGGGCACATTCAAACGAGCAGCCAGAGTGCTGGCCTGGCCCAGGGTGGAAAATCAGGGGCAAGGGGCAGCTGTGGGCAGCCCGGGGTTCAGTAAGGCTGTGGGAAGAAATCCTGCACAGAGCTACACACTCCTTCCTGGCCAAGAGCAAAGAGAGGCCATTTGTTCTTGGACCTCGCACCCTGAGAAGCCAAGAGCCTCTGGCCTCCCCCACAGAGGGCTGCAGCACACCTGAGACCTCTAGGGAACCTGCACACTGTCCCTCCGTGTCCTCCGGCCCAGTGCCCTGCCTGCTGCGCCAATCTGAACGTGTTACCTAAGGTTCTGTCTTGGTCTTTGTCCTTCGGGCAAGCATGCTTTTCTCCAAAAGCCACCAGAGTGCTTCCTCTCCACATACTGAGTGGTCCAGTACTGGATCGAATGAAGGAAGGTCTGTAGCTACCCTCAGGCGGGGAAGCATGGGTTTGCAGTCTCTCCATCAGTGTTCCTAACCCAGTGCCCTTTGTGGCTGAGCAGGCACGTTTGGGGTGTCTGTAGGACATGAATTTAACTGGTCCTTGGCTACCTCTGAGGTGCGCTCTAACACGCTCCCCATCCTGGTCCCCAGCGCTCAGCCTCCTAGAGGCAGCATCAAGGTGAGTTGACACAGCGTCATGTCATTTGAGAGTGTACCTTTGGAACCGTGGCCTTCAAAGACAAGCGTCTATGAGATAATTCAGGAGCCAAACAAAAGAACTCCAGCGTCATCTGTTAACACTGCCTTTTGTGGCACGGAGTCTTTATTAAATTCGGTGTGTGTTCCTTTGGAATCTGCACATGTTCTTATTGCTGTTTATTTAGGCCTCCGGCGGCCCTGTCTCCCTGAGCTCACTTGCTCATCAGGGGCTGATGGATGCCAGTTACTGTTTAGTTGCTGGTAGGATGCTATTTGAGCGAACCACATCTGAGGACACTGGCGCTGGTAAAGCATCTTTTTAGTTGAATAATGCAAGGCAGCACATTTGGGGAGGTGGAAGGCATGCGGTGGCAGTTCAGACTGAAGACAAAGAAGAAACAGACCACTGACTCTGCTGGGAACCAGGGTGGTATGTGGCATCCCTCACATGGAGACAAAGCTCCCAGCAAATTGCCACAATGCCAAACCCAGGGCCACGACAAACATAATGGAACCGCATCCCTTCTTTGTCCAACAAGTAAGAGAAAAATCACAGCATTTTCTTTTGTTGTTTGAAGCCAAGAGCATTAAAAGATATGTTTAATTTCCTCTGAAACTTCCTCCCAAAAGGTCTCCAGGTGAAGCGCATGGACGATGTATAACCCTTTAGAGCTGCAGCCACTGTACCAAGCCACTGCCATTTCCTTTCAGGATTTATTTCACATTATACTTCATGCTAATTCCTCCCACTCAGGCCATTGGTACATTTCTGAGTTGCTTATCTGCTATTTTGCTCTGAAAATCCAGTTTCTCCTCAGCAAGCCTATGTCTAGCATGAGGAGACTCTGGTGAAGTCCTCACTCCTTCAAGGCGATCACGAAGGGAGGACAGCTGGACTCCCACAGTCCTTCACGGTGGTTACCCTCTGTGCTGTCTCCCTCCTTCACACAGTTATGCATTGTTGCTTAGTGTCACAGGAAGTGAGCACTTTATGTGCATGGGTTTGTGTAAATTCTTACCAGCAGCTTTCTGTGGCCTGGTGGAGAAACAGGGAAGTGGAAAGAACCTATCTGGGTTTTCTGTGTGGTAAAGGACCGGGCATTTTAAAAAGCGTCCTACTGAAACCAAGTTTTTTTTTTTTTTTTTTTTTTTAGGCTGTTTAATAAACTGGTACACCCCTTCAGAGTTGTGCTATAAGATCTGCTTTCCACTTCCTCTCCCTGAAGTACCTTAGTACTGAATTCGAGACCAGGCCAAAAAGATATTAAGAAGTTTCTAATCATACTTAAACAAAACCCATCTAAGATCCTTACACTCTGCTGCAGGGAACACTATTGTTTAAACCTGATGAACAGAAATCTCTGGCTCATTATGGAATTACCGATCTGTAGTCCCAGCACTCCAGAGCCAGAGGCAGGAGGACCATGGGTTTGAGTCTAGCTTGGGCCACATAACAAGACTCTATCTCAAAACAAAGGAGTAAAAACCTTAGGGAAATCTTTAATGAGCACAGGATTGTCAACACATTACAATAATGAGAAGACATCTTTGAAATACTTAAGCTATGCCTTTGACAATAAAGTACAAAATATATACTTTAGACCTGTAATGTCCCACTGGCCATTCCCAAGCTGTTAGGCATGCATGACGAGTCAAATGGATGAGGGGCTCTTCTCAAATGCTTGAAGGGGAAATATGTCACACATTTCTCAAAACAAAGACTGTCTAATAAAACTCTGGGGTGGTCATCCTCAAAACAATCCCCCAAAGGCTCAAGATTCTTTGGGACATAATAAAACCTAAAAGAAAGGAAACCAAATAAAATCTGCAGGATCCTTGCATGGAACAAGGACAAGTTAAGGCTGGGGATTTAAGAGTTGTGACCTCTGGCCATTCCAGATGCCACCCTTTGTCCTCATACCCTGAGTCTTGTCCTAATCCATCCTTGAGGAGACTTGGTGAGATACATTTTTTACAAATTCATTTTACTCAGCAACAGTTTCTTTTAGCATCCTCGATTTCACTGCATGGCTGTGTGCTGTCGGATCTGTAAGGACTAATGATCACAGCTAAGGTTAATTGTGCTCAGTCAACACTGTGTGAAATGCTCGGTGGGCACCTATATCACTCTCAAATGCAGGCATTATTCTAATTATTATTTCAACCTAGAGGATGAGAAAGCTGAGACCTGGTGTGGTTGACTTACCCAAGGACACAGCTCTATCAAGTGGCTTGTTTGGAGTATGAATACAGCTGCTGTAACCTTAGAGGGCACATTTAAGTCATCATCCACCACAAAGCAGGAACATCTAGCCCTGGGGAACTTATGCCCTAGTGGAGGAGATTAAAGCATGCAGACCTGCAGGAGCGCTGGGAGGCCTTGAACTGTTGAAGAGCAGGAGCCTGGAGCTTCATGGAACTAGGCAAAGTCAGGGTGGGACCACAAGTGGCAGCAATTTGTATCATGTGTATAGAAACAGGTAGAATGTTAGAATTATATCCTTATCGCAAGTCAAATTGGATCAGAACGTAGTGTTCTTAAATAGTCCTGCTCTAACTCAGCTTCAGGAATGGAGTCAGTTTTAGCTCATCAGCATGCTTTACCAGATTTGGCCAAAACATTTGAAAAGATTCCCAAACTCTTTTCCTCTACAGCTGCCAAACTGAGTGAAGCTTGATGAAGGCGTCCATGGAGTGTCTCTTCACGGGATGCTCTTTCTCCCCTGGGGTACCCTCACTGCTAGTGGTTCGGAGCCTTTCTTCCCACCCACTACTGGTTTCCAGAGCTAGAACAATGTCCCTGCCATAGTCAATAAATATGACATTCCAATCATAGACATTAGGAGAACATTTTAGGGCCAGTCACATGGTTTTCCAGGGCAAGTGATGTAAACCAAACTAGCAGACTATGCCGTTCATTTTTATGTGTGTGTCATGTGTGTGTTGTGCGTGTGTGTGTGCATGTGCGTGTGTGTGTGTGTGTGTGTGTTGTGTTGTGTGTGTAGGACTGAGGACAGCCTTGGGTATTGTTCCTGTAAAGTGCAGTTGACCTTTTTTATTTTTTTGAGACAGGGTCTTTCATTAGTCTGGAGCCCACCAGGTAAGATAGACTGGCAGGGCCTCAGGTATCTTCCTGCCTCCATCTCCCAGTGCTAGGATTATCAGGGTGTATCACCATCCCTTGCTTTTTTTTTTAAAAACATGTGTTCTGAGGACCTCACTCACATCCTCATGCTTGCAAGGCAAGAACTTTACGAACTGAGTCATCTATCTCTGTAGCAGCCACCCTGACTCTCAAATTGGCATCTGGGGTCCAAGAGGTATTCAGAGAAGATAAAGACCCCACACGTATTCCATTTTTGCATGATTGTACTGTCACAAAGAGTAAACTCACAGATAGTGACAAAGCAATGGTACAGGACCAAAGAAGCTGAGTGAGTGAGGCAGTTGATAACTGAAATGGTCCTCTGCAGGAAAAATGCTCGACTCAGAAATTGAGTGGCTCATTCTGAGAGCTTTGGGCTTCAGCAAGGACCTGAAGAGTGATCTGGATTTTAACAGAACATGAAGGATATTTCAGGAAGAGAATAACAGATTAATTGCAGCATTTCCCAAACCCTTTTCAGTAATTATTCATTGTTGATAGTTTCTGGCTACTGATACAGGATTACAAATATCTCCTTGTCAGACCTCTTGAAGTCCATTAGCTAGGGTGGCAGTGGCTGTTCAATGTCTTGAGATTGGTTGTCGATAGACATTTCCCTTTAGAAATCGTGACAGTGAGAATGTGTGACTGCAGCACAACTTTTGAAATGTCTCATTTTCATCTAGATGGATTTACATTTGAACGACTGAGCTGTCCCAATTGCTGAACATGTGCAAAGCTATGTTGAAGCAGCTTTCCTCCTTAGTGGGGAAATTCAGTGTGCATCTCTTCTGCATTTTGGACACTTATTTTTCATAAAACATCCTGCTTCAGCGGTTAAAGGCACTTCTTTACAAAGCCTGAATGCCTGGGTTTGATTTCCCAGTACCCACATAAAGCCAGATGCACAAGGTGGCACGTATATCTAGAGTTTGCAATGGCAGGAGGTCCTGGCATGCCCATACTTCCTCTCCTCTCTGTCTGCCTCTTTCTGTCTTTCTATCCCTCTCAAGTAAATAAAAATATTTTTAAAAATTCTCTTTCAGGCTGAGGAAATGGCTCAGTGGATAAAGCACTTGCACAGTTGTTGAGTACCTAAGATGATGAGATCCTCAGACCCTATTTAAAAGCTGGAAGCTGTGGTGGACTTCTGTAAGCCCAGTGTGCCTACAGAGAGCAGGAAGGTAGACACAATAATTTCTTTGATTTTTCCTTTTTTTCCCCTTTTTTTCAGGGTAGGGTCTCACTCCAATCCAAGCTAACCTGTAGTCTCAGGGTGGCCTTGAACTCATGGTGATCCTCCTGACTTTGCCTCCCAAGAGCTGGTATTAAAGGCATGTGCCACCATGCCCAGCCCAAGAACTTCTAAGAAGCTCACGAACACAGTGATAAACAACAAGAAACTGTCTCAAACAAGGTGGAAGGGTAAGATATACCTGAAAGTTGTCTTCATACCCCCATACAGGCACTGTGGGTGCACATGCATTCATTAACACATGAACACCTCCCCCTATAACTCAGCTTCTATTATATCTCTGTGTATATGTCTTAGAAGATGATTGCATGCAGCATAAAATTCAGAGAGGGATTGAGTCTTGGGGCAAGTTCATTCAGTGACTCCAGTACCAGGCTCCGTCAAACATATTCCACTTTGATATCCATAGCATGGTCTCCTGGCTCAGCCACCAGCAGCTTCCCAGTGGTTCAAGTAAGCCATATTGCAGGTCTCACTGACTTAGATATGCCAATCTCCAGACTGATGACTAGCAAGGAGCAAAAGGCTTAAGACAGCTGTGGGTAATTTTTGAGTTGGATCCACCAGTCAAATAAGGAGCCTTAGTTACTGAGCTCAGTTCTGGCTTGTAGTTCAGTGATAATCCAGGCTATACATTGGAATCAGTCAGGAACCACTTCCCACGTAAACCAGACTCACAGAGGTGAGGCAAGCGCAAGGTTGCACATGCCCACTAGGTGGCGCAAGCGTCTGGAGTTCAATTGCAGTGGTTAAGGTCCTGGCTCACCAATTCTCTCTCTTTCTGTCTCTAAAATAAAAGACATTTAAAAATTTTTTAAAAGAAAAATACAGGCTCCTGGTTCTGACTGCACACCTCCTGAGTGGAGGTGGGGATCTCTAGAAGTAGACCCCAGATAGGCCTATTTTTTAAAGCTGCCTAAATTCATTCATGCATGTTTGCATTTGCCCAGGACCAACTCACTACTGGAAGCCATTACCTCAGCTTAAAAGTCATTTTTTTTTCACATATTATTATTGACAACTTCTATACTTACATACAAAAAACACATGATATTTCCCTCCCCTCCCCCATTCCCCTTTAGAACTCCACTCTCCATCATATCCCCTCCCTCTCTCCATTAGTCTCTTTTTTAATTTGATGTCATCATCTTTTTCTTCTATTATGAGGGTCTTGTGAAGGTATTGCTAGGCACTGCGAGGTCATGGATATCCAGGCCAATCTCTGTCTGGGCAGTTGCATTGTAAGGAGTCATACCCTTCCTTTGGCTCTTCCATTCTATCCGCCCCCTTTTCCGAAATGGTCCCTGAGCCTTGTAAAAGTGATTTTTCTATTATTTAGACACTGCTGTTTTCTGCGCACTGGCAGCAGAGCAGAGTCACCCTTGACCAGGGATATTTTATTACCATATATCTCTTGTCTGGGGGTTGTCTTCCTGTGGCTTGGGGATATTGTGGGAAATTATGCTAGGTTGACCCTGCATTTACTGCAATTTTAAAATCATGTCATAATTATATCCTATCTGTCTCCTACACTTCCCTTGTCTGGAGCCCAAATATCTTTTCACTAAGTCGCCTACTGTCTTAATACAAAAGGAAGACTGGCCTATTCTGGTATGTTCTTGTAGTCATTTAAAACTTAGCTATCTCTGACTTCATTCATTTAGACTTTGCCACCCTTCTCGTATCACATCTCTAATTCCTGATCCCATTGCTTTCATAGCCTATACTTTATAAATCTATATCTTTTATTCACTCAAGCTCTATATTTCCTATGCTGTGGTTACTAAAGGACCACAGGTTGTGAACCCCTACCAGGTAGGAGTTTAAGAGTGGATATTGGGGTGCATAAGCATAGAGAGTAGAACTTCTGCATGACTCCAAGGACTTTGAAACTTTCCATTGCTTTCTGAGAGAGTTCTTTGTTTGACATTAGTGTATGGGAGGTTGATAAGGGGGCACACCAACATGTCTTCAGGGTGGGCAGTCTAAGCCTAGGGTGATTTCCCTAGAGATGTGGAGAGGCTGACCTGTGGGTATAGAAACCTTTGTTGTGCTTGACATTTCTAGGGAATGGAGCCTGGATTGAACTCTGGCTTCTGGTCTTCTGGGAGGGATCCATGAAGCAACCAGGAGAGGGGTGCTGAGGAGCACAGAACCAGAAGGTGATGATTTAGGTCACAGTGCAGAGGTCAAGGACACTTTTAGAAAATCCAAATTCCAGTTTCCTGTGAACATGTGACCAAGCAGGTTTAGAATTTGTGTATTTTATAATGAGGGGGTGTGATAGTAAGAAAGGTCAGGCTTGGAGAGAAATAAGAGAAGAGGCAGAACGAGGAGGACGAGTCACGAGGACCCCCAGGACTCTAGACATCTGTGGTTCTTCAGTTATCCTAATTAGTGTTCATGCAAAAGATCGTTCATCAGACCTTGCTCATTACTCAGCTACCAATTCCCAGTTAAGAATATCTCAGGGTTGGGAGATGGTCAGTCAGTGAAGAACTTGCTGTGAACCCACAAACATGAAGCATGAGGGTGGCCCCTATAATCCCACCACATGAAGGGTGGAGGCACACAGCAAGCTATCTAGCTAGGCTAGCTGGAATTGGTGAATTCTGTATTCAGTGAAAATCTCTCTCAAAAAAATAAGGTGGAGAGTGACTAAGTAAGAAAGATATCAGAAATTGGCTGCTGGCCTCTACATGCATATGCACATATTGTACCTTTACACACATGTACACCCACACACATGCAAACATGTACACACATATGTATGACACAGAGCACTCATGTCACACACATACACATGCAAAGAAGAGTTTTTCATTCAATTGATATAATTTTGTCTGCAGTTTTTCAGTTGCAGGAAGGTCTTTACATGAACCTTTTGATATAAAAACCATAGAAATTTGACATCTCCATGTTTGCATTTTCTTATCTTCTTATGGTGACTTTACAGTGTTCACATCAAAGGAAATGTTGCTATGCTTCAGTTTTACCTTTTCTGGAATTATGTTTTCACTCCCCTTGATTTAATATGAGACTGATTACAATGTCCAAATTATTTTGTGTGGTCTAATCAAAGAATAAAAAATGAGGGACATTACTGATAATAGAATGATTACCATATGCCAGATCAGAAGTTATATGCAAGCAACATAACTTTCAAAATGTAGTCACCCTGTGGTAAAACACTATCACTGTGGAACACAGCCCCAGGAACTCACAGCCCTGCAACTCTGCCTCTTCTAGACCCTGAGTCACACTTGCTTCCACTCAGACATCTTCTTTTTTTGTAATAAATAACTTTTTTAAAAATTTTTTTGAGAGAGAAAAAGATATAGAAAGAGAGAAGAGAGATAGAATGGGCATGTCAGGGTCTTCAGCCACTGTAAACAAACTCCAGACACATGTGTAGGGAATTGAACCTGGGTCCTTTGGTTTCACAGGCAAACACCTTAGCCACTAAACCATCTTTCCAGCCCCACTCAGATGTCCTTTGAGAGCTGTTGCACCTCTGGCTGCTGAGTGGCCTGGTTCTTGCTAAGGAGTAGCCTACATATGACTCCCCTTTCTCTGCTTGAACTTGAGGACAAAGAAGGACCCCTAAAGAAGTATGGGGTGAAGTCTAGGAGGGATGGATGGTTCCAGGGAAATTGCCCATGCTCTTATGCCATATCAAGACACCAGGAAGAGAAGAATACACTTAAGTAGTTTCAGTAGGAGAGGATCCAAAATGCTCAAAGCACCCCCTGGGGATGTTACTGTATGACCCCTGGATCCTGTGAAAGACATACTCTGCAGCAGACTTGAAAAAAAATTCACAAGTGTTTGCTGCATAAACATGAGAACTCGAGTTTGGACACTCAGAACGCATGTAAATGTGGATACAATGCATGCATGTATAATCCTAGAGTCCATATGTTAAGATGGGAAGATGGGACCATCAAATCTCCCAGTTCATGGTCCAGTAGCCTGGCATATGCAACAACGAACAAAAAACTGATACAGGAATTTGGAATATTTTTGAGAACAATGGAGCTATTCTCAGCTTGTGGTTGGGCCTTTTATTTTATTATTATTATTATTTAAATTATTATTTTTTATTGACAGCTTCTATACTTACATACAAAAAACACATGATATTTCCCTCCCCTCCCTCCATTCCACTTTAGAACTCCAATCTCCATCATATTCCCTCCCTCTCTCCATTAATCTCTCTTTTAATTTGATGTCATCATCCTTTCCTTCTATTTTTGAGGGTCTTGCGAAGGTATTGCTAGGCACTGCAAGGTCATGGATATTGAGGCCAATTTCTGTCTGGGCAGTTGCATTGTAAGAAGTCATACCCTTCCTTTGGCTCTTCCGTTCTACCCACCTCCTCTTCCGCAATGGTCCCTGAGCCTTGGAGGGTGTAACAGAGGTGTTTCAGTGCTGGGCAGTCCTCCATCCCTTCTTCTCAGCATTATGTTGCCTTTTGGGTCATCACAGTGGTCACTGCCATCTGAAAAGAGAAGCTTCTCTAACCAGAAGTGAGAGTAGCGTTAATATGTGAATATGAACATTAAGTGTAGTGCTTTCAGGGCAGCTTGGTGGGAATAATATATACATTTAGTCAGACAAGAGTAGGCTTATACCCCTAAGGCTCATGACCTCACCTGCCATCGACTTTTGCTTATTATTTTATTTGTGTCGCTTGTCTTATTGCTATAGCTAAGACTTCCAGTACTATATTAAGTAAAAGTTGAGAAAATGGACTCCCTTGCCTGGTTCCTTATTTTAGTGAAAATGCTTCAAGGGTGGAGGGTGGCACAAGTTCTGGGAGAGGGAAGTTGCTGTACAGTTAGTTTCCAGAAGCTGTTGAACCTGTGGAAGGTTGTAGTTATGGAGAACGGGAAGGATGGAATAAAGAGAGAGGAAGTGGAAAAGAGGTTAGCGAAGGGGAAAGTATGAGTTGCATGTGAGAAGAGTGGCAGAGAGATCCCAATACGAGGCTTGATGGAGAAGAATACAGAACACATCTAAAATCCAACAGAGCAGGATATAAACACATACAAAGCTAGGATGGAAAAGGTATGCATGAGTGGGGTTTAACAAACAAACAAAACCAAAGGTCCTGAGCTGGGCAGACATGGTGGCTCACACCCTTAATGCGGTTCAATTGGGACGCTGAGGTTTCTGGGATGCAATGATTTCCAGGTCAGCTTGGGACAGAGTAAGACCCAACCAAACAGAAAGAAAATTAAAACGGACGATAAATTAGGGGATATCAAAAGTGAGAAAAGTTAACCATAACACCCAACTTATTCAAGAATGGGAAGTAGACCAAATGTACACCAGATCTAACAAATAACATTTTTGTCTTAATGTGCTCGGTTTTAATTATTTACCTCCCTGTGATGGTTTTCTTTAGCAACCTGTCTGGATGTGGAAGGTGCAATTGGCACATCCAGTATAAGCCTATTTTCTAGCTTTGGGGTACATTTTGCCCTAGTGTAATAGAGGGTGACTTTCTATCTCACCTATGCTGAGGGTGAAGCAGGTTCCCCCTTTGGAGTGCTATGGGCTTGGCTGATCTGGTTACGTTGGCCCACTCTTCAGGCCAGCTATGCTGGACGCTTGACTTTTTGATAGAAGAATATTTTGTGCGTTATCTTGCTCCTCCCCCCCCCCCGCAAGTTTCTTTGGTGAGGATCCTATTTCGCCATTTTAACCAGAACAGCTTGTTTGACTTTTTACACAGATACTCATGGTCACATGACTTCCACTGAGTCAGTGGCCTCTACATTCTTATCTCATAAATTTGATGAATGAAATCCATGGATTACAGAAGGTAAGGTTTGGAAAGATTTCACTGTAGAACATAAGTGAAGGAAAGAAAGCAGATCTCCTAAGTAGCAAGAGGGCTTCCAAGTGGGTAATCCACATGCTCATTCCGATTGGGGTTTCCTATAGAAATAAGACTACTGTGCTGGTCATCCCAGTCCCCGTGCCAGGTATCCGTGAAGTCTTAGTCACATCCTTACCTCTGGTTTTCCATTAGGGAAATGAGATAAGGAGATACCAGACCCACCCTTCTGACATTTCTGTCCTCCAACTAGGTGCTGTGAGGAGGACTCCTTTAAGGAGAAAAGAGATAAAGAATAACTGGATCCACCTTACAGGCTCAAGGGCATTTCCTGCTTTTAGCCAAGGAGAAAAACTGCTCACTTTTAGGCCTTGGTGCCCTAAACTGCCAAGTTTTATCTCCTGTTCTTCATCAAAACCTTGTCTTAAACAAGGTAGAATGTGAAAACTGACACCTGAGGTTTTCTTCTGACCTCCACATGTATGCCAGGGCACACCTGTGTCCACACACACACACACACACACACACACACACACACACAGAAAAGGATGAGAAAAAAAAACCTGAAACGGCCTAAATGGCCACCTATACATGTCAGATTGAATTAATTTGCTCTTTTCACTTAGACTTCACTGAACTAAAAACAAATAAAAAACAAAACAAAAAATCCAAAGCAAACCTAGTAGAGCTGTGCATAGGGATAAGCATACAAGAATATGCATAGTATTTCCCTAGGGGACTGTGTATAGAAAATATTGTGGTTTCTTCCCTTGGGAAGAAATGGGGTTCACTGATAGGAAGGGAGGTTCATACCTCATGCTTCGTTTAGCTATCTGATTTAACCATGTGTACAGTGTTTACCACATGAGTGTGTGTGTGTGTGTGTGTGTGTGTGTGTGTGTGTGTGTGTGTGGAGAGAGAGAGAGAGAGTTTTTGTACAGTGCTGAGGATGAAGCCAAGAGTCTTATGCATGCTAGACAAGTGTTCTACACTGAGCTATACACATACGGTTTTGAAATAATTTTTGTTTTTGGAGAGAGACACAGAGAGAGACAGAGAGAGAGAGAGGGAGTGGAAGACAGGTAGAGATGGGTGCGCCAGCAGCCTCTCAGCTGCTGCAAATGAAATCCAGATGCGTGCGCCCTCTTGTGGTCAAGTGTGGCATTGTGACCTTGTGTCACTTTGCATCTGGCTAAACGTGGGACCTGGAGATTGGAATGGCTGGAGATTGGAACCAGCATTCTTAGGCTTAGGAGGCAGGCGCCTTAACCCCTAAGCCATCTTTCCAGCCTGGTTTTGAAATAATTTAACAAAAGATAGTGTGTGAGGCTGAGGAGATGGTTCAGTGTTTAAAGACAATGGTTGCCAAGCATTCCTGCCCAGGTTCAGTTCCCCAGCCACCCACATAAAGCTAAATAGGCATTCGTTTGCAGCCACAAGAGACCTTGGTGTACGCACCTCCTGACACACATGCAAATAAATAAATAAAAATTTAAATTAAAACAAATAAAATGTATAAATGCAACATAAGAATAAAGATTTTTGGGTTGGAGAGCTGGCTTAGTGGTTAAGGCACTTGCTTGCAAAGCCAAAGGACCAAGGTTTGATTCCCCAGAACCCACATAAGCCAGATGCACAAGGTGGCACATGTGTCAGAAATTTGTTTGCAGTGTCTGGAGGCCCTGGGGCACCTATTTGCTCTATATATACCCCCCCTCAAATAAGTAAATAAAACAAAATAAAAAGAATAAAGTGTTTTTTTTTTAAAAAAGATAAGGTGTTGACCTAATGTAGGATGGTTCAAACTGTGCCATCTTTCACGTTGGCCAGCGCCTCCTCTGTCCTTCCCCCTTTCCTACCTTTTAAAGTTCACCATCCCTTTGTCAGCTATATAACCCCCAATAAATAGCCAAAGGTTTGAGCTGGGCAGGTACTCAGTACTCAGGAGGTTGAGGCAACAGGATGATGAGTTTGAGGCCAGCCAGGGCTACATAATGATGCCCGATTTAAAAAAAAAACAAAAAAAAAAACACCCTGATTACAGGGAGGGGAATGGCCTAAGCGAGGCCATGGGAAGAGAATGCATAAAAGAAGGGCAGGGGGAGAGTCAATCAAAATTCAAGATATTGTGAATAAGACTTATGTAAAATTACTTTTTTGAATAATGGCACATCTAGAAGCTGCAGACTGTTACTAGAAAATTTTCAGTACCTGGGATGGGATACCTTCCAGTGAGTTGTTGACCAAGGAGGTCCCGGTAGCCTCCAAAACATTAAAGGCTTTTGCCAAAGCCCTTGGTTTCCCTTGGAAACAGATAGTAAGACCCTATTGCTGAAGACATCTCTTGCCTGAGAGGCAAGGTCACTGAGAAAGCAAGCTGGTGCTGAGCAGAAAACCTTCTCCCTGTAGACCAGCCAACTGAAAGCTGGGGAAAGCTGCACTGCATGCAGCATATGGGAGACAGAAGTCATCAGCAGTGAACACAGTGGATGCTGAATATTCAAGTTTGGCCAGACAGGCCCAATGACTGAACGGGTGCAATAGTGGTATGTCTACTCTAGGGATAACCAACTGCTCCATAATTGGACTTAAGGCCCTCTCTACGGGAGAGAATACATACCTGGTACTGAAAAACCAGGCAAGGGAGTCCATTTTCTCAACTTTTACTTAATATAGTACTGGAAGTCTTAGCTATAGCAATAAGACAAGTGACACAAATAAAATAATAAGCAAAAGTCGATGGCAGGTGAGGTCATGAGCCTTAGGGGTATAAAGCCTGATCTTGTCTGACTAAATGTATTTATTATTCCCACCATGCTGCCCTGAAAATACTACACTTCATGTTCATATTCACATATTAATGCTACTCTCACTTCTGGTTAGAGAAGCTTCTCTTTTCAGATGGCGATGACCACTGTGATGACCCAAAAGGCAACGTAGTGCTGAGAAGAAGGGATGGAGGAGTGCCCAGCACTGAAACACCTCTGTCACACCCTCCAAGGCTCAGGGACCATTGCGGAAGAGGGGGCAGATAGAATGGAAGAGCCAAAGGAAGGGTATGACCTCTTACAATGCAACTGCCCAGACAGAAATTGGCCTCGATATCCATGACCTTGCAGTGCCTAGCAATACCTTCACAAGACCCTAATAATAGAAGAAAAGATGATGACATCAAATTAAAAGAGAGACTAATGGAGAGAGGGAGGGGATATGATGGAGATTGGAGTTCTAAAGTGGAATGGGGGAGGGAAGGGAAATATCATGTGTTTTTTGTATGTAAGTATAAAAGTTGTCAATAAAAAAATAATAATTAAAAAAAAACCCTAAAAACAAAGACAAAGATATACTCAGAAACTTTTACCTCCAAATTCAGGGAATAAGAGTGTTGGACTGAGTCCCAGTTTTAGCACATCAGCAGTGCTAAAATCAAATAAAATGCATCTAAAAGCTGAAAAAAATCAAACATCTAAAGTGAATATGTTTCTCTTTTCTCTCTTAAGAAAGTGCTCTGTTTAATCTGTTCAAATGACAGGGAATGCCTCGACTGGGCCACTCCAATGCTCTTAATTTGATAAAGATGTTTATTCTTATGATGAGGAATTACCAGTCAAGAAAGTCAAAACTAACAGCGTTTATTTCAAAAGTAAGCATTACCCAATAATTTCCCCACTTCCTCTCCTTTTGGTTTTTGAATGAAATTCTTCGGGAAGTGACACCACAGTGATGCTCTCTGATCTCTTGAAAACAGAGAACAGCCCAAAGCACTGAGATGTTTTCAGGGCATCTTTACATCAGGCCAGTGGACCCCTGCATTCACTTAGTGGACAAGAGTTTACCTGTTTACAACTGACTAGCAGAATTCAATTTGTTACAAAGGTTTTTTTCTTTCACCTATGGAAAAGTTAGTCATTTTCAATTAAGGAAAAAAATAGATTCAACACAGCTTTACACCCATTTTACAATTCAGAACTCAGTTGTTCAAATACCATGTAAACCTATGCAGCAGAAAATGAACCATATCTGAGATAGAGTTGCAATGTCAAAGTTATCATTATCACAGATGCACTTCCTGAAGGAATGTATCTGTAACATAAAGTGAAGTTCATGTCACTTTTTCCCTCTCCTGATAGTGAACTTTCAGCAGTCATACATGACAACAGTAGAAACTCTACCAGTAGCCAGCCACCATCAGCAGTGAATATAGTACATGTTTTACTTAACTGCATATTCAGGAACTTGAAAATAGATGCTTTAATTAAATGACTGAATCATGTAACTAGTAGCTATTATAATTAATGAATGGCCCAGATGCTATTGGTCAGTTACATGAAATCCCAGCCTTAGAGATTTACATAGTCATGCCTCTCTTATATGACAGAATACAAATCATAGGACCAGCTCAGAATCATGAATAGGGGAAATAGATTCTGGCATTTGATGTTGTGACTATGTAAAATGCAAAAGATGATGTGGAATGGGCAGTATTTCTGTGGCCATGTTTGGAAACACTGCTGCCACCTCTCATTAAAAAAAAAAAAAAAAGGAAGAACAAGGGGCTGGAGAGATGGCCTAGCAGTTAAGGCATTTGCCTCTAAACCCAAAATCCCCAGTTTGATTCTCCAGGAACCCACATAAGCACAAGGGGTTACATGTATCTGAAGTTCATTTGCAGTGGCTGGAGGCCCTGACATGCCCATCCTCTCTCTCTGCCTCTCTCTCGCTCTCTCATAAATGTAAATAAATAGATAGACAAAGTGCATTTTAACACTGTTACATTTAGAAAGACAATTTGTTACTGAAGAATGATCATTTAAGATATAGAAATTCATCTAATTGAAAAACTCGCTTATGTTGCTCATAATATTCTCTATTCACTCAATAGCAGAGAGAGTTTCATCATGGAGCACTGATCCCAAGACCAATCAATATGCACACCAGCTCTTCAAGCCCACAGTTTTCATACTTAGTGACTCACAGGGAACGCAATTTCAGTCTACTAAATACCTACATGTGCATAAAACAAGCTCAGACTTTCACAAATGTTGCTTTTCTCATGTGTTTCCCTATGTATTTCATTTAAAAACAATGCTGTTGGGCTGGACAGATGGCTTAGTGGTTAAGGCGCCTGCCTGCTAAGCCTAAGAACCCAGTTCCAATCTCCAGGTCCCACATTTAACCAGATGCAAAGTGATGCAAGGGTGCAATGCCACACTTGTCCACAAGGGGGCACACACATCTGGATTTCATTCACAGCAGCTGAGAGACTGCTGGCGCACCCATTCTCTATCTGTCTCCCACTCCCTCTCTGTCTGTCTGTGTCTCTCTGTGTCTCTCTCCAAACATAAAAACAAACAATGCTGTTAATGTCCTGTTATTTTCATGACCTAACAACTGGGGAAATACTATTAGTTATAAATGCTCTTTTGATGTTTGGATAATGAGCATCAAGACTTTCCTTAAGCCAGTCCTCCCTAGCTTGAGAAGTTCCCTTCCATGGAAAAGTCAATCTCTTTATTTAGATAAAATTTACTTCAGATGGGCGGTCACAAATTCATCTTCAGTTGCAAATATGACCCTTTTGCACCCCGGAGACCTTCTCTTATTTGGGGAAGGTTCTCATCACTCACCCTAGCTTTTCCTTAAGTGAATCCCTCTCAAATGCCTTGATCAGACCTTCAGAGAACTGCACAAAGCTCTACAAGGATGTGGTCAGTCTGCCTGGATCCCAACCTGAGCACCATTTCTTCCTAGTGGTATGATGTGTAAGTTACTCAGCATTGTGCACCCTCAGTCTACTCGTGTGTATGCTGAAGAATTAGTAGAATATGTGTCTGTCACCTGAGTGACCAAGCCTGTTAATCAAGAGAAAATAGGTAAAATGCTATGTGTGACACACAGTAAATGTTCAAAATTGCTAAGATTTTATTTTTACATTTTTTACTCATTTTGTCCATACTCCACTTTTAAATAATGTCATTCACATTTATTCACATATATTATTTTGTCCATGTGAAATATCTAACAGTGGGTACACAGCATGCAGTGTTTCAGTATAAACTGTAAAGTGCAGGATAAGGAGAGGCATCCCTCTTCCTGTACAATCACATTATGCTTTTGTCAGAGAAGAGTAAGATAGCATCACTTTAATGAGGGACACCATTTCTTTTCAGTCATATGGAGCTAAAATTGTGTCTTAAATCTCTTTATTTTTTCACAAAGTTTGGTATTGAGTTTCCCATATTTCAGTATTTAGCTTTTGGCTTTAAGTCCAGAATTTTTTAAAAAAATATTTCATTTATTTATTTATTTATTTATTTATTTATTTATTATTTGAGAGAGAAAGAGAGAATGAGGCAGAGAGATAGATAGAGAATGGGCATACCAGGGCCTCTAGTCACTGCAAACAAACTCCAGATGCGTACATGTGTCACCTTGCACATCTTCAAGTCCATATATATTTTTTAAAAATATATTATTTATTTTTATTTATTTATTTGACAGAGAAAGAGGGAGAGTGAGAGAATGGGCATGCCAGGGCCTCCAGCCACTGCAAATCAAATCCAGATGAGTGTGCCCCCTTGTGCATCTGTCTAATGTGGGTCATGGGGAATCAAACCTGGGTCCTTTGGCTTTGCAGACAAATGCCTTAACCACTAAGCCATCCCTCCAGCCCCAGATTTTTATATTTGTTTCTATCCAATTTCATCTTTATTGTTTAAAATACTGCAAACTGTTAAATAATGTTATATTTCAACCTCTAGTGAATTTGTAAATTGTTTTGTTTTCCTGTTATTTGCAAAAGAGATGAAGCCATCTTCTGCATTACCATTCATGACAAAGGTAAATAGGTTGATGGCAACAGTGTCCGACCAGGCCCTGTAGAACACAGCTCCAGAAACAACCCCCAAGACGCAGGTTTCTAATATCTCAGTTAGTTGTTGCCATCTGAACAACACAATGACCAAATCACCCATTTCTAACATTTCTATTCTCTGTCTCTCTCTCTCCCTCTCCTCTCTCATTTTGTTTCTATCTGTCTCTCTCACATTTTATAGGCTCCAGTGAATTACCTTTGAATGTTTGTTTTTATCACAAGTAGCAGGTTTCCTTAATGCATTTTCAAAATACTTTTGTTGTCCCAACTTCTCCTCATCTTGTCCTCATCTCTGCTTATACCCTTCTAGCCTCAGTTTCTCCCTTCTACTTTCCTATCACATGTATTCTGTTATCTTCTCTATCTCTCTCCCTTAATGCCTCTTATTCCCCATGAGACCTGAATCACCTAGGAAACGAGTCTCTGCCACTTCAGAGCTCCACCTGCCCATCCCTTCTATCCCTTCAAGCCCTTGGCAAGCTCTAATCTTTTTACTCTGGGCATGCCCATTATGGATTATGTATGTTGGGTTGGCCTTGGGGCATGCCTATGAGGGATCATCTTGATTAAATGGACTGAGTTGAGAAGACTCACCTTCACTGTGGGCAGCACCACTCCACAGGCTGGAGTCCTGGACTGTGTATAAGAAGGAGAGTTAGCTGAGCACTGGAACTCATCCCTTTCCTCCTTCTCACCATGGACTGAACGTGACCAACATCTTCAAGCTCCCGCAGCCCTGCATTTCTGGTCTTGATGGAGTGTCACCTGGAGCTGTAAGCTCTCTTCTTCTCTTCAATGCTTAGAAAATAATATATTGTAGGTATTTTGTCCCAGCAACAACAAAAGGAAGCATTTCAGACATCCATCTAGTTTCATGGCCTCTATACATACCCCCCAAATAAAGGCACATACATAAAGACTACAAGCTATGATCCTCCTATGAGAAAGAACAGGCTGTGTTTCTCTTTCTGAGCTCGAGTTACCTCCTTTAATGTGATACTTTCCAGTTCCATTCATTTTAGTTTCGTTTTAAGAACTCAATTATACCTTCCACAGTTCCCTAAAATAATAACCTGATGATGATCTTATCAGTAAAAGAAATGAAAGCTCTTAAGGCATAGTCAGAGGTACAATTCTACCATCTCCTGGTTACAAAGCTACATAAAGTCAAGCCAGTTCCATAGTTCAGTGACTCGTCATTGATCAACTAACTGGAATTTAAAGTCTTTTTTAATTTTTAAATTTTATTTTATTTACTTGAGAGATGGAGGGAGAGAGATAGAGAGAAAATGGATGTGTTAGGGCCTTCAGACACTGCAAACAAACTCCAGATGCATGTGCCACCTTGTGCATCTGGCTTATGTGGGTCCTGGGGAATCAAACCTGGGTCCTTTGGCTTTGCAGACAAGCACCTTAACTGCTAAGCCATCCTTCCAGCACACCTAACAGGTATTTAAGTGCCAAGTAGACATCTCCATGTTTATACTTATTGGTATCTCAATGTGTATCCCTGTATTGGGCTAATTCTAGCTATTGTTAACAACAGAAGAGGAGAGTAGAAGAGAAAAAAGGAAAACTCGAACACCAGTGTCTTAATGCAGTGGAGTTTTATGACTGGTTTGTGTAACTTTTAATGCATGTTCTCAGAGTCTTTATTTAGGGAATTAAGATAATTACTGCTTCCCCTTGGGCCCCAACATCCTCAGAACTCAGCTCAGAGAACTCAGCAGAACTGTATTATTTACTTTTCTTGTTTCTGTGATAAAATCAAAATATCTGGCAAGAAGCAACTTACAGAAGGAAGAAGCTATTGTGGCTTATAGTTCAAGGACATACATTCCATCATGGCAGGGTGGACATGGTAGTGGGAGAATAAAGCAGCTCATCACATTGTGTCCACACTCAGGAAGCAGACTGATGAAAGTCATTGCTCAGCTGACTCTTGTTCACTCAGTCTGGTGGTCAGCCAGTGGGATGGTATTTCTCACAGTTAGGGTAGGTCTTCCCATTTCAATTAAACTGATCCAGAAACTCCCTCACAGACAAGCCTCAATTTGTCTGCTAGGTGATTCTAGATCCTGTCAAATCCACAATCAAGACTAACAAGTATAGAAGAGGAGAACAATATAAAGAAAGCCTTCCTTCTCCTTAGAAGCCTTGGCTAGTCATAGATAGAAATTATTTCTACTCCCATCTTAAGGAGGAACTTTGCACATGCATGTCATTAGGTGCAAAGGGGTCTGTAAAAAGGTGGGTTATGGACACTAATATAATTCTATTCGATGGGAGGAGTCACTTTCTATTTCTGGGTTTGAATGGTAATTACATGTGTGGTGGACAGAGAACTATCTCTTTCACAGTATCAAAGCAGAACTAGTAATTGTGTGCCTCCAATCAGCTCTCGCTCTCCATTGTTTCCCACCAAAATATGTGGCCTTTCCATTTCACACAACTGCTCTGGAAAAACCTCTTGGAAACATCCTTAACTGTGCTATCTTGTCTAGCTCTGCAGATCAAATCCTGGTGACTGTACCATCAAGACAGCCAGAATGCAACTGCCCCCTACTCTGTTTGCTATAGAGCCCTTACTCTAAGCCCACGCTATTTCCAAGTACTTCTCGCATAATTGTTTCCCAACAGAATTTTCAACATAAAGCAGCTAGAGGGGAATGTATAGCAGCTAGAGGGAAATGTATAGCAGCTAAAGGGAAATGTATAGCAGCTATACCATATCATTGCTTCTCATCTCACTCAGAATGCCCAGTCCCCATGCTCCAGCAGACCTCCTTACCTATTCATTTCTCACGGCCTCACTCCCTACCATCTTCCTACATCACCCTGCCTCCTTACTGTTTCTTCCACTTAGGGTTTCACCAGCTCATCCCTCCTGCCCCCTCCAAGCCCCTTGCAAGAACTAATCTTTTTGCCATAGTTTTTTTTCTAGAATGTCATATAGTTGGAATCATACAATATGTAGCCTTTTCAGATGTTTTTCAGTAAATAATTTATATTTAAGATTTTTTCATATATTTCCATATGTATCTTTTTAGTATTAAATACCACTGAATTGTCTAAATTTATTCTTTCACATGCTAAAAACCATCTTATTACTTTCATGTTTTGGATATAAACACCCACATGAAAATTCTGTTTGTATGGACAGAGATTTTATTAATTACTTTGAAATGATATAATCATTTTTGCTGTGTTTTTAAAAAAAATCTATTTATTTGAGAGAGAGGCAAAGAGAGAGAGAGAGAGAGTGAGAAAGAGAGAATGGGCACATCAGGGCCTCCAACCGCTGCAAATGAACTCCAGACAAATGCTCTACCTTGTGTGTCTGCTTACGTGGGTCCTGGGTAATCGAACCTGGGTCCTTTAGCTTTGCAGGCAAGTGCCTTAACCACTAAGACATCTCTCTGGCCCTTTGTTTTGTTTTCTTAAGACAGGATCTATCTCTCTATATAGTCCAGGCTGACATGGAACATGCTGTGTTGTCCTGAGTGGCTGCAAACTCAATCCTCCTGTGTTAGCCTCCCAACTGCTAAGAAGAATATAGTTAATTTTTAAAAGCTGCCAGGGATGGAGAGATGGCTTAGCAGTGAAGCACTTGTCTGTGAAGCCTAAGGACCCTGGTTCAAGTTTCGATTCCCCAGGACCCACGTAAGCCAGATGCACAAGGTGGCACATGTATCTGGAGTTCATTTGCAGTGGCTGGAGACTCTGGTGCACCCATTGTCTCTCTCTCTCTCTTTTTCTCTCTCAGTCACTCTCAAACAAATAAATAAAAATAAACAACATTACAAATGCTGCCAAAGTGTCTTCCACATGAGAAATACATGAGAATTTTTCTTATTCTACATTTTCACCCCATTCATGTTGTGGTGCTCAGGATTTTGACCATCCTCATAGGATACCCAGTGGTATCCCTGTTCCAGTTTGCGTTTCTCTGACAACATAGGATACTGAGCATCTTTTCACAAGTTTATTAGCCATCATCTTTGAAGAGTTGTGTAATAAAATGAACATCCTAACTAAGAAAATAATTTTATACTAATGGATAACTTATTCATACTCTTTTATTGTGTATCCTCACTGTACAAATTAATGAGTTTCATTATAACATATTACTACGTGTATATCATGGACCTTGATCATTTTCATCCCTCTGTTATCTTCTTGGTCCCTCCTATTCCTAAATAATAGTCTCCCTTCTGCTTTTATAACAGAAGCTTTTACTTTCATGTTCATGTGGCTTTACCCCTAGATTTTTGACTATGACAAGTAACATGTATTATTTGTATTTTTCAGTTTTAAGTGTTTTTGTATATTCTAAATAGTCTTTTATCAGATATACTTTTGGGGGGAAAGTTGCAAGTGACTCCTCCAAGTCTGTTGGACTTTTTAAAAGAAGTTTTTGTTTTATTTCAATTAAGTTCACCTTCTTGTTTATTTCTTGGATTGTGTCATTTGTGTTATATCTAAAAGGTCATCAGACTGGGTGTTGTGGTACATGCTTGTAATCCCAGGACTCAGGAGGTGGAGGTAAGAGGATCAAGAGTTCAAGGCTAGCCAGCTTTGACTAGAGTGAGTCTGAGGCCAGCCTGAGTTATATGAGCTCTTGTCTCAAAAATGAACTCTCACAATCAAATAAATATATAAGTGAACAAATAGGTAAATAAATGGTCACTACTATGGTCAAGGCCATGTAGCTTTCTTCCTCTGATAACTTCTAGGTTTATAATTTTCCACTTTACATTAGGTTTATGATCCACTTTCAGTTAGTTTTTGTTAAGGGAGAAGTCTGGATTCATTTATTTTGCATGCTCAGTTCTTCCGTACAGTGGCTATCTTTGCTCCTGTGTGGCACATTGGTTCTTCTGTCAAAGATCAATCAATTATGTGTGGATTTGCTTCTGGACTCCCTGTTTAATGGATTCATTTTCTTTATTCCTTTACCAGCACTACACTCAATTGATTACTAAAACTTTATTCTAAGATAATATTGAGTAGTTTCAGGGATTCTTGCACATCAACATTTATTGCAGTGCTGTTTGCAACAGCAGAGTTAAGAACCAAACTAGGTATCCGGCAACAGAAGAATGGATAAAGAAAATTTGATACACATATATACAATGGAATTCTGTTTCAACCACATAGAAAAATGCTGTTATCTTATTTTCAGGAAAACCTATGTGACTTGAGGTAATCATATTAAATAAGTTAGGCAAGTCTTAGAATGACAAATATATATTTTATCTCATTTGTATTTCTTAGTTTTTTTTTTGTTGTTGTTGTTTTTTTTTTTTTTTTTCGAGGTAGGGTCTCACTCTAGCTCAGGTTGACCTGAAATTCATTATGTAGTCTCAGGGTGGCGTGAACTCACAGCGATCCTCCTACCTCTGCCTCCCAAGTGCTGGGATTAAAGGCATGCACCACCACGCCTGGCTTTATTTCTTAGTTTTTATATAGTCACATAAAATCATACATGTATGAATGAAATGAAAATAGAAGTGAAATTTTCAAGCAGAGAGGGGACAGATGGGTGTAAAGGTGAGGAAAAGGAGTATGGAAGCAACAGGGTGGGGAGAGGTATGCTCAATATACAACGTATCTGCACAAATAACTGGGCAGTGTCAATCTTCTATCACTGCCCTTCTTTAATGCTGCATTGGCTATTGCGCATTGTTGGCCTTAGCTCTCCATACATGCGTGTGTATGCACACATATGCAAATGCCCATGCTACTTGGCTGCTCTAGCGTTGGCAATGTATCTGTATTACTCCAAGTCCACTTCAAATATTACAGCTTTTCATGGGTAGTTCAAGTAACTTATACCAAGTACTCTTAGTAATTCCTTCATCTAGCCCCTGTTTTATTGCAGTTATTCACTTTGTTTATACATAAGCATACATAAACATGTATAATAGTATACTGTTGCTTTTAGCTTTTAACCAAGCCATCAATTATGAATAAAAAATTAAAATTAAATTTTTCTTTTTCTTCACTTGTTACTTCTTTAAAGTTATTCCTTTTTTTAAATATCAACTCAAATTTCTGACCAATAGCAATTATTTTCCTCTAAAGAACATTTTTTGCAAGGCAGTCTACTGGCAGCAAATATCTGTTTATCTGGAAAAATCTTTATTTTTCCTTTTTTGTTGTGTTGTGCTATCTATTTATTTATGTTGTTGAGACAAAATTTGCCTGTGTGGTCCAGGTTGACTCAAGTTCACCCTGCCTTCACCTGCTGAGTTCTAGGATGACATGTGGAGGCCATATTTGAAGAATAATTTTACACGACACAAAATAAGTTTGAGGACTTCCCCTCAACACTGAGGGCTTCCCCTCAACACTGGGGGCTTCCCCTCAACACTGGGGGCTTCCCCTCAACACTGGGGGCTTCCCCTAAGCACTGGGGGCTTCCCCTCAACACTGGGGGCTTCCCCTCAACACTGAGGGATTCCCCTCAACACTGGGGGCTTCCCCTCAACACTGGGGGCTTCCCCTCAACACTGGGGCTTCCTCAACACTGGGGCTTCCCCTCAACACTGGGGCTTCCTCAACACTGGGGCTTCCCCTCAACACTGGGGCTTCCCTAAGCACTGGGGCTTCCCCTCAACACTGGGGCTTCCTCAACACTGAGGGATTCCCCTCAACACTGGGGGCTTCCCCTCAACACTGGGGGCTTCCCCTCAACACTGGGGGCTTCCCCTCAACACTGGGGGCTTCCCCTCAACACTGGGGGCTTCCCCTCAACACTGGGGGCTTCCCCTAAGCACTGGGGGCTTCCCCTCAACACTGGGGGCTTCCCCTCAACACTGAGGGATTCCCCTCAACACTGGGGGCTTCCCCTCAACACTGGGGGCTTCCCCTCAACACTGGGGGCTTCCCCTCAACACTGGGGGCTTCCCCTCAAAACTGGGGCTTCCTCTCACACTGGGGCTTCCCCTCAACACTGAGGGATTCCCCTCAACACTGGGGGCTTCCCCTCAACACTGGGGGCTTCCCCTAAGCACTGGGGGCTTCCCCTAAGCACTGGGGCTTCCCCTCAACACTGGGGCTTCCTCAACACTGGGGCTTCCCCTCAACACTGAGGGCTTCCTCTCAACACTGGGGCTTCCTCAACACTGGGGGCTTCCCCTCAACACTGAGGGCTTCCCCTCAACACTGGGGGCTTCCCCTAAGCACTGGGGGCTTCCCCTAAGCACTGGGGGCTTCCCCTCAACACTGAGGGCTTCCCCTCAACACTGGGGGCTTCCCCTCAACACTGAGGGCTTCCCCTCAACACTGGGGGCTTCCCCTCAACACTGGGGGCTTCCCCTCAACACTGAGGGCTTCCCCTCAACACTGAGGGCTTCCCCTCAACACTGGGGGCTTCCCCTCAACACTGAGGGCTTCCCCTCAACACTGAGGGCTTCCCCTCAACACTGGGGGCTTCCCCTAAGAACTGAGGGATTCCTTAATACTGAAGGTTTTCCTAACAAACACTGAGGGCTTCATTCTTCTCTTTTCATTTCTGGCTTTCATGCTTTCTTGTAAGAAGTTGGCTACCATTTTTATATTTGCTTCACTGTTCAAAAGTTATTTTCCCCTGTGGCTTTGAGAATTTTCTTTATTATTGTTTTCCTGGCATTTGAATAAATGGCTAGATGTAGGTTTTTGTTTTTATTTGCATTTATTCTGCTTTATAATCTCTAAGAATCCTGGATCTGTCGCTTCATATTTGACATTTATTTAGAGAAATTGTCAGTTTTTTTTTTTTTTTTTTTGAAGCAACATCTCACTTTCTCCCAGGTTGGCCTAGAACTCACTGAGTAGCACAGTCTGGTTTTGAACTACCAGAAATCCTACTATCTCAGCCTCCCAAGTGCTGGGATTAAAGGACTTATACACCCTACCAGACATTAAAGGTAGAGTCCAGGCTGGCCTTTATCCTGCAGACCTCCTGCCTCATCCTTTTCAGCATTCATCTACCAGTGTGCTAGTTATTTTTAATGTAGGGTTTGAAAATCTGAACTGATGCTTGCATGACAGGTGTTTTATCCACTGAGCCATCTATCACCTCAGCCCATCAGGTACTAGTGATTCAAATATTGCTTTAGCCTTCTCTTATTTATTGACACTACATGATGATCAAAGACATCCTGCATATTTCCTTAGCAAGACATAGGGGCAGTCATATCTCCAACAATACCTGATTTATTTTATTCAAAAATGATATCAGAAAACCAAGCTCTAGGTGGGTGCTTTGCTCATCAACCCTGAGATGTAATGGCTTTTACAACCTCTCCACAGACAGAGCTGGGAAATGCATGTGTTCCCTTACTTGTATATATGTGCCAATCTGTAGTTATCTATATATCAGTCAATTACCGCCTATAACGGAGCTAAACTTAAGTGCATAATCATGTCTTCAGCTCTCATACACTCCCACATGATTCAGCTTAGCTCTGAAAGTGGTATTATTTTTTTAACTTGAAGCAGTTAAAGCTGAGAGAAATTGGCACACACACACACACACACACACACACACACACACACGCTAGCTGGGAATCCTATTAGCCAAAGTGAGTGATTTTTGGAGTACTATTTTGGGCAATTCCTAGAGATGGAATGAAAGGAGCTGATTCACAAGTTGTATGAGTTACTGCATCTAACAAGGCATAGCAGACATGAAGTAAATGCCCATTGTGTGCACTGACAGTAAATCAGAAAACACAGAAACAAAGTTACATCCCTGACCTTGTCTCCTATTTGTTTACTATAGGCTGTCTGCTATTCATCATCCTGCTTTGAACCAGACACAGTACTCTTCTCAGTGAATGTAATGGCGAACATAATAGACATGTTCCCTGTCCTTGGGACACTAGACCGTACATGGGGAGAGACAATAAGTAAATAAATACATGTATAAGTATATGGTTATAGGCCAAGATGTGGGATATGAAGGAAGAGAAGATGAGAGAAATTAAAGGGGGAACCTAATTTGGACTTGCAATCTGGTTTCATGGTCATTGTTTTTCTGAAAATGGGGGGAAAGGCTTCAATTTTAACACAAATATTTATAATTGGGCATTTATGATGATAAAGGATGTTAAATGTTGGTGTGCTTTACCAAAAAGACATACATACGTTTGTGGAGGGCTAATTGGAAGAGACGAGTTCCTTTATTAATACTTTTACTACAAATCACTTTCAGTTCAGTTTCCAGGGCGGGGGAGCAGCCTAGATGGCACTCTGGTGCCTGGATTCTTCATGTGGTTTGTCTCAAAAAAAAACCAGAAAAACAAGCTATTTATCCCCAGTGTTTACAGGAATCTCAACTGAGTTACATGAAAGGAAAGATTTATGAGTATCTAGTATTATAGGAATAGAAATGGCAGTCCTATCTGCTGGCAGAAAAACTACCTAATATTACTTATTACAAACAAGATAGCTTTTGCAAACTTTCAATCAACACAATGTGTGTGTGTGTGTGTGTGTGAGAGAGAGAGAGAGAGAGAGAGAGAGAGAGAGAGAGAGAGTTTTCAGAAAGGCTGGGAATTGGTTGGATAATTACAGCCCTGAGTGAATGTAGTCTCTTTCCACATATTCAGTGTTCAGTTCTCAGTTTCAGATTCCCACTGTTTGTGATGGTACCCTGTGGATAATCCTGACCGCATCTTTGCCTTCTTGATACTTATCTTTCAAACCTAGCAATTATCAGTCCAACCTTCACTACCACCATGGTGTTCAGAACCCCCTGACCTCAGCGACTTGCTGGGGCTTGGTTCATCTTGAGGAGCTGTCTAGGGCTGTGCACCCTACATTAGGATTGTGCAAGTCTCATTCCAAAGAATGTTCCTTCCAAGTTGTGTGCAGCGTAGACTTACAATTTATATGATGAGGCTTGTCCTTCATACTTCCTTTCCCTATTCTTCTCAGTTCCATAAAAAGCTCACAAGGTCTTGCCCTCTCTGCCCTCTATAACTCCTTTCCCCTGCTTCTGGGCATTATATTTACTTTGGTATTGATCAGACTTTGAAGAGTATCTCTCTCCCCCCTTTCTCCTATGCTCTAGCTCACTAGCTAATGTCCTAGCATTATTATCTCCCTGATTCAGCTGAGAAGCAATTTGGTGTAGGAGCAAAAGGGGTGGGCTTTGGGAGCAGAATTCCTTCATTAGACTCCTCACTTGTCTGCCTGAGCTGTAAGCCCTTATGCAAGATTTACTTCACTGAGTCTCTGTGTCTCTTAGGTAAAATAGCAATAAAGCTGTCTCTGGGTCCTTGCAAAATTCAGTATGCTAATACATGTCTAGAACAACATTGGACATACCACAATCCCTACATGGAAGTTAGCTACCTACATTTATATTCCTGGAAAAATGTAACTTAAGGCCATGGAAGCCGGTTCTGAGTCAAACTTCCCAAATTTGAAGCCTAGCTTCAGCGGCTCTTTGCTATATAACTTGTGCAATTTAGTCTCTCTGAGTCTCTGATTTCCTCCATTGAAAATACAGGTATTAATAGCTCTCTTCTTATGGGCCATTCATAAGGTTGTCAATGAGATGGTTACTACAAAGTACAGAGCCTGTGGCCTGACACCTGTTAAAGAATGACCCAGAAACTCTACAGCTGACAAGGATATTACTAAAACTAGGGATCCAACAGATGGGTTTCACAGAAGATGAGAGTAAGCAGAAGAGTAAAAATTTGAAATTCAATATTAGTCACTGAAATGTTTACAGATACAGCAAAACAAGAAACAAGCATAGAGCATACAGAAAGAAGCATTAAAGTCAGTTTTCTATTGCTGTGTCTGATACTACAGACTGAATAACATACCAATAAGTTTATCCAGCTCATGGCTCAAGAGGTTGAGCGGTCCAGAACTGTGTGGCTGCATTTGACCAGTACCTTGCTGCTGGGGACTGTCTGTGGTGTCCTGAGCTGGCATTCGAAGCATCGTGTAGCAAAAGGTGCTCATTCAAAAAGTAGAATCAAAATGACTTTTACCATAACCAATCTTGAGATACTAATCCATGAATGGATTGATTTATTCATTAGAGCAGAGCTTTCATGACCTAATAACCGCTTAAAGTTCTCACCTGGCCCAACCTGTTAATATCTTACAATAGGGATTAAATGTCCCCTTTCCTTTCCTTCCTTCCTTCCTTCCTTCCTTCCTTCCTTCCTTCCTTCCTTCCTTCCTTCTTTCCTTCCTTCCTTCCTTTTTTCCTTCCTCCCTCCCTTCCTTTCTTCCTTCCTTCGTTTATTTATTTGAGAGAAAAAGAAGCAGAGAGAGAGAGACAGAGAAAGAGATGTAGATAGAGAGAGACTGCACATGCCAGGGCCACGAACTCCAGACATATATGCCACTTTGTGCATCTGGCTTACATGGGTCCTGGGAAATCGAACCTGGGTCCTTTGGCTTTGCAGGCAAGCACCTTAACAGCTAAGCCATCCCCCCAACCCCCTTCCTTTTTTTGAGACAGTATTTCACTATGCAGCTCAGGCAAGACTGACACTCAGAAACCTCTTGTCTCAACTTCCTGTGTGCTGAGATTTAGATGTGTACCATGACACCTTGCTCTAGCTTTCACACAGGTCTTGGAGGAGACATTAAAATGACAGCAAGGCAGATGAAATACAGAAAAAAAAAAACCCCAATATATACTTGGACTTGCAATTTGAGGAGAGAGATGAGGCGTATGTACCATTTGATTATTTCTTAAATAATTGTATATTTAAATATTCATCACTTTCTGGTTTTTAAAAAAACTGTTTTTTAAATTTTTTATTTATTTATTTATTAGAGACAGAGAGAGGGAGAGGGAGAGAAAGAGAGAGAATGGCGCGCCAGGACCTCTAGCCACTGCAAATGAACTCCAGATGCATACACCACCATGTGCATCTGGCTTATGTGGGAGTTGGAGAATTGAACTGGGATGTCCTTAGGCTTCTCAGGCATGTGCCTTAACCACTAAGCCATTTCTCCATCCCTTCATCACTTTCTAAAAGCGATCAAAGACATAAAACCATTTTGTGTAGTTGTAGAAATTCTAAGAAAAATAAATACTGAACTCAGAAACTCTGATCTGGGCATCAGAGTCAAACTGCTGGAAATCAAAGACCAAAACTTCAGAAAGCATATAGTGAAAAAAGACACATTATCTCTCAAACAGCAACAGTAACATTCTTATTTGACTTTTAGTAGAAATTATCAAAGCCAAATTAGAATGGGATTATAGCTTTAAAATAAAGTACCAACCTGGAGTTCTACATTTGGAAGAAATATACATCAAACTTGAATGGACGATAACATTGTTTTATATTACAGTTAACAGAATTTGTAGTTGAAATGCCCATATCAAAAAACAACAACAACAAAAAGAGCAATGAGAATCCCACGTAGGAATTACAAGCTGGAATGAAAAGTAACTAACAAAGACACCATATCCCAAACTGGATATAATAATACTACATGCTAGTGGGATATGAAGATTTATTTTAAAGTTTATTAATTCAGACAGTATAGTTATGAGTATAAAGAAATAGCTCAACATAGAATAATAGACTGGCTAGGAATAGAACAGAAAATTCAAAAGCAGGTACACACATATTCATTCACTTAATTTATGACCAAATGAAATAAAATAAAGCCTGTTTTGAGTTGCATTGTGTTTCATCAAAAGGTATCTTGAAGCTCTGACTCCTGGTACCTTAGACTGTGATGTACTTTAGAAACAAAGTTGTTGGCAGATGTGATCAGCTAAGACAAAGTCAGAATGCAGTAGTATGTGTTCCTAATCCAATGTTATGGTTGTGATTATGAGGAGAGGCCCATTAAAGTCCAGTCCCACAGATACGCGGAGGCGAGGGATGGGGAGAAGAGTATGCGATGCTGGAGCGAGAGTGTAGGATGTTGCAAATGCAAGCTAAGGAGCAGCAAATGCTGGCTCAAACCACACGTTAGGAAGAGGCAAGCAAGGCTTCTTGCCTACAGGTAGCTGGAGGAGCAGGGCTCTGTTAGCTTGACTTTGGA
Source organism: Orientallactaga sibirica (assembly GCA_036365145.1). Lineage (NCBI taxonomy): Eukaryota > Metazoa > Chordata > Mammalia > Rodentia > Dipodidae > Orientallactaga > Orientallactaga sibirica. Next base: position 9,865,941 of record JAEOAD010000240.1, read on the forward strand.
TATCTAGCCTCCAGAACTATTAGACAAATTTCATGTATTTTTTTTTTTTTGGAGAGAGACACAGAGAGAGACAGATAGAGATGGGCGCGCCAGCAGCTCCTCAGCTGCTGTGAACGAAATCCAGATGCATGCGCCCCCTTGTGGTCAAGTGTGGCATTGCACCCTTGCGTCACTTTGCATCTGGCTAAACGTGGGACATGGAGATTAGAACCAGCGTTCTTAGGCTTAGGAGGCAGGCGTCTTAACCGCTAAGCCATCTCTCCAGCCCAAATTTCATGTATTTTAAGCAAGTCGCTATGTTATTTTGTTACGGCAGTGGTAGGAGTGATAACACCACTGCAGTGAAATGAAGATAATGATTAGGTCCTATCTACCAAAGGAAATCATCACACATGGACTCAGAACCCACATCCTAGGCACATACTCAACAGAATTGCACACTCTATATATCAGAAATGTGTATGAGAATATTCAGAGCTGCAGAGGTGACTCAGTGGTTAAAGGCACTTGCTTGCAAAGCCCGATAACCTGGGCTTGATCTCCCTGGTACCCTTGTAAAGCTAGATGCACAGAGTTCATTTGTAGTGGCAGGAGGCCCTGGTGCTCTCATAACTCTGTGTGTATGTCTCACACACAAATAAAAAATAAAATGTTTTTTCAAGTATATTCATAGTAGTGTTGCTTCTAATGGCAAAAGAATACCACATTTGTGTATATGGAAGAATGAGTAAAAACAGCATAGGATGTTGCATCAATTTAATAAAATGCTGCTACCTGAAACAAGGATGAGTCTCCGAAGTGCAGACTAAAAGGGGGGGGGAGTAGAAGAGTATATAAAACGTGATTCTAATTAAACAGGTAAATTGGTCTAACCCAACACAAATAAAAATGAAAATTATCAGGCTGGAGAGATGGCTTAGCAATTAAGGCATTTGCCTGTGAAGCCAATGTACCCAGGTTCAATTCCCCAGGACCCACACAAGCAAGATGCACAAGGTGGCACATGTGTCTGGAGTTCATTTACAGAGGCTGAAGGTCCTAGTGTGCCCATTCTGCCTGTCTGTCTCTCTCAAATAAATAAAATAAAATTTAAATTAAAAGAAAATTATCTTAGGATGGATATTGATGATTTAAAGGAGGCTTCTAGACTATTGGTAATGTTATATTTCTTGGTTTGTGTACTACTTATATGTTTGCAGTACCTTTCTGACATTCATTGAGCTATCATCCTGTGATTTGTATACTTTTATGTATGTCTTTTATAATTCAAAGTTAATGCTATAAATCAATGCGTGTGTACAAGCCATCTACTGCTCTTTAATAAGTAATCTCAAAACACCTTACAACAAGCATATATTTATTATCTTGTTTTTGTACGTGTTACAGTTATCTTCTCATTACTGGCACTAAACACCTAACCAGAAACAGTTTACTTTGGGCACCCAATGGAAAGAGGTGGAGCAGAGGCTAGGCATCACCTCCTTGCCACAACCAGTGGCAAAACCACAGCAGGAGAATGAACTGCACACTGGCAAGGGGAAGCTGGCTGTAACATCCATAAGCCCATCCCCAATGACACACCTCTTCCAGCAGGGCTCTAATTCCCAAATTGCCATCAGCTGGGGGTCAAGCATTCAGAATACAAGAGTTTATGGAGGACACCTAATATAAACCAGCACATGGGTGGTGGGTCTAGACAAGGCCCAGCTGGTTCCTCTGACTCTGGGTACCTCACAGCCATGGTCATCTCCAGGTTCAGTGAGGAAGGCTCTGCTTGACGGCTCACTCATATGATGGTCAGAGGAGTGCATCCCTTGCAGGCCTCTGCTCCTCTGGAGCTGTCTCCTCCCTCTACTCTGCCTCAGAGGCCACTCTCCACAGTACCTCATCACATGGCCACAGGATGTGCCTGCAGGAGGGAAGGCAAGCAAGACAGAGGTCATTGTCCTTTGTGAACTTCTGGAGAAATGGCATCCCATCAAGTTTGTCACGTCATTTTCATTAGAAGCCAGTTACTAAGTTCAGCTTTCACACAACGGGGAGGGAGGGGCCCACAAGCACAGGAGTCCTGAGAACAACAGAGCTGGTGTCAGAGATTGCTCCATGCATGTGACTGGAGCAAGGAAGAATACACACCTACACACTCATACACACTCACACACACATACATACACACTCTCCCCACTCATACACACACACACACACACACACACACACCCCCCCACAGGCCCACACATACACACACTCACACTCTCCTCACCCACACACTCATTCAGACTCACACACACACACACACACTCACAAACACATACATACTCACATACACATGTACACACCCCCACACACTCATACACACATCCCCCCACAGACCCACACATCCACAACTCACACACACACACACACACACACACACAAATATACATTCTCACACAGACATACACACTTCCACACACACACTCCCCCCACACACGTTTGTGAGCTGCTACCCTTCCCTGTGCATTTCTCAGTGCACAGGACACGGGCATCCACACAGGACCCGTGGTGATGGGAGGGCCCGTTCTCTGGCTTTACTTCAGTTTTGTAGACGGAGTGATTGTGACTTTTAACTGACCACTGCTCTTCTCCCCATCAAAAAAATTTAAATTAAATTATATAGAGAAAATGCTATCCTCACATAAAGAAAGGGCAGAATATTTTATTTTAATGGGTTTAAAGAGATGCTGCCCAGTAACAAATGTTCTTAGTTATCCCACCACCCACTTGAAAAGCAGCTAACTAACATTAGGGGGAAGAATAGTGTCGTCTGGCCTATGGCAGAAAGCCTCATTTTATTGGAATGCAAGCATTACTGCAAAATAAGGAAGAAGAGAGAGAGAATGAGAAAATGGCCATCAACAACTGCTTTTAACGGAAATGGTATGATAGCCCCTCACCCTGTCCGTGGTCTTGAGGCAGTGGTCCTTGAGAGCCAATCGGAGGCTGTAATGAAAAGATTTCATCTGGGGGAGACTACTCTGCAAATTTCCTCTTCTTTGAAGCTCCAGCGAGAGGGAATGTTTCCATTGTGAGTGGGTTCTGATATGTAGCTTTGAAAAGAATACTAAATCCTTCCATGAAAAGGTTGAATATTGTGCTTTTTTGCTGAGTAGAGAGCTGCTGGTTTTGAATAAGACTGAACCCCACTCCAAGTTCTCACTTACTCAGTCTGCCACGTCCACAGGAGACACATAAACACACCCTCCCTTTTACTTATGTATTTTCCATGGAAAAATACAATTCTACTCCTTAATGAGAACAGAAATATCAGAATGGAAAGAGAAAAACAGAAATGCAGCTAATTTTTTTTTTTTTTTTTGAAGATTGATGGGGGAAAGAAAAGAAACATGTCTTGCTTCTCTAGACTGAAAGTACAAATTTTCAAGCATGGAGTCTGCACAGGATCCTCTGAAAAATATTTCTCAGTCCAAAAATGCCCACTGGGAATTACTATACTGTCTTGTATTGTCACTCAGAAATCCTTTCAAATAGCTGCAATGGTTTGCTGCTCAGCATGACTAGGAAAACAATAAGCCGGCACAATGAACAAGGGTTCCTCTGAACAGCACATTCTGTGCCACATCCCAGAAAAAGCACACTGATATTTTTCCCTTCAAAGTTGGATGAAAAGCATAATTACCCAGAAATTTAGATTCCCCACTGATTCATGTTAATCTCATAGATCTGAATCTTTGGGTGAGGCATGAGTGAATGTGTTTTGCAGGGGGCTATTCAGGTGAGCAGGGAAGAAGGACCATGCCCTCACCGTGCTTCCTTTACAAATGCAAGGCAGAGACATCCAGCTCACAGCACATCGACATCCACAAACCTTCTCTGCGACAGGACAGCTCCCTGAACTAGTAAAGAAAGTTAAAGAGCTGCAGAAGACAGACATTGCACGAGTTTTTTCATTCCTTTTGTGTATCTGTGGTCCTGAGAAAACTGGGAACTCTTTAATTCTGAACTTCTGCTGATAATTTCACAAATATTTCTACATCGCTGAAAGACATTTTCTTATGTCCTTAAAAACCTCTGTTTCCTAGGATCTATGTTAGTGCTTAAACTGACTCTTGAAGGGGACAAGTAAACCCTTTCTAATTACACTTTCCATTCAGTTGTCATCTCTGAGTCTCCATTCTCCAAACGAAAGCAATCTGACTCTGTCCGTTTTCTACTTGGGTCAGACAAGTGGAAACAGGAGCAATTTTAACTTTCCCCAAAACATTGACTTTTCACTTTTCTCTCCATAGACTTCAATCCTCACTCCTCACAGTTGACCACAGTGCAGGAAAGGAAAGATGTTTCTTGTTTTTCTTTACCTATTACTAGGCCCGTGGCTGAGGTCACTAAAACAAAAGAAGGATTAACAAAAAACAAGTACACATATTTATTTGATATAAATTTCATATGACACAGGGGCCTTCTAAGAAATTAAATGTCCAAAGAAACAGGGAAAGTTGGGTGGTTTTTTATTGTTTGATGAAGCGGATGATTGCAGAGACATGATTAGACAAAAAAGTGGGGAGTTAATTCAAGGTTTTAAACTAAGGGGAACCTAATGAGGCCTGTCTGTTCGGATTCTTCAGAGGTCAGACTGTTCCTTTCCTCTGAATACAGGGAGGATCCCTCTGGAATGAGAGGCCTGTGCTTCCAGGGAGAGGGCTAGGTGTTGCTGCAGAGGGCTCTTCCCAAGGGCAAAGGAATGGTTAGAGTAACCTGCCATTCTGTGTGTGTGTGTGTGTGTGTGTGTGTGTGTGTGTGTGTGTGCTCTTCTGCTTTGTTTTCTTGAGACAGGGTCTCTCACTGGTCTTGAAGCTTGCTGTTCCCTTTTTGGTTAGGCTGGCTGACAAGGGAGCCACAGCACTGGGATTACATGTGTGCTATGCCCAGATTTTGACATGGGTTCTAGGGAATCAAACTCCGGGCCTCATGCTTGCAGAGCCAGCACTCATCTCCCGTGTTACACATGCAGGTTTGTGTCTGTGGAGCTCCAGGGCTGAGGAGATTTCTGGTTTTCTCTGTCTTGGGGAGGTGTGGAGCCACGCATTCACTGGGAGACCTATCCAGGAAGTCCTGCTCTCCATCCGTCCAAAAGATCTTTCTATCAAAACTCCATCAAGCCGACCATAAGGGAAGAGCACTGATTCTTCCTCAGGGGTGTACAAAGTCACTGAAACACCTTAAAGCCGTGACGTACCTGTTGACAAGGAAACTTCGTAAAAGTCCTCACTCCACAGCAGATGTCTCCCCCCAGCAGAAGTCTGAGCAAAGCTACGTTCTTGTGAAGAAGGTGCTTTCACACCCAGCATGCAGTACAAGCTTCACATCAGCTGTCTTGAATCCCCAGTTACCAGGGATGTTGGTGCATCTGCTCAACTGAGAGAAACAGACAATGAATGAATGACTTCTGTTCTTTACAAGCAAATCAATTAAAAGTTACTTGCCTAGTGTGATAGGAAAAGCGCCAAGGACTTGGGAGTTTGTCACTTGCATTTGGAGTCCTAATTGCTGTCTTTTTGTTGTGTGACCAAAGGAATTAATCTAAATCTCGTTTCTCTCCCTTGTAACAGGAAAAATCCAGTCAGTGGATTCTCAGTATGATTGTGAGGATACATTTAGAAAGTGAATGTGGGATTGAAGAGATATCAGTCAGGAGCGCTTCCTGTTCAAGCATGAGGGCCTGGGGAGGCCTGGGAGACTGCTCACATCTAATCAGGACTCACATAAACATCTGGGCATGGCCACGCACATATGTAACCCCACTCCAGTGGGGAGCAGAGACTTCTAGTAGAATCTCACTGGGGCTCGTACAAAAAAAGAAAGAAAGAAAGAAAGAAAGAAAGAAAGAAAGAAAGAAAGAAAGAAAGAAAGAAGGAAGGAAGAAAGAAAGAAAGAAAGAAAGAAAGAAAGAGAAAAAAACACAGCAAGCTCCAGAATTAGTAAGAGAATCCAGCTCAGGTAAGAACAGGCAGAAGGATGATGGAGCAGGATACCTGAGGTTCCCCACAAGCCACCACAGGTGAGAGCACTCAGTCTCACATAAACATTCACACACACACACACACACACACACACACACACACACACACACACAAAAGAAGGTGAAAATGCCTTATAAACTGTCAGGGTCATCAAAGTATTTGGAACTGTAACTGCCTAACTATTTGGTGTACTGCTTACAGTTATTGCTGGAAAATAAATTTTCCTAGGAGATCTATATTCTCCAAGAGTCCCCAGCAAAACTTTTCATGCAAAAATCATGTATTGAATAATAAGATGAGGGGCTGGAGAAGAAGTAAAAACAACTTCCACTTTGCTAAATAGTCTTTTATTCTATAGTGTATTTTCATTATGCTACATATAAGATATGGTGCATAGCGATGAGTGAACAGAAGGAAGATGGTGTCTAGTGCTGACTGACCGTGCTGTCCTCCTTGACAACATGGAATCTGAACAGAGTCCTGAAGAAAAATGAGAGAACCACAAGGCTGTCAGATAGGCGTGTTGGAAGCAGGGGAGTCAGTACAAACATCTGAGTCATGTGTTTGGACTGTTTAGGGAATGGCAGGATGCCCGAGGCTGGAGCACACTGAGCGAGGGAGAGACTAGTCAGTAGGTAGAGAATGTCTGGGACCACTTGGGGCAGCGCCAAGGAGGACTTTATGAGTCCTCTGCTTTACCTCTGATGACATCTAAGGAGTTGTGTGATCTGACCCGGCTTATTGAGAAAACAGTCTGATTGCTGCACAGAGAAAGTGTGGAAACTAGACAGTTACATAGGGATCACTACAGTAATCTAGGAAGGAGATGATAGTACCTTAGAATGGGGTGCTGAGGGAAGAGGTGATGAGAAGGTGTCTGGCTCCGAGTGTCTTCTGGTTTGACAGAATTTTTTGACAGATGATACGTAGCATGAGAGAAAGATAGGAAGCAGGAATAGAAGTATGATTGCTATTTTGCCTGAGAGTTGGAAGTTTGAATCTGCAACTTGGTAAAAGGAGAATACAGTACTAAGTAGGTCTGTTAGTTATGTGGAGAATCAAGATTTCAGTTTTGGGTATACTAACTGTCTGATCTATATTGTCTATCTATATCCATACCATGGAGAACAGGCAGCTGGACAAAAGTCCAGAGTTCGAAAGAGATATCTGGGCTGGATATAGGAATACAGGGTATATCAGTTACTTTTCTTGTTGCCATGACAAAATACCTGGCAAAAGCAACTTAAGGAAGGAAAGATTTATTTTGGTTTATAGTTTGAGGACAGTCCCTCATGGCAGGCAAGGCAGGGCAGCCAGAGTGTGAGGTTGCTGCTCACACTGCATCCACAGTCAGGAAGCAGACAGCAATGCAGGCTGGTGCTCAGCTCACTTCCTCCTTTCTCTAGCCCAGGCTGACCTGGAATTCACCATGCAGTCTCTGGGTGGCCTCGAACTCACAGTGATCCATCTACCTCTGCCTCCCAAGTGCTGGGATTACAACCATGCACCACCATACCTGGCTTCACTTCCTCCTTTTTATTCAGCAAAGGACCCCAAACCCATGGGATAGTGTCACATACATTTAGGATGGGTCTATCAACTTCAAGTAGCCCACTCTAGAAACTCCCTCACAGACCTGAACAGAGATATGTTTCCATGGTGATTCTAAATCCCATCAGGGATCACAGCCATGGGAGCATATGGAATCACCTAGAATGTAAAGAAGGACAGACAGAAAAACTGTCCAGGGTTCCTATTTCTAAATCTTCATTTTAAAATCCCAGTCTTTTGTTAGAAACCTTCAGGGGTCCATTAACTTGTCTTAATCACTTCTCAAACCCATGACTTACCACCCACATTGGCCCAAATCAAGTTCAAATACTCATTAAAGTATACTACGAGGATGGAGAGATGGCTCAGCAATTAAGGTGCTTGCCTGTGATGCCTAAGGACCCAGGTTTGATTCCTTAATACCCACATAAGCCAGATGTACAGAGTGGCACAGGAATCCAGAGTTTGTTTGCAGTTACTAGAGGCCCTAGCATACCTGTGTTCGTTCTCTCTCTCTTATTCTCTGTCTCCTTGAAAATAAATTGTGTGTGTGTGTGTGTGTGTGTGTGTGTGTGTGTGTGTGTGTGTGTAAAGTATACCACCAACAGCTATTTCTGAGAACGTTCTGAGTCTTAGCTTATACTTTCCTGCTTCTGCATTGTAGCCAGTCTTGTTTTTTACCACCATGACCAGGTACTCATTTCTGTCTGAAGAGACTCATTCTTCTAAGGCTCCATCCAAGCCTATGTCCATGACAGAATCTTTTTCATTTTCTAACAACCAAATCTGACCTCCTATGCTTTTTTTTAAAACAACTCTTTTCCTTTGTACCTGTGGTTGGTACTCTAGACTCCATCAGGCTTCCTCTGAACTTCCTTTCTGTATAGTATCGGCTCTCATGAGAACACCCAGGCTCCCATGAAACTTGGAAGGCTGGAGTGGTCATCATATGGTGACAGGTGCCCACAGGGATGGTCAACAGGGGAGAAGTAGTTTGTCTTCCTGCATAGAATTCCAGGTCTTAGATGCAGAGTGGAGGGCAGCAGAGGTTACAGGAAGTGAGAGCTTCACCAGTGGTTTGCAGTATGCTTGAGCATATGCCTGACTGGACAGCAATAACTAGGATTCCCTAGCCTTTCTAGAAATTCCGTAAGCACGCTGCATTCTTTCAGTCTCCTCAAAGTCAGTACAGTAGGCCTGTTTTCTGCAAGCAGGCATCCTAACCGGTAAAATGCTTTTCTTCTTTTTTTAAAGATTTTTTTGACATTTTTAATATTTTATTTTAATACACTATATTTAATATTAAAAAGAAGCTTTTGCCTATGCATTGTGTATTATATACATTACTGCTGGGAATTAGCCATTATTCATATATTTATACAGTTATTTCCATTTTTATTTCAAAGGCATTTATGCTTTAAAGTGATTAAAACTCGTTACTCTTTTTTTAATTTATTTATTTTTATTTATTTTTTATATTATTCTAATTTTATATTCATATTGGTGACTCCATTATCCTCCTCCCTGTCCTCCCCCTTCCAGAGGGACCCTCATCAATGGGGAATGTGGGTCATGCATTGTGGGGGTAGTTAAGAATTCTGGGGGATAGGCCAATTCTCTGTGCATAATGCCCCAATTTGTGGCTCTAACACTCTTTCCACCCCCTCTTCCATGAATTTCCCTGAGCCACATTGGGATCATTTTAGTTCTACTTCAGTGATGAGGTTTTGGGAGCCTCTGTGTCTCTGGATATCTGGCTTAGTAGGAGCTGGGTGTTCTCTGTGTTTATCTCCTTCAGCCTTTTTCTGTTGTCATGATCACCAAGAAAGCTGTACTCTTGCCCTTCCCCCACATTACTCTATGGTTTTAGCTGGGGCCCTGATGAGGTATGATGGGCTGATCCTCCCTTCAGGTTCATAGTCCATCTGAAAAAGATAAGCAAATTCTCCAATGGAGAGAGAGGTTAGTACTCAATAGATGAAATGGCCCTAGTTATTTTGGAGAGAATTTTTATTTATTACAATCAGAGAGAGAGTGAGAATGGGTACACCAGGGCTTCTAGCCACTGCAAATGAATTCCAGATGCATGCTCCACCATGGGCATCTGGCTTATGTGGGACCTGGAGAATTGAACCTGGGTCCTTAGGCTTCACAGGCATGTGCCTTAACCACTAGCCATCTCTCCAGGCCTTTTAAAGATTTTTTTTTACTTGTTATTTAGGTAAAATGCTTTTCTATCACAGCGTGACATTGTGCTTTGCTCTGTAACATATTTTGATGTACTTTTACTATTTTCTCTATAAGATCAATTAGCTCCTTTAAGACAAGAGGCAACCCTATGAAGCCCTCCACTTGCATACAAGGCAGCATTGAACTGTGTCCTGGCAAACTCACTCGGGAGCTGCACAATGTTTGAGCAGTGTATCTGCTGAACGCTGAGAAGACTACAACAATCACGTTTTTGGATCTGCCAACCTAGTAAAGGGTACTGCTTAACAAGACCATAAAAGCTACTGAGTACTAAGTACCTCCTGAACCTAGAAGGTTTCATGTGGCACCTCTCTCGTAGGTGCTGAATAGAAACAAATGCATCACACATGTGCTCAGATGTGATTCTAGAACATTCTACTTTAATTCAGAAACAAAAGAAAATCTGGCCCTTATGGGAACTTATTAAAGCAAGAAGGACCGGAAACCATATTGGATCTCCAGTATAGTCCATTAGTCTCGGTTGAAAATCATGAGGAAGTTCCGATGCCTACAGAAGTTATAGACTCCAATAGGCAAGTCCTTAATGATCTCATGGTAACCTCTGTCTTGTTAGTCCCTCTGTGTCTTTCATGTCCCACATTGCAGAGTTGGGATGGCTAGAATGGAGCAAATGAGTCCCTGGAAGAGGTCAAATATATGCAGACAGCCTTGCTGAGTGTGTGAAGAAGATGAAAGAACACATTCTGGTTGTCGGTATGCCACTCCATAGCCTTTTCCTGGTCATATTTATACAGCTGAGAAGTGTATGTTAGTTTCCTGTTCCTTCTACACCAGAATCAGCCATTTTCTCAAGGAGGGTCCTAAATGGAATGCATGTGTTTTCCGACACGTAGACGAGCTTCCCATCCTCAGATCTTTGAGCCCCGCAAGCACCACGACTGTGGCTAAGCTGGAAGGCTCCTTTCTGCCCAGAATCCTGATTAGGTTCCAGACGACCGTGTTCCTTACGAATCCCACTTGAAGCACACTGGGGATTTATAGCGTGTGAATTTAATTCATTTGGGTTACTGTGGTTTTGGATTCATCTGAAAGAACTAGAAGTAGTGTGAGGAGACGTTTTATCAGACAAGTTTCAACTCAGCCAAATTTTCCAGATTGCTCAGGAGTTGTGGTCCAAACCTGGGACTTCATCCACCAAAAGCATCAATTAGGCGGCTGAGACACAACCCACTAAGTCAACTTGGATTTGCCTAATGGGAATGTGACTTGATGTTCTCTGGGAAGCAGTAACCAGACCTGTGGGCCAAACTGCATAGAGATGGAGAGTGTGAGGCATTGACAAGCAGCTTCTGTCTCACAAAAGGAATTAAAATCACAGGCAAGTCATTTTACTCAACAAGGCTCCCCAAAGACAAGGAAGGAAAAGCTCATTCAGCAATCTCTACAGTGCTTTCTTTCATTTCATTAAATATTTCATTAACTACTTAAAACCCGAGGAGTGGAATTGTAAAGATGAGGTGATGGTGGCAAGGAATTCTGAAAGTACATATTCATTTAAACTTAGTAAGTGTGACCTTGTACTTGTTTCTCTGTCCTTGACTCTTACATAGCATGCAGAGTGGACAATGGGGGACACTGCAAAAGTTAAAGGATGATGAATACTTTCTCCTTGGGAACACAACCGGAGTTTCTTGGTGAGAAGTCAAGCCTTAGGTTTGAGTGTGCTGCTGAGAGGGACCAGGGGACACTCGTGACTCCTCGCGATCTGCATCTCCATTCCTTGTTAGCTTAGGCGATGACAAGGCAGAATCCCTCAGAAAACAAGAAGCAGGCTATGGAAATGTTTCTTTTAGCAAACTTGTGGCCCCAAAGCATATGCTATTTGTGTTGTGACATTTGCTGTAGTAATTGTAAGGGAAATTTCTCCTTTTCTTGGAAATAGACTGACCTATGATCACAAATAAAATATTAGACCAAGACCTTTGACAAGTCAGTAATGTTTGTGACTTAATTTTGCATTAACTTTAATCTGCAGTCTTTCTATCAGGCCTTCATTTTTTTTCCCACAGAAGACCACCTACTTTTTTTTCTTTTAGTGTTCAATAAAAGTATTTTTTTATTTTTTAATATTTATTATTATTGTTATTATTATTAACAACATATTTTGTATAGATATATCATGTATCGATACCCTCTTTTCCTTCATCCCTGCCTCCGTCCCATTGGGGATACGTCTCAGTGGGGTTGCAGGTATTCTCCATAGAGTTGTGGTTTATGTGTTGTGGGAACAGCAGTCAGTTAACTTTTCAGGGGAGGTAACTTTTCTGGGAATGATGTCTCAACCTGTGGCTCTTACGTTCTTTCCACCCCCTCTTCAGCAAAATTCCCTGAGCAGTGGTGGGTGAGTTTTAAGTCTACTTCAGTGATGAGCTCTTAGGAGCTTCTGGATCTCTGTTTTGGTAGGTGTTGAGTATCCTCAGAGTCTGTCTCCTACACCTGGGTGCTGATTATCAGGCTCAGCATGGAAGCAGCACTCTTGCTCATCTCCCCAATTCCTCAGTGGTTTCACCTGTGGCTTGGCTAAAGTACATGGGGTAGTTTATCTCCTCTGCTCTTGCTACCTTCTGAAAAAGAAAAACAGGTTCTAAAACAGAGTGAAGTCAGCATAATTCAAATGGGATAAGTATTATTAATTTACGGAAAATTTGATGTAGGTAACCCCTATTTTAGCTAAAGACTAGTGAAAGCTTGACCGTGGAGAACATAATCTTTGATTCCATAGGATTCTGATCTGGTTCCAATTCCAGATATGGGTTCCTTGACACTGAGCAGATTTCTTAGCCAATCAGAAAGCTATTGGTTACCCACTGAGGCTATGTGCCACTATTGCACTGGCATGTACATCCTGTCAAGGTGTTTCTGAGTAGCTTAGACCTCTGGTTGCTTAGACCCGAGTTGGCCACTTTCCCCCACTGGCTCATGTAGCAGTTTCCAGCACTAGACAGGATGTCTGGGGACTGGTTTTCTTCTAGACTCCAGCCCTGTCTCTCTATACTCTGTGTCAGCAGCGTATGGTGTCATTAGCAATAGAGTCTTACATTTTGCCTCAGGTAGGTAATCAAGAGCTTTGACAGAAAACCTGTCATGTTTTGGGGATCTTGAAGGTCTCTGTGATCAACAGTTCAATGTGGGTAGCACCAATTTCTGGTACTGAGAATTATAACCAGAGACAAAAAAAAATTTTTTTTTTTTAAGCTTAAGCTTCCTTCCACCCTCTCCAGGGCCTTTCTTTTCAGGTGCTGCTGCTCTCTGCTTACCCCTGATGAGGGCTTTGTATTTTAGTCTATCTCCAAGGATAACAGTTTCTATGGTACAAGTTCATTTGGATTTAGTTTTATGTTTGCTTTTCCTCCTTCCCCGTCCCACTCTCTCTGCCCTTCCCCCCTCTCCCCTCCATCTTCCACCCCCTCCCTCAGCCCGCTGAAGGTGAGGAGAAGTCTTGATAAGGTGGGACCACTTATAGGTGACCATCTGCACTCTCACTTAGTAAGGCTGCCAGTAGGCAGGTGTGCTCAGCACTCGCCAATAATGGGACAGTACAGAACGAAATGATTTCTCAGATGTTTCCTAACTTGATCAACTGACTTTAAGGATTTAAGAATTTGGTGCCACTGGACCAGCCTCCTCCCATCTCACTACCATGTGTTAGCGTTGCCCTATCTCCAACGCACACAGCCACACCTTTGGTTCTGTATATTCTTGTTTAAAAGTCAAGCTAGGGCTGGCAAGAAAGCCCATGTGTTAAGTGGAAATCCAGTTTTCCCAAGGTATGAGGTCGGTGGCTGTAACTGTTTTCATTTATCTCTGTTCTCTGTTCTGTTCCACTGGCACACGTGCCACTTCTGTGAGCATCATGCTGTGTCCTCTGTTCTGTGAGCATCATGCTGTGTGCTCTGTTCTGTGAGCATCATGCTGTGTCCTCTGTTCTGTGAGCATCATGCTGTGCGCCCTGTTCTGTGGGCATCATGCTGTGCGCCCTGTTCTGTGGGCATCATGCTGTGCGCCCTGTTCTGTGGGCATCATGCTGGGCATCATGCTGTGCGCCCTGTTCTGTGGGCATCATGCTGTGCGCCCTGTTCTGTGAGCATCATGCTGTGCGCCCTGTTCTGTGGGCATCATGCTGTGCGCCCTGTTCTGTGGGCATCATGCTGTGCGCCCTGTTCTGTGAGCATCATGCTGTGCGCTCTGTTCTGTGGGCATCATGCTGTGTGCCCTGTTCTGTGGGCATCATGCTGTGTGCCTTGTTCTGTGGGCATCATGCTGTGCGCTCTGTTCTGTGGGCATCATGCTGTGTGCCCTGTTCTGTGGGCATCATGCTGTGCGCTCTGTTCTGTGGGCATCATGCTGTGTGCCCTGTTCTGTGGGCATCATGCTGTGTGCTCTATTCTGTGGGCATCATGCTGTGTGCCCTGTTCTGTGAGCATCATGCTGTGCGCTCTGTTCTGTGAGCATCATGCTGTGTGCCCTGTTCTGTGGGCATCATGCTGTGCGCTCTGTTCTGTGGGCATCATGCTGTGTGCCCTGTTCTGTGGGCATCATGCTGTGCGCTCTGTTCTGTGGGCATCATGCTGTGTGCCCTGTTCTGTGGGCATCATGCTGTGTGCTCTGTTCTGTGGGCATCATGCTGTGTGCCCTGTTCTGTGAGCATCATGCTGTGTGCCCTGTTCTGTGGGCATCACGCTGTGTGCCCTGTTCTGTGGGCATCATGCTGTGTGCCCTGTTCTGTGAGCATCATGCTGTGTGCCCTGTTCTGTGGGCATCATGCTGTGCGCTCTGTTCTGTGGGCATCATGCTGTGTGCTCTGTTCTGTGAGCATCATGCTGTGTGCCCTGTTCTGTGGGCATCATTCTGTGTGCCCTGTTCTGTGGGCATCATGCTGTGTGCCCTGTTCTGTGAGCATCATGCTGTGTGCCCTGTTCTGTTCTGGGCATCACGTTCTGTGTGGCATCATTCTGTGTGGTTCAGCATCATGCTGTGCGCCCTGTTCTGTGAGCATCATGCTGTGTGCCCTGTTCTGTGGGCATCATGCTGTGCGCTCTGTTCTGTGAGCATCATGCTGTGCCCTCTGTTCTGTGAGCATCATGCTGTGTGCTCTGTTCTGTGAGCATCATGCTGTGTCCTCTGTTCTGTGGGCATCATGCTGTGTGCTCTGTTCTGTGGGCATCATGCTGTGTGCCCTGTTCTGTGAGCATCATGCTGTGTGCCCTGTTCTGTGGGCATCATGCTGTGTGCCCTGTTCTGTGGGCATCATGCTGTGTGCCCTGTTCTGTGAGCATCATGCTGTGTGCCCTGTTCTGTGAGCATCATGCTGTGTGCTCTGTTCTGTGAGCATCATGCTGTGTGCTCTGTTCTGTTCCATTTGTGTACATGTCATTTCTGTGAGCATCATGGTGGGATTATTCCTGTGGCTCTGTAATACATGTTTAACTTGGAGTCTTTTGTGTTTTCACATGAGTTTTAAGACCACCCCCCTCAGTTTCTACAGA
The DNA here is from genome assembly GCA_036365145.1 of Orientallactaga sibirica. NCBI lineage: Eukaryota > Metazoa > Chordata > Mammalia > Rodentia > Dipodidae > Orientallactaga > Orientallactaga sibirica. Next base: position 9,881,266 of record JAEOAD010000240.1, read on the forward strand.
GTTACAGAGCTGTTTAAAAGAAATAATGTATATCAAGTACCAGGCACAATATTAATTAACCTCCTTTCTTTCCCTTGCCTTACATAGAAATCCTGTCAAATAAGCATGAAACTTCTAAGAAATGTCATTTAGGGTAGCAAAACTTATTACCAGAGACAAACTCAGACAGCAAGTTTAACTAAGAACAAAGGAATTCTGGATTCAATACAAATACTTAAAATGTTGTAGTCTCTCCTTAACTTATCCATCCATTCAGGCCCAGTGGCATGTGCCTGTAATCTCAGCTCTGTGGAAGCAAAGATCTCAGGTTCAAGTCCAGCCTGGGCTACATACGGAGTTCCAGGAAGCAAGAAACCTTGTTTCAAATTTATTCTTCTGACATCTTGGATTTAGTCTATAAAACTGAGCATTTTGAGGTCTTGAGGAAAAATCACCTCTTAAAGAATCCATTTCAAAAATTTTAGGATTGAGCCTGAGGAGATGGCTCTCGCTAAAGGTGCTTTGCTTACCAAGCCTGTTGGCCCAAGTTAAATCCCCAACCATCCACATAGAGGCAGACAGATATGAGATTGCAACAGCAAGAGACCGTGGTGCACACATATACACATACAAATAAATACATTTTTAAAATTTAGGGTAGAGAGATTTTCATAATCACACACATACCCCCCCCACACACACACACACACACACACACACACACACACACACACACACACACTCATCCCCATCTTATTTCTGCTGAGCAGTATTTGTCTCTTCAATCTCTATAAAATCTGACTAATATATTTCCAGAGATAGAGAACTCACTACTTTCAATCAAGTTCATTTACATAAGCTTGTTCAACATTAGTACCACACATATTCAATATTAGTATCAAAATCTGTTACTTATTCTTAGTTTCCACTTGCTGTCCACCTCTGCATAGGAAAGGTTTGGTCTTTTCCTTAGAGCAACGTGGGCTGCTTCTCCCATAGGCACACGCAGTTCATCAATCACATGTTTGAGGTGGGATCTCATAGGTAACAAATTGAACTCTTTTTCAAATAAAAATTGCCTCCATATTTCACTGAAATATATTGTTCTTTCCTAATTGAGTGGCAAGTGTATGGGTGAATGTAATCTATAAAGGAAGTGTGAATATTTGCTAAATAAAGAGAGAAGATCCTGGAAAAGGTAATTATGTTAGTTACTCACATTTAAAGACATTTGGAATTAAAGAAGATATTGTAATCTCACCTTAATTTTTTATTCAAATCATAGAATATATTTTTATACAGAACATTAATTTCACAACATGGGTACACATACACACACACACCCCAAAAGTTGAAAACTGATTTGAGGTCTTTGCAAGGAACAAAAAATCTTGGGTGCTTTCAGACCAAAATAATAATATACAATCACTGTAATAATATAATTTCTCTCACAGTAGATTCTGAGTGGCCCTCAAAGATCACTTATGAAACTCAGACAAGATCATCTGTTAGTAAAGCTTCCTCACATTAGAGTGTCCATGGACAGATGTGAAGAAACTCACAAGTTCTGGAAGGTTGCCTTTCAGCCTAAATCTCTAGTCCAAATGTGTTGCCTTTGTGTGTGGTGTCAGTGGCATGTGGGGGAGAGAGAGAGTCATGGCTCTTGAGAACATCAAGGGCAGGAATCAAGGAGCTCAGCACCTTCCGCCTTCCTCACATAGAATCAGGTCGGCTGTGTGGGTCTAGCCTGCCTCGCTGTCCGGTGATGTTCGGAAGCAAAGTAGCCATCTTCCTTGGGCTTCAGATTCCCAGACACCCTTGGCAAACACCCCTGATGATACGAGGAACAATGGAGCCCCTGGCCTAAGTAGGGAACATGACACCCTCAATGTTCCCCCTGCAGCTGCTCCTGGGACCCACCCACCCTTTTCCCAGCACACCCTCATGCCTCCACCTGGCACCAACACTACTCTCATGGGTTTTGTTCTGGATCCCCATCCCTTTGTGGTTACAGTCACTAATGCTAAATTTAAAAAAAAATAAGATGCAGATTTAAAACTAAAATGAGCATCATACTTCGACAAAGCAATCATTCCAGTGCAATTTATGCCATGAAATATGTGGTTCTTGATGCTGGTATTGTGTTGAATTCTTCCTCTTACTTTCTGACTCATTTAGAGAATCTGATGAAAGAGCCTTCTAGGGGATCAGAAGCAAGCACACCCTACCTAATGCTGAAGCTTTCATCAAGACATGTACTCTTTTAGAGTTAGGTGTAACTCTTTTAAAGTTAGCTTTGTGGTAAAGCACTTGCTTCATATATATAAGGCCTTGGGGTCTATCTCTAACATGGGACACATGCACTCTTTGTCCTCTTACCCTCCCCTTCCCCCACCACAGACATAATAAACCTCCAGCATCTCATAGTAAATCAGTGTGCAGAATCACAGCCACAACAGAAATCATACTTACGGTTCTTAACATTGTATTAATCAGTTTGTTTTTCATGGCTATAGAGAATGCCTGACATAAGTCAACCTGTAAGAGAAAAAGTTTTGATTTTGGCCATTGTTTTAGAGATGTCAGCTGTGGCCATCTGTCTTCATTGCGTTTGGACATGTGCTGAGGTAGTACTTCAAGCCTGAGGGCATGGCATGGGAGGCAGTACTTCAAGCCTGAGGGCACGGCACATGAGGCTGCTCACCACATGGCAGCCAGCAGGCAAAGGGAGAGGGAGCAAAGGGCTGGGGTTCAGAGAGCTCCTTTAGTAACACACTCCCACTAACCTAACTTCCTGCCACTAGGTCCTTATTCTTAAAGGCTCCATCATCTCCCAAGTGCCACACTTGGGCACCAAGCCTTCAGTATACTGGCTTTTGGAGGGCACATGCAAACCACAGCAACATTAATGCAACCAATATTTATGGAGCATTCCTCATGGTCCAGTTGCTGATATAAGCACTGGCGTTACAGCAGTGGACATGCAAAGGAAAAAAATGTGTGCTAGATAATAATAGTAAGGAGGAAGGTGAAGGAGTATATGAAGATAGCACAATTTAAATAGGACCACAGAGAAAGGTCCTGCTGAGGACATAAAGAGTCTGTGCAAGCAGGGAAGGCAATTTGAAGCAAAGAGAATAAGTATTTGAGGTGGCAATGTGCCAGAGAAAGGGGTGAGGGGTTAATGTGGCAGAGGGAAGCCAAGAAGATGGACAAGTAGGGTCTGAGAAGACCATATTGTGTGGGGTTTGTGTTTCGCAGGAAGGATTTTAGCTTTGGTTTTGAACGAACACTTGAGCTATTAAAGAGTTCAAAACAGAGGGAAGAAGTGAATTGACTTCTATTTTCTCACGATCATTCTCTGAATGTATATGGCAGGGAAACTATGGACCCATAAGTAGAGGCAATAGGTTGATTGAGGTGAGATGAGTTGGTTTGAGGCAAGAGAGAAAGCTAGACGGGTGCGAGGAAGAGGCTGAGTCTTAAGTAGGTTTTGGTGAGAGAGTCAACTGGGTTCCTGACAGATTAAAAGTAGAATCCAAAAACTAGAGAGGACTTAGGATGACACTATGAATTATAGCTTCAGCTATTCAGAGAATGGAGTTTGCCAGTAGCTAAGATGGAAGAGCTGTAGGATTTAAAGCAGAAAGACCTAAGTTTGGCCATATTAAAGATAAAAATTCATTAAATATATTTTTCTTATTTTCTGACAAGATATTCTTTTTTTTCATATACACACAGTGTTTTCTAAAATCCATTTTCCACCATCCAAACTCAAGCATGGGAACCCCTTGATTCCCAACTCTATCATCCATTCCCTTTTTGTGGAAGTTTGTATCAGATGACCCCATAAACTTAAGCAAAGCTACATTTAAAAGTAATGGGAGGGCTGGAGAGATAGCTTAGCGGTTAAGGCGCCTGCCTCCTAAGCCTAAGCACGCTGGTTCCAATCTCCAGCGGTTTCAATCTCCAGGTCCCACCTTTAGCCAGATGCAAAGTGATGCAAGGGTGCAATGCCACACTTGCCCACAAGGGGCTCACACATCTGGATTTCATTCGCAGCAGCTGAGAAGCTGCTGGCACGTCCATCTCTATCTGTCTTCCTCTCCCTCTCTCTCTCTCTCTGTGTCTCTCTCTCTCAAAAAAAAAAAAGTAATGGGAGAACAGAGCAGAAGGATACAGCACAAAAAGAAATGAAAGTTCTAGTCAGAAGACAGCAGCCAGCTTCAGCTGCAATTTTTTTTTTTGAGAGACCATTGAGAGTGGGCCAGCTGTTCTGTACCAGACAGCAGAAAGAATGTGGACTATTTTGAAAGGAAGGGGCTTGAATGTTGAAGGTATGTCCTGTTCTTCAAAGTTGGCTTTATTCCCCCTTTGGATTAACAAATTTGGTATCTCACCTTGTACCATGGGGAATATAATGACGGCAGGATAGAAAACAGTATTGGATTTTTCAACATGGTTGGTTTTGGAAATGGCCACTGGGTGATGTGAAACGGCCATTGTAGTTCCTATTTGGAGCTCCAGTGGAGCCAGAAGGATGAACCGTGGGTTGTAGCAGAGATCCCAGGATTCTGGGAATGCCAGAACTATGGGAAAGCCACCAAAGAGAGCTACTGGCTCAGGATGAAGCAGCTGGAAGGGCAGAATTGTAACTCCAGAGACTTCATCACTGATTACAGATGTCAGACTTGGAGATACAGGATTTGATATTGCCCTGTTTGTTATAGATCTTACATTGGTTCAATCGTTCTTGCAATGACATCTTTTGTAGCATGGATGATTACTCTGTGCCCTTATGTGTTTTTGGTTTTACAGGCTCACAAGAGTTCCTTAGACTGTGGAGATATTTGAACAGTGTTAGTTAGGATTGATAAACAAACAAGCAAACAAGCAAAACACCTATGGGGACTTTCAAAAGTGGACTGAAGCCGGGCGTGGTGGCACACGCCTTTAATCCCAGCACTTGGGAGGCAGAGGTAGGAGGATCGCCGAGAGTTCGAGGCCACCCTGAGAGTACATAGTTAATTCCAGGTCAGCCTGGACCAGAGTGAGACCCTACCTCACAAAAAAAAAAAAAAAAAAAAAAAAAAAAAGTGGACTGAATGCATTTTACATTGAGATGGTTGTAAGTTTAAGGAATATGGTGGTTTGAATCAGATATCCCCCATAAATTCATGTGTTCTGAATGCTTGGTCCATAGCTGATGGCAGTTTAGGAAGTGGAGACTTGCAAGAGGAGGACTGTTATTGGAAGCAGGCTTAGAGGTGTTATATCAAGCTCCCCATTGCTAGAATTTAGCTCACTCTCCTGTTGCAATTTTACATCTGCTATGGCGAAGAGATGATGTTCAGCCTCTGCTCATACCATGCTCTCCCCTGCCATCAGGAAACTTCCTCTTGAGATTGTAAACCAAGGTAAAAACTTTCTTCCCATTAGCTGTTTTTGGTTGGGTGCTTTGTCCCAGCAAGGAGAAGCTAACTACAACACCTGTTAAGTGAATTAGCTCCAAAAGAGCTAGATACAACGAGTCCATTGTTCTTGGGCATGGTGATTCATAAGACCAGGACAGTTGAAGAGTATGCTGAAACTTCTTCAACACTCAGTAGAACATTGCCCACTAATTGTTATTCTACTGCTAGAGAGAAAACGAGGGAGTCAAATCTCAGATAACCAGATGAGAACTAGTTAAAATGATAAAATTTGAGCATTAACTCTGGATTCTTTGTGATTCCCTCAAACCTGCAGTTATGTCATAAATAGAAGAAATAAACACAGTCTGCAAAATATGTATTGTTAAATATTATTGGCAAGAAACCACCAACCATGTAGTTTACAATCAAAATTTTTCTTCAGTGCCCAAATCAATCATTCAATTATTCAATGACCATTTTGGAAGCCAGTAAGCTGTCCTCAGAAATGAGGCACAGAGGGAAATGGGGAATGTGATGACAGACAAGGCCAATTCTCAAAGGCTCTGATTTCCAGGCAGTTTGAATTAATCCTGTGTGAGGGATAATCTTTATTGTCAACCTGATTGATTGATAGGTATCTATGAGGTTAGTATCCACCCCTTTGGGTGAATCTGAGAAGATGTTTGCAAAGATGACTAAATAAGGGAGGAGCCCTGTTTCAATGTGGGTGGCCAAGAGCCAGGATGGAAAAAAAAATGGAAAGGAGAAAGCCCACTAGAACCCAATGGTAGTCATACTTTCCTTGCTATGACAAAACAACTGGCATCAACCTGTGGCAGGCAGAAAGATTTATTCTGATTCATGACTGGAGGTTTCAGTCCATGACTTGCCACCTCTGCTTGTGGTCCGTGGAAAGATGGAACATCATGGCACAGAACATGCAAGGAACAAAGTGGCTCATCTCATCTTGGACAGGAAGCAGAAAGACACAGGAAGGAAACAAAGCAATAGAGTGCCAAGTACCCAGGCTTTAACACATGAGCTTGGAAGTGATAATTTACACTGAAACAGTAACAAACAAACATACTCATTTTGCTTCATGGCCACCGTGATGTAAACAGACTCCGCCACATGCTCTTGCCACCATGATGGTCTACCCATCAGCTCCCAAGCAAGAGACCCAGCCCACCGTGCACTGAAACCTCAGAAACCATGAGCTGAAATCAAGCCCTCCTCCTTTACGTTCTTACTCGTGTTTGGTCACAGTCATGACAAGATGACTAACTTAGCCTGAGCAAAGGGAGACTGGTAAAGGCTTTTCTTTCAGACAAGGAGGTCTGGGATAGGAACAAGGTGGCAAGCAGGCTGCCTGAACAGAGAGAAAAATTGCACAACCTTTGGAAAATGACACAGATTCTAAAGTGAAAATTATTTCTAAAAACTATTTTTTAGCAAATATACTTATGGTTAATCTCTGTTTGTCAACTTGACAGAATGTAGAATCACCATGGATGTTGGTGTTAGGTTGAAATGAATAGACCCACCCTAACTGTAGACATCATTCAATGGGTTGGAGTCCCCAACTGAATAAAAAGGAAAAAGGAAGCTGGGCTATAGTATTCATCACTCTCTGCTTCCTGTAACTATAAGCTGATATAAGTCCTTCCTCCCTTAAGTTGCTTCTGGTCAGGTATTTGGCCATAGAAAGGAACACATGTGGGCTGGAGAGATGGCTTAGTGGTTAAGGCGCCTGCCTCCTAAGCCTAAGAATGCTGGTTCCAATCTCCAGTGGTTCCAATCTCCAGGTCCCACGTTTAGCCAGATGCAAAGTGACGCAAGGGAGCAATGCCACACTTGACCACAAGGGGGAGCACACATCTGGATTTCAGTTTGCAGCAGCTGAAAGGCTACTGTCATGCCCATCTCTATCTGTCTTCCTCTTCCTCTCCCTCTCTCTGTCTCTCTCCAAAAAAAAAAAAAAAAAAAAAGAAAAAAAGAAAGAAAGAAAGGAACACATGTAATCCCGAAGGACTATCCCCTCCCCACACACTCAGACTGCAGGCGTTGCTTCTGTATGCCTATGACAACAACCTCCTCACACACTGAGGCTCTGCTTGGAACAGGCCATGAAACTATTTCTTGGCTCTCGTGTTCCCTGCTCAAACCCAACAGGAGATTTTAGGGGACCCATTGTCGCTGTGTTTATTATATTTAACTCACATTATTTCAAATCTGTCTAAAAGAATATGTAATTCAGACAAAGTTCTATGAAGAATTTGCTGAGTTAGGACTGGAGATGGTTTAGGGTTAATGCGCTCGCTTGGGACGCCTAAGGACCCATGTTTGACTCTCCAGAGTTGTCATAAGCCAGACACACAAAGGTGACAAAAGTGCAAGGTCACACATGTGCACTAGGTGGCACAAGAGTCTGAATTTTTATTGAAGAGGCTGAGGCCTTGGTGCACCAACTCTCTTTCTCTTTCTCTTTCTGTAAAAAAAAGAAAAAAATTGCTGAGTGAACTTAAAATATTAAGATTATATGAAGAGAGCTGAAGAGATGTCTTAATGGTTAAGGCACTTGCCTGCAAAGTCTAAGGACCCAGGTTCAATTCCCCTGGACCCACATAAGCCAGTGTTTGCTGTGGCTGGAGGTCCTGGTGTGCCCATTCTCTCTCCCTCTTTTTATCTTCCTGCCTCTCAGTCTCTCTCTCTCTCTCTCTCTCTCTCTCTCAAATAAATAAATAAAAAATAAAAAAACAGAAAATTATATGAAAAAATAGATAACTATTTTGATATATATTTGCATTAAAAAACAAGTAAAATACTAATATCCACCAAATTTCTGTAATACTTAATCATCTCTCAGCACACATTTTCTTCAGGGAATCATCTGTATTGCTTTAGGAGAAAGCATCCCAGTGTGCAAGGAGAAGGACTTGTGTAAGGACACAATGAGGCATTACAAGGCAAACTGGAGATTCACAAGGAGGTCTTCCTATGCTCAGTGTAATGTTTGGCCTCCTCAGTGTTATATAACATTATAGGTCTCTTTGAACAAATATTGTTAATACTTTGTAAATGAGTCATAATATTATATATCCTTGTAAGTAACACAACTCTTTTCATTTTAAAAGGAATATAATCTGGAATTTTTACCACTTTAGACTATTCCATTTAATTATTTTGAATTTGAAGGACTCTACCATAAAATTCACATATGCTAGCCAAAGCAGAGAAAAAAAAAATAAATCCCATACAAACAGTCCAAAAATTAGTGCTACCTTGGTTTTCTTTAAATTGTGTTCCACTAATTCTAATAGTCAAAAGTTTCAAGTCACACACAGTACAGTTCAAAACCTTTTTAAAAAAAGAAAGAAAAGTATACAGGGCTCTGCTCCCTAGAGTTCAACAATAAAAAAATTCCATATGAACAAATAACAACTCAAAAGAATTAACTCCACACCCCGCTGGGCAAGAGGAAGGTGCATGGGATAGTAAATGTAAATATTCAAGCCAGTGTTCAGATGATTGAGATGTTTGCCCTGTCAGGGACCCTCTGGCAAAGAGAAGAGCAGCTATCACTCAGACCAGAAAGGATCTAAAAGAAAGGAAAAAGGACCTTTCAAAGAGGAGAGATGACAGGATGAAGCCTGGGGGAGTCTTAGATGAAAGAGTGAGAGGTCTGGTGGAAAGAGAAGATAGGACACATGCTGGGGAGATCGGCCTTGGCAAAATGAAGGCAGTGTGAAGGAGTCTTCTGGCTCTGTCTCCCATCATTGGAGGCACTGTGGAGTCACAGATGCATATATCACCTAGCTTTATGTGGGTATTGGTGAACTTGAACACAGACTGACAAGCTTCGCAAGCAAGCCCCTTAACCACTAAGCCATCTCCCCATCCCCTGTATAAACATTATTTAATCTCACCCTTTGACCCATAATAAATCCCTCTCCATGGCCTGCTTCGGACTCTATTAAATCTCTGTGAGTCTTACCACAATGGTTTGGTTCAGTTTCCTCTGCCATCAAATACATTCAAAGCAAACAGACCACAGTCATGCACAGAAGACTTTATAAAAATCAGCCCAAGAATGACAGTCAGCAATCTGTGCAAGTCACTTCCTGGACATTTTGTTTTATAGACTTTCCCAGAATATGGTTCAGTGTTAATAAAGAAACTGTGCAATGCAATTCAACAGGGGAAGAGGTCAGTTAGTCTACAGAGAAGACCCGGACTGCAGCCCACACCACTGTGAAAGACCACGTTTGCTAACTCTGCTATTGTCAGCTAAGATCAAATGGCTGATAAAAATTATAGACCACTGAAGCATGCATACTCAGCCTTGTGGGGTTATTGCTAAATAGGCCTGCAAAGGGACGTTTTTGTTGTTTTTCACATGAACTTCAGATGCAATGGTTCCAATAGGCAGACCATGCTAAGCACATACTCTGTCCTCCAAGCTATGCCTTTTTGATGGATTTTAACTCTATATAAAAGCTATCTTTAGTTTCCTTTCTTTTTGCTCAGGTTTTTCTTTACATTCTTAGCATTATTATTATTATTATTAGCCATATTTTTGAAGCAAAAAAAAAATTACAGATTTAAAATCAGAAAATGTTCCGAAAAGAAACTGAGGCTTACAGAATCTCAAATGACCTGCTGGGAGACCCATAGTCAATGAGCAGTAGATCTGGAGTTAGGCTTCTGTTCTTCCATATTTATACCATTCCACATGGTGTAAGAATTTATACCATTCCACATGGCCCAACTCAAACAGCCAAGGAATTATAGTCCCTCAGAGCTGTAAACTTTCAAATGCCCCAAATTTATATATCCATTCCTAAACCCACCCTCACTCCATTTCCCACTTTTCTCCTGAAACTGCACGGCCCTAGGAATTCAGCCAGTCCACACTTCACCAACCCAGCTGAAAACATGACCCTTCAACCAGAAGCAGAGGCAAATAACTTGCACAGGATAAATACCAGCAATGTGGTGGGATGGAGGAATCCTGGGTTGAGTTTGCGAAAAGCTTCCTTGAACTGATGACTTGATCCAATGGGTAAGTCAGAGTCCCTGGGGGTGAGCGCTGAGTGGGAGAAACGCCCCCGTCATAATCTCAAGGTCCGCCTTCAGTTTATTTCACCACTGCCTACTTGTGTACCCATGGGGAAGCTCTACGTAGGGCTTCTGCTGGGCAGGGGCAGCCCCTCTGTCAAGAATCACTGCTGGAGGGCTGGAGAAATGGCTTAGCGGTTAGGCACTTGACTGCAAAGCCAAAGGACCATGGTTCAATTCCCCAGGATTCACATAAGCCAGATGCACAGGGTGGCACGTGCATCTGGAGTTTGCTTGCAGTGGCTGGGCGCCCTTGCACACCCATTCTTTCTCCCTTCCTCTCTCTCTGTATCTGCCTCTCTCTTTCTCAAATAAATAAATAAAAAAATATTTTTAAAAAGAATCACTGCTAGAATAATCTAGGAGCTGCTGAAAGAGTTTAAAATGCTACATAGGAGTAGTTAGTGACTCTTATGAAAAGTCTTTAAAGGCTCACATTTAGTGTGTTTCCTCACTAGCCATCCCATGGGCAAGACTGAGTGCCAAGAGACAGATAGCATGGAGCCCTGGAGTGTCAGTACTCTTATCTAAAAACAACAATGTCAACACTACCTCACCCCCAAAAGCTTTGTGACGTTCAAATAAACACACATATGTAATATTATGAAAGCAACAGGTTATAAATATCATCCATGATGCTGCTGGTGATAGAATCATATGTTTACACAGTGAAAGGTAAAAAGTATGTTCCTGAATATTCCAAGAAAAACAAACAGCTCAGAATGGTGGGAGCAAAGAGGAGTAATGTAATTGAAATGTGCTCATGTCCTCAGGCTGTAGGATGAATAAGGCATTGCATATCCCTCTAGTCAATACAGCAGAATACCACTTGGCACCTGGTTTATTCCTCTATACTCAAGTGCTCTCCTTCAAATGGTTATGGTGGGGCTGAGGCAGCCTTTTTAGAAAGGCTTGCATGGATTTAGGGCAACCAGTAGAAAGAAGAAAAGAAAAACTGGGTACCAAGAGACAGGTCATGCAGAAGCCAGGTAATAGCAGGCAGGGTGAGGAGCTGTGGCTAAAAGGAAGTTTCTGGGATCTTATATAGAGAGTCTATGGTCCAGAACATTCCAGAGCTGGTGGACCAGAACATATTACTTGCAGGTCACCATTTAATTGATCCAAAGCAGAAAGGCTCAGAAAAGTAACTACAACTTGAAGCTTGCGGCTGCTCCACGAGTCCTGTCTACAGGAGCGTGAACCCTGCCTGTGTTGTGTCTGGGGCCTTCATAAGTGGGGTCTTGGTCCACATAGCATAGAGGGCCGCAATGCTGCTGAAGGGGCTGTCATATAAAAATGATAAAAGTCACCTATGAACAGGCTCGTCACTTCATTAGCAAGACACGGTTTTGCTTCAAGTAGAGAACAGTGAGCAATTTATAAACAGTCATAGGTACTCTGGAGCAGACATCTTGCAATGAAAAATCCCCAGAACTAAAACAACTATTTTTTTTCCCTCTCTAAACTGAAACTGTGGACCTTGACTTCCCCCTAATGGGATCAGTAACAGCCATTTCCATTTCTTCCTCTAATGGCATTAACTAGCTGCAAAACTCTCCTCCCCTCCATCCCGCTTCCTTCCTCCTAAAGGCTCTGTAACTATCAGTCTGAAAGAGAAAGGGGTTTCTGGATCCTTCGCCAGAGTCCCCCTCCGCAGGCGTGTGCCCAGTCACCCCTGCGCTGTCACTGTCGTTGAGCTGCTCTCACCTGTCTGTCTCTCTGTCCTCTCTGTTCCAGAAGTGCACCTCAGAGTCACAGCAGACTGCAGGCAGAATATTTCCCCATTAGACAAGCAGGCTTGACCCTCAAAGCTCCAGAGCCATAGTGATTGTCCTTTGGACAGTGGGATGACCAGTCCAAATTATTTAGCATCTTTTTTGAAATCAACAAGAATCTTAACTTCTAGAAAAGCAATTCATGCTCGAAATAGCAAATCAAAATGTGAGGAAGCATGGTTGCATCCTACTTTGATCTTATACACAGAAGGACTGGGCACTTCTCAAAACACTGTGCATGATGGCAAATTGCTTCTGCTGAGGGAGGAGGCTCCTTCTTCCTTCCCATATCTCCTAGAAGGTTGTACTGCCTTCCCAATCCTGCTTACTCTCAAAACAAAGCACACTCCATCCCTAAGTTAGAAGAATGCTCTGCTCACTGACCTGCAGGTAGTATAGTAAGCCATGTTCATTTGAGGAGCAGGGTGTGTCCATGTTGTGAGTCAGTGCATTAGAAAAGTCTTTATTCATCACTCCAGGGTGCCATGAAATGAAAGGCATTCGACTCCCAAAAGCAAATACTCCCAATCAAACACCTTAATGCCATGGTGAATATGGAATTCTAATGGCCAAGTGGCAAGACACCAATGCCTTTCAAGGACCACAGCAGGATGAAAAGAACTTCTGGTGCCACGCTAATTGTTCTTCAAGTTATATTCGTGGTGATATTAAGCAATCCCCTTAGAGCTCCAGCCATTTAAATTATGCCAATTCTTTTAAAGGCTTTTCATTGGAAGGAAATTGGGAATTGGTCCCTTTCTGAGAACACACAGGTGACTGAGTGCTTCCTAACACAGGGCGTTCTTCTCCACCCTCTGAATAGATGACTTAGCAAGTGGTGTGCAAACTTTAGTGTGCTTCTTGATATTCTAAAGGACTTAAAAACACATTACTTTCCAAGGACGTAAGGGCTAGCGTTTGAGGACGGCCTTTTCTAACAAAGCTCTCAGGTCATGTTGATGGCACGGGTCTTGAGAGTCACTGCTATAGAAGATATTTTGAGCTAAACAATTCTGGCCTCTGTTGATGTTCCATGAGGGCTTAAATGCTGTGGTGTCTCTGCATGGTCCCAACATCCCACGTATTCCATGAGGTCTTAAATAATGTGGGTTCTCTGCATGGTCCCTTCAGCCCGTGTGTTAAAGGCTTGGTCTCCAGCTTGGTGCTCTTGGGTGGAAGTAAAACCTTTAAGCCCGCTAGAAGGAAGCTGCATGGTTGAGGGCATACTGTGCAAGGGGATTAGAACCACGGTTCCTTTTCTTCCTCTCTGTTACTTTCTGGTCAGCATAAGGAGAGCAGCTTGCTCTGCCATGTGCTCCTGTAGAGATGGACTAACTCACCGTAGGCCCCAAAGCAGAGGAGACAATTGACCATGGACCAAAACTAACAAAATCATGAACCAAAATAAACCTATCATTTTTATAAATTGTCTCAGGTACTTTGGTACAGTAATGCAAAGCTGACTAACACAGTTTTCTAAGAAGCACCTCAATCTCTTCTCCTCAAACTGTCTGTAGATTCAATGTTGATTATGATAAAATAATACTACAAGTTTCTATCTCTAGATTTTCCATAGTATGAAATATAATATAAACGAAATAAAATATAAACACAAGGCTAAGCCAAGGAATTGCATTATTAGGTTAACACAGCCAAAATGTTTCTGAATTATTAGGAAAAGTAAATCATAATTGCATTTTATTTCCAGAAAAAAATATTCATTTCCCTAATAATTCCACATAGAAATGGAACTACATATGATTCTAGCAATGACATTACACTAAAGGGTTTCTTTATCATTGACATCAACATCTCTGAGTTTCCTATCAGTCTAGTGTACCTTATCAATAGATTATGATTCTTCCCTCCATATTTATTGTATGTGACTATTTCCAATGTGCCATGACATGAGTGTTCTTTTAAGATAACTTATTTTATACTTATTAAATTCCATCCTTGGGTAATTGATTTAATTTGCTTTCTTATACTGTTTGTTCTACATTTCTTCAATTGCTTTAACTTATTTCTTTGAAATAACCTCAGACACAAAAACATCAAGAATAGTATAAAGAACTCCTTTTAGCCCATGTGAGATAAGCCAATTGTACTCATTTTCACGGTTGCTCTCATTAATATTATACTGAGAGCTCCACAAAGTTTATATAAAATAAATATTTTTATAAACCATTTAAGGACAAGTAGCAGCTACTATGTCTTACTGTTCCTTACTGTTTGAGTTCATATCCTAAAGCTAAAGTCATTCTTCCATATGGAAACAGTAATTATTACCACCAGATAATGAACATTAATAGACTATAATCATCAGATTCACAGACTTCAGTTCATTTCTTCAAGAAACACTGGTTTGGTAAACCAAGATCTTGATGCAAGATGTGTTCATGTATATATGCTTCTCTTTTGCATTGAATAGCGATTTTCCCCTAAATTCATATGTTGAACTGCCCACATATGGCTATATTGGGAGCTAGGCCTATAAAGCAATTACGACAAAATGAAATCATAATGATAGAGCCTGTTCCAATATCAGAGGCACTAACAAGTGCATTCTCTGGCTTTCTCCATGTCTATGCAATGAGGAAATGTCAAATGAGGATATATTGAGCAGCCAGCCAGATGTGAGTTAGAGGGAACCTCACCAAAACCCAGCCATGGCACCTTGGTCTCAGACTAAGAAATAAATAAATTCTTGCTGTTGAAATCTAACAAGAAGTTAAAATGCATGAACGTTGGAAAATACGCAGACCAATGAAATGGTAAAATTAATAAATGAAAAACCTTCAAATGGCAGAAAAAATAGTGACTCAAGCTAGTGCCAAATGTCTTACCATAAAGAGAAAGATTAGATCCTAATAAACCAATTGTGAAATTGGATTAAAAAACATCTCACCCAGGGGAACCGGAGAGATGGCTGATAAGTTAAAGGCACATGCTTGCAAAGCCTGATACCTTGAGTGTGGTTACCCAGTACCCATGTAAAGCCAGATGTACAAAATGGTAAATGCATCTGGACTTCATTCGCAGTGGCAGGAGGCCCTGGTGCATCTACTCCATTTCTCTCTCTCTCTCTCTCTGCAAATAAATAAAAATGTTCTAAATGAATATAACCCAGAACAAGTGGAATCATGGGCCCACAGGGCTGTAGAAAACCCATGCCACATAGAACATTGTACAAGTAGTCTATTCTGTGTAGCACAGAGTGGATTGTATAGAGCAAATATATCAATCCCATGTTTTTGGATCAATTGAGCTGTTCCTAATTGCTATCTTAATCCATGTGCACACAATATTTTTACTGGTATGGGTAAGTGCCATTGTACAGATTGCAATACTGGGGATTGGCTCCAAGACCTGGAATCTACAATATAAATATGCATTTAACAATTCAGTTTGGCATTCTGACAAAATTTTAATTCTTTTTTAAAAAAGCATTTTCTCCATGTGGATCAAGTCATTAATCAATTTCTACAAATATATTTTTAAACAACCTGCTTCATTGCAAAGTAACCATGATCTTCTCACAAGTATATAATTCGAATGTAAGGTGTATTTGAGATAAGTCAATTTAATTAAAATCAGTGCTGTGTTTGGAAAGTTAGGGCTAGGAGAACAGGTAAAACAATGATCATTGCCTGAGGAGTTTATAGTCCCTTTGGGACAGTAAGAAATAGAACCCAAATGAGCCTATGATGAAGTCCTCAGCCTAAGAACTGAAGTCCACAGCTGCTGAGAGAAGTGTGATATGGAGGGTAGTTCCTGGAGGCTGGGGCTAGGGTGGGTAGTAGAGGAGCAGGTGGAAAGGGGCAAAAGCAAGCGTTACTCTGATGGGTGATGACATTGGTAATGGGGGTGGTGACTGTAGGTACACGGGTCACAGTAGAAACCTTTGATTTTGGGCTCCATCTTACTGTGAACCTGAAACTGCCTTAAAATATTAGTCTATTTTTTTTTAATCAGCATGTACATATGGCAACCCTCCCCCTTAAAAGGTAGAACATCAGAAGTAAGAATATGATCCCTATCCAAATATAAGCTTTTGCTAGGAAATCTGGAAGGAAAAAAAGAAGTCAAACTGTATGAAATTAAGCTGGGTGTGTTGACAAGCATCTGCAATCCCAGAGTTTGGGGGATGAAGGCAACAGCGTCTCAAGCTTGAGGCCAGTTTTAAGCACACAAGAATATCTTTAAAAAAAAATAGGGCTGGAGAGATAGCTTAGCAGTTAAGGCATGTGCCTACAAAGCCAAAGGACCCAGGGTCTATTCCCCAGGACCCAGATAAGCCAGATGCACAAGGTGGCACATATGTCTGGAGTTCATCTGCAGCAGCTAAAAGCTGTGGTGTGCCCATTCTCTCCCTCTGTGTCTCTCTCTGTCTCTCTCTCTCTCAATTCTTTCTATCTGGCTCTTTCTCAGTCTCTCTCACTCAAATAAAAATAAATTTAAAAAACAGGAGGCCCTGGGGAGATAGCTCAGTAGTTAAAGATGCTTACTTGTAATGTCTGTAGGCCTGGGTTCGATTCCCCAGTACCACGTAAAACCAGACACACAATGTGGTGCATGCATCTTGAGTTTATTTGCAGCTGTTATTATATTCTACTTTTATTATCTCCCTTTTTTTTCATTCATTAACTCTTTGCTTCCCAAAACAGTTTAATCTCTTTTAGAAAATTGAATGCCATTTACTATTTCTAATAATCCCAATAGCAATTATGTGGCAATTGCAGCCTTCCCTGCAGCCAACAGACTCAGCGTCACCAACTTTGCAGACACTCATGGAATCCTGACATATTGATGAGACAAGTATCATTACTTCCCTTTCACCAAGATGGACTCTGAGCCTATGAAGAGCAAGTGATTTGTATGAAATCACACAGATGGTGAGTTACAGAGCATGGATTCAGCCTGGCCTTCTAATCCTTGGTTCTGTTCTCCACTAAGCTGCCATTAATGGGAGTCACTGGATGGTTTTGACACTCCATAATTTAGCCAGAGGGCTTAATCACATATTTTGTAGTTCCAGGCTTTTGTAAAGACATGATAAGTGGAGAAAGCCATGGGCATTTGTTTTCTGAAATCAATAAAGTACATAAGAACAATACATTAAATTTATTTTAAAAAAAACTCTACTTTCACAGAACAGTTGCAAATATATCAAATCAAAGGATGTTCACATTTCACAAAAAGTTCAGCACATTTCACTAGTGATTTTGCCTTATCAATCAACAGCAGTGATTTACCTACACACTTGGGTTGCTTCTACTCATCTGCAAAACCTTAAGGGTAAATTGGGGCATTTCAATAACCACATCACTTCTCTGGAAGCTTCGAAGGCTAACTAGACAAGAGCAAGGGACCAGGAACCAAGGACAATGCTAAGGAGGGAAACCCCTGCAAAGACACTGGTCCCTTGCTCCCAAGCACCTTTGTGACTTCAGTAGCCACTGAAATGTTAGTAGCTAGAGTGTGCAGGAGGAAGAGAAGCTGTGCAAATGCCAGTGTGGCTGGCCTGCAGAATGCTGTAGAGAAATAAACGATGGCCTTGAATATGGCATTGCCTATGGGGAATATAAACCAGAGAGAGAGAGATCTTGAGTTGGAACTTTTTCTCTCAGTCCTCTCTGGTGGGTGGGCTACTCCTCTGTTGGCTAGAGAGATGTCAATGAAAAGGGAAGTGCTTCTCTGGACAGGGTCACAGGATGGTTTTGCCTTCCCTTACAGGACTTCTGAATCTACAGGACCAAATGACTTCATCAGCTACTGATACAGCCTCAAAGACAGACCTTTCCTTTTCTTTTCTTTCTGGCTTGTTGTCTTGTTTTTAACACTTGAGATAGACCACTTTGTGTATGGTTTCATTCTTATTACACATTAGTATCAAGCCAAGACTCAGAAAGTTAAATTTAATTGGCCAAGAAGGAGACATTGAGCCCCGGTCTTTATAAGGTCTCCTGTTGGTCTCAGTGTACAGCCATGTGATTCCCAACCTTGCCCCTCCCCCTTTCTTGGGCCCTCAGGAAGAGTATTTGATATCTCAAAGATAGTCACATACTTCTGTAAGGTTAGTGATGCGATTTTGTTTCTCTCCCTCTCCCTGCTGCAGCTGTACCTTATCTTGTGACAAGAGCCTGTCATTTTCTGCTTAACAACTGTGGAATTCCTGAAATAAAGTGAAAATACAAAACCAGTTACTGTATACAGACACCAAAGCAGACAAAATCATTCAAAAAAAACCTAGTTCATCATGGGGAAAATCAATCAAAGGCTACTTTGCAAGTGAGGACATTGGGAGGCAGTATGATGATGTGGCACTGAAATCAGCATTGGATTTTGGAAAACATGACAGCAGATACATGGGAAGCACACGGGAAAGTGACCAGGTACGAGAAGAAACCAGTTAGGGGACTTCACTTTTGTCCTTGATAATGTGCACTCACACATACCAAGGCAGAAACTGGTCACCTTCATCTCTGCATTCACCCTTATTCTGAATGTGGACAATATCCCATCACCTGTGCGTGTCTATTTACCGCATTAACGTGAGTCCCTTTAAAACTTGTCTGAGGAAAATCACACAGGGAAGTACTAGACTGTTTTCCTAGTCTCTTGCTATCATCCGGAAATGTTTAACATAAGTGAATCTTTAATTAACTTCAAAAAGAGCCTGTTCCTTGGTCTCAGGTATGTAAACATGGCAGGACAAAAGTCACTAATGTTTGGTAAAAGGACATCAAAACACTAATTAGAGAGTGCCAGTATGTTCCACGAACACCCACCATGACACTAGGAAAGAAATCAGTGTGAATTATGAGCACTGCTTTTACTTCACCCAGCATTTCTTTATGAGTATGCCCTGGGAAGATGAATCCAGCAGAGTTTGGGTGATATTTTCTTTTTTGTTTGTTTGGTCTCAGCCTAGCCCAAGTGGGCCTGGAACTCACTCTATAGGCCCAGGCTGGCCTCTAACTCATAGCAATCCTCTTACATATGCCTCTTGTGTACTGGAATTGAAGGCATGGGCCAACATACCCGGCATGCTATTGTCATTCAAAATTTAATAATGAAGGAATCTCTCATATACCAGACAGTAGAAATAGAGAAGTAAGCAAAATAAATAGAAAACCCTAGACCATGAAGCTGAGCTCCCAAGGATGACAGCAGAATGTAGAAGCTAGAGTTGGCCAAGAAAAGTGTCTGTGGCAGCAACTGTTGCTAGACACTATTAAAAGATTGGTGTGGGCTGGAGAGATGGCCTCCAAAGCCAAAGGACCCAGGTTTGATTCCCCAGGACCACCTAAGCCAGATGCACAAGGTGGTGCATACATCTGGAGTTCATTTTCAGTGGCTGGAGTCCCTGGTAAGCCCATATTCTCTCTGCCTTTTTCTCTCTTGCTCTCTCAAATGAATTTTAAAAAATTAAAAAGGAACTAATGATTTTTTAAAAAAAGATTGGTGCCTCAAAGTTCTCAAAAGAAGTATATATAATCCTTGGAAGCAGAAAATGAAGGTATACATCTCACCCTGCATAAAATTATCTTTAATTCACAGCTTTTCACTCTCAGAGTTGATGAAATCAAAATCCACCTGAAAAAGAAAAACATAATTTTATGTTCTTACGTTCTGTGTGCCTAACAGCTTACAATTCAGTATAAACTAGCTAGGAGCCCAGGTCATTCAAGTGGAGTTTAGTTCTTTGCCGAAGATAAGCCAGACAATGTGCTGTGTGTTTAGGGACTTAGGTGAGAAGAGAAAGAAAAGCAATCTTCGGACGCCTGAAAAGGAGTTTGGAGACCAGCAAAGTAATTTAGAGAACACTGACATTTAAATCAGATACTTCCATGTAATAAATATTTGCTGAATATTTTGCTGGGCAGCTAGATTCCACAGATAGGTGACATTGTTTCTCTTAAGACGTCCGTACTTTGGATGTACAATTGTAGTGTATAGGATACATTTCAGCTCTCATTTCTAATTGGTAATCCCATGAAGAAAAGTATAATGTGTCTGGGCCTGAGTGTAAAATTATCTCGAGTACAGCCTCTGGGAGAGCATTGAGGCAAATGCAAATTGAGTCACCTTCTTGGCTTGAGAGTTTCCCAAGGAGGACTTCTAAAGACTTGGAGGCCAGGGAAGTGATTGAGAGCCACAAAGCATTCTAGTGCCTGAAACCCTATGCTCATGATAAGCTCAAACCTTGCTGAAAGTACAGCAAATGGCAGCTGTGAGACAAAGAATGAATGTGTCTTAGGAGGTGCAACCAACATGTCCTTCCCAAGCCCTACACCCTACCCACATTGTTCTCAGTATTTTTAAAGAGGCTTGCCAGGAGTATCGCCTTTTCAGGGAAAAGTAAACATTTAAACCTTAAGATGAGAGCTACAGAAAAATTATTAAGGGACATGGAGTGCTTGTTTTTTAAGCCTACTTTTATTGAAAATTTTCCTATAAGGTTAAAGAATAATAGTCATATTTTTGTGTTTTAGGAAATGATATAGTATAAATAATAAGAATTTGTTGAATGAATAATAACAGAGTTAAAAATTTGCTTTAAAAATAGAAGAAATGGCTTTTCTTGAGGATATTGATCCACAGAAATATTAGATACATGTAACAACCAGTTTACTAGGACACATTAAAATATGGAATCTCGCTTGTTAATTCAAGCAGCAAACATCACTTCCAGTCAAGATGGCATCAGCCTAATCACACCTCACCTGGCAGGGAAGGAAAAGCAAGACATTGAGGGTTAAGTGGGGTTTTTAACAGTCTGAAGATTCTAGTAGAACTCCAGTGGGAGGGTGCTGAGGAGCAAAGTAGGGAATCCACTGATTCCCATGCTCTCAGGTAGCCACCAATCCTCCAGTCCCCTCAAGCAGCCGTTGGATACTCACTCCCAGCTGCAGGTTCCTCCTGAACTAACCATAGGCTAAGTGGACCCAGGCCAGGAAGCTAGCATATGCCCCTTGCCACCCCAACCTAGGCTTTCCCACCCACGCAGAGCTTCATATGTGAACCCCGTCCCACTTGCCACACCACCACGCCCCACCCATTCCTCCCTGCCCTGTGTGGAGACACAGGCCAACAGGCTAACTTTCGTCCCACCCCAACCTAGGCTTTCCCACCCCTGCTGAGCTCCACAAATGAAAGCCATTCCACTTGCCCCCACCCCCAGACCCAGGCCAACAGGCTAGCATTCTAGCATCTGCCCTGCCCCACCATGACCTAGGCTTTCCCTCCTCTGTGGAGCTCCACACTTGAAAGCCATTGCAGTCCCTCCAACCCTCTCCCCTCCCCCCCACTACCCCCCCACCCCCCACCCAGGTCAAGGCTAATCTAGAGCTTCCTCCTAAATTTAATAAGATTTCTTCACTGTGATGGGCAGACCACAGTACAAAAGGAATAACATGAAAAATCAAATGCAAGTAAAACCAAGTTCCACAATGGATATTTCTAATCAAAACATAAAAGAGACAATAGGAACAGAACCCCAAAATGAAGACACATGCAATGCAACTCTGGCCAAGAAAATAGCAGAACTTGCAGAAAATCAACAAAGGGCCAATAATTGTATGAATGGTGTTCTTGCTAGATTAGACCTAATAGAAAAGAACCAGGAAGGACTCCAAAGACAGTTAAATGACCTGAAGGACAGCAAAAAAAGAGAGGCCCTGAATAACCAGCTAGCTAAGCTCAGTGAAGACATAAATAAATGCAAGAGTGAATTCCAAGAAGCATTAAGAAAATCAGAAAATGACTTGAAATGGGAACTTGACAGAGGGATGGAAACTATAAAAACACAGTAGAAAATACAAAGCAAATGGAACAAGCCCAAAACTCTATAAAAGCTCTCAAGAATAGAGTTGGCCATGTGAAGAATAGAAACTCAGGACTGGAAGACAAAACAGAAGAAACCGTTTGTGGATCCAAAAGTTTCAATAAGTTCAAAAATTTTTGTGAACAGAACAGGAGGGAACAGTGGGATACCCTTAAACGTCCCAACATTCGGATCATGGGAATACCAGAAGGGAAAGAAATTCAGACCAAAGGCATGGAGAACTTATTCAACAATATTATATAAGAAAACTTTCCTACTCTCTCAAAAGAAAGCCCCATCAAGTTATAAGAAGCTAACAGAACTCTAAACAGACTGGACCAAAGTAGAAATTCTCCAAGACATATTGTCATTAAGACTCTACAAATCAATAACAAAGAGAAAGTCCTAAAAGCGGCTAGGGAGAAACAACACATTACATATAAAGGTAACCCCATCAGAATTACTTCAGACTTCTCAATGGAAACCCTGAAAGCCACTATTGTACTTATGTGAGCATCATGACAGGCTGATTGCTGCCTACCAAGTGCTAGGATCAAAGGCATGCACCACCATGCCTGGCATATAAGCAGTTTTGAAAATGAGTAATAAGGAGAAATTAGAAACATTTCACGATGCATGCTAGAAATATGGGCAGTAAGAATGATTCTGGTAATGTCTCAAACAGGAATGCAAGACAATTTTAGAAATCAGAGGAAGGCAGATTGTCTCACAGTTCCTATTCTCTTGCAATAACAAAATACCTGAAAACAGATAGTTTAGATAGAGAATATATTTCCGTGGCACATAGTTCTTGTGGAAAAGTCTGACAGCCTGGTACCAGCATCCACTTTGTATTTGGGAAGAGCATTCCAGCTGCCTCAGAACATGACAGGGGGCATCATGTGGCAAGTAGAGCAAGCTTGCTAGCTCAGTTCTCTCTCTTACAAGGCCACTAATGTCATCATGGGAGGCAGGTCAGTTTGCTATGTATTGAACATTTATGTCTCCCCAGAATGCATACCTTGAAGTCCTATCTCCCAAGTCAATAGTATCAGGAAGAGGGACATTTGCAAGATGACTATGGTACATGGGTGGAGCCCTCATGAATGGGATAAGTGATTGATGTGAAACACACTAACTTAGCTCCTTCCAACAAGTGAGGAGAGGCCCCAGATACCTTGATCTTGGATTTATCGGGTTTTTTACACCTACAAAAAAATATTCTCTTCTGTTTATTTTGTGATGGTGAAGTTCTATTATGGAGTTGGTCAGATTAGGAATCAAGTAAGAGCACACACATTTATTGGGCAGATCTGTGAGGACATTTCCAGGAAAGATTGATGGAGGGAGGAAGATCTTCCCCCAGAGTAGACAGTCCTTCTGGTGGGGAACTACAGATAAAGAAGCCTTTTGCTTGGCTTTCCAGGCTCTTGCTGGTGTGTGCATCTTCCCTGTGGTTACTATCCTTCATGGTCAGAGGAATCCAGCTTCATCAGCCTTTCAACATGGACTGAAGACCACAGACTCTTCAAGAGTCCTCCAGGCCTTCAGCGCTGAATTGGAAAAACTGAAGCATCCAGCCTCCTGGGCTGAGAAGCTACTGGCTTCTCCAACCTATAGACAACTATTGTTGGACTTCTAGCCAGTAACATATGAGCTAACCTAATAAATTCCTCTTATAATACATATCCTATCAGTTCTGCTCCTCTAGAGAACCCTGACGAATCCAATTTATAGGCTACTCTGCTTATGTATATGGTTATAGCAACTGAAACAAACTAAGTCAGGACTATTAAAAAAACTGACATACAATAAATGTTATTTGGAGGACATTGACAAGTTTTAAAGTTTTATTTGTCTACGTAGGCATGTAAGAATTTATAAATATAGAAAAAATATAGTCTACCATAGAAATAATTTGATTTTGTGAGTATTTTACTATTTTGGGGGGCATCATTATTACTTTGTAGGCATTTTCTATTTCTTACCTCCAAAGCGATGAGTGGTATAGATAAGCATTGCATTCTCCCTCTATTTTATTGCTTTGTTATTCAGTACCAACTACTTAGAAAGCTTTGTCCTGTGTGAAGAATGTGAAGATAAATTGAAATGAACTCCCTAGCTGCTCTAGAAAGATATTCTCTCTAGTGAATTGCAAAGAGTCCTATAAACAGATAATGTGACTGTGTCTGAGGACTGAGACAGAGGCATGCAGAGAGTTCTGGATAAGAAAGAACGTCAGTGTGAATGCTGCTGGTGCCCTGTTGAGATTCCCTTATTTAACCTTGTTGTTACCTAGGTGGTTAATCTCCGATTGTCAACTTGACAGGATTTAGAATCAACATGGAAACAAACGTGTGGCTCTGTCTGCGTGGGACTTTCTAGATTAGATTAGTCGAGACAGGAGGACCCATCTTAACTGTGCAGGGCACAATCACATGGTCAGGGTTTCTGGAATGCTGGCTGAACATTCGGCACTCATCACTTCCTACTGCCTCCCTGAGGATGTGATGACGTGACACTGTATTCCTGTTCCTGCCTTGATTTCTCTGCCATGATGGCCTTGCCCCCAAACTGTAAACCAAAAAGCAACCCTTTCACCTTTAAAGTGATTTTTTTATGTATCTTGTTTTTTTTTTTATTTGTGTGTGTGTGTGTGTGTGTGTGTGTGTGTGTGTGTTTCAAGGTAGGCTCCCATTCTAGCTCAGGTTGACCAGGAACTCACTCTGTAGCCTCAGGCTAGCTTTGAACTCATGATGATCCTCCTACCTCAGACTCCAAAGTGCTGGGACTAAAGGCTTGCAGCACCACATTGTCTTAAACTGATTTTTTTAAGCAGTTGTTTTGTTTCAGCAACAAGAAACTGACTGATACACTATTGTACAGATGTAGTTGTCCTCCAAGGGTTAATGTACTAGAAGTGTGGTGATGATATTAAGAGAGGGTGGGACTTTGAAGAGAAGCGATCTGGTAGGAAGTAATTAATTAGGGCACTGCCTGCCCTCAGAAGCAACTGATGGCATCTTTATGGGACCATGTTTAGTTGTAATGAAAGGTATATGATAAAAGGACCAGCCTGGCCTCTCCTTCACCTGTGACTTGCTCTATCTGACAAGCACTCAGATTATGATGCCATCTGTCAAGATACAGACAGGGAGTTCTTACCACAGCTGACACCACGTTGTACTTCCAACCTCCAAAACCATGAAATAAATAGACCTATTTTTATTACAAATTAGCTAATTTTTGGAGCCTCTACCAGCTTACTTCCCAAATCTGCCTCAAGGTTTCCTTTCCTAGTTTCAGCAGCTACTCCACAGTTGTTCCATGGTTGCAGAAGGCCTGGGTGCAGTGCCTGTTTGCAATAGACCATTGTGCTGAGCTTGCAGAAGTGCAGAATGTAAGAGCTGGGCAATCATGGTAGCCTCCACTGAGACTTCGGAGGAAAGTCAGGGAAAATAAATACCAGGGGTGTGCAATACCATCAGGGAAAGAAAGCTGAGGGCAGAGTGCTAAACCAGCATAAGAGGACGGGCACAAGCACTTGCCATACAAATGTGAGCACTTGAATTCAGACTCCATGCCAAAGCCAGAAGCATGGCAAACTTCTGCCATCCCAGAATGCCTATTGTGAGGTGAAAGCAAAGACAGAAGAATTTCCCAGAAGCTTGGAGACCAGTAGCCTGGTGAAAGGAGCAGTGAACAATGAGAAACTGCCTGCCTTGAAAGAGATAAAAAGACAAGACTGACCCCCAAAAGTTATCCCCTGACCTCCACGTGTGAGTCCTGGCATGTGCGCACCTGCACTCACACATGTGAACACATACACGTTCAAACAAAAAATAACTAAAGAACAAAGTAAGACCATGGTGAGCGAGGGTGTGGTCCAGGACAGATAAAGCCACAGGGGTGGGGGGTGACCTGCTTGAGTCCATGGGGGCTGATACACCATGACAGTGGACACAGGAGCCTGTCCTTGCAGCTTTAAACTTTAGCGTTGCATGTTTCAGTTTTGCATCAGCTAGTTATTCATTCCTGCTTACCTACTTATCCTGTTAGAAAAGGAAAATTTATCTTAGCGTTGTCATACCATTGCATAACTTGTATTTTAATTTTATAATTTAATTTTAATTTTCATGAGAAAATTGTCTTGAATATCAGATGAGACTTTAACTTTTGAATTAATGTTGGAACAAACTTCAACTTTGGAACTATGAGGATAGAATGATTGTATTTTTGCATTATGAAAAGGATATGAATCTGAGGGACACTGCAGAATGCTATGTTTGGATATGGGTTCAGTATGTCTCCCAAAGGGATGAAATTTAATGTCCAGTTCCATTGAGGTAAGAACATAAAAGTTTGATCTGTATATGGTATTTATTTCCCTTTGAGTGGTGATTACAATTAAAGGCATAATGGAGGAACTCCCAGTGGTTAAAAACTGATTGCTACATAAGAAAAGAGAGGGCTCAATGGTTAAAGGCACTTGCTTGCCAAGTCTGATGGCCCGTTTGATTCTCCAGTACTCACATAAAGCCAGGTGCACAAAGTGGGGCATGTGACTACAGTTCATTTGCAGTGACATGAAGCTGTGGTACACACATGTATAAGCGTGCACCCATGTACACACGTACACAATACAGACACACACACAGTCTCTATTGCTCTCATAAATAAATAAATAAATAAATAAATAAATAAATAAATAAATAAACAAACAAATAAATAAATGTTTTTTTAAAAAGAAGAGAGAGATGAGCAGACACACTCACATGCATGCTCCCTGTCTCTTGCCAGGTGATGCCAGCAATTAAGCCATCACCAGATATGAACCAGTCAACCCCCAGAACTAGAGGTAAATATGTCTCTTTATAAAGTTAGCCTGCCTTGAGTATTTTGTTATAGCAATGAAGCAATGAAGAGTGGACTAATGCAGCCATTTACTTGGGTAAATTTGTGCTGGGGATCCTTCCATTAGAATAGGGCTGTGCGTGGGTCAGAAGTTCTAATTCAACTCCATCTTGACATGGATGCACAGGGTCCTTATTGGTGACTTCTTGGGTCACTAAATTTTATAACTTAACCTGGGGAAGAACGTTCACAGGGCCTAGTAGAGAAAGGTGAGGCTGGGTGTGGTGGTGCTCTCTTTGGATTCTAGCACTTGAATGGAAGAAGCAAGGCCAGCTTCAGCTATTAAGCTGAAGCATTCAAACCATGAGCCAGTGAGGGACATTTGAGAGTCAGACAGTAACAAAGTGCTTCTCAGGAGAACCTCAATCTTATCTCCATTGGAAGTCTCCAGAGTCAGTGCTACCCTTACCCAAGGCTGGAGATCACAAATAAATACCTCTGTGATGAGAGAACTTGTGTGGGCTCAGAGAGGGGATTTGATCACTTAACTTGTATTGCCAAAGGAGTTAATGCCAAAACACCAACTGTTCATTCCTGGGGATTTATAGGCACTCACCCACTTACATTTTGTCAGTAAGACGAGATAACTAAAGTTCCAAACAACTACAGACTTCTTCCCACTCAGTGAGCTAGCTTCCTTACAGAACAAGGCTATGAGCTTTAAAACTTTTATAAGTTACCTGAGCAGATGACATTCTGCCTTCTGCAGTTTTCATTGATGTGGATTAGACTAGAGTAACCAAACTCATTGCTTTCCAACCTTGAATCTCATGATGCTCTAATTGACTGAAAGAAGACATTAAAGAATATGGATTACATATTACATACTAAATAAAATTTCCTTTACATGAAACATTTCTTCATGTATCTGGAATAAAAATAAAAAGACTGATGTATCCATACAAAATATGTTGTTAATAATAATAATAATCAACATTAAAAATAAAATTAAAAGGCATAAGTGTTTGATAGAGTTTAGTATATAGCATTGTCTAATATCACCACCATAAGGCACTTGTCACTATTTAAATAAATAAAAGTTAAATGAAATCTAAATTTTAGCTTTGGGTCTATAGAGATAGCTTTCCAATTAAAATCACTTGCTTGCAAAGCCTGATGGCCTGGGTTTGATTCCCTAGTACTCATGTGTAGTGGTTTGAATGGATGTCCCCCAGTTGATTCAGGAGTTTATTAAAAGCTTATAATTTGGATCTCCAGTCTCCTGGCTGGAGGAAGTGTCACTGTGGGCAGGTCCTAGGGTGCAGCCTTAAGGTGTGGGGGTAGATTTGGAATTCCAGTCTAAAGATATACAAAGTGCTTGAGCTTTGCCTGGTGTTTGCTTGCTTTTTGGTGGTGGCTTTTCTCTGCTTGGATCTGTGAAAGGGAGGCCAATGCTGTCAACCATTATAGAACTTCTCCTAGATCTGTAAGATTTAAATAAATTTCTTCTCTCCTATAACTGTGCCTGGTTTGGATGTTCACCCTAGCAACCTGAGGCTGTTGAGTAGACCACGTAAAACCAGATGCACAAAGTGGTGCATGTGCCTGGAGTTTGCTTGCAGTGAGTGGCAAGAGGCCCTGGTGTACCCATACTCACTGCTTTGTTATCTGTCTCTCTCAAATAAAGAAAATTAAATTTAATAATAATAATAATAATAATAATAATAATAATATGATAACTAAGTTTTGTTTTTTGAGATAAGATCTTGCTATATAGCTCTCAAACTTGAGATCCTCTTTTCTACCTCACAAGTGCTGGATTGCAGGTGTGCGCTCCTATATCTCACTAATTGATTTTATTTCCAAATAATTTAAGATTCAAACAGAAACTTCAAAAAGTAGTTCAGAGTCCCATGTGGATTGTGTCCAGTTTTCCTCAATAATAGCATCCTACATATGACAATGACTGAAGTCACCAAATAGATGTTGCTATAGTACTATTAACTAAACTATGGATTTGATTTGGATTTTAATATTTGGAATATGTGCTCTTTTAGGGGATATTGTTATAGTCTGGATCTGAAAAGTCTCCTAAAGATTATGTACTAGTTACCAGCCTGGTGGCACTCCTGGGAAGTGGAAACACAAGAAGGTGGGCCTAGTTGAAGGCAGTATATCATTAGCTACATATCACTGAAGGGTATATAGGGGACCTTTTCCTCCTGGCTTCTACCCACCCTGAAGTGAGCAGCTTCGCTTCACCACGTGTCCCCAGCATAATGCTGGACCTCACCACAGGCTGTGCTCCCTACAGTGCACCTGCCCTGAAGGTGAGCCTTCTATAGACAGTAAAGAATTGGATCATGTTTCAATACATTTTGCTAATCTTTGTCCTTTGATGTGTTTTGACCATTTGCTTTCTAGGAAATTAATAACAAGTCAGAATTTAGATATGTTGTTTTATTGTTTGTTCTCTATTTTTTTCTACTGTTCTTTTGTTTCTTAGCATTTTTCCATCCATTCCTTTGGGGAACATAAATATATTTTGTAAAGAATTTCATTTTAACATATACCTATAATGATTTTATTGCTCTGTTCATATAGTTTCTAGTGCACATACTTAACTTCTCATGTATTTTACTATCCATACTTTATTATTTCAAATGGAAGGTGGAAATTGATCACTGTTTAAATCTCCTCATCACTTTCATTTAGGATATCTTACATGTCTTTCCACATACACTGAACAGCCCACCAGGTAATGTTACAAAGCTGTTCTTCCCACTATGAAGCATAATTTTTTAAACAAAAGAAAAACAATAATCTAGTATATTTTCTCATGTATCACCCTTTGTATTGTTGTTTATTCTTGTTGGTCCAAGTTCTTCCTTTTCTCTGTTTGAAGACTTTCACAAATTCCCTTAGTTTCTCTAAGAATGTTTATATTTCAATTACATTCCTGAGAAATACTTGTGCTAGATACAGAGTTTTGAGTTAACAATTCTTTTTCTTTTTTAAATCACTTAAAAAATGTTGTATCATCTCTTTTTGGTTCTGTACTTTCTAGGGAGAAGCATACTGTGATGCTTTACTTCTGGTTGTCAGCTTGACAGGATTCAGACTCACCATGGAAAGTCTCCTGACTTGTTTGACTAGATTAATCGAGGTGACACCATTCCATGGGCTGGGGTTATGGACAGCATCAAAAGGGAAAAGGCCAGCTGATCATAAGAAATCATCATGCTCTCCTTTGGTGCAAACTGAATGTGACCAGCTGCCTCAAGCTCCTGTGACCAGGCCTTCCCATCATGATGGACTGTTACCTTGAACTGGAAGCCAAAATAAACCCTTCCTTCCTAAATTTGCTTCTTGTCAGGTATTTGTACTCATCAACAAGAAAGTAACTAATATATAATTATATCATTCAAATCATTGATTCCAGCCGAGCATGGTGGCGCACACCTTTAATCTCAGCAACTGCAAGGCAGAGGTAGGTGGATAGCACAGAGTTTGAGGCCATGCTGAAACTGCATAGTGAATTCCATGTCACCCTGAGCTAGAGTGAGACCCTGCCTTGAAAAAACAAAATAACAACAACAACAAATCATTGATCCCTTGTAATTAAAGTATCATTTCTCTCTGCATTCAATACCTTTTCTTTGTTTGTAGTCTTTAAAAATTAGAGTATGTCCAGGTATTTTTGTTGATTTGTTATTTTCTGGGTGTATTGACTCAATTGGCTTACATTATGCATTAAATTTAGTATGTTTTCTATCACGATTTTGCCAAAATAATTTTTATGTCCTTACTATTTCTCACCTTTTTTGGAATGACACAAACAAACACAAACAAATGACACAAACAAATCTTTTGTTATTATTTCCATGCCCTGATGTTCTGTTCATTTTTTTTAAATAGATATTATCTCTTCTGGTCAGATTGGATAATTTCTATGGATCCATATTCAAGTTCCTCTAACATCTCCATTCTGCTATAGTGCCCAAAGAATTGAATTTCAGTCATTGTATTCATCAGTTCTGAAATGCCTATTTTATTTTTTGTATTTATTATTTCTTTGTCAAAACTTTCTATTCATTTTCATTTATTTCAAGAGTGTCTGTAAATGTTTGCTGAAAGATTTTTATGTACTGCCTTAAAACTTTGTTGCATAATTCCAACCACCATGCCGTCTTGGCACTAGTTTATGTTATTCATTTTTTTTTTCAGATAAGGTATTTCTGGACTTATATAATAGTATAGTGAGTAACTTTGCCTTCACTCCTGAACATTTTGATTATTATTTTAAGAGAATCTGGTATTCTTTTTTAAAAATATTTTTAAATACTGTAATTTGAGAATCGCTGTTTTATTCTCATTTACTTATTTGAGAGAGACAAACAGAGAAAGAGGCACAGAGAGAGAGAGAGGGAGAATGGGTATACCAGGGCCTCCAGCCACTGCAAATGAACTCCAGATGCATGCGCCACCTTATGCATCTGGCTTATGTGGGTACTGGGGAATCGAGTCTCGAACCAGGGTCCTTAGGTTTCACAGGCAAGCGCTTAACCACTAAACCATCTCTCTAGCCCAAGAATCTGCTATTCTTTTAAATCTTGTATTTTACCAGAGCACAGCTGTCAACCCTCCTTTCCTCCAGCCTTGGGTGGGTGAGTATCACTTTAGCTGTTCACTGTGTTTACAGCGATGGTTTCCCTCACCTGTGTGCTTCCTCAGAGTCCAGTCTGACATCTGCATGATATCACACACTGTACTGCAGATCTCTGAGTTTTTGTTGTCATTGTGGTTGGTTTCATGCATATGAGCCATCTTTTTAAGAGGGTAGAATGGCATAGTCTCAGAATTCCATCTTTAAATTAAAGGATTCCTTTCTTTAATTCCTCTTCATAACTCCCTTTGGCCCCTCTGGTTTGTTATCATTGCTTCATGCCATTCTAGCTACATTTTAATCCTCAGTAGGCACATATAGCAAGTGGATTTTTCTTTAGACATTGTAGCTACATAAAACTTGTCATCATTTTAGAAGATTCTATTATATAAGACTTTCTCTTTCAGAATTTAAACCATTATTCTAAAAAATGATAAACAATAGGTTAAAAGTAAAAATTTTTAAAAGTAGATAGAAAGGAAGCAAAAGAAAGAAGTATAAAACCCCAAAATACAGAAAAGTGATAACAAGAAAACAGAACATTGAAAATATGAAAATGAAAATCTCTGGCAGGTAGAGAAAATATCCTGACCTGGAACTGGATAAATCTTGATCAAAACCAGGGCCTAGGCCAAGCTCCCAAGAATGGCTTTCCCTAATATTCCTTGTACTTAGAAGGTTTTAAAGGTCAGCAACCAAACTCCCAAAGTGGTATTTCTAAAGTAATAGGTGTGGCATTTACATTGTCATTCCCTTACCTCATTCTCCATAGTAAAAATGATATAATGAGCTGGGCGTGATGGCAGACACTTTTAGTCCCAGCACTCAAATGGCTGAGGTAGGAGGATCGGCCATGAGTTCAAGGCCAGCTTGAAACTGTATACAGAGTAAGTTCTAAGTCAGTTTGGGCTAGAATGACTCTACCTTGGGGAAAATAAAAATATTTATTTTATTTTATAAGCTACTTTTCTCCTTAAAATGACTAAATACCTGACAGAATCAGCTTATGGAGGACAGGTTTATTTTGGCTCATGGCTTAGGAGATAAAGACCGTCATGTCTGGGGAGGCTGGTAGCTGGGCATTGACCATGATGTCAGGAGCTTGTATCACATCTCAGTGGATCAGAAAAACAGAGAGAGAAAAGATGGGAATCTGGGGTGTCTTTGAGAGTGATAAAGCCTTTCTTGGCTTCTGCTTGGGAATTAGTGAGGAATTAGGGTGCCACTTGTGCATGACCAAATGAAATTTACAATGAGTCAGGAGTCTCCAGATTCCTGTCTTATGAAACCCACAGATCATAGATGGTGAGACTTAGAACGATGTCATTACAGAGCTTAAGAAAAGTAAAGATGGAACATTCCTGCTACAGGCAAGAGGGGAACAATGGAAAAAATAGCCTGGTGTCTTTTTTTCTTTTCTTTTTTAAAAAAATACATATTTTATTCATTTATTTATTTAAGAGAGAGAGTAAGAAGCAGATAGAGAGAAGGAGCATGGGCATGCCAGGGCCTCCAGGCCCTTAAATGAACTCCAGACGCATGTACCACCTTGGGCATCTGGCTTACAATGGGTCCTGGGTAATCGAACTGGGGCCCTTTGGCTTTGCAGCAAATGCTTTAACCACTAAGCCATCTCTCCAGCCCTGCCTGGTGTCTTTGATCAGGATCTTTTATGGGAATTTACTGGCTAAGCTGGTTGATCCAGCTCCTATGTCAGATGTCCAGGTGCCACCAGATTTTCAGGAAAGGGAATAATCTTATTTACATTCCTAGGGAAAGGAATAATCCTTCTTCAAGGAGGTAATTTCTCAGAAAAACACAAGATAAGGAAAAACCAGACCCATACAAATGTTCAGATCCCTAATACTCATAGGCTCAAGGAAATTCCTCCCTCTACAGATTCAAGAGAATTTCTCATCTTCAGCCACTTTAAGTTTACTTTGGGGAGCCCTGCTAGCCCTAAACTGCCTCATAAGGTCCTAACCAGGGCAGGGGCAGGCTATAATACTCAAGGTCATTGCCTTAGTAGCCCATTTCCTCCAACTGGATCCTACCTCTTAAAGGTTTCAAAACCTCCCAAAAGGGCTGGAAAGATAACTTAGTGGTTAAGGCGCTTGCTGCAAAGCCTAATGACCTGAGTTTGATTCCCCAGTACCAACTTAAAGCCACATACCCAAAGTGGTGAGTGCATCTGGAATTGGTTTGCAGCAGCTGGAAGCTCTTAAGCACCTATTCTCTCTGTCTGTCTCTCTTCTCCTGTTCTCTCTCTCTCTCTCTTCTCTCCTTGCAAATTGATAAATAAAAATATTAAGAAAAAAAAAACTCCCAAAACAGCACCACCAGCTAGGTACAAATATATGAACAAGTGAGGCAACACTCTACACTCAAACCATAACATATGTGAAGTCATAATTTAGAGAGTGCAGGTCACTTTAAAATAATGTAACATAAATTGCTACTATTGGCATGGTGACCCTATAACCCTAGACTTAGGAGGGCGAGTCAGTAGGAGGTTAGCCTTAAACTCATGGCAATCCTCCTGAGTGCTGGGATTAAAGAAGTGTACCAGCACCAGCAGCTCTCTTCTTATTTATAAATACCAAAGTTTCTCTAAAATCCTCAAATTTCATACCAATGCTCCTCAAGTCTTGTCACTAGTGTAGAAGGGACAGCAAGTATGACACCTGATGTGTGTATATTGTTACTCTCAACATCATTTCTATAACAGAGTAGAAAGGACATACAGGACATTTTCAATCCAAATATGACTTAGGAAAGGAAATATAGCCAATCTGAAGTGAAAGAGACCATGATGAAAACTAACAGCTCTGTGTTTGTGCTTATTGATATGTCACAATAAGAAACCTGATAATTGTTTTCTAGGATCAATTTTGCTTTTATTATCTTAATGGCTCCAAGGTGTGGTTTAAAGGGATAGACTGGGAGTTATATGAAACCTGGTAGGAATTTTGGTTCTGTCATTGAGTAGTTCTATTAGTAAAAATGGCATAAGCTCTCAACTTCAATAAAATGAAAGCAATCTTAATGCCTATCTTGCAATCTCATTCTTAGGATTAAATGAGATAGTCTGGCATAAATTTGGTACACAAAGAGTATCACCTTTATTTTCTTTCCCTTCCTTCCTTTCTTTCTTCCTTCTTTCCTTCTTCTAACCTGAAATACCATCTTTTCCTTTGCTGTCCTTTATCCTTGTTTCTAGCCAGCTGCCCTCTTCACCTCTTCTCAGAGCCTTGATTTCTTAAATAAGACAAAAATTGAAAGTAATTATCACTTGTTTAGTAATTGAATATTTTTTCCTATTAATTACAGCAATGTGACTAAGGAAACTGCCTAGTGAAGTAACAGATCCCACTCATGGGTTTTAATGCTTGTAGTTCCCACACTTGTCCACTAGAATTGTCAGTTAACAGTTGACTCAAACTTACTGTATTGACTAACGTTGTGCTCATGTTTATGTACAGTGTTTATCTTTATTCTCAATTATCCTAACCCACAGAAAGCAAGCAAGGCCCTTAATAAAATCGAGCATGACTTTTCAATTTTCACATGAGTCACACTTGGGAAGAGTATGCTCTTTTGTCTTGGGCTCAGCACATGCTACAAATCCAAAGAGGATGGGGAGAGTTCTGTGCATGTCAACAGCTGGCTCACAGTATTAAGCTGGTGCTGTAGAGGAATCTAACATTTACTTTAGTATGTGGAGGGCATAAAGCTAGGAAGAATCATCTTACACCCATGGGAAGGATTTGCTGGTTTATAAATATGATAAACCATCCTTAATACTGGTCCTTTGAACTTGCTGAGTGTCTTTCAGCAGTGGATTCCAAGGCACTTCACTGACAGTAAGCCCTGGACCCTCAGGATGGAGGCAGTATTTCCATTTCATGGTAAGGAAAATAGATGCAAGGACAGACTTGCTCACGAAGAAGGAATGAGTCCCCATTAAGCTTATATCCCTAGAACTCAAACTAAATCTAACCTCTAGGCAACTATGACCTGAACATATTTATTTAATAAAAGGAAAACAATGATTTTAACTTTAAACTCAGGTAAGCATTAGGTTCATCTCTTTCCACCTGTTTTAACATGATTTAAAGTTTTGCTATTTTTACGTTGGCAGGATTTTGAGATGATTATCTCTGAGTGTCTTTTGTGGGAGGTGTCTCGTGTAGGGGATGAGAATGAACAGAAGATGAGGTCTTACCAGGGCTTAGTCTCTGCTTCATATGCAGTCTCTTTAGGTGGTGACCCATTAGGAATATTTTAGTACTGACAGAATTGAATAAGTTGTTCCTCTTGCCCTGGTCTGGGGTGAAGGAAGTGGTTCCAAAATGAAAAGTGATACAATTTGGGTCAGTCATTTGGAATCTGTACAAGGGGACCCCACATATATCCATGAATACAAATGGGAAAGTACAGAGTAATATATGAGTAGGTATTTGGAAACAGAATATGGTATTCCTTTCTAAAAAGAAAACACAATATGCAGAGAAAATCCACTAAGGAAAGGAAAATAGAGGGAAAGTCAGGATTCCTGAAGAAGAAGAAATAGAGGAAAGTCAGGTCTACTAAAGAAGGGGGGAGAGAGGGAATTCAGGTCCACCGAAGAAGGGACTGAAGGAGATAAAAGTCAAAGTTGGGTGCTGACAAGCCAAGCTGCAAGCAAATTTGCGAGATCAAAGGGAACAGGCAAATTTATTCCACTAATGTTCAAATGAAGCACCTTTCCTTCCACACAGGATTCTGTGTCTGTCCAGTTATCTAGCACAGGTGACAATAACCCCAGAAGAACCAGATTCCTAACAGACAGGTCAGCATTTAAACTATAAAGCATCTAAATATTAGGATAATTTAAGGTTGTTGCTCATGCAGGGCACTGCACTAATAAAGTCATTTCTAACACGCTGCTCTATCATTTTGTCAGTCTATCAACAGACATTTTTGGAGACAAATATATAGACTCTATCCATATGTCATCATCAGCTTCAGGGGCCATAGCAGAGCATCCCTACTGCTTTCCTTCCTTTCATCCTGTAAGATGTGGGAACAGGAAGTGGTATTTACTGCTTGGTGTGAATAGAACAATGATGGATACTGAGGATGTCCTCAACTCTCAGTGCCGACCACAGCAAGGAAACATTCCCACAGGATATTTATAAAGCTAGCACTTTCAGTTTTGACCATCCAAGTGAATTTGTGTGTGTGTGAGGGTGGGGGGGGGGGTAATGAGATGAACTAGCATCTCAGTTAAAGAAACAACAAATTTTACAGAGTCAGACAAGCCCACAGGGTCCTCCTCCACATAGACTCGTGGGCCAGGAGGTGAAAGAGGAGAGCACTTTGACAATGTCTTCACAAAAGGGAACATATCTAAAGCTCTCACTCATGAGTCCATATTCCATTGGGTCACAGAATACCCTCTGCGATCCTATATAAGCATCACATTTGGGAGTTAAGTTTCCATTTTAATAGGAAACATGGAAAACAGCA
Organism: Orientallactaga sibirica; assembly: GCA_036365145.1. NCBI lineage: Eukaryota > Metazoa > Chordata > Mammalia > Rodentia > Dipodidae > Orientallactaga > Orientallactaga sibirica. The sequence continues at coordinate 9,918,412 of JAEOAD010000240.1, forward strand.
CTGTCTTACTAAGAGTTTTTTGTGGTACTTTGGCTACTTTCTGCACCATAACCTGGCTTTTGGAGAAAGTGATACATAAAGCATGGTTTCAATAATTATTTATGCCCCAGTATGGGAATAGACAAGTTATTTTTAGTACATTTGTTTTATGTAATTAATTTACAGCATTTACAATGAAATCAGTCATTGAGAATAACTAGCATTTTGCATGGAAAACGATTGGAAATAGCCTCCATTATTTTTTCTGCACTATGGTACATCATTGAGAAAAATCCCAACTCAACCACTTAATGTCCTTTAAAATGATATAATGCTTGAACAGCTTCCCTTCCAAGTTCAGCATGCTCTTAAGGTGATTTCTTCAAAGAAGCCATCAGGAACATTTCCCTGCAATTTGCACATATTGTGGAATCATCAATAACATGTAATCATTGATTCTTTTTTAAATAAAGGTTGAAAGAGAAGCGTGTGAAATTATAGTATCTCAAGCTCTATTTAATATAGTTTGTCGTTTACTATCACACAACTTTGCAGTTATACTGCCCTGAACAGATCCCTAAGTTGGATCTGACATGTACTTGTGTGTGTCATTCATGAAGCATTTCCATAGCTTCACATAAGGAGAGGTGAGCAAGCCCAATTTGTGGGATTTTTTCTTCTTTTGTTTTTAAATTTTTAGAAATATTTTAAAAATTTATTTATTTTCAAGGAGAGAGAGAGAATTGTGAGTGAGAGGGAACGAGAGAAGAAATGAACATGCCAGGGCCTCTTGCTGCTGCAAACAAACTCCAGATGCAGGCACCACTTTGTGCATCCAGCTTTACATGTGCACTGAGGAATGAAACCCAGGCCATCAGGCTTTGCAAGCAAGCATCTTTAACCACTGAGCAATCTCTCCAGCCACTTCTTTTTCTCTTAATGGTGCCTTCCTGTATTGTCCAGGCTGGTCTTAAATTCCTGATCTTAAGTTAACCTCTCATCTCACACTCTCAAGGTCTAGAATCACAGGCAAGCATAAAACATTCCTGGCTCCAAATTTTTGAATGAGCATTTAAACACTTATATTTTCCTAGTCAATGTCATACTTAGAAGTATAAATATTTTCAAAGGAGTTTGGAGCAGCTAATTTCTGAGCCTATATCCAAAAATAAGATCACCCAAAGGTACTGGTTAAGGCATCAATTTTTTTTAATTATTATTTTTTATGGACAACTTCTATACTTACATACAAAAAAAAACACATGATATTTTCATCCCCTCCCCCATTCCACTTTAGAACTCCACTCTCCATCATATCCCCTCCCTCTCTCCATTAGTCTCTTTTAATTTGATGTCATCATCTTTTTCTTCTATTTTGAGGGTTTTGCAAAGGTATTGCTAGGCACTACAATGTCATGGATATTGAGGCCAATTTCTGTCTGGCCAGTTGCATTGTAAGAAGTCATACCCTTCCTTTGGCTCTTCCATTCTATCTGCCCCCTCTTCCTCAATGGTCCCTGAGCCTTGGAGGGTGTGGCAGAGGTGTTTCAGTGCTGGGCACTCCTCCGTCCCTTCTTCCCAGCACTATGTTGTAAGGCATCAATTTTTAAAGAGTTAAATTTTAAACATTGCATCCCTTGAACTCTCATGGTATCTCTATTTTTGTTTTGTTTTGTTTTGTTTTTGAGTCAGGGTCTCGCTCTAACCAAGGCTGACCTGGAATTCACTATGTAGCCTCAGGTTGGCCTCAAACTAACAGCAATCCTCCTAACTCAGCCTCTCAAGTGCTAGGATTAAAGGCATGTGCCACCATTCCCAGCTTCTATTCTTTTAAAATATTTTTAAGGGCTATTGAGATGGCTCAGTGGTTAAAGGTGATTGGTTGCAAAGCTTGAAGGCTTGGGTTCAATTCCCCAGTACCTATGTAAAGCCAGATGCACAAAATGGCATATGCATCTGGAGTTCATTTGCAGTGGCAGGAGGCCCTGAATGCATCTATATTCACTCTCTTTCTGTCTGCCTCTTGTTAAAAATATCTGTCACTCTCTCAAATACATAAATAAAAATATTTTTAAATAAACATACAGTTGCATTATAGTCTTAGAATAAAAATTAAATAGGACATCTGAGGCTCCCTGAAGTGATTTGCAGAATTCCTCTAATATCTGGCTTTGTGCTTGGCACAGAATAGGTCATAAACTCGAATTGAATGGCTGATGGATTTTAGTTTGAAACTTCACTGTCATGATCTAAGAAAGGTTCTCAAGACTCCCTTGGCCTCCCAAGGGGAAGCAGGATGGAAAATTAAGTCCTTGGCCCTGCTGTCTACCCTTGGTACTTAGCTACCTGCAAAGCTCATTTTTCATGACTACTTTGTAATGGAGATTTTCATCCAGGTAGCTGAAGGTCTGTAAGGGAAATACTCTTACCCTAATCCTGCAGCTCAGCAATCAAGATGAAATCCTCCTCAGAAAGGTCTGAGAATGGTGTGGAATTATACATGTGAGCAACAATCCCAAAGCTATTCTCTTCCTTCTCCAACATTTTGCTTTCAGTGCTCTCTACCTCTCCCTGCATTCCTTCCTTCCCCTGTAGTCCTGAAGTATTACACACAGCTTTAAGCATCACTGGACTTTGAAATTCAGATAAAATCATCATGGGTTGTGCACAACTAAAACGAATGACACAAGGACTATTATATATACCACATACATACTATATAATAAGTGATATAAATATAAACCACTATGTTTATAAAATAAGTATTGGAAAACTTAGAAGAAAGTCCCTTTCTTGTCACATCAAAGCTCTTTGAGTGAGGACTTTCTTAGTCAGAAATGAATACCATTCTTCCCTCTAACTTTTTTTTTTTTAAAATGTTGCTTAAATGTGTTCATTCTTTTTCACCTAGAAAATGGAGAGTGTACTTGCCAAATAACCATAGAATATTAAAGTAGCCCTACTGGTAACTTTGCTAACCCCCTGAAAAAAATCATACTGTTGCATTAATAAGACTGAAGAGAATAGTCAAGGATCAGGGTTTCTCAGCACACAATGTAGGCTTTGTAAGGTGGATGTTTTCCATGTTTTGTTTTGTTTTTTTTTTTTTTTCTTTTCTCCCTGATAGGGTGGAAACAAAAGTAGAGCTTTCCCACTGTGTCCCAGAGATGGGGTTTTAAGTCTATTGAGGGCAACTATGTACTTATCTACACCTCTCACCACAGATCACTTAGGCAGGAAGGTCCTGTTTCATTGGTCCCTGGACAGGAAAGAGGGGCCACTGTGAGGACAGGGGGCAGTTCTCTGCTTAGATGCATCTGACAGCTTTGCATGCAGAAAGAGGTTTACCCCAGGTTATGGCATAGCCCTTCTGGCTTTATAATTCCCATGGTTGGTGTTACTTTTTATAGCATGTCTGACTGTCTGGGAAGGAGCCACATTGTTCCATGCTTTAGAAAGCAAAAGGAAGGGTGAGAAATCCTCAGAAATACTATCTGCTGAAAGGCTTCTTCCCTTCAGCATCTACAAGCAGATTAATTTGTGTGTGTTTCCTCAAGCACATATGTGCAGAATTTATAACATGGAGCCTTTGGAATGGATGAGTAAACTGAACCTGAGCTTCTTCCTTCTGTGCATCTATAGCTTCTTCAGTATGTTAGCTACACTGCCAGCTGGACATTGATTATTATTAACTGTTAATTGGCTTAAAATTATGCTGCATTGCCATTTTTGTGGCATAATAAATGGAGAGGATCTACCAATGTCTTTTATGTTTCATAAAGCTTATGAAAAACACATAATGTATTTGTAATCTACCACTGACACCAAGAAAAAGAAAGACTTGTAGCACTGTTTAATTTTCAAGAGGATGCAGGATATCCTTCAGTAAGATTTTCTTGATTATTGGGATTAATCCCGACTTTCAACTCCAGAATAGAATATCCCAGAAGGAGGATTTGCAGCCTATGAGGGAAAGGCTCTCAGGATCTTACTTATTAAAGTTACATTTATTGGTGATTATGTCTATGTCCTATATAAATTGAAACTTCAAAACAAATACTTGAGAAAGTCGAGAAGTCATCTAAATGACAGGGTTTTTATAAATATAAAAGTAGACACTCTCAAAAGGCTTCATATTGTTTCATACCTAGAATAAGATGAATATGAAAATTTAACATTAGTCTCTGATAAATTTTGGCATAGTTGGCTCGAGAAATGGCTTAATGGTTAGGGCATTTGCCTGTGAAGCCAAAGGACCCAGGTTCGATTCCAGGTCTCACTTAAGCCAGATGCACAAGGGGCACATGCATTTGGAGTTTGTTTGCAGTGGCTAGAGGCCCTGGTGTGCCCATTCTCTCTCTGTCTTTCTTCTCTCTCATCTCTCTCTGCTTGCAAATAAATAAATAAATAATTTTAAAAATTGGGCATAGTTGTAAACACACACACACATGCAGTTCATAAAGAATAAGAGACTAATTATCCAGTGATATACAGCTTTAATCCCATCAAGGGACTCCTGTGACATTGCAAAGCAAGGAACTATACTTTGAGTAGTTAAGGCTGTGCCTAGATCTTCTGGATGGGATAAATTCCATGTAATTCTCAACAGCCCCTTCTAATTGTTTAAGAAGTTTGAGACACCATGCAGAATGGAATCACTTAGCCATTTTCTAAAGACAACAAGCCAAAAATCTTCTGAGAAGAAGAGAAGCAAGACCTTGGCTCTATCTCTCAGGAAGATAACACGTCCTCTGCTTCCAGCTCCTCTGATAAAACCCTAAACATCAAAGCTGTTTCGTCAGCCACTCTACCTGCACCATAGCAGGAAAGTCCACTGAAAATGAGCCTTACACCACGTGGCCAAGTGCCTCTCTCTATGTTTGCAGCTTGAATTCCAGTAACTTAAATACTGACACCAATAGCAATTCCATCGAGCTTTGTGCAAGTACTCAAACTAGTTTCCATGCTAATAAAATGGATTGGGAAGTAAAGTGGTGACAAAATAACATACACCAAACAGAACTCACCCAAATCTATACCTTCTACCCATTAAGATACAAAATGAAACATTGGTTTGAAGTCAGAAGAGAAACTCATTTGTAAGATGTGAAGCTAACATAATCAGCTGCTTGATTTCCATTCACTTTTCAAAGTGTCCTGATAGCAGATAATAAACATTACCATGAGATCCACAAAGCATTATATAGCAAAACTCAAGGGAAAAGATTTGTCAACATTACACACTGGCCCTGATTTAACACTCATTTCTTATTTCAACTGAATCCATCTGAACAAGAACTATATACAATGTGACATCAGCAATGGCTAGTGGTGATTTGTTGGTTGGCAGTCAGCATGAGAAAGATATGATCCTCCACTTCATCTCAAAGGAGAAATCATTTTTGCATTATCAAGGGACTAGCTTATATAACAAAGGCCTTCTCCATCCCTAACATTCCAACATTAAAAAAAAAAAATTCATACTCTCAGAACTCATACTTTCAAAACCACATTCCTTATCCAGCATCACTCACGGAAATCAGAGCTATGGAGAAATTTTGGTAGATTTTGTTTGCCCCCATCTTTAGAAGGGAGTATTAAACAACATACAGAATTAACACCAGGTAAAGCTCCATAGGGCAGCACATTTTCCCAGGAGGGCAGAGTGTTTCCACATCAAGCAGAGAGCACTGGCCTTGCTCCTGTTGTCCCTTCCTCCTTTCTTCTCTTTGTGCAGTAAGTGGACTTGGCTACAGCACTTCTTTGCATCCATTCTACCATGGATCAAATTCCTCCATGATACTTTCTGTCCCTGGAATTCTTTTCCCTTACTTTAGTCATATTGTTACAGAAATATCACTCATCTATCAGGAAGGATTTTCCTGCACTTTCCTCAAGAAACTAACCCACTAGTTCCCTGTCTCCTTTCTTGCCCTGCTTTATTCTTCTTCACAGCTCTAACTTATTGGCTATTGTCTGCTTCTTCCCCTAGAATGCCAGTGTAATGTCACCTGCCACCTTCCTACTTAGTTGCTAGCTTATGGAGCCTTTGGGAGGTGGAGCCTTGCTGGAGGAGGTGTGTTGCTAGGGGTGGGTCTTGGGGTGGCCAGTCCAGCTCACTGGGTGCTCAGAGCTAAGCAGCTTCTGATGTTTGCTCTCTGCTGTGGATATGAGAAGAATTGATCCAGCTTCCTCTGCCATGATGAAGCTTCCCCACGAAACTGTAAACCAGAAATAAACCCTTTCCTCTCATCAGCTGCTTCTGCTTGGGTGTTTAGTCCCATCAATGAGATTATAACTGCTACATACAGCTTCCTGGAGGTAAGACTGCATTTTTTTTGTTCAATATTTTATCCTCCCATACCTAAAATTATGCCTAGAAAATGGAACACCCCCCCCCACACACACACACAAAAGAAAGAGTAGCTTTATGAATTTAGGGATCGATGATATGAGACCATTGCCAAGAGTTTCACACTGTGAAAAGGCCATTCACTGAATTTCATAGTGTGCTGCCTTCAGCGTTTGCATGTGATTCCAAGGCAGACTCTGGGATCTGGGAGATTTCCTCCAGGCTACAGGAAAATCAGCACTGGTCAGTATGTTAGACACTCTTCTGCTAATGTGACAAAATATCTGATAGAAGTGACTTAAGCAAGTACTCCTCTTGGCTCAGGGTTTCAGAGGATTCAACTCACCCTGCCAGTGAAGGCATGTTTGTCACGAAGACATGGCCAGAGCTCCTCACATCACAGCAGCAGGCAGGAGCCAAGAGCTCAGACAGACAGGAAGCCAAGAACTTAGACAGGAAGTAGTGACAGGATAATGTTCGATAGTGTGCCCTCAGTAGCCTGCCTCTGCCAATAAGGTCCCATGTCCCCAAAGTTCCACAGCCTTCTCATATAACACCACCAGCTACAGACCAAGTATTCAAATGTATGAGTGTGGTAGCTTGATTCAGGTGACCCCATAAACTTAGGTGTGAATGCCATGTCCCTAGCTGATGGTAACTTGGGAATTAAAGCCTCCTGGAGGCAGTGTATTGTTGGGGGTGATTTTATGGATGTTATACCCTGCTTCTTCTTGCCAGAGTTTGGCACACTCTCCTGTTGCTGTTGTCCATCTGATGTTGGCCAGGTGATGTCCACCCTCTGCTCCTGCCATCATTTGCCCCTGTCATCATGGAGCTGCCCTTTAAGTCTGTAAGCCAAAATAAACCCCTTCTTCCCCACAAGATGCTCTTGGTCGGGTGTTTTCTGCCAGCAATGCAAACCTGACTGCAACAATGTGTCTCTGAAGGACATTTTACATTCAGTCCCTAACAATAATTGGCAAAGGGATAAAGCCCAACAAACCGTGACTTCATTAGAAGTTTAAAATCCTGAGTCAGCTCTCAAAGTCCTTTACAGAATGGCCTTACTTGACTTTCTGTCACAAATTTTCATACTGTAAAGATCTTTGTCTCATGACCACAAAAAAATTAGGCACAGGGACATTCATGAGGCATAAAACAAAGAAGATTTATTGAGAAAAAGGTGGGAAATCCCCACGGTGTCAGAGCAGGCATGTGTTAAGACTTCACAGGCATCCAAAGAAGAGTGAGAAAGTGGGCAGGAAAAGTTATGCATTTGAAGTTAGAACTCAGAGTAGCGGGCAGGCTCTGCAGTGAGAGCCTATGAGCAACTGCACTGAGGTGGGCGCTTCTGCCTGGAGAGTCCATTGTTTCATAAGCTGATAGCTGGTCCTTCTACCTCCTTTGCGAGGGTGGTTTCTTGACTAGGCAATTGATTCACAGGCTTCATTGGACTAACTCTTAATTGAGGATGCAGTAGTGGCTACCAGGACCAGAGGACTGCTCTGATCAGGACGAAGGACCTTTTTAATTACAAATGGTATTTTAAATCCTATAGAGGGGCAACTGTGACGTTTCCATTTCTAATGTTACAAGGGAAACAGGAGGTTAGGTCCATTCTCCAATGAAATCCAAGCCTAATGTCTAAGTAGCCACCTGTCATTTCCAGCTACCAGTCAGTCTGTCCTCTCTCTCTCTCTCTCTCCTCCTCTCTCTCTCTCTTCCTCTCTCTCTCTTCCTCTCTCTCTCTCTTCCGCTCTCTCTCACACACACACACTGTGTGTGTCTGTGTCTCTCTCCCTCCCTCCATCCCTTCCTCTATCTCTCTGTGTCAGTTCTCAAGCATGCCCCAGCTGTGATCCCCTGGGCCCTATGCTTTCTTTTCATTTTTTTTTTTTTTTTGTCCCAAAATGTTCTTCCTTCTTCTCCCGTGCTTCCCAGTACCTTTTGCCATCTCACCTGTGCTTGTTTGAGTGTATGTCCCCCATGACTCAGGTGTTTTATTAAAGCTTGTAACTTGGGTCTCCAGCCACTTGCTGGAGGAGGTGTCACTGGGGGTGGGTGGACTCTCGGCTTCAGCCCTAAGGTGTCACTGGGGGCAGATCTGAATTCCAGCCCAAAGGTGGGTGGAGCAGTCTAAGCTCTGGGGGTCTTGCTTGCTGTAGGTTTGTGCTTGCTGCTTCCGGTGTTGCTGGCTAATGGTTTCTCTCTGTACTTGGATTTAGGAATGGGCGCCAACTTCTTCCAGCATAGATAGAACTTGGCCTTAGATCATAACTGAAATAAATGCCTTCCTCCTATAATCTGTGTCTGGTTTGGATGTTTATCCCAGCAACACGAAGCTGTCTACGTCTAAGTTGCTCTGTGTTTTGACTTCCACGCCTTCTTTCGATTCATGCCTTGGCCAGCACCATGGAGATCACCTGGGCTGGAAGGCATCTCGCCACCACTGTTCAAACTCTGCTCTCCTCTTGCAGTAACGCTGTCTGCTGTGTCTGGGAGTTGTTAATTGTTTGCTTTCCCTTGAATCTTAGGTTTGCTGTTAGACCAAAAAGAAAGTTTCCTCATTTTTTCCTTTTGAAAAATAAAAATTTTATTTATTTATTTATTTATTTATTTATTTATTTATTTATTTGTGTGTGTGTGTGTGTGCGCGTGCGCACGCGTGCATGCGAGTGCACTCACACTAGGGTCTCTTGCAAATGAATACCAGATGCTTGCATCACTTTTTGCATCTGGCTTTACATGGGTACCAGAGAATTGAACTCAGGTCAGCAGGCTTTGCAGGCAAACATCTTTCACCATGTCCCCAAACCAAATTTCCTCATCTTTGTTCATCTGTCACTAACCAGTATATAAGCCCAAAGCATTCATGTCCCAGTGATTCTCAGCTGCAGGGAGCACATCGTAATGAGAGACAAGGGAACGTCTGATATTAGGAAGAGAATATAAAAAACCTAAAACAGGGCCCCGCCTCTTGTTCTCCATCCTGCAACTTCTGGTAGCCTGCGTGCTCATCCCTTGCTTGAGCTTCACCCTTGACACAAGGAAAGCTTGCATGTTATTTCCACTGTACCTGCTCCGGTGTCCAGCATGGTGTTTTGAATTTACTGGATTTGTAACAAATGTCTGATGACTGAATGAAAATGTCCGTGGAAATTTTTGCTTCTTTTGTACCTAGCACATCCCTGAATCCAAGTTTGAAACATGTATGTCTTTAAGGCAGGCTATAAAACACCTTCATCTTTAATCCTTATCCCCCGACCCAGCCACCCACACCCTCTGACCAGGCATTTATCTCAGGGCACAAAATGCCCTTTGCTTGCTGATCAAAGGCTGTGGGAATGGGCGGCAGGAGCAGCTGTGCTCAGATCCTGCCCACACCCTTCCTGTTTGCAGCAGCCCACCCCAGGGGCTATTATGTTTTCTGCTGGCTAAGCTGAGTTTCTCCTCCAGCCCCTCCTTCTCTGGTCCTTGCAGACACTCTGTAGGTCTGAAGGGACAGTCTCTGGCCCTGGAGCCTGCTTTCAGCCTTTCATTGTCCCCAGGCAAGGTGCAGATAGCAGGCCAGACACTGCTTTCCCCTTTCCTGGGACACTGATAAGGCAATGAAAACAGTTCTCTATTTTCTTGCACGAAAGCTGACTGGAGAATGGGGTGGAGCAAGAATGATAACCCACACAATTCCTTGCTTTTTTTCCAAAAGAAATGTGGTGAGGAAGTGATGAGGGGAGACTGAAAGTTTGGAGGATTTTCTTGGAGTTGCCAAAGTCAAGTACTTACTATGACAGCGCCCTTTCCACTCTTAGAGGTTCCACTCACTACGGTAAGGAAGAATGCTTCCCTCAGGTCAGAGCCCAACAAGAGAGGGCTGGTGAACTTAGCTGGGCCATCTGAAGCCTCTCATGTAACCTGCTTACCCAGAGTGTAGCTGCCAGCTCAGAATTAAAAGAAAAGAAGCCATAGAAGCAAGCCTTTGTGCTGGGCATGATGGTCCACACCCATGACTCCAGTCCTCTGGAGACTGAGGCAGGAGAATAGAGAATTCTAGGCTAGAATGGGCTACACAGGGAGACACTGTGTCAACACAAAATTAAGGAGATGGCTCTATGGGTAAGTGGCTTACCATGCAAGAGTGAGGACTTGAGTTTGAATCCCCAGTACTCACCTAAAATGCCCAGGCATGGCTCTGCACACCTGTAATCCTGCATCTGAAAAGGCAGAGGCAGGCAGATCCCTGAGGCTCGTCAGCTGGCTCACCTGCTGCAGCAGTGAGTTCTGAGTTCAGCGAGACACGGTCTCAAACAACTACTGAAGAAGTAATAGAGGGAGACTCTGAGTGAAAGCCTTTGGCCCCTATGTACACATACGTGCATCCCCCATACATGCATGTGCCCATATGCATACAAACACACATGTACACATGCTAATACATACATACAATAAAAATAAATAAATAAACATAAAGATTGCCTTCTGTGCATTCAACTGAGTACAATATAGATTCTTACCCTTTGGAAGCCAGCCCCATGGCCTGTTTCATCTCCAGATGTGTGCGTGTTGATGTGGGGAGCATCATGGGCTCCAGGTGCTCGCAGTGTCCCTTGGTCAGAGGCTCTTCTCATAAGCACAACACTATAGTGTCCACGATGCTGCGCTAGAGAAATCCTTCAGATGCAGTTGGTATTTGCTAAACCCAGAGGTTGAAAAGATGGGCTGAAGAAACAGAGGACCACCATTACCATTTGGGATGAAAAAACATGACATAGCAGATAAGAAAACTTTCTTTAAAAATGTATTTTGATAACACAAGCCTAAGATTGATGCTGGCCTCATACTGCCAACAATTTCTGTGGAACGCCGTACCCTGAACACAGCGGAAACACTAGTTATCTTGATCAGAAAAACAGAGGCATTTCTTAGGCTCAATTCAAGGAAATTCACTGGTCTGCAGGTAGTGTCCTAACAATGTTTCCTAAACACCAAAGATGGTTCTGATGCACATTGTCTGGTTCTAAAATGTTATGATTCTATAGGTTAGAAACATCTTTTCACAAGGAGGAGCAAACCCAGGGCTTTGCATAGACTGAGCAAATTTCTGCACTGAGCTGCCTCCCCAGCACCATTCCAAGTTTCTTTTATCAATCCCTGTCTTTCATTTACCTAAAGATTTAATTCAGTTCTTCCTACAAGCCCCCATACCTTTCTACAGTTAATGGAGGAGAGAATTCAGAAACTGGCACTGCTGCTTCTTTTCTCATTATTGAATTCAGCTAAAATCAGGGGATTCTGTGTTGGCTCAGTCACTTAGCCAACTTCACCAGGCATGCAACTTGGGAGGACTCTAGGAGAATAAGAGTGGGGCTGTGCTCTTAAGCTCAAGTTATCCAAGAAAAGTATAAAACTCACTAGACATGGCTGTGCTGTTCTGTATTCTTAGCATTTGCTAGGCTGAGACAGGAAGGTCATGAGTTCAAGGCCAGGATGGGTTATATAGTAAGATGTTGTCTCACAGAAACCAAGAAACATTTTTACAAGAAAGATATAAAACTCACTTGAGGTGCTGGGGAGATGGCTCAGTGGTGAAAGGCGCTTGCTTGCAAAGCCTGCCAGCCTAGGTTCAATTCCCCAACACTCATGAAAAGCCAGATGCACCAAGTAGCACATGCGTCTGGAGTTCTTCTGCAGTGGAAAGACGCACTGGTGTGCCCATTCTCTCTCTGTCTCTCTCTTTCCTCACAAATAAAAATATGTTTAAAACCTCATTTACTGAGCATCCACTAAGGACAGATGACGTGCAGAGGCTGACAAGCTTCAAGTATGGTAACAGTGCGTGCAGGTTGGTGATGAAGATGTCTCTGAGGCACTATGGGATTGAGGAGGAGTTACTGGGGCGGGAATTCAACCCAGAGAAGGACAGAGCCTTGGTCAGGCAAGAAGCGAACAACTGAATGGGTGAATGCAGGTAGGTCATCAGTGCAGGGCAGAAGGTATGCGCTGAGCTTGGTGTGCTCCCCGCCCTGTGCCAGGCAACTTGTTTCTGCCTCGCAGGAATTAGGAGGCTCCGCTTCTTTCTTGGCCTCTGTTGCCTCACACTCCAGGAGCCCCTGAAGTCTTGGTCATCTCGAGGTGCCATGATCGAAGTCCTTGATTCTGGCCCCCTGCCCCTGACCACATTCTCCCGTGGCCCTGGGGGCTGCTCCCACCAGACTTCATCTTTGTTTTCCTAAGTCTCTTTCTCCCTGGGTTTGTTTGTATAAGAAACCCTCTCTTCCACCTTCCTGTGTCTCTGTCATTTCCTCCCGTGGCCATTCCACAGTGTGGCACTGAGAACCATTGTTTTTCTTTCTAACCGCAGTTCCAGTCCCCGGGGAGGGCAATAGGTGCGCCCACGGTGGAGGAAGGCAGGTCTGGGGGCCCCCGCAGCATCAGAACAACTCCAGAGGGGTGGGGGTGGCGTTTGCTTGTCAGCTCCGGAAGGAAGAAGCAGTATCAGGAGACAGCTTCTTGCCAGTTAATCCTCAGACGCTATCTAAACAGCGGCACGTTCCCAGGAGTTAAGACAGGAGCAGCCTAAAAGTGCTGATAACCATCTTGGTCGAAGGAAGCCCTGCCTGTCTCATTTGCTTTGTGGGTTTTTACTCTGCTTTTACTGCTTTTAAACTAACTGGAAAGTCGATTGAGGAGGAGGGAAACAGAAACTTCCACCCAGGTGCAGAATACGTAGATACCTGTTTACAAACGAAATCCCTTGAATTTGACTCAGCGCTCCAAGCTGTTACCCCTTTTGATCAGCCCCACTACAGTCCAGGCTGTACTGGGAAATAGACTTCATGTTTTCTTGGTAGTGCTTAAATCAGACAGGTTTTTAAGGCACTTCCATCAGTTCTGATTTGTTTTCCTGAACACAGGGAAAAACAGCTAGACTGAAGAAACAGCAGAGTGATGCCCTGAAGTGTCCATGCCTGTGGGTTTCCACACAAAGATAAGAGGAACGCTGCTGTCCATCTCCCACTGACGGACACAATAAGTAAAATATGAGCTTAGTTTTGCAACCCAAGAAATGTGTGTGTGCGCGCACGTGCGTGTGCGTGTGCACACACACATGTGTGCAACCAACAAAGTGAACGGATCAATATTTGACTCATGACTTGAGCTTCATTTTCATAAACAATGTGCTGCAGCACATTGAGTTTTTGACCATCACCCAGCAAAGTTCGTCGTTCTGTTTCTATTGATTTCATAAAATGTCCATGGTCCTTGCACACTCGCTTCACTTCACTTTTCCTGCCAGTTTTAACATCATCTAAGAGGTATTGTTTAATTCAGGTTTTAAAGGACAATGGAATGGGTGCACTTCAGGTGTCTGTCAGGGCAGTAGGAAGCTGCAGTGCACATGTATCATAGAAACATATCACAGTCCTATTTGAAAAGTTGTTTTCATTAATTGTGTTAAGTAAACTCAGAACCAATCCCCCTGCTGCAAAGCTACTGATTTGGAAACCTGATTTAAACTTGAGTCAGTCGCCATTTACATTTTAAGAAAACTATAAGCCTGCCATTTAGGACCAGGAGCAAACCTAAATTTACAAAGTCTTTTCAAGGACCCCCCCCCCGTCATCAGATTAATGAAGATCATTTTAGAGTAAACACTTTATCAAAAAATAGAGATTCATCTTTAGAATTGGTTCTGCATATATTTTATAGTCTTATTAAATTTGGATATGGAATTAAAAATAAATCAAGAAATAAAGACTCTCCAAAAGGAAAGTGGAAAGTTCTTTTTCAAAAAAGGGTGGTTTTAAATGATCCTTTTACTGGTGTAATTAAATGGCTGCTCATTTGGGGAGCTTTAATGAATTCTAGAACATGATGAGATATTTAAGGATAAAATGATTCTGAGTTCTACTTCAAAATAAGAGATAAATTGGTGGAGGTTTATACAAAAGAAGACTGGCCAGGCACTGATCCTGGCTGACAGGGATGGGTGAGGAAGGTTCATTAGAGCATCTGCTTACTTCTGCTTGTTTTGATTGTGGAATAATAATTTACAAAATAAAAAAGCTCCTGACTACAAGCAGCTTAAGAAAGGAAAGGGTTTATTTCTGGTTTACAGCTCTGGTGGGGAGTTTCACCATGGTAAGGAAAGCATGGCAGGAGCAGACAGCTAGATGTCACATTACATGTTAGGGAGGAAGCAGGAAGAGTGAGATAAGTGTAGCAGGTGGGGCTGGGCTATAACATCCCAAGATCCTCCCTCACTGCCACAACTCCTCCAGCAAAGCACCATCTGCCAAAGGCCCTACAGCTGGTGATTAACCGTGAGCCTGTGGGGGAATTATACAATTCCAACTGCCACAGTGAGAGACAAAACAAAAGCCTTGTTCTAGATAGAGAACTAACCATTAGTTTATCTCATTTCATCTCTTTAATCAAGTGACTCTTTCTTTTTTTTTTTTTGGTTTTCCGAGGTGGGGTCTCACTCTAGCTCAGGCTGACCTGGAATTCACTATGTAGTCTCAGGGTGGCCTTGAACTCTTGGCGATCCTCCTACCTCTGCCTCCCGAGTGCTGGGATTAAAGGCGTGCGCCACCACGCCCGGCTTAAGTGACTCTTTCTTAACATGTTTTTCTAGAACTGTTTTCTGGCAGATTTCAGCAATGACAGAACTGTTGGAAATACAAAACTCTAATCAAATATATCATTTTTAGATATCAGAGGGAAAATGCTAATCAAAAAACTGCCTGCAAATGATCTGTTATTAATGTGGTTGATGGTTCCAGTTCATATTGTCAACTTGCTGCATCTCAGGTTCAGGGCAGCCTCCTCCTTCCTTTTAGATGTTCAGATGTGTGATGACATTATTTGGTAAATCAGTCATTTTCATCACTTTGTGCATTTCATTTTTTGTTATTTATATTTTATTTGTTATTTGATAAATTTATGCATATTTATGCACACACACATATAAAGAGAGAGATCATGTAGACCCCATTTTCCCTCTCTTCTCCTCATCCTACCCTGACTGAATCTCTTCTTCTTCCCACCCCTAACCATTGATGGATGCACCTCTGTTAAGAATAACTTCCCCTTCCTCAGCAATCATTATAGTTTCTCATGGAGGGGCGAGATCTCATGAGCCCTTCCACCATTCACGATGAAATGTCCACTGATCCACTCTGTCTGTGTCTAGGTTTCTTTATGGGGAAATTCTGAGAACTAACAATACTGATTATAAATCTGGGAAATATGCTTTTCTGCTACTGGCTCTCTGACAAACAAGTTCCAGGATTTGCTTCAGCAATGGGAGTCAATTTTGGTTTCCGAAAGGGACAAAGTCTCCCTGGGCATGTGGAAATGGAGGACCAATGCAGACCTTTATTTTGTGACATGACATCCCTGAGTTTTGTTAGTCTTCCTGTGCTGCTCAGAACCGAGTCTTGTGAAATCAAGACTTTTCCCATGACAGGCTGCACCATCAATTACTTCATACAATATATTCTTCTAAGGATAGTTCATTTACCTAAGTATGCCTGTTTTACCTAACTGACATTTGTGCACACACAGGCAAAACAAGTGTAAAATGATGAATTGAGGTAATTTTCTCATTGTCAAAGTAGTCCAGTGACAAGATCCTTAAAACAAATAGACATAGAAAAGTGAGTGAGGATCCTCCCAGCCCAGACTGGGCAGTTAACCCATTTCATTAGGTGGCTCAGACAAGAAGTAGATAACATTGTCCTTTAGTTTTTCAACTAAGCGTTCATGGTACTTAGAGTTTGTCTCCGTGGAAGAGATTCAACAACCAGCCCTTGGCTTTGCATGAGCGAAAACCTCACTTTGGCATGAACAATATTTATATTTCAGGCCATTAGGGAGACAAACGGTCCTCTAAACTGAGCTGAAATAGAAAAAAAAAAAATCCTGTCTCTGTGTGGGTTAAATAAAGACCACAAGTTATAGCAGTCGGCCTCAGAGGATTTAATGGGCCTCTTCCCAGACGCTCACTCTGCTTATCTGGAGTCTTAATCCCAGTCTGCACCTTTTGATCAGACCAAGCCCCAGGCCAGGGATGAGTTATCTATGGAAAGGGCTGGAATTTGTGCTGTGCCCCATGCACCCATCTCACTGGCCACTTGTAGGCTGGATTATGGGACTAACACTTCAACACTCAACAAGTGGAGGCCTGGCAGTGGCTCATGGACCCCATCACAGGCAAGGTGCCAAAAGTGAAGAGAGAGGTCAAGCAGAACATGCCAGACAGCCTCCAGCAGCCTCTTGCTCTTCCCTGCTCCATGTTAACAGAAACATCCTTCCTTACTACACAGTGCCAAGGATAATTTCTCTTTGGGATGCAGGCATGGAACTTCCTTTTTCAGGGTGGTCTCTCTGCTCTCTCTCTGACTTCCCACTTCCTTTCCGGAGGCAGCTCCCACCTGTGTGACAAATCTCTAGACTCTTCTAATCTTCTAGTCAGCCTAGACTTTCTGTTACCAATCTCCTGGTTTACTATCTCCATATGTCTGCTTTTATGAGAAAACAATAGTGTGATCCCACTGGCCTTCAATCACTTTCCAAGGTAAGTCAAACATTCAAACAACAAGTGCCTTTAACCACTGAGCCATCTCCCCAGCACCTTAAGTCAGACGTTGATTACAATGTTAATTAGCATTCTCAGCTCTAAATCTAATTTCTCATCATGTCTGTCTTAATCCCTTATCAGGCTTAAGATAAAAATTATAAAAAGTAGGGCTGGAGAGATGACTTAGCAGTTAAGGCGCTTGCCTGCAAAGCCAAAGGACTTCGGTTCTATTCCCCAGAACCCACGTAAGCCAGATGCAAAAGGGGGCGCATGCATCTGGAGTTCGTTTGCAGCGGCTAGAGGCCCTGGTGTGCCCATTCTCTCTCTCTCTCTCTCTCTCTCTCTCTCTCACTCTCTCTCTCTGCCTCTTTTCCACTCTCAAATAAATAAATAATATAATAATTAAAAAAAAATTTTTAAATTATAAGATGTGAACCCTTGGTGGTCCCTCTGTGACTTGATGCTTCTTCCACTAATTCCTTAAATAGCAGAGGTCCCTCAGTACGTTACCTGCCCCCACCCTGCCGACCTTGCTTACTTTGTCTCACAAAACTTTCTTTTCACCTTCCAGGTTATCAAAATTTACTTTCCCTGCCTGCTGTTCTTCCTGCCCCATTTTACAATTGACTATCCCAGAATAAACAAGGGTCAAATACTAATTTGCAAAAATGTGTTACTAGATAAACAGGGCTAAGGGCGCTACCACTTTAAGGCATTTTAACAGGATTTTTTGTTTTTTGCTTTTTGTTTTTGAGACATGTAGTTCATGTAGTTCAGGCGGACCTTGACTGTATCGCCTCAACTGTGCTTGAACTCCTGATCCTCCTGCCTCTACCTCTCAAGTGCTGGAATTACACCCAGACTATTTTGGGATCTGATATATGTGTGTATAGTATGTGCACGCATGTTCATATGTGTGTGGGAGCATACATGTGTGTGTAATGTGTGTGCATATGTGAAGAACAGAGAAAGATGTCAAGTGTCTTTCCCAATTGTTCACTCACTTTGGTTTTTTTGTTGTTGTTGCTTGTTTGTTTTTTGGTTTTTCACTCTAGCCCAGGCTGTCCTGACCTGGAATTCACTATGTAGTCTCAGGGTGGACTCAAACTCACAACAATCCTCCTACCTCTCCCTCCTTCCCAAGTTCTCGTATTAAAGGTATGTGCCACCATGCACAGCTCTACTTGTTTTTCTTCTCTTTTTTCTTATCCTTCCTTCCTTCCTTCCTTCCTTCCTTCCTTTTCCTTTCCTTTCCTTTCCTTTCCTTTCCTTTCTTTCTTTCTTTCTTTCTCTCTCTCTCTCTTTCTTTCTTTCTTTCTTTCTTTCTTTCTTTCTTTCTTTCTTTCTTTCTTTCTACACAGTCTCTCACTAAACCTAGAACTCACCAATTCAGCTGGACTAGCTATCCAACAATTCCCAGGAGCCCTCCTGTCTTCACCTCCCTAGCCTTGGTGTGACTGCTATGTGCCACCACACCTCACTTCTCCATGGGTGCTAGGGATCTGAATTCAGGTCCTCATGGCTGCACAGCAGGCACTTTACCAACTGAGTCATGTCCCCAGCCTTTCAATGGTCATTTAAACAAATGCTTTTAATACCAGAAATTTCTCTTGTTTTTATTTTTAAATTTATTGACATTTTATATATCTATATATGTATTTTTTGTAGCATCTTTCAAAGGTCAGTGTAAAGAAAAGATAGATTTTTTTGTGTGTGGAGAGAGAGAGAGAGAGAGAGTGGGAGAGGAAAACAGATAGAGATGGGCGCGCCAGCAGCCTCTCCACTACTGTGAACGAAATCCAGATGTGTGCACCCCCTTGTGGTCAAGTGCGGCATTGCGCCCTTGCATCACTGTATCTGGCTAAATGTGGGACCTGTTGATTGGAACCACTGGAGATTGGAACTAGCGTTCTTTAGGCTTAGGAGGCAGGCGCCTTAACCACTAAGCCATCTCTCCAGCCCTCTATATATGTATTTTGATCATCATCACTCCTCACTACATTCACTTTCCCCTCCTCCCCCCACTGAACTCATTCTTCTTTCCAGTGGGTCCCTTTTCTACTTTGATGTCTCAGTGTGTGTATTTGTGCACCTGTGCGCATATTTATGCAACCCACTGAGTTTAATAACAGGTGCTTGTATGAGCATGCGTGGGGGATGATTTACCAGCACCTATGCAACATACTACTGTTTACACCGCCAAGGCAAATGTCTCCCCTGTTCCCCGTAACCGTTAACTACCTTTAACTCCTCAGAGAAGGTTGGGGGCCTCATATCCTCTTCCACCATTATTAATATCAATGGGCCCGATATTGTGCAGGTATTGTACAGATAACCACAGCTGCTGTGAGCTCATGAATGCAATGGTCATGTCCCGTCAGAAAGACAGAGGTCTGTGGGTCTCCTTCCCATCTTCTGGCTCTTACATTCTTTCCATTCCTTCTTCCACGTTGTGTCCTTAGCCTTGGAGAGTGAGAGAGAGAGAGAGAGAGAGAGAGAGAGAGAGAGAGAGAGTACATACATACATACATGGATATTTCATTTAGTGGTAACCACTCCACAATACTTGAGTTTTGGGTCTCCCCAGTAGCCACCACCAATTGCATAATGAAGCTTCTCTGACTAAAGCTAAGAGCAGCACTAATCTATGGAAATAAATGTAAATATGTAGAGGAGCAATTTGATGGGTACAACATATCCATTTAGCAGCACACAGTAGTAGCTTCCATCGGGATCTATAATCTCAGTCATAAGCTTTTGACTAGGTTTTCAGTGCTAGGTGTGAATTCCCCCCTGTAGAGCAAGCCTCAAATCCCAAGAGCAGTTGGTTTTCCCTATTAACAGTCATGTCACTATTGTAGCAATGGGCACATCTTGCCTTGATAGGTGGTGGTTGCAGTGGTTTAAATGTGTGGCCCCATGGACTCAGGCTGGCCACTTGAGTCTGCAGTGGGTGGAGCCCTGCCGGGGAAGAGCTATGTCACTGGGGACGGATCTTGGAGTCCAGCTTTAAAGAGAGTAGGTTTGGAGCTCTGGTTGTCTGTGTTCTGCTTGTTTGGTGCTTGCTGGCTGTTTGATGGTGCCTCTCTCTTAGGAATCTCTGGAAGTGAGCCAGCTTCTTCTGCCATTGATGGTGCTCCCCTGGAATTTGTAAGCCTGAAAGAAACCCTTTCTTCCTACATTGCTTCTGGCTGAGTGTTTGTTCAGCAACATGAGGCTGACTGCAACAGCTGCATAGCTTTCAGGGTCCACCGCTGGTTAAGGCTGTTCATGACTTTTCTCCCCCAGCAGCCTACATAGCACCTTCCTGCACTATGACAACCAGCCAGTGAGGAGGCTTGCAGCTCAGTTTCAGCTTCATTTCTCAGTGTCCTGCAATGAAGCATGTGGTGTCTTCAGCAATAGGATCTTATTATCTAGTTACCGCAGGCAACCAAGAGCACTGGCACTAGCCTATATTGTTTTGGGGGCCTCAAGGCACTCCCTGACCAGCAACTCACTGGGAGGTATCCCACCCCTAGTACTGGGATTTTCCTATAATAATCTAAGGCTTCTGAGTGTAGCATTAACTATTGCCTCAGGGTACTTGAGTTCAAACTCCTTTTGTTAATTATTATATTTTTCAATTAGCTAACAAAGAATCTGCAATGGCCACTTGAACCTCCAGTCCTGGCTCAGTATTGATGGAGGTAATATGCTTAACAATCCAGAAGGACTGTGTGAGTCAATGAGTCCCACATCCATGCTCATCTGGAAACAATCTTGTCTATGAACCTTCACCACAAGGTGAAGTGAGTCTCAATGTCTCGGTGGGCTTGTCAACTGCTTTTTTCACTTTCAGATTCTTTTCCTGAGAGCCTCTGATCAAGTCAGCACACACCCTCCCCAGAGATTTCATTTTGCCTTGGGGCTGGTGAGGGTAATATGGATTCTATGAATCTCCACCTTAGGTTCCCCCAGCATCTTTCTGGTATCATTAAAAGCCATGGCTGTGGTGTGACTTCCTTGTAAGCTTGGTGGGGGGAGAGTCCTGTGAGTCAGGTGAGTCAGGAGCAGGAATGGAGGCAATGGTAGTTGGATGCACCCTCGACAGTGGCTCAGAAATGTCTATATGAATTTTCTTACATCTTTAGTTTTAGTTTTGATTAGCCCTCCTTCAACCAACCCCTCCATCCCTGCCCTCCATCTCCACTTAACCTTCCCACCCACACTATTCTGAGCTTTTACTTTGTACTATTCTTTCTCCTTAATCCTGCTTTTCTCCCACTCCACAAGGTCCCTTACTGGCATCCTGGCTTCTATTAACTCTCACTCCAGTTCATACACATCTAAAAATTTGAAGCTCCATCCATATAGAGAGAAGATGTGGCATTGGGGGGTGGGGTGGGGTTATCTCACAAAGTATATTTTCCAGTTCTATCCATTCTCCTGTAAATTTCATAATTTCACTTTTTCTTTCCACCTGAATAAATTCCACTGTGTATATGGGCCACATCTTCTTTATCCATTCATCAGCTGATGGGCATCTAAACTGATTCCATCTCCCAGCAGGAAACATGAATGAGCAAGTGTCTCTACAGTAGAGTGGAGAAGTCTTTAGCAATACCAGGATTTTCTAGCACCTAGGGAAATGATTAGCCCAAGGAAGAAAATTGTGAGGGCTGGGGGCAAAGGGTTCTTTCCAGTTAATGCTGACCATTTTTTGGCAGAACCAAACCACTTACTACTTTAGAAGACTAAGTAGTCAGTTATGGTTGGTGGCCTATCAGCATAAAAGCAGATACATAAAAGCCAGGAGGAGATTGAGTAAAGGAAAGGTGGAGGGAGGGCTAATCAAAATCTAAGGGGATATAAACAAGACATACGGAAACCTACTTTTTTGGACAATGGAACACTCAGAAGCCATAGATTGTTACTAGAAAATTTTCAGTGCCAGGGATGGGATACCTTCCAGTGAGTTGTTGGCCAGGGAGGTCACAGATACCCCCAAAACATTATAGGCCATTGCCGAGGCCCTTTGTTTCCCACCAGGAATATATGGTAAGACCCTACTGCTGAAGACTGCACATACTTGGGCTGCAAGGTCACTAAGCAATCCTGCTGGAGCTGAGCTGAAAACCTTCTATGTAGACCAGCTGACAGAAAGCTGGAAAAAGTTATGCTGCATGCAGTTCGATGGGAGAGAGAGAAAAATAACTAATGGGGATACTCAATAGTGGACACTGTAAGCCTTAAATTTGGCCAGCTAGGCCAAATGAGCCAACAGGTGCAATAGTGGCAGTCTGTTATGGGGGAAAACAACTGCCCTCTGATTGGACTGGAGGCCTACTCCATGGGAGGGAATATATCTCTGATATTGAAAACCTACGACAGGGGTAGTCATGAGCCCTAGGAGTGTAATGTCTGCTGGTGTCTGGCTAAATGTATATACTATGCTCACCAAACTGCCCAGTAAGCACTTCTTTTAATGTTCATATATTAATGCTACTCTCACTTTTGGTTAGAGAAGCTTCTCTTGTCAGATGGTGATAACCTTGGGATGATTCAGAAGGCACTGTGGTGCTGAGAAGAAGGGACAGAGGAGTGCTCAGCACTGAAATATCTCAAACACACCTTCCAAGGCTCAGGGTCCATTGCAGAAGAGGCGGAGAAAAGAATGTAAGAGCCAAAGGCAGAGTAGGACTCCTTACAACATGCTCCTACAGACACAAATGTCCTGGATATCCATGACCTCACAGTGCCTGACACTACCTACACAAGACCATCCTAATAGGAGGAAAAGATGATGACATCAAAATAAAAGAGAGACTGATTGAAAGGGGGAGGAAATATGATGGAAAGTGGAGTTTCAAAGGGGAAAGTGGGGGAAAGGAGGGAATTACCATGGGTTATTTTCTACAATTATGGAAGTTGTCAATAAAAATAAATAAATTTAAATTTAAAAAAAAAAGGCATGGTGGCACATGCCCGTAACACCCATGCTGGGGAGAGGAAGACAAGTTCATCCCAGGTTCTTGCTGGCCAGCTAGTCTAGCTGAATTGGTGATTTCCGATCATACATTGCTCAGGGTGATCTCAGCTGGGAACTCCCTCTTCCTGATCTAGACAGCTATAATCTATGATGACTGATTCTGCTCAGTAAGGGCAACAGTACAATGTGTTGGAAAGAATCCAGACTTTGGAACTAGACAGAGCTGGGTTCCAAGCTCATCATTTACTAACCTCAGTTTTCTCATTTGTAAAATGGGAATTTCTAGAGTTCACAGCAAATTACATAGTCCATGCAGCTGTTTTATGAAGCTAGTGCTTGTGAAGCTAGTAGTCCTTTAAGTTGTATTTTTTTTTAACAAAAATCTAGTGTGACAACTGCAATAAGTGTGATTAACTTACGTGTCACATAGCTTGTCAGTTTTTGGTGACGATTGCTTCATCAACATTGTGACATGGCAAACCACAGCCCACCTCTCGCTGTATGCACCAGAGAGCGCAGGAGGCCGTTAACAGCCCTGAAATTCAATGTTTGGATTATTCTGAACTAGGTAGTTTCCTGAAAGTGCAAAGCTTCAAAATAAATGGCAAATATAAACAAACAAACAAAAAAAAAAGGATGTCAGTATTTGTATTATTTATTTTGCCCATTGCTGTGACATAATACCTGACAGGAAGCAACTTGAGGAAGGAAGAATTTATTCTGGCTCCCAGTTTGAGGGCACAGGCATCTCATCATGGAAAGGAAGGCTGTGGCAAGGCTGGCACACAGCCTTGGAGTGTGGAGCATTCTCACATCTGTGTGTATCCAGAGGAAGAGAGAGATGAAGGCAGACTCTCATCTGAATGCCCCCCCCCAACCATTTTATTTAATCTGGTCTGCCAGTGGATGGGACGGGATCAGGCCACTCATATTCAGAATGAGTCTTCCCTCCTCAGCTAATCCTTTCTGGAATGACCATCGTAGTCACACCCAGAAGAATGTCCCAGGGGATTCTAAATCTAGTTATAAGTTTACAATGAAGATGCACCATCACACGATTACTTTTCCAACCAAGGGCAAAATTTGCCTCTGTATCCAGTTTTCAGTATAAAGGCTAGCCTGGCCTTTAAATACATTAACTAACCCCTGCAAAATATTCTCTGTAAAATATGGTTCACTGCAAAGAAGGCTTCCTTAGTAACAAACCCAAGTGCTCTCCCTCTTGATAATTCCAAAGGTTCCTAAAACTAAGCATGAACACTTAACCTAGCCACATACCCTATTTCTAAATATACTTCTCCATGCACACCTTAGAGAAAAAATGTATATTGACTCTTCAAGTGAACCAGGAAGAGAAAATACACTTGAATTAATCTGCCACCTCCTCTTACACTAGTGGCTGCCTTCTGTTTATGAAGTCGCCTCACAGGATTGGACTCAACAGACTCTTCTTGCAGCTTGTCTGTGCTTTTCATATAACAACTGAAAATGATCCCAGATGGGGGAAAGAGATGCCAATATTTTCTTTGTTAACCTTGTGCCATACTAGCGATCTGTGGCAAAAGAGTTTCCTTGGTTAGAACGAAGGAGGTGGATAGTTATTTATTGCCTCATTTCAGAGCCAAGGACTCACAACCTCTGAGAGATTCTGGATGTGTTCAGGGTTGCCCAGGTCCAGAGGCAGCACTGAGACACAGAGGGATCAGATACCACTCTGATACATTCACGTTGGCATCACAGACTGGCCTCTGTGTTGTTCGCATCACTTGAACCCCGCCAGGTCTCACTCAGAGTGTGCTGTTGCCACAAGCAGTGCCAAGTGAGACAGAGCGGGCACAACAGCCCCTGTCAGAAGCTGTGCTGCTGAGGGTGTGGGAAAGGTGACTTGTGCGCTTTTGTTCCTCTGCCCCTTTAGAGCTGGTTTGTCCCTTTGTGCCTCATCTGGACAAAGGAATATATCTGATTGTGAGTTTATATTCCACATGTCCTGCGCATACAGGCTTTACTGGCCTTTCCTGAGCCTGGGCCTCTTTGCCCTCACTAAGAAAACAACAAACTGCCACCTCCTGTATACAAAACACTGGAGCCTCATAACAGTGAACTAAGTCTCATCTCTTTAACACGGTCTCCTCAGATATTTTTCCATACTGATAGAGAGCCCACTAACACCTAACATTTAGTTTTCTGTGCAGTGGAGTCTAAAGACACCCTCTTATTCCCTTGCAGGCTTCTGTTGGTACTCCCCAAGCTATTTCTTTCTCTCTCTCTCTCTCTTTTTAATTTCTTTATTTGAGAGAGAGAGAGAGAGGAGGGAGAGAATGGGCATGCCAGGGCCTCCAGCCACTGCAAATAAACTCCAGATGTATGGGCCACCTTGTGCAGCTGGCTTGTGGGGGACCTGGGGAATTGAACCTGGATCCTTTGGCTTTGCAGGCAAGTGCCTTAACCTCTACGGCATCCCTCCAGCCCTCCCCAAGCTATTTCACTCCTGGTACTTCTAGACAATAATATTTTCTGGATCTTTAGGGTAAATGGTCGGATCTGGTCACACATAGAGGTAGCTTCTTCAGAGGTCATCCCAATGCATGAGGAGATCACTGTCTCACATTCCTCTTGCCATCCAGACCACACTTTCGTACTTCTCTCAGGAGAGGGCTTCTGGCTGTAAAGCTCTGTGTACATGCAGGAACCTTCCTGTCTTTCCAGGCTTCTGTACTAAAGAGTCTTACATACTTACCTGGCAGGGGAGACACCATGCTCATGAAGGTGGTTTTCCCAGGGTGAGGCTTGTCCATTGCACCAGGATGGGCTGACCCCTGCGATTTCCCCAAACGCGGGAAACTCGAATGCATAATTTGTGGTAGCTCTTCCCCTGGTTAAAAAAAAAAAAAAAAGAGTGTTGCTTACAATCACCTTCTTACCAGTGGGCTTGTGTGGATGAGGTGTTTTCAGGATTTTACCATCTTATCCAAACAATTGAAAGTGCACACACAGATAGCAAAGAGCAAGGAGTTTTATGTACAGTGGGAGTGCAAGGCACAGTACCAGAGGTAGAATGGATTTACTTGATTGAGCAAGGTTACTCAAGAGCCATCTGTTATAGTTTGGGGCTTCTTGTTATGGGCACAGGAAGAGGAGAAGTTGGTTGCTAGGGGTGGACTATGGGTGCTTTTCTGTTTCGATTTATAAGTTCGGTTATATAAGGCTTAGTTCACGGCACGCGTCCTTTCCTATGATGCATTGGCTTTGAGTCATACGCACAGCCAATCGTGTCTAGGCATAAGATAGTAAACAGATCAGGCTGGACTGGCCACCTGCTTCTAGCTAACAGGGTGGGATGGCTGATGACTTTTGTGGAATGCAGTATATGTTGAGCTCCATGCAGGTGGGGTTGATAAAGGCCTTGTTGGGAAAGAAGTATATGTGTAGAGGAAGTCACACAAGGTCCCAGGTTGTTAAGCTATTCCTCTCTATGTTATCCTGTATCAATCTCAACATCTTTACTTGTCCATTTTTAAAGTTCCCCCTCTCACTTTTCTCTGTCAAGTCCCCTGGTAAGGAATGGGACACCCAGGTTCTCTAAGAATGTGCTCCAAAGCAACACAACCCACAGTGGAATTCGTGGAGCTTGTGATCCCTTGACATTGAGTGGTAATCAATTACATTCCAGCTGTGTTTGTACATTTCAGGGTAATAGCTCCAGGAACTCAGCAGTTTTGAGGAGGTGTTGCCAGCACACTTCTTTGAACATTGGTGGAAGAAGAATTTGTTGCAGGGAGAGGGAGCTGAAGCAGGAGTAAGGCAAGTGCCAAGGAATGGTCAGGATGGCTCTTTCAAAGGTTACCTCTAAGGTCCTTCTCGGGACTTCCACACCACCTGCAGGAAGCAGTGATTATGGTTCTATTTCTAGCTCCACCTGGGGTGGCTTGGAAAGTGTTATTGTTTGGATTTTAAATGTCCACCAGAGATTATGTGCCGAAGGCTTGTTCACCAATCACATTGTTGATAGATGGTGAAACCCTCAGAATGTGGGACTTAGTGAAGTATGACTTAATGAAAGTAAGTGAGGTCATTGGGGATGTACGCTTGAGAGATATTGAGATTCTGGCCCTTTCCTCTTTATAAAACCTTTCTTCCTGGCCACCGTGAGATGAATGATTTTCTCCATCATATGCTCCCCTTCATGATGCACTGCCTGGATACAAAGCCCCCAAAACAAGATACAACTGGCCATGCTTTGAAGCCTCTGAAATCATGAGGCAAAATAAGTATTTCTCCCTCATAAGTTGATGCTATCAAGTATTTTCTGAGGGTAATGGAAAGCTGACTAACAAGGAAGCACAGTGTCTTATTTTGTTTCTGTTGCTATAACTCAATACCATAGACTGGATCATTTATAAAAATATATATATAGGTTTATTTAGCTCGTAGTTGTAGAAGCCCAAAAACATGGTATCGGCATTTGCTCAGCATCTGGTGAGAGACTTTTTTCTGAGTCATGACTTACCAGAGAACATCACGTGTGAGACAGAGCAATCATGCTAGCTCAGGTGTCTCCTTCCTCTTACAAAACCACAAGTGCTATCACAGGGGCCACCACCCTCATGACTTCTGTCTAATCCAAACCAAAGACTCCACCTCTACTCTCTTAATGCTTCACAGTTAGCATCAAGTTTCCACATGAATTTTGGCGAGGACATTCAAATTATAGCATATTGTTTAGAGAGAAGACAGAAATCCTCAGTCTGTCTCTTACACCTTTGGAATCACTCAGTCTATCTCTTACACCTTCGGAATGGTGGGCAGAATGAATTTAGGAAAGCTTAGCAGATATTGTGTAATATCAATCAGAATCTACCTGACAAACTTTGTTAATTATTAGTAGTAATGGCATGAAACAAAGCAGTAGCTAACTTAAGCAAAAGAAAGGAGTTATAAAACAAATCCTGGGGCTGGGGAAATGGCTCAGTGGTTCAAGGCACTTGCTTGCAAAGCTGACAGCCTGGGTTCGATTCCTCAGTACCCATGTAGAGCCAGATGAACAAAGTGGTGCGTGTGTCCACAATTTATTTTGTTT
This sequence comes from Orientallactaga sibirica, assembly GCA_036365145.1. Classification (NCBI taxonomy): domain Eukaryota; kingdom Metazoa; phylum Chordata; class Mammalia; order Rodentia; family Dipodidae; genus Orientallactaga; species Orientallactaga sibirica. The sequence goes on from JAEOAD010000240.1 coordinate 9,946,373, forward strand.
GCAGTGGCAGGAGACCCTGTCGTGCCCATGCTCTCTCTCTCTCTTTCTCTCTCTCCATATATATTTTATTCAGCCTGGGACCCAAGCCCATATGATGGAGCTGCCCAATTCAAGGTAGGTCTTTCCACCTCTGCTAAACCTTTCTGGAAAAACCCTCATAAACACACCCAGAGGTGTGCTTTCATGGTGATCCTAAATCCATTGTCAAGTTGCATTAATGATCACAACTCCCGTGGACACTGCTGCCACTTCAAAAGCCTTCAGTACAGGGCTGTCAGTACAAGACGTCTTTCCTAGCCTCAGTCATGAATCCAACTGGGGCACAGCAGTCACACAGAATGGCAAAAGAACATTTCACTAAACAAAAAACTTGAAAATTGTTTACTACATGTCTGCTAGCATTTTCTATTTGAGCCACCAATCCTATCACTCGTAGCTCATAGAACAATTCTTACAGGTTGCCTAACATAATTTCATTTAAAAAATGTGTAAGTGATGGTTTGTTTTCATTTGTTTTCAGCAAAAAAAAGAAGATGAATCTCAAAATGATGGCATCAAAAAAGAACAAAAAAACTAGCTGGAAAGAAGAAAGGATTAAGAAGAGGGGTTTGGGAGGGGAAGAGGGAAGTGTTGTGGGAGCCAATGATGATATGGTATATTGTCTACATGTTGGAGGTTGTCAATAAAGTTTAAAAAAACAGCTGAGTCTCAGAAGATATCACACTTACACGTCACTGCAATTCCCATGTTCTGAGAACAAACTCCAAGCTTCTCCTATTATGCAACAATATTCCCTTTGAAAATGGTTACTAAAACATGACATTTTGAACTCCAGCGTGAGTCTTGTGTTAATTCAGATTAAATATGCACAGTATTCCCCTCTCCCCTAAATACAAAGCTCTTATAATAAAATGAACAAAAAAAATATGAATACCACATCTAGATCCATCATTTACTATATTTTATTTAATTAAATTAATTTCAACACACTTCAGTATTTAGGATGTGTCCCAGATGCTAGAGAATCAAACACATATACGAGACACAGCCTCGGCCTTCACACAGTTCAAATTAAGACATCTAAGTAAATAGAAGCAGACATCTAAATAAATAAGTGCAACAGAGATGCTTTGAGAGTATTGTTTTTAATTGCCTATTTATTTATACTTCCTAGACTCCAAGCCTCTTTGAGTCAGGGAGCCTGTCTTTTATATATTCCCAATAATAATCACAGTGCCTGGGACAGATAAATTCTTGGTGAATGTTTATGCAATGAACAAAACAGTAAAGCAATGAAGACTCAGTTAAAGAAGAGATTATTTTGATCTTGTATGTTAAGAAAAAGCTACATTTTGGCAAATGGCGTGGTAAGTTCTTCATGAACCCATTCAACAATGCGTCTGCATACTTACTACACATACAGCATGCATACTTGGTCACGCTCATGATCAGAAGGACTCACGTTGTCCAAGACAGAGTTTACTTTGACATTGTTTTGTGCTAACAGAGAATCCTATTCCAACAGACTCTGTAAGAAGTAGAACTAATTCAGTTCCTTTAAGACCTGGTTCCGATCTTCCCATGACTACCTCATTTACATCTAGCTCCACTCTGAACACTTCCACATAGTTGGTTTACATGATACCCATCTAGACTAGGCATCATTCTACAATTTTTGTCATGCAATATGAAGTCTTTCATTTATCAAAAAATTTACTAAGCATATGGCCAGCAACTAGGGTCACTCTGTCTCTGTGGTCTATATCCCTCTAATTCCTATGTCAACAGCCTCCATCATTTCTGTCAGCTCATTCCTTCCTCACTGGAACAAACACATCACTCCTCAGCTACTCAGTGTAATGTTTGCCATCTGCCATGCTAAACTGAAAATACTTCTTCCAAAGGAATTCAGTTATAAGGACAACAGTTGTCGTAATTGAAATCTAGTACAGACCCAAAATGCCTCATGCACTTGAATGCAGTTATACAGAGGGTCAACAAGGCAAAACCTAGATAAGGTATAGGAGTGAGTGAGAATCACTTGGGTTCTCGGGCTGCAGCGGTGCTTGCCATGCAAGTCTGAGGACCAGAGTTCAAACCCCAGCAGCCACATAAATGCCAGACAGACATGGTGGCCTGCCTGTAATCCTAGTGCTTTGACAGAGCATCCCTACAGACAGGGCATCCTCAGAGCGAGCCAGCTAGGTAAAGTAGCTGAATCACTGAGCTCTAGGCTCAAGTGAGAGACTATGACTCAGTAAATAAGATGGTGAGTAATTGAGGAAGACACCCAATGTCAGTCTGGCTTCCATACATAAATATATATACGCACTTGTGCATGCCTGCACTCCTGTGATCTCTGTGCACTTTTATGACCACATATACATAGACACACACATACAAAGAGGGATTCTCAAACAACTTGATCTAGTGATCCAAATGTGTCCAGACAAAATCAAGCTCCTGTTTTGCATACACACTGAGGGGAAACATCCAGGGCAGCTAATTTCAGCCCTTGTCTTTACTTCAGAGTTCACATCTGATGCTAGGCCATGCTAGACACATCCTCAACTGCTATAAATACCCAGAATGACCTTGGGCACACAGTCTTCAGAAGCAGGTCCAAAGCCTCATCTATAGGCAAAGCCAGCCCTGTGTCCACTTTGCCAAACTTTCAAAGTATTGATATCAAAGGAAAACATCTATCAGCTCAGAATATGGAAAAGAGCCTCTAACTTCCTGGAGACGTGCCAGCCTTCTATTAGTACCATGGGAGGCTCCCTGCTGGGAGGTGCGTGGAGAGGACAAAGGCCGGTGGGAAGCACACTGGAGGTCTATCTTTTCTCACTGCTTCATTTAATGGTGGAAATAGTCCTTTCAGTTGGCATGAGCTGGTATTTTTTTTTTTTTTTTTTGGAGAGAGACACAGAGAGAGACAAAGAGAGAGGAAGAGGAAGACAGATAGAGATGGGTGCCAGCAGCCTCTCAGCTGCTGCAAATGAAATCCAGATGCATGCACCCCCTTGCGGTCAAGTGTGGCATTGTGCCCTTGCATCGCTTTGCATCAGGCTAAATGTGGCACCTGGAGATTGGAACCGCTGGAGATTGGAACCAGCGTTCTTAGGCTTAGGAGGCAGGTGCCTTAACCTCTAAGCCATCTCTCCAGCCCATGAGCTGGTATTTTTAAGTTGCTTAAAGATGCTGGGAAACTGCTTTATTCTCATCAAGTGTAGAGCTTTTTATGTGGGAATCTGTTTGGGGCTGAGAAAGATCCTTTAATTAAGTAAATATTAATAAACAATTTAATGACTTAAGTGAAGAAATCTTTTTTATTTTTATTTATGTATTTGAGAGTGACAGACAGACAGAGAAAGAAAGAGAGAATGGGCCTACCAAGGCCTCCAGCCACTACAAATGAACTCCAGATGCATGTGCCACCTGTGCATCTGGCTTACATGGGTACTGGGGAATTGAGCCTTGAACTGGGTCCTTAGGTTTCACAAGCAAGCGCTTAACCTCTAAACCATCTCTCCAGCCCCAAGAGAAGAAATCTTGCTTCCACAAGACTGTAAGCCTTAGATTATCCACAAAATGGGAGAATGTTCTGGATATCTGACTCCATTACTTACCTATTAATGTGTATATATCCATACATAGAACCCAGATCTTTAAGAACATTAGACGCAGCATACTCACCTGGTATTAAAATCATACTAAGCAGAAGCATTCTTCATCCAGAAGGCACCTCTGAAAGTAACCAGCCTCGGGGTCACCATTAAACACGTCATTTTTAAGAGGTGCTGAAGAATAAGCTCACTCCCTACAGACCTACCATGTCATGTGTACTTTTAAACAAATTCTTTGCATTGACTCAGTTACTTGTGATTTATTCATTTCTCATAAAATGGAGCACAGTGCATGAAAAAAGAAACCTATTTTGTTTGAATGTGGGAATCTGAATGTGGGAACTCTGAGTCCTACATCCAGAGATAGTCGGCTTTGATCTGTACTTGTTTTTACATGCTTAAAATGTGACTTTGAGGAAAAATTATATTCTTTTTTTTACTTAAGTGTCTCTTACGATTAATTTTACACATTCTTGAACTCTTTGGTTGCCTATTATGTAAAATCACCTCCATTAGTTGTATTGTAATGTAATGCATCATGTCCACTTTTAACACAGATTTAAATTATTTCTATCATTTAGCTATAATAAATATTCTTGTGATAATTACCTTAGCATATTGACCTTTCTCTGATTATTTCTTCAAAATAGCTCCTTAGAAAGGAAATTTATAATCAATGTTCTTATGATACATATCACTATATATCTATATACCTGTCTATATGTATACAAATTATGCTCATGCTTAACAATTTACTCACCATAAGTGTGGGGGGGGGTGTATGTATGGGCACACACATGCCATTCCCTGCATGTGGAGGTCAGAGGACGACCTCCTCACTGCATTGGTCCTTGCCTTCCACCTTGTTTGAGAGAATGTATCTTGCCATTTACCACTGTGAACATCAGGCTTGCTGACACACAAGCATCAGGATTCCCCTGACTCTATTTCCAATTGTGGTAGGCACATTGGGATTACAGCTATGGACACAACTGATTCTGGCTTTAAGTGGGTACTAAGGACCTCAACTAGGATTATGCTTGTGTGATGAGAGCTTTTAACCACTGAGTCATCTACCTAGTCCATCCAGCAGTATTTCTCAGTGTCCATTGTGTCACCATTAACGTGGCTGAAAATTCATTTAAATTGATTTTTATTTTAACTGTTGAATCATTCTCACACATCTCTTCTGGTATATTGTCTTGCTTGATCACTCATATGCTTAGTGGTCTGGCAAGTTCTTCTGAATTTAACATTAAAAAATCATAAATCTACACATGCTCTGAGGCTGTTCTTATATTTCTGCATGATTAAAGGCATGTGCCACCACACCGGGCCTTTCCCTCATTCTTTAAGTAGCTATTTTAAGGAAGGAAATCTGTCTTTCAAGTGGAAGAGGACATAGCCATCTATCGCCCTGCCTTGCTGCCTGCTTGATTCCTGGGTTTCCCAGAGGGCCAAAGCAGTGCAAAAAGTTCCCCAGGTAGAGCCGGTGGTCACCCAGCAATGGAAATATACGTGATGCCAGAAACCTGAACACTTAAAGGTGGCTAATGAGCTAAATTTTTATGCTACGTATTTTTTTGTCCCACCTCCTCCCCAGATAGCAAGAGAGTCTCTTTCCTTTCATGTTCTTGGCTTTTCTGAGTTTCCCACTATTCATGCACTAAGCCATGTACTTCTGCCACAGGCAGCAGCTCAAATATCCAAGGAAGTTAATTGACTCAAAAACTCTGCCCCTAGCCTTCCCTCCAAATCAGATCAACGTGCACATAGAAACTACTATAAATACGTTTGGAAAAAAAGATATCAAAAGAATCATGGCCTTACTACAGCTTACTGACTAGAAGACAAGGTCATTGGATCCCTGACCGCTGGCAAATTCATGCTAAATGTTACTTTGCTCTCCTAGTGAGTAGATTTCTCAAAGCATAAGATATACATGGAATTGATAAAACAAATCACCTAATAATTTTAAAATATATCAGCTCAAACCGGGCACGGTGCCACCTACTTTTAATCCCAGCACTCGGGAGGCAGAGGTAGGACAATCGCTATGAGTTCAAGGCCAGACTGAAACTACATTTTGGGTCACCATAGATACCTTGTACCTTATAAATATGCATAATTACTGTCTGTTAAAATAAACAAAAATCAAATGACTCATTTACATGTAAAAGAAAATGGCAATTATAAAGAAAGCAAGTGGTGTGAAGGAGTCTAAAATACAGAATCTTTTTTGTTTATTTTGTGTTTTCTGTGTCTTTGAGTCTGGGTCTTGCTATATAGACCTGTTAGCCTGGAACTTATGTGGATCAGACTGACTTTGGACTTGCAGCAATCCTCCTGTTTCAGCTTTCTGAGGACTGGGATTACAGGAATGTGTAACCATCTTCAGTTTAGATATCTTTTTAAAAATTTTTATTTATTTTTATTTATTTTTATTTGAGACAGAGAGAAAGGGAGAGAGAGAGAGAGAATGAGTGTGCCAGAGCCTCTAGCCATTGCAAACAAACTCTAGACACATGCACCACTTTGTGCACCTGGCTTATGTGGGACCTGGAGAATTGAACCTGGGTCCTTAGGCTTCACAGGCAAGAGCCTTAACTGTTAAGCCATCTCTCCAGCCCTAGAATATCAAAACATAATATTAGGCTTTTTTTCATAGAGTTAATGTGAGCAACAAAGTACCAGACAAACAAGTGAAGGGAGGAGATTAAACTTTGGATCATGGTTAGAGAAAGTGCAGGAAAGTCATGGTGGCTCATGTTGCAGAAACCTTCCACATGTCCACATGTGAATCAGGAAACAGAGAGTGAGCTCAGGAGAGAAGCAGAGCCCAGCTGAAATCCCCTGCTTCCCCATAGTGAACAATGTCCTTCAGCGAGTCTTTCCCACCTGAAGGTCTCACAACCACCAGCTGGGAACCAAGGGTTCAAACACTGAACCGCTGCAGGACACCCAGTCCATAGCACTGGCCATCTTCTCCTCCCCCCACAAGCCTTTACGCTCACTTTACTTCATGACATGAATGAAATGAAGACACAAGCAACTGAAAATCAGTGTTATAATGGTTATTAAGAATGTGTTGGGGGGGGGGGCTGGAAAGATGGCTCAGCCGTTAAGGTGCTTGCCTGCAGTGACCCAGGTTCAGTTCCCCAGTATCCACGTAAAGCCAGATGCATAAAGTGGCACTTCACTCTCTATCATCTATCTATCTATCTATCATCTATCTATCTATCTATCTATCTATCTATCTATCTATCTATCTATCATCTATCTATCTCTCCCTTATTTCTCTGCTTACAAATAAATAAATGAAATAATTTTTTAAAACTTAAAAAAATTTTAAAAAGAAGAATGTGTTAAGGGGGACAGGAGAGATAGATGGCTTAGCAGTTAAGGCACTTGCCTGTGAAGCCTAAGGATCCAGGTTTGATTCCCCAGTACCTATGTAAGCCTGATGCACAAGATGGCACATGTGTCTGGAGTTCATTTGCAGTGGCTGGAGGCCCTGGTGTGCCCATTCTCTCTCTCTCCCTCTCTCTCTCTGTCTCAAATAAATAAAAAATAAAATTTAAATTTTTTTTAAAAAAAGAATGTGTTAAGGGGGCTGGAGAGATGGCTTAGCAGTTAAGGTGCTTGCCTGCAAACCCTAAGGACCCAGGTTTGATTCTCCAGGTTCTATGTAAGCCACATGCACAAGGCTGCACAGGCGTCTAGAGTTTGTTTGCAGGGGCTAGAGGCCCTGGTGTGCCTATTCTCTCTCTCTCCCTCTCTCTCTTTCTCCTTCCCTCTGTCCTAAATAAATAAATAATAAATATTTTAAAAAATAATGTGTTAAGGAATTAATCACTTAAAATATATGAAATATAAGAACAGTTTAGAAATTATTGTTTAAATACAGAGCCACTAAGAGGCCTTGAGCATTTAATTCTCATTCCTTACCCAGTCCTGCCAGGCAAGTCATCAGCAGTTACAGGTGAGGAAATCGAGATCCAGGGAGTTCAGTAATTTGAGGAAAGCTTGCGCTTGTCTGCAATACTCTGTCTCTCTATGCCTCCTCTAGACTGCATCTCAAATTTTACTCTGTGCCTAAATGGCCAGAACTCAGAGGAAGAAAAATATGGCTGCCTTTGGGATACCCATAAAAATGTCTGCTGGCTTTTACAAGCCAGACAAGCACTTCTTTGAGAAATGACATAAATTTAGACCTAAAGAAAACGAGTTCATTTTCTAGTGCCTCTCAAGTCTGGACAGTTAAACTGAGCGACAGCTTGTGTTCCCAGAGCTTCTTCCTGCCTTGAAGAGTAGCGAAGGAGAACAAAATCATTCTTGGCACAGTTCGGCCCAGTGACACCTTTCGCCAAGTGCTGGCTGCCTGGGACACACTTCCCGTAACAGCATGCAGCTGCCAGGCTGCCGGTGACGGGAAGGAGTGATGTCCAAGAGGGCACCCACCCCTCAGACTCTGCTTAAGAGTGGCCACTCACACCTGGGCAATGACCTTACTTCTTCGTCCCTGCCCCACCCAGGAGGCATAGAGAGGAAGCCGAATTCATTAAATTCCTACTTAAGTGAATGCAAGAGGGGTAAGCCCAAAATGATGGAAGGGGAGAGTAATTTCCCTCGACCCTTCTGCAAGTGTTTGGAAGCTAAGATCACCTCGCGTGGGGACTGGGCTGTGGGGAGACAGCTAACCAGTGCTTGGCAGTGCTTTCTTCAACCAATCAGCTGCCTCTGGGAAAGCGGCCAGTATCAGCTCGCTTCACCTTGGACAGAAAGTCACTGATGACTGTATCTTCCCCAAGCTGGTGACGCAAGGGTTGCCCCTAGTGACCAATTTGTTTACTTATTCCTTGCATTTCCATCCTTCCACATCCACAAAAAAAGAATCTTCATGCTCTATTTATTTCTTAAAAAAAAAAAAAAGTATTCTGTGTTAATATGGAAATTATCATTCCAGAGTAAACAAAGTATAGCCAACAACTACAGATTTAGAACATTTTTTGTTTCTTTACTATTGCTCTGGTTTTGTTTCATTGCAGTGGGGTGTGCTATATAGCTCAGGCTACTCTCAAAATTGCAATCCTCCTGCCTCAGCCTCCTAAGCGCTGGGACTCCTCGTGTGTACCGCCACCATTTCTGGAAGACTCTGGTTATTTCTCCACAGGAAGAGCATTGGAGGCTTAACCCTGGAGTACCGCAGTCCAAGTCTTCTTATGGGACCAGAAACAAATCACTGAACTCCCAAACCCGTAGGTTCTCACCAGAAAGCTGTGCTAACACTTCCAGGCCTGCTTTTCTCGTTTGATTGGACTAACAATCAAATGAAGTAATGCAAACAACAATGTTTGTCAATGGAAAGATATGTGACATACTCTTCATTAAGGTGATAAAGGAGGGAGCCTGCCTATTGTCAAACTAGAAAACTATCACTACAGGGTGATCTTGCAGATGAAGATACGTCATGCTATTCAAAGCGACAAGACAGTCGCTTGGAACGAGTTCAACCCAGGCCTGTCTATGAGCACATCAGATATGTGTATACGACTCGCATGAAAATTCATCATATGCTGCATGACAGTGTTATGTGTTGTTAGCTGTTGCCCTTTTTATGTTATTTCTTTTTTAAAAAAATTATTTATCTATTTGAGAGAAAGAGGTAGAAAGAGAGAGAGAGAGAGAATGGGTGCAACAGGGCCTTTAACCACTGCAAATGAACTCCAGACTCATGTGCCACCTTGTGCATCAGGCTTAATGTGGGTACTGGGGAACTGAACCTGAGACCTTAGGCTTCCTAGGCAAGTTCCTTAATCACTTAGCCATCTCTCCAGACCTTTTTATGTCATTTCTGTGCATTCAAATATATATACCATCTTCAACTAGACTATAAGTCCCTTCAGGACTATTTGACGTGCTTATTGTGTATTAAATGAGTGTGCGTCCAGGATCAGTGCAGTATTTAGCAATGGGAAGAGTTCAGCGAATGATGGTATTGTTTTCTTTCAGAAGACCTAGTGTGGAATCATGTCCAGGGCATACACATGTTTATCAACAAATTCCAGTAGGAAATATCTCACTAGGCTGTATTATTTGAAGATTCCCTTCAACAATACTCACATAGGACTTAAAAAGATTACTCCAGGTCCTGTATCCAATGGGGTCAGTAATGATTAACACAGGTTTTGAAGTCAAGCATGGCTTGGTTTGAATGTCTAACTCCTACTAGTAAATGTAATGTGTTGGCCAAATTACATCACTCTGTCAACTCCAAAATGAAAATGACTATATCTACACCAGGGCTCTGTTAAGAATTAAAAGACTTAGGGCTGGAGGGATGGCTTAGCAGTTAAGGCATTTGCCTGCAAAGCCAAAGGACCCTAGTTTGAATCCCCAGTACCCATGTAAGCCAGATGCACAAGGTGGCACATGTGTCTGGAGTTCGTTTGCAGTGGCTGGAGGCCCTGGTGCACCCTCTCTCTCTCTCTCTCTCTCTCTCTCTCTCTCTCTCAGCTCTCTCAAATAAATAAATTTCAAAAAAAGAATTAGTGTAGGTGAAGAAATTATAGTGCTAAATAACAGTAGTTAATCCTATTACTAAGTCTAAAACAATTTTGTGTTTTAGAACTAAGTAGTCTGCTATAGTAGAAATATTACCATGTTCACAAAGAACATTAAATTAGAATTTGGTAATCTCTCCTCTTACCCCACCTAGCCAATCTTCACACTTTGGGAAATAAGAAGAATAGATAATCTATATGTTAAGGTACTTAATGAATATATTCTCAAGAAAAAGAGTTTGCAATTCTAGAAAGTGCATGTTTGATTATTGAAAATACTACACTTCTGGTTTAGACTAAGATTGCATGAGTGACTATAAAACCACAATAAGCTATGTCTGTAACATCAACTGGGATGTCTATAATCAGAAAGAGAAAAACAAAGGTCAGTGAGTGTGCAGAGACTCCTGGAACTTCCGTACTCCTACACCATGGAGAGGGGTACAAGATGGAGCTGCCGGTTTGGAAAGCAGTCCAAAGTCATAGTTACCATATGGCCCAGCACTTCCACCTCCAGGGATATGCCCAAAGGAAATGAAACATGTCCACACAAAAACCTAAACACAAATGTTTATAGCAGCACTTTTGGTGATAGACAAAAGGTGGAAATAGTCCAAATGTCCTTCCACTAATAAATGGTTAGATAGGTTGTGATATATCTATACAATGATAATTGTTTGTAATAAAAATAATGAATTATTGATAAGCATGATAAAATATGAATGAACCTGAGAATTATTATATGTCAAGTGAAAGAAGGTGATCACAAAAGGCCATGCATTTCATGAGTCTCATTATATGAAATGCACAAAATAGCAATTTCATAAGAAACAAAATGAATTAGTGGTAGCCTAGGGCCAGGAGGTCTATGTGGGAAGTTGGTGCAGTATTTCTTTGGGGAGCAATGAAAATGCCTTATAGGAGTTGTCAGTCTTTTCTACTATTTATTTATTTGCAAGCAGAGAGAGATAGAAGAAAGACAGAGAGACTAGGCACCACAGGGCCTCCAGTCCCTGCATATAAACTCCAGATGCATGCCTCACTTTGTGCATCTGGTTTTACATAGGTACTATGAATTGAACTCCAGTCCCTAGGCTCTGTAGGAAAACACCTTTACCATTGAACCATCTCTCCAGCCCTTGTCAATCTTTTCTAATCAATTAATAGAAATATTATAAAAATTAGGGTGGTCAGGTATGGTGGTGCACTCCTTTAATCCCAGCACTTGGAAGGCTGAAGTTGGCAAATCACCCTGTATGTTTGAGGCCAGCCTGGGAACACAGAGTGAGTACTATTAAATACATAGTTAGCCAGGCATGGTGGTGAATGCCTTTAATGCCAGTACTTGGGAGGCAGAGGTAGGAGGATTTCCATGAGTTCGAGGCCACTCTGAGACTACATAGTGAATTCCAGGTCAGCCTGGGCTACAGTGAGACCCTACCTTGAAAAACCAATATATGTGTGTGTGTGTGTGTGTGTGTGTGTGTGTGTGTGTGTGTGTGTAGTTAGGAAATGGAAAAGATAATGAATATGTTCCAATTATAGTTTGCTACAGAATACATTCTAAGATTTATAGTCAGATAGTCAATAATATACTGATTGAGGGTTCCTTTTTAAGGTTTAGAAAGATTTTATTAGATTATAGATAGAACTTAAAATACTTAGGGAAAGGTAAGAGGAGAGAGTGTAGAGAGGTCTTGCCCATGAGAAGGCAGAAATGGAATAAAGTCCACCTAGAGATCCAGACTGAAATCTTTTGTAGGTTCTCAATGGGGGCTGAGCCACAATGTCAAGTTCAGGTTTAGTCCTTCCTGGAATCTTAAGTCTAAGAAAGGGAAATTTCTTTCTAGGAAAGGTCTCAGGGGTTGAGTTTAAGGAAAAAAAAAATCTAGGGAACTCCTTTAGGCAGTAAGATATAAGGAGAATCCAGATCCTTCTCTGGCCTCTAACAAAGTAGAGACTGCAAGGGGAGGCTCAAAGACATTCCTCACTTTTACTTTCAGGGGCCCTGTCACCCCTAAACTGCCTTAATCCCTTCCCTGTAAAAGTAACACTAACTGCCATTAGGGAATTGGAGCAATTACAGGCTTGGCTTCCTCAAGCTGAGTGGGGTCAGTGGTTTACCAGTTGAAGTTCTTCTCTAGTGTAGGATGGTCCTAGATACAGATGTTGGGGAGGAAGAATAAAAATAAGAGATTGGCACTGAACAAATTGGGGCTCGTTAGGTTGCCCATTTTTTGTAGACTTTCAGGCCTTGGAGGGGACCCAGGGAGATGGAGTGAGATTGTCATAGGACTGTCTGAGTGTGGGCTGAATGTAAACAAGGAGAGAAAGCTGAGCACACAAGGTCCAAAAATTAGCAAAGTTACTGTTACCAGAGATGATTGGCATAATCCTCTTTCTCCATAAAGATCTAGAAATCCATTTCTAAAGCTGTTCAGGTGGCATACTGCTCTCTGACATGATGGCAACCTTTTCATGAGGATCTTGTAAAGCAGATTAGACATTAGCAGAATTATCAAGAATACATACACAACATTTAACCTTGGCAGTGGTTCAGATGGTATCTGAATCACCGAGGGCACATCTCAAGTCACATTGTTTTGTACAGTTACCTCTCTCATTGGAATTATGGAATTAAGAAGGGAAATTCCCTGAACTGTGTTGCCTAAAGCTTTTAAGACACTTAAGGCACTCTGCTTTCTGGTTCTACTTTTCTTTTTTCTTTTCTTTTCTTTTCTTTTTTCTCTTCTTTTCTTTTTTTTGAGAGAGACACAGAGAGAGACAGAGAGAGACAGAGAGAGACAGAGAGAGAGAGGGAGAGGAAGGCAAATAGAGATAGGTACATCAGCAGTCTCTCAGCCGCTGCAAACCAAATCCAGATGTGTGCGCCCCCTTGTGGTCATGTGCGGCATTGCGCCCTTGCATCACTTTGCATCTGGCTAAACGTGAGACCTGGAGATTGGAACCAGCGTTCTTAGGCTTGAGAGGCAGGCGCCTTAACCGCTAAGCCATCTCTCCAGCCCTGGTTCTACTTTTCTGAGTGTATATGACCAAGTCTGTAGCTAGGTCACTTGCAGCCTCTTTAGGAGCAACTTTTAGGGATGTGGGTGGAGCTCCAGTGACTCAGCATTCTGAGCATTTCATTTTATCTGCTTGGTGAAGATAACTTTAACTTTTACAAAGTTACATTTGAAGGGAATTCATATAATATTTTCATAATTTATGTATTGACAATCGTATTCAGGATTTTCCTCAATATTTATCATCTAATTTCTAAAATGGGTTTTCACCTTAAACTGCCATTAAAATACCATATCTTTTTAAATTAGATCACTATATTATTGTTCAGAAAGATTCGCTTCAGTAAATGCATTTACTATGCAAATAAAAATATCTCCTCATGACTTGTAATATGTCAAATTTTAGAAAGTAGGAAATAGGGGTTAACTTAAACAATCCTTTCAATTTTAATATCAAATGAAGAAAACTATAATAATTTAACTTTTCAGAAAAGCATATTTCTAAGTCTATTTATGTTTAAAGTCAAATTCAAATATTTTCACAATACCCTAGTTCAATCAGTGTGCCCCATTGTTTAACTCTTTCTCTTTTAGATTTAACCTGATGGAACTTGAAAATGTGACATACTTTTTAGTTTTAGAATTTGGTTCCAGTCTTATTTTAGAAATTTCAAAAATTCTATAAAATGTTTGTCAGCACTTGAAGGACATTTTAAAAAACTTTAAGATATATTTAAAACTAATTTTCAAAACAAAGGCCATTACAACAAACCTCAAATTTTAAAATATTTTTGGGGTTTTATTTTTCATTTTTGATTTTTCGAGGTAGGGTCTCACTCTAGCCCAGGCTGACCTGGAATTCACCTTGTAATCTCAGGGTGGCCTCGAACTCATGGCGATCCTCCTACCTTTGCCTCCTGAATGCTGGGATTAAAGGTGTGCGCCACTATACCCAGCTTTCAAATTTTAAAATCTTGCCAGATTCAATACTTGCTTGAATGATCAAAAATGACTTACTCAGATGAAGTCAGACTTTCTCCATGTAGTGTTCACCTTGCATTTTTTAGAAAACAAATTAGAGAAAGCCAGCCATTCATACAAAGTATCAAAGTTATTATAAAGGCACATATGCCACATTCTATAATTTCACAAAAAAGGCTGGATTTTTCTTTTTAATTTTCTGAGAATTGAGTGATTTGAACACACTACTTATCTGTGTTTTATTTTCTGACCTTATTTAGAAAACTGGGCCTATGTGGGGAGAACTCCCATTTGCATGTGAGGAATTTTCCTAACATTTATTTTTTATTATGGACTATTGTCTGTGGATCTCCTGGAAGCAGTGCAGTTGACATGGAGCTTTAGAGAGTAGCTTGACTTTCAAAGGAGTGATACTTTTCAAGTGAATCATAAAGAAAATTCAATGGTCAACAAGGCAAAAGATTTCAGCTTTCCCTCCTACACAATAATTGCATATTTTAAAGTATTTGTGTAGTAAGAGACTGTAGCAATCTGGAGTTAATTCTGATGTTAAAAGGCAACATTCTTAGCAGCTTTAATTTTCTAAGCATCAATTCGAAGCCATGTTAGTGTTTCATTGTCATTGGTGTTGTTACCTTCAACATGACTATGGAGAATATTTTTAAAATGATAGAAATAACTCAATTTCATATTATTTGTACATGAAGGAAATTCATTGAAAATATGCAGCATATTTAAAAATTACTATAATGCTATCCATACATTTTCAAAATCAAAAATCAGCTCTCCCCCCACATGTAACCAAAACCTCCTTTTACACATGCCATCAAAAGAAACCAAACTGGAGTTCTCAAATTATTTAAATAAACAGATTTATAAATACCAAATGGAAATAAATTGAGAGTAGCTGCATTTATTTTATTTTAAGTATGTAAGAAAAGTACATAATTACACAGTATTTTTTCTAACAACACAATAAATACCAGGCATCAAGCAGTGGCATTGGAATGAATTCCTTTAGCAGATGTACAAGTCTTAATGACAGGTATTTTCCAGGTCTAGGGTCCACAATCACATCTCTGAAAGATTTTCTGCATGAAGTGTTTGAAGAAGTGGTGGACGTGTCAGTGATGTCTGAGTCCATTCTGGGTCTCCACTGAGGTGGAGGGAGAGGCAAGTAGGAGAGAAGAAAAGGTAATGCTGATAAGGGAATCTGAACCAAATGTTGTCACACGCTAGAAATGATTGATGCCCTTGTCATGGAGTTGTTACAGAGCCCCAGGTGGAAAAGGGGAAGAAGAGGTCAAGAGTATGCACATGGGAGAAAAAAATTATGCTACATAGTGGAGGGAGACCGAGCCCTAAGCCCTAATCCTCTTTCCTTTTCCTTATTAAGTATCTGTGGCTGTGTAAAGGGAAAAATGCAGATTGGTTTTGTTGCTATCCATTAACACCTATCAGGTTTAGCGACAAAGTATGTTTGTAATTAAAATAAAAGCTTTAGCAAATATGTTCTGTTCCTTCCTTTGAGGAATGGCAGAGCAGAGGCTTGAGGCTCTGTAGCTGAACTGGCCTTCATTATGCAATGCCCTCGATTGTTGTGGGATCCACATGAACATTCAGTCAGTTACCAGCTATTGCATGCTTGCTAATTTCTTTCTAGACCCTGATGAAGACAGTAGAGAAACAGGCAAAAATCCTTGCTCTCCTGGAGTTTACACTTTTGGAGCCAAAATAGGCATTGGATAAAAATAAACATGTAAATCTAATATTTGCTCTCTTATTACTATGTCTTTTCACATTTTAAAATATGTGAATCAGTGCATATGATGGTTATTCTTGATTGTCTACTTGATTAGATTGAGAAGTGCCTGTAAGATTCCTAAGCACATACTTCTGATGTTTCCAGAAAAGATTGGATTATGAGGCTGTGACTTAATGAAAAGAGTATCCCACCAGAGGATTCAAGATTTTAGTAGACTATTGGGAAGATAGGCAGAACTTTGAAGGTGAAGCTTGCTTGAGGAAGTAGCTCACTGGGGGAATGTGCCTCGTCCCAATTTCACCACCACGGCCCTTTGTGTCACTTCTCCACCCTGCTTCCTGGCTGCTAGCATGGGAACTGCTTTGCTCCTCCATGTTATCCTTGCTACAATGGTCTAAAATCATGAACCAAAAATTAATAATCCTTCCCATAAGTTGTTTCTGTCAGGTGTTTTGTTACAGTGATGAGAAAGCTACTTAACAAAGTGTGCATTTTTAAATTGATAGTCATATTTTGCTCGACATTTTTCTCTTTATGGTTTTTCTATAACAATACAGATAATCTTTGGTGATAGCATTTAGAGTCCAATTAAATGCAGTAGGATATTGTAACACTGCTTTCAGAGAACAATGAGTGTAGACTATTGAAATTTTAAGTTATAGGATAAGCAACAGTCTAACTGAGTAGTAACCATTTGAAAGGAAGTAGAAAGCCCATGTGGAACATTCCAGATAAAGGAGGAAATCAAATGCAACTGCCCTGAAACAGATGGATTCCACAAGTGCATGTCCTTGAAATACTAGCTACTCACTAAAGCTGACTCAGTGTGAGGGTAGTAGTAGTTTAATCCTGACATCATCATACTACGTCAGTATTATTACTTAGGAATTACAAGAAAGGAAATTGGACCTGAGGTTTGTTCAGTGACTTGCCAAGGTCATGGAGAATAACCATGACCAAGCCAAGGTGAGCAGTCTCTACCTTTAGGGTGGGTTGTAATTCTTAAAATTGGGCTTTCAAGTCAGCTTTCTTACTGCTCCCAGGTCTGCTCCACTTCCGTTGCCTAGAGTAATTGAGGTGATTTTCTCCTTTCTCCAGACAAATGGAAGAATATTTCAATATCATACAGTGCAGTGTTGTTTTCCCAAATCATCCACTTTAGCCAGTGTGTTTCTCTGCCCCTTGAGCATCTTATACTTTACCAGCCTCTTTTTCATGTTAATCTACATGCTGTTTCCCTAAGCCTCTTCATCTTGGGAGTGAAACTTCATAGCCTACAGATTTCTAACTGCCTTTGCCCACAAGGCCATCAGATTCTCAGGCCAATACGAAGTGGGTCTTGGACAAAGGTCATGCAGGTAGCAGGCATACTCACTGCTTGCACTAGGGGACAAGCTTTTCCACATATTTTGAAGTCAGGTGTAGTATGGAAGGTGGGCTGGTTTCAGCTGGGACTCGATTCAGATCTGAATTTTTTTGACAATCTCTGATTCTGTGACTTATAAGAAGGTACCTAACTTTTTGAACTGCAATTTTTTTTTAATGTTCAGCTTCTCTAAAAATAAAAAAAGCGATAACTGTGCTATTGTGTTGTGACCACTCAACATAACAGCTTCCCAAAGCCCTTAACGTAGGCATTGATAGTAGTAAGTGCTTTCTGAAGGCTTTTCTGCACTGTCTCCTGCCCCACACAACTCAACACTAGAGGACGCACACTAGGCTGTAGTGGGAACTCTTCCAGAAGTTCACATTCATCTTTTAATTTCTAACAGGCTACATGCTTTCCCTCCTTCTATGTCTGTTCATCTCAGAAAGTACATGGAAGCTAAGAGCAGGGACAGCCATGAATGAACAAAGCTGGTGGCATGGGAGAGGTGCGAGGAGACAAGAAAAATGCCACACAAGCCTGGTCCTGCTGGCTACATCGTCTCTTCTTTCTCACAACCTTTTTGACACATGAGTTGGAAAAGACTGAGAAATAAGCTGTCTTCTTCATTGCTTCTATAAACCGCTGTCAATTGCATGAACATCTCCCTTATACTGTTTCACAAATGTGACACTTTTGGAATCAGTTGGGGGTTTTGTCATGCCTCTTATGTACCTGCTAGTGAACCAAACAAATACAGACATGGTTTATGACAGAGGCTTCCTGCCTCCCATCTCTAATGACCACAGGGAGGGGCATGGGTACTTATCTTATTTTGCTGCAGGTCTTAGTTAGCAGGATGTCCTACAGGTACCTTTGTCTCAGTTTGTCTAAAGTAAGCATCTTTATCACACCACCACCTGCTGCTCAGCTCATCCCAGTCTTGATCAGAGTATTTCAAGCCAGGACCACAAGACAGGATCTGGATCCTATCAGCTAAATTTATGCTGCGTTTGAAATAAACTTCTAGACTACCCTCCTCTCTCAGTCCCCGCTGTTTAATCAGTTGTCTATCACTGATACAGTGCAACTGTCCAGTCCAAGTCTCTCCCATCTCCAGAGTGATCTCAACACCACAGGAAATAGTTTCTAGCTCTGCTCCTGGTCTGCATTTCGGTACTCACCATTCAGCCAATGCCTGTCATACCTTAGAGCCATTCTATTCAATACAGTAGCTATTAACCCCATCATTTTTTGGGCACTTGAAATGTGGGTAGTCCAAATTGAAATGTGCTATAAGTGCAAAAAGTGTTTTAAAGGTTTGCTGTAAAACAAGAATGTAAAACATCTCATTAA
This sequence comes from Orientallactaga sibirica, assembly GCA_036365145.1. Lineage (NCBI taxonomy): Eukaryota > Metazoa > Chordata > Mammalia > Rodentia > Dipodidae > Orientallactaga > Orientallactaga sibirica. Next base: position 9,965,053 of record JAEOAD010000240.1, read on the forward strand.
TTTTTATGCTGATCACATCTTGAAATGATATTTGGGCATATTTGAGGTTAAATAAAATGTATCATTAAAATTACTTTCATTTGTTTCCTTTTGCTTTCCTTTTCAAAATCTCTGAAGCGCACACGTGTGTGTGTGTGTGTGTGTGTGTGTGTGTGTGTGTGTGTGTGTGTGTTGAGTGTAGGCATATGGGTGCCACAGTGTGCATATGGCAGTCAGAGAACAACCTTAGGTATTGGTCCTACTTGTTGTTTGAGGCTGGGTGTCTTGTTCACCTGTGGACAGCAGGCTAACTGGCCCACAAGCTTCTGGGGACTTTCTTGTCTTTGCTTCCCATCTTGCTATCGGTGCAACGGGATTACATACATGCACAGGGGTGACGAACCCTTACAAGGGTTCTGTGGATCTAGATTCAGTTCCTCCCACTTATGCAGCAAGTGTTTTACTCACTGAGCCATCTCCCCAGCTCCCTTTTCACTTTCTTATTTGTAGAATCATATTTCTACTTAATAGTGCTACTCTGGAGCTGGAAATGGTGGTATATACCTGCAATCCTAACATTCAAGGGGCTGTGCAGAAAGATCATGAGTTCAAGACCATCTGGGATGACAGAGTTAGATTCTGTCTCAAACAAACAAGTAAAAAATAAAAATAGGGTTGGAAAGATTGCTTTGTGGTTAAAGTGCTTGCTTGTGAAACCAAAGGACCCATGTTCAACTCTCCAGATCCCACATAAGCCAGACGTATGGTGATGCAAGCACGCAATGTAGCACATATGCACAAGGAGGTGCACACATCTGGAGTTTGATAGCAGTGGCTGGAGGCACAGGCAAGCCAATCGTCTCCACCCTCTCTCTCTCTCTTTCTCCTTCTCTCTCTCTCTCATACAAAAGAAGGCCAGTCTGTTGGGCTTGCCTCAAAAAATAAAAATAGTGTTGCTGTGATACCTACCCAGTGGCCTTTGCACTGGCTCACCTTTTCTTCTCCCTGGAATTCCTTCATCAAGCCAACTCCTACTCACCCAAGATTTAACCAATTTTACATCACTTTTTATTTGCATAATTTTTTCATCCTCTCCTTTGTAAGTCCTCTTGGTGTTCTACCTGGTTAAAATATTTATGTATAAATGCACTTCTTTAATGTTTTCCTCCCTTATTAGACCACAAGGTCCTTGAAGACAGGTAGTCAACTCTGTCTTGATTCCTAATTTAACTTATACAGCTCTGTAATGTCTGGTGCTCAGTCAGTTCTACTTCAGTAAATGAATGAATGGGTCATTGGAGTTCTGCTGCCAAGGGATGATGGTGGGGTTGAACAGTAAATTAATTTTCCATTCCCTATGAGGTATCAGTGAGAAAGAATGAAGTGGTGTGAAGCAAAGCTGGTTTCTAGTCTGGCCCTACTTCCTTTTCCATCAGTGAATTTTGGTGCAAAGCTGAGCCTCCTGCCTCCCTGCACATCAAGGACATGGTGAGAGATGGTAGGAAGCAGGTCTACTTGACAGTCCATTTCCCTGTCTTTTCCACTTGTATCAAGAAGGCCCAATAGAGCTGAACTTACATCTCAGTACAGAGATAGAGAGGCCATGCCCTACTTTCTCTGGGAAGGTGACAGTGGACTAAAGGAGAAACTGGAGAGCCACTCGCCTTTTCTGCAACAAAGAACCATGAGTAAGTGTCCATTTTTAACATTAAAGTCAACATGCATTTAGCCTTCATGGTATATAACCTTGATACTGCTAAACAAAGAAGATCAAAGAGAATCTAATTGCATAATATTCAACAGGTAATCAGTACATGCCCACACTGAGGGGAATCAGATATTAGAATTCTCTGACAAAGATTTACAAGGAGTCATAATAAATAATTGTGAATTTTCTTGAAACAAATGAACATTATAGGTAATTCCAGCAAAGAAATGGAAATGGCAAAACCTAGAAATAAAAGAAATAAGAAACTACCTGGGAAGCCGGGCATGGTGGCACAAACCTTTTATCCCAGCACTCAGGAGGCAGAGGTAGGAGGATCACTGTGAGTTTGAGGCCACCCTGAGACTATGTAGTGAATTCCAGGTCACTCTGGGATAGAGCAAGACCCTACCTCAAAAAAAAAAAAAAAAAAAAAAAAAAAAAGAAAGAAAGAAAGAAAGAAAGAAAGAAAGAAAGAAAGAGGTACCTGGGGCTATAGAGATGGGTCAGCAGTTAAAGCACTTGCCTTCAAAGCCTAACAGCCCAGATTTGATTCTCTAGTACCTGTACAAAGCCAAATGCATAAAGTGGTGCATACATCTAGAGTTCTTTTGCAGCAGCTAGAGGCCCTGGGGCGCTCTCTCTCTCTCTCCCTCCCCTCTCTCTCTCTCTCTATGCTTATAAATAAGTTAATTGATTATTTTTTTAAAAAAATAAACTACCTGGATGGGTCTGATAGTGCACTGGAGTGGACAGAAAGACAGAGCTAACTGAACACTTGAAATAAAATAGGCAGAAATGCATAACCACAGGAACCCATACAGTAGAAAAAAGAGTTAAGGTCTATACCATTGTTGTCCTCAAATGCAATAAAAGTATTCAAAAATTATGACTGAAAATTTCACTAATTTGGATAAAGTCATTTACTTATTCATTCAAGAATCTAAGTGAACCCCAAGCCAAAGAAGCCCAAAGACATCTATACCAAGATAGAGCATATGTAAACCTGAAAAATAAAGACAAGGAATAAAAAACACTGTAACTGTCCAGAGAAATGATACATTATATATTAATCCAGAGAGGGCATAATAATGTAAAATAATATTTTTCAAATATTGAAAAATATAAAGAATTGTCAGTAGAGAATCTACACCTCACAAGATTTCCTGTCATGAACAAAGGGGAAATAAAAGACACCCCCAAATGTAGAAGCATTATGAAGACTTGTTAATACAGAACAGGTAAAGAAGGTTCTCTACACAGAAATGAAAGACCAAAATAAGACTTGGAATTTGCCGGGCGTGGGGGCACACACCTTTAATGGGGCACTTGGGAGGCAGAGGTAGGAGGATCGCTGTGAGTTCAAGGCCACCCTGAGACTACATAGTTAATTCCAGGTCAGCCTAGACCAGAGTGAAACCCTACCTCGAAAAACCAAAAAAAAAAAAAAAAAAAAAAAAAAAGACTTGGAATTTTAGAAAGAAAAAAATATAGCATAGTAATAGGTTGAAATAAATAAAAGGAAAAACAGGTCAAGTGTACTAGATTATCCTCATCAGTTTCTTATATCGTATTTGATGCCTGAAGCAAATATTATAAAGTTATCAAAAATTATAATCAGGATACACATAGGAAGCAAAAAAATGTATTTTAAAAGTATAGAGGTAAAAGAATGTAAGTAAAAGTGAGCTTTGTCTATTACACCTGAGACAGTAAAACATCAGCTGCGTATTATAACAAAGATCAACAACTTAGAAAAGTATACAAAGATAGACACTCCAAAATGCTATATTTTTATTAAATATGTAATATTTGGGCCAAGATGGGATGACTAAGTGAAAGTGTTAGCTAGAATAGCTCATTTTAAAAGTTGATTTTAAACCAAAACAATAACACATGGGATATTTTTTAATGATCACAATGGTACGTGCCAGTGATGGAAGGATCTTTTGAAATTATTGAATTAGGTGATGAAAAGTTTTAATCATGAAGAAGTGTAAAGTCAGTGTGAATGAAAGATGAAACTGATCAGAATGTGGCAAAAGCCAGAAGTCTTGGCATTTCATCATCACATGGTGTCCTGATCTCATAATTTCGTTTGTGTTATGTTTGTTTCAAATTTACTGCCTCTAACCTGATCCAAAGCAGCTGCTTTCCCACAAAAAGGCTTATCTTTTTCAGCACGGAGAATAAAATGGGGTTAAGAATGCAACCAGATACTGCCCCACCTCCACACAGTCTCAGGTCAGAATAGGGTATGTGCAGTGCCAGGAACTCATAAAGTTGGTTTGAAGGCAGGATTATCTTGTCCTCCCAAGACAGAAGTCATCAGAGCCAGTCGAGGGCTGCTGCACACAGACACCTCCACTATGAACAAGTGCCAGACCCCCTTCATAGTCCTTGGCTGTGAGGGACTCTTCAAAGAAGTCCACTAAGCATGTGGGTCCTCGCCGAGGTCAGCACCGTGGTCACTCCCCAGTGACCCTGGTCTATGTGAACAGAGAAAAGGGCCCCCGCCTGTATGGAAGATCAAAGCCAGGCTTTCCTTGTAGCCTCTCTTTTCGCTCTCTGGCTGAGTAGGCTGCAGCGGCTGGGCGACAAGGGGGAGGAGCAGAAGGGAGGAAGGGCATCATAGCACAATGTTAATCACCGCTAGCTTCAGAAGAACTAGGCTGAAGTAGCACCTTCCAGTGGGCCCTGCCGCAGCTGCCTTCAGTAAAACAAATGGAAGAACACAGGGTTAACCCAGTGTGGGATGAGGAGGGTTCCCAAGGGGACCCTTTATGGTCAGCACTTTCCTTCCAGCACAAGCTACTGCTTACTCCATACAGCTTTTTTGACCATGCTGAAAGCTCTTTTGTTTTAAATTTTATTCATTCATTTGTGTGTGTAAGAGCATGCCACGGCCTCTTACTGCTTCAAACAAAGGCCTGTTAGTCTTACATGGGTAGCTAGCGAATTGAACCCAAGCAGGTCGGCTGCAAAACAAGCACCTTTAACTGCTTAGCCATCTTCCCAGTGCTGAAAGCATTTTTAAGGGTGTATCTTATGTAGGAAATGAACTAAAGGCTGTAAGTGGATGCTTCAGCTTAGAAATTCTAAGATGAGAGATGATAGTTGGGGCTGGATAAGTCTGGGGTGTAGGTCTGTCCCCAGCACTGTTTGATGTTTAATGGAACCACTGGGCTTGTCCCACCTAATGCCAATAGTGCTCTCGGCTCAAAGAACAAAAGTGTTTCTAGATATGAATAAATGTCCTGGGGAAGGGGAGGGGAGGGGAGAAGTGAGGGAAGAGAAAGGGAGGGGAGGGAAAGTAATTAAAATACCCTGGTTGATAACATCTATTTAGTATTTTCTTGTAAGTACAGCTGATGATGAGAAAATAGCTTATCAGTTTACTGTGGAAGATAGCTTAATGTAGGACCTGGGTGAATAGGAGTTTTGGATTAGGACAAAATCTCCAACTGTGTCCGTTAAGACGGCTCTAACCTGGGCCTGTCTTTCACCCACCTAACACCTTACAGTGGTTCATCTCATACCAGGTTTGGGAGTCAACCTATGTATATGGTATGAGCTTTCTCTGACTAAATGAAGGGTTCTGCCCACCCCCTCCCCCAGTAAGCACTATATTGCTTCCCTCACCCCAAGAAATGCAGTATGTTATAAAACTTGGAAGTTGCTATCCCACATCACCTGATCTATTCATTTTTTCTGGATGCCCCACTATAAATTATCAGTATTGGTAACTACCTCATCAAAAGTAAGCAATATTTTGCCTCACCTTCAAATCTAACGGATTTTGGATAATTTACCCTACCCAAAATAGTAGTATGTCATAAGTCCACAAAAGCCCAGTGGTAATGAGGGCTGGGGGAGATTGACATAGGAGTGACAGACAGCATCACGGCTTCTTAAGCTACTGAGATATGGAATAAGGCATGCCTGATCTTTCTGGATGCTGACACTTTTCAGTTTACTATGTTTTCTGTTTCTGTTAGCTAAAGTCTAAGAAAATATCTAACAGAATGTAATTGCTAATCTTGATTGGAAAAATGACATGGTCTAGAATCACCATAGACATGTTTGTGAGGAAATTTCTAGATTAGGTGACTGAAGTGAGAAGACTCATCATTGTTACTGTGGGCGGCACATTTCCATAGTTGAGATTCTGGAATGAGCAAAATGGAGGGAGGCTGCTGAGCGCCATTAAGCAACTGAGTTCTCAAAGAGGACTGCTTATTTCAAGTGACTGATAACAGAATTCAACTCATCAGCTGGCTGGGCAAATGGCTCACAGGTTGCCTGAGAGGGACTGATTATACCTGAGTTTGATTCCTGTAGCACCAATGTAAACAGCTGGGCATGGTCATATAAGCCTGTAACCATAGTCCTGTGGAGAGTAGAGAATGGAAAATCACTAGGGCTCACCAAAAAGCAGCTCCAGGTGCAGGGATAGACTCCATCTCATGGAAATATGGGAACGAGTGGTACAGGAGAACAGCCAGCATTCTCCTCCAGTCTTGCATGTACATGCACAGGGCTGCATGCCGGCACACAAACACTCATGCATATACCACACACACTCTCTCTCACACACACACACTCATGCATATACCACACACACACACACTCATGCATATGCCACACACACACACTCATGCATATGCCACACACACTCTCACACACACACACTCATGCATATGCCACACACTCATGCATATGCCACACACACACAATCACACACACACACACACACTCATACATATACCACACACACACACACACACTTATACATGTAGTGTATATACCACACGCACTCATGAATGTAGTCTACATATCACACCACACCACATGCACACACACTTGTGCAGGTAGTGTATATACCACACCCCCCCACACACACACTCATACATATACCACACACACACACACACACACACACATTTATACATGTAGTGTATATACCACACACACATTCATGAATGTAGTGTACATATCACACCACACCACATGCACACACACTTGTGCAGGTAGTGTATATACCACACACCCCCCCACACACTCATGAAGGTAGTGTATATGCTACACATCACACACACTCATGTGCACACACATTCATGCATGTAGTATTTATACCACACACCACATTTCACAGACACGCATGCATATAGTGCATATACCACACACACACACCAAAATTTTCTACAGCTGAAAGTAAATCTAAATTTAATCCTGCAAAGTAACTCCTAAATACATACATTTTCCTAGAGCCATTATCTAGAGCAGCAAACAATACATGTGACTGCTTTTCCCTTTGCCATTTTTCTCTTCACAAGCCTATGGTAATCACTGCTGGAGTTAATCTGTGAAGCAGAAAAACACAAATAGACTTTTAAAAATTAAAAAAGAGGTAGGAAGTAAAGAGGAAGAGAAATAGTGCACTTGGATAGTTTGTAGAGTGATTAATCAGTCCTTGAATAATCAAGATCTCCAGCTCCAGGAAACACCAGTAATAATGATTGAAGGAGGAAAAAGGCAGCAGTCACAATGACATGTTGAGGCCAATGGGTTCTTGTAGGAGGCTGTGTCAGGAGCTGTTATAGTGGGACTCCTGCTGCGGAGTTGAAGAAAATTTACATTACAATAGTAAATGGCAGACTGAAACCTAATTCCTTTCTCAGGTAACTGGCCACCCATAATTAAGGCAACACTGAAGAGAGGAAATAAAACTGAAAATTACCACAGAAGTTGCCAAAACCCCAGCCAGAATAAAACAAAGTCAGATGGCATGAAGTCGTATATGCCTGAATGAAAAATGACTAAATAAAACCAAATTTTATCCCACAAGAAGAATGGGTAAAACTTTTAACCAATTAAGAGAAACTCCACCATGATCAAATATGAGCCACGTAATTATTACATGGAACAGTAAACATTTTAATTATATAATTAGATACAAATGTGAGTTTTTGTTTTCCTCTTTTTGTGTGCTGGTATTTTTCTGCTTTCATGGTCAGCAGCCTAATGTAGTGATTTAATTACCTCAGAGTCAGTCAGTTAAGTTTGCTGTCTGAAAACTGCCTTTTCACAATGCCCTCAACTGACCTGGAGCGAAACTCAAACTCACCCTTTGTGCCCAGGGTTTTCCTGACAACAAAAGAGGTATTGGTTCTCCTTTCCCCAGATACCAGGCCTGGGCTTATTTCCCAGTGCTTTCTCCTCCTCTGAGTCTCCTTCCTCTGCCCATTCCTTGCCCTCCCTCCACGCTCAGGCTCCTTGCGCAGGCACGCCCCCGCATGCCAGGAAAAGGAGGGCCGAACCCGCCTCTTGCGCCTGTCCAGATCCCAGCAACCAGAGCAGGAGGGCTGCTCTGTATTCGAGACACACAGAATCCCCGCCTCTGACAGCTCTGCCCTTGCCTGCAAGAGTGCGAGGGGCAGATGTGGTGGTCATGTCTCAGAGTCATCCGGAAGGCGAGCCATGAGCAGCACTCCAAGGTGCAGGGACTGAGCTGAGAAGAGCCAGAGCTAGTCCCTTTGAGACACACCCTGCTTAGGCGACGAGAAATACTTTCTACAGAAATGGGCTTCACTGAACAGGGACGTGTATCTTCCTTGGCAAATCACGTGGCACAGGACATACCAAGGTCAAACCACATTTGAGAGACACGTGATAATCTTGAGGGAAAGAACCTACAGACTACATACTGACCTCAGATGTTCTGCTGGTTCTGTTGAATTCTGGATTAGAAACTCTGTGTACAAATTCTGGGTATTTACCCTATCCCCAAAGTAGTATTATGTCACTGGCCCAGGAAAGTCCAATGGTAATGAGCACTAGAGGTCATTGCCACAGGAGGATGACAGTCGTGTTATGATTTCTTACGCTACTGAGATACCTGACGTCATGGTTTACCTCTCTGAATGCTGATGTTTTTTTTTTTTTAATTCAATATGTTTTCTGTTTCTGTTAGCTAATGTCTAAGAAAATATCTAATAAAATATGATGGCTAATCTTGATTGGCAACTTGGCAGGGTCTAGAGTCACCTAGGAGACAGATCTGTAGGCAGTTTCTAGATTAGGTTAACTTAAATGGCAAGACTCATCAGTAGTTAGTGTGGGTGGCACAATCCCAGGGATTGCGATTTGGGAATGAACTCAAAGGAGAGAGGCTGCTGAGGGCCCACATTCATTGCTCTCTGACTGCTGCCTACAGGCAGATGCAGTGTGCCTAGCTGCTTCGTGCTCCTGCTACCAGGACTTTCCTTAAACCGGAAACCAAAATAAACCCGTTCTCCCTATATTATCAGGGTTCTCCTGAGGATCAGAATGGATAGAATGAATACATGTGACAAAAGGGGACTTATTAGACCCGTTTACATGACATGGGCTGGTAGTCCAACAATGGCAAAGTGCACAATGGAGAGGTTGAGAACCTGGTAGCTTCTCAGTCCACTGGGCTGGATATCCGCCTCAGCAGTCCCAATGTGGTGCTGACGGCTGGAAGGATTCCTGGAGAGCTGCTGGTCTTCCCTCGGTGTTGGAAGCTGAGGAAGCTGAGTCCCAAATGTCAGAAAAGTACAGTACCAACGGTGTATATGTGCTCACCAGCAAGGAGCAGGGCACTGCTTTTCCCTGGAACTTCTTATATATACGATGGCCTGAAAAAGACTGGCCACTCTGGAGGAAGGCCTTCCCCTCCATCGGTCCTATAATTCCCCTCACAGATCTGCCCAATGGGGATGTCTCCTACTTGAGTCGTGATCCAATGACTTTAACAATAGAGATTAACCATCACACTGCCTTACAGCAATAAGAAAATGAACTAATACATATAACAAGACTTGAAAAACTGATTTTGAAAAATTCACACTAGAATCATTCTATATAAAAATGAATATATGGAGCCAGACATTATGGTGTACACCTTTAGCCCCAGCAAATGGGAGGCTAAGGTAGGAGGATTGCCATATGTTTGAGAACTTGTATCAAAAAAAAAAGAAAGAAAAATAAATAAATAAAAGAAATAAATATATGGCATATTTGTTCCAGGGAATTCCTCAATAGTCCTAAAACAACATCTCACAAATAGATGCTTCTTTGCCAACAACAAAATTTTACAGCAATTCAACCCTGCAAAAGTATTTAAACACAATACCACTTAACAGAATGGGGCAGTCTGAGTCTATCAGCAGTACTCCTTTATACCTGAAGACTAAAGTCAAGGTGTTGGCAGGTTTAGCTCCAGGTAAGGACTCTGTTCCTTGCTTGCAGACAGCTTCGTTGTTATATTTTCTCATATATATATAATATTTCATTTTTATTTATTTATTTGAGAGAGGGAAAGAGGCAGACACAGAGAGAAAATGGGCACAGCAGGGGTTTCCAGCCACTGCAAACGAACTCCACCTTGTGCATCTGGCTTAGGTGGTCCTGGGGAATAGAACGGAGGTCCTTTGCCTTTGCAGGCAAGCACCTTAACTGCTAAGCCATCCCTCCAGCCCTCTTTGCTATATTTTCTTATGAGAAAGCAGGAAGTATGCCTCAGTGATAGAGCATTCAACAACATATGAGAAAGCTCTGGTAATTTTTTCTTTTAATTCCATCAGAGGGACTCCTCCATGACCATGTTAGCCAAATCATCTTCCAAAGGCCCCATCTCCTAATGCCTAGGATACAGGGAGATATCTAGATTCAATCCATAGCACTCACCTTCTTTGAGCACTACCCAGAAAAGTACTGTAGCACATTGCTGTAGTCACTATCAAAGTGTTATTTTAGTTGCTAAAATGATTCTCTACTCACTGGACATGCTTTAAATATGTGTTCAAGAGGAGGAAAAACATCCATCTGATAATGCTGAAGATGAAAACAAGCACAGGTAAGCAACTTTTGAAAATTAGAGTAATAACAATGGACTATTACTATAGGAAATAATATTGCTATCCCTTACGTTTGCATGTGATGAAATTAGAAGTTACCTGCTGTTGGAAGCAAATTGTGACAGGGGATTGGGAGAACTGGTGAGACTTCACAGCTTCTTAAAAATATATTTTTATTTATTTACACGTACAGAGAGAGAGAGAGAGAGAGAGAGAGAGAGAGAGAGAGAAGAATGACACACAGAGACAATGGGCATGCCAAGGCCTCCAGCCACTGCAAATGAACTCCAGGTGCATGCACCACTGCATCTGGCTTTAAGTGTGTAATGGGGAATCAAACCTAGGTTGTTAGAGTTTTCAGGCAAACGTCTTAGCCACTAGGCCATCTTTCCAGCCCCAACTTCACTGCTCTTTTACAAGGCACAACTATGCAACAAACTGGGAAGGGAAGCTAAAACCTTCACCTTGTTAAAGTCCTTTAATTCCTTTTATTCACCACAAGATTTGGCAATTCGTTCCAGAATGAAGGAAGAATTTGTGACTCACCACCCTAGTTCATAGGCATAGAGCTAGGAAGCACTTTAACTAGTTAGAAGCCTGGTTGTTGGTGGGGGGACAGAAATGGGAGAACACAGTAAAACTAATCAGATTATATCCTGAATGCAATCAGTTTTAAACCTTACTTGTGTCCAGTTGACCTCAGTCTATGCATTAGAAAACATGCTGCATGATTTTTTAAAATATTCTATTTTTAATTTATTTGAGAGAGCGAAAAAGAAGCAGAGCGAGAGAAAGAGAGAGAATGGGCATTCCAGGGCCTCTAGCTGCTGCAAATGAACTCCAGACACATGTGCCACCTTGTGCATCTAGTTACATAGGCCCTAGAGAATTGAACCTGGGTCCTTTGACTTTGTAAGTGCCTTGACCACTAAGCCAACTCTCCAGCCCTCATGCTATTTTTTTTTCAAAGTGGGGGTCTCACTCTAGTCCTGGAATTCATTATGTAGTCTCAGCGTGGTCTCCAACTCACAGCAATCCTCCTACCTCTGCTCCCGAGTGCTGGGATTAAAGGCGTGTGCCACCACACATGGCTCCTCATGCTGACTTTTAAGTGACCCTCTTCCCATTAGCTGGACAGGCTTTTTGTTCTCAGGTGGCTGTCTTAGCTGATGCTACTCCCTGAACCATCACATCTTACATTACTTTTTAAAAATATGATTTATTTATTTATTATTTGCAAGAAGAAAGAGATAGAGAGGAGACAGAGACTATTCATGCTAGTTCATAGGGACAGAGCTCAGAGACCCTTTAACTAGTTAGAAGCCTGGTTGGTGGTGGGGGGACATGGGCATGCCAGGGCTTCCGGCTGCTACAAACAAACTTGAGATGCATGTGCCACTATGCATTTGGCTTTACGTGGATACTGGGGAAATTAAGCCAGGTTGTCCGGCTTTACAGATAAGTTCCTTAAGGCCTAAGCCATCTCTCCAGCCCTCCCTTCCTAACCACTGCAACCCTCACATATCTTGTGTCTCAGAATTTCCTTGTTATCCCCCTACCCCCCACCTAAACCTAGTTTTCTCTACTTTAGTGATTAACTGTACATATTATCTTAGCAAGGCCATGGTACCCAGATATCTGGTCAAGCATCAGTCATGACATCCGTGTAAAGGAAATTTTTGGATGAGATTAACATTTAAATCAGTAGACTTTGAGTAAAGCAAAACTTGTACATAATGTCAGTGGGCCTCATCCAATCACTTGAAAGCCTTAACAGGAAAGACTAACCTTCCCTACTGAGGATTTTTTTCTGATTTCTCCAGAGTCACTGTCCTGTATACAGTATGCACTCAAAATGAAAGTGGACATGGATTTACTAGAATGGCAATAAATAAGTCAAGTGGTTTTGTTCATTTGACAACTTAAGCCCCAAGTTGTATAAACATGGTAAAGTCAACTGCAGATTATATCTCGGAGGCTTCTAGTGGCTAAAGATTTTTGGGCATTCCTTTTAAAGTAAACCATTAGAATAGATAGGCGGTTGTTAAACTATAATATATAGGCTTCTTAGAGAAAGCCTAATAGTTCTCAAACTGTGATGTACAGATCCCTTAGAGAAAGCATCACAGGCCCAACTACCCTCTATACCTCAGAGATAATTCCCAAGTCCACTTTTCATAGCCAGATTCATTTTACTTAATTTCACATGAATGTCTATGTGAGATATTTCATTTAGAGAAAAAAAAAAAAAAAAACAGGGCTCAGTTGCAAATATATGCACTCACAACAACCACTGGGCCAAATAATCTCTCAGATTCATTTTCATTCTAAAATCTTCAGAGTTTTCAATTTTAATTTCATTTTCCAGGAGAAAGAGAGAGAGAGAGAGTAAGAGAAAGCATGGGCGAGCCAGGGCTTCCCACCACTACAAACAAGCAGCAGACACATGCCATTTTGTGTGTCTGACTTTATGTGACTACTGGGGAATCCAAGTCAGGCCATCCGGCTTTGTAGGAAGTGGTTTTAGTCACTGAGCCTTCTCTCCAGCCCTTGGATTATTATTATTATTTTAGGTGTTTTGAAAACTTGATTTAGCTCTCCTTCTGAAGAGTTATTCTTACCTCGAATGTTTTCATCCAGGCAGGCTTGCTCTGACACAAGGTCAGCTAGGGTCTTATTAAACAGTGTGAGGGGTGATGAAGAAGTACCTAGAATGAGGCTAGTCCTGTGTTTTGAACATGGTCGTCCTCCCTGACTCCCATTACAAAGGCACTGAAAGAAGGTGGAGACCTTTAGAGGTGTTGTGTTCACCAGGCCTCTGCTCTCATGGAGGGGTTAATGCTGGTCCCATGGATGGGTTCATTCTCACAACACAATGATTTCTTATTCTCACAGGACTGGATTGGTTGCCATGAGAGCCGACTGTAATAAAGCATGTTCCATCTCTTTGGAGGTACTGATGGCCCTTCCACCATGTCCGAGGACAACAGGAGGCCCTCAGCAGAAGGTGAGCCAATGCCAGCAACATACGATGGTCCTCAGCTTCTCAAACTTTGAGACAATAAACCCTTATTCTTTATAAGTGACTCAATATCAAGTATTCTGTTATAGCAACAGAAAATGACTGAGAGATTAAGGCCAGAAAGATAGCTGTATTTGAATGTCTTGATATTCCAGAGGCTGGAGGCACTAGTTCAGATCTGATCTTAGGGATTGGGAAGAGGAAAGTGCCCTGATGGGATACCTATATTTTTTTTTGGAGAGAGACAGAGAGAGAGGGAGAGGAAGACAGATAGAGATGGGCACACCAGCAGCCTCTCAGCTGCTGCAAACAAAATCCAGATGCGTGTGCCCCCTTATGGTCAAGTGCGAGATCACATCCTTGTGTCACTTGGCATCTGGCTAAATGTGAGACCTGGAGATTGGAACTGCTGGAGATTGGAACTGGCGTTCTTTAGGCTTAGGAGGCAGGTGCCTTAACCTCTAAGCCATCTCTCCAGCCCGGGATACCTATTTTATTTTATTTTATTTTATTTTATTTTATTTTATTTTATTTTATTTTATTTTATTTTATTTTATTATTTGACACAGAGAGAGAGAATGGGCATGCCAGGGCCTCCAGACACTGCAAACAAACTCCAGACACATGTGACCCCTTGTGCATCTGGCTAATGTGGGTCCTGGGGAATCAAACCTGGGTCCTTTGGCTTTGTAGGCAAATGGCTTAACTGCTCAGTCTCCCTCCAGCCCTGGGGAACCAATTTTAGACAAAACATTTCTTCTAGCAAGATTTTGATTATAGAAGGGGTTGGCAAGAATATCATGGGTAGGGCTGGAGAGATGGCTTAGTGGTTAAGGTGCCTGCCTCCTAAGGCTAAGAACGCTGGTTCCAACCTCCAGCGGTTCCAATCTCCAGGTGCCACGTTTAGCCAGATGCAAAGTGACACAAGGGCGCAGTGCTGCACTTGACCACAAGGGGGCCCACATATCTGGATTTTGTTCGCAGCAGCTGAGAGGCTGCTGGTGTGCCCATCTCTATCTGTCTCCCTCTCCCTCTCTCTGTCTCTCTCTCTCTCAAAAAAGAGAATGTCATGGGTAATATGAATCTTGTCATGGCAAGTTTGAGCATTGTAGTATAAGTAAAGAACCAGCATGCAGTGAAGACAAGGCAAGGCAAGGTCCAGATGGAGTCAGCACCAAGGCAAAAGCAAGTAAGCATGACCTCTAAGATTTAGATAGCTTTTTTTTTTTTTTTTTTTTTTTTTGGAGAGAGAGAGAGAGAGGGAGAGGAAGACAGAAAGACAGATAGAGAAGGGCGCGCCAGCAGCCTCTCAGGTGCTGCAAACAAAAATCCAGATGTGTGGGCCCCCTTGTGGTCAAGTGCGGCATTGTGCCCTTGCGTCACTTTGCATCTGGCTAAACGTGGGACCTGGAGATTGGCACCAGCGTTCTTAGGTTTAGGAGGCAGGCGCCTTAACCACTAAGCCATCTCTCCAGCCCTTAGATTGCTTTTTACATTGCCGGGCATGGCCATGTTAGATTCCACTAGCTAGTGAAGCCACAGTGTTAGCCACAATACCACTGACTCATCTTTAGCTAGTCTCTCCAAGGTGGTGCCAGTGATTTCTGACTGGAAGGAAATCACAGGGAGTATTTAAAATTGCGTGGTGGCGGGGCTGGGAGATGATTTGGTGAATACAGTGCTTGCTGTACAAGTGTAGGTCCTGAGTTTGGATTCCCAGAACTCATGTAAAGGCCTGGGGTGGTGGAGTACATCCGTACTTGGGAGATAGAGATGGGTCAATTCCAGGGGCAAGCTGGCTCGGTAGACTAGCCAAATTTGAGAGCTTTGGTTTCTTTGAGAGAACTTGTATTAATAAAAAAAAAAAAAGGTGGAATATGATTGAACAACACACCTATATCGACCTCTGACCCTCATGCACATGTGTACCCACACATGCATGTGTATACACACATATGAATATGCATATACACATGCAACATAGCACACACATAAACATGCAAGAAAAAGAATTGTGAGTGATAGTTTACAGAACATAGAAGACATTAGCCCATTGCATGCTGAGCTAGTCAGACCACATCTGAGCATAAACCCCAACAAGCCTGGTTCTGGCCTGAATTGTTTGGCTGAAGGTTTAAAAAAAGATGACACCCATCCCAATCCAAACATGAAATGTATTGCTCTGGGACTGCCAGTTCATGGCAAGTTCTGGGTGCTTTTGCCAGCTGGTCAGCATTGTTTGTTGATGACAGTGAGAATGATGACTGGCACTTTGTCTTGGTCCCCACAGGGTTCTGGTGCTGGATCTGGATACTTGGCAGGAAATATGCCTATGTGATCAGGAAGGCACAGAGTGGCTCAGTCACAAACTCTTTTTGGGCTTCCTGGATCCAAGGTATTATTTATACAGGTATCCAGGGCAGAAAGCATGTTTAAAATGACTGTGAATGAGGGAAACTAGACATTGGCCACAACTCTATTGGCTTTTATCATAAGGCTTTGGAAGTATACCTTTATTTTAGTACTGTTAGTATGCCACATGTATGTATGTGTATATATATATATATATATATATATATATATATATATATATATGTATATATATACACACATATTTTTTTTGCTATAATAGAGTACATTTATAAACACTGGCGTTTTAGTTTCAGTAACTATCCTTCAGCAGTTAAGCTCTCTGGTTGTCACCATTATCACATGTGTGAGCCAAATTTTAATATGAATTGAATGCAACATGGATTCACATGTCACATAATGAAGAGCTAAAAGGAAGGAGAATGTCTCTTTCAACTCACAGATTGCATTATTAATTTTTCATGTATCTTTGGAAGGCAAAACAGAAATGGAAAGATAATACTTGGAGGCATTTGTATGTGAAGATTAAATAGTGTTGTGCCTATTTTAATGGAAACAGGTAGTTTTGTAAGGTTCTAGAATGTCTGAGAGTCTGGATGGCAGCACTTCAGATATGTTCAGGTAGTACTATTGTCTTTTTTTTCTAGATTATACACAATAACTTCTTTTAAAAATATTTTCTATTTATTTATTTATTTAACAGGCAGAAGAGGAGAGAGAGAGAATGGGCATGCCAGGGCCTCCAGCCACTGCAAACCAACTCTAGATGCAGGCAAATGAACTCCCCATGTGCATCTGGCTAACATGGGTCCTGGGGAATCGAACCTGGGTCCTTCTGTTTTTTAGGCAAATGCCTTAACTGCTAAGCCATCCCTCCAGCCCAATACCCAATAACTTGTATTTCTTTCTGTACATTCTCTTTCTCATTGCTGGAAAAAAAAAATTTGGCCTGAAGCAGTTTATGGAAAGAAAGGTTTTACTTTGGCTTACAGCTTTGAGGGGAGGTTTCTGTCATGGTGGAAAAATCATGGCAGGAGCAGACAGCTGACATCACATCATCACATCTGCAAGGAGGAAGGAGAAAAGCTAAAGACCACCAAGCAAGGCTGGACTATAACACCTCAAGGCCCACCCCAGGTGACACACTTACTTCACCAAGCCTCCACCTCCTAAAGGCTCCACAAACTTCCCAAACTGCACCACAGACTGGAGATCAAGTATTCACACCTGACTCTATTGGAGACATTTTACACTCAAACCACCACAGTCTGTCTCTCACCTCTATAGTTTCTTGGCTAGTTCATGATGCAAATTCATACAGTCCAGCTTTAAAGGTCCTCATAGTATACACCAGTTCCCAACACTGTTCAAAAGTCCAAAGTCTCATCTGCGATTCAAGGCAGTGTCATAGCTGTGAGCCCTATGAAATCAAAACACAAGTTGTATACCTCCAACCATATAATATCACAGACTAAACATTCCCCCTCCAAAATGGAAGAGTGTGGTGGGGCAGAGGAAAGAATAACTAGGATGAAGCTAGAGTTTAAGAAGTAGGAAACACCTTTAGCATTCTTCTTTAGGCACTCTCCTTTCAAAAGAATGAGCCTTCTCGTTAGCTTCAGCCCTCAATGGGTTGGGTCTTGCTCACTGGGCATCTTTTTTATTGTCCCAGTGCAAAGCAGCTGGCCCGTGATCAGTGGTGGTAATCTCTTTAACAATTGCAGTAGAAGAAGCTGCAGTCTCAGGACCTGGGATCTGAAACTTGTTCACATTTCAGTCGATGCCAGACTTCATATTTTTCATATCTTTCTGCTTTGCATTTTGTTCTCTTTCATTGTAGCCCCAAATAAGACCATCAAAACAAAGCCAAACCACACACTATAGTCTGCAAGGTCTACGTTTTTTTCAGTCTTCTTGTCTTCCAGACTCCCACTAAAATGGCCCATGAAGCTTTGTTTATAGCATTGAAAAGCTTTTGTAGTCCAAAATTTCAATCTTTCCATATTCTTTATGCAAATCAAGTTCCAATAACCTAATAAACATGGTTGGGTTCATCATAGCAATGATCTCACTTCTCAGTACAAATTTTGTATAGCAGTTACTTTCTTGTGGTTGGGGTAGCTGGGATAGCCTGGGTAAAATACATAACCAGAAGCAGCTTATGGAAGGAAAGGTTTATTCTGGCTTAAAATTTTGAGAGGAAATTTCTGTCATGGTGTGGGCAGTGTGGTGTAAACAGGAAGTTGGTGTCACATCAGCATGGAGGAAGCAGAAAAGCTAAAGAGCAACCAAGCAGGGCTGAACTATAACACCTCAAAGTCAGTCCCCAGTGACACACTTCCTCCAGCAAGACTCTGCCTCCTAAAGGTTCCACAAACTTCCCAAAGAGCTCCACCAACTGACAATCAAGCAGTCAAGCACATGAGCCTGTGGGGGACATTTTACAAAACCACCACACCTTCCAATACTAATATTTTATAATTCTAAGACTTTAGAGAGTATAGGGAAGAAAAGCCTCTATTGCAATGATGTAGACATCCTTAAATGACATTCCTTATAACTAATGTTTGAATTCATTGTGCACTATATATACAACAACCCTCCTTGCCTCTTAGCAAAAGTGGACATCAAAGATTTTTATTCTTTTTTTTTTTTTTTAAAGAGAGACACACAGGAGGTGGGGGAGACAGATAGAGATGGGTGCGCCAGCAGTCTCTCAGCTGCTGTGAACGCAATCCAAATGAGTGCGCCCCCTTGTGGTCAAGTGTGGCATTGCACCCTTGTGTCACTTTGTATCTGGCTAAACGTGGGACCTGGAGATTGGAACCGGGTTCTTAGGCTTAGGAAGTAGGCTCCTTAACTGTTAATCCGTCTCTCCAGCCCTTAATTTATTCTTAAGGGAAAACCAAAACCTTAAATCAAAGTCCTGTTTCCTCACAGCTTTCCTTGTGGTTCATAAAAGAAGGAAAAGAAAAAAAAATCATGTAATAGAGAATTGGCACTACCTGTGGTCTGGATGTTGGAGAATTTGAATGATGGAATCAGGAAGCAAATATGATGGAAGACTGTCAGAGGTACTCCAGGGCCCTGCATGAAGAGGCTTTCCTGACAAAATTGCTGCCCATCAGTGTATCCAGGGCTCCAGCCTGATCCTTGAAGAACAGAACATCCAGTAGAAGAACCTGTTGAGTTCAAGCACTGCCAGGCAGATGTGAGGTTCAAAGGCTCAAAAGCAGCTATCTGCTTTAACTACTCTTCAAGTTCAGTGGCCAGTGCTGCTGTGGAGGGGCAGCAAAGACAGGAGATCCATGAGGTCCGGATCCAGAGTGCTGTAGGATGAGTGGGGACACAAAGAGCACCAGCCTGTACCTTGAGAATTGAGGACACTGAAAAGCTAACTCAAAAGGCAGCGAGGCCAGAGAGAATGACGGGAGGAACTTTCAGCTTGGAGGGGTGGATCCCATGAGTGATGGAATGGGGAAAGCCAACTCTTCCAGCCAAGGACTGGCTGAGTGGAATGTAAGAAAGAGCCGAGAAGGTGCTGAGTGAGCCCCAGCTGCCAACACACATATTCCATCTCCCTCAGCAACTGAGGAAAGACTGTGGGCTTTTCACCTCAAAACAACTTCATAGAAAAATATATTTAGCCCAATTAGGCTTCCATTTCATCCTCAAAGGTAGCCTCTTGTCTAGTGGAGTGTTTGCCCAGCCTTTCTTCACAAGTCCTCTGTGGAAGAAGCAAGTCTTTGAAGAGAAAAAAAAGTGGGTCACCCTTCCTTTCCTTGAGTATCACTGCTATCCATCATGACCTAACACTTCATCAATAAACTAAAGAGCAAAAATTTCCTCAATCACAGCTAAATCAGTGAGGTATATATAGAGCTTTAACAGATCCAGGACACTTATCTCAAGTTGGGAGTGTAATTTCATGGTAATAATCTGCTTAACGTGTTGCTGATTGCTTCCTATTTCTTCCTTGTTAATGACTTTTGCACCTTTCCACTATTCCTTTTATATGCCTTGCTGTGGCAGTCACCCTACAAGAGGTTGTTTAGACAACATGGACCTTTCAATTGGTTACTGGTGACACTGGACACGTCTGCAGCTCTCAGATCTGAAAAGGTTCTTTCATATAGGTTGTTGCTATTTTGGAAAAGTCCTTCCACTTCTACCAGTATGTTGCTCCTACGTAGTTACTGCTGCCTCTGCGGTGCGTGTATTTGTGAGGTAACTGAGTGCAAGCACTTGCTGTTTATAAATCTCTCTGTCACCAAGAACAACTTGAGAAAGGTGGTCTGGACTACCTTGATTGGAGGTATGCATGAATACATGTCCATAGGCTAGAAGTCCAATGCCAAATGTCTTAAAAAGTGTGTCACCGGTCTAAGGGTCATGTGAGAGCCTTTCAATCCTGAAATTTTAAAGCAAATCATGTTTGTAGATTTTGGAAAAGTATTTTATTCCTCATTGGCAATGATTTCAAATTTGAATGATGTAGCCTTTCCTGTATTTTGTGAAGAAAAATAAATAGCATGGTCCTCATATCACCAGGGAACATAATGTTTAGAAATGCCAAGAAATAAGGGGCACACAGCAAATTGACAGTCTTGTCTGTCCCCACCTCTCAGGCTGTCTTCCCCACCCCTGTTTCAACCCATCTGTTCTTCTCATTTATTCTCATTCCACCCATCACCATCCATCTTCCCCTGTCTTCAGATCACTTGTGTTCACTATCTGTTCTTCTGTGCTGTGCTGCCTGCCCTTCCCACCCTACTCTGATTCTACCAGAGGTATTGCAATCCTAGACAGAGATGGACACACACAGATTCAGAGTGCTCCTCTGGTTCCGTTACCCAAGTTCACCATTTCAGCTCCAGGTGAACAGTAATGAGGAGCTGGATAGAGATCCAAGTAACTGCGCTGCGTCAACACCACCACCACTGCCCGGCTCTGAGTCACACAGCACATTAATCCCCCATTGACAATCCCACCTAAGAGAAGTACACTTGACACCAGAGCAGGAAATACTTGTGCAGGAGGCAGGGAATTTGATCCACATAGCTTTTCTCAGTCACTCAGGTTGTAATTAATAATGAGGACAAGTCCTCACTCCCCAAACAATAGTCCATCAACTTAAAATGTAGCACAGGCAGAATTTACTGGGACTGTTTTTTCTTTTTTTCCTTCTTTCTTTCTTTCTTTCTTTCTTTCTTTCTTTCTCTCTTTCTTTCTTTCAGTGGAACCATGGGACCATGATTCTTTTCTCTTCTTTTTTGTCCATTCTAGACAGAGTCTAAGCTCTTCTCTCCGCTGCCTTCTTCCTATGAGGAAAGCATGTCTTCTCTAGCCATAGGATCAATAGAGTTGGTCATCCCAGTTCCTTGCATATTCATGTCAACCCTTGGTTTCATTCATCCTTTTCCAGTGAGCAAACATGAGGTTCTACCTATGTGTTACACACATCGTTTGGATACTTGAGGCATACTGATGATCCTTATCTTCGTGGGATTTGCATTCTAGAGATAGATAAGAACATAACAACCACAGCGAGTTACTTGTGTGTTAGAAGGCAACACTGATTAAAAATAAAGCTGAACATAAACTGGGCATGGTGGCGCACGCCTTTAATCCCAGCACTTGGGAGGCAGAGGTAGGAAGATCGCCATGAGTTCGAGGCCACCCTGAGACTACATAGTTAATTCCAGGTCAGCCTGGACCAGAGTGAAACCCTCCCTCAAAAAACCAAAATAATAATAATAATAATTAATAAATAAATAAATAAATAAACTGAACAGAGTGAGTGGGAAACAAGTAGCAGTATGAAAAAAAAAGGTAGTTAGAGTGGAACTTATTCAGGATAGGATATTTAAGCTAAGACATAAAGAAGGCAAAGGAGTTACCCAAGCAGACATCAAGGAGAGGGCATTGGGGAAGAACTAGGTCAAGTGCCTTAGGACAAGAAAAAGGCAGGCGTGATCCAGGGCCAGCAAGGAAGCCTGGGGGACAGGATGTGAGAAAGAGGAGAGCAGGAGGCAACGAAATCAGAAAGTGCTGTGGGCTTCAAGGTTTTCATATGTCTTGGGCTTTTACATCTACAGTGAGCAAAATGAAGAGCCTGCAGTAGTTACTACTGTTCTGATCACTGTCATCAACTTCCTGACCAAAGTAATTGAAGGGAGGAAAGGATGGTTTTGACCCTGGGTTTCAAGGGATGCAATTTATCATGGAGGGGAGGCCAGAAGAGGCTCTGTCCACAGTGGTACTCCATGCAGAGATCTTGGCAGCTCCATCACAATGGTTACTATGGAGATGGTACAAAGAAATCAGATACTGGATAAATACTGGGGGTAGAGCTGGGAGTATTTTCACATAAGTAGGTTATGAGGAGAGAGAAAGAAACAAAGATGACACTGATTTTTTTTCAGCCTAAGCAATGGAAAAGACAGAGTTACCACCTCTTGCAATGGTGTAGACACCATGTGGAGAAGTTGGAGAGTAGATATTAGACATCTGGTTTTAAAATTGCCTTGAGTTCAGTAGGTACCTAGCCCTTAATAATGATTTACAACATATTTACATAATAGTATATGTTACCCCAATACCTTATAGATTGTAACCACCATGATTTACACTTTCCTTATGACTAGGAGAGCTGAAACGTTACAGTTAGGAAGATTTTAAGTGGCCTGGGATTCACAGACAGTAACTGTATGCACCAATCTTATCAGTGTGTTAAGAATATGTACTCACACTTTGCGATGTTAGACCAACTCCTCACTTGAGGAAAACGACCAGTTTGTTCTAATAAACATACTTTCTTCATTCTCTGTGGCCCTTGACAGCCTCACACAAGATTTCCTGTACCCAGAACATGTGACATGTGAGAGATGTGACAATATGCCACAGTTTGTAGCTGTGGTGCCTGCAAGAGATGCCAGGTCCAGAGCACAGATCAGAGAAGGCACATTTCACAAAAACAGATAGTTTTCTGAACCAAAATAGTCCACCCTTGGTGCTTGAAGTGGCAGAATGAAAAGGATCATAGCTGGACCAAGCCCAGAGCTCACTGTGTGTGCCTGCTGGTCATGTTGACGGTGCATGCTCTCCCATTCGGCAAGAGCCTGGGAGCTGAGGCAAGGAACTATCAGTGGGTGCTTTTGTGCAACTACCCGGATGAGCAAAGAAATTAACTATTTGGTTTGCCTCTTCAGTACGATAACCTCATCTAAACTAGATTTGGAACTTAGCAAGCTCCAAAAAAATTCCAGCAATCCTCACTGTGTATTATTCCCAGAGCAAAAGACACCTATAGCTCTTTTTTTTTTTTTTTTTTTTTTTTTTTTTTTTTTTTTTTTTGAGGTAGGGTTTCACTCTAGCTCAGGCTGACCTGGAATTCACTCTGTATTCTCAGGGTGGCCTTGAACTCATGGCGATCCTCCTACCTCTGCCTCCTGAGTGCTGGGATTAAAGGCGTGTGCCACCACGCCCTGGCTCATTTTTTAAATTACCCTTCTCTTTGAAGCAGTGATTGCAATAAAATAATGAATTCTCACTGAATGAAAATAAACAAATGAATGTTTTCCCTTTAGGACTGATGTAGAATCTCAGAGCTGCATTAGTGAGAACAAATGGATAAGTGGTTTTATGAAGACATCCAACGTGCCTGTGGCTCAGGGAAAAGCAACATGCATCCCTCTCTTTTGTAACAGCTCCAAGTAGGTATTTCAGGGCAGCGGGCAGTTCTGACCCATGGGGTTACTTAAGAAGAACACAGGCCGATGGCTTTTTTGCCACCTTCTACTCAATGTCTTCAAGGTCATCACAAACCCTGGCAGCAGGGGGAAGAGTAGAAATTCAAGGCCTGAAGTACAGAGCATAGCCCTTGTCTATTTACAAGGCATTATGGAACCCCTAACTGCTAATGTACACTAGCATTTTATAATGTCATCTTGTTCTTGTCCTCAGCACTAGGCTGGAAAATCTTGACAAAGATATGGAAATGAAAGTTAAGTAACTTACAAGTAAAGCGAGATGGAGCTAGAATGTGAGCTAACTTACTAATTGTAAACCTGTGTCCCCTCTCTATGTGACACTGCCACCACCGGGGCAGGAATGCTTTGTGTTTGAGTCATGTGCAGAGACAAAAATATAAATGACAAATTGCTATTATTCTGTGGGGGGTGGGTTACACGACTATTTGGTTCTAACACAAACTGAAAGGAGGGCATGAGACAGTTGATTTAAGCTGGCAAGGAGTAGCACTGCCCCATAGCCCCAGCTGTCTGACAGCAGTGCTTGGGGTATTAACACAGAAGTTTGGCAAACATTCACCTGAGTTTCTTGAAATAGGATTTAAACTCAGGAAAATTCTAAGGCATATTTCAACACTGTGGTTCTTCTACTTTGACTTCACATGTATAGGATAGCATGTTATTTTAGCTGATTTTTTTTTTTTACTTAAAATAGCCAAATTTTTTATTATAAAAACTTGTCTCAATGATTATCTGTTCTCTGAATCATTTTAAATCCTTTTAATGATGGTAAATATAATGGAAACCATCAGAACACATTGTTTGAGTTTATTTTTGGAGCCAGATAACTGGCCCAATGACTTAATGATTCTAGAAATCATTAGTTGGGACCTTTAGACTTTGCAGGCTTGAGATTCCTCAACTGCTAATGAGAATAATCAAGTCAATATTACAGTGTCACTGGTGAGTATTACATGACATAAAGAAGTAATAATTCATTGTATATAAACTCTCTGGCATCCCACCAGGGGCATAGAAAGGGTCCAGTAAATGATGGCCTTTAAAAATCGAGTAATACTGATATTGACGATAGAGAACAATAAACAATATTAGAAAATGTCCACTATTAGTCCTCAAATTCTTGCTCTTTTCTTGGTAGACAGTGATCTGTACGTGTAACTCAAACACACATCTCAACCCCCCACCCCGACTCCCACCCACCAAAGTGCTTGATTATTTTGAGCTCTGGGTGTGGGCTCTGGAGCTGGACTGCTTGAGCTCACTTCTGACTCTGACAGTAGCTCAGCGAACCAGAGAAGTTTCCTTGTGTGCTTGTGTTTGCTTGCTTACTATAGAGCAAGGGTAACTAAGAACATGATCTTTCTCCTACATGATTTGAGGAGTAAGTGATGCTTACCCTTATACTGTATACATATTACATATTATTATAGGCCCATTGTTAGAGACATATTACACATCAGGCATGATATATTGGAAATGCTTTGCTCTTTGAGATTTCTAAATCTTCAAATGTATGTGCACCAACAGAATACGTTTGACATGTAAATTATATAATGTATAATATAGCTACAATTATATATCTTAGGCATCCAAAGCAAAGCAAAACTTTATTTTATTTTATTATTATTTTATTATTTTTTTATTGACAACTTCTTTAGTTGTAGGCAATATCCTATGTTATTTCCCTCCCTCCCCCCACTTTCCCCTTTGAAACTTCTCTCTCCATCATATCCCCTCCCCCTCTCAATCAGTCTCTCTTTTCAGTTTGATGTCATGATCTTTTCCTCCTATTATGATGGTCTTATGTAGGTAGTGTCAGGCACTGTGAGGTCATGGATATACAGGCCATTTTGTGTCTGGAGGAGCACGTTGTAAGGAGTCCTACTCTTCCTTTGGCTCTTACATTCTTTCTGCCCCCTCTACAGCAAGAAACTTTAAAAAAACTTTAAAAAAAAAAAAAAAAAAAAAAAGGACAACATAGCCAGGAGTGGTGGCGCAAGGCTTTAATCTCAGCACTCGGGAGGCAGAGGTGGGAGGGTCGCCATGAGTTCAAGGCCACCCTGAGTCTACAGAGTGAATTCCAGGTCAGCCTGGGCTAGAGTAAGACCCTACCTCGAAAAACCAAAATAATAATAATAATAATAATAATAATAATAATAATAATAATATAATAGGGGAAAGTTTCAAATGTGTCAACATATAAAAGCATTTAGCTATTCATTGATAGCACTTGGAACTGGTATGAGAACCTGCTAAGAATATCAAACTATGTGAATGTTCAAGTAGCATGGTATTTGCATATAACCTATGCATATCCTCTTATATACTTAAAGTCATCTCTAGATTACCTATGAGCTAAATACTAAATGAGCACTTACTATACTACATTGCTTTATAAATAAGGACCAAAAAGTCTGCATATGCTCAATACAGATGCAACTTTAAAAAATATTTCCCACCTTCTTTTGGCTGAATTTGTGTATGTGGAACCCAATGGTGCAGAAGGTGGCCATACTTACTGCTAGGATTCTTGTTGCCATACTCCCAATTCTCCTTTCCTCTAATGACTGACATTTGAACTAACTAACTTTCTTTCTTTCTTTCTTTCTTTCTTTCTTTCTTTCTTTCTTTCTTTCCTTCCTTCCTTCTTTCTTCCTTTCTTGTTTTTCAAGGTAGGGTCTCATTCTTGCCCAGGCTGTCCTGGGATTTACTATGTAGTCTCAGGTGGCCTTGAACTCGCGGTGATTCTCCTACCTCTGCCTGCAAAGTGCTGGGATTAAACATGTACACCACAATGGCTCTATTTTAAACAGCAATTTAACTTTCAATCTTATTTATTAATATTATTTCTTAGGTAATTTGACAAACAACCTCTTTTCAACAGAGAGTCTCAATGATGCCAGAGTTTCTTCATCTCTCTCCTTCATATATAGATATATGATATGAGAGAGAAGTAAAGCTGTCTAGGGGAACAAAGGAGATTAGATGGAGGAGGTGAGAAAAGGGACAGTAGGGGTATGGAGGGAATATGTTCAACATACAATATATATTTGTAGGAAAACTGGAAAATAACCAGTCCCCAGAAAACTTTAAATCTTGCAAAGCTGAAATTCTAGGTCCATCAAATGATTTCTCTTGCCACTCTTCCCAGGGCCTCTGGAAACCACCAAGCCCATTTCCTGCCACTTCTATGGATGTGAGCATCCTAGATACCCATATAAGTCAAAGTGTGCATTAACTGTTCTTTTGTGGCTGACGTTTCTCTCAGCATAATATCCTAAAGGTGAATCCATTTTGTGACATGTGCTAGAATTTCCCTCCCTTCTGAGGCTGAATAACTGTCCATTAAACATATGACATTTTGTTTACCCAATCTTCTTTCTATGGACACTTACTGACTACTGTGAATATTACTCCTATGAGCCTGGGTGCACAAATATTTCTTTGAGACTCTGCTCTCAGTTACTTTAGCTCATGTGAAGGGTGTGTATCTAGTGTAATGCTATTGAGATATCATGGGGTTTTTAAAATGCATTCGAGTTTACAGAGGCAAAAGTCTCATGAATGCATTAGCATCTTTCTTAAAAGCATAGATGAGTTCACATGGTAGCAGGTCATTACAGAGCAGGTCAGCTCCTTTTTGCCCCTCTGCTTTCTTCTAGATGTATCTTCTTGCTCCTTTAGCCATGAGGTCTCACACAGCTGAGTAGATGCAAGCAGCACACCCTTGGCTTTCCAGAACCATGAGCCAAAATAAATGTTTTTTTATTTATAATTTTCCAGTCTTGGGTATTCTGTTATAGCAACATAAACCAGACATAAACTATGACAAGTAAATATACAGAAGTATTGCTGGGTCTTATAGTAATTCTATTTTTAATTTTTTTAAGAAATTGATACCCTATTTTCCATAGCCAGTGCACATTTTTATATTCTCACAAACAGTTCACAGGGTTCCAGTTTCTCTTCAACATCAGCAACACTCATTTTCTGGTATTTATTTTTTCCTAATAATAACCATAACTCAGTATCAGAGGCCAGTAAGTTAAAAGGGGCTATAACGGAAGGAGGAGAGGGCAGGACTTCAGGGGATGTTATTGTATATATGTAACTAGAACAACAACTTACTGTGGGTGGAAAGGCCTAAGTGAGGTCAGGGGAAGAGATTGAGTAGAGACAGAGTGGGGGAGTGTTAATCAAAATCTAAGAGGGTATGAATAATTCCTATGGAAACCTACTTTTTGGACAATGGATCATCCAGAAGCCATAGATTGTTACTAGAAATTTTTCAGTGTCAGGGATGGAGTACTTTCCAGTGAATTGGCCAGGGAGGTCCCTGATGCCCCCAAAACATTATAGGCCATTGCCAAGGCTTTTGGTTTCCCACCAGGAATAGATGGAAAGACCCTATTGCTGAAGACTCCACCTACTTGGGCTGCAAGGTCACTGAGAAATCTTGCTGTAGCTGAGCTGAAAACCCTCTCTATGTAGACCAGCTTACCAAAAGCTGGCAAAAGCAATGTTGCATGAAGCTCCATGGAGAGAAAAACCATCAGTGGAGATAAACAACAGTGGATGCTACAAGCTTTAAGACAGGGAAGTCAGGCCAAATGAACTAATGGGTGCAGTAGTGGAATGTCTGTTATTGGGAAAACCAACCACTCTCTAATTGGACTGGAGGCCTGCTCCATGGGAGGGAATACATGCCTGATACTGAAAACCTATGACAGGGGAAGTCATGAGCCCTAGGGGTGTAACACCTGCTGGTGTCTGGCTAAATGTGTATGTTATACTCACCAAACTGCCCAGTAAGCACTTTTTTAATGTTCATACCCATATATTAATGCTACTCTCACTTTTGGTTAGAGAAGCTTCTCTTCTCAGATGGCAGTGACCTCTGGAATGACTCAAAAGCCAACACAGTGCTGAGAAAAAGTGACAGGAAGCCAGGCATGGTGGTGCATGCCTTCAATCCCAGCACTAGGGAGGCAGAGGTAGGAGGGGTTGACCTGAGTTTGAGGCCACCCTGAGACTACATAGTGAATTCCAGGTCATCCTAGGCTAGATGAAACCCTACCTTGAAAAGCCAAAAAGGAAAAGAAGTGACAGAGGAGTTCTTAGCACTGAAACATCTCTATCATCCCTTTCTTCCAAGCCCCAGGGTCCGTTGCAGTAAAGGTGTCAGAAAGAATGTAAGAGCCAAAGGAAAATAGGGCTCCTTCCCATGCACTCTTCCAGTCACAAATTGGTCTGGATATCCATGACCTCAAAGTGCCTGGCACTACCTACATAAGACCATCATAATAGGAGGAAAAGATGATGACATCAAAATGAAAGAGAAACTGATTGAGAGGGGGAGGGGATATGATGGACAGTAGAGTTGTGAAGGGAAAAGTGAGGGGGAATTATCATGGTTTATTGTCTATAATTATGGAAGTTGTCAATAAAAAATTAAATTATAAAATATAATACCCATCCTAGTCAGTGTAAAGTGATATCTCATTGTGATCAAATTTGTATTTCCTTGGTGATTAATGATATTAAAAGCACCTTTTCATATGTTTGTTGGCTGTGTATATACCTTCTTTGAAGGAATGTCTACTCAAATTCTTTGAATATTTTTGAGTTGTTTTATTGTTGATAAGTTATAGGGACTGTTTATATATTCCAGATATGAATTCTTTAACAGAGAAATTATTTACAAATATCTTCTCCCATTGTGTGGACTGCCTTACCATTCAATTGTGTCTTTTGAGGCACAAAAGATGTTAACTTTGATGTAGTCAATAGATTTTTTTTGTCTTTCATTGTGTATGCTTTTAATGTCAAACCCATATATAAATTTATATTTTAAGCATAGGGCTGAGACAAGAACCATTAAAAATTCAAATGTTTGTTTGTTTGTATTTGAGGCAGGGTCTCATTCTAGCCCAGGCTGACCTAGAACTTACTCTGTAGCCCAGAGTGGCCTCAGATTCACAGCAGTGCTCTGGTCTCAGCCTCCTGAGGGATCAGATAAAGGCATGAGCCATCACACCCAGCTTAAATACTTAAATTTAGAAATGAGTTAACTTAAAATGTCCCCCCATAGGCTCATGTGTTTGAGCACTTGGTTCTCAGCTAGTGGTGCTTTTTAGAAATGTTGTATAACCTTTAGGAGGCAGATGAAGCCTTGTTGGAGGAAGTTGGAGAAAGGCAGAACTTGAGTTTTTAGAGCCTAGTCTTATTTCCTGCTCATCCTCTGCATAACTAGCTGGCCTCTTCCACCTGCAGCCATGCCTTCCCACCACGACGGACTGTACCCTGGAACTGCAAGCTGAAACAAACCATACCCTTCCTTAACGTGGTTCTTGTCAAGTTCTTGTCGGCCACAGCAATGGGTAAAGTAATTAATACATTAACCCTAAAACTCTTACTTTCTATTTTAACGATTGAACAAATTTCACCTGACCTCACACTCTAAAACTGAATGCTTAAACATAGACTACAAATATTCTCCTGGACCAGTAAAATGACAATGAGATGTCCAAGTTTTGTGACTTAAGGGGCTGAGCTCAGTGTAGCTCTAGAATTTCCCATGCTTACCTGGGTGTCTGTAGAACAGGACATAGGTGAGGAAAAATGGAGATTTCACTTAGTGATGCAGGTAGTGCCCATCTCAGCAGCAGTGTCACATACCAGATACTTGTGTATGCTCTGTTACTGCGAGCCTACAAGGACATATTTCAAGCTCATTCTGTAAATGAAGAAACTCAGCTTGAAAAGATGAGTTCATATGTGTGTTAGTCAGCTTCCATCCCTATAACAAATACTTGAGTGAATAATCAATTTTTATAACTTTTTTTTTTTTTTTTTTTGCTACAGTTTTGGGAATTTCAGTCTGTGGCCAGTTGACCTATTGCTTTGATGGCTCTGGTGAGATGGTACATAATGGAAGTGGAAGCTGATATAACCTTGTGGTAGCCAGGAAGTGAAACAGAGACATATAGGGAAGGTTTCCAGTATCCCTTTTAAGGGCATGCCTCCTGAGTAACTTAACTTCCTCTCACTATATTCCACTTTTAAAAAATTTCACCACCATCAAAGCACCATTTTCTAACTACCAAGCTTCTAACTCATGGGCCAGTACAATTATTTAAACCATAGTGATATGCAAGTGGTGAACTGAGTTAAGATCAGACCTGTATAGTCTTGAGCTTCCATTGCAATACTAGCCTTGACACACACACACCCTTGAGGGAAAGGATTGAGGAGCCCTTTGGAAGCATAAAGAAGATACAAGGGAGGGTGTAGTTTTCCTAAGTCATGGCTACCTCTTTACAGTGCATCTGGGAATCCAGAATGTGGCCTCACATTCCCAAGGGAGCCCTGAAGAACTGTGAGTAAATAAACATAGCCAAGCTGCCGCGGAAACATCACCCAGACTAGTAGGCATAAAATTAAAGGCCTTGTTTGTTTATTCAGCAGCTTGTGCATGGAAGCCAGAGGGCACTGAGATCTTTGGATGGTCTCTTGAAGTGCCTGCAGCTCAGCCCTGCCTGGTGCCATTTTCAGGACAGGAAGCTCATGTGGGGTCAAGTGTCAGCAAATACCAAGAACAGCTTCTCCTCAGGGCTGATCAGCACGTCAGGGGCAGAACACAGAGCCTTGTCATGCCATGTCCTTGTGTGTTACAAGGACCATATCTGAAGCACCTGCACAGATCTGTCAAACATGAGGGGTCAACTTTAATGAAGCTCCTGGGCTGGTCTGTATTCACACATGTGAGACTGCTCAGTTGTTCCCACTTGCAACGTGACAAAACCTTACTATGGAATTTATGTGAACTTATTTACCTAAGCAAGTCAATCAAACACATATTGAAAGGATTTTTCTTTTGTTCACTCTTGGTTTTCCAGGAAACATTTTTTTTTTTTTTATTTCTTACACATGAAACTCTCTCTCCAACTATTCATGCAGTCAAACTAGAATTTAGAAAGCACAAGTGGGTACATGGTTGCTTAATTGTCAAATATTTCTAGATATTTTCTCTTTTTTGTTTTTGCTTCAAATGCTTTGGGTAGCATTGGATACAATACATTGTGCCTAGCACCACTTCTCTTAATTTTTAATCCTGTGTGTATTTCAAGGGGAATTTAATTCATCTGGTTCTGATTCAATGACTCTTAACTCATCAAAGTAGGACTTTGTTTGATGTCCAAAATGCCTTCTGGGTTTTCAAGTCTTCATAAAGATCCCTCCTGCCTGCCATTCATCTCTGCAGCTCCAGCCATAATCAAGATTATATATTTATTTACCTGACATGTGACACAAGTGACCAAAACAGGGTACTTGACCACATGTTAGCCCAATGTGGTTATGGCTGTGCAGGGTGGTAGGAACAAGGCCCCGAGTGGTAGATTGCTGGGGGCTGTGCATGTTCAGCAATGTTCCTGAGCAGAGGCCACTCCTTGCATGGGGCCTGTGCCCACAGTGCATATCCCTACGTACCATAAGCATGGTGTGAAACTTCTTTCATCTAACACTCCACACATGTGGCACCATACTCCTGCCCACCCTTATGACACACATGGAATAAATGGGCCCTCAGATAAAGTGTCCTTGTCATATATGTCATCTATGGTCACTTCAGAAGAAGTTCATACCTCATTCAAGTCCTGCCATTTCCAGGAACAAACTCAGCTGGCCAGAATGTTCCACATTGTACCAAATGCTCAAATATCTCTGATGACAAGACAATTAGTCTGATATTCCAAAAATGTTGCGAAACTTGAGTAACAGACATGGCCTTTAAAACCATGTGATCTTTAACATATTAACTATCCACGCATCTGTGAATATTAGTTTGTTCATTGTATTTCTGGTGCTCTTTCTTGCAAATGTTGGTGACATGTGGTCATGGCCTTCTTAGTTAGCTTCTCTGCTCATACATCACTCAGTGAACATTGACTGACCACCTACATTGCTGCAGAAACTACTAGTCCCCAAGGCTTTTGGAGGGAAAACCTGGTCTTGCCAATGCTGCTTATGTATTGCCTTCTCAGTGAGAGCTGGAAGTCCAGAGTCGCTCTGTTCCACAGATAGTGGAACTTTCTGGACCAGCCTCATGTGTATGTATTTGGGGCCAATGCAAACAGAGGCAAAGGCTTCCGGCTCAGCTCATCATTCATGAGAAAAGCAATCTCCTAAGCTTCATTTCCAATACCAACAACCAAATGCATGAATATTTACATAAACTCCAGGGCTCAACTACCACAGCACAACCTCCAGCCCTGTGGTGGGACTTATTGGTATTCTACGTCTTTAACATGAAAGTGACGTTCTTAGAAATGAGAAAGTTTTTAGAGATTCTCAGCTTGTCTTCTGCAATAATGAATGCTGCTTTTGTTAGTTTAAAGAAATAAAAACACTCCCCCTTTTTTTTAAACTGACTTTTCCTAGAGCTCCATCTCCCTTAACAACTGTATTTTACCCTTACTACATAAAAGAAATGTTTTCAGGCTCCCGAATCATAATCCAGTGAGTCATCTGAAATTTTCAGATCTCAAGTAGGAATGAGCCTAGCCAGTAACAGACTGAAAGCTCATCTTGCTAGAACAGGGCTCTCAGTGGGTGGAGGACAGGGCCATTGGTGCCTTTCTTTCTGTCTCTTCTGCATTTAGCAGATGTAGTTAGTCACTGCAAGGGAGTGTGTGGAAATGCACTTGTGTTTGTGTGTGGTTGCCAGGTCTAAATCAGCCAGGCAGCAATTCTATGGGAGCCCAACGTGGGCACTAAATTTTGCACTACTCACCCCATGGAACACATGCCCCTTAATCTGTCTTCCTGCAGAAGGGCTCAGCTGGCACTGTCTGGCCTGAAGTTAGGGCCTGCCTGCCCCTTCCCGTGAATTACAGCTTGCAGCATGGAGACTGAATAGAAAAGAGCCTTCTAAAATTCAACTGGAAGGGCTGACCGGAATTTGGGCAAATGTGGAGAATGGCAGGAAGGCTTCTATTATTCTGCTTCATTCTATCTGCTGGGAGGCAGCGGCGCCTGGGGTCTGACTGAGCTTAACTCATTTCCCTGGATTTCCGAGTCACAGCCACAGTGCCTACAAAAGCCAAACATCTCTCTCCAGAGACTCACTATACTTCCTGTTCTAGGATGCACTCGCCTGTCTCCTGGTGACCTCAAACACTAATAAAGGAGTCATAACATGACCTAGACAAGCCCTGGGAGCTGATCAGAATGCACATGATTGATGGCAGTGCTCTCCGCTATCTACTTGCTATTTGCCCTGACACTTTGGCGCAGTTGTTTTTATTATGATTGTGTGGATAGGAGGCTTAAAAATACATCACAGGCATGGCTTTCCACGTTGTTGCAGGCTAATTTTAAGGTGTGGCCCCCACCAAAAAAAAAAAAAAAAAAAAAAAAAACAACTTTGCTACAGACTGGCTACAGTTTTTTGCTGTTGCTTTCCCTGGCTTTCTGAAACAATGGCTTTGGTACTTTAGAAACAGTCCTCAAATATAATGGCTTCCAATTCTGGACATAGGGTGAGAGAAGCAATGTCACTCATTGGCATGACTGACTTTGATCTTTTTTGTTTATTCTTCCTTTAATATTATCAAAATAAGTGGCATTTCTGCAGAAAGATCAAAAACTCACTGTCCTCTCCTTTCTCTTGTATCTTTTTTCCAAAATAAAATAAATGTTGGTCTGCTGCTTCATGCAGATCTATGATTTAAATCTCTACTCATATTTCTTATCAGGACTGAGATATTTATTGAACTCATATTCTTTGCTTGCTAGATGTCATATTTCAGTATATTTAACCTCAAGATTTTAAAAACAGTTTTGAGAAAATATTTTTAGATTTCCACAAGTTCTGTCCTCTTGTACTTCATATATTTAGATTCAGATGGAGAAAATATTTTTATATTTACACAAGTTCTATCCTCTTGTACTTCATATATTTAGATTCAGATGGTCAATTTATATCAATCTGGACAGAGAGAAAGGTGGCCCACATATTAGCTGTCCATTTGGTGGTCACCATGCAGGAGTTCTCGGGTAATCCAATGGATCTTCAGCCTTCATCCCTTCATCCCAGCAATGGCAATGGCCATAGAAAGCTGGAGGGCAGAAAGGCCCCTCATGTAATGCGCCAGAGTAGAGAAGGAACAGAGCAGTTCCCACAGAGCAGGCAGGTCCCAGTAGGTGAAGGCTCTGCTGCAAACATTCTTGGCTGTTTCCTTCACATCACAGTCCCATGACTTACTGAGCCCTTCTGAACCTATGTGCACTTTTATCCTGTAACATCTCTGGATAATGAGATCTAAGTTTTCATATGTACTAGATTTAAGTTTATTTTTTATTCTTTTTATCACTATCTCTTCATTTTCATTTTGAGACACACATTTAGATTTGCTAATTTGAATTTTTTTCTAAAACTTCACATCAAGATTTTATACAGATCTAGTAATTTCCTTTTAATATTTTCATTTCAACATTGCAAAATCCTTCTATTTTTTTTCAGTCTGTTTTATTAGATTTAATTGAACCAATATTTTTGAGTCCCATCATGAACTGGGCACTATATCAAATTTGTTTTCAAATCATCATCATAACCATGACACTTATTTTGAGTCCTACTGTGTGTAGCAACTGCTGTAACACTTATGTAAAATGTCTACTTATTACAGCCATCCTACAAAATGCTTCATCCAATTTACTAAGAATAACCTTACAGATTTATATTGTGACCTTACTATACAGATAATAATGCTAAGCATCAGAGCATGTTAAGCATATTTCTCAAGATCAAGGACTATGATTCACACCATATATACCACCAACCACACCTTTTAACTGTATTATATAAATCCATAGAAAACACATTCTCATTTTATTGGATATTTGCTTCATCTACTTAAGTTTTTTTTTTTTTTTTTTTTTTTAGAGAGAGAGAGATAGAGAGAGAGGGAGACAGATAGAGATGGGCGCACCAGCAGTCTCTCAGCTGCTGTGAACGAAGTCCAGGTGCGAGCGCCCCCTTGTGGTCCAGTGTGGCATTGCACCCTTGAGTCACTTTGCATCTGGCTAAACGTGGGATGTGGAGATTGGAACTGGTGTTCTTAGGCTTAGGAGGCTGGCGCCTTAACTGCTAAGCCATCTCTCCAGGCCCATCTACATAAGTTTTAGAGTTGGTTTTCTTCTCCTAAAATATGAAACTAATTAATTTTTATTTTATTTTATTTTGGTTTTTCGAGGTAAGGTCTCACTCTAACCCAGGCTGACTATGGCCTCAGACTCACAGCAATCCTCCTACCTCAGCCTCCCAAACGCTGGAGTTAAAAGCATGTGCTACCGTGGCTGGCAGAGTAAGACAGAATGGACATGACAGGGCCTCTAAACTCTGCAAACGAACAACAGATACATGTGCCGTTGTGTGCATCTCTTTATGGGGGTACTGGGGAATTGAACTTGGGCCATTAGGCTTTACAGGCAAGCTCCTTAACTACTGAGCCTCTCTCCAGCCCTTTTTTTTTTTTTTTAAGACAAGCTCTCAAAAGATTATTTCTTTTACTTTCCATTCAAGGCTTGCCCATTTTCTTAATCCTTTCATTTAAAGACCTATTTTCCATTTTTTATATTGCACTTGAAGATCCTTCAAGTTCTCTGTTTCTCTCAAGTTATGAAGCCCCCAAATGGGCATCATTTATCTATACTAATTAAGACATGAAGATTGCTAACAAGGCCGTATCTTCTCTTCTTGTATTCTACTCCATCTGTGTTGTCGAAAACATTTTATATCCTCTCCATCTCATCATTACACAAATAAGCTATATTTATTTCTGTTTATTGGGCTTTGTTGTTGTTACTGTTTTGATTTGTTTACTTTGCACTTCCATATTACAAGTTACAAATGCATGGATCGGATTGCTTCTTGCATTGCACTACATTGCGATCCCCACTTAACCCCAAGCTTGAGTAGGTTTCACTTTGATCTGCTACTCCATTTAGAGGTATCTGCAAGCTTTATAATTGTTCCAATCTTCAATAAACACCTTTACTTGTCTCTACAAACAAAACAAAACAACGAATAATCTTTTCACCTTAAACATAGTCCCAAGATCATACATGTAGAATAAAATGTTTTCATAGGATGCCCATGACTCAGTGCCCTCTCTACATCCATAGCCTGCTTTCCAAATGTAGAGACTAGTAAGTGGAAATAGCATCATCTGCAAAGCACACTGCCACTCGATTTTCAAATTAACAAGCTCCTAATATAAATTTGATGTAATTTGCAGATGAGAAAATTGGGCTTGAGGAAACTGGTTGCTTTAGAGGTAGAAGCAGCCCTGCTTCAATTCCTCTCTGTCTGGAAAGAGGAAGGCAGAAACTCTAGAAGCCTGGTTTGAGACACACAGGCGGGTTTCCACAGCATTGGTGCACTGGTCCTTGGTGTTGTGCAGGCCTGCTATCCTCTACAGTATCAGCTTCATTTGCCTTTTCTCCCCAGTGGCTTGTCATCTTGTGAGAGGCTGATTCAGACAGAGTCCAGTCTTATGTATTTTATAAAGTACGTAACAGAAAGAACTCCCTGGTGTCTCTTGTAAAAATGTCACTGAAATTCTTCTTGGTAATTTCTCAGCTATTATTTGTCTCTCAGATACACTTACTCATTCATATTTTACCAAAGATTTTGAAATGATAAATGAGATGTTTGGCCACCTTTTCCCAAATTGATGATAAGCTGACGAGTGAACAATAGTGGTGAGAAACTATTAAATCATAACAAAGTCTACTAAAATTTTCAAACAAAGCTAGACATGTTACCTTAAGGGCAAGATTTCTTGATAGATATTTAACCATCTGAACATAATAAAATAAAAAGATATTTTTTAACATGCAACTGAGGCCAAAATTGGATCTTGTCATTTTCAAGTATTGTATACACCTGATACCTGTTTGTTTTAGATTGAGGTTGCTTCATAAAAATAGTAAATTGGTTTCCAGGTAGCAAGACGTATAACTACTTTTCATTTCTCCTAAAATTTATTCGTCTCAGCAAAAACAAAGCCATATTTCTCAAGAAAAACTAAGCCTCTGAGATTACCTATAACAATCATGTTTTAGTTATGCTTTAAGGAACCCAAGAAGTTCCGCAGAGGTAATCTGGGTGATGCATTTGTGGGCTGGATGGGGAAGTATAGATGGGTTTGTGCTGGCACAAGGCACTCGACAGTAAGACGAGTCAAGTAGCTTCTTTTTTCTTTGTTTTACATGCTGGGCTCCGGGCAAGGTTTCACTTGGAGAAGGATCTACATAGTACCAGGAATATTAATAATATGCTAAGAATAAAAGGACATGAAATTCCATGACCTAATACATGAATCTAATAAATAAAGAATCTGAGCTTCAGAGGGAATAAGTGCCTTGTTTAAGGCTGCAGAGAAAGCAGAAGCTTAGATAAATTAATAACTCCTAATTTTTTTTGTATGTTTGTTTCTTTGTTTGCTTTTCAGGGCAGGATCGTACTCTAGCCCAGGCTAACCAGGAACTCGCTCTTTAGCTCTAGGCTGGCCTCAAACTAACAACAATCCTTCTACCTCAGCCTCTCCAGTGCAGTGATTAAAGGGCACATGCCACCATGCCCAGCTTGAATTAATGATTCCTGAAAATCAAAAGGCTATATTCCACTTAATACATATTTATCAATATCCTATTAACTATAAGACATATATGCATCCCAGTAAAGAAAATACAATGTGGCATTGGCATTGGAAAAAACCCGAATAGAATATCATTCCATCCAATCAAGTTATTTTAGAATTTAGCAACTTTCTCAATGTCAACTTTAATGTAAATGATTAAATCAGGCCATGCATTTGAATCTTCTTGTCCCAATTTTATTATACTTGACATTAAAATTTGCTTCATGAACAAATAGTTTCTCAAGCTGATTCTTCAGTTGAAAATTTCACTTGAGCATTTGCATTTTAAAACTTGTAAGAAGTTTTATAGACAAAAATGTGCTTAAAGAAGAGTTCTATATAAGGTCATGGAACATCCTTTATAACATGTGTATTTACACTTCAAAAAGAAAGCACACTTCTCCATGGAAATTCTCCACTGGACTCTTCTCATAAATGTTGACTAGATTCGAATGTAAATTTTGCAGTCTTGTACTGGTTTGAGATTGTATGTGATCTTAGTACAATACAGTAGATGTTCTATGTAGACACACCATAATTGAATTCATAAAAAATGTTTTATACACATATCTAATTGAGTTAAATACAATGTACCAAGAGCTAATAATGTGTTGGTTTAGATTTAAAAATCAGTTCATACATTTTCAATATTTGTCAGGAAATTTTCAATAAATAATTGTATTCCTCTCAATATAACATACATTATAATTCATGGGGTATGCTGAATTAACTGTAGTAGACTATTGATCAGTGAATACCTTTGTAATTAGTTTTTTATTTTTTTTTATTTTGGTTTTACGAGGTCGGGTCTCACTCTAGTCCAGGCTGATCTGGCTCAGGTGGCCTTGAACTCTCGGCGATCCTCCTACCTCTGGCTCCCGAGTGCTAGGATTAAAGGCGTGCGCCACCACGCCTGGCAAATTAGTTTTTAAAAGCTAACTATTTTATACAAAAGGAAAGTCAGCATTTTTTCTTTTGTTCCTTCTCTCTCTCATTCGCTCTATGTGTGTGTGCACACGCACTGGGAATTGAATCCAGGAGCTTGCACAAAGGAGACAAGCACTCTACAACTGAAATCATCTTTAGATCTCAATTGGTTTTCTTATAAAATACATACATCTTGGTTTATTATGTTCAGAATGTTAAAAATAAAAAGTGTTAAAATCCCCCCACGTAGTATTGCAGGTAAATCAAACTAAAATAATACCATAACTCTTGTGAGAGAACATACCTTCACAAGAATTTCAGTCCAATTTTTCAAGATCAAAAGTGTTTATATAAGCTAACAAAATTTTGGATCTTTGCCCAGAATAAATCTCCAACACTTGAGAGGTTGGCCTATCACGAATATTTACAATATTTTTGACATATAATGGGATGACATAGGTCTTTCTAATAGGCAGGTTTCCTATGGTGGAGTGCTGAAACAGTCTGAGGTGTGTAAGAAGCAGTCAGATGGCACGGGCATCTAGCAACAGGAAGGAAATGATTGTACATAGCACAAGCCTGTTATATCTTGTCAGCTTTGTTAGTTGAGAAATGTCTTTGGGGACCCATTAGTACATAGACATTCATGCTGCCCACCTGAGATGTCTTGCTTGCCAAGCGTGGGGAGACCTGTGTTTAGGGAGTGTTATTTCCTCTAGTATTACATTTCCTTACATAAAACTTTAGAAACAGGCTCTGCAGCAAGCTAATTCTTTTAACTCTTTATAATAATACCTATCAAGTGTCTTATACTGACTTGGCCACTGTAATAACACTTTCATGGAATCTATGTTCTTATCAAACTGACACATGTCAAACAAACTCTCAGCTCTCTGGTAACATACGTGTTGTTTCATTTTTGTGTATTTTTTTAAACTTTTTGTTGACAACTCCATACATAAACACAACATAGCATGATGATAATCCTTTCCACCACGGTCCTTTGTTGTCCCCTCTCCTCCCCCCGCCCTCCGCTACTGAGGGCCTTCTTTCCAAATAGTCCCTGTTATATTTTGATGTCATCATTTTTATCTTTTATTATGCATGTCTTGAGAACAAACCCTTTAAAAAACATTTTAGTGATATTTTTCTTACATATACATAATGTATTTTGGTCATAATCTCCTCCCTTTACTTTCTTTTGTCCCACTCCCACCTCCATCCCCTTTCTTCTGAACCCCTTCTTCTTTTCAACTAGTCCTTCTTCTCTTATTTATTTATTTATTTATTTATTTATTTATTTATTTATTTATTTATTTTTGAGAGAGAGAGAGAACAGCATGTCAGGGCTTTCAGCCACTGCAAACAAACTCCAGACACATGAGCCTCCTTGAACATCTGGCTTATGTGGATCCTGGGGAATTGAACTGGGGTCCTTTGGCTTTGTAGTTATGCGCCTTAACCACTAAGTAATACCTCTAGCCCCCCCTTCTCATTTAATTTCATTTTTCCCCCTCCTCCAATCATCAAAGATCATTCTGCTGGGTCTAATATTATGCAGTTCTTGTGCTGTAACAACAGCCATTGTGAGGTCATGAATGAACGACCGCTTGTGTCTGGAAAATGGTGTTCCAAAGCACTCTTCCCTACCCTTCTGCTTTTCAGTTCTTTTCACCACCTCTTCCAAAGTGTCCCCTGAGCCTTAGAAGGGGTGACAGAGATATCTTAGTGCTGAACCCTGAACTTTTACTTCTCAGCACATTGATGAGTGTTGAATCTCCCTAGTAGGTAACACCATCTGAAAAGAGAAGCTTTCCTAACCAAAAGTGAGAGCAGCATTAATGTATAGACATACACATAAATATTTAGAGGACAAGTTAATGTTCAAAATATATCCATTTAGACAAACTACAGCAGCAGCCTTTCCCTAATGCCTTTTATCTACCCAGTCATAGGCTATTGACAAGGTTTTCAGAAACAGGCAGGAATTCCCTCCCATGGAACAGACCGCAAATCCAATCAGAGAGCAGTTGGTTTTCCCCATGACAGACATGTCCCCGTTGTACTAGTGAGCACATCTCACCAGTTGCAGGATCCACTGTTGATGATTATACTCTCTTAGCAGGTTGCCCAGCACTCTCCAGCACCATGCTAGCTAGTCAGCAGGGAGTTTTAGCTTGATTTCTTACTTCCCTGCAACGAAATCATAACATACCCTTTTAATAATCCTTTACTCCACCGGGATTTGTCTTATTCTATTCCAAAGTCTAGTCATTCCTAGCAATGCTTCTGATGTATGTATCATTCTTGTGCCTTCATTATTGAGGGCAGAAATAAAATAAAGTCAAGGTATTTTATCATCAAAATGAAGATTGTCCTTCAAAATCAGTATGGTGACTAAGCTCCTTTGCCTAGGTTAAGAGTCTACACCTGAAATGTGTGTACTTAAGCTTCTCCAGTTTCAGAAATTTGAAAGTTATCTTTCTGAGATCAGGTGTAAGATGCTCTGTGAGGTACAACAAAAATGATGGAGTGTGGATCCCGCTCTAGGAACATTCGGTCTAGCTGTGTAATCAAGACGACCACATCAAAAGGCAACGCCACTATCAACTGCCAATGGTGATATTAGAAAGCACTTGGTAGAGAAGTCGTCCAGATGCTTATACAGAAGAGGAGGAGGAGGAGGAAGGTTGATAACTCTTTTTCCATTTGTGCTTCAGAGAATGTGGGACATAAAAGGTCACGCTACCTTCATCCAACATTCCACCCTGATAAAGCCAAGACAAGGCCCAGCCTGCAGCGTCTTCCTGCTCGGACTTGCTGTCATTCTTCCTGAAGCTCGTGTGCTTTCCCCTCTAACCTTCTCAACAGTACCCAGGGTTTACCCTTTTCTTTTGCTACCATGCCTTGCCTAGCTCTGCAGAGAAACCTGATCACTCACTTCCCAGAGCTCTGCAACATCCTGAGAGAGGGACCAACTTAAAAGCACAATAGAAGTGTAGACTCCACTGGGGGTTCTCCTCTATGGTTTCCTGTGTGCTAATGTGATCGTAATTTAGAATTTGCAACCCTATAACCTAGCTTTAAGCTATTTCCAAGGCAGATCCCAGGCGACCTGGGCAACTCTCAGTAAGGGAACATTTAAGAAGGCAAGCTAGGGCTGCCCTGTCAGAAGACGTCCTGTATAGCAGGGCTGCCAGTTGAAGGGAATAATTACAAGTGGCTGCCTAACTGCCCTGGTGATAGAAATTTAACCCAAGTGTTTTCAGGTAACTGCCAGTCCTGGGCCTGGCTGCCTTCCATGGGCCACACAGCCTTGTGTGAAGTGGGTGTTTTACAGCAAGTTACAGCAACGCAGCTGTTTGTATTAGAACTTAACCCAGGTGTGCCAGACAGCTGTGCCAAAGCACGTCTGTTTCATTAATTCAAAAGCAACCCACGAAGGAAGGAGGAATATGCCATGTGACCCCAGCTGCTAGTCTGTTTCTTGTCAAGAGCTAGCTCTTTACTTTCATTTAGTGGAATGTTTTTGTGGACCCACTATGTGTTTGACCTCAGTATAAAGAAAGTGGAGACCCTAACCCAGTCAGAGATATCAACTCATCCGCTAAGCAATTCTCTATCAAATAGGCACACTCAAACACCACACACACACACACACATGTTTTAATTCAATGATTAGTGCAAAAATACAAATACACATGAGCTAATGGTGGCACAGAAAAGAAAGTGGTTACTTCTGGCTAGCACGGTTAAGAATGATGTTCCATCAGTGTGCTACTTGAATTGGATTTTGTAGGGGAAGTACAAACCATTCAGGAAGAGAAGAAAGGACAAGAATCAAACAGGGACTGTAACGTGTCAATATATGGAAGCACAAATAGAATGCTGCCAGGGGAGGAAAATGAGAAGCTCAGATGTACAGAAGGAAAGGTGTGCAGAAGAGTCCACATGAGTAGTTCCTGTCTTATAAAGCGGGTATCGTCTAAACAGCCTTTAAGGAATGGTACAGAATGTGACACAATCCACTTAATTTTCTTAGGGCTCATTCTGGTAGTATCTATTAGAGAATGTGTTAAAGTGACTGACAGCCGCAGAGGATACTGCCACATTCCAGGCAGGAGAAGCGAGGCTCGGAGGGAGGCATCTAGTGACGGTGCTGAAGGAACTGCATAGGCTCAGAGGAACTGAAGGAGCTCCCTGCTTGCTTCTGCAGTTAGAGTTTTGCTATAAGTGGATTTCTTGGTGAGTACAGAGAAGCACTATGACCTTAGAAAAAGTACTTAGAGAAACTCTAAAATGGTAAAAGGTCTAGAGCATTAAGAGTGGAAACTATTTTACTAAGTTGATTTCAACTCCTTCACTCTAACTTGCCCACTTAATGGTAAATTTCAGCCAGGCAGCCAAGGCCAGCCAGTGAAACTGGACTCTTTGGTGAGGTATTGTTATGGCTTGAGTTGTCAGCCCCCAATGAGATATATTAAAATCTAAACCCCTTATCTATGAGGGATCTTATTTGGAAACAGGATTTTTGTAAATCAACCAAAGTGAGGCAGTAGGATGGGCCCTAACCCAATATGAGTAGTATCTTTATAAGCAACGGAAGATGGTCATGGGAAAATACAGACACAGGGAGAATGCCATGTAAAGATGGACGCTGAGGCTGGAGGGATGAGTCTGCAAGCT
This sequence comes from Orientallactaga sibirica, assembly GCA_036365145.1. Classification (NCBI taxonomy): domain Eukaryota; kingdom Metazoa; phylum Chordata; class Mammalia; order Rodentia; family Dipodidae; genus Orientallactaga; species Orientallactaga sibirica. The sequence continues at coordinate 10,009,104 of JAEOAD010000240.1, forward strand.
TAGGAAGGTCAGGAATTGGTAGCCACCAGCATAAGCCAGAGCAAATCAAGGAAGACCTGCTCTAAGTCTCCCAGGAAGCATGGCTATGTCAACGCTTTGATTTCTGATGCCTTGTCTTTGTAATTGCCATAAAGTAAATTTCTTACGGTTTTAATTCTGATAGTTTTTAAGTGAATAAAATGAATGAAGATATTGTTAAAGTTGATATGTGTTTGTATTTTTATGTGTGGAGAGAAGCTCTCACTCTCTCTGTCTCTCTCTCTCTCTCTCTCTGCTTCAAAAATAATGCCTAACGCAGAGCCACCTTAAAAAACATAACTAGTGCCGGGCATGCTGGCGCACGCGGGAGGCAGAGGTAGGAGGATTGCTGTGAGTTCAAGGCCACCCTGAGATAAATTCCAGATCAGCCTGAGCTGGAGTGAGACGATAAATTCCAGATCAGCCTGAGCTGGAGTGAGACCCTAATTTAAAAAAAAAAAAAAAAAAAAACTACACAAAAATTTGGCTCCTTGTAAATCACAGTTTCAAAAAGTTTTCATATGGCAAGAAAAGAAGCTAGAATCTGAGCACACTTTATAAACATGTTTATCAGTTTCCTCATTTAATCCTCGCATCAACTCCTGGAGGTGTAGAAGGTGAGAAAAGCATGAATGGCACCAACATGAGTGAGCTGAAATGAAATTATATGACTCAAATGCTATGTTGCTCACTGAATTAGTGACATCAACAGCTAATCTATGGTTAGGACCATTCAAGATATGCTGTGTTGATGATGAGGATGGTCTCTACATTAGGATCACCTACATATATGCTCGGGAAGAGTCAACCTGCAGTATTAATGTGAACACCAACAAGCAATTCTATTTCCAAGAAAGAAATGACAGTGACACCATGTAAACTCATTACATTTACACTCGGGGTTTGGGAGTGAAAGCGGAGTCTATGAAATTACATATTGGTGCATCTCCTCCCTGGTGGTCTCCTGACAAAGCATTCCTTACAAAAGGAACACTTATATCTTGAAAAACCGGAAGCAGCTCAGCCTCTCTTGAATAAACTGTGTTAATGCTTGCTCCACGCATGACCCTATAATTTACCATCTTACTTCTCATTGAGGGATTTGAATGACAAGGAAAATCATGCTTTGAGCAAGTGACATAATTCAAAATTTTTGTTGTTTCTGATTTGAGGTTTTTGTTCACCCTGTTATTTTCAAATTTGATCCTTTGAGACATTGAGAATACATAGGTAGATATGGTTACTAATTACTGTCGATCAGTTAAATTAAGGAGGAGTAATTCCCTTCTGAAAAATTACGTATGGACATTATGTTAAAGATGTGTCATGTATGTAGAGAAAAGAGGGACGGAAAAATAAAGAAGACTTATGAAAGCCACTGTGCCAACATAGATGAACAAGTGATGATAAATTTACAAAGAGCAATGCTGTGGCTCTTTACTTGTGCAAGTAGCAGGGGAATGACACTGGGTCTCAACCAGGAGACCTTTGCCCGACAGCAGTGAAATGCTGTATTGCTAAGAGCTTACAATACTTAGGGTCATTTCCTATTTGTTTCATGCCCTAAAGGTACTTAAAAGTCAAGGCTAGTGACTCAAAGGTAAACATCAACCTTTCATCTTTTTGACTGGGCTGAAGGTAACTTCATGACCAGTCACCCACCCAAGGTCATAAAATGTAGGTAATGTTTGGTCTTGGGAAAGCTACCATTAACAGAGCAAACACTGCCTGTCTCCATATCTGTGCTAAAGTCCTCAAGTTAAAGCTGTAACTCTGGGCACGTGGGATGTTTCTCTAGACTATACATACTTATGCAGCATATGAACATCCTAAATTTAACAAAAACCTCAAGTAAAATATCTAACAAGAATGAGTGTTACAACTCCCAGTGTATTGTTATAGTTGATTTCAACCTCATATAGTAAAGTATACGTCTTATTTCTTTTCAACATTTCAATTAGGTCATAAATTCATTCACACCATAATACCTTGGAGAAAAATAAACAGTGTCTTGTACTCGGAGACCATAATTTTGACCTCTTCTTTTCACAGTACAATATATAGTGAATAACAGAAAGACTGTGATATTAAGCAGGTATATACAGATTTCAACTCAGCTGTGGAAACTCTTGGTTTGTTTGAGTTTGTTTCTTTGCTCCTCTACTTAATAAATCATTCCCAGTCCCTACCATCCCCAAACATAAGCCTATTCTTGACAAAATATCAAAGTTTATACATTGCATTTAAGGTAGCACTGAACTTTAGAAAATTAGAAACTTGGCTTACTTAGTTTTTGCTTATTAAAAAGTTGAAACCGATATTTTAAAAATTAGTGAAACTAAATTCATGCCTTTTTTTTTTCCAATCAATAACTCTTTAAATTTGGCCAAAAACTGTGTCAGTTATTCACCAAAATTCAACACTAAGGGTTGAGAAGGGTATATAAAATATCCTTGTTTATTTTTTAGAAAAATTTAGAAACATGCTTTAGAAAAGCCATGTTTAATTAAAAACTAGTAGCAGAAAAATAAGTGAGAAATCCCAGCATGTGGAGGTTAAATGACAAAGTACTAAATAATACATAGGTCAAGGGGAAAATCCCTCAAAAGGAATTTTAAAATATTTTATATTAACCTACAACAAAATAGAAATTGTCAGGATGTATTTAAGTGCAATGACATTAGTACTTGAAAAATTTATGGCACTAATTGAGCTAAAACCAATAATCTAACCTCTTACCTTAAGAAACTAAAAAGGGGCAAATTAAATCTAAAGCGAATAAAATGAAATAAATAATAAAAATTACAACAGAAATCAATAAATCTTAAAACAAAACCATAAAAAAAAAAATCAATGAAACCAACTCTAGTTGTTTAAACAGATAAATTAAAATTAATACACCTGTAGCAAGTTAAGAGAGAGGAGGGAAGAAAGAAATACAAATTATTAATATCAGAAATGAAAATGAGGACTTAGCGTGGTGGTGCATACCTAAAATCCATGCACTTTGGAGGCAGAAGCAGAGGCAGAAGGATTACAGCAAGCTTGAGGCCAGACTGATCTGTACAGTGAGTTTCAGGCCAGCTAGGGTTACATTGAGAGGTTTTGTTTCAAAAACAATAATGCTTGAAGGTACATCGTTATACTCCCATGGATATCAAAAGGATGAAAAAAGAGTAGTCTCATGCAAACAACTGTCTGCCCATGAAACTGATAAACTAGATAAAATGGACTAATTCCTTGAAAGACGCAGTCTACCAAAACTCACACAAGAAGAAATAAACAATTTCTAAGAAATTAAATCAATAATAATAAGTTTTCAAATCAAAAGCAATGTGTCCAGATGGGTTCACTGGTAAATTTTACCAAACATGTTTTCAATATTTTATTTACTTATTTATTTATTTTAGAGAATGGGCTAGCTAGGGTCTGTTACCACTGCAAACAAATTTTAAACACATGTGCCATGTTATGCATCTGCCTTTATGTGGATACTGGGGAATTGAACCTGGAATAGCAGGCTTTGTAAGCAAGTGCCTTTGATGAATCGCCCCAGTACCTTACCAAACATCTTAGGAAGAATTTATACCAACTCTTTATAAGTTTTTATGGAAGACAGAGCCAAGAAAATACTTCCTAACTCATTTTGAGGCATCACCCTAATACAAATAAAAAGAAAAATATTATAAAAAAAGAAAACTACATATCATATCTCTCATTAACATAGATACAAATATCCACAACAAAATATTAACAAAGCAAAATCAACAATGTATAAAACTATGCACATTTGAAAATCTATTGTATAACCCATTACATCAATAGGCTAATGAAGTAAAATCACCTCATCATATCAAATGAAAAGGCATCTACAATAGCACATATCCATTCCTAATGAAAACTTCTCAGCAAACTAGGAGTAAAAAAGAACTTCCTTAACTTGAAAAGACTACCTATAGAAACCTACAGTTAACTCGAATCATTGTAGGGGGAGGCAAAGATGCCCCTTCTCACTACTGCTTTTCAACATTGTGCTGAAAGTCTTATCTAACAAAATAAGAAAAAGAAATAAAAGATAGGATGATGTGGGAAAGAGACATGAAAATGTCTTTGTTTTTACAGGGCATTATAGTTTATGTAGAAAATCTGACATGACTGCCATAAAAAAAAAAAAACCACTGGAATTGACAGGTGATAGTAACAAGGTTGAAGGATAAAGGGTGATACACAAAAGGTAATTACTTTACTGGTAAAAAAAGAGTAGAAGTTGAAACTAAAATACAATATTCTGGGCAGGGAAGATGGTTCAGTGGTTAAAGGTACTGTCTTGCAAAGCCTGCAGGCCAGGGTTTGATTCCCCAGTACCCACGTAAAGCCAGATGCACACAAAGTGGTGCGTGCATCTGGCATTTGTTTACACTGGCAAGAGACCCTGGTATACCCATCCTCCATTCTTTCTCCCCCCCTCAATAAATAAATTAAAATATTTATTAAAATGCAATATTCTTTACATTAAGTATATTTGGAAATGGAATAGTTAGGTGTATCACTACATCCCTACCAGAATGACTAAAATCCAGAACACTGACAGCACCAAACACACAAGCATATGGAGTAAGAGGAATTGCCACTCACTGCTCCTCACAACCCAGAACAATGCAGCCACTATGGAAGGTATTTTGGCAATTTCTTGCAAAACTAAATATACTTTTATCATATGATCCAGCAATCATGCTCCTTGATATTTACCCAAAGAGACTGAAATGTAGGTTCACAGGAAAATTGATAGTAAATTTATTCAAAATTGCTAATACTTAAAAGTAACCAACATGTGCATCAGTAGTTGTATTGATGCACAGTTTCATCCAGACATTGGGATATTTTTCAGCACTAAAATGAGCTGTAGGGCTGGAGAGATGGCTTAGCGGGTGAGGTGTCTGCCTGCTAAAACTAAGAACTTGGTTCCAATCTCCAGGTCCCACATTTAGCCAGATGCAAAGTGATGCAAGGGCACAATGCCTCACTTGCCCACAAGGAGGCGGACCCATCTGGATTCCGTACACAGCAGCTGAGAGACTGCTGGCGCGCCCATTCTCTGTCTGTCTCCCTCTCTCTCTGTCTGTCTCTCTCTGTGTCTTTCTCCAAAAATAAAAACAATAAAATGAGCTGTAAAGCCATGAAAAAGCTTGAAGAATCCACAAATGGATATTATTTACTGAAAAAGTCAGTTTTCAAAAGCTTCAGACTTGATGATCCCAATTACGTGACATTCTGGAAAAGGCAAAACTAAAGAGATAATAAAAGATTCATGTTTGCAAGGGCCTCCTGGAAGGGAGGAATTAACAGGTGATGCATGGAGGATATTTAGGGCAGTGACACGCCTCTGTGTGATCACACAGTGATAGATACGTGTACTTAGGCATTTATCCAAAGCCGCAACAGAGACCTGAGTCTTTCAGTGAAGTCAGTTCAACATAGCTTTGAACGTACTGACACAAACACAGGTTTCCCTCCTGCTCTTCATCCACATCCTTGTACCCTTAGAAAAGTTCAGAGCAGAACCATTACAGTGGCAACCAGAGGAACATCTAATGTCTTCAGTTATGCTGGGATTGTGTGTTACTTCCATTACTTTAAATAAAGGGTCCTAAATTGCACATGAGCACCCTCTCCTTTCCCTTGCTTCCTGCTGTCTGTCCTTTTCTCTCCTCCCTCCCTCTCTCTCTCTCTCTCTCTCTCTCTCTCTCTCTCTCACACACACAAATTTCTCTCATTGGAATGTTTATTATAGTAGGCCATATATTTGCCCACAGCTTTTAAAGTACAAAATGTCATTCCCACCCAATTTTGCCACAACTTGTAAAAGCTAATAAAGATATTCAAATTTTTTCCAAAGAAGTTTGAGAAGAGTGCTGTGTAGATAATCAAGACAGAGCAATTAAATGTAGGGGTAATGAAGAATGACTTTTGTGGCTTTAAGAGTAAATCAACCAGAAGCCACCTCTTTACATCTGTCCCCACTTTACACAGGCAAAGCTGGGGGAGGCTAACCCACCTCAGGACTGTGAAGAGCTGTCCTGGAATGTGTGCCCAGAGCTGGCCCAACAGCACCACACGCAGCTTTTGACTTTTCGCCCCATTAGTTAACTCTGTCCAGATTTCCCAAAGGGCAAGCCTGCCTGCCTGCTTCAGTGCTCCCAGCCACAAAGAAACTCACAGGGCGGTTGCTGTGAGGTCTGGGACTCCCCCAGCGCTGAAGCAGTTAACTTTAGGAAGACTCAGAGAAAAAAAAAACAGACTGAGGGCTGCCTTGTGCTGGGAGGAGGGTTAGCAAATGAGGCTGTTGCTGTTGTTTTCATTGTGTGTGCTCTAATCAGGGAGAGTAAGAACAATAATGCATGTAATGCTGATTTTGGAACGTGTCCATGCAGCTTTTCCCAGGCTGGACAGCCTTGGGAACCACTGATAGAGTGGCACACCAGGGGCACAGCCTCAATCACTGAGCACAGGGCAGGGCAGCCTTTTCAGTGGATCAAATATGTAAGGGATGACAAGAATCTGCCCAGCATGGGAAGTGGTGGTAACAAAAAAATATACAACAGGGAAAACTGGAAAGGCTTTGCCCAGTGCAGCCCAGCCTATGGAACATGATATTTGAGAGATGGGATATTTCTCTGTCTACCCACTCCATCCCATTTCCCTTTTTTTTTTGTTTGTTTGTTTCTCTTTTTGCATTTGGCCAGCCCTCCCTTTCGTCGTCCCCCCTCCCATCCCCCCAGACTCCTTCTGCCACACTTTGAAGCTGAGATGAAAGCTGTGTTGTGGCTGCTGGCACCGAGCAAGCACAGGGAGACAACCAGAGTGTGCTTTAGTTTAAGATGCTGTTTTCTCCCAAGGAAGGGAATGGGACAGGGGTGTGTGGGGGGGATCAGATTGAAACAATGCATTGCATTTTGCTGGAGAACATACTTGAATGCATCTAGGCCTCAAACATGGTACTAATTTTTCAAAGCTTTGGTCTCTAAGGATAAGGGAATAGCTGAAATGTGGTCTTCTCTCTCCCCAAGTAAATACATATAATTCTAAGGATATGGGGATGGTATTGTCTAATGAAATAAGAAAGAGGCAGAAATCAGATACATGAGTTTTGGGTGTTGACTAGCTATCTTAAGTGTTGTCAAAACAATACCCTTTACTTTCAGGAGCATAATCAAGCCATCCTATATTAAATGGTTCTGAAGCAATGATTTCCATGAACTTTCTCAGTTACTTGGTTACCAGACTTTACACATAAAAATTTGGGACAGCCAGTTAAATCTGAAACTTAGCTAAACAGTGATATAGTTTTAGATAAGTATGTCCCATGTAATGTTTAGAATAAACGTATATTAAAAAAATACTGATCTAAAAATTCAAACATAATTAGACATCCTATATTTTATCCTATTTAGTTAGGAAAGTTATAAAATCAACTCAGCCTTTAAAAAACTACTTTGAAAACTTTGTAAGCCTATTGTTATAACAAGAAGTTATTTAAGGCATCAAATATGAACATGGGAATAATCAACGTATCATTCTTATTACAACACAAAAGGCCTGCAGTGAGGTCCTTTCCTTGTCCTTGACATTCCATCCCTAAACATACACACAATCCAGACCACACCACACACTGCTCACAGCCATACTTATGTGCATAGGTTCACACACACACACACACACACACACACACACACACACACACACTTTTCCTATATATTTTCTAAATGTTTCATTTATTTATTTGAGAGAGAAAGTAGCAGACAGAGACAGAGAGAGAGAGAGAGAATGGGTGCAAATGAATTCTAGGCGCATGTGGCACTTTGTACTTCTGCCTTATGTGGGTCCTGGGGAATCAAACCTGGGTACTTTGGTCTTGTAGGCAAGTACGTTAACCTTTAAGCCATCTTTCCAGCCAACACACATGTTTTTAAAGAATCTATGTGGGTACTTTTTTCCAACTAAGGAAAGAACAGTTACTGTGTTACTTAGAGCTTTAAGTCATTAATTAAAAATCAACTCCTACTATAGAAAATGCATAGAACTCCTGCTTGGTCATCATTTAAAACTATAGCTTCTGTTGCCAGGTGTGGTCGTGCACACCTTTAATCCCAGCACTTGGGAGGTAGAGATAGGAGGATCTATAAATTCGAGGCCACCCTGAGACGACATAGTGAATTCCAGATGACTCTGGCCTAGAGTGAGACCCTACCTCGAAAAACCACACACACACACACACACACACAAAAAAAAACAGTAAAACTATAGCTGCTTTCACATATTGAAGTAGAAGTAGCTTGGGAACTCTAAGGGATAATTATGTTTTAAAAAATGTTTCCCAGGGATGGAGAGACTGCTTAGTGGTTAAGGTTCTTGCCTGCAAAGCCAAAGGACCCAGCTTCGATTCCCCAGGACCCACATAATCCAGATATACAAGGTGTAGTCTGTGTTCAGAGTTTGTTTGCAGTGACTTAAGGCCCTGATATACTCATTCTCTCTTTCTCTCTCTCTCTCTATCTCCCTCAAATAAATAAATAAATAAATAAATAAATAAATAAATAAATAAATAGATAGATAGATAGATAAATAAATAAATAAATAAATAAATAAATAAATAAAAATTTTAAAAATATTTTCCATTTCTCTACGTAGTGTGCTGAACAACTGCATGTAACCAACTGTTCAAACCATGTTTCAGTGCCACCGATGTGAATTGTAACCCTTTGTGCTATTGTTATAACTCCCTTTCTAGTCTCTGTACCTCAGGTACTTTTCTCAGGTTACAAATATAACCTGCCTATATCGGATCAGGGAATTCTTTGTATGTATGTATGTTCATATGCACATGCATGTGGGTATATGTGTGCACGTGAGGCCAGTGGTTGCAGTCAGGTGTCTTTCTCAATCATTTTTCACCTTTTTATTTTTTTGATGTCAGGGCTCTCATTGAACCTGAAGCTCGCTGACCTGGCTAGGCTAGCTAGTTAGCACGCTCCTGGGCCCCTTCTTTCTCTGTCTTCCTGACACTAACATTACAGGTTTGTACTGTTATATTTAATGTTCCCATGTGTTCCAGGGATCCAAATTCAGGTCCTCATGCTCTCATAGCAAGCACTTTACCAACTAAGCCATCTCCCCAGCCCATGAGAAGGGAATTGTGAAACATTTTGAGTCTCAACTGTTAATCAATTATAAAAACCAAATGAAGCCATTTAAAATCTACACCATATTTCGTGTCATTTACTCTTTTAACACCAACAAAGAAATATTAGAGAATTTCTTTTACCTAAGAATACCTTTGAAGAAAAATATCAGGGTTTCAACTTGATAGTAAGCTTGAACTGAAGCAGGCTAGATTTTATAGGAAGCTAGTATTAGGCAATAAATAGTTTCTTTCTCTCATTCTCTCTCTCTCTAACAAATAATTTTTAATTTTTTTTTAGTGTTAGAGATTGAATCCAGGGCCTTATGCATGCTAACCTCTACCACTAAACTATATCCCAGCCCTAACATTTTTAATGGTGAGGCTTTCTTTTTGGAAATCTTACACCCAAGTCAGACATACTTTTAAAGGGATGCAAAAAGAAGTGCCTGTAAAAAAGTAAAATTGCCAGTGACTCAGTCTGTAAATCCTCTGCTTTGGGGAATTCTAATTTGTTAATATGGAGTCTGTGCCACTGTATTTCCAAATGAGGGTAAGTGCAGATGTAAATGAGTGTCTGTGCATTCAGAGGGTCTGCCCACGCACTGGGAGCACAAATTCAAGGGCTTTAGCTGCACTGGAGTGCAGACACCCCCCAAGGAAAATAGTCTTTAGAGGAGTACAAAGACACTCGGATTGCTTTCAGCAGTGCAGTCAAATATGAAAGGACTTGGACCAATTACAGGATTGATATGGCATATGGCAAATGCTGTTCTTTCAGGAAAAAATGCAAACTATGGAGATGGAACCAGGAACCAATCAAGGGAATATCTGAAGAATGAAACAAGCATCTAGACCGCTGATCAGAACCAGGACCCGGGGATTATTGTGGAGAAGCCACCGCAATCATCAGCCAGGGCTAGGAAGAGGGAAAATGCCAACCTGGATCAGGGGCTTCTGGGAGGAACTGCACAACAAACATGTCCCTAGGGCTCCCGTGGAGCTCCGAGTCCTTCCTTAGAAGCGTAGCCTTTGAGGTTCTTCCTTCTGTTGGCCCCTGCCCCCACCCCCTCCCCCGGGAAGCACCCACTTGTCCTGCCAGCTCTTTCCAAAGACAAATTCCATGTCTCTCTGGAGGTGGTGTTGTCAAGATAGGGAACCTATGGTTTCCTCTATTCTCATTAATGTCTTCTCTGTCTAACATATCTTTCCACAGTTTTTTTAAAGATATTGCTTATGCATTGAGTTCCAAGTCACCCTGAGATTTTGGTTCCATATACATTTCCATCAAAGGACCTGCATTTGTATTCAAGCATGGCTTTCCTGATGCCAAAACTGTATTGAGATGAAAACTTTTACCTATTTTTACCCAAATATTTATTTGGAAGAGAAACGTTTTGTTATGTAGCCCATATGGTCTGTTTTATATTTGTTTTATTATTTTATTCATGATTTTTAAGAATTATTCATGTCCTCTGAAATATAAATACATCAAGGGCATGTTTATGACAATCCTGCTCCCAATACCAAATCTTCTGCATTCAAAGATAATGCCTACTTTAATTGTGCTCAATCATTATTCAGTGTGGCTTCTTATTGTCTTATTGTCTTATTGTCAACCAATGCCCAGAAAACATGGCCAGTATTTCTCCTAAAATGGCTATAGAAGGTCCACAATCTTTTTAAAGGTTTCATTTTCTCTGAGACACTAAACTATTTACTACATTCTGACCATACCATGAACATCCTAGGTTTTTTCTTTCTTTCTTTTTAATTCTGCTCATTCTTCAAACTCACTGGCACGCATTTCAGGATATAAAAACTGTTGGAACACAACAGTTCTGTCACTAGTTTCTTTCCCTAGTGCCACTGGGAGACTGAAAGGTTGCCTTCTTCTCAGACCATAGTGATATGAGCAAAAACAAATCTTCACTTATTTAACAACTCTTCAATGAATTCTATATGAACAGGTAAGAAACAACTTCAATGTTTAAGGTACATCAACTCATTAAAAAAGCCTCCCCAATATTATGGAGTTTGTCACACTTCAGTAACAACATTTACTTTTTAACCATTTTTACATGTAAAATGAATTGATAAATTTTCCATGTCACCCACCCAGCATGATCTTACTGATTCCCACAAACTGTGGTGGCTACATTATAACATATACAGCAGCATTGTCTCTTCCCAGGTTCTGTAGAACACCTCACGGAACACTAAGCTTCCACAAGTCACCCCCTTTTTGAAGTCTGAATTAAATATCTGTAAGTCCTCAAAATGGACATTTTTCAATTTCTATCATGAGTACTTTCTTTGTAAATGTTGAAATTTCCAAAGCATTAATTGATTAAAAAGGAAAGAATACTCGGTCCTTCTAGAAAATAAAAGATCCAAAGTAATAATCAATCTTCAAGAACCCATATATACAAATAACAAACTTTTTGCCTACAGGCCCTGCATAGCATAACTTTTAGACACAGAAGTGAACATAGTGACTTCATCTTCCTTTCTGAATCATAAACTAGTTTTCAAAATATATCAGTGATGAGTGAGATAATGTTTCTCATTTTTTTTCAAAACTCTAGCACAATACTAACACTAAAAAATATATGGCCAGTACTAATAATAAATTGTCACCTTCCGGCTATATATTCTTGGTCAATTAACTTTAATTTCCATACCTACAAAATGAGTGAATTGATCCTAACTTTAAAAATGCCTGGGAACTAGTGTACTCCATGAATTTCATGGGATTGTGGTAGTTGAAGGGGAATGTTATAAGAGTCTGGTTGTTTAATTTATTATCTAAATAACAGGAAAAAATAAAAACCTTGGTATCCCACATGTAAATCATATCCTGAAAACAAGAAAGCTTCAACAAAATGGTTCCTTCTTATGTACTAGGCAAAGCACCAACTCATGTAGCTACAAAAGGCAAGAAGATCTGACATGAAGTGATAGCACCCAGGTAGGATGACCCAGCTGGGCTCTGGGAATGAAACAAAAGGAAACAGACCTCAAATTGCAACCAGAATGATCTGTGGTTGGGAGACACAAGAGTGGGTGGATAAAACAACTGAGGCATCTCCTCTGGTGGCCATTGGGTAGAAGTTCTGAGTTTAGTTAGCTGACAGTCCACCAGAATAGTGAGGAAGAAGTAGGGAAATCAACCAAGATCCCAATGACCCACTGGAAATTGTCCAATAACTTTTCTGGACAATGGAACACTCAGAAGCCATAGATTATTGCTAGAAAATTTTCAGTGCCAGGGAGGGGATACCTTCCAGTGAGTTGTTGGCTGGGAGGTCACAGATACCCCCAAAACATTATAGGCCATTGCCAGGCCCTTGGTCTCCCACCAGGAATAGACGGTAAGACCCTATTGCTGAAGACTCCACATACTTGGGTGGCAAGGTCACTGAGAAATACTGCTGGAGCTGAGCTGAAAGCCTCCTCCAGGTGGACCAGATGACAGAAAGTTGGAAAAAGCTACACTTCATGCAGTTCAATGGGAGAGAGAAAACACCAGTGAAGGTACTCAACAGTGAACACTGCAAGCTTTAAATTTGGCCAGCCAGGCCAAATGAGCCAACTGGTGCAATAGTGGCATGTCTGTTATGAGGGAAACCAACAGCTCTCTCATTGGACTGGAGGCCTGCTCCATGGGAGGGAATGCATCCCTGATACTGAAAACCTACGACAGGTGTAGTCACAAGCCCTAGGGGGTGTAATGTCTGCTGGTGTCACACTAAATGTATATACTATGCTCACCAAACTGCCCAGTAAGCACTTCTCTTAATGTCCACACCCATATATTGATGCTACTCTCCCTTATGGTTTGAGAAGCTTCTCTTTTCAGATGGTGGCAACCCTTGGGATGACTCAGAAGGCACATGGTGCTGAGAAGAAGTGACAGAGGAGGGCTCAGCACTGAAACATCTCAAACACACCTTCCAAGTCAGGGTCCATTGCAGAAGAGGAGGCAGAAAGAATGTAAGAGCCAAAGGAAGAGTAGGATGCCTTACTACGTGCTCCTCCAGACACAAAATGGCCTGGATATCCATGACCTCACAGTGCCTGACACTACATACACAAGACCATCATAAGAGGAGGAAAAGATGATGACAGCAAACCGAAAAGAGAGACTGATTGAGAGGGGAGGGATATGATGGAGAGTGAAGTTTCAAAGAGGAAAATGGGAGGAGGGAGGGAAGTACCATGATATATTGTCTACAATTAAAGAAGTTGTCAATAAAAAGGAAATAAAAAATAAGCCAGGTGTGGTGGCACATACTTTTAATCCCAGCACTCAGGAGGCAGAGGTGGGAGGATCCCCATGAGTTCAAGGCCACCCTGAGACTACAGAGTGAATTTCAGATCAGTCTGGGCTAGAGCGAGACCCTACCTCGAAAAAGCAAAAAATAAAATAAAATAAAATAAATGAAATTAAGTTCAAATTAAAAGGACTAGCATTGTAGGCCACAATTTTCAATGTAGTATTATTTTATCCCGTACAATAAACTTTTCTACAACTTACACAAGTCACTGCTAACCAACTTCCATATAATTGAGTCAACCAGCCTTGCTAGCACCCGCATAACTATGGTGATCACTTGAGATTGTAATTCTAACTTTTCCAAGGGCTTTTGCTTCCAAAGAGTTCAAACTTAGTAAGATAGTATATAGGCTTTCAAATTGATCTGAATTTCTTTAAATTATTTTCACAAATGATGGTTCTGACTCATGATAATATATTACTTGTTCTGCTTTGGGAAAAAGATTAGTTCCTTTAAAATTGTGCATTTGTGGGGCTGGAGAGATTGCTTAGTGGTTATGCACTTGCCTGTGAAACCTAAGGACCCTGATTCTAGGCTCGATTCCCCAGGTCCCACATAAGCCAGATGAACAAGGTGGCATGCATCTGGAGTTCATTTGCAGTGGCTGGAGGCCCTGGTGCACCCATTCCTCCCCCCTCTATCTCTCTGCCTCTTTCTTTCTCTATCTGTCACTCTCAAATAAATATATAAAAAATTAAAAAATTTTAAATTCTGCATTTGTTAATTAAAATCATCTACAAAGACAGTTCACTGGAAATATTAGAATGGCACTCTAAGCAGATTGCTACTAATTTAGAAGCAAATTTTGAAATTCAACTACTTAAGGGAACAACTAACTTTTCATTCTCTAAAATAATTTTGAAAATACTTTTGTTGCCGGGTGTGGTGGCACACACCTTTAATCCCAGCACTTGGGAGGCAGAGGTAGGAGGATTGCCAAGAGTTCGAAGCCACCCTGAAACTACATAGTGAATTCCAGGTCAGCCTGAGCTAGAGCAAGACCCTACCTCCTATCTCAAAAAACCAAAAAAAAAAAAAAAACTTTTGTTGCAAATTGTACAACATATGTTATCCATACAGATCTCTTTAAATAGGATTAGATTAATCCATAGTTAAAGTTGAAAAATATTTGACTATGAGTAACAGCTTTCAAATGGAGGAGAAACACATATGGATTGATACTTACCACCATAAAATGCTAAGAACCCCTCAAGTACTTGACTCTCAACAGGATGCCATGGAGTTGCATATTAGATTGTGCCTTCTGTTTCTAAGGAACCTACTTGTTGAGTACTTAAAAGTTTACAAAGATGGGGCTGGAGAGATTGCTTAGTGGTTAAGGCTTAGGCCTGCAAAGCCAAATGATCCTCGTTCAATTCTCCAGGGCCCATGTAAGCCATATGCACAAGGGGGCACATGCATTTGGAGTTCATTTGCAGTGGCTGGAGGCCCTGGTGCGCCCATTCTCTCCCTCTCCCCTGCCTGCTGTCTCTTTCTCTCTCTCAAAGAAACAAGTAAATAAAATATATTTTTTAAAAAAAATTTTGCAAAGAGACATAAATATTCAAAAGAGCTGGATAGGTGGCTCAATAGATAAAAAGATAAAAGACAAAGCCTAATGGCCCTGGTTTGATTCCCCAGTGCCCATGTAAATACATATGCACAAAATGTGTCTCATGTGTCTGGAGTTCATTTGCAATGTCAGGAGGCTCTGGTGTGTCCCTCAATCTCTCTCTCTCTCTCTCTCTCTCTCTCTCTCTCACACACACACACACACACACACACATTCTCTCTCTCTCTCTCTCTCTCTCTCTCTCTGTCGTGTCTCTTTTTTTTACATTTATTTATTTATTTATTTATTTGACAGAGAGAAAAAGGCAGAGAGAGAGAGGGAGAGAATGGGCATGCTAGAACCTCTAGCCACTGCAGACAAACTCAAGATGCATGTAACCCTTATACATCTGGCTTACATGGGTCCTGGAGAGCTGAACCGGGATCCTTTGGCTTTGCAGGCAAACACTTAACTGCTAAGCCATCTCTTCAGCCCCTCTCTTCTGTCTCTTAAATAAATAAATAAATAAATAAATAAATTTTTTTTAAATTCAAAAGTATACTTTGTATGTATTATATATTTATATAATACACACATACATGTGCATATGTGTACATAATATATATTAGGTAGGATGTGTGCATTTGTGTCTGTATGTCTGTATGAAACTCGGTACTAAGAAACCAAGCAATTCAAGGTAAAAAAAAAAAAAAAAAAAAAAAAAAAAATGATTAAAATGGGCACTTGATCAAAGATTTACAGATTAAAAAATGGATTAAAAGATACCATCCTAAGTCATTACAGGGATGCAAATTAAAACCACAATAAGACCATTACACACATACTGGACAGATTAAATTTAGATCAAATATCAAACACTGGCAAGAATATGGAGGAACTGGAACTTACACACATCTAATGATGGAAGTGTAAAAATGTCACAATTACTTTGCATGAAAATAGATTTTGGAGGAATTTTAAAGGCATCAAGGTCTGTTGTTTGCACACCTCAAACTTCAGTGGGGAAGCATCACCTCCTAATCTGGATACATACTCAGGATTATCTGAGTGCAGATTATACTGGGGTAGAGGTTGTAAGGAAGCTGGGTTTGAAGTAGAAAATAGTATATGGAGAAGTAAGAAATGGGTAAACATAACACCAATATATCTGAAAGATGTAGGTCAATATTGAGGGATGAAAAATAAATGTTGTCTACCAAGTGTTAGGTAACATTTACTAGAAATCATAAGGAATAGGTATTATTTAGTAGATAAGTACCAGTAACTTTTGTTTCTAGGGCTGATGATAAGAAATATATTTTTAAAACTTAGTCAACAATACAGGCAACATTGAGTTCGAAATGAGGGAAATAAGGCAAAAGAAGTCAACTTGCTATAAGTAGCATTTTTTCTAGTAAGCAACTTTTGCCTTCAGAAGAAACTGAAAGCCAAATTTTAAAATAACAAGAACAACAACAAAAAAAACTCGAGGTATGGGAGAGGGTTGGTACATATAAATAGATTGTCCTTCACATCTCGGAGAACCAGGTGGAGAAGAAGAAAAGGAGTCAGTGTCCCACCTGTGACAAAATACCTGAATAAACACTCAAAAGAAGAAAGATTTATTTTGGCTCATGGTTTCAGACATTTCAGGCCATCAAGGAGAAGACAGTATGGCAGAGCAGAAAAGTTACAAAACGGTAAAAAGAGAGAGAAGAGAAAGAGAGAGAGAGAGAATGAGAGATAAGAAATAAATTTTGTCTACCAACCTCCCTCTTATTCCACCCAGGTCCCCAGCCTGTGTGATAGTGCTGCTGACATACTGAGCTGTCTTACTTAGTTAATCCTCACAGACATGCCCAGAGGTGCCCCTTTCTAATCTCCTAGGCATCTCTCAGTTTAGTCAAGTTGACAATCAAGAGCAACAAGGACTTATTGGCTATCTGTCATCCGTAAGTTCATTTGCAGTGGTAGGCAAACCAAGAATCAGAAAACAGCTTGTTTTCCTTTTAAAAGTATTAATGCTTATTTTCCCAAAAATTGTGAACATTTTGCCTGTATGAAGATAGGCATATATTTAAAATCCTACTTTCTGAAAAACTTTGACTTCACAAAGGCTCTTGATTTGGGTCTTACTTTAGAATTACCTGAAATACTAATGCCCAGGGCCTCATGCCGGATAGATGAGATCCGAATCTCAGCAACACAGGCTCAGATACCAGCCTATACTTTAAAAGCACCTTCCTCAGGTGCTTCTAATACACAACCTAATTTGGGCATAGTTTAGAACCTTTTGTCATTATTTATTTAACTAGAATTCTGCCAGTCATATGAGATTCAACATTTGATAGCTTCACCTCTGTCTTTCTAAACTTGACCCTGAGTCATCCTCAATGTCTCACTCAGGAGGCAGCAGACCTCTTCCAAGAGAGAAATGAAATGGGACTCTGGATTCTGATTCTAATGCCCAGTCTTGGATGTAGGTAAGAGGCATCTGAGGAGAAAGAAGGAGAAAGTGATGCCAAGTAACCATAATTCAGCTGTTTTGTTTTTATATCGATGCTTTTGGTGACAGCACAGTTTGGAGAAATAAGCATGTGCAATGCCCACAGCATCGTATCATCCAGAATTATTTTAAACTTCCAGAAGTAAGTCACAGCCCTGGAAGTTCCTTTAATTTGCAGGTTATCAGGAAAGAAAGTATATAAGCCAGGAAAGACAGTATCATCCAACTCAAAAATGATTTCAGAGTTTTCTTTCCACATTTTTGCAATCCCAAATACCCCCACTGGAGACAACCAGTGGAGGGTGACAATCAGAAGACTCCGGTTGGTTCAAGGGCAAGGTACTGACGCCAGTGACATGCAGGAAGGAGAGGCAGCACCAGCCTGCCTATCTCTGTACAGCACGTCAAAGAGAAGACAATGCGTGCGCACAGAAGCACTGGATGTGGAGGCCCCATGCATGGAGATTGTTTTCATTATTTTTTCATTTGCATTACATGAGTCTTAGCACCCTGCCTCCAGGCAGGAATGAAGCTAAACCTCTTTGCTAACCTCAGACTAATTGGAACCAACCTTCTACAGCTTCCCATTGGCCTGCCTCCACGCGCTGTGGAGTCCTCAGATTTGCCTTCCCCCGCCCTGGGCCATTGAAATGGCTAAAATAAGGTGTAGGTGATCTTATCTGCCAGTGGATTGATTCAACATCGCCCACTGGGATTCTGCACTCAGACTCTCAAGGACTCTTGTGCACCCCAGCAGCCTTATCAGACCCCTCCCTTGACATTGCACAGTAAAGCCTTTGATGTGGTCCACCTACTAAACAAAGACTGAGGAACTGAGACAGTAAACAAAAATCACACTTTTTGCTCAATTAACCAATTAAAAGTTAAAGGATTCTGAGAGAAAATGGCCATCTTCTGCTCTGGCAGCCACAGCCCACATGTGAGAGTTGAGTCTAAACTTAGCTATACTGTGTGCAAGTCTTCCTAGAGCTAGTTCCAGAAAGAAAGAACACACACATTGTTGATTCCATGTGAAAGTGACTCTATGTTAGATTAACAGACTAAATAAAATAAAAATTAATTTCACTGCTTTCTTCATAACCCTTTAATTGTGCATCTGGGAGAGTTTTTCAAAGAACAACATTCCAACCAATTGACTTTTAAGGATCTAGTTGACTTTCATAAAGGCACTAACCAGTCTAAAAATAGAAGGAACTCTGAGAAGATGGCACAAGTGTCCACTTTGGGGTAGGTTGAGCAGGAAAAGCAAAGAGACTGGCATCAATGGCAGAATGGCTATCATCAAGTTTCTCTCTCCACAAGCATAAAGCAGAGGAAACCTCCCTAACACACTCGCCCTGGTTGCCCAGCTCCTTTGCATTGGTTAATGTGAATCTCCTGGTTTTGGAAACTGTCTGATTTCCAAGTCCAGTTGATGCCATGGCACCTGGCAAGAAGGACTCCATTCTAGTTTGGTCTGGTCTGCTGGGACCTAGTGCAGGAGCGGAATCTAAGACAAGACCTCTTATTAGCATCGTTTATTGAATTGCAAGGCAACATTACATTTCTGTTTGTATAGTGCTCATCTGGATGGTAATTTGACCCTCTAGCAACATTTTCTATTTGCCTTCACAATGTCTACCTGCATAGGTTTTGCAGTGTTGACACAAACAGAGATTGATAACTCGGTAGGAAATGTACATTAAATTGTCAATAGTATGTATATGTACATGAACATATGCACATGCATGCTTGCAGGCAGTACTGAAAAGAAAATACTACTTCAAGTCTTTCGGTAGCTCAAAATATGAGTTATTCAACTTGTAGAGCAATGCTAAGAAATCTCAACTAGGAGCTATACCAAGTGGCAGCAAAGTTACAGTACAATGTGGCCAGATCCAGAGGGGAGACTGTCCTTGGAGAGGTGGAAGGAGCTAGAATTTGTTTTTTTGACAAACCTTCTAGATGAACCTAATTCGTGGTAAATCTTAATAACCCCTGTCCTAGGCAAACTAAGATGGGGAGCCCTGGGTCCAGAATGCCTTATTTTATCCAAGCGCCTCAGCCTCTTCAAAATACTTTTTTTTGTTTTGTTTTGTTTTTTTGTTGTTGTTGTTGTTTTTTGTTTTTTGGTTTTTTTTTTTGGTTTTTCGAGGTAGGGTCTCACTCTAGCTCAGGCTGACCTGGAATTCACTATGTAGTCTCAGGGTGGCCTCGAACTCATGGCAATCCTCCTACCTTTGCCTCCAAAGTGCTGGGATTAAAGGCGTGCGCCACCACGCCCGGCTCAAAATGCTTTGACTTTCTGTCACTAGAGCACATAGCCAAATAATAACCTCAAATGAGTTCATCTTTCATCAGCCTCACAACTGATAATCATATTACTACTATGCAGAGGTCAGTTTTTGTGAACTTTATATATTTTATACATAACAGATTCTCAATATGTATTTGATTACTCCCTGCCTTCCAAATTGTTCTGGGACATTTTGTAGCTAAACACAGAAGGAAATGCATTCAGCGTTGTAGGGAATGCTGTTGTGACCTCCTAGATTGCATTTGCCCTCTAATAAGACCATTCCCCCAGACCATTCTGCCGGTGGCTCGCTAACAGCTTAAACCGTTCACATCCTCCAGAGACTCCATCTGGCTTGCCTGAGCCATTGACTGGGAAGTCTTGGGAGGTTATGTCACCCCCATCACTACTATCACACCTATACTTACCTTCTACTTTCAACACGGGACCAGCGACTGACTGTTTCAAAGAAACTGAAGCCTAGCCCCAAGCATACTCTCTCTCTCTCCCCCTCTTTCTCTCTCCAGACATGCTCTTACTCCTTTTTTTTTTTCCTCATAGAATGTTGTTACCATTGTCATCCTGGTCACCTGAGCTAGCCAGTCATTTTGTCTGTCTCTGGCCCAGGCTGACCTGGAATTCACTCTGTAGTCTCAGGGTGGCCTCAAACTCATGGTGATCCTCCTACCTCTGCCTCCCGAGTGCTGGGATTAAAGGCGTGCACCACCACGCCAGGCTCATTTTGTCTGTCTTAATGGCTTGTTTCCAAGTACTTCCAGATCTGTGCCTGCCTTTCTGCCTCATCAGATCACCAACACATCAGCAGTCAGCGTCACGGATTCAGCCTCTCTTTGCTGACAGCACCACCTCCTCACGAATGCAGATACAGTCAGGCTATTCCCTGTAGACACAGTCAGGATGCTTGGGCTCTAACTGAAATTCAGCACATTTCTGACATATGGAGTTTTGTCAATGAAGAGAGATCCTAGTCATTCTCAAATCAAATGGATGTTTCCCCCCTTTTCCAATTTGAAGACTGACCATGTCCAGCTTTTTTTTCCCATTATAAATTGATAATATGTCAGTTCTTTTTTCAAATTTCAATTAATTGTCCTTTCCCACAGAGTTCAATGAACATCAATTAAGAAGTGGAAGAATGAGCTGGAAGAGCAACAAAACCCATACAAACTGAGCATATGGTGTTTAAACCAATATGAAATATTTGGGAGCTAGCTGTGGTTGTTCCCACAATCCCAGCACTCAGGAGGCTGAGCCAGGAGGATTGCTGTGAGCTCAAAGCTAGTCTGGGCTATATAATGAGTTTCAGACCAGCTTTGGCTACAGAACGAGATCCTATCTCAACATCCCCAACCCTGAAAAAAGAAATAATAATTGGAGGAGGTTAGAAGTGGTTCAATATCTAGCACACTTGATTTTAGCCAAGCACAGCTTCCTCTGAACCAGCCCCTCCACGAAATAGTGCTTGAAATGTTCCCATGAAAAGGACTGAGAAAGCTCTGCAGACTTCAAAGAGCTCTTTAAAATGTTTTGATGAGTTACGTGTAAATGAACATGCAGATTAAATTTCCATCCAAATCCACATGCTCTTAAAACATTGAGGGAAAAGGGCTTTGCCAAACATGCTCTGGATTTTGCTGAACTCAAAGCAGTTTGCTACATTCAACAAATCTAAATGTGGCAGGCTTACCCACCCCTGCGCACATCACCATGTTAATTCAAAGCACAGTGAGTGAGTGTCAGGAAGAAGGAACATGAATGCAGAGGATTAAACCAAATGGGACTGCTCTCTGCTCACTTAAAGAAGAAGACTCATCTTGGAAATATGGAAGTTAGTTTCATTCTCTGGACTTTATTGGGACAATTACTGGTTAAATCAAGAAATATGTTTTTGAATACTTAGTGTCTGCTAATCACCACTAAGAAATCAAAGATTCAAGGTTTGTGTTTGCCACATAAGCATAAAAGCGTGAAAGAGCCTTATTCCCCAGGAACCACACAAACAGCTGACCATGGCCACACATGCCTGTAACCGCAGTCCTGTGGAAGTAGAGACTGGAGAATTGCTGAGACTCTACCTCAAGAAAACACGTGGATGAGTGATATAAGACAATAGCCAGTGTTTTCCTCTGATATCTGTGTATGCACATCTGTACACACACATGTACACACTACACGGACACACACACACACATACAACACCATACATACATACACAAAGAAAGAAGATGGAGGAAGACGAGAAAAAGAAAGGAACAGGCTGGAGAGATGACTTAGCAGTTAAGCACTTGCCTGTGAAGCCTAAAATCCCCTGTTTGAGGCCCCATTCTCCAGTACCCATGTAAGTCAGACACACAAGGGGATACATGTATCTGGAGTTCAGTTTGCAGTGGCTGGAGGCCCTGGTGTGCCCATTCTCTCTCTCTCTCTTTCCCTCTTTCTATTTCCCTCTTTCTCTCTGTCTGTCTGTTGCTAATAAATAAACAAAAATAAACAAAGTTAAAAAAAAGAAAGGAAGGAAGTCAAAAACTTATATGAGTCTTCTTTTGACTTCTTAGAATATAGAAAAAGGGCAGAAGTGGTGGTACATGTCTTTAATCCCAACAATCAGGAGGCAGAGGTAGGATCAGCATGAGCTCAAAGTCACCCTGAGAGTACATAATGAATTCTAGGTCAGCCTGGAGTAGCGTAAGACTCCACCTTGAAAAACTGATAGATGATAGATAGATAGATAGATAGATAGATAGATAGATAGATAGATAGATAGATAGATAGATGATAGATAGATAGATAGATAGATGATAGATAGATAGATAGATAGATAGATAGATAGATAGATAGATAGATAGATAGATAGATAGATAGATAGATAGATAGATAGATAGATAGATAGATAGATAGATAGATGATAGATAGATAGATAGAGATAGATAGATAGATAGATAGATAGATAGATAGATAGATATAGATAGATGATAGATAGATACATAGATAGATAGATAGATAGATAGATAGATAGATAGATAGATAGATAGATAGATAGATAGATGATAGATAGATAGATAGATAATAGATAGATAGATAGATAATAGATAGATAGATAGATGATAGATAGATAGATAGATAGATAGATAGATAGATAGATAGATAGATAGATTTCTGTTACAAGCCTAAACACATTTCTACTACCTAGAGGACAATGTCCAAGGACAACATCAGTGTGAGGAACAATGTTCCCACACTTGAGCTAACAAACAAAACGCATACACCGGTGGTTCAAGAGGTAGAAAGCACATCCTCAATCTAGTGGCCTGCTCAGTGTATGCTGGTCCTGTACTTCTAGGACCCAGTATCTCATTACGCTGGATGAAGCATAACAGCTTGTGGGCTGGAGTCATGACTCACAAGACCAGGTCAACAAACACCACTGACTGCCCCAGATGCCACACTATCTGGCTCAGAAATCCAAATTGTCAGAAAATGATCTGGTGGCAAGACTAAGCAAAGCTTCATTTGGAGTTTTCAGCATCCAAAAGGGGGGGAAAAATCAGCTCCCTTCATTGGCCATAGGACTCAAAAGTCTCTGTTATCTGAGGTCTGGGACCGAAGGCAGTATGAAGATTATACCTGCTTCAAGTGGACCTGTTACTAATTAACACTTTAAAAGCTTCTGAGCTTCTCCATGTGTTCCTAATGAGAAATAAAATTGGATCACCCCACTGTCCCCCAAGGCAGACCCAAGAAAGGGAGGAGGAGGGCTGAATGACTATGCTTAAAATCTTCAAAAGAAAAAGAGAAAAAAAAAATACAGGATATGGAGTCTTTCATTCTAAGCCATTCTAAGAGCAGAGACCTCACATTCTATTTCTTTTTCAAGCTTCTCCATTCTGCCTAATTCAAAAACTACAATCCACTCATGTGCAATGAAGTTTAAAGGAGGGAATGGCAGGTGGTTGTGGAGGAGAAGGGAGGGCGCGGCTGGGTGCTGCAGGGAAGCATCTCTGAGGTAAACTAGAGTATGCATCTTCTGCCCCTGCACTGGGTTGTTTGGGGCACAGTGAGAAATGAGCCCATGTATCCAGTAGATTCCCTGGGCAAGTTGAATAGAAGCATGACAGGACAGTGTGTGGAGGGAAAGGCACTGCGCTGTGGCAGGGAAGAGCTGTCTCTCGTAGGTCATTGCTATCAGCTCTTCCTGCAGCAGTGTCTCACCGTGATTGAGTGACTTTCCATGCTGAAGAAATGAATTTCCATACTGAGAAACTCTTCCCTAGATCAAGGCTTACAAGACCAAACAAGAATAAAAATACACACACCCACACATACATCTCTTGCAGAATGTGGAGTCCTTTACATTTCCTTTCTGGTGTTGCCTTTTACCATGTGTTCTGAGGTCCCAGGCTGAATGCTCAACTTTCAATCTGTTTCTGAGTTTCACAGAACAAAGACGCACCAATCAGATCTTCCCCGTACATAAATTGTGTCCTGGGAGTAAATCAGGCGCCTCTGGAAGCAGCATTGACTTTTTTAGGCCACGAGGATGGCAGAGTTACTGCTCTGTGGAAAAGGACGACTCTTGTCCTGATCTGAAAGAGCCAGTTGAGTTTCTTAAAGGGCCACATCTAGTAGTTTTATTTTCTTTTATTCTTTTTTCTGTTTATTGACAGCTTCCATTCTTACAGACAATAAACCATGACAATTCCCTCCCCTCCCTCACATTCCCCTTCACAGATCCACACTCCATCATATCCCCTCCCCCTCTCCATTAGTCTCTGTTTTATTTTGTTGTCATCATCTTTTCCTTCTGTTATGAGGGTCTTGGGAAGACAGTGCTAGGCACTGCAAGGTCATGGATATCGAGGCCAGTTTCTGTCTGGTCAATTTCATTGTAAGCAGTCCTACTCTTCCTTGGACTCTTACATTCTTTCCAGAACCTCTTCCGCAATGGACCCTGAACCTTGGAAGGTGTGATAGAGATGTTTCAGTGCTGAACATTCCTCCGTCGTGTCTTCTCAGCACTATGGTGCCTTTTGGGTCATCCCAGTGGTCACCATTATCTGAAAAGAGAAGCTTCTCTAACCAAAAGTGAGAGTAGCATTAATATATGGGTATAAACATTGAATAAAGTGCTTACATGTCATTTTGGTGAGCATAATATATGCGTTAAGCCAGACAAGAGCAGGCATTACATTCCTAATGCTCATGACCTCCCCCACCATAGGCTTTTTATTAGGTTTTCAGTACCAGGCATGTGTTCCCTCCCATAGAGCGGGTCTCCAGTCCAAATAGAGAGCAGTTGGTTTCCCCTATAACATGCTACTATTGCACCCGTTGGCTCATTTGGCCTAGCTGGCCAGACTTGAGGCTTGCAGTGTCTACTGTTTGCACCACTGATGGCTTCTGTCTCCCATAACGCTGCATTCAGTGCAGCTTTTTTCAGCTTTCTGTCAGCTGGTCTACCAGGAGAAGGTTTTCAGCTCAGCCCCAATTTGATTTCTCAGTGACTTTTCAGCTCAGGTATGTGGAGTCTTCAGCAATAGGGTCTTATTACATATTTCTGGTGGTAAACCAAATGCCTTGGCAATAGCCTATAATATTTTGGGGGCACCAGGGAACTTCCTAGCCAACAATTCATTGGAACGTATCCCATCCCTGGCACTGAAATTTTTCTAGTAACAGTCTTTGGCTTCTGGGTGTTCCATTATCCAAAAAAGTAGGTTATCATGTGGCTTATTCACAATATCCTGAATTTTGATTATCCTTTCCCCCATACTCCTTTTACTCAATCTCTTCCCCTGACCTCGCTTAGGCCATTCCACCTATAGTAATCTGACCATCTACTTACACATATGCAGTACCATCCCCTTAAGTCCACCCCTCTGCTCCCTCCCTTATAGCCCTTTTCTCGCTTACTGGCCTCTGCTACCAATTTTTACTCCAACTCACACACAAGTGTGAACATTTGTAACTAGAATCCACATATTAGAAAAAACATATGACATTTGGCTTTCTGGACTGGGGTTACCTCACTTAGTATAATTCTTTCCAGATCCATCCATTTCCCTGCAAATTTCATAATTTAATTTTTCTTTACTGCTGAGTAGAACTCCATTGTGTAAATGTACCACAACTTCATTATCCATTCATCTGTGAAGGGACATCTAGGCTTGTTCAAATCCCTAGCTATTGTGAAAAGAGCAGTAATAAACATGGCTGAGCAAGCATCTCTAAAGTAGTGAGAAGAGTCTTTAGGATATATGCCTAGGAGTACTATAGCTGGATCTTATGGTAAATCTATTTTTAGCTGTCTCAGGAACCTCCACACTGATTTCCACAATGGCTGGACCAGATTACATTCCCACCAACAGTGTAGAAGGGTTCCCCTTTTCTGCGTCCTCGCCAACATTTATTGTCGTTTGTTTTCTTGATGGTAGCCATTCTGACAGGAGTGAGATGGAATCACAAAGTAGTTTTAATTTGCATTTCCCTGATGGCTAAGGATGTAGAACACTCTTTTAGATGTTTATATGCCCTCTCTATTTCTTCTGATGAGAACTCTCTATTTAGGTCCTTAGCCCATTTTTAAATTGGGTTGTTTGATTTCTTATTGTTTAGTTTTTTGAGTTCTTTGTATATCCTAGATATTAATCCTCTGTCAGATGTATAGCTGGCAAAGATTTTCTCACATTCTGTGGGTTGTCTCTTTGCTCTATTCACAGTGTCCTTTGCTGTATAAAAGCTTTGTGATTTCGTGAGATCCCAGTGGTTGATGAGTGGTTTTATTTCCTGAGCAATTGGGGTTATATTTAGACAGTCATTGCCTATGCCAATATGTTCAAGGGTTTCCCCTATTTTTTTCCTCTAGCAGTTTCAGAATTTCAGGTCTGATATTAAGGTCCCTGATCCATTTGGACTTGACTCTTGTGCATGGAGAGAGACAAGGATCTATGTTTATCCTTTTACACACAGATGTCCAGTTTTCCCAGCACCACTTTTTGAAGAGGCTATCTGTTCTCCACTTAATATTTTTGGCATTTTTGTCACAAATCAGATGGCTGTGGCTGCCTGAATTAACATCTGGGTCCTCTACTCTGTTCTATTGATCTATGTGTCTATCTTGTGCCAGTACCATGCTGTTTTTTGTTACTATGGCTTTGTGATATGGATTTAAATTGGGTATGGTGATACCGCCAGCCTTAGTTTTGTTGTTCAAAATTGTTTTGGCTATTTGAGGTTTCTTTTTTGTGCTTCCAAATGAATTTTAGGATTGTTCTTTTCTATTTCCATGAAGAATGCCATTGGAATTTTAATGGGGGTTGCATTAAATGTGTAGATTGCTTTTGGTAAGATTGACATTTTCACAATATTGATTCTTCTGACCCAAGAGCATGGGATGTCTTTCCATTTCCTTGTGTCTTCAATTTCTCACTTGAGTGTTTTAAAGCTCTCATTGTAGAGAACCTTCACTTCCTAGGTTAGATTTATTCCAAGGTACTTTTTTTTTGAGGCAATTGTGAATGGGAGTGATTCCCAAATTTCATCCTCCGCATGTTTGTTGTTAGCATATAGAAAAGTTACTGATTTCTGTGTATTTATTTTGTAACCTGCTACATTGCTAAATTTGTTTATCAGCTCTAACAGTTTTCTGGTAAAGTCTTTATGCTTGTTTAAGTATAGAATCATATCATCTGAAAATAATGATAATTTGATCTGTTCCTTTCCAATTTGTATCCTTCTATGAGTGGCTTTTATTGCTATGGTTAAGACACCCTTGTCTTGTTCCTGATTTTAGTGAAAAAGCTTCAAGTTTTCCCCCATTTAGTATTATGTTGGCTAGAGGTTTGTCATAAATAGCCTTTATTATGTTAAGATATGTTACTTCTATTATTCCCAGTTTCTGTAGGACTTTTACCATGAAAGGATGTTGGATTTTGTCAAATGCCTTTTCTGCATCTATTGAGATGATCATGTGACATTTTCCCTTCAGTCCATTTATGTAGTCTATTACATTTATTGATTTTTTTTTCATTATATATATATATATTTATATTATTCTGATTTTACCTTCATAGTATTGGTTCCATTGTCCTCCTCCCTGTCCTCCCTCTTTCAAAGGGACCCTCATCAATGGGGAATGTGGGTCATACATTGTGGGGGTAGTCAAGAGTTCTGGGGGGTAGGCCCCAGTCTCTGTGCATAATGCCCCAACTTGTGACTCTAACAATCTTTCCACCCCCTCTTCCACGAGTTTCCCTGAGCCACATTGGGGTCATTTTAGTTCTGCTTCAGTGATGAAGTTTTGGGAGTCTCTGTGTCTCTGGATATCTGGCTTAGTTGGAGTTGGGTGTTCTCTGTGTTTATCTCCTTCACCCTTTTTTCTGGTGTCATTATCACCATGAACGCTGTATTCTTGCCCTTCCCCTGCATTGTTCTATGGTTTCAGCTGGGGCCCTGGTGAGGTGTGATTAGCTGATCCTCCCTTCAGGTTCTTGTCCATCTGAAAAAAGATAAGCAAATTCTCCAACAGAGAGAGAAGTTAGTACTAGATAGAAGGGATGACCATATATGTTTTGGAGGGAATTTTATATGCATTCGCTCTCTTCTAGCCCACATTTGGTGGTATCTTGATTTTGGAGACTGAGCTCATTTTTTGTACCTGGTTTTGACTTATTTCCCAGTTCCAGCAATGAGTTCCCTTCCACTGAGTGGATCTATTAGCCAAATCAAGAGCAGCTGGTTACCCACCATGGCTGTTTGCCACTACTGCACTTGTATGAGCATTACGTCAGGTTGTTACCTACTGGGTATCTTAGACTGCAAGTTGTTTGGACCAATGTCAGACATTTTCCCCCAGTTGCTCATGTAGCACCCTCTGGTACTAGACTAGCTAACTGTCTGGGGACTGACCCTCTTCCAGATTCTGGCCAGGTATCTCTGTGTTTGGTCTCACACACATATGCTGTCTTCGACAGTAGGGTCTTGCCATTAACCTTTAGTGGGTCACCAAGAACTCTGACAGAAGTCTGTCTTTTTTGGGAAACCTTGTAGGTGTCTCACATCAACAGCTCATTGTGGAAGTTAACCCCATGCTAGCACTGGGAGTTATACGTCTGCACCTAGGAAGGTGAAGGAGGAAAAAGAAAGGGAGAGTATAGAGAGGAGAGGGAGAGAGAAAGAAGAGAAAGAGAAGCAGGACAAGATTAAGGTTGGCCTTCATGATGTTCCCTCCAGGTTCCTGTGGTTTGGGTGTTCCCTCTGCGGGCCTGCTGAAGGATCAATGTTTTAGCCTGTTGTTCAGAGTAAAGGGTTTTATAGTATCTTTTCCTTTTGGGTCCCAATTTGTATCCCCCCTTGTCCTCCCTCCCACCCTCTCGTTCCCTCCCACCTTTACCCTCCCTCCATCCCACCCTCCCTCTTGTCTGGTCCTCAGAGTGTTTATTAGGTTTGGCCACATGTCACATGGATTCAGGTTAGGAGCGACAGGTAAACGAGACCATGCGATGATTATCTTTTTGTGCTTGGGTGAGCTCACTGAGGATGATCTGTTCCATGTTTGACCTTTTTTTTTTTTTCAAATTTCCTTATTTCATCTTTCCTTACTGCTATGTAGAATTCCATAGTACAGATATACCACATCTTTGTTATCCATTCATCTAGTGATGGACACCTGGGTTGATTCCAGCTCTTTGCTATTATGAATTGAGCAGCTATAAACATGGTTGAGCAAATGTCTCTAATCTGAGGCTTGGAACCTTTAGGGTAAATGCCCAATAAGGGAATAACTGGATCCATTGGAAGGTCTATGATCATCCTTTTCAGGAGTCTCCATATAGCTGTCCATAATGGTTGAATCATTTTACATTCCCACCAGCAGTGAAAACTTGTTCCTATTTCTCCACAGCCTCGCCAACATTTGTTTTCATTGTTTTTTTTAATGTTAGCCATCCTTACTGGGGTAAGGTGGAATCTCATAGTTGTTTTAATTTGCATTTCCCTGATGATTAGGGATGTTGAACATTTTCTTAAATGTGCGTTTGCTATTTGTATTTCTTCCTCTGAGAACTCCCTGTGCAGTTCTCTGCCCCACTTTGTGAGTGGGTTGTTTGGTGATTTATTGTTTAGGTTTTGGAGTTCTTTGTAGATTCTAGAAATTAGGCCTCTGTCCGCTGTATAGCTGGTGAAAATTTTCTCCCATTCTGTGGGTAATCTGCTGGCTTTGGTTATAGTATATTTGTCAGTGAAAAAGCTTTTCAGCTTCATGAGATCCTAATGGTTGAGTGATTGTTTAATTTCCTGAGCTGCTGGGGTTTTGTTCAGGAAATCTTTTCCCACTCCTATGTCACTCCTATGTCCTCCTATATTTTTTCTTCCAGTAGTAGCAGTTTCTGGTTTTATATTAAGGTCTTTGATCCATTTGGACTTATTTTTTGTTCATGGAGAGATGTGTGGGTTGAGTTTCATTTTCCTACATATGGTTGTCCAGTTTTTCCAGCACCATTTGTTGAAGATGCTGTCTTTTCTCCATTCTGCATTGATAGCCTTTGTCAAATATCAAGTAGCTATAGTTACTTGACCCAAAGTCTGGGTCTTCAATTCTGTTCAATTCTGTTCCATTGGTCTATATTCCTGTTTTTATGCCAGTACCATGTTGTTTTTATTACAATGGCTTTGTAGTATAGCTTTAGATCAGGTATGGTGATGCCTCCAGAGGTATTTCTTTTGCTGAGGATGAGCTTAGATATCCAAGGCCTTCTGCCTTTCCATATGAATTTTGAGATAGTATTTTCTATCTCATTGAAGAAGGAAGTTGGGATTTTTATCAGCGTTGCATTGAATCTATAAAGTGCTTTTCTAAAATTGCCATTTTCACGATGTTAATTCTACCAAACATTTATTGATTTATGTATGTAGAACCATCCCTGTATATCTGGGATGAAGCCTAATTGGTCTGGGTGAATGATCTTTTTAATATATTCTTGTATTCTGTTTGCCAATATTTTGTTGAGAATTTTTGAATCTATGTTCATGAGGGAGATTGGTCTGTAATTTTCTTTTTTTGTCCAGTCTTTGTCTGATTTTGGTATCAGGGTGATGCTGGCTTCATAGAAGGAGTTCGGTAGAATTCCTTCTTTTTCTATTTTATGGAAAAGTTTGAGAAACATTAGTGTTAGTTATTCCATGAAGGTCTGGTAAAATTCACCAGTGAATTCATCTGGGCCTGGACTTTTTTAGTTGGGAGACCTTTTATAACTGCTTGTATCCTGCCTTTTAATCCAGTCTGGAAGCCTGTGCCTTTTGGTTCGGGCATTGAGGCCATTGATATTAAGAGTTATTATTGAAAGGTATGTATTTATTCTCACCATTCTTCTTATTTTGTAGTGCTTCCTATTTTCCTTGTTTTAACTATTTTTTGAGTATGGTTTGTTTTCTCCTGTTTCCTCATGTCTGTGCTTTGGTTTCTCTTCAGTGTGAAGGATTCCTTCCAGTATTTTCTGTAAAGCTGGTTTAGTGGTCATAAATTCCTTTAGCCTGTTTTTGTTGTGGAATGTTCTTATTTCTTCTTCAATTTGGATAGATAGCTTTGCAGGATAAAATAATCTTGGTTGACAGTTGTTAACCTCCAGAACTTGGAATATATAATTCCAAGCCCTTCTGGCTTTTAAAGTTTGTTTTAAGTAATCTGCTGTTATCCTGATGGGCTTGCCTTTATAGGTGACTTGTTTTTCTCTCTAACTGCTTTCAATATATTTTCTTTGGTTTGCATGTTTAGTAATTTATTTATAACATGGCAAGGAGAGGTTCTTTCCAGGTTTTGTTTGTTGGGTGTTCTAAAAGCTTCCTGTATCTGCATTGGCATTTCTTTCCCAATTGGGGGAAATTTTTCCTCTATGATTTTGCTGAAAATGCCTACTATGCCTTTGGACTGAAATTGTTCACCTTCTGGTAGACCCTGAATTCTTATGTTTGATCTTTTCATAGTGTGCCAAATATCTTGAAATTCCCATTCATACCTTCCCATTATCTTGTCTTTCTCTTTATTGGACTGTATTAGATCAGCCACCTGGTCTTCTAGTTTAGATATTCTGTTCTCTCCTTCAACCATTCTACTGATGAGACTTTACACAGAGTTTTTTGCTTGACTGACTGTTTTTCAGTGCTAGTATTTCTGCCTGTTTTTTGCTTCAGGATTTCTGTTTCCTTACTCATGTTTTGTGATGACCTCCTTATTTCATTAAGCTGGTTTCCTGTGTTCTCTTGGGATTCCTTCAGGAGTTGGTTATTTTCTTTAATTCCTTTGTTTTCTTCTTTGATTTCTTTGAGTATTGATAAAACCAAAACCATTTTTAAAAAATCTTTGTTAGGCATTTTAACTAAAACAATCTTATTAGGGATCATTTCTGATGAATTTATAATTTTGGTGGGATTGTATTTTCTTGATTCTTTGTGTTTCTTATATTATAATGTAGTGATTTTTTTTTTTTTTTTTTTTTTTTTTTTTGGTTTTTCAAGGTAGGGTCTCACTCTGGTCCAGGCTGACCTGGAATTAGCTATGTAGTCTCACGGTGGCCTCAAACTCATGGCAATCCTCCTACCTCTGCCTCCTGAGTGTTGAGATTCAAAGCATGCGCCACCACACCTGGCTGTCGTGATTTTTGAATCCTGAGTTGATTTGATGCTTGGGTTTTCTAATTATCTGCAGTGCTCTTAGATGTGGAAATCCAACTTTATATACCTTCAGGGTAGGAGTTTAATGTGCCAAGTGTAGCTCTTGTACTCCAATCCAACCACAGAAGTAATCCTAGGTGTTGTTTGTCTGCTATTAAAGTATTCTAGTGGACTGAGTGGTACAATTCACTGGCAAATTCTAAAATTCAACTGAGCAATATACACATTCAATAAGAACCAGCACAGAATATGCATGTGTTGGGATTAAAACAAACAGATAACCTTATAAAGCCAAAATCCCTAAGGGTTTGTGTTGCTCTACAACTCTAATCCTGTCAGCTGGGAGGTTGGAATTTCTGTTCTGAAATGAGTTCCAGGTCAGCCTGGGTCTGAATCAGACCCTGACCCCAATAATGACAGAAGAAAAAGACAAAGGCCCTATAAATCTGAAAACACCAAAGGCAACAATAGTCAAACTCCAAACACAGTTTAATTGAGAATGGTAAAGCCAACCAAGAATATGTAACCCATAACCTATCGTGACATGGAAAGAGAGATTAGCACTTCCAGTGCAGGCCTATGTATCTGCTTTTTTGTCAGTTGGCCTCATTACCTTTTGGGGTGGCTTCCAATCTCACCAATGCTGAGTGCCCACTTCAATCCCCCTGTGTTGTGCTGTGAATCTGGTGTTCTGATAAGCTGTGTTGGATGCCTTGCTGCCAGGAAATGAGTTCTCTGGATGTTCATGGTTCTGATGGCTGGTGGATGGGAGAGTGCAGGAAGCCTGAAGTTGTACTGGAACTGCTCAGGAGTCCTGTCTGTATCCCATTCAGCGGCTCCTCAGTTGGTCTCTGCTGTCTCCTCCTCAGGTTTCTTGACTTTGTAAGGAGGCTGAAAAGGGTGGAAAATCCACTTGTTTGGTCTCTGCTCCTGCAGCTCAACACCAAGACATGTGGGTGCACGGATCAGTGTAGATGGGGGCTGCAAGCACTTTGGCAGGATTCTGGCCAGTTTCCTTCTTTCTGGTAGAACTTGGTCTCTCCTGTTTCTCTGCTAAGGCAGATAATAACCTATACACATTCACTTTTCAGAATAAGAGCATATTTTGCTGTGGTTTTGCTTAAATTCCTTCCTAGGCATGCATACAGAATTTAACTGCCTTTGCCTCAGACAGCAGATTAACCAGACACTGTTCCTTGGTAAAGGTGAGGTGCATGCAAGAATCCAGTCATACTGTTGCTACAGATTGCAGTCATAGCCCATGAGGGCTTTGCTGCTTTGGATACCTGCCTGCTTGTTCATCTCTCATTTACTGCCCCCAGCACTATTAAGTTTAACAATAAATGTTAAA
Source organism: Orientallactaga sibirica (assembly GCA_036365145.1). NCBI lineage: Eukaryota > Metazoa > Chordata > Mammalia > Rodentia > Dipodidae > Orientallactaga > Orientallactaga sibirica. The sequence continues at coordinate 10,043,029 of JAEOAD010000240.1, forward strand.
CTAGGCTGGTTTGGGGTGACTCCTATGCCACCATCTTACCTGGAAGTCCTACGTCTAGTAGTTTTTGAAGGTATGAGACAACTGGGGGGTTGGCAGCAGTCTAGCCACATGTCTAGAGGTGATTCCTGGGATTAGATATCACTGTCAGTTCAGGTGGGTGAAGGCAGGACACACCTGCTAGTGAGCAGAAAATATGGTAAAGAGGCCATGAATTCATGGATGGACACATTTCCAAAAGGTCAATCCCATGTCACTCTTCAATCACATTTATTGTTAAACTTAATAGTGCTGGGGGTACTAAATGAGAGATGAACAAGCAGGCAGGTATCCAAAGCAGCAGAGCCCTCGTGGGCTATTACTGTAACCTGTAGCAACAGCATGACTGGATTCTTGTGTGTACCTCACCTTTACCAAGGAATAGTGTCTGGTTAATTTGCTGTCTGAAGCAAAGGCAGTTAAATTCTGTATGCATACACTCAACTATATACTAACAAAATCATTTCCTGACTTTTCTAAGTATACACTTAAATACTTGTGAAATTTCTACAGAAAAAAATTAATTTAACCAATTTTTATTTTATTAATTTTTTAACTTTATTTATTTATTTGAGAGAGGGAGAGATAAGCAGAGACAGAGAAATAGACACACACACAGACACACACACACACACAGAGACCAAAAGAGAGAGAATGGGCACATCAGGGCCTCCTGCCACTGCAAACAAGATCTAGATGCATGTGCCACCTTGTGTATCAGGCTTTACATGGCACTGGGGAATCGAACCAGGCCATCAGAATGGCAAGCATGTGCCTTTAACTGCTGAGACATCTCTCCACCCAATTTTACCAATATTTTAAAAATCAATGAAGAACTTCAAACATCACAATAATAAAAAAGGAATACAAAAAGCAACAGGATGCACTAAATGACAAAGTTAAATTTCTGGATAAGAATTACATGTTATAAAGACCTAACATAATCCAGAAATTATTTTAGGCATTTTATATTTTTATAGATCTTATTTGTTTCTCACCTGTAAACACATACTTTAGAATTGTAAATATTAACAGTATATAGGGAATAACCTAACCTTTTCATTTTTGTCAGTTGATTTCAAGTTATACTATCTTTGTAAATATTACTTAAATTTTAACGGTATTGTACAACTGTGTCATCTAATTACAAGTAATATGGAATAAAATTATAAAATAATGCCTCTCCCAACCCACTGCCCAGAGTTATGTGGGTTCTTTCTTTCTTTCTTTCCTCTTTCTTTCTTTCTTTCTTTCTTTCTTTCTTTCTTTCTTCCTTTTTTCATTTTTGCCTATATTTAACAAGATAAGATGAGGAAAAGAAACAGGTGGGGAAGAAAAGACTTGTTTTGAGTCATGTTCTACCTTTTGATTCAGACAAATGTTTTTCTTCAATTTGTGGTAAATAATTCAAATGAACCATAGAGAATTCTTTTTTTAGTGATTGATAGTACTTTATGGTACTAGCTTGGGCCATAATCTAGTAAATCCTTCCTGGACAGAAAGGGTTTATTTTGGTTTATAGACTGGAGGGGAAGCTCCATGATGGCAGGGGAAATTGATGGCAAGAGCAGAGGCTGGACATAATCTTCTGGCCAACATCAGGTGGACAACAGCAGTAGGAGAGTATACCAAACACTGGCAAGGGGAAGCCCATGAGCCCACCCCCAACAACACACCTCCTTCAGCAAGGCTTAATTCCCAAATTGCCATCAGATGGGAACTAAACATTCAAAACACATGAGTTTATGGGGGACAACTAATTCAAACAACGACACTTCTTCCTTATATATATATGTACTGTTCAGCAGTAGACAGAGTCACAGTTTATAACCCTAGAATCCTAAAGCTTTATCTCCATCTCAAACCCTATAGCAATTTCAAGAAAAGTTGTTTTTAAAAAAATTTTTTATGAGAAAGAAAGAAAATTAGCATGCCAGGGTATCTAGCCACTGCAATCAAACTCCAGACGCATGCACCTCCTTGTGCATCTGGCTTACATGGGTTCTAGGGAGTCAAACCAGGATCCTTAGCCTGTGCGGGTGAGTACCTTAACTGCTAAGCCATCTCTCCAGCCCTCAAGAGAAGTCTTTAATCTTTAATTGCCACATCTCTGTGTTGGCCCTAACAATTTACTCTTAGTATTTCCCAATCCCCCAGCTCCTCGCCTATGGTCAGCCCCTGTCTGTTATGTAGCCTGTAGCCTCCTGGTCCTGAATCTGTCTTCCCTGGCTCTATGGATGCTCTTTCTGGCTGTGCAACTGGCCAAATGCTCCCAGTGGCAGTACATACCCACTTGGCAGGAGATGTGGTGTTGCAGGCAAGAAATTACCTTGTTCTCTACATTGAATATCTCTTTTCTTTCCTCTCTCCTTTCTGACTCTTTCTCTGCCTCTCTCTGTCTGCAGTTCTTTGCAAGCTGTGAGTCACAAAACAAGACACATGTTTCTACTTCCTCTAATGACTGTCTAGGTACATGTTACTCAAGGAGACACTAACCAGTCAACTCTGATGCAGTGAAAACAAGAGAAAAAGAAACGCGATGAATTCTCTAGGGAAGACCACACCTGAAACAAGGTCTTGCAGCTCATCCTTGCTCACTGACACTACAATTTCTGTTCAACCAAAGAACCCATTCATCTCACCACCTCACCTCCAAACAAAGTACTCATTTTCTGATACAATTATTGTCTTTTTTAAACAATTAAGAGAAACAGGTTACTCTCCTCCTTGTCCTTTAGACTTCAAGAGTACAGTTTTAGGATATAGTATTGCATACCTCCTTTAAAAATCCTCACAAAATCATCACACAGTATAGACTAGAATATCTAAGCTGTTTGAGAAGTCAGGGGAAACCCACTGGGCGATGACTTTGCTTGTAGGAAAATAAAAGTATCTGTGAAGTGAGGGGCCTTGAGACAAATGAGGAAGGCACATGAGAATTCTCTCCCCTACAGTATCCATTCCTTTGTCCAATGAGAGGACTCACATCCATCTAACTAAGTGGCCAAAACAGCAATCTGCCCATTTTTCCTAAAATACCTCTCACAAAGGGTGCCTGGGACCAGGGCTGAGGATTCGTACCTCTTAACAGCTTGACACAGCCTCATCCATTCTTCTTAGCAGGATCCATTATGGTAGGACTCTTTGATAAATACTTAAGAGATTACAGACAAGCGCTGTGGTTTTAAGTAAGAAATAAATAATAGAGAAAAAGCATTCTTATTAGATGTCTTCTAAGCACTAATGTGGTTAGATTGTGTCTCTTTTTTTAACCTCTTTGGAAACAGGTTTGAGATGGAAAATTGCATACACTTTAATTTAGCAATGCTCTTGGGAGAATAGACTTGCCAGGAAGAAATATGGCTAGGATCATGCAGACAGAGGCATTGACCTGTACAGGAATACCAGTTAAGGTCTTGGTTTATCACATGGGAGGTTTGGGAGCTGAAGGTCCTTCAAAATTATCCCAAAATGATGCAAAGGACAGGACTTTCCATGTCCACATAAGCTATGCATTGGCCAGAGCCCACCCACAGGAGAAAAGATAATCTTGGATGGGCCAGTTCTGTGTTAAAAGGGCAGTTCCTACAAACACACAGGCATGAGCACTCAGCAGCCAGTATTGCCAAGAGGGCGTATAACTTCAAGATGGCCAGGGAGTAGGGAGGGGACTGGACATACTAGACCTGAAGAGGGAATCTGGCCAGAGCACCATGGTATAATCATCCACTATACCTCTTGCCCCATTGAGATCCACTTGCTTCTTTTATCATAAGTTTTCCCACCTGAGAACAGTTGTTCCTGATTCCAGCTGACCTTTTCAAGGACCTTTCAGAGAACCCAGGAGGAATCAAGCCATTGTTACTGCATTTGACCTCAAAGCCATAGCTGGTACTCATTCCTCCTCTATGGTCCTTTCTAGATTCCCCTCAGTAGGTAATTCTCCTCGTATAGAGAGCTGACCTGGTGGAGTGACTCAGATTGTTATCCCTGCTCACCATGCATTTCTTTGTTTTTTTTTTTTTTTTTTTTTTTTCTTTTTAAATTCCACTTTAATACTAGGATCTGGCCTTGGAATTTGGTGGTACAGATTTCAGGGTCTTTCCCTTCTGGACGTTTGCAGCTCAGAGAAGCACACATTCACACATTATAGAGGGCTAGATGTTTGTGTGGCAGTTTGCTCACATTCTTCTCCTTCCTCCTGACCACAGGCAGGGATAAGGCAATGTCATTATCCCAGTGGCCAGTACAAGATCTGGCAGAGGGAAGACACTAGCAAACCTTTGTTGAATTTTTAAAAATATTTTATATTTATTTATTTATTTGAGAGAGAAGCAGAGAGAGAGGGAGAGAGAGAGAGAGAAAGAAGAAAGAAAGAAGAAAGAAAGAAAGAAAGAAAGAAAGAAAGAAAGAAAGAAAGAAAGAAAGTGCCAGCCACTGCAAATGAACTCCAGATGCATGCACCACCTTTGCATCTGGCTTACTCAGGTCCTGGGGAATCAAACCTGTGTCCTTTGGCTTTGCAAGCAAGTGCCTTAACTGTTAAGCCATCTCTCCAGCCCCTTAGTTGATTTTTTTTATCTCTTTTTTTTTATTGACAACTTTTAAACTTACATACAAAAAAAAAATGCATGATATTTCCCTCCCCTCCCCCATTCCCCTTTAGAACTCCAATCTCCATCATATCCCCTCCCTTTCTCCATTAGTCTCTCTTTTAATTTGATGTCATCATCTTTTTCTTCTATTTTTGAGGGTCTTGCAAAGGCATTGCTAGGCACTGCAAGGTCATGGATATCAAGGCCAATTTCTGTCTGGGCAGTTGCATTGTAAGGAGTTGTACCCTTCCTTTGGCTCTTCCATTCTATCCACCCCCTCTTCCGCAATGGGCCCTGAGCCTTGGAGGGTGTGACAGAGATGTTTCAGTGCTGGGCACTCCTCCATCCCTTCTTCTCAGCACTATGTTGCCTTTTGGGTCATCCCCGTGGTCATCACCATCTGAAAAGAGAAGCTTCTCTAACCAGAAGTGAGAGTAGCATTAATATGTGAATATGAACATTAAGTGTAGGGCTTTCAGGGCAGCTTGGTGGGAATAAAATATACATTTAGTCAGAAAAGAGCAGTCTTTATATCCCTAAGGCTCATGACCTCTCCTGCCATAGACATTTGCTTAGGTTTTTTCAGTACCAGGTATGTATTCACTCCCATAGAGAGGGCCTTCAGTCCAATTATGGAGCAGTTGGTTACCCCAAGAGCAGACATGCCACTATTGAACCCATTCAGTCATTTGGCCTGTATGGCCAAACTTGAATGTTCAGTGTCCACTGTTTTCACTGCTGATAACCTCTGTCTCCCATACGGCTGCATGCAGTGCAGCTTTTTCCAGCTTTCAGTTGGCTGGTCTACAGGGAGAAGGTTTTCTGCTCAGCACCAGCTTGCTTTCTCAGTGACCTTGTCTCTCAGGCAAGAGATGTCTTCAGCAATAGGGTCTTACTATCTGTTTCTCAAGGGAAACCAAGGGCTTTGGCAATAGCCTTTAATGTTTTGGAGGCTACCGGGACCTCCCTGGCCAACAACTCACTGGAAGGTATCCCATCCCAGGCACTGAAAATTTTCTAGTAACAGTCTATAGCTTCTAGATGTGTTATTATTCAATCACCATGCATTTTTTTTGTTGTTGTTAAAAATATTTTTATTGATTTATTTGCAAGGAGAGAGAGAGGGAATGAGAAATAGGAAGTAGGTGCTCCAGGGCCTCTTGCCAGTGCAAACAAACTCAATATGCATGGGCTACTTTATGCATCTGGCTTTATGTGGGTACTGGAGAATCAAACCCAGGCCATTAGACTTGGTTAGTAAGCTCCTTTAAGACATCTTAAAAGTCCTACCTTTAACCATCTTCCAGCCCCCAAAATGAACATCTTTCACCTTATGTAAAGATCAATTAAAAATGGATCAAATGCCTTAATTTAAAATCAGAAATGGTGAAACTGCTATAGAGAAAATCATAGGGAACACACTGGAACTGTAGCTGAAAGAGATAAACACAGAGAACATCCAACTCCAAGTAAGCCAGATACCCAGAGTCACAGAGACTCCCAAAACCTTATCATCAAAGTAGAACTAAAATGACCCCAATGTTGCTCAGGGAAATTCATGGAAGAGGGGGTGGAAAGAATGTTAGAGTCACAAGTTGGGGCATTATGCACAGAGACTTGGCCTATCCCCCAGAACTCTTGACTACCCCCACAATGCATGATCCACATTTCCCATTGATGAGGGTCCCTTTGAAAGAGGGAGGACAGGGAGGAGGACAATGGTGCCTCACTTGTGTATTTAAAAGGCCATCATATCACCATCAGGCCAGTAGCTGCACCATGCAATAGGATCAGTGGTCCATAATCTTGGGGAGAAAGAAGAAGTTTATACTATTGGGCCTATGCTAGCTCCTACCCTGTCACCATGATGACTCTGTTCATCCTCCTACTGTTTCAGCATGGTGCTAGATACTACCTGATGCTTAACTGATGGAGTCATTCTACTTGCTTTTGTGCAATGCCTTTCCTAATGCAGATCCACTCCAGTGGGCATTAATGTAAAAATCTTACCACTTTGTGCTCATTCTCATAGGTCCACCATGTCCACAGTTACCTTTGCCATTCAGAGTTACCCATAGATCCAAGTGCATTTGTTCTTCCTTAGGCTACTGCTTGTTCATATAAAATGGTTGAAATGGGTGAAGGGCATTGCTGGCAGTGTTTAGAACCCTTCCTCAGAAAGGCTGTGCCTCTTCATCAGTCAGTGAGTTGCAGATCTGAGAACTGGATCAGATCCAGAAACATTTTTTGGCTGTGTGTGTGTGTGTCCATGTGGCATCCTCTGCACTCTCCTGCATCTGGATATGCCTACAGAGCGGAACTTCAGATGTCCCACTCCACTGCTTTTCTGCTGATTCTGCTTGAGCTGTAGTCTCATACTGGTACGCCCCCACCCCCAAGCTCCAGTAATTCTCAGGTCTCTGTTCCCTTAAGGGACTGGGATTGCAGACATGTGTAACTACACCGAGGTGTTGATGTGGGTGCTAGGCATTGAACTCAAGTAGTCTTGCTGGCCTTCTCAGGTCCTCCTGCTTGTACAGGAAGGGCTCTTAACCACCAAGCAATCTCTCCAGTCCCCAGAAGCTTTTTGTACTCTCTGACTCTCCATCCCCACCACTTTGAAAGAACTTGGTTTCTGTAACTGCCACTTCAGACTAGGCACTCCTTGTGACCGCTGCCTACCTGCTCCTTATTGCTGGGCACTGCCATCTAGCTTCTTTTATGTTGGGATGGTACTGGCTCCATTGCAATCAGAAAGCTTGATATTCTAGTAGCATCTCCTGCCACTAGACCTAGCCAGTGGAGGTCAGAAACCACAGATCTTCCCTTCGTTGTTGCTGTTCCTTTCTAAGGCATGCTCCTTATTCACAATGGAGGGTTCTCTAAGCCCTCTAGTACAACAATCAACTGATGCTATCCACTCTAGTACACTTGATACACTGCTTGTCTACTTAACATGACTGTCACATTTCCAAGCTCCTGCGAGCCATCCTAGCAGCATTTGATCACTGCACTCAGAGTCCTTTCCAGGCGATTGAATCTTGTGTCATCAGAGAGTGCTCATCTAGCAGTTGCTTGTCCTTATTTGATGCTAGGGTTTACTGTTACTTGGCCCACATCTGGTCACAAAGGTGGATGGGCTGCATTACTAAAGCCTCCACATAATTCTGAGCCCTTCTCTCAAGAGAACATTGGCCACTTCTCCTAGCCCAAGAAATTAAGGGAAGTTGAGATTCCATCATTCACAACTGCATCTCCCCAGAATTCCCCACATCAAGCCTCAGAATTCTAATCTTTGCCTTTCTGGAGCATGACATTGGCTCTGAAGAACTACCAGGAAGTAAGTTCAGCCTTCTGCAAAATTCCACAACTCTTAGATGAGGTCCTGAGTCTGGTCTTCCTCTGCCTATCCTCCAACTTCAAGAGATTAGAACTTCCTTAAATGCTGCCAATAAGGCCTCTAGTTTTCACATTTAACCTTGACTTGGTTACTGGTCATCTGAGCCTGTTAATATTCTTTTGATGGGTCAGTGATACCCAGCAACAACTGAACAGTTATAAAATATTTAATTTAATTTTTATTCTTGACAATTTCATACATGTGTATAATGCATCTTGATCGTGTTTACCCTCATTACTCTTATGGCCCCACCTAAAGTTCTTATAGTTACAAGTTCCTTGTACTTCTCCACACTAGGGTTATCACATCACTCAGTGTGTCTGTTTCTACCAACATTTCAACCTGGTTTACCACAAGTGAAAGTTTTTTTTTAATTATTTTTTTTTTTTTTATTGAGAGAGACAGACAGAGAGAGAGGGAGAGGAAGACAGAGATGGGTGCGCCAGCAGCCTCTCAGCTGCTGTGAACGAAATCCAGATGTGTGCGCCCCCTTGTGGTCAAGTGCGGCATTACGCCCTTGTGTCACTTTGCATCTGGCTAAACGTGGGACCTGGAGATTGGAACCACTGGAGATTGGAACCAGTGTTCTTAGGTTTAGGAGGCAGGCGCCTTAACCCCTAAGCCATCTCTCCAGCCCATAAGTGAGTTTTAACAATTACACCAGTGTAATATGGCTGGGACTCTTCACATTCCACTCAGAACTAGTAATGGGGTCCTCAATACCATTTGGCCAGCAAATGATTCTTCCCCTAGAATCCATTTCCTATAGCCCTTCCTTGTATCAGCTTCAACTGGGTTTCCTGGAAAAAGATTCTGAAAATAGAACATTACATACAGAAGATATTTGAAAAAAGATTCTTAGGAAGAAGCTAGCCAAGTTCGGTGGCTAAACTTGACCAACCACAATGTTAGGATTAGATTTAAATCCTAGCAAAGGCTTCCCTCTCAGGAGGGGCCCAGGTTGTTTGTGGACAAATAGATCTCCTTTAGGCAGGAGATAAGGAGTTAGATTATCTTTGATCTCTAGCAAGGTGGAGACGCAAGGACAAGCCCAAAGACATTCCTGCTTCCTACTTTCAGGGCACAGTCACCCTAACTGCCTAGCAAAGCTGCCTGGCCTCACTTTATTCTCTCCCCATTTTCTGTCACTCTCAAGGGCAATGACATCCACTACAGGTCTTACTGTAGAGAAATGTGTGTGCAAACATTATTTTCTGTGCACCTTTGTTCAGTGGGATGTGAGACAACCCACATATAGCACCATCCCTGCTGCCAGATACTATCCTTCAGAGTATATAGAACTGTGTGTGGATGAGTCCCAGAAATCAAGTTTCTCCGGCCACATTCCATTTCTAAACCACTGTGGCCAGCTCACTTAGGTGGTGCTAAGAGAGCTCTGAACCGCTGATTTAGTTGGTGAACCAGATAGTTTTCTTCTCCTGACTATAGGCTATCCTCTCAAATCCAGGCAGCTTCATCCCAGATAGAAATTAGGTTAGATGGGACAGACCAAGCATGTGGAAGGGCTACCAAAATCCTTCTGATATCAGGCTACCATAACTGGGAAATTATATCAAGGAATGATGAGTGCTTACTAATTATTTGTGAAATTAATGCATGAACTCCTTAAGTGGAGTAACTCTTGTCTGCATTTCATATGTCTGCCCATGGCTTGACTATTGTCTGATGGACTAAAAGTTGATGCTGAGCAGAGCTTTCCCTCCTCCTCATTCACTGGCAGGAAACATATCATGTCTCAGCACACCAGGGGATAGCCGGTGACCTGCTGGGGAGCGTGAGCTGGAGCAGTTCCTATGACAGCATGTGCCACTTTGCCTTAATAAAAATTGCCAAACTGAAAACAGATGACAGCTGCAGATGCTGAGAAACTGAAACATATAAACAAACTCCTTTGCTTGGTATAGTTTTTTCTTCTCTTGGCCAGTCTTTTTAGTTCGTGTGTGTGTGTGTGTGTGTGTGTGTGTGTGTGTGTGTGTGTGTCCTAAGGAAGACTTCAGGAATCCCATGTCTGGCTGTTGTGTACAAGACTATGGCCTGAAGTAAAAGAGCTCCCTGGGATATTAACCAGACTTGACTAAATGGCGGGGGAGGGGGGATCTATTCTAGAAGAATCCACCTCACCCAGGGGGTCTCCTTTGATTATTTCTACTTCTGGCATCAGAAAGAAACATGGGAACCATGGTTATTTTCCTGGATCTTCTTGTTTTAAGCCAGTTCCCCACCTCTCATTCCTTTCAGGAAATTCTTCCTGTCGACAGTACTTATTAATGCTTACCTCACAAGTATGAGAACCCACATAAATGCTGGGAATAGTGGCAAAGACCTGCAATCCCAGCAATGGGCAAGTAGACACAGGAGGACCCTGGGGCTTGCTGGCCAGTCAGTCTCGCCTACTTCGTGAGCTCCGGACCAATGAGAGATCCTTCCTCACTAAAGGTAGATTGTGTTCCTGGACCCAAGGTTATCCTCTGACCTCCACATGCAAGCACACACCCCTCCACGGGCACCTGTACATATACATGTATCTACATGTATATGAGTATACACACACACACACACACACACACACACACTTTTTTTAAAAAACCAAATAGTATAGGTCAGGTGTCATCATTCAATTCCACAAAACACAGAGGAATAAGCAAGGAGCTTCCTGTCCTTGAAAGAAATACAAATGAGGAGGAAACACGAGGAAGCCTGAGGCACCGAGACACTTCGTGGAAGCAGCAACACAACACGGTGTGAAATTTCACTGTGCACTGAACAAAGATTAAGAAAGCACAGAGAAAACAGAGAAGAGCAAAACTCAGGAAAGCATCTCTCCCGAAAGGGCTAAGTTTTGAAGGAAACCTGTTCAATCTATCGTCATATTTTCCCTTTGTTACTTTTCAAATCACCACCAAGCTATAACATTCCTTAGACCATTAGCGTATTTTTACTAGCATCCATGTGTTATAAGCTCTCTTCCCAGTATACTTCTGTAATGAATAATTCTATGTTAACAGAACATGTTAGAATTTCTTTGTAAACTAGAATTGGTTTTATTAAATCATTGGCCTGTGCAAGACCAATAATTGCTCCACATTGATGCTCAGGAGAAAAGAGATATAACACCTAGAGACCCAGCTATTATCTACATAAAAATCATCAAACAATACCTAAACAATTTAAATACTATTGGTCAATTATTGTATTTATAATCTAGATAATTGTTTTCAATGAATTATATGTGCTTCTTTTCCCGGAAGTGGTTTTATTATTCCCAAGGACTTATTCAGATCTTAAAATAAAAGAATATTTTTCAAGGTATTAACCTGAGTCAGGTAGAAGGAAACCAAATTTGTTTTTTTTTAATCTTATGCTCAGAGTAGGGGAGAAAAAGAAAGATATACTGCTCAAATCTAGATCTACCAACTTTCCCCCAGATCCCCAACACCTAGATGGAGAACTTATGAGGCACCAGGCAAGAAAGACCTCAGGTTAAAAGAGCTAACATTTAGCCTAACACTATATTCCATAACTTTTATAGTAAAGCAAGTGACACTATCTTCCTTTCACCCTGTAAATTTTTCCAATCTGCTCTTAATTTTTTTTATTTTGATAGAAGTAAATCCTCCTACAGAGTCCTGGTGGCAAATAAGCTAGTCAACTAAAGAATAAGGATAAACAAATAGATCTAGAAAAAAAAGAGCAAAAACAGAAACAAATTTACTAGAAATCATAATATCTAAATAAATGAAAATAGTTAAAATTGTATAGTACTGATATATAGACAATTGAATTAATAAAATAAGATAAATAATATCAAAACAGATGTAATTACTTGGAAGAAAGTTTAAACCAGGCTTGGAAAGATGGTGCTAGGATGAATAGTTAGCTTTGAAAAATGGGGAGGTACTTACGTTCCTACTTCTCCCCTAATTTCAACCCCAAATTCAGTTAAACATAAAATTCAAAAATATAAAGAAGAGATATGGGCTGGAGAGATGGCTAAGTTGTTAAGCGCTTGCCTGTGAAGCCTAAGGACCCGGGTTCGAGGCTCGATTCCCCAGGACACACGCAAGCCAGATGTACAAAGTGGCACATACATCTGGAGTTCGTTTGCAGTGGCTGGAGGCTCTGGCGCACCCATTCTCTATCTATCTGTTTCTTTCTCTCTGTCTGTTGCTCTCAAATAAATGAATAAATAAAAATAAACAATTTTTTTTTAAAAAAGAAAAGATATGAGGAGCTCTTCCAACAGAAAATGGCTAGAGGTCCCAGGAAGCATCTGAAGAAAGTAGCAGTTCCCAAGCACTGGATGCTGGATAAACCAGCCAGCCTGTTGGCTCCTCATCTACCCACTTCCCCCATAAGCTAAGAAAATGTCTGCCTGTCATTTTCTTAAAGAACAGATGTATGCCCTACCAGAGGTGAAGTAAAGAAGAGCTGCATGCAGCCCTTCACTAAGATTGAGGGCAAACAAACAAGGGCAGTAGTGGCACACAGCCATGGTGGGTAACCAACTGCTCTTGATTTGGCTAATAGATCCATTCAGTGGAATGGAACTCATTGTTGGAACTGGGAAATAAGTCAAAACCATGTACAAAAAATGAGCCCAGTCTCCAATAGCAAGCTCCCACCAAATGTGGGCTAGAAGAGGGCCTACGCATATAAAATTCTCTCTAAAATAACTATGGCCATGCCATCTATCTAGTACTAACTTCTCTCTCCATTGGAGAATTTGCTTATCTTTTTTCAGATGGACGACAAACCTGAAGGAAGGATCAGCCTATCACGCCTCACCAGGGCCCCAGCTGAAATCTTACAGTAATGTGGGGAAAGGGCAAGAGTACAGCTTTCTTGGTGAACACGACACCAGAAAAAGGCTGAAGGAGATAAACATAGAGAACATCCATCTCCTACTAAGCCAGATATCCAGAGACAGAGAGGTTCCCAAAACCTCATCACTGAAGTAGAACTAAAATGACCCCAACGTAGCTCAGGGAAATTCACGGAAGAGGAGGCAGAAAGAGTGTTAGAGCCACAAGTTGGGTCATTATGCACAGAGACTTGGCCTATCATAATTCTTGACTACCCCCACAATGCAGGACCCACATTCCCCATTGATAAGGGTCCCTTTGGAGGGGGGATGACAGGGAGGAGGATAATGGAGTCACCAATATGAGCATAAAATTAGAATAATATAAACAAAATAATAAATTATATTTTAAAAAGATTGAGAGCAAAGTCAGAATGGATGCAACCTACCCTGTTGGCTCAGCATTGACAAGACTAGAGAATTTCTGTGTCATCTATGACACAGAGTCTCTTTGTCATTCATCGTATTATTCCTGAGGAGACTGAGTATAAGTGGTGCAATGTGAGAAAAATATTTGTGGCACAAGTGGAATCCCTCATCTGTTGACCCATGATGCTTGTACCATTGACTACCCTGATCCCCTCATTTAGTGAATGATACCATTCAGTCTGATTTGGTGGCTGGCAAGATAACCGACTTTATTAAGCTTGACACTGGTCACCTGTGTATGGTAACAGGAGGAGCTAACCTAGGAAGAATTTGTGTGAGCACCAACAGAAGAGAGACCTCCTGACTCTTTTGACGTGGATCATGTAAAAAATGTCAATGGCAACAACTTTGCTACCTGACTTCCCCAAATCTTCATTATTGGGAAAGGCAATAGCCATGGATTTCTTTTCCCAGAGGAAAAGGAATCTGTCTCCCCAGTGATGAAGAGAAGAGACAAGAGGCTAGCAGCCAAGCAGAGCAGTGAACGACACAGTCTCTAGAGATTTGGTGGAGATGTGCTGGCACTCTTCTATTAAATGCTTGGATGACATGCTGGAGAGGTGCTTTTACTTGACATTAAACAGCATGCTGAAGTTGAAAAGAAAGAAGGAAGGAAAGAAAGAGAGAGGGAGTGAGGGAGGAAAGGAAGAAAGAAAGAGGGAAGCCAGCCAGCTTAGAGGGCAAGAGCACTGCTGCAGAAACATGAAAACATGAGTTCAAGCCCCAGATCCATGTAAAAACGTGGGAATGGCTACAGATGCTAACCGCAGTGCAGAGAGAGGCAGAGACAAGAGCATTTCTGTGGCTCACTGGTCTACCAAAAAAATGGTGCAGTTTCAGGTTCCGTGAGAGATAGTCTCAAGGAAGTAAGGCACAGAAGGACACCCAACACATGCTCCACACCCTCCTTATAGGTATGCAGGGCACACACATCTACACACACAAACGCCTTACACACTTTACACATATCAAGAAAAGAAAGACATTGTGGTAATTTGAATGTAAACTATCCCCCATATACTCATATATGTGACCATTTAATCTTCAATTGGTGGTGCTGTTTGGGAAGATTGTGGAACCCTTAGGAAATGGAACCTTGCTGGAAAAGAGTGTCACTGGAGAGGGGGGCGGAATCTTGACAACCCAGTCCAGCTTGCTCATTTCTTGCTCCCTGCTGATGAGAAGATATGTCATGCTTTTCCCATTGTGATGGATACTTCCACTCAACACTACAAGCCTGAAATAAACCCTTTCCTTCCTTGAGCTGCTTCTGGTTGGAAATGAGAAATTAACCAATACAGAAATGAAAATAAAAATATTTATTAAACATTTGAAAATAAGGCTAGAGAGATTGCTCAATGGTTAAGATGCTTACCTGCAAAATCTTACGACCCAGGTTCAATTCCCTAGTACCTATGCAAAGCCAGAGGCACAATGTGGCACATGCATCTGGAGTTCATTTGTAGGGGCTGGAGGCCCTGGTTCACCCATTCTCCCTATCTTTTTCTCTCTATCCCTCTTTGCTTGCCAACAAATATGTGTATATATATATATTTAAGGTCTGAAAATAAAATGTACAATAATATTTGATTAAAAAGAGAAAGCATAAAAAGGAATGAAGGGACAGATATTTAGGAAAGCAGTTTGATAATTCATCAAATATTTAAATATAGCTACCATATTACCCAGCAATTCTACTCTTAAGAATATATTCAAGAAAATTGAAAATATATGTTCACACGAAAGTTTTCACAAATGTGAATATTTATAGCAACATTATTCATAATTGGCAAAAAGCAGAAACAATACTAATGCCCATCAACTGATCAGTACATTTTTAATATGTGGTATAGCCACACAATGGCATATCATGCAATCCCAAAAAGTGAAGAACTGCTCAGGACACATGTCTGACCTTTGAACACTTATGCTAGTGAAAGGAGTCAGACACAAAAGGCCACATAGTGAGCAATTCCTTTGATATGAAAAGTCCAGAGTTAGGAAACTGTAGACAAAGAAAGTAGGTTGGGAGTTTCCAGGGGCTGAAGTGGTGGAAAATGGAGAGTGGCTGGTGATTGGCAAATGGTTTCTTTGACAAATGTCAGAGATGGTCTAGAATTAGATCACAGTGATGGCTGTGTAATCTTGTGGATAAACTGAAAACTCTATAATGACCTGGATGGTGGAGCTTGTCACTACTTTTCTATCCCTCCTAATACTGAGCACTGTGATTATATTAGTATAGTGTAATGATATTATATATGTGATATTGCAAATAGTAGATGCTTTATAAGTACTTGATCTGAACTGTCTTGGTTTTTAGCTTTGAATGCCATTTTATAGCTTATTTTTGTTTGTATGATTTTTTCATAAACCAAAGACCTTCAATGTATATTGATTTCCTTTTTGATCACTGTTCATTTGTGAGAATTATATCTCAGTTCTATAATAATAATTCTATAATATCTACCCTTTACCAGCCATGAATTTTCTTGGCACTGTAAGAAATATACAATACAAAACAGAGTCAAATTCTAAGCCAAATGACTTTTTGACATTTTCTAGAACAGCTGTTTGGTACAAGAAAATAAGAATTTTTTTAAATGTTAGTTAATATGAAGAAATAAACTATAGATAATATTTTATCATTTTACTTAGAGTTATTCTATGTCACTTTGAATGTTCTCTTTACAATTAAGCAGCCCTGGACCCATTCTCTACTCTTTCTGTTTTCTCTCACTCAAACTCCTATCAGTGCAGGAACAGATCCTTCTTGACCTAGGTCTTCCTTTTGCAGGTCACTTGAATTTGACTAGTCTTAGAAGAGTTGTGAGTTGAATAGGCTTTGTAAGAGTTGCTCTTAATAAATAATAATGTTGTATCTGCTTCTTTTTTCTTGTTTATACAGAATTTATTTCAAAGGTCTACTAATTGCACTTGGGGGATATATCCCAGTAATAGAGTGATTGTCTAACGCATGCAAAGCTCTGGGTTTCATCCTTACCACTGCATATATAAGCAATAGTATGTAAGTGTAACCTAACAAAATATGTACAAATTTTCTATGCCAAACAGTAGTGAAAGAAATCAAAGATTTGCAGAAATGCCCATTGATTGAAAGACTCAACAGGGTAGGGAGCTTGATTGTTCCCCAAATTAATCTGAAGATGAACTAGAGCTTCTCTCAAAATGTCTAGAAGACCTTTTCATAGATAAAGACAAGACTATTCTACTACTTATATAGATAAACAAACAACTAGAATAGATAGCTAAAATAGTTTTGAAAAAAAAATATAAGAAGCCATTCAGAAGATTAGTAGTAGATGGTGGAAGAGGGGCCTCACCAAAGAAACTTGGGGGAGGAAAAGGGTAAGAAACCACACAACATCCTTTTTTTCAACTAAAGAGATCTGTAAACGAATTTCTTAAGCCAGGTAAGATCCCTGTGGAGAAACAGGAAGCTTCTGTAGTCCTTGTGGACTGGCCAGCTTCCCGGATGTACTTCTTCCTCACAACCACCCTGCTCTGCCAGCGCAGGGCAGAGCATTGGAAACTAGGGAGAAGGGCTTCCTCCCACTCACACCAGCCTTGCAAAATCAGAAGCACCTGAAGGGACGAGGTGAGCTCTGCCATAACACCTCCAGACAGCCTCACCTCCCTCAGATGACAGCATGGGCAACACTGGAGACTGCAGGAAGCCAAAGGCTCCCACTTGCTCCTCCCCTGCACAGCCCCAGGACCAGCTGATAGGAAGACCTGCAGAACTGAACCAGCTGAGACAAGTTGAAAACAATAAGACAAGGAGGGAACAGTCTTCACGACTCAGCATAGGTGAGATAAAAATTCCCTCTAAATGCAGAGCTGTGCTGATTTCCACATAGAGACAATACGTACTCCAAATCTGGTTCTGTAAGTTTGAACTGGAAGTGTCCGTCACACCAGGCTGCTAAAGGGAACATCACCGGGAAAAAAAAAAGAACAAAAGCCTATGCCACCAAGGCAGAAATTTGGACATTTTAGATTTAGTGTATGTTTAGTTATACTTTGCCTTTTTAAATTGTTTATAATGTTAGGCTTAAGTTTTGGTCATTTTTACTATTTTTAAATCTTTACGTGCCTCTCTTATTCAGTCTCTAAACTTGCATGGGTATTCCATGATGGCTTTGTTTGTGTTTGGATATTGCTCAGTTGCATTTTGTGTATTTTTCTCCATCCAAACTACTATTGTGACTCTTCCAGGCACAACCTTGTGCACTTTCCCCTCTTCTCAGCCTCGTCTCCACACGCTCTCCTTCTCACCCTCATCTTTATTCTCTACAACTACAAGCTTCCATAGCCTGAACTGCCTCTAAAAGCTGTGGCACCAAACAGTATCCCAACTTTCCTCCACCAAATACTTTGCCTCTTCCATCTTTTCCCAAATTAACACTAGTTCCCTTCCTAACCTGCTCCACTTCTAAGTAGCCAAAATCCTGCATGCCACACCAGCCTTGTTTGTGTGTCCACCAATGGTCATGGAAGCCAAAGGGACCATGACTATCGCATTTGCGTAGTGGGCAGTTTGGGTCACTGCTGCTCCTAGTGCTCTACTCTGGAGTTTCATAGAGGCCACACCAGACACCTTAAAGCCTTGTCCCTGCTGACTTATGGTGAGTGTGCTAGAAAGTGCTATGCAGGATGCTGGGGAAGACAAGTCTTAACTAGCAATCAACATTGCAAGCTGTATAGCCAACAAGCCAGGCAGGATGTGCTCACTGGTGCAGTAGTGGCTGACTGTTACAGGAACAGGCAACTGCTCTCTGAATTTGAGACTTGCCCCACAGGAAGGAATTCATGCCCAGTACTGAAAACTGCTGTGACTGAGAAGATCATACGCCCTCGCAGAGAAGCCACTACTGTTGTCTGGATAAATGGAGAAGTTGTGCCCATTGAGTTGCCCTGTACATATTTATGTTTGGGGCTGGAGAGATGCCTTAGGAGTTAAGGAGCTTGCCTTAACTTAAAGACGTAGGTCCGATTCCCCTGTGCCCACAGAAGCCAGATGCACAAGGGTGACACATGCATCTGGAGTTTGTTTGCAGTGGCTAGAACACCTGATGTGCCTATTCTCTCTCTCCCTCCCTCTCTTTCTCTCTCTCTCTCTCAATTAAATAAAAACAAAAAAATTTCAAAATAAAAAAATTATACTTATGGAGGCTTGAGAAATGGCTCAGTGGTTAAAGTCTGATGGCCCAGGATTGATTCTCAGTATCCACGTAAAGCCATATGCACAAAGTGGCTCACTTGTCTAAGGTTCGGTTGCAGTGGAAGAAGGCTCTGGAGTGCTCAAAGACTGACTCTCTCTCTCTCTCTCTAATAAATAAATAAATAAATAAATAAATAAATAAATAAAATGTGTTTTTTAAACATTTATGTTTAAGCCTTTTTAAACATTTATGTTTATGCCCATAGATCAGTGCTGCCTTCACCTTTAGTCAGAGAAGCTTATGGTGGAGGATAAGTGAGTGTCAAGTACTCAGCCATGAAGAAGACGTCTCTATCACATTCTTCAAGGCTCAGGGAGCACTGTGGAAGAGTGGGAAGGAAGAAAGAATGAAAGAGCCAGAGGATGCAAGAGCCAGTGTTTTGGAAAACTGTTGTTGAAACATGAAGTGACCATTGCATTTATGACCTTCCAGCACTTTGTATCCAGCACCAGACCTACTATGTTCATGACCACCCAGCAGTGTTGTATCCAGCACCAGACCTACTATGTTCATGACCACCCAGCAGTGTTGTATCCAGCA
The DNA here is from genome assembly GCA_036365145.1 of Orientallactaga sibirica. Lineage (NCBI taxonomy): Eukaryota > Metazoa > Chordata > Mammalia > Rodentia > Dipodidae > Orientallactaga > Orientallactaga sibirica. The sequence goes on from JAEOAD010000240.1 coordinate 10,062,157, forward strand.
CCAGACCTCCTCAACATTGGGCTATCAACACACCATCACAGCTGTTTGAGAAGGTTAAAGAACATATTGTATCAGAGGGACAAATTGGAAAGAAGTCAATCTACCCATTTTAAGGAAGATTATTTAGATGTATTAATGAAAACTGTATAGACATGACTGGATGGTGGACAGTAGACAGACAGATGAATGGGACTTTAGCAACCTATAAATATAGCTACACAGATATATCCTAAAGATTTCATACAAAGGCAAAAGTCATTCAGTGTAGGAAAGATGATTTTATCAATAAATCATGTTGGACTAATTTGACAATGAAGAAAAAAACCCTAAACCTCATACCTTACAAAAATGTTCACTTAAAATGGATCATAGACTTATACTTAAGACATAATATTATAAACCTACATTAAGAAACATAGAAGAAATAAAAGAAAATCTTTGAAATCAAGAAATGGGCACAAAATTCCTAGTGTTAACATCAAAAGCAAGTTCTGTAAAGTAAACCACTTGTTAAAGTGTTTGTTTTCAATGGGGATTGAAATAGCTGCCTGGTTTATATCTGGGTCTTCTATTCTGTTGCATTGATTTTTATGTCTGTTTTGGGCTAGTACCATGCTGTCTTTGTTACTATGGCTCTGTAATATCCTTGGAATCAGATATGAAGATACCTCCAGCCTTTTTTTCTTTTTTGATCAGGATTACTGCTGCTATTCAAGGTCTTTTATGCTTCAGAATCAATGTTAAGATTCAGTGAAAAATGGTATCCAATTAGAAAATGAGTTATGTATATGTAAACAGATAGTGCATAACCAAATGAAAGGTGAGCACCACTATCCATTAACAAAATATCAATTTAGGGCTGGAGGGAAGGCTCAATGGTGAAGGTACTTGCTTGCAAAGCCTAATGATCCAGGTTTGATTCCCTAGTACCCACATAAAGTCCGATGCACAAAGTGGACCCAGGTTTGATTTCCCAGTAGCCACGTAAAGCCAGATGCACAAAATGGTAGTTCATGCATCTGGAGTTCATTTGCCTTGGCTAGAGGCCCTGGAATACCCATTCTCTCTCTCTCTCTCTCTCTCTCTCTCTCTCTCTCTCTCTCTCTGCTTATAAATAATAAATAAATGAATGAATATTAAAAAGAAAATGTAAATTGGAAAATGATAGTTAACTATCTCTACACATCTATTGTCCTAGCTAAAATATAAAATAGTGACACTAAAATGGATATTAAAACTGGCTTACTCATTTATTCCTAATGGAAATGTAAAATAATAGTACAACCACCCTGGAAAATAGTTTTGGAGTCACTACAAAATTAAAGACACACTTGCCATGCCATTAATTACATTAATTACATGTAGCTTTTATCCTAGAGAAATAAAAACACAGAGACTTACACATGACTGGTTCTACCATCTTTATTTTTAATCTGCAAACTGGAAACAATTCAGATGTCTCTTAATGGATAAACATTAACCTAATGGTGCTATATCCCAACAGTAGCATTCTAGACAGGAAGACCTCTTTCCTAATAGGGTCTTCATGTTGGTGTTCCAGACCACAGATCCATGTGAAGGCAAAGTTCTCGACCAGGCCCCCTTCACTGCCTCAGCTGGGACTAGTCCCTGATGGCTTGACTTCATATGCTTACTACCCATGGGCACAGACTGTATATACTGGCAAGATTTGAAAGATGTTATAAAAAGGTTTCAAGAAATACAGAAACAATTTTAATTGCTTCAAATCACTGCTTAGTCTCTTCTGCTGTGACTGCAATCTTAAATAATTTAAATGACCTTAAATCTGTCTCAGCTGGTCATGTCGCTACTCTATCTTGAGGACCCCAGCATCTTTCTCAGGTATTTAAACCTCTGGTGTTTTGTTCCACTGTGGTACTGATGGCTCTAGAAAAATAACTACATTTGTTTCCTGTCTATTTCTGTGTCTGCTGCTTCTTCTCCTTCTGTGTCCATTCCAGTACCCTTCACACATCAGTTTTTCTTCATTTCTTTTATTATGGTCAGAGGTCACCAAAGAGAAAATCTTACTTTCATTTTGCCCTATGCCTTGCCACACTGTTCCTTTCTTGTCCTGTGCCCAACCTCTCAGCATTCAGAGCTCTGATTCTGGCAAAGTCAAAATATTCTTTGCTTACCTCAATGCTAACCAGACAGCACACTCATTGCAAAGGTTACCATAAGGACACCTAGCATTTCTAAAACACCTTAACTATTCTTCACGTAAAAGGGACTTAATATACTCTTTAAGTGGAATTATGGAAAGATAGATGAATATATTTAAATCTAGAAACAAATTAGATATAATCTATCACTTTAAGGACAAAACTAAACTAACCAAGGCCACTGAGAAAGCTTGCAGCAACATCAAAAATATGTTTTATTTGCTCTGCTTTCTGATGGAAGCTACTAACCACTTTATAATTCAGTTTTTGTTTTTGATACAGTCTCCATATTCCAGGCTGGAATGCAGTTCTTGGGATGGAATCCAAGGTTTGGTGCATGCTAGGCAAACTCTTTCCCAACTGAGATACACCCCCCAGCCCTGTAATCCAAAGGCTTATCTTGACTTTGGAATTAAAAAAAAAAACAAAAGCAAGAATTCTGGGTAATTGCAAACCTTTTATATATGAGCTGATTCCTAAAGGAAAACTTTCAGACTTTTAGAAATATAATCAGTACAATTGAAGTTTTTAAATTTATTTTTAATACTATCCTTATATTTATTTCCTACTTGAACTATATACTGTTATGTTACTCTGTACATTATTTTTATTGTAAAAATAAATGAAAATTACTCATATAGTCATGTACATGCTATCTTTGGAATCCAAGGGTAATCTATAGGAAAATATAATTCACATTTAAAAATCCACTCTATGGGTAGGAAGATGGTTTAATGGATCAAGCACTTTTTATGCAAGTGTGAGGAGTTAGTTGAGTTTGAGGGGCAGCACCCACACAATGCTGGATGGGTGTGGGAGTTCACCTATAATCCCAGTGTGCTAGACACAGACAGAGGAGGTCGTTAGAGCAGTCTGGTTAGCTACCCTTGGCGAATCAGCAAGCTCTGGCTTTGAGACACACGGCCTCAGTAAATAAAATGGAGAGAGCCGGGCGTGGTGGCGCATGCCTTTAATCCCAGCACTAGGGAGGCAGAGGTAGGAGGATCGCCATGAGTTCAAGGCCACCCTGAGAATACAGAGTGAATTCCAGGTCAGCCTGGGCTAGAGTGAGATCCTACCTCAAAAAAAAAAATAATAATAATAATAATAATAATAATAAATAAAATAAAATAAAATAAAATGGAGAGTGATTAAGGAAGACACCCAATGTCATCCTCTGGCCTGCACACACACACACACATGCATGCATGTCCGCACACACACATACACACACTCACACACATATGTACCCTGCACATACATACACACAAAAAAATTACTGTGCAGTAAAGTCTTCAGGAAGGTATAAGAGGGGAAAGGAAGAAATGTCCATAAATAAAATAAATCTTCAGCATTAATGTGAGCTACTAATTTTAAAAGTAAATCCATATAAGGAGAAGATTCAATGTCAGCACAAAAAGCAAAATAAAATATGCCTTGTCTGAAATCACACGACCATATGTATTTCAGAGTTTACAATATTTTGGATTTGATAAAGGCAAAGCCAGGGGTCCGCATGTTACACAGCATGTCCGCAGCCTGCAAAGGTCCTCATTAATCTCCTTACCACCCCAGCAGTGAAAACCATGGATATTTATACTAAGTATGGAAAATAAGACTCTAAGTATAATTTACCACATCAGTTCAAATCAGGCTTTATATCAATGTTGTTCAAGTAAACATAATTTTTTTTTCAAATAAACTGGGGAGGGAAATGTAGCTTTTCAAGCTTTTGGCGCTTCTAATCTGTGTCTGAAGGATCACTGATCTAATATCTTGCATTAGCTACAATGATGTCTTGAGCTTCTCCATGTAGCTGATTTACTATGCTTTTTATTAGAATACTTGTCAATGATATAGTCCATATTTTGGAAGTTCTGGTTGTTGGTTTTGCAGCTCTCAACAAGATTTTACTATATCCTTTATTTTGTACCATAGTACCTCACCTATAAAATCAAACTATGGTTCCTATGTGCTTATGCTAAACTTGCCAAAAAAAAAAAAATCATACTTGACTGATGTGTTTTATGAGTGAAGATTTTTACCAGGTCAGAATTTCTTATGGTGGGCTTATCTATGTAGTGAAATCAGCAAAAAGCAGACCAACGTCTGTAATCTGAAAAAGGAGTAAGAAGCAATAATTCAAGCAGAATTTACCAACTCCCTTTTTGTTTGGGAAGAAAGGTGACACCACACACACACACACACACACACACACACAAACCATGTTCAAGTTCTCAGGATGTGACTACTGTTATCTTTTTCAGCTACCATGAGTTTCTGCTTCTTCCAACTTAACTGTATTTTTTAATTCCCTTCCTTTCTTTGTACCACATTTTATTTGTAATAGCATTATATTTATACCTTATTCATCATAGTAGATATAAATATTTCATATCTGACATTTTAAAAACAATGTTGTTTTTAAAATAGAGTGACTCAAGGCTCAAACACCAGAATAAGCTAAAAATATAAGTCCAAAGAGTTTCATATCTTCAAATGTGGCCAAAAACCTTTAGATAATGACTTTACATCGTTTTAAGGTTTTCATTGGGTCTTACAATGTGGAAGAATAGTACACACCTCAGGTATATATACTGGTATATATCTTTGAGAAATAGTTTCACCAATGTAACAAATTTCTAACAATGCTATCAGCATTGAGAAATTTAATTTTATAATGTTATTACTGAAAGGTAATCTGGAACTCAGCCTTTCCTGAACAGATAAGAGAACTGATGAGTAGTGAGTTCACAGATGGCCAAGTTCTTCAGGAACCAAGCTGAGACCACCAGTTCCAGGAGTAGGACTTGCAGGGACTTCTGCTGCCTTGGCTGTGTTCAACTCATCACCCCATTCGAACCACAGCAACCTAGCCATGGGAACGGTATGTTTGCCCCTTTCTTTCCTACAATATGCTGCATAAATAAGCTTTTATTCCTTTCATTTGAAGCTGCTAGTGCATTTTTACTGTCATTAAACTATCACGACACTTACACTAAGAGCTTTGCTGTTAGAAAAATATGTTGGAGAGTGGAAAAGACCTTTGCCCCCGTCCAGCACAAATATCACAGGAACTTCAAGTGAAGAACATACCTTGTCTCAGCCTTGTTGCCACAGCATTGTGACATAGAAGAAAGAAAGAAGAAGGAGGATTCATGTGTGCCTTCTGACTCTCTGATCTGTGACATGAAGACAATCAGTGTAACTGTGGTCATGTTTAAGATGTCGCCATTAAGTCCAGAAATGCTCTTAACTTGACCTATATTAGATCATTTTTTCATGCTTCATCAAATTAGCTTAATATCATACAGAAAAATGAGTGTGAATTATAGGACATTTTCCCTGGCTGTAGACAAAGAAGCCCCTCTTCAATGGTGACTACACAGAGAGAGAAAACACTTTCGAAACTGAAACATTATTTACCAATATGTCTCATCATTTTAAATTTTTTAAAAATCTGTCATTATTTGTTTGATCTTTTCATTCTGGTGTAATTTCAAAAAACATATAAATATTATAAAAGCAGGTAGGATAAGGTACTTCCCTGTATACTCTACCCCAATTCACTAATTGTTTATTTCCCCATTTCCTGCCTCTCATTCTTTTAACCATTTAAAATTGCATACTTCATGTTCCACTATTCATCCATCTCCTTAGAGTAAGGCATTCTCTAACACATCCACATTAAATTTTCAAAGTCATTACATTTTGAAAATACGTTAACATTTGTATTGTGTATTAACTGTAGTTACCCTTAAAAATATAAAATTCTGGGGCTGGAAAGATGCTCACTGGTTAAGGCATTTGCTTGCAAAGGCTAATGACCCAAGTTCAAGTCCCCAGAACCCACATAAAGCCATATCTACAAGGTTACAAGGAGGTGTATGTGCCTGGAGTTCATTTGCAGTAGCTGGAGGCTCAAGGGTGCCCATTTTCTCAATCTCTCTCTCTCTCTCTCTCCCTCCTTGCAAATAAATAAATAAAATTCTGGTTTTGTAAGTTTTCTTTAATCCTGCCAATTTTAAAATAATGCTGATTTTTTTATTTTAAATTTATTCATTATTTATTTATTTATTTGAAAGAGAGAAAGAGAAGGAGCTTACCAGGGCCTCCAGTCATGGCAAGTGAACTCCAGACTCATGGACCACCTTGTGCATCTGGATTACATGGGTACTGGAGAATTGAACTTGCGTCCTGAGGTGTCACAGGCAAATGCCTTAACTGCTGAGCCATCTCTCCAGCCCAATTTTGATTTTTTAAAATATTTTTATTTATTTATTTGAGAGAGGGAAAGAGGCAGAGAGAAAGAAAGAAAGAAAGAAAGAAAGAAAGAAAGAAAGAAAGAAAGAAAGAAAGAAAGGAAGGAAGGAAGGAAGGAAGGAAGGAAGGAAGGAAGGAAGGGAGGGGTGGGAGGGTTTCCAGGGACTACAAGGGAGGAAGGAAGGAAGGAAGGAAGGAAGGAAGGAAGGAAGGAAGGAAGGAAGGGAGGAAGGGAGGAAGAGGGAGTGCCTGCTAAGCCATCTTTACACTACAAATGATTTCCAAATGCATTTGCCACCTTTTTTTTTTGGCTTATTGGGTCCTGGAGAATCAACTCTGGTCCAGGCTGTCCTTTGGCTTTGCAGGCAGGTGCCTTAACTCTCGGTGATCCTCCTACCTCATCTTTACATCTGGGATTAAATTCTGATTTTTAAGCAGGTGACTTTTCAATTAACTGGTCCTTCATGTGAGCCAAGTACAGCATTTCTATCAAGTTATCATGTAAATCAGACCAAGGAGCTGGTATGCATGCCAAGGCATATGTCTGGCACTCTGTGCTCTGAGCATGACTTACTGGTTTTGGAACAATGATGATCACCTACTCTACAGACACCATAATAGTAGCGAGAGTTGTTGAATCATTGAGCAACCGCTGCCTAATGACATATTTGATTACCCTGTTCACATTTTTTAAAGTATGTAAATTAAATGAGGAAAGATATTTAATAAGAAATAAGGAGGGCTTGAGATATGGCTTAGCAGTTAAGATGCCTGCCTGCAAAGCCAAAGGACACAGGTTCAACTCCCCAGGACCCACATAAGCTAGATGCATAAGGTGGCACATGTGTCTGGAGTTTGTTTGCAGTTGCTGGAGGCCCTGGTGTGCCCATTCTCTCTCTCCCTCCACCGCTCTTTCTCTCAAATAAAAAAAATAATAAAACAAGTAAAAGATTTAAAAAAACATATGGAGTGTGGGGAGATTCCCCATTCAGTATGATGTTGCCATGAAAATATGAGGACCTAAGTGTAGATCCTCAGCACCCATGTTAGACAGGTACAATGACACATGCCTGTAATCACAGTGCTGGGGATGTGAAGAAAGGACTATCCCTGGAGCTTGCAGGTTCGTTATTGGAACCTTACCAGTCATTTCCAGGTTCAGAGAAGACCCTGCCTCAAAAAATAATGTGGGAAGCAATTGAGGGAGACACCTGACCTCAAGCTCTGGCCTCTACACACATACTAACACCCACACACACATAAAATATGTAAATCTATATATCATATATAAATATATGTGTATATATTTTTGCATACATATGGAAAATATGAAAGGTATGAAGTCAGTGATTTATCATAGGGAGAAGACAATGCCAACAAAGAGAATTCAGTTTAGATGTTCAGTGAGTGTCTTGCTGGTTTCAGCATTCATTGACTAAAAATTTTGGTTATCTCACCACTGTACCTTTTAAATTATAAAGTTTCCAGAAGATAAACAAATTATAAAACCTTCTATCTTTCAAATTATTACTTAAAACATGCCTAGAATTAGTCATAAATGTTTTCTCACAGCACAATTTTTATTTATACCCTGCCTTACTCCAAAAATAATTCATGAATGTTTGTGTAAGTACATAAAACAGTACAAGAAAAAAATTTTATGTTAGTAGATTAGGAAAAAATGTGACAAAGTTAAAATATAACCCACTGTAAAGTCAGAATACCAAAGAAAGCTCCCTTCTCACACTCCTATTTAGTTAAGTGCTTTCTACATTCTAGATCCTGGTTCTAAGGACAAAACATTTTATTTCATTTAATTCTAATTTTTACCTCTAAGACAAATTCAACTATTGTTGCATGGTACAGATACATGTTCTGAGTGTCAATGAGCCTAACTCACCAGTAAGTCCAATAGACTGCTTCATGACATGTTATCTGTAGGACCATGTAGCCCCAAAATTAATTTTCTAGACTCCATGGATACCTTAGAAAAAATGCAGAAGTCCATCTTGACATCACCTCAGATGTAGTAAATAAATATGAATGAGATTTGACATATATTATGTCCCAAACTTTCTAACATCCAAAATAAGAAGGAAAGCAACTTCAGTTTTATGAGTCACTGTGTCTTTCAAAATAGAACAAACTGGGGCTAGAGAGATGGCTCCCCCATTGTTAAAGGTGCTTGCTTGCAAAGTCTGATGGCTCAGGTTCAATTCTCCAGCACCCACATAAAGTGCATATAATTGGAGTTTGTTTGCAGTGGCAAGAAGCTTTGACACACCTATATTCATTCTCTCTCTCCTTTCGCTTTCTCTCTCTTTCACACAAACATAGATAGATGATAGATAGATAGATAGATAGATAGATAGATAGATAGATAGATAGATAGATAAAATCAATTTCTTGGATGAAGCATAATTAATAATATATTGCCTCCTGTAAAAATCAGATAGCGGGCTGGAGAGATGGCTTAGCAGTTAAGGCGCCTGCCTGCTAAGCCTAAGAACGCTGGTTCCAATCTCCAGCGGTTCCAATCTCCAGGTCCCACGTTTAGCCAGATGCAAAGCGACGCAAGGGCGCAATGCTGCACTTGCCCACAAGGGGGCGCACACATCTGGATTTCATTCACAGCAGCTGAGAGACTGCTGGCGTGCCCATCTCTATCTGTCTCCCTCTCCCTCTCTGTCTGTCTTTCTCTGTGTCTCTCTCCAAAAATAAATTAAATAAAATAAAATTTAAAAAAATCAGATAGTAAAATGGAAAGGCCAAGAGTGAAAACAGAAATATAACTAGTCTGTAACAAGTTCTGTAACTGTGGAGAGCTTCAAACATCAAAATACACCAGCGTGAAGAGTGATGCACCTATCACTCAACTCAACCGACCATTTACAACACATGGCAATCTTATTTCTGTACCTACCCTCACTATATGATCTGAAGCAAATCTCAAACATTTTACCCCATTTATTAATATCTCATTATAGATCTCTAAAATATACACTCCATTCATTTTTGTTTATTTATTAATTAATTTATTTATTTATTTATTTAAGAGAGAATGGGTGTACCAGGGCCTCTAGCCACTGCAAATGGACTCCAGATGCATGTGCCACTTTGTGCATTTGACTTTAAATGGGTACTGGGGAATCAAACCTGGCTCCTTTGGCTTTGCAGGCAAGTGCCGGAACTGATAGACCATCTCTCTGGCCCCCAATTCTTTCTTAATGTAACAACAGTACTATGACATGTAAATGCAGGGTTGTCCATACATTACAATTTATGACCCTTCTTTTTTATCTTGTGAAATAGGGCATTTATCATGCCTAACATACATAATGGAAAAGCTGTCAATCAAAGGGTAAGAAGAATAAGGAGGGTACTAGGGTTAAGAAGATGAATGCCTAAATAGCAGATCTGGTTCAAGTTCAGTTTTAATCTGGAACAGGTCACATTCCCTCTGTCTGTACAATGAAGGGTGACAAGGTGATTGTCAGTTTCCTTCAAAGTGATGATGATTGTCCAGACCATTCTACTTTATACCTGATGGGCTGAAGATCAGAGTTGAGTGACTGACAGACAGGATCTCAAGGACTTTGAAGCAGCATCCTTCACACTACTTGAAGCCCATGGCTTGCTTCTCTTCAGAGACTTCAGGTCCAATGCTGTCCCCCCCTTTTTTTTCCTTTTTCTTTTTTTTATTGACAACTTCTATACTTACAGACAATAAACCATGATATTTCCCTCCCGTCCTCCCATTCCTCTTCAGAACTCCACTCTCCATCATATCCCTTCCCTCTCTCCATTAGTCTATCTTTTAATTTGATGTCATCATCTTTTTCTCCTATTATGAGGGTCTTGTGAAGGTATTGCTAGGCACTGCAAGGTCAAGGATATTGAGGCCAATTTCTGTCTGGACAGTTGCATTGTAAGGAGTTGTACCCTTCCTTTGGCTCTTACATTCTTTCCACCCCCTCTTCTGCAATGGACCCTAAGCCTTGGAGGGTGTGATAGAGATGTTTCAGTGCTAGGCACACCTCCATCCCTTCTTCTCAGCACTATGTTGCCTTTTGGGTCATCCCCATGGTCATCTCCATCTGAAAAGAGAAGCTTCTCTAACCAGAAGTGAGAGTAGCATTAATATGTGAATATGAACTTTAAGTGAAGTGCTTTCAATAAGCCTTATGTAAACCCACTTTTTTGAATAATGGCACATCCAGAAGCTATAGACGTTACTAGAAAATTTTCAGTGCCTGGGATGGGATACCTTCCAGTGAGTTGTTGGCCAGGGAGGTCCCTGATGCCTCCAAAACATTACAGGTTACTGCCAAGGCCCTTTTTGATCACCATCAGAACCAAGTCTATAGAACCTCTGACTTAATTACTCAATATACAAATAGTGCTTAACTTCAACCTAAACTTCACTCATTTCTTTCCTTGAAATTAACCTATCCAGCTGGCAAGGAGAGCCAGATAAATGTTTATTGAGTCCCTATTATATGTCTGGCACTATGCTTGCTAAGCCCTCTGCAAATTGTCTTGCTTAATTCCAGGAGAAGATAGATGAGATCCAGCACAGGAGTCTGAAGCCAACATGGTTCTTTCAAAACCCTCCTGTAGAGATTAGGAATAATCATCTCAGCTTTACAAGAGTATTGTGAGGAGGACTAAATGAACAAGAAGTGTTTTCTCTTTAAAGAGCTTGTGAATTTCAAAGCACTGTACCCACATAAAAAGACCACACCCTCTCCATGAATATTTTACTTGTAACTTTTAAGATGTCCAGATTCAAACTTAGTCTGTGGGCAAATCTGGTTGCTTCTGTGGGCTCCTAAATAGAGTCCTGGAGGATACGTGGGGATATCCTTAAATTCTAATTATTTCTCCTTCCTACACACATCTGTAGCTATAAACAACTGTCCCGAACCGCATCTGTCTTCTCCCTACTTTCCCCAGGGCGCCTGCTGCTACAGAGAAAGAGAAGCCACATCAATTGTCCGCACAGCCAGCTGAGCATATAGCATGAAACATTCAGGAAGTCCTTCTAAGACATGTTTGCATTAAAATCATCACCCCCTCTATTCCTTATAAATTGGCTTTCTTACCCAAATAGCAAGCTAGCAGCCGTAAAATTTCAGACTCCATCTGGTAAAGCTAGCATGATGTATGGATTTCTATACCATAAGGGAAGGGTATTGTCAGCTCCAACCTTCCTCAGAGAAACTGGGGCACCAAGCACGACCAGAGAGAAGAGAAGCACGCACACCAACCTATGGTGCTCACAGCAAATGGATGACACATGAACTTCAAAGAGCATTTTACCACACACTGCATAGTCAGGGGTGGCTGGAACTGAAAAGACAAAACAAACATTTCCATTTGCTAGGTAGGAAGCGAACCAATGGCAGTGAGCCTCCCTCTTTAAAACCAGGGCCTGGAGTTGAAAAGTGTAGAGAACATGCAGAGCTCATTATTGTGCGTCCTGGTAAAGTGAACAGAAAGCCTATTTCTGAAATGATGTTTATTACCATATCGTGTATTCTCTTAAGAGGTTCCACAGCTGTTGTCTAACCACTGTCTTAATGGAAAGCAAATTTAAGACTCTGAAAGCTTCTAATAGTGCAGAGAGGACTGGAGCATTGGTGGGGAGTCAGGCCTTCCTTTTCTTTCTTTCTATTTTTCTTCCTTCCTTTCTGCCTTGCTTCCTCCCTTTCCTTCTCCCCCCTTCCTTATTTTATTCCTGCCTTTCTCTTGTAATTTTAAAAAAGATTTTAATAGTAGGTTGATTGGGTTATTTAACTGAATCAACACGTAAACTTCAGGTATATAAAGTATTAAAAAGACATGGATTGATGCGGATTTTGCTTTTAGCAAACGACCAGATCACAAGTCACTCTAGTGTCTTATACTCTAAAGGAATAGTATCCCCAGCTACCAGAAAGGAAAGGGGATTCAATTTATTTTTTTTAATTCCAATAAAAATTATATATATATATATACACAGTAGATGGCTTAGCAGTTAAGGTGCTTGCCTGCAAAGCCAAAAGAGTCAGGTTTGATTCCCCAGGACCCACATAAGCCAAAGACACAAGGGGGCACATACATATGGAGTTTGTTTGCAGTGGCTGGAGACCCTGGCACACCCATCCTCTAACCCCCCTTTCTCTTTCTCTCTCTCTCATGAATAAATAAAAATATATATTTATAAAAAATTCTTAGAGTTCAGTACACTTAGTTTGCACATCAGTAATTAATTCTTCTTGCAGACACACCTTCCTTTGCATATCAGTAATTAATTCTTCCACTAAGTAAAATTTTTACTGCTCATTTTCTAACCTGTTCAATACAGAGGGATGTTAGGAAACAGCAGTTTTCAAACCCCTTTACACCAAATAAAAATAACAGGTTAGGTTGCAAATAAAGGTTCAGCAACCCATGCAAAAACAGACATATACAAATTTCAATATAATATCACAACATCCAGCACAAGACTAATTGAAAATAGGGTTGGGAACCAAGTAGTGCTGAGTTGCCTTGAGGAAATAGCACATGCTCTCAGAAGAAGTGAATAGCACATGTTGCAAGACTAAAGAAGGTTGGTGGCCCCAAATTGTCCCCAATACCCTTCCTGGCAATATGATGTCACAAGGTCCACACAAGCAACCTGGGAGCTTTAAAAATGTTCCTGAAGGAGCTGGAGAGACGGCTTAGTGGGTAAGGTGTTTGCCTGCAAAGACAAAGGACCTTGGTTCAATTCCCCAGAACCCTCTTAAGCCAGATGCACAAGGTGGCACATGTATCTGACGTTCATTTGCAGTGGCTGGAGGCCCTGGCACTCCCATTCTCTCTTTCTCTCTCTCTCCCTCTCTCTCTCTCTCTCTCTCTCTCTCTCTCTCTCTCTCTCTCTCTCTCTCTCTGTGTGTGTGTGTGTGTGTGTGTGTCTGTGTCTGTGTCTTTCCCTCTCTAGCTCTCTCAAATAAATAAATAAATAAAAATAAATTTTTAAAAATATTCCTTAAGGAAGGAAGAAGGATCATTGTGAGTTTGAGGCGAGCATGGGGCTACAGAGTGAATTCCAGGTCAGCCTGGGCTAGAGTGAGACCCCCTCACTCTAATAAAAAAAAAAATGTTCATTAAAGCACAGAATCTCAATGGACTCTCTCAAGATTAAGCTTGCAAAATTTGAGTAGTGGTTCTTTAAACCTGTAAAATTAGATGCGAAGTCAAGGAAACAGAACTAGGAGATATATGCTTCTGGGGAAACTGAGTTTCCCACTGTGGTATTGTCAAATTCATTTCATTTCCTGATTCTTTGTGATGGGTTCTCATTGTCCAACTATAAAGATTTGGACCTTCCCAATTCCATTTGTAACTGAGCACATCTGCAGCCCAGCAGTGAGCACTGTAGACCTCAAAGGCAAGCCATCCACATGAGATCCATGCTGCGTGTTTCTGATGTCAGATGCAATTAACTTCTAAGTGGATACTTGGGCTTTCAGGGTATTTACCCAAGGCTTTCACTGGTGCTGCCTGAGTGATGATTTCAGTTCTTCTCATCACGGGCCGTGGTTCCTTCTATCCGCTCACTCCGCAGCACAGCCCAACACCATCTCCGTCTGCTCGGCCCATGTGGGCTAAGGTGGAAGTCTATGTGTGTTCATAACCATCTGCTTAAGGGAGACCACTGCGAGGGAGAGGCAATGTTTGTAAGTAACATCCTCTATTAGTCTACCTCATGCTTCATATTTTCTTAATTGATCTTGGAAATTGGCAGATTTAGGTATAAAAATAACTACCAATAACTATATGGTTTCAGTTCTCTATTTCCTATATGATTGTCTATCTCCTGCAACTATGTGGCATTGTGCAGAGGTTTCATTAAGCAGAAGTCTCATTTGTTCTGAGTACAGACCAGTTTATTTTCTACCCGTGTTATTTCATCACGCAAAAATTCAGAAATGTTTTATTTAGTTCCTCTTATTTCTCTCCCACTACAGAGCCATCATTTCATTCACATATAAAGTTTTTAGATCACTCATGTTACAGTTAAGTGGTTTTCCCTAAAAGTGGTTATGAATTGTTTATTGTCCATTTAAGAAGACACAGTCAAGATTGGAGTTTGAGGACTGAGATGTATTTGGACATGTGTGGCCAAGCACAGGGGCTGGAATTGGAAGCCATTTGCCTGCAGCCCAGGCACCATCAGCTAGTTCTTAGACCTGAGATGACAGGAGCAAGTGCCCAATGACTTAAAGACTATTGACAACAGAGGAGAGTGATATTTATCTTAAAGGAGACTTAAAGCAATATTTCATGCTCAAAATTTCTCAGGGTTTTTAGATAAAGGTGAGACCAAAAGATTATAGGGTAACTTTTGGTCATCCGAAGTTAGCGCCCACCTGCCCACATCACATCGAATAAGTTCTGTTTTTACTTAACTTTTTCTTGTTTGGGCATCAATGAATAAGTTAGATATAGTAACTTAGGACTTCCCAGCCCAACCCTTCCATGACAAAAGACCACCACCCAAACCTCTGCCAGAGGAGCTGCGCTCACAACCACCCCTCCCCTCTTTACCCTTGCAAGGACCACCTCCCCCAGTCCTGGACACACCCAGGTGACTGCCAGTTCCCTGACATGCCCCTTCGCCTCCGCCTTCCCCATTAACGTGGGGCCAGATACAACAGCCAAGCCCTGGTACCACACCCCCCTCTCTGATCTGGCTCTCATCCGCAAGACAGCCCAGGAATGTAGCGTTGACTCTTACTTTGAACAAGTCCTTTTACATACAATGGGCCATCCACCTTCAGACTTATTGAGCACGTTAGCTCACACACTGGCCTGCCTGGCTTTATTGCTGATGTGAATTTGCAGGTAGACAACTTTAGAACAAGTTAGAGTTGACACCAAACATTCCATCTATCCCCCACTAACCTAAGAACTTGGGACTATTTGCATGCCACAGAGCCACTACCACTTGGCCCTCCCATGCCTCCTAGGTGACAGCCACACCCCTCGGCTTTTCTCACCAGGAGAGCAGGTGGTCAATGATGGGTAAGACCCCATGAGATGGGGCAACCTAAGACAGGCACCGTCACATGTGATGATCCCTTGGGGCCTGGGGTCAACAATGGCTTGGCAAAGAACCATGCCTCCCAGGGTCGCCAGTAATAAAAACAAAAAGGAGGATATGTATGGCACAATGCAGGCCTGGCCCTAGTCAAATCGCATAGCAAAAGAAACCAGGAAGTGGCTTCTGTGAACATGGTGTCCTGCGCAGGCCTGGCGTGACAACAGCTACAGTCCCATGCTCGCAAGAAACCTGCTACGAGATGATCTGTCCAGAGACAGACCTGCATTGTGCCATACAAACATGGAGTACTTCAAGTATCTTGCAAGAATGCCCATTAACAAGCTTCCATCTGTGGCTATAATATAATCACCCTTCTTGTTCTTATCATGAGTAGCATTGTTGCAGTTTACCATGAGCAAAGAGCTTCACCCACAGAGCTCATGCAGTTGTCACAGCCATACTAGGATCTTTCTCTCATTTTCAACATGGAAAGGCAAAAGAGGTTTGCAAAGCTCCCCAATTAGTGAGTGGTAGAGCTCAGAAGAAGAACACAGAATTTGACCCTAAGGTCTATGTTCGTGGGAAGGAGCAAGCATTTAGAACCAGGAGGCCCGGGTGAGTGGCCCAGCCCTGCCCTTTACAAATGTGAAAATGCTGAGAGCTTCTCAAAGCCTAAATAATCAATAATCTAAGAAAAATAAACATTGCTTCCCAAAATTATTATAAGAATCAAGCAAACGATAAATTTTAATGAGACTAGAGTCGTGTCCTGCTAATACATAAGTCCTGAGCACCTGGCACACTGGATCCTTAGGAAATGCTGTTGGATACACCACTAATATCACTGAGTTTTTTTAACAGTTGCTGTCATTGACAACTTGATCATAAAGCCTCACCAGATCACAGAATCTGATTTCAAATTTCTCCCAGTTGTCCTGTGTTCTTGACAGCACCAGGGAGACTCGGGCAGTACTCCCTGTGAGACGCTGGTCTAGACCTTTCAGTAGAGAACAAGTAGCTAGCCAGTCATCCTAATTACCAACAGATGAATTCAGAAATGAATATTTCTTTCAAGGAAGTAGTTGAGAAATCATTAGGAAAACACTGAAAATGTGGTCCACAGCAGGCACTCAGCATGAGGCTTGGAGCAAACAGTGGGATCTTTAGAAGCCTACTTTGTGTCTCAGAGGTCAGGGGCGCAGCCGTGGACCGCACTGCAGCACAGAGTCACCACAGGAGCCAGAAGCACTCCTCCAGCCATCTTGGGCTTGGCAGGGAAAAGGATTCTACAAGAAAATGAAGCAAGTCATGTTGGTCATAATGTAAATATCACACCATGGGCCACGTCAGATTTGGCACCTCAGCTATTTACAGTAGCCCATTTCCAACATTTAATTTCTCCACTGCCTCCTATTCTGAGATATTGGATGTCTCCCATGCTAACTGTAGGCTGAGGCAGGGTGTCCCCAGAACTGACAATCACTCACCTTGATGTCATGGTGAGTGTCTCATAGGCTTGGCAAACAGAAACAGTCCCAGCCACTGATGCAGTCCCTGTGATCTACATATGCCAGACAAGACAAAGGCCGAGAAACATCAGAGAGAGCTCAAAACTTAGCTCTTCACAGGCAATTTAACATATGGTTTCACTTTTAAAAATGATAAATATCTGTCAATTCTGCACTTAAAAATATCTTTCAGGGCTGGAGAGATGGCTTAGCGGTTAAGGGGCCTGCCTCCTAAGAACGCTGGTTCCAATCTCCAGTGGTTCCAATCTCCAGGTCCCACGTTCACCCAGATGCAAAAGGGGCGCACTTGACCACAAGGGGGCACACACATCTGGATTTCGTTCACAGCAGCTGAGAGACTGCTGGTGCGCCCATCTCTATCTGTCTCCCTCTCCCTCTCTCTCTGTCTGTCTCTCTCTCTGTCTCTCTTCAAACACACACACACACACACACACATATATATATATATATATATATCTTTCATGATAGAATAGTGCACACAAAGTAGGATAAATGAGGAGACGGAGGGTGAAAGTTTTATCAAAGATCAGAAAGTCCTTTAGACTTGAACTTAAAATACAACTTTGGGAGTGAAAAGCAATGGGTAATATATTTATTTCTAAGTCATTTCTTTCATAGAAACAACCATTGTACATACAAGAGAGAATGTAGCATTTATGGAGAGGTCACCAGTCGAGGAACCATGACCCTGAGGTTGTGGTTTCAGTTCTAAACTAGCCTCATCAGTTTTGTCATCCAGGCTCACCATCATGGCAAGCGGGCCAGCCACTACTCTCCAGCGCACTTACTTTATTTAATCCCCATATTATATTAATCCCCTCACCTTGCAGATGAGAAAATTGATCCTGTAGAGGTCACCTGTTAGAGGTACAACAAAAAGCCAGTTTGGAGGTTTTCCCCACTGGACACCAGCTGTGTGATCTCTAGCTTAATCTTTATGTAAAGTGTACCCAGCACACTACCCAAACATAAATGGAACGTCCACAGGGACTCCAAATCTGTCTTTTTCCATGCTCAAAGACATAAAACTCTTGAGGGACAGGACTATAATTAAAACACAGCTACATTATTTAAAAATCCATAATGAATCATCCTTGTTTTTGAATGGGAAATGACTTTCTCTGAGCATGAAGGTAACTATGATAGTATACCAAAAGAAGACTGGAGAGAGCTCACAGGCAAGATGCCTGCGAGAGTCCTTGAGACATGCTCTAGGTCCTTCCAATGATCATATTCTAGCAGCCTGCCAAACGCTACTTACTAAACAAGCCATTTTCCACATCTGCTAATTTTTGAAAGTTTATTTATTTGTACATGTGTGAGGGTGGGTGGGTGTACCAGGGTCCTTTGCCACTGCACACAAATGCTAAAGGTATGCGCAATTTTTTTGTATATAGCTTTATGTGAATGCTGAGGAAATTGAACCTGGCCTGGCAGGGTTTTCATTCAAGTGCTTTTACCCACTGAGCCATCTCCAAGCCCTTCACATCATTCCACTGACTATAAAATGTGTCCCAGGGCTGGAGAGATGGCTTAGTGGTTAAGGCGCCTGCCTCCTAACCCTAAGAACACTGGTTCCAATCTCCAGCGGTTCCAATCTCCAGCGGTTCCAATCTCCAGTTCCCACGTTTAGCCAGATGCAAAGTGAAGCAAGGGCTCAATGCCGCTCTTGACCACAAGGGGGCGCACACATCTGGATTTCGTTCGCAGCAGCTGAGACACTGCTGGTGCGCCCATCTCTGTCTTCCTCTCTCTCTCTCTCTCTCTCTCTGTGTCTCTCTCTCTCTGTGTCTCTCTCCAAAAAAAAAAAATAATAATAAATAAAAAGTTTTTAAAAAAAAGTGTCCCAGTGCTAAATGTAGAGTAACAGGGTTTCACAGAAGCTTAAATAGAGGAAATGTTTTAATTCAAATGATAAATACTCTTAAATATACATTCCCTAGGTTATTTAATAAAAGATCAGATTATAAAACAAGTCATGTCTTAAAATAAATAACAAACTTAAAAATACTCCCTGCTAATAATGAGAAAATAATATCAACATTTTGATGCACTTTCACCTAGTACTTTGTAATCTAGATATATTATACATATTTACATATATTTATGTAGCTACATATATTTTCATAGCACATATGTAAGTATGAAGTCCAGAGTACTGTGCTGCTTTATACTCTGCTCTTCTCAATTGACATAAATTATTTGTCAATAAAAATTTCCAGACTCTAATCCCCTGTTGCTAAGTGTGTTGTATATTTCAATTTTTAAAATATTTTATTTATTTATCCATTTGAGAGAGAGTGGAAGAAACAGACAGAGAAAGAGAATGAGCATGCCAGGGCCTCTAGCCACTGCAAACGAACTCCAAATGCATGCACCACCTTGGGCATCTGGTTTACATAGATACTGGGGAATTGAACCTGGGTCCTTAGGCTTAGCAGACAAGTGCCTTAACCACTAAGCAATCTCTCTAGTCCTATTTCAAATATTTTTATCATTATAATCAACACTGTAAATGATTACCTTTGCACTCAGGCTTAGCAGAATATGTTTCAATGTTCAGGAATATATTCTAAGCACTTGTAGAGTATATTGTGATTATTTGCTATGTGTCAAATACTATGTTATATTTTGTAAGCAATGTCAGCTCAATCCTCTACAAAATCCTATGAAGTATTTATGATTAATATTACCCTTTCTGGGACAAGGGAGATGGCTCACAGGTTAAAGGCACTTGCATGCAAAGCCTGCCAGCCTGGGTTCAATTCCCCCTCATCCACACAAAGCTGCTTGAGAGCCAAACTCATCTGCCAGGGTAAGAGCCACTATCTCAAAGAAGGTGGAGTACACAGATCCTCTAAGTTCCACATGCCCACTGTGGCACACACATGAATAAATAAATATTTATTTAAAATAGGATTGGAGAGATGTCTTAGAAGTTAAGGCTCTTGCCAGCAAAGCCAAAGGACTCAGGTTTAATTCCCCAGTACCCATGTAAAGCTGGACACACAAAGTGGGGTATGTGTCTGGAGTTCATCTGCGGTGGCTAGAGGCCCTGGCATACCCATTCTCTCTCTTCTCTCTCTCTGTCTCTCTCTCTCTCTCTCTCACTTTCATTCTCACTCTCTTTTTCATTCTCTTTCTCTTTCTCATAAATAAATAAATAAAATATTTTAAAAATTGGCTTTTCCAGATGAGAAAGCTGAGCAGAAGACAAATTAAACAACTTACCTAAACCATGCAGAAGCTAGGATCTGAACACATCTGGTCTACCTCCAAAGCCTGGACTTTTATGGGCAGTACTGTAAGGCTTGCCATGATGTGTTCATGCCCTACATTTCCCTCCTACTTAAAAGGTGATAGTTCTCAAATCAGATGCAGTATACTAGAGCCTCACAGTCAGAGAAAGACCCTAGAGTCTGAAGATGCACTTTGGTTGTTCTGTATCCATAATGATAGTAAAATCCATCATCTATCCTGTGATGCACTCCAAAGTTCATGCTGTGTCCTTACTGCACAGTAGAAAGGACTTTTCTGATTAGGCATGATGGCTCACTGGTAATCCCAGCACTCAGGAAACTGAGGTATGAGGATTTCCATGAGTTTAAGGCAAGCCTGGGCTACAGAATGAGTTTTAGGTCAGCCTGGGCTAGAGTGAGACCCTATGAAAGATGGGAGAAAGCTTGGGCTAGAGTGAGATCCTATGAGAGGGGTGGGGAGAAAGGAAGGTCGAAAAGGAGTGAGAAGGGAAGGAGGAAGGAAGGAAAGAAAGACATTTATTTCAAGATCCCTAACAGCATACAACTCAATAAAGTTTCACTGCAGATAATCCTCCAGACTCTATCCCTAAGGCTGATCTTTAGCCATGTCTTTTTCTTTACTACATTTCTCTTCTTTTGTTTTTACACAAACTGCTTTGTACTCAAGTGTATCACAAAGTTGGTCTGTGAAGATAGCCTATTGGTAAAGCAGTGAAAAGCTTTATGCTTAGGAGGTTTATGCCTGTTTTCTTGCTTGCTTGTTTAGAAGGAGAAATTATAAAAGTTATAAAAACAAGTCTTTGTACTATCCAGTTTTACTTTGAAGTGGAGACTGTCTTTTCTGTGTTCACATATGCCAACAAAATGTGATAGAGGCGCTATCAACCTGCGAGTCAAGGTGCATCCACTGATGCCATAGTGGTATGGCTGATTACATTTGAAACTCACTTCACAGCAGCAATTAATAACTGGGACTTGTAAGCCTGTGGCTGAATAGGTGCCAGACCTTGTGGGGAAACTATTACTGTTGTTTTGCTAAATGAACATGTTATATCAAATTGCCTTCTAAATATGCAAAAGATGGGTTCCATCATGGGTGGTAGAAGAACTCATGAGACATTCACCCAGCCTGGGGAGCTATTGGAAATTAATGGTTGTGGTGGGTATGGAAGACATTTTTTTTTCCAGTAGTGTATTCAGTAGTAAGTAGCCCATGCTCGGGTAAATGACTTCCCAACCATGTTCATGCAAATAGACCTAATTAAATTCACTGAGCCAAAAGAGAGAGAGAAAGAGCTGGAGAGATGGCTCAGCAGTTAAGGCACTTGCCTGCAATGCTTAACAACCTGGGTTCAATTCCCTAGTACCCATGTAAATCCAGATGCACAAAGTGCTGCATGCATCTAGAATTTGTTTGCAATGGCTACAGGCCCTGATGCACCCATACATATTCTCTCTTTCTCCCTCTCTCTCTTTCCAAATAAATATGTTTATTTATTTATTTTTTTTTAATTTTTATTTTTTTTTATTTTTTATTTATTTTTTTTTTTTTTTTTTGGTTTTTCGAGGTAGGGTCTCACTCTGGCTCAGGCTGACCTGGAATTCACTATGTAGTCTCAGGGTGTCCTCAAACTCTAGGCAATCCTCCTACCCCTGCCTCCCGAGTGCTGGGATTAAAGGCGTGCGCCACCACGCCTGGCAATAAATAAAATATTTTAAAGAGAGAGAGAGAGATGAAAGTGGCACAGGAACTAATCTGGAAGGGGAGGAAAGGATTTAGAGTTCAGCAAAGTGAGAGAAGGTAGTTAGGAGAAAATATTATCAAAATACATTTTATATATATACGAAGTGGTTACAAATGAATAAATTTATAAAAAGAGAAACTATTGTATGTAAGTTTCATATATTATTAAGAAAAAAATGTGACCGAGGGAATACCCAAAGCAACCTTGGCCACTTCCAGAAGAGAGGCTAGGCTATATACAGAGTACCACGAAAAGGGCATTAATACAGGGTCCAGGACGTCCACATGGTGGGAAACAGCAGCCAGCCATGAGAGGAGGGAAGGGATGTGGAATAAAAGCCATGCTTGCTGAAATGAGAGACAGCAGAAAAAGGGAAAACTCAAGATAAGTATCATAGAAGACTTCCTGGCAGAAAGAGCTGCTTGATTAAAGAATGGCCTCCCCAGGGACAGGAGCGAGGATCCCTCCCTCGGGACACTGGAAACCAGACAGACACTGGAAACAGCAGAGGCTCTGCCGCAGGAAGAAACTCAGCGCAAGCGCAGGATGAGCTGGACAACCTGCAAGGCTCTTTGTGTCTGGACTCACTTGATCACAGTCATCAAATCCTTCAGGGATGCAGGGGAAGCTGTAGGCCTGGTTTGCTTTAAGTTTTGGGATGAACTTAATTCTGATGGAAGGTGCTATACTGACATCCTGTGAGACAAAGGTTTTCTATTCATTCATACCACAGACAACCATAACAGGCATACATTTCCCCGCTGGGCTTAACCAGGTGTGCCCTGGTGTAGGCAGGTGGAAGAACAGCTGGGTCCTTTCACTCCTGGACTTCTTGTTTCTCCCCCTGCTTCACAACAACAGGAGATCTTGGCTATGAAGATCCACCCTCAGACTGAATCCCTGCTTTCTCCTGCCCTACCTCTACTTCAAAAGAACCCCAATAGAGTTGTCTAAATATCCATCTAGTAGATAGTAAAATACCACTTCCAAAAGATAGAATGTAATAATAAGCCATGGCCTCTCTTACTCTTTTCCTATATCAAAAAATGTAAGACACTTGCTAAGTCATACATGGCAGTTTAATATAGCTTTCTTTACCCTTCCTCTTGCTTTATCTCCCATCTTCGTGTCATCTCTTTTTTTGCAAAGAATGTTTATCTTCCTTAAGCTTGTCTTGGACAAGCTCAAGTAAGACACCTCAATGCTAAGGAGCTAGTGTAGATCACCACCCACCAGATGCTGGGCCAATTGAGCTCCACTCTTGAACCTTTCATGCGTCTCTTAAGAGTTCTTCAGTTTTAATTTTGTTCACGTCAACTGGTGAAGTAGCAACCTTGAAATGCTAGCAAAATTCTATGCATAAACTAACAAGTAATATCCAAGATTCAGTTCTTTGATCTTTGTAAAATGTATGCAAATTTTGAGTGTTTTGTTTTCTGTATCTCTCATCTTCCCCAACCCAACAACATGGATAAAACCTGTAGCTGTCTATCTCCCCATAATTTTAAGCCTTGGTCTCACTATGTTACTATGTTGTAGTACATGTATTTTATTTGCTTTGCTTTGCTTTGCTTTTTTTGTTCTAACTTTTTATCAAATACTTCTATTTATTTTCCAGGAGAGCGGGGGGGAGGGAGAGAGAGAGAGAAAGAAAGAAAGAAAGAAAGAAAGAAAGAAAGAAAGAAAGAAAGAAAGAAAGAAAGAAAGAAAGAGAAGAAAGAAACAGACAGACAGACAGACAAACAAACAAACAAACAGTGGGTGTGCCAGGGTCTCTTGCCACTGCAAATGAACTCTAGACATTTTGTGCCACTTTGTGCATCTGGCTTTATGTAGGTACTGGGAAACCAAACCTAAGCCAATAGGCTTGTCATGCTATTTTATTAGATAGACTCTAACGTAGCCCAGGTTGGCCTCAAAAATCATCATGTACCCAAAGATGACCTAGAACTCCTGATCCTCTGTCTCCATCTCTCCACCATGCCTCACCTTTCCTCTGCATTTTCATTATATTTTTATTTATTTCTTAGAGACAGAGAGAAGGAGGGAGGAGAAAGAAAGAGAGAGAGAGAATGGGCACTCCAGGGCTTCTAGCCACTGCAAATAAACTCCAGATGCATGCACCACCATGTGCATCTGGCTTACGTGGGACCTGGGGAATCGAACCTGGGACCTTAGGCTTCACAGGTATGTGCCTTAACCACTAAGCCATCTTTCCATCCCCTGCATTTTCATTTTAATTGGACATGTAGACCTAAGCAGTTATGTCTCCCATCTATGTAGATGTAAATCAGAGAAGCAAAATTTTCAAATCAAAGAATGGCATAGTGGGTGCGAATATGAGTCTCAGGGTTATTAGGTATAAAACAAAACGTTGATTTTTGACTGCCTTCACTTTTCTGCAGCAATTGTTTACGGCCTTTCATATTTTACAACAAATAGTCCAATTACTACTTCCGACAGAAGTTACACTTGGGTGAAACGAATGCCTTGCCACTGGGCCCACAAGAGTTTAGATGGCGTCCTGGTTGATGCCTGTCTTGAGAGGCTGAAACTAGTTTTCCCTTTTTGTGCTTAAGTCTCAAAAGAGAGTCTCAAATGAGAGAGAAAATGGGACTTGTCAGGAAGTAGTTGTACCTTTGATTTCCTGACCCTTCAAGTACAGACAAAAGCGTGCTATATAGTTACCTCCAACTGGCACAGGGTGTACATGAGAAACCACAGTGTAGGTGAGTAATAGATCCTGTGACAATCTGAGTGACCTGACCTAGGACCCCACTCACTAGTGGACAGACAGTTCAGAACCTGTAAACACTCTGCTCTCAAATTAGTGCAAGGCAATTTTAAAATAAAATCACAGAAAATTTGAACACAATGACCCTATACAGACAGAGATTTTCATGATAATAAAAAGTGATTCAGCATCATGATCAGGGACAAGGCATGGTCACATATAAGAAATGCACCCCAGCATCTAATTACCTCCTGTGTATACTAACTGCCCTTGAGTTCTTCAGCTTCAGGGCTCATGTATCTCCACACAAATATAAAGCAGGAGACAGTTCTCTTGACAAAAAATTACTTATGTAAAATTGTAACACAGTAAACTCATTAAAACCTCTGTGTGCTGCTTGGAACAAATGTACAGCTTTATGTGTGGACGCATTTGCCTTAACTCATGTTAGTGGCCTCACTCATTTGTATTTCTAACACTGAGAGTGCATTGCCACCTTCTTAGTCCTTCAATCCTTGGACAAGAAAGCACTTTGCCATGTATCTTTCACACCCAGTGGGACTACAGCCCTTGGCAGAGTATGACACAACTAGCTAGTCAGCGTACTGTCAATAAGCCCTGCACGTACAAGAGGCTTGTATGCCTAAGTCTAATCCTTTTGTCATGGCTTGTTGAGGCCAGGTCCCAGATCTTTTACAAAAAGATTATGTTTTGGGGGTAAGAATCTGATGCCATTCTTTATACTTATTTCCACATGGCTTTCATGGTCAGTTTACAATTCATAAGAACTTTCAGCTGAGTTGCCTACATAAGTAAAGAAGCATCTATATTGCACAAATAAGCCAGAAGCTTAAAAAGAGCTTGTCTGTTGCCCCAAAGAGCTTTTATGTTCACACACTGAACCCATTGCAATGTAAGCCCATTCCAACATAGTTTAAAATGCCAGGCATTTCTGAACGTGAGAGAACCAGGCTCTTTCAGGACCTTCTTGATTGGCACTCTGACTAACAAGTTCACAGGGAACTTTATAAGCCTACCAGGAAACAACTTGCTTCATGGCTTCATTTGAAATTTCTTCCCATAGAAACCAATTATCAAAATATTTGTAGCTGACTAAACAATAGTTGACCTTTTCTCCCTCAAGTGCCAACCTTAACCTTCCCCTTGCTCCCACCTGTGGCTTCGTTACACTGTTTTAGCTTTTAAAACTTGCTTTATATTAAAGAAGTCCCTCTGAAACCTGATTTCTAGACCACTTGAAGGCCCTACATATATACAGCCTTCCCTTCCTTCTGTTTGATTTTGTATGTTATTGAGGAGAAATGGGCTGTGTGGTTCACCTTTTATCCTTATGACATCATCTGGGGCAGGCGGGATTAAAAAATATTGGGCTGGAGAGATGGCTTAGCGGTTAAGGCACTTGCCTGTGAAGCCTAAGGATCCAGGTTCAATTCTCCAGGTCCCACGTAAGCCAGATGAACAAGGGGGTGCATGCATCTAGAGTTCGTCTGCAGTGGCTACAGGCCCTGGCGCCCATTCACTCTCTCTCCCTCTACCTCTCTCTTTCTCTCTCTGTCTCTAATAAATAAATGAATAAATAAAAATAAATATTTTTTTAAAAAAAATTATTGTCTAGGCCTGAAGGGATGGTTTAGTGATTAAGGCACTGGCGTGCAAAGCCAAAGGACCCAGGTTCAATTCCCCAGGACCCATGTAAGCCAGATGCACAAGGGGGTGCACATATCTGGAGTTTGTTTGTGGTGGCTGGAGGCCCTGGTGTGCCCATTCTCTCTCTCTCAAATATTTATATATATATTAAAATCTTGTCTAGACAATTCTCTGCTCAAATATCTAGTACTGAGGCTGGAGAGATGGCTCAGTGGTTAAGGCACTTGCCTGCAAAGCCTAAGGACCAGGTTTGATTCTCCAGTACCCACATAAGCCAGATGCACAAGGTAGCACACGAGTCTGGAATTCATTTGCAGTGGCTGGAGGCCTTAGCACACCCATTCTCTCTCTGTCTCTATCTGCCTCTCTCTTTCTGTGTATATCTCTCAAATAAATAAATAAATTTTTAAAAATAAAATATCTAGTACCTTGATGCTTCTTGGCTTTTCTGTCTTTCTCCATGCGATATCTCATCTTCCAAGGACTCTCCATATGATAAAGACAGTTCATCAATGGTGGGCTTTATTTAATTTTCTTTTTTTTTTTAGTGGTTAAGGTGCTTGCCTGCAAAGCAAGGTGGCACATGCATCTGGAGTTCGTTTGCAGTGGCTGGAGGCCCTGGCATGCCCATTCTCTCTCTCTCTATCTGTCACTTTCTCTGTCTGTCTGTCACTCTCAAATAAATAAATAAAAAATAAAAATAGATTTTAAAAAAAGAAGAAAGAGGAGAAAGAGAAAGAAGCGAAAGAATGGGCCTAACAACCTGAGTTTGGTTCTCCAGTACCCACGTAAAGCCCAGTGCACAAAGTGGTACATGCATCTGGAGTTAGAGTGGTGGAGGTGCTGGCATACCCATTCTTTCACTTCTCTCTCTCTCTCCTCTCTCTTCTTTTTTAAAATTTTTTAAATTTATTTTTACTTTTTATTTATTTGAGAGCAACAGACAGAGGAAGAAGCAGAGAGAGAGAGAGAGAGAATGGGCATGCCAGGGCCTCCAGCCACTGCAAACGAACTCCAGATGCATGCTCCACCTTGTGCATCTGGCTTACGTGGGTCCTGGGCAATTGAGCCTCGAACTGGGGACCTTAGGGTTCACAGGCAAGTGCTCAACCACTAAGCTATCTCTCCAGGCCCCCTCCTCTCTCTTCTTGAAAATAAATGAATTTTTAAAACTAAATTAAAAAAATAGAATAGATTCTTCGGTGAAAGGACTATAGCAGCAAGATAAATGGGGTGCCAGTGTTGGTGAGGATGTACCAAAGCAGAAGTGAAGTACCACAAAAATCACACCACCAATTCACAAGTTTTGCCTAGGGGAAAACTATTGCAAATACACACAAAGGGTATTCCTTTGTTTTTTAAGGCTAGTCAACACTTCTCAACCTCATGCTGCCCACTCCAACTCCCATTTAATCCCCTACATCCTGCTTATAGTTAGTGGAATGCAAAATTCCCTTTGCCCTGTTCTTCAGTTCTCCCAGCAGGACGTCATTGCTGTGGATCAGTTACTAGGTGTGGGTTTCCTTTTGCACCAGCTTGTCTGCCTTCCCAGTGATGAAATGAAGCCTTCCCCGAGAACAGAGCCCAACACCATTGCCTTCTGCCTGGTCAGCTTCCACGGAACGCCTGAGGCAGCCTTTGCCTCCAGCAGCAACAGGCTGGGTATCCATAACAAAGGCAGCAGGAGGCTATGATTTGGCCTTCTTTGACTCTTTCCTGTAGCCCGTGCATTTTCCCAAGCCTCACCCCAGAGCCATAAGCCTCTGGTCTTCCATGGCCCTACTACCTGGTCAGCAGACATGATGAGTCTAGGTTACCCATTCTTTCCCACAACACCTCCTGTAATTTTGCAAAATAAAGCTCATTTTATTGATATATAGCTATGAGACATCTTTAAAAAGATCATCACCTTCAGCCACAAGAAACAATGTCAGTGTGAAGTCAGCGGGGATGCATAAATGCTGGCCACATTCATGGCATTTTTATTCAGTTCTGGACAAAGAAGTGAAAAGTACTTTAAATTCTGTGATGATCTTATTTTGAATTATATTACTGGTGCACTGTACTTATTAAAATACACATTTATACACATTTCAAAATTCTAAGCTGGGTGTGGTGGCACATGCCTTTAATCCCAGCACTCGGGAGGCAGAGGTAGGAGGATCGTTGAGAGTTCGAGGCCACCCTGAGACTACATAGTGAATTCCAGGTCAGCCTGGACTAGAGTGAGACCCTACCTTGAAAAACCAAATAAATAAATAAATTAAATAAAATAAAAATCTGAGGAAAAACTAGCATGAGAATTCTATTCTTGAATTAATTTAACTATAGGACCTGGTATTATTTTTTTTAAGTAGCCCTAGGGGCTGGAGATATGGCTCAGCAGGCAAGAGTACTTCCCACACAAACATGAGAATCTGGGGGGGCTGAGACCTCCTGAGTTCAATTCCCTAGCACCCAGTTGAGTACAGCCACTCATGCCTATAACCTCAGTCCTGTGGGAAGCAGATAATAGAATAGCTGGAGATCACAAAAACGGCAAGTTTTAGAATCAGTGAAAGACTTATCTCAAGGAAATGTGCAAAAAATGAGCAATATAGGGGGTTCCCAAAGTTCCCCTCTAGCCTCCCCATGAGCTTGTATGGGATACAAAAATCTACATGTGCACACACACATGTGTGTGTACATGTAACACATACTATACATACCCCATATATTATACACATATAAAAAAGTAGTACACCAACTCATCAGACAGTGTACTTGATACTAATGTCATCAAAGCACGGAGGGATAAAAAGAAATAAGTAAAATAAATTCACCTATTTAAAATAGCCTGGCTGGGCCAGTCATGATGATTGGGTACACACTAATATTCTCAACACTGAGGAGGCTGAGGCAAGAGGATTTTACAGTCCAAGCCAGCCTGGGCTATATAGAAATATTCTATCTCGAAAGAAAGAAAGAAAGAAAGAAAGAAAGAAAGAAAGAAAGAAAGAAAGAAAGAAAGAAAGAAAAAAAGAAGGAAGGAAGGAAGGAAGGAAGGAAGGAAGGAAGGAAGGAAGGAAGGAAGGAAGGAAGGAAGGGGAGGAGAGGAGACAGGGAGATACTGAGAAAGGAAAGAGAAAGAGCACAAGGGGAAGAAAAGGGAAGGGAGAAAAGTAAGACTGCAAAATATAGCTGCACTAATTATTTTTATTACCTTTTAAAGCTATACAATTTCTGCAACTTATACAATCATTATAAAATATTAAAGAAAATGGTTAAATGAAATAGAGAACAATAAAAATTACCAGTAATCACACAATTTTTGACGTAACTACTCTGAGTGCCTTAGGATAGATATCCAGACCTTGTCTTATGGGTATGAATACAGTTTGGTTAATACAATTAAAATCCTTACAATTCATAATTGTTCATCTAGTTTAACCATATTTATACAATGATAAATGTACATCCACGAGAAGGAGATGTAGATTACTTATGGAACATTGCCTAGAAGGCTCACTGGGACATGGCCAGATCATGAGGGCTCTAAACTACTCAGTGGATTAATTTATGGACCGCTTCATAATTTAAAGATATCATTGGAAAATTATGGAACATTTCAGAAGTGAGGCCTAGGCAGAGGAATTAGGTTAGTGGAAAGGGGTTCTTGGGGACTATTTCTTAAGTGAAACCCCTTCCTCTCTGTCTCTCCCTCTCATTCCTGGTTGCCCTAAGGTAAGCAGCTCTGTTATCTGCCATGCCATGCCCTTGGCCATTCTCCACAGACCTAAAAACAATGGATTCTGGCCTGAAACCATAAGTCATAATGAAGCCTTCCTCCTTAGGCTGCTTTTTCTCAAGTACTTTGTCACATCAATGAAAAACTGACCAACACAGTAAGACACTCTGAAGAACGGTTGCCTAGAACCTGTTAAAATAATGGAAGTTATCCAAGAGTAGAAAGGAAAGTGTCACAACAAAAGCCAAGGACAACTATAGATGCATAGTAGTCAATACCACTGACAAGAATTCACTGGAATTTGGATTAGAAAAGAAAAGGAGTTATAAAAATATTATACAATGTTATAAAACTATGATGTTATTAAATTCATGATGTTTTTTCTAAGGCAATAATGGTTCTGTGAAGAGAATACTTTTGCCCTTAGGAGAGAACATTTTAAAAAGCAAAATTTATAACATCAGTATTCTGCTTTCAGAAGAGTTAACAAAGGGGATGAATGTATACATACACAGATATTCATTCCACCATTCTTTTAACTTTTCTGTGGGTTTTAATATTTCAAAGTAATATATAATATATAATATGTATCTATATGTATATGACATATATTATCCATATTTTATCTCATCTTTATAATTAAATGTGATTCCTATTATGTTTGTTCTATAGTTAACAAATTAGTAGTTTTCAACATTTCAGTTATTCCTATTTTGAACAATTTTAAAGGGTAATTATAGGAGTAACTATATGCATGCATTCTTATGTATTCAATGTGACTTCCTGCTAGCAATTGCTCAATCAAGTATACATGTTATTTTCAAGCTTTGTCACATTGCTACTCACAACACAATTATATGATTCAGCCATGAATATTTTCTGTGACCCTCAAGCCCTAATATCTAATAATTCTCATCAAAATGATCATCATTGCTAAATAATAAGTCTCTAATGCTGACATGTTATTTCAATAAGCTATTGATTGAATTCAGTCATCTTGGTTCTTAATACCCTATAAAGAGTAAGAATTAACTGGAAGAATTAACTGAGGGGGGAAGAACCTCCTCAAGAGTAGGCAACACCCTCTGATGTGTGGTCCATATATAAAGAGCTCTGAGGAAAAAGCAGTGTGGTTTACCGTCCCGTCTTCTCTTCTTACTGGTGTATGCATCTAACAACATCTTCCTCTGACATCAGAATCTAGCTTCTTTAGCTTTCCAACATGGACTAGAGACCAGAGACTCTCTAAGAATCTCCGGGCCTTCAGCTCCACATTGGGACAGCAGAGGCATCCAGCTTCCTGGATTGAGCAGCATGCAGATTGCAACTGTTGGACTGCCCAGCCCTATCTTGTATGCCATTCTAGTAAATCCCCATTTATAATATATATACACTCTGTCTTTCCTATTTATGTGGTGAACACTGCCTAATATAACATTGTAAACTCTGCTACAACCTGATTTAGTTGTAACCTCAAATTATGTACAGAAAAAATGTCAATTACATTTTCTGCCCTTCCCTGCCCTAATTATCTCCAACAAATATGGCACCACCTCAAGCCTACCAGAAACTAATCATACCCAGGGTGCATTGCAGGTTTTCGAACTTTGTGAGACAACAATCCTGAAGGCTATGGATTCTGAGTTCTGCCATAGAGACATTGCAGCTGGACCATTATCTCCAAGAACATCTCAGCCACCATGGTCACTATGTGAGACCCATGCTCTAAAATAACACCTATGAGCAGCCTAAGCCAAACCTCAGCCAGTCTCAAAGCTTCCCTAACAGGAGCGGGCATTTTAACAAGCCATGTTTACAGATATTTAAGATATTCAGCTACATCATGTCTTCTCTCTCTTCTCTCTCTCTTTCTCCTCTCTCTCTCTCTCCTCACATGTGAGCATGTGGAGAATATTTTCCAGGACCTCACTTTGGCTGAGTGACCAAAAAGGAAAGGAAAGTTAAGAAAAATAGACATAGCTCTTTTATGCAGTTTATTTTTTTGCCACCAGAAGTGAAATAGTTGACCCAGTAATCCAAGCAGACTCTGTTTTAGCTGGATCTACTTCAAATAATAATAATAATCAAGAAAGCTTCCAATAACTGGAATAAAAGTTACCATTTATGGAAGCATTAACATAAGCTCATGCCTGTTTCATGATTTGCACACGTTTTAGGATCAATATTTTCTGTTACTAGTTCTAACATGGCACCCATGCAGACATCATGGTGACTAAACACAGAGAGCCTCCAAAGAAAACAGATAATGAGCTCTATGGAAATCCTTAATTACTTTCCAGAGGTAGTTGTTTTTCTTTGCAGCTCTTGGGAGATCAGAGTTCCAATCCCTCTTTGCAGTGGTCTCGGCTATTTCTTTCTACTGAAAACACACTGGCCCCTGTTCTTGTGCTAACTTACAAGTGCAACACACTGTCCCTTGGATGCAGAGCCAGGATGGAATGCACATCACGTAAAGCAGCCTATGAAGAGGACAGAAGAGATCCAAGCACGGCATACAGGGCCTGAGCCATGAACTACAGTGTTGAGCAAATCTCAAGCATTTATGCTTAAGCCATATTACCTCAAACCCACAGAGCTCCAATGAGGATAAGGTGGAGAACTGTACACTATAGGAGTCACACAATGTTTATTATTCTAGCACACATTACTTCAAGGGAGGGTAGTGAATACATTGAGTTGGTTTTCAGATCCAGATTTAAGAAAATAGCTAACATAAGGCCCAAGAAAAAGAGTTTTAGTCTAAGATTAGCATTAAGTTATCAGCAAAAAGAGAAAGTTGTAATGACAAAGAAAGTTGTTTGAAAATTGTACCTTTGAAAACAATCATTTAAATAAGATAGGTACTATTATCCATATTCTTCCAAAAGCAAAAAAATAAGTGCATGCTAATTTTGAAGAACCTCTGAGGCATATTATTTTGGCTATTAGTTCAGTGTGCAGCAGGAGGCCATAGGCTGCAATCTTCCTGGGATGAAGCAGCTCATGGCAGAACCGTGGTCTGGAGCCAGCCCACAGCAAGGACATCCCCAGCTGCTCCATTCAGAAGCTATGTGACTTTGGGCAATTCCCTCACCACCCTGAGCCTGATTGCTTAATCTGGCCAATAGGAATCAATGGCATTTCTTGGTGTGCAGATTTTGTTTAAGAAGTGACACCCTTACTACTCTGCCTTTCTGCAGAGCATTGTAATTCAGTTTCTGAGTTAGTAAAACCCACCTTTCTTTAGCCCTCATAGATGCTGCTGGGAACACTGCCCAATGCACCAACTGTACAAAAACTTGGTCACATTGTCTGTTTTCTTGGAACCTCAATTTTGACAACAACTCTCTTTTGTAAAAGTGGAGGAAATACCTGTGGCATAGAGGTTTGTGGCACTGGAGACCATCAAAACCAGCACAAACAAGAAACTTGGTGTCCTAGTTCCTGGTTCTTTCAGTACCCTGTGCTCAGGGGTCTTAATGAGAACAACTTAACTCAGGATGGCATGATGGTTTAGTTTGGTTTGCTGTGGTTTGGTAATTTTCACCCACAGAAACCATTTCAAGCACTGACTCTTTACTTATTTGCCTTCTTGTCCTATGTCATTTGTTTTTGCTTTATATTTGAACTATGCAAACCCTCTCCTCAATAAGACCTGAATGCAAATTCATCTGCACAGATAACCTCTTGGCTCACACACCAGGTGTTGTGACTTTATTTCTCATTCAAGCGCAGAATATCATAGTCAGCCCTATTCAAAACTGAGTCTCACTCCCTCTCTCTCTCTCTCTCTCTCTCTCTCTCTCTAGTAAAGATTAGACAGAGAATTGCTAACACAGAGGATGAGAAAACTTCAATGTTGACTTGAATTGTGTCAAGGAACAAGTGCCTTAGACACAGAGTATGAGTTCATTTTTCAAAAACAACATGAACTCCTATGTGCTATGTAAAACCCTGTCTGGAAGAGAAGCCCATTGGGTTGCACTGAATCCATGATATTATCCTCTCAAAGTTTTCTGTGAGTTCATGTCCAGTGTCTCTGGAATACCACCTTGTCAGCTCTCCAGTAAAACTACAGGTCTGTCTTAAACCCTTGCTAGTGTCCCCTGTACCACAGCTTCTTTGTCCTCCATCAGTTAGAGTGGATAACAGCCATTCTGGATACCTCTTCCACAGCTGTTGGCTGTGCTGGTGTCCAACCCTGGGTATCCAGATAAAGATGAAGATAAAGTATAAAGGAATGACCCTGACTGCCAACCTTGACAGATAAGGACCACCAGTGTCATGTGTTATAGGCCAAGCATGTTTCAATGACAGCACAGACAAAATGCCAGCAGATTCACCTTGTTTGTAGACAGGCATAGATTGCATTCAATCTCTACAGAGCTCATGAAGGTATGATCTTCTTTTCTGAAGTGCTTTAATGGATAGTGGCTTATTTTTTTTCCCTCTGGTTCTTGCCACTCCAAAAGGGTGTTGTCCTGATGAAATCACTTCATGGTTAAGTCAGATCCATCTTGGAGCAATGTAGTCATAGTAATGTCTTGAATGTCTTATTGCATGCTTTCCTTCATAAAATAAACAAAAACATACCAATGTTTCTAGTTTGACTGTATATTTTCTCATTTTGGAGGTATCTATCTTTATCTATCTATCTATCATCTATCTTTTTCTACCTATCTCTTTCCTCCCTGCCTCCCTACCCAAATTTCTTAGGAGGTAAAGTTTTTTTTTCAGTATTTCTACTCAGTAACAAAAATCCTAATTGTATGGCAATTAGTAATATATTCATTTTATGCTGTGTATATATTTTAACACCTCTCCAATTAAGATAAATACTCTCTGCTTCTTTATTTGGCTTATTATTCAGTGACACATGATATTAATTTGTATAACAAAAAAGCAACTGCATAAGTTGTTAGAAGAAGACCAAGGCCCATCCTTAATGTGTGTTAAAGTCACTTCATGATCAAAAATCTGAATTTAACTGAAAGTTAACATTCCTGAAAATTTCGGTTATACTTGATTCTAAGTTTGGCTCAAATGGACATATAGCTTTTTCAGGACTTCTCTCCAAACCCTCTCTATGCAATTCATATAACATTGAAAATTAAGGAAATATTATGTAGTCTTAACTCTGATCAACCTTAAATGATTGTACATACAAATTTACATTTGAATTCCTGCTAATGCCTTATAATGTTATACTAGTAGTTCTAAATAACAAACATTTTATTGTTGAATAAATTTTGTGGCCATAATTATTTTTTAATATTTTTTATTTTATTTATTTGTACACAGAGAAAGAGAGGGACAGAGAAAGAGAGAATGGGCATTCTGAGGACTCCAGCCATTGCAGATGAACTCCAGATGCATGCACTACTTTGTGTATCAGGCTTTACATGGTTACTGGGGAATCAAACCTGGGTTGTGAGGCTTTGCAGGCAAGTGCCTCAACTGCTGAGCCATCTCTTCACCAGCCCCATAATTATTTTAAATTAGAAACTAAAATAAAAATGCAATGATCTTTATCTTCCCAATTATCCTATAATGACAACTTTCAAATTTAGAAAAACATTTTACAATTAAGGTAAAATATTCTCAGTAACTTAACTGGATAAATCTTGGAGCATTTTGGGAACTTTCCACAAATTTTTGAAGCGGAAATAATAACTTTCAGTTAATGTTTGTTTCTTTAGGTATTTATGTGAAAGTAAAACACTAAAAAATAGATTAACAAAGTATTTTTTAAAAGCTCATGGAGGCACCTTTAACACTTTTTAAAAACTCTTACTTACAGTTAAAATATGATCTATAGTCAGTCTTGTCTAGTTCTGTCCCTGAGAGAGACAGTAGGAGATGGGAGAGAACAGGAGCAGGGACTCCGACCCTGACTCAGCACCTCAACAGAACAAGCCACATGAACCAGCTAATTCATTCACCTGCTCTGAATGTTGGTGTCTTAATTCATAAAATTCTGCTCCAGTATTCTTCATGTCATTTTTCCTTCAACAAATATTACCAACAGCATATTAAGTGCAATTTTTTTGTCAAGAGATTATGATGCGTTCATCTAATATGGTAACAATGCCAAATGTTTCTCTATCCCTTGATTTCCTTTGATCCTAAAATTCACCACATCCAGACAGACAGATGAAGGAGAGCTAGCATCATTGCTGAAGGAGTGAACCGAGCTATAGAACAACCAGATGACAGCCATCACCAGCTTAGCTAGCAATAGAAACAGCTGAAAAAAAAATCATGTTTCCAGTGTTCAACAGACTCAGAAATCAATGTGGTGGTGACATCACTGCCCTCACATTTTTGGTTAAAGTATCTTGCATCGTGTGCGCTTATCCTGCAAGAGGACAGAACAGTTATTTTCACAGTACTTTAGATCAGGCCTGGCTTTGGCTCAGCATTTCCCTCCAACACACCAAGTGACTTTGGACTAGTGACCTTCCCATGGACTAATGACCTGAGATTCTCTTGGCATTCAGCTGTAGAATTACCTGACAAATTTGTGAGGGACAATGTCTGTGAGTGACTGAACTGATGATGAAGAGGGATCAAGGCAACCAAGTTTAGATAGTATACTAAAGAGTTTTTCTAAAAACAAATGAAGTTTTTCAATGCTTCCTTTTTCACAGGCCTTTTCTTCTAACAAGTCTTGGTTGTAAAGGATAAACTAATTCATTAAGACCTTCATTATACTCACTTCATGTTGGGTTCCCCAATGACCTTGGGAGCTGGGGTCCCACTCAGGGAGGTGAGAGGAAACCCAAATAATAGGAGATCTGAAAATGCTTGTGGAGGTACTAAAATTCCTAGGCACTTTTCATACACTGAAAATTACAAAAAGTCTTTTTTTTTTATTTTCAGTTAAAGAATTTAGCAGGGTATTCTCTAGCATCTAAATTCAAGCTAAGATTTATTCCCCAGAACTTTACTACTCCTTTCAGCCTATTTTGACCACATGCTTTTTTATGCCTTTTTCTTCAACCCTAAATGGGGAAACTGATCAAACACATTCTGCACATTCCACCCAGCCCACAGCTTCAGCCTCCCAGATGCACAATTCACCCCACAAATGCTCAGACCATCTCCAGTTTCTGAAAGGGGAGCAGCTTTCTTGACTGGAGGGACACCCTGGGCACACCCACTTTCCCTAACTCTCCTGATGCTACTTACACTCCAGCTTGCAGTCGCTGTCTCATCAGAGACTATGGGGTGAAAGGATTCCTCGTTCATATGAACAGATCCATCTCCCTTCACAGCACAGTTTTGTCACCCTCATGCATATGCATTACAACAGTTGCTGAATTCCTTGTGAAGATCCTGGCAGTGATGACATGCCAGGACAGTCATGTTTTTGAAAACATCACTTTATGACATCTCAAAGCAAAGACTTTGGCAGATGAAAATTCCGAAATGCTGCCAATGAGGCAAGTGTTTAGTCCTGGAGAAAGCCCTTCACATGAATGTGGGTAACATAGAGGAAGGAAACCTCAAAAACAACAGGCAGTCATACTGCAGTGGGGTTTATTCACACCACAAGAAAAGAAAATTCAGAGCTGACTTATACATCCCTTCTTACACTTCATTTCAGCCCAAAGAAATATGCAGATGCTGTTTCCTTAGGAGGCTTGGAAAAGAGTACAAACTTCCAGGTCAAATTTATGCAAATCACTAAAATGTCTGGTTATTCTTTGCACTTCGGTGGTTATTTTCCCTTTCAGGGTCTCATAGTACTCTGTAACAATTATTTTCCCCACTTCATAGCTGGGGAAAATGACATCCATTCAGCTTAATGAAGTAATTCCTGAAAGCGCACAAACACATTTAAATCCCATGATGTTACAAATGTTATCACAACCTGCTATAAAAGCCATTTTCTTTTTTTTCTTCCTTCCTTACTTCCTTTCTTATTTTAGTTTTTGGAGGTAGTGTCTTGCTGTAGCCCCAGGCTGACCTGGAACTCACGATGTAGTCTCAGGGTGGCCTCAAACCCATGGCAATCCTCCTACCTCTGCCTCCCTCCTGAGTGCTGGGATTAAAGGCATGTGCCTTTAACTGACCCAAAAGCAATTTTCTTTTTTATTTTAAGATTTTTTATTTTTTTTATTTATTTATTTATTAGAGACACAGAGAGGGAGAGAGAGAGTGTGTGTGAGAGAATGGGCACGCCAGGGCCTCTAGCCACTGCAAACAAACTCCAGATGCATGTGCCACCATGTGCATCTGGCTTACATGGGACCTGGAAAGTCCAACCTTGGTCCTTAGGCTTCACAGGCATGTGCCTTAACTGCTAAGCCATCTCTCTAGCCCCAAAAGCCATTTTCTTGATAGCCAACTTTTCTCAGAAAAGAATTTGCTTTTACCATCATTCAGACAGACTTACAGTAAGTTCAACTGTTATAACAATACTCTGAACAATGTCTGTTTTAAGTCATATTTTATTTTATTTGTAATAATATGAAAAATATTTGATGAGAGCTAGGAAAATGGCTCCATGGATAAAGCACTCAGGGAGCTGGAGAGAGCAGTTT
The DNA here is from genome assembly GCA_036365145.1 of Orientallactaga sibirica. Taxonomy (NCBI): domain Eukaryota; kingdom Metazoa; phylum Chordata; class Mammalia; order Rodentia; family Dipodidae; genus Orientallactaga; species Orientallactaga sibirica. Next base: position 10,100,891 of record JAEOAD010000240.1, read on the forward strand.
AGGTGCTTGCCTATAAAGCCAAAGGACCCAGGCTCCATTCCCCAGGACCCACATAAGCCAGATTAACAAGATGGTGCATGTGTCAGGAGTTCATTTTCAGTGACTGAAGGCCCTGGCATGCCCATTCTCTATCTGCTCATCTCTCTTTCTCAAATAGATAATAATATATTTTTTTAAATAGCATTTAGGTATCCAAGATGGAGTACCCAAGTTTAATCCACAGATCCCATGTGAAAAGCTGAAGCCATGGTTCTGACACTGAACACAGGAGGAAGAGAAGGAAGAACTTCCTGGAAGCTCGTGGCAAATGCAGCAAAGAACAGCAGCACAAGGATCCATGGTAAGAAACCTGCCTCACATGGACAGGTGAAGATGGACCCAGAAGTTATCCTCTGCCCTGCACCCCATCCTCACACATGCACACACACAAATAAATAAATTATATGTATATACATATACATGAACCATTGACAATTATTTGATGAGACATCTTCCCCTTAGTGGTTCACTCTCTAGTTCTAACTGTTCAATCCATCTGCAGGGCTAATTCCATCTGATTATCAGAATTTTTAAAATTTCTTTTCAGTGGGCTCTCAAAATTATAAAACATTTAATTAAATTCCCAGGTACAAGGAAATGGCTTAAATATTGCAGATAAAGCTCATATCTACTCTAGGTTGTATATATTTATACTTGGACTTTCATTTTTTAAATTAATTTATTTATTTGCAATCAGAGAGAGACAGAGAGAAAGAGGGAAAGAGAGAGAGGCAGGGAGAGTAGGAGTAAGAGAGAAAATGGTCACACTAGGGCCTCTAGCTGCTGCAAACAAACTCCAGATGTATGCACCACACTTGTGCATCTGGTATTATATGGGTACTGGGGAATCAAGCCAGGTCATTACGCTTTGGAGGCAAGCACTTTAGTTGCTGAACCATCTCGCTAGCCTCCTCATTTTGTTTCTTTTAGGTGGTGTTTACATTTCTACCTTGACAATTCATGAGGGAACTTCCACCATCCTTCCCAAGATCCTGTCTGTTTTCCAAATCAGTGTGTCATCACAAGAGTCAGAATTGTCTAAACCAAACTACCGAAAGTTGTACCCGTAGAAAGTGTCCTAAAGTTAGAGGCTCCAGGATCCAGAACAACGTGGAGGAAGACTTATGCACGATATGAGGCAGTACAGGCGGAAGAGAACTTGGGTAAAAGCAGTCAAACAGGAAGCAGAGCCTCGCAAAAGCCTCAACGCACCACCACTGAAGACAAGGTCACGAAGTGAGGTCGGAAGGTAAAAGTGAGAAGGCCAAGGAAGCTGGGAAGTCAGGAGGGCTACAGTGAGGAGAGAGAGTAGAGCAGGATGAAATACGTGCACACAAGGAGCCCTGAAAGGAAGGCAGCACACTTGCAATTGTAAACAAATTAACTACCATTACTTCTTGTTTCGAACAAAAAAAGGGCTGGGGACATGGCTCAGTGGTTAAAGGCACATGCTTGCAAAGCCTGCCAGCCCAGGTTCAATTTCCCAGTACTCCTGTAAAACCACATTCTTAAAATGGTGCATGTGTCTGGAGTTTTCTGTAACAGCAAGACGTCCTCTCTCTCTCTTTCTCTCTCTCTTTCTCTTGGCAAATAAAAAAATTAATAAAAGTAATAAAAATAAATCAAAAAGAATTCACCCTGCTAGCAGTGAAGCCTAGCGAGTATTCTTTGGGCAAAAGAAACGTGGTCCCAGATGGAAAGATGAAGATACAGGAAGGAAAAAGATCATGAAGGGTGAGAAGAGCTAGCCCATGGCATTTTGTTGCTCTAAATAATAGTAAAGGCAAAGGTAAATGACTCTTCAAAGCACATGAGATGTAGGGAATAGGATAAAATTGAAGGAATTCCCAGAAGAATGGTGATAAAACACCAGAAGGAAAGAAATTTAAGGGGAGAAGATTTATTTTAACTCATGGTTTCAGAATATATAGTCAGCCCTGACAGAGAAAGCATGGCAAGAAAAGCGAGCAGCTCACCGCTCATGGTTGAGGTGTTGGGTATATTCAGTTGGCCATCAGGAAGCAGAAAGGGGGCTGGAGAGATGACTTATCAGTTAAAGCATTTGCCTGCAAAGCCAAAGGACCCAGATTCAATTCCCCAGGACCCGTGGAAGCCAGATGCACAAGGTAGCACATGCATCTGGAGTTTGTTTGCAGTGGCTGAAGGCCCTGGCATGGCCATTCTCTCTCTCTCTCTCTCTCTCTCTCTCTCTCTCAAATAAATAAATAAATAAATAAATAAATAAATAAATAAATAAATAAATATTTAAAACAAAAAAGGAAGCACAAAGGATATGACCAAAATAGAGGCAGGTTAACCCATGAGACCATCCACAGTGACTACTCCCTCCTGCAAGTCTCCACCTCCTAAAAGTTCAACAGCCACCCCAAACAGCATCACCAGCTGTGGACAACTTTTCTAGTGTTCGGACCTGTAAGGTACATTCACATGCAAACCATAACATACCTGGACTGGAAGAAGCAGCAACTGGTGAAGATTGAAACACTGTGACTGAAACTTAGTCTCACGTGGAGGTCTTCACCTTGGAGTTGCTGTTGCCATTGGTTCTGTTTATCATGAGTTGTGACTGCTTGGATGAACCAGCCTAGACTTTTGTCTGCACTCGGCTTGCTCTCGCTATCTCCTAGAAATTGTGATGCTCTCCGGTTTGTGCCCAGCAGCCTAAATCAGCAGTGGGCATTCAGGTCATTTTGCAGATGTCTTCTGCTTTGATCTGCCACAGAGGGCTTGGATGTAGGCTTAGACAGTTAGTGCAGGAGCAAACCCTCAAGGAGAACACAAAGAACAATCCGTTCCTCCACCATTTCCTTCGGAACACTAGAACCTAACCTGCAACACCATCTAACTCAAGTATGACGAAAGCTTTCCCACATTTGCTCAAGGTCCTGCCACATGATTTCCTCACTTGGCGGTCTTGTAAATTTCCAGGGAAGCAAAACTCAGATTGTGGCCGCACAGTTTTGTTCACATATCTCCTGGATGAAAGCTTCTAGTCACAGAGGCAATCTTTGCACTAAGCTGCTAATTCTGTGCTTGCTACAGTTTTCCAAACCTGAGCACTGTGGGTTTTTTTTTTCTTTTTTCTTTTTGGTTTTTTGAGATAGGGTCTCACTCTATAGTCTCAGGGTGGCCTTGAACTCACAGCAATCCTCCTACCTCTGCCTCCCGAGTGCTGGGATTAAAGGCATGTGTCACCATGTCCGGCTAACACTGCATTTATTATTATTTTTATTATTATTATTATTATTATTATTATTATTATTATTATTAACAATATCTTTAATTGTAGACAGTATCCCATGTTATTTCCCTCCCTCCCCCCACTTTCCCCTTTGAAACTTCACTCTCCATCATATCTCCTCCCCCTCTTAATCAGTCTCTCTTTCCAGTTTGATGTCATGATCTTTTCCTCCTATTATGATGGTCTTATGTAGGTAGTGTTAGGCACTGTGAGGCCATGGATATCCAGGCCAGAAAGAATGTAACACTGTATTTTTAAGAATGCATCTATCACTCGTAGGCATGGGAAGGATTTACAGAAGGTGAGACCATGGTACCTCTAGGAGGCAAGAAAAGAAGACAACTGGAGAGGTGATTAAGAAAACTGTTAAGGTGTTGTAAAGTTTGGCACAAGAAGAAATGTGGACAAATTAGAAGTCCCAGGCACATTTTACACTGTGAATGTTTTTATGAGAAAAAATGTAATGTGCTTTGACTTTAGAGGACTCACAGTTTAAGAGACTGCCTTGAGCCTCAGATCAGACTTTGGACTTCTGAATGATGTTGGGATTGTCGAAGACTATGGGGACTTTTAAAATTGGACTGAATATATTTTGCATCATGAAATGGACATGGAACCTATGGGGGTGAAGGGGTCATGGAATGGTGTTGCAGTCCGGATCACATTGCTGGCAGAAATCACTGACCAGGAGCAGCTTTTGGGTAAAAGGGTTTATTTTGGCTTATAGACTTGAGGGGAAGCTCCATGACAGCAGGGGATGGCATGAGCAGAGGGTGGACATCACCCCTGGCCAACATAAGGTGAACAACAGCAACAGGAGAGTGTGTCAAACATGGGCAAGGGGAAACTGGCTGTAAAACCCATAAGTCCTCCCCCAACAATCCACTCCTTCAGGAGGTATTAATTCCCAAATCTCCATCAGCTGGGAACCTTGCATTCAGAACACCTAAGTTTATGGGGGACACCTGAATCAAATCACCACATTCTACCTCTGGCCCCCATAAACTGATAACCATGCATAATATAAAATGCAATGCATTCAGTCCAACTTTAAAGATACACATAGTTTTTATCAATCCTAATGATGTTTAAACATTCCCACAATCCAAGATCTTTTAACTGAGCCATAATACCAACCACCCCCCCAAAAAAAACTCATAATGGCACAAAATAAATATTCACGCTGCAAAAGATGGCATTGGGTATAGCTAAGAAATATTCAACCAATGCAAGATTTAAACAGGACAAATATCAAACTCTGTAGCTTCAAATGCAACAACTCTAATCAGTGACAAGTCTCCAAGTCCAATAATTCTAACCAGCAACAAGACTGGAGCTCTAATTCTTCCCCTCCAGCTAGGCTACTCAAAGTCCTGGCAAACTCATCCAGGGCCAGAGATTTCCTTAGCAGCCGTCTCGTGGTCCCAACATCTCCACTGAGTCTCCACTGTAACCCACGGTTCATCCTCATGGCTCCATCATGTCTTCATGCAGGCATCCAACAAACCTGCTACACACAGCCCATGGCCATTTCCAAAGCACAAGACCATGTTGCAAATTCAATGACCCTCTCTTTCTTGCATTTCTTATATTCCATAATACCAGGTAGAGTGCCAATGTGTTAATCTGGGGCGGGCAGTGGGAAATAAAGCAGACTTTGAAGAACAGGACACCACTTGAGCATTCAGGCTCCTTCAAAGGAGTCTACATTCTTTCTGTTGTTCTAATGCAAGTCAGCTGGCCCAATCTCAATGGTTGTAATCTCTCAATTACAGCTGAACATGCAGAAGTTTCACCCAAAGATTTCATTTTTATTTTCTCTCTTCTTACACCAGTCCAATTCTATGCAATGCAACCCTGCACAACTTCTCAGGACACAGACATAACAGCAAGCCTCTCACATAAACTGCTTCTAGCCCAGTCCAGGCAAAGCTCTTTCTCACCCTAACAAGCCAAACCTCACAGTCCTTAGCTCTTACTGCATTCAGGTCTTTCAACTCTGACGAGAACAGTCCATCAAGCTGTACTTACAGCACTGTAAGTTGTCTCTTAGGCCAAGGTTTCAAATCCTTCTACATTCCTCTTGAAAATCAGTTTTAAAAGGCCAAAGCCACACAGTCAGGTATCTAGCAGAAATGCCACTCTGAGTACCAACTTTACTGTTGCAGTCAGGTTTGCATTGCTGGCAGAAAACACCTGACCAAGAGCAGCTTTTGGGAGGAAAGGGGTTTATTTTGGCTTACAGACTTAAGGGGAAGTTCCATGATGGCAGGGGAAAATGATAGCATGAGCAGAGGGTGGACATCATGTTCTGGCCAACATAAGGTGAACAATAGAAAAGGAGAGTGTGCCAAACACTGGCAAGGAGAAACTGGCTATAATACCTATAAGCCCACACCTGTCTCCAGGAGGCATTAATTCCCAAATCAGCATCAGCTGGGAACCCAGCATTCAGAACACCACAAGTGGTTAGAATTCAGTGTTTCCCATAGACTCATGTTTTAAACAATTGTCCTCAACAAAATGGTATATTTGGGAAAGTTGTAGAACCTTTAGGAGGTAGAGCCTCTCTGGAAAAAGTGGGGGCAAGCTTTGAGATATTGCAGTCTAGGCCAACTTGGTATTTCCTCTACTTTCTTCCTGCTAAAATGAAAATGTGATACCAGCTTTCTCCTCTTGCCATGCTTGTCCCACTGTGGTGGACCCTACCTTATGGAACTATAAGACAAATTGTACACTTTTCCTTCCATAAGTTTCTTGTGGTCAGGTAGTCTGTCCCAGCAATAAAAAGGTAACTGAAAAACACACACACACACACACACACACACACACACACATTCTTTAAAACAGAATAAAATTCTGTCATCTTTAGAAGCATAGATCAATTTGGAGGTCACTTGGATATAAGCCAAGCACAGAAAGACAAATATGCATGACCTCATTTACCTTGGCATCTGAAAATGTTTAATTCATATAAGCAGAGAGTAGATTGGTGTTCATCACAGACTGGGGAATGAGGAGGGGAGAATAGAGAAAGGGAAAATGCTAGTCAAAGGATGCAATGTTTCTATTAGGAAAAGAGTATAGAGATCTATCTCACAGCTTGATGATCCCAGTTAATAATAATGTATGGTATATCCCAAAATTGCTAAAAGAGCAGATTAGCAATATTGTCATGTCAAAAAAAAAAATGTGGCATGCCAGTGAGGTGATGGGTATGTTAATTAACTTCATTTACACTTTCTGTGCCTACATGTACTTAGCATCACATCATATTCCATAAATATATGCAATTATTATCACTTTAAAAACTCCAATAAACTAGGATTTGACTAATTTCTTTTTTACTTTTTATTTTTTACTTTTTTTACTTTTTTACTTTTTATTTTTAAATTAATTTATTTATTTATTTATTTATTTATTAGACACAGAGAAAGGCGGAAGAGAGATAGTAAGTGAATGAGAATGGGCATGCCATGGCCTCTAGCCACTGCAAACAAACTCCAGATGCATGTGCCACCATGTGCATCTGGCTTACATGGGACCTGGAGACTCAAATTGGGGCCCTTAGGCTTCACAGGCATGCACCTTTACCACCAAGCCATCTCTCCAGCCCTACTTTTTAGTTTTTGAGAGAGAGAGAGAGGGAGGGAAAGAAAGAAAGAGGTAGAGAGAGAACGGCATACTAGGACCTTTAGCCCACTGTAAACAAACTCCAGAATCTTGTGCCCCCTTGTGAATTTGTGCAACATTGCACACTTGCATCATTGTGCATTTGGCAACATGGGACCTGGAGATTCAAACATGAGTTCTTAAGCTTTGCAGGCTAGCACCTTAATCACTAAGCCATTTCTCCAGCCTGACAGAGATTTCTTTAACTTGAGTAAAAATATCTGTGAAATGGAGGGTTTATATCTCAACACAATAAAGGCTATATATAAAGCACCCAAAGCCCAAATAACACTTAATGGGGAAAGACTCAAGGAGTTCCCATTGAGATCAGGAACAAGACAGGGGTGTCCACTTTCACCACTGCTCTTCAACATAGTACTAGAAGTACTAACCCAAGCAATAAGACAGGAGAAAGAAATAAAAGGGATTCAAACTGGATAGGAAGAAGTCAAGTTAGCCCTATTTGCAGATGACATTATCCTATACATAAGTGACCCAAAGGTCTCCATCTCAAAAGTTCTAAAAGTGATTAACTCCTTCACTAAAGTGGCAATATACAAAATCAATGCACAAAAATAAGTAGCCTTTCTATATGCAAAGGAAAAATATACAAAGAAAGAAATCAGTGAGGCTGTCCCATTTTCAATAGCAACAACAACAACAAAATACCTTGGGAAAACACTAACCAAGGATGTGAAAGACCTATATAATTAAAACATTTAAAAAAACCTCAAGAAATAAATTGAGGAGGATTTGAGAAGATGGAAAGACCTCCCATGCTCCTGGATAGGTAGAATTAATATCATGAAAATGGCAATTCTACTAAAAGCAATACACAGATTTAATGCCATACCAATAAAAATACCAGCATCATTCTTCACAGAGATTGAAAATATGATCTCAAAATTCATATAATGGCTGCAGGCCTCAGATATCCAAAGATATCCACAGCAAAAAACAAAACTAAACTAAAAAAAAAAAAAACCTCTGGTGGTATCACCATACCCAATCTAAAGCTATATTACAAAGCCATAGTAACAAAAACAGCATGGTACTGGTATAAGAACAGAAACATAGCCAATAGAACAGAATTGAAGACTCAGACCTTTGACAAAAGTGCCAATAATGCAGACTGGAGAAAAGACAGAATCTTCAACAAATGGTGTTGGACAAATTGCATGACCATATGTATATAGATGAATGAAACTAGCTGCACTCTCCATACACAAAAATCAAGCCCAAATGGATTTAAGCCCTCAATATAAGACCTGAAACTCTTCTCCTACTGGAAGAAAAAATAGGAAGCAATCTCCATGATATAGGAGTGGGGAAAGACTTCCTGAACAAAACCCCAGTCTAGCCCAGGAAATTAAATAATCACTCAACCAATGGAATCACAAGTAGCTAAAAAGCTTCTGCACAGACAAACACACCATAAGCAGAGCCAATAGATTATCCACAGAATGGGAGAAAATGTTTGCCAGCTATACCACTGACAGAAGCCAGATATCTAGAATCTATAAAGAATTCAAAAAACTAAACAATAAAATAAAACCAAACAACCTACTCCAAAAGTGGGGCAAAGAACTTGATAGGAAGTTCTCAGAGGAAGAATTACAAATTACACACTTAAAAAAATATTCTACATCCCTAACCATCAAAAAGTCAAATTAAAACAACAATGTGATTCTGCCTTACTCCAGTAAGGATGGCAATCATTAAAAAATCTAACAACAACAAATGTTGGTGAGGATTTGGGGAAAGAGGAACCCTCATCCACTGTTGGTGGGAATGTAAACTAGTATAACCACTACCATGGCTGGAATTCAGAAGAAAGCCAGTCCCCAGACAGTTAGCCTGTCTAGTGCTGGAAAGCACTACATGAGCTACATGGGGGAAAATGGCCAACAACTGTCTGAGCAACCTGAGGTCTAAGCTACTCATAAGCAAATACCTTCACATAATGTGCAATAGTGGCACACAGCCTCGGTGGGTAACCAATAGCTTTCTGATCGGCTAAGGGATCTGCTCAATGTAAAAAAAAAAAAAACTATATCTGGAATTGGGAACCAGATCAGAATCCTATGAAGACAAAGATTATGTTCGTCAGTGTTAAGATCTCAATTGTCTTTGGTTAAAACTGGGATTACATACATCAAATTCTCCCTAAATTAATAATGCTTATCCTATTTAAACTATGCTGACTTCACTCTCTGTTGGAGAATTTGTTCCTCTTTTTCAGAACATAGCAAGACAGGGGAGATAAACCACCCCTCGCACTTCAGCGAAGCCACAGTTGAAACCACAGAGGAATTGGGGAGATAAGCAAGAGTGCTGCTTCCATGCTGAACCTGATAATCAGCACCAGGGTGTAGGAGACAGACCCTGAGACTACTCAACACCTACCAAAACAGAGGCTCCTAAACAGCTCATTACTGAAGTAGACTTAAAACTCATCCACCGCAGCTCAGGGAATTTTGCAAAAGAGGGGGTGAAAAGATTGTAAAAGCCACAGGTTGAGACATCATGCCCTGCCCCAAGGCATTCCCTCTCCCCAAAAATAACTAACTACTGATCCGACAACCCATAAACCATAACCCCCTGGAGAATACCTACAACCCCACTGAAGAACATTCCCAACAGAATGGGGACAGGGATAAGGGAAAAGAGGGTACCAACACATGATGTATCCATATGAAACATCTTGTTAATAATAATATTAATAAACATTTTTTTAAACATGAAAAATTCTCAGCTAACTTCATACTTAATGGTGAAATAAAATGGAAAATATGTTCATCCATTTATAGTCATATCATCACTACATAAACTAACCAAACAGAAAAACAAGGTGGTCATGGTGACACACACTTATAATCCCAGCACTCAGGAGGCTGAGGCAGGAGGATCTCAAGTTCGAGGCCAACCTGTGTTACATAGAAAGACTCTGTGTCAAAATTTAAAACAAGTTGGAAACAGAACAAATGTCCATCAACTGAATAAAGACTAACCAAAACGTAGTACGCCCTTACAATGAAGTCAGTTATAAAAAAGAATGGATTTCAGATGCATCTACAGCACCTAAATGAAAGAAGCCAGACACCAAAGGCCATGTATTGTGTCATTCCCAGTATATGAAAGGCTCAGGCAAGTCTAGGTACACAAAGAGATTAATACTTGGCTAGAGCTCATAAGGGGACATTAAATGAATGCTGGTAAGGCATGGGTTTTCCTTGTTGGAGATAAAAATTATTCTGAACTAAATAGTGATGATACTGAAATTCATTCAACTGCTCACTCACTCTGGAAGGATGAGCTTTTCAGTATTCAAATTGAGCCTGGGAAGCCACTGCTTGTGAAAATGGACTCTTCCCTAGGATGCTCTGTGCTACTGAACACATGACATATGGGGAGCTAAAGAGAACAGGTGGAGATATATTGGTAGGAAATGAATAAAATTGACACATCTTTTCTTCTGGCAGTAACATTATTATTTGGCTATGATAAGGAGGTTAGTAATGATTTCCAGAACTTGTGTGGACTGAAAAGTGAAGTGCCTCATGCTTAGATATACTATCTTTGGTTTTCAGACCAAGAAATGCAAAGTATCTCAGTTCCCAGGTCACTTTTTTCTTAAGCAAATAAAATTAAAGGGAAGGTGATATTTAAAATCTGCACCTATTGGGCTGGGGAGATGGCTTAGTAGTTAAAGTGCTTGCCTGCAAAGCCAAAGGAACCAGGTCCAATTCCCCAGGAACCACGTAAGCCAGATGCACAAGATGGCACATGTGTCTGGATTTCATTTGCAGTGGCTGGGGGCCCTAGTGTGCCCATTCTTTCTCTCTCTCTCTATTTCTCTCTCATGTATATATTCCTTCCTATCTCTAAGAAAGAAAGAAAGAAAGAAAGAAAGAAAGAAAGAAAGAAAGAAAGAAAGAAAGAAAGAAAGAAAGAAAGAAAGAAAGAAAGAAAGAAAGAAAGAAAGAAAGAAAGAAAGAAAGAGAAAGAGAGAAAGAAAGAGGGGAAGGAAGGAAGGAAGGAAGGAAGGAAGGAAGGAAGGAAGGAAGGAAGGAAGGAAGAAAGGAAGAAAGGAAGAAAGGAAGAAAGGAAGAAAGGAAGATAGAAAGATTGCACCTATCCATAAAATCAGGTTCTCTGACCAAAGGTCTGTGGCATTTTCTTCTGTCCTACTACTTAGCCTGGTCTTTGGCTTAAGAGAAAAGAACGTGTCACTGAAAAAAAAAAAACAGAAAATCAAAAAAGATTTTAAACTTTAAGTTATCCACTTGGATTTCAGTCAACTTTGTATTGCTACTGTAAAGGAAATATATACTATTCCCAGATAATAGTTATGTCCATAGTCAGTGTGAGGGAAGCAAGGTGAAGAGGAGTTTGGGAAGAAGAATGCTCCTCTATCTTTTACATTATATTTTTATAAAGACAGAGAGCTGAAACCAAGATCTATGCATTTAACGTTAGTAGCAGATATATGAATATCTACTATATTATTTTATGAGCTTTATAATACATTTAAAATGTTTTAAAGTCTTAAAAAATTATTTGATATTAAAATGTTTGTTGCTTCAATATTTGCTCACCATGAACATATTTTGTGCTTCATTTAAAATAAAACTGAATACTCATAAGCTGGCTAAAGTTCTCAAAAACATATTCAGCCAGTCATACACCATTTACTTAAGACCCTCCATAGGACTCTGTGCCAAGTACTATGAAAGATATTTATGATATGAAAATAAATAAGACAGACACAATCCTTACCCTCAAAAAGTCCTTTAATCCCAACACTTAGGAGACAGTAGGAGGAGGATCGCCATGAGTTTGAGGCCAACCTAAGAGTACAGAGTGAGTCTCAGGTCAGCCTGGTCTAGAGTGAGCCCTTACCTCAAACAAACCACAAACAAAACAAACAAACAATTAAACAGAAACCTCTTGTCCTAGTAGATAACTCAGACAGGTAAATGGAAAAATCTCAACACAATTGTCCCCAGTGAACTGCATACATTACAGCAAGACCCGCTGGGAAGGGCAGGAGAAGACAGACTGTTATTTTATGGAGCATAGTGATACTATCCACAAAATAGAGGCCACAACACTATGGGTTTTTTATTCCTCTGTGATTTTTAAAACATTTAATTTTATATAGCTGGGGAAGTACTCTTTTGTTTTGTTTTGTTGTTTTGTTATGTTTGCAGGACTGGGAATGGAACTCAGAGCTAAGAGCTCTGCTACCTTCCTAGCTCAAAGGAGTCATTTTAATCTCGTGCATTTATCCAACGATAAAGTATCTTCCTACTTTGTACCAGAGACTCTTTGGGCTAACATTGCCTTTTTAAATTCTGGTCCTCATGCATGGATTACTTTATTCAATCTTCACAATGTCTCTAGGAAATAGAGACATTGTCCCATTTTACATATGATAGTCTTCTGAGTCATTTGAAAATTTGTCCAGGTTTGCAAATTCAGTAAGCAAAGATTAGCCATCTGTCCATGTTTTATCAATGTTAATAATATAAGGGGAAAATATTCATAGAACCCTTCACCAGCACAGGAAATATTTCCATCATGATGTCTGAATGTCTGCCACAGTTCTAAGATTAAGAAAGTACTGTCCTTGAGCTTATTGAGTTTATTAATTTTCATTACAGCAAGTTTGCATATTTAATTTTTAATTCTACAAAGAGTACAAAAGAAAACCAATCTAACAGCCCTCATGTTTCATGATTGAACAAGCAGATTCAGATCAGGTCAATGAGAATGGTCTGCCCGCGGCTCAACAGGGGGTGGTTGGTATTGGGAAAGAGCCTTTATTGAGACCTACTGGCTACTTTTTATGAAAACTCACAAGGATCTCATTTCTTAATGATATTTGGGTGTGGGAGACTCGGTACCATTGGCAGCTAGCAGACTGTTATAAAACAAGAAAAAGAAAGGCACATATTATTTAATAGAGATCAGCTGCTAAAGAGACACTTATCAGAACCCCTTTGTTGCTGGGAAGACTTGCCATAGACTCACCATAGGACAAGGACACAAGCAGACTTGTACCAATGAAGAACACATGAGAAACTAACCTGCAGAACCCAGAAGGCCAGGAGGACAGCCACCTCCAAGTAAAAAGATTGTCCAAGCGGATCTCCAGCTTTGCAAGACGCTAGACTCCTGAGACTAAGGCTGAGGCTTCAAAGCTGCCAAGAGACACAAAGGAGTTACCATTGCAATGCAGCCTGAAAGAAAGAGTCTTGTTGTTGGACTTTTTTGTTTGCACAGTCTTGAGTTCAGGTCTTAGCTAAACAGGTGACCTGTTACCTGATGGACTATGTGACCAAGGAACTCTGCCCAGGCCATCATGTGTGAGAACAAACTTCACTATTCGATGCTCGGGGATAGCCTAGTGCCCACATGGCAGGTTGCATCCCCACACAAAGGCATTTCCTTGTACTCCAGTGACCCCTGTAAGCATCTACCTCAGACACTGTCTCATGCAATGTTGCTTTGAAGGCTCAGGGGACTTGTTCCATTCTTTATTATTTGGCCACAGCTTTAAGTCACAATAGTGGCAGTGACAGTCCTCAAAAGAGCATCCAGCTCCTTCACAATTCTTTCCATCAGTGTTAAGGCAAATAGTGTCTTGTTTTGAAGTAGCGCTGGCTTCTCTTCTTTTTTTTTTTTTTCTTTCGAGGTAGGGTCTTGCTCTAGCCCAGACTGACCTGGAATTCACTATGTAGTCACAGGGTGGCCTCAAACTCACAGCGATCCTCCTACCTCTGCCTCCCAAATGCTAGGATTAAAGGTGTGTGCCACCATGGCTGGCTTTCTTCTTCCTTCTTTTAGAATACAAAGCAAGCAGAAAGCCAATTTTGCTATGGTTTCAGAAAGTAATACTCAGGTGGTAGCTAAACAAAGAAAATATTTGTATCAAGACTACTATAGAACTATAAAAAGAATAACCACTAAGTGTATGAAAACCCATACAATATTATACTTAAAATTAAGTTTCATATTCAACTAACATTCTCTATTTTCCAGGCATAAGTAAGATCATAATTTTAGATTCTTACTTTGTACAGTGAGGCATATTCAACAGTCTCACAGAAAATAGGGTCTCCATGTTTGGGCTTTTTATTTATACTTTTTTTTATAAATACAGTTTTCTGCAATGGCTTAGGGTTCCATGTGGTTGTGATATTTCTAGTATGAAGGACTAAGTCAATCCTGATGAAACTTTGAAAGATGCCACCAAGTCTAAGTGTTTCAAAGCCAACACTTCTACTGCTAAATCATTCCCTCTGTTTTAAAGGAGTGATTATTTGACTGGCCATGGGGGTGGACAGAAATCCTTCAGCAGGAATGCATATGGGCACATCATCTCTGTGATTACATATGAAAGAGGATGGGATCTGGGCAAAACCTCCTGATTCATTCAGACACACAAATCATCCCAAGGAGAGGGCTCCCCCATTTTCTATTGAACTCTAGTAGGAAATTTCCCATGCCATAATTGTATTTGTTATAGTGCAGTGATCAAAGTCAATACATTCCTGCATCTATCCCCATTCAGAGAAACCATATGGCATTACGAGGAGAATCACATGTAATGCTGGCTTGTCGTATACATGATTAAATACCCGGGGGAAGGGAACACTGAGGAGAGCAAAGCATTTGAAAGAAGAGGCTAAATACATGAACTCCAAGAGACACGTGGATATAGTCTACTTCTGTAGTTCTAAAGTAGTCGAGCTATGCAGGAAATATACTGCAGGATGATCAAGAAAGGAAAAGAAGATGCATTTCTTTTAAAAAAAAAAAAAAAACATGAGTTCTCCCAGCAGCTGTGGAGCTGTGTACATACAATTCATTCAGGTCTTCATCAGAAGTTAGGGGTTACAAGAGGCAGAAACATCCATTCTGAAATCTACTGATTGCCACAGACAGTTCTAATATCCAGTGTTCTGTTTTGTGACAAAGAAAATGCCACAATTTAGTGACAAGAAGAAGGTGGATTTTCTTACCTTCAAACTGATGAAGATTCACAAAGTTTACGACTTTCCAGAATCAATGAAGATAAGGAAACAAGTGCTGACAAAGTAAATGAACAGCTTTTGGAAATGCAGTTTGACTTTATCCATCAAAAATTTTAGCCGGGCATGGTGGCACATGCCTTTAATCCCAGAACCTGGGAGGCAGAGGTAGGAGGATTGACATGAGTTCAAGGCCACCCTGTGACTACATAGTGAATTCCAGGCCAACTTAGGCTAAAGTGAAACCCTACCTTGAAAAACTAAAAGAAAAAAAATTAATTTACATAAACAATGACCCCACAAGTCCATGCCCAGAAATTTATCTTATATAAGAATAAGCAGAGGATATAAAAACATGTGCTTTTGAGGATCCATTATAGTATTTTTCATTCTAGCCAAACATAGGTGAAATCTGTAAATTTATGAGTAGATAAAGGGATAAATTAATCAGAAAAATCCATTCAGTAAGACTGTATCTCCAATAAGAAGAAACATAGAAATATACCTATTATATTGTTCTAGATTCTTTTAAGTTCAAGAATGTAAGGACACTTGTGTCAAAAACAAACAAATGAAAGCTGTTAAGCATAAGCATGCCTCATCAGCTTTATTTATACACAAAGACTTTCATAAATTTACAGAAGCAGTGGCCTTCAGTAATCTGACCCCAGAAGTAAAATATGAGAACAAAAAAACCTTTTACTTTTCATTTTACACTCTTACGTTCTCTTTGATCCTTTTCTTTCTAAAATAAACATGCAAGTTTATATAATTTTAAAAACTAACTGGTAAAACATCATTTGTGCTCAGTTTTCTGTTTTATCTCTTTTTTAAATATTTATTTATTTATTTATTTATTTATTTGAGAGAGAGAGAGAGAGAGAGAGAGGAAGAGGCAGATAGAGAGAATGGGCACCCTAAGGCTTCCAGCCACTGCAAATGAACTCCAGACTCATGAGCCACCTTGTGCATCTGGCTTATGTGGGTACTGGGGAGTCAGACCTGTGTCCTTAGGCTTCACAGGTAAGTGCCTTAATGTCTAAGCCATCTCTCAAGCCCTGTTTCTTCTCTTTATTGAACAATTTATTTATAATAAAATGCACCAGCTTTTACTGACTACTTCAATGAATTTATAAAGTATTTATAGACATGTGACCACCATCATGATGATAGAGAATATTTCTATCATCATTGAGATTTGTTGCCCCCCCCCCCTTTCATCAGTCTCTCCACTTCATCCCCTGGGGCTTGGAAACCATTGTTCTACTTGGATGCTAGTTTTACTTTTCAACAAATCATCCAGTCCCCACTTAGATTCTTCTCCCAGGACCTCAGCCTCTAAATACAAGCAGAATACTGACTATAATGGGACTCTTCTTGTTCACTCTCTTGTGGGAACACTTTCCTGATCTTCCTGTCTGTCACATATCTGCAAAATCCTTTGCTCCATTATTTTCTCTGGTTTTCTAGTTATTTAAGGTAAAATATACACAGTCCCTATGGTGGCTTGAATCACCTGCCCCCCATAAACTCATGTACTTTGAATGTTTGGTCCCCAGCTTGCAGCGATTTGGGAGGCTGAGATTTGCAGGAGGAGCTGTGGCAGTGAGCTTTGGGGTGTTATAGCCAGCTCCCTACTGCCAAAGTTTAACTCACTCTTCTGCTTCTATTCTCCACGTGCTGCTGGTAAGAAGGTGATGTCCAGCCTCCAGTCTATGATCTCTTCTCTACTACCATGAAGCTTTCCCTTGAGACTGAAAGCCAAAACAAAACCTTTTCTTCCCATTACCTGCTTTTGGTCAGGTGTTTTTTTTTTAAAAAAAAAAACAACTTTATTTTATTTTTATTTATTTATTAGAGACAGAGAGAGGGAGAGAGAAAGGGAGAGAGAGAGAAAGAGTGAGAATGGGCACGCCAGGGCCTCTAGCCACTGCAAATGAACTCCAGACGCATGTGCCCCCTTGTGCATCTGGCTAACGTGGGACCTGGAGAATCGAACTGGGGTCCTTAGGCTTCACAGGCATGTGCCTTAACCACTAAGCAATCTCTCCAGCCCTGGTCAGGTGTTTTGTCCCAGCAACATAAAGATAACGGTGACAGTCTTTCTTACTCTATATGCCGCATGAAAATATTTATGATCTGTAAGTAAGAGAAATATGAAAAATAGATAGCACTAAAACTACTTTACATTTCATGGGAAATCAGAATTTTAGTTGTTTCTTGGTCTTCCTCGTCGCAATCACTTATCATGTTATAGTCTCCTCACAGCAGCCTCTCCTGGGACTGCTTTATTTACCAGGTTCTGGTGACTGGACTTCCTTCCCTTTATTATTTAGATCTAGGATGAAATGTCTTGGTTTTCCATTATTGCTTCCTGAGTGTATCACCATCCCTTATTTTGTTTTGTTTTTCTTTTTCTTGGTGTGTGTGTGTATATACACAGAGGTGTGTGTGTACACAGAGGTGTGTGTGTGCATGCCAGTGTGCATGTGGAAGGCAGAGGAAAACCTTATTGGTACTTACCTTTCACTTTGCTTGAGGCAAGGTCGCTTGCTATTCACATCTGCATTTGCCACACTAGCTGGACCATGAGCTTTCAGGGGATTCTCCTGCCTTTGTCTCCCAGCTCACTGTAGGTGCCCGAGAATTACTGATGCTCACACTACATTTCTGGCTTTTCAGAAGTTCTGGTGATCAAAACTCAGGTCCTCATGCTTCTGGGGCAAGCACTTTATCCATTGAGCCATCTCCTCTGCCCTGTTTGGGGTTTTATTTTTATCCTCCTCATACCTCTATAAACAATCCCTTTATTAAGCTCTTTTAAATTAATACTTTACTGGTTGCATCTTTTCCTGTGGGGAACTCTGTAAATCCAGCCCACAAGACTAATCTTCCACTGCAATCAGAAACACAGCACTCCAGCCTCTCACCACAACTTCCTATCTTTTCAGTTCTCTATTTTCATGACCTTAATCTGCCTGTTCTTTGGTTAATCCTTGCCCAGTCCCTCTCTGTTTTGCTCCTCCAAATTGTGTAGCCACCTTTAGGCTCCATTTTCTTCACAATCTGGTGTCGATTCCATTAGTTGTTCATGTCACCTATTCTTGTATCACCCCTATGAATGTTCTCTGTTTCTGTTTCTGACACCTTAGCATGGTGATGAAGATTATAAAACATGCTGGGACTTTCTTTATTTTCACAATGAAGAGTTGAATAACATAATAGTAGGTGTGACCATTGCCCAACAGGGTCACTTTTGAGAATAAGAAGAGGAGCTATTAATTATTACACCCAGACAACAAGCTAGTCCTCAGGAAACTGGGGTTGTTATGAATACCTGGCTTTAAAGTGTCTTCCAACTCTAGAATGCTATGATTATAACATACATGTTAATACAAGAAAACGGATCTCAGGCTTTTCCCAGTTATCACCTTGAAGCTTACAATGTGTTGTGTTTAGTAAGCACAACTAGATATTTGGGAAAGTGAAAAGGAATAACTCAAAGGTCCCGGGGCAAGGGCTGTAAAAAGTGAGGACAATGCAAGAAGATTCAGCAATGCACACTTCCTTCAAATGCCAGGTTTGCCCGAGAGTTGCTCACAAGAAAGGCCCCTGACTTTTTTTTTTCTAACATACAAGGAGAAAGAACTCACAGAACAATCTGCTCATTTAGGTATAAATGGAAAACCAGTGCCCTCCTGCCTTCTTGCCCCCTCACTTCCATTTTCAGTTTTCAGTTTCAAGCCACACAGAAGCTGGCGCTCTGCTGTGTCCTGCCTCCTATCCCACAACAAAAACCTTCTCTGGCTGAATAGGCATGGTCGCCATGGTAGCCGAGGGTCATAAACTCCTGAGCTGTGGGTCTTGGCACAATTCCATGCATTATCTGCATCCTGGCGCAAATCAGTCCCTTTATCTAATTAGTAGCCTTGCGAATAGCCACCTGCCCCAGAACTGAGCTATTAAAGATGCAATATTGGCTGAATAGCTTTGGGACAAGGGGTGAGGATAACAGAAAAGTGAAAACCGATCTGAGGGAGGCCCTTTCTCTCTTGGCTATAGACACCTGCAAATCCTGGCCCACCCACAGAGCAGGAGTTGAAGAACAAATCAGTTCTGTCTTCTTTTTGCAACTCACCTTAGTGATCCACTGGCCGCCCAGAAGCTGGGCCTGCAGACTGCTGCTGCTGAAAAGACCGGCTGTGTGTTCCTGCTTAGGTGCCCAGCTGGTCCCTAGCTCGGAACTTCCTACCTGAGAGCTAGGAAGACAGAGCCCTGCCACACTCTCATGACTTTGACCAACTACCTTGCTTGCTGTATTTCACACCCTGATGTGGATACTTCACAGACCTCACCTGACTCACTTAGACTGGATCTTCTCAAATTTGTTTAAATTTCTCTTGCAAATAAGAGCACGTTCTGAATTCGTATTGCCTAGATAATTTTCATGTTCATTTTCTTCCCTTTCAGTAAAGAATTCTAAGAGCAAAAGACAAAGTTGTTTTATTTTGTTTATTTTAATATTTTATTTATTTATTTATTTATTTATTTATTTATTTATTTATTTATTTATTTGAGAGAGAGAGAGCGAGAGAGAGAGAGAGAATGGGCATACCAGGGCATCCAGCCACTGAAAATGAACTCCAGATTGATGTGCCACCTTGTGCATCTGGATTTTGTGGGTCCTGGGAGATCAAACTGTGGTCCTTTGGCTTTGCAGGAAAGCACCTTATCCACTAAGCTATTTCTCCAGCCTTATTTTTTTTTTATTTTTAGCTGGCATCAAAGATTTAAGTATCATTGATTCTGGAATTTTTCAAATATAATTTATTTTTGTTGATTCCTATTCTCTCTCCTTCTATACTTTCTTCCCCTCTTCCCTCCAACTTCCCTTCCTCCCATATCACATGTATCCTTTTGTTCTTCCTTCCCTCCTCTTCCACTTCATCTCTTTATATTCACTTTTGGTTATAGTTCTATCTTTCTAGGTTTAATCACATTTGCATCTCCCATTAAATACTTATAACAATTACAATATCTTATGGATATTACAAGATAAGACCCACATATCAAACTGAATATGCAGATTTGTTCTCCCTGAGTTTGAGTCACTTCACTTAATATGATTGTTTACAAATCCATCCATTTTCTGCAAATTTCACAATTTCATTTTCTATACTGCAGATTAGAATTCCATTGTGTATATGTACCATATTTTCATCATCTATTCATCTGGTGATAGACTTCTTGTCTGATTCCACATCTTAGCTACTATAAATAGAGCTGTAACAAACATGGATGTGCAAGTTTCTCTGTAGTAGAGTGTAGTTTCTACTACACACTTAGGTTATATGCCCAGGAGTGGTAGAGCTAGGTCACAGGAGAGGTCAGTTTCTAACTTTCTGAGACACCTACATACTGATTTCTATAATGGCTTTACTAGTTTGCACTCCCACAAACAGTGGATAAGGGTTCCCCTTTCCCTGAATCCTTGCCAGCATTTTTTGTCTTCTTAATAATAACCATTCTGAGGTAAGGTGGTATCTCAAGGATGTCTTGTGTGTCTTCATTTTTTAACTGTCTATTCATTTCATTAGCCATATGGTGACTGGTGCAGCTTCATTTTCTGGTGTTTAAGTTTTGCAGTTCTCTGTAAGCTCTGATTATTAGCCTCTGTCTGAAGTATAAGTGGTAAAATTTCCCCCATTCTACAGGCTGTTTATTCACTTTGCTGAAGATGTCTTTTGCTGTGCCAAAAGTTTTAATTTCATGCATTCCCATTTACTAATTCTTGGGGATATTTCCCATGCTATTGGAGTCCTGTCAAACTTGCATGCTATAATAGAGAACTTTCAAGAACCTTTCTAGCATTTAAACAGCAAGTCACATTTCCATCAAATGAAATCCAAGGTGATGTTAGAATCACTTGATTTTCTTAGAATTTTAGTGGGTATTGGATAAAACAAATGGACTGTTAAGTTTAAAAAAAAAGTTCTTGCCTATGCCTAGATCTTGAATAGTGTTCCCTACTTTGTCCTCCAGTACTTTCTGTGTTTCAGGTTTTAGATTGAGGTCTTTGGTCCACTTTAAATTGGTAATTGTACAGGGAGAGAGATATGGATCTGTTATTTTTCTGCAGGTGGATATCCAGTTTTGCCAGCACCATTTGTTGAATAATTGGTCTCCCCCACACACACACACTGAATATTTTTGGCTCATTTGCCAAAAATTAGATGGCCAAAGCAATGTGGACATATTTCTGGATCCTCTATCCTGTTCCACTGGTCTGTTGGTTTGTTTGGTGCTAGTACAATGCTGTCATTACCATTACTGCTTTGTAGTATAAGTTGAGATTAGGTATTGTGATATCTCCAGCTATGTTATTTCTCCTTAAGATTACTTTGACTATTCCTGGTCTTTTGTGGTTTCAAATGAATTCCTGGATTATTTTTTCGAGCTCAGTGAAGAGCACCATTGGATGTTATGTTGGATCTGTAGACTACTTTCGGTAGGATAAACATTTTCACGTTGTTAATTCTGCTAACCCAGGAGCATCCTTCCATCATAACATATCCCCCCATTTTTTTAGTGTCTTGAAAATTTTTTTATTATTTATTTTTGGAGAGAGACACAGAGAGAGACAGACAGACAGAGAGGGAGAGGGAGACAGATAGAGATGGGCTCGCCAGCAGTGTCTCAGCTGCTGTGAATGAAATCCAGATGTGTGCGCCCCCTTGTGGGCAAGTGCGGCATTGCGCCCTTGCGTCACTTTGCATCTGGCTAAACATGAGACCTGGAGATTGGAACCAGCGTTCTTAGGCTTAGCAGGCAGGCGCCTTAACCACTAAGCCATCTCTCCAGCCCTTGAAATTTTTTTTAATTATTATTTTTTTTATTGACAACTTCTATACTTACATACAAAAAACACATGATATTTCCCTCCCCTCCCCCATTCCACTTTAGAACTCCAATCTCCATCATATCCCCTCCCTCTCTCCATTAGTCTCTCATCTTTTTCTTCTATTTTTGAGGGTCTTGCAAAGGTATTGCTAGGCACTGCAAGGTCACAGATATCGAGGTCAATTTCTGTCTGGGCAGTTGCATTGTAAGAAGTCATACCCTTCCTTTGGCTCTTCCATTCTATCTGCTCCATCTTCCACAATGGGCCCTGAGCCTTGGAGGGTGTGTCAGAGGTGTTTCAGTGCTGGGCACTTCTCCATCCCTTCTTCTCAGCACTATGTTGCCTTTTGGGTCATCCCAGTGGTCAGCGCCATCTGAAAAGAGAAGCTTCTCTAACCAGAAGTGAGAGTAGCATTAATATGTGAACATGAACATTAAGTGTAGTGCCCCCAGGGCAGCTTGGTGGGAATAATATATACATTTAGTCAGACAAAAGCAGGCTTTATACCCCTAAGGCTCATGACCTCTCCTGCCATAGACTTTTGCTTAGGTTTTTCAGTACCAGGTATGTATTCCCTCCTGTAGAGAGGGCCTTCAGTCCAATTTGAAATTTTTATTGTAGGCATCTTTCACATTTTTGGTTAGGTTTATTCCTAGTATTTAATTTTTTGGTAACTGTTGTGAATGGGATAGTTTCCTTCATTTCTTTCTCTGCAAATTCATTATTGGTTTATGTGAAAGCTATTGACTTTTATGTGTGGATATGGTATCCTGCAACATTACGGAAAGTATTTACTAACTTTAAGAGGGTTTGTGTAGATTCTATTGGGTCTTTTATGCATACAATTATGTCACCTGACCAGAAGGAGAGTTTGACTTATTGCTTCCCTATGTTTATTCTTTTGATGTCTCCTCCTCCTCTCCCTTTTTCTTCTTCTTCTTGTCTTCTTCTTCTTGCTAGAACTTCAAGCACAATACTATATAGAAGTGGTGAGAGCAGACATCCTTGTCTTTTTCATGCTTTTAGAAGAAATGGACTCAATTTTTCTCCATTTAATATGATGTTGGCCATGGGATTTGTCATATACAGTGTTTATTTAATATTTCGAGGTAGGCTCTGGCTCTAGCCCAGGCTGATCTGGAATTCACTATGTAGTATCAGGGTGGTCTCAAACTCACAGTGATCCTTCTACCTTTGCCTCCCAAGTCCTGGGGTTAAAGGTGTGTGCCACCACGCCTGCCTTATAGCGTTTATTATTTTGAGGTATGTTCCATGTATTCCAACCTTCTCCAGGACTTTCATCATAAAGCCATATTCAACTTTGTCAAATGCCTTTTCTGCATCAATGGACATGATCACGTGACTTCTATCTTTAAGTTTATTTATGTGATATACTATATTTATTGATTTATATATACATATATATTAAACCAAACTTGCATCTGTCAAATAAATCCCACTTGGTCATGATGGATACTCTTTTTAATGTGTTCTTGAGTTCAGTTTGAAAGAATCTTGCTGACAGTTTTCATCAAAGAAATTGGTCTTTCTTTTATTTTTCTTGTATCTTTATCTGGTTTATGGATTAAGGTAATGCTGGCTTCATAGAATAAATTTGGAAGTGTTCCTTCACTTTCTATGTTGCAGAGTACCTTGAGAAAAGTTGGTATTAGATTGTCTTTCAAAGTTTGATACAACTCAATGGTTGAACATCTCTGGTCCAGAGCTTTTCTTTGTGGAAAGGCTTTTAATTACACTTTCAATTTCATTGCTAGTAATGAGTTTATTTATGTCCTCCAGTTTTTAAATTTTTTTATTGACAACTTCTATACTTACAGACAATAAACCATGATATTTCCCTCCATTGCCCTTCAGAACTCCATTCTCCATCATATCCCCTCCCTCTCTTCATTAGTCTTTCTTTTAATTTGATGTCATCATCTTTTTCTCCTTTTATGAGGGTCTTGTGAAAGTATTGCTAGGCACTGTGAGGTCATGGATATCAAGACCAATTTCTGTCTGGACAGTTGCATTGTAAGGAGTTATAACTTTAGTAAGTTACATGTGTTTAGAAATTTGTCCATTTCTTCTAGGAACACAGGTTACCAGCTTTTTGGAATACAAGCTTTCCAAGTGTTCTGTTATGATGCTTTGGAAATTACTGGAGGTCTGTTGTAACTACTGCCTTTTTAAAGACAAAATTATTGTTTTCACCACTCACGCTACAGAAGTCAATATTTTCCTTCAGTTTTTTTTTTCAATAAATGTGATGGATTAAACTTTTAGAAGGTTAAAATCAGAGCATTCTGAAAGTGTACCATGTGATGAATCTGCCATTTTCATTCTTGGATGAGGGTAGGGGAATGAAGGAAGAGTCCAACTTCAATGTCACAGTCAATGTTATATGTACTTTTGAAAGTTTTTTTTTTTTTATCTATTATAAGAGCAAAAGAAGAGGCCAGTGCAGTATATCTAGCAACAGCTTTTGGAATTAAAATATTCTGAAAACTCATTCAATGCCTCCTTTTATGCTGGAGAATATTTGTTCCATATGTGCACAGTAAGCTCATGTCTCACTACAATTTTATTTTCATATAGTGATTTTAAAATGTCTGCTTTTTATTATTGTATTATCATCTATGAGAATATACCCATAGACACAATTAAACTAGAAGGCTATTATCCTTATTTGATAGCAATAATGAAGCAAGAAAAAAAATAGAGGAAGAAAACCATTACTACCCCCTTTATTTTCGAAGTACAGACTCTAATGTCCTTTGTCTTACTGACAGATTAGTCACTCTAAGTGGACGAGAATCAAGCAACAGGGCTTCTTAGAACCTGAGAGGTATGATACTCCAGAGGCTAGCAGATCTAACTGATACAGCCCTCTGGATGTTCAGAAAGAGCCTCTTATCTTGACATTTCCATTGTTCATGTGCATTAACTTATATTTTTAAAATAAAATAACTCCAGGGTCTCTGAAAAGAAGCCAGTGTTTCAAATCTGTGCAAGTATAAATGAGGCATGCCTCCATTCTCTGCCTGCCCACTGAGACTCCCAAGACCATTCCAGGAGCAACAAAATTAAACAGTTGTGATGTGAACCAAAGCCTAAAGGCCACTGTCTAGGTCTCAAGAAGGGAAGTAACAGAAAACTCATAAACAAGAGCAATCTTTGTGAAAATTTCCACACTTCTTCTGTATCCTTTTTCAATAAGGGTCACCTACCAACCATTCTATTCAGTATTTCAACAGGTTGAAATATTTCTCTATGCCTTTATCTCACAGGCCACTTCTAACAACTCTTACCTGACATACACTTGTGATCTTATTAGATGAAATTTATGAACACTTAAATGGGTGATACCTTTCTGGTGTGTCATTGCCTGTTTCGTGTCTGATTTCTCTCCAGACTTTAAGCTACACGAGAACACCATCACTCTCTCTAGGTAAACATGCTTCTAAAGGCATAAAATATGCAGTGGCACCTTCTTTGTTGGTGAACTATGGAAAAGAGTTTAAGTTCTATAGCTTGAGGAATAAAAATCAGTATGCATATTTCCCAATAATCTCTTAACACATGCCATATTGCCATGGTTAGTGAGTGAAGACAAGTCTTCATCGACAAAGGAAAGGATATACTTACCAATCTAGTAATTATAAAAATTAAAGGATATGAAAGTTTTCAATAACTAATGTGTAAAAAGACACCTGAATTGAAACCTACTGAGTTTTTCAGAGGAAGGTGTATAAACCTAAAGCATTACTCAGTCAGCTGAGCTCCTCTGTGAGTTCTCACTTGGTGGTCTCTGGGATATAGCTTTTCACTTGAAGATAAGCTTCTCAACTTGACCAATTCATCATTATGATTAATAAAGAGAATCTTCCTCACCCCCTTCAGACTTGTCCTCCTCTGCACATCCCACAAGGATTGTGGAGTGGGCAGGAATGCAAAGAAAGTCTGTGGTTTGGAACTGTCCCAAGCCAAACTGAATTTTTCTGAATATACATTAAACTGTCAGCACAGAGCAGAAATTGAGTACAGGGAAAGCCCCACAGGTGTGTGAAGTCACTCTTGCTGTGAGCTATTACAGGGACAGGGCACACTATCAGGAATTGCTCACATTATGAAACTGTGGCTGCCCAAGCACACATAAAACTTCCTGATGAGTGGAAAGCTGCAATTACTTTCCCCCTTTCCCCATCTGGGATTGAATGTGAATTCCTATAAGCAACTTGGGGTTCAGAGTATTAGTTGGACATACAGGGTCTATTCTGGCACCTGCTCTGAGATGTGCAACATAAGGTTCGGCCCCCATCTGAAAAGAAGGCCTTGAGAAATAGATACCTCAAATCTAAGGTTGCAAGCATTGCCTTACAGAACACTCTAGCTTGTGGTGTGCCATCCCAGGGAGAAATGTGGGGGAAAGGATGGAAGAAATGGAGATTCCTTTTGCTTCAAGACTGGTCTGTCTCCCTTCATTCTGAGGTGAGTCATTAAGAACACAGAGCCGGGCATGGTGGTGCATGCCTTTAATCCCAGCACTCAGGAGGCAGAGCTAGGAGGATCACCATGAGTTCGAGGCCACCCTGAGACTACATAGTTAATTCCAGGTCAGCCTTAACTAGAGTGAGACCCTACCTCGAAA
Organism: Orientallactaga sibirica; assembly: GCA_036365145.1. Lineage (NCBI taxonomy): Eukaryota > Metazoa > Chordata > Mammalia > Rodentia > Dipodidae > Orientallactaga > Orientallactaga sibirica. The sequence goes on from JAEOAD010000240.1 coordinate 10,127,455, forward strand.
AACCAAAAAAAGAACACAGAAAGCAGATTTGCCTCACTCTCATTTATCCTCAAGGACTTTGCTTCAGCCACCAAAAGACTGGATATGAGTGAGGACCATCTACCCTCACATGTTTTTATTAAGTTTTTAAAAAGAAATTCTCTGGTGATTATATTTATTCATTTAATTATACCCTACAAACAGGAAATTAAAGCAACATTACTGACCCAAAACATAAATAATAGACAGTGGTCATACAGTTGAAAAATTTAGCATGGACCTAGTGTCTGTTTAGCTGTGTAGATATTACCTGAGGTACTTTCTCAAGTGTCAGTTTCCCCTCTTCTAAACAAAAGAGATGAGTCCAAAGTTTCTAAGACCAGCTCTGGCTGTAGAGTCCCTAGGAATCAATTCCTGTAGTGGTTTAGTGGTTGGTCCTAGTGATTAACTTGACTAGATTAAGAGATAGGTAGGACTGATGAGACACACTTGTGAGCCTGTACAGGCTTTTCCAGAGAGAACTGACTTTGGACAGTGAAAGAAGTGGGCACTGGGGAAAGATTTTTCCATCACCTTCTAATGAGAAGCCCTTATCAAAGAGACACACAGGGGCTGGGAGTTGGTTCACTGGCAAAATGCTTGTCATGCAAGCATGAAGCAAGCAAGTATTAAGCCAAAATAACCAAAAGAAATAAAGACCCAATTAATAAAATTGGAGATAAAATGGGGTGTGACTATAAATACTACCAAAATCCATAGGATGGTCAGGGAATATTTTGAAAATTTATATTGCAATAAATTGGAAGAGCTAGATGAAATAGATTGGTTTCTAGGCACAAATGGCCTATCAAAATTTAATCAGGTGAATGTAAACAAGTTAAACAAATCTATAGTGAATAATGAGATTGAAGTAGGGATAGACAGTCTCCCAATAAATAAAAGACAAGAACCAGACAGATGATCTGTTGAAATCTTCCAGGTATTTAAATAAGAACAGCAAAGCTCCTCAATCTATTCCACGAATTAGAAAGAATGCTCCCAATTTATTCTACAAAGTCAGTATTACCCTGATAGCAAACCCAGATAAGGACACAAGAAAAAAGAAAAGAAAGCTAAAAACCATTGTCCCGGATGGACATAGACAGAATAAGTGTTTGCAAACTGCATTCAACAACGCATTAAAAAGATCACACACCATCATGGTCAAAGCACTTCCATTCCAGGGATGCAAACTGCATTCAACAACGCATTAAAAAGATCACACACCATCATGGTCAAACCACTTCCATTCCAGGGATGCAAGGACAGTGCAAATCCATAAACGTAATACAAAGCAGAGAACCAAGGCAAAAAAAAACACACAGGCTTTGATGAAATTCAATAGTCATTCATCATAAAAGCCCTAAGTAAGCTAGGAATGGAAAGATCACGTCTCAACATAATAAGGGCTACATAATGAGAACTAATAGTCAACATTATGCTGAAAATATAAAAACATTTCTTCTAAAATCAGGAATAAGACTAAGGTACATTTGCATTCCACTTTTTTAAAAAAATATTTTATTTGCAAGGAGAAAGAGAGAGAGAGGGAATGGGTGCAAAAAAAATCCATATATATGCGCCACCTTGAACATCTGGCTTTACATGGGTCCTGGGGAATCAAACCCAGGTGGTTAGGCTTTGAGTTTGTTTGTTTGTTTGTTTGTTTGTTTGTTTGTTTGTTTGTTTTGAGGGCACCATTGTCAGCAAACCACAGAGATGCCTGAATACTCATCTTTATCTCAGCATTCTTTAAAATAACCAATTTATTGAATCAGCCTAGGTGTCCATTGACAAATGAATGGGTAAAGAAAATGTGGTTACATAAAGAAGGTGGTATTTTGTTTTTGTTTTTTGTTTTTGTTTTGTTTTGTTTTTAGTTTTTGTTTTTCGAGGCAGGGTCTCACTCTTGCTCAGGCTGACCTGGAATTCACTGTGTATCCCCAGGGTGGCCTTGAACTCACTATCCTCTTACCTCTGATTCCTGAGTGCTGGGATTGAAGGTGTGCACTACCACACCCAGCTAAGAAAGTGTTTTTTGAAAATCTTTTTTAATGTATTTATAACTTATTTATTTATTTATGAGAGAGAGTGAAAGTGAGAGAAAGAGGAAAACACAGAGAAAGAGAATGGGCGGGCCAAGGCCTTCAGCCACTGCAAACAAACTCTAGATGTATGTGCCACTTTGTGCATCTGGCTTACATGTGTCCTGGGGATTCTAACTAGGGTCCTTTGATTTTGCAGGCATTAACTTAATTAGCCTTAACTGCTAAGCCATCTCTCCAGCCCTTTTAAATATGTTTTATATTATTTTTATCAGAGAGAGAGAGTGAGTGACAGAGAGAATTGGCATGACAGACCCTCCAGCCACTTCAATCAAACTCAAGATGCTTGTGTCATCTTGTGTGCATGTGTGACCTTGCACACTTGCATCACCTTGTACATCTTGCTTACATGGGACTGGAGAGTTGAACATGAGTCATTAGGCTTTGCAGGCAAGCACCTTAACCACTAAGCAGTCTTTCTAGCCCAAAGAAGGAACTTTATTCAGCCATAAACAAGAATTAAATCACGTGGATTTCAGGAAAATGGAAATCATTGTGTTAAGTAAAATAAGGAAAACTTGAAAAGACAAACATTACATGTTTTTTCTCAAATGTAGAATCTAATTTTAAAAAATACATGAAAGGGGGCTGGAGAGAGAGCTTAGCAGTTAAGGCCTTTACTTGGAAAACCAAAGAATCCTGGTTCAATTCTCCAGGACCCATGTAAACCAGATACCCAAGGGGGCGCATGCATCCAGAGCAGATACACAAGGGGGCACATGCATCCGGAGTTCATTTGCAGTGGATAGAAGCCCTGGTGCACCCATTCTCTCTCTCTCTCTGTCTCTCTCTCTCCACTTTCTCTCTCTCAAATAAATAAATAAAATATATTTTAAAAATACATGAAAGAAGAAGAGAAACTACTGGAGAAGAAGAAGGTCAACACTGGAATAGAGTAAGAGAGGGTAATGGGATGTGAATATGATCAAAATATGTTATATATGCATGAAAAATATAATAAAACTTATTGTATTATATAATTAATATACACTAGTAATTTTTTTAAAAATTATTCAGCTGCTGGGTTCAGAGTAGCTTTTCAATAAACTTAAATTAATTCTCTTATCAAAAAGCAGTGAGGGCTGGAAAGATGGCTCAGCATTTAAAGGTGCTTGCTTGAAAAGCCTGACAGTCTGAGTTCAATCTTCAGTTCCCATGTAATGCCAGATGCACAAAGTGATATGTGTCTGGAGTTCATTTGCAGTGGCAGGAGGCTGTTCTGCACCCATACTCTCTCTGTTTCTATTTGTTTCTCTCAAGTAAAAAAATTAAAGTATTTTAAAAAATTAAAAATGCAACTATTTCTGGGTGTGGTGGTGTACACCTTTAATCCCATCACTTGGGAGGCAGAGGTAGGAGGATCACCATGAGTTCGAGGCTACCCTGAGACTACATAACTGAATTCCAGGACAGCCTGGGCTAGTGAGACCCAATGTTAAAAAAAAAAAAAAGCAACTACAAAAGCAGTGAGAAATAAGACCCCCAAAGCTAATAAAGGTCATTTTTATTGGCTTGTGTTCAATTCAGAATGAGAGAGCAGTGTAGGGCTCATAAGGCTGAGACAGGGACACCTGCCTTTCATTCTGATACACATATATTCAGACATTGAGCAAAGTGAAGGAAACTTAGGTCAATTCAAAGATATACATTATTTCCTTATTTATAGTGCTGTTCAAACATGAATGTTTCACTCTGCATTTTTTTCACCCCTGCAATCATAGAAAGACCCTGTCTTGGTATCAGTTAGGCTGAAAGTTTGCTGTGAGCCTTTCTATTAACTGCAATTATTTTTATCATTGCTATAACAAGCAAACATGACACAGTGCTGCTCTCATTCCCACTTTCCAGGTCATCTTGTCTTGATTATCTCTTTATGACAACATCATAGCACACCCAATGTCAAAGCAACGACTGGTAAATTCACTCTGTCATCTGAACTGGTAAAGGAAAGTATTTTTGCCACTCTCAAATTCAAGACACTTTAAATCTGTTTGTACATAAGCCTTTTTAAATTTTCCCTTATTTATGTGCATAAGTATGAGTGTGTGTGTGTGTGTGTGTGTGTGTGTGCGCGCCACACATGTATATACACACACCAAGGCTTCTTCCTACTACAAACAAACACAGGTGCTTGAGCCACTTTTTGCATCCAAATTATGTGATGGCTTGAGAATTGAACCAGAGTGGACAGGCTTTATAAGCGAGTGCCTTTAACTACTGAGCGATCTTCCCAGTTCCCATACACACATCTGGTTAAACAGATGATTCTTGTGCTAACATCTCTCTCCTGTGTCTGTCACGAAGATCATTTAAAAATGTAGTACATTTGCTTCTATTCAGAAAATAGTATAGGCTTTACATCTTTTTTAAGGGTGCCTGTTTTTCTTACATATGCATACATAGGTAGATGAACTTGAAAGAAACCACAATTGCTATAAAGACTTTTCTCAGCTCCTAATGGTGCTGTCCTCATTGTTGGCACAGTGTCAGATGAAACGTGTCATCTTATTCATCCTTAACATCTTGTCCAACTCCATGACCACCTTGACCACATCTTCACTCCCATGTCATTCCCTATCCATTCAATGTTCTTTCCACAAAGAACATTTTTGCTTACTGTTCTGTGATACTGGATTTTGAAAGGAGGAGGTGGGGTATTATTATTCCTTAACCATACCCTTAGTTACTTAAAATCTCTCTCTTCATACCCTTGTTCTCACTCACTCACCACATGTCCTGTTCACCTCTGACCCCAACACCATCCCAGCCATTTCATCACTCACTTGGCTTGAGTCGGTGAAATGATTCATGGAACCATAAAACTTAGTGGAGGAGACCTTAAAGGTCAGCTAATTCAACCACCCGACTAAGTGGAAAAAACAGCTGTTATTTTCACCCTTCCTGTCTTGCTTTTCCAAACTCAACCACAAACACAGGAACAGTGTCTGTCGTTGTTATGGAACTTCCTGCTTTGGATATCTTTTTAACTAAGGTAGATTTTTTTCTTTCCCTATAAAAATGGTTTAGGTAGACACTAGATTACAGATAAGGAGATCTCCAAGGACAGAACTCATAATTGTGAAACTGACTATCTTCTCAACATACAGTTGATGACTCTACTTCAAAAAGCATTCACAAAGAGACAGGTGTGGTGGTGCATGCCTTTAATCCCAGCACTTGGGAGGCAGAGGTACGAGGATCACCATGAGTTCGAGGCCACGCTGAGACTACATAGTGAACTCCTGGTCAGCCTGAACTAAAGTGAGACCCTACCTTGAAAAACCAAAAAAAAAAAAAAAAAAAAAGCATTCACAGATTAGCATTATTTCATTTATTCTATGCACAGTGACATTTCTATAGAAACAGTATTCTCAGAATAGAATGTAGAGAGACACACTCAAAAATCACAACATAAGAGCTGGAAAGATGGCTTAGGAGTTAAGGTGTTTGCCTGCGATGCCTTAGGACTCATCTTTGACTCTCCAGGTCCCACATAAGCCAGATGCGCAGTGATGAAACCACGCAATGTTGCAGATGTGCACAAGGGGGCACACATGTTTGGAGCGCAACTGCAGTAGCTGGAGGCTTTGACAAGTCAATTCTCTCTCTCTCATAAAAAACAAAGGCCAGTCTGTTGGGTTTGCCTCAAAAATATCACTAAATAATAAGGTGTATTTCATAACCTGGGTAAATTTAGATTGAAATAAGTGAGACAAGTGGCTAGCCGTTTAGAAAATGAAAAAGTGTTGAAATAAATTGATGCCTAACATCATGAAAATAAATTCCAAATTAGTCAGTTATCTAAATATAAAACTTCTGAAATGAGAAAAGTACAAGAAGAAAGCATGAGTGGATTCCATTTAACCTGAATATAGGCAAAAGCTTTCCAACTGTCTCAAAATCCAGACACCATTAAAAAAACATTGATAAATATAACATTATAAATTGTAAAATAAAATAACATGGCAATAAAAGATATCCAAAAGCACTGTAAAGAGATAACCAAAGAATTAGAATAAAATATCTACCACATATAGCCAGCTGTGGTGGCTTGCATGATATGTCCCCCATAGCCTCATGTGTTTTTGAATAAATGGTCTCTAGCAGATGAAAATTTGGAAAAGTTGTTGGGCCTTTGGGAGGTAGAACCTTACTGGCAGAGATGTGTTGATAGGAGTGGCTTTGGACAGCTCCCGCTTGCCCATGTTAGCTCACTCAGACTACCTCCACTCAGAGAGGTGATGCTCAGTTGTCTGCTTGTACTATACTTATCCCCCCATGGTGAAGCTTCCTCTCAAAACCACAAGCTCACCAAGCATGGTGACACACACCTTTACTTCCAGCACTTAGGAGGCTGAGGTAGGAGGATCTCTGAGGGCTCAAGACCACCCAGGGACTACAGAGGAAGTTCCAGATCAGCCAGGGCTAGAGTGACACCCTACCTTGAAAAAACAAAAACAAACAAAGAAACTGTAAGCTAAAGAAACCCTTCCCTTTCATCAGCTGCTTTTGGTCTGGCGTTTTGTCCCAGCAATGAGAAGGTCAATAACAATATCACCCATACGCATACATGATCAGAGGGAAAAAATAAAGATGGCCCACAGACATGAACATATAACCACCCTCAATCATAATAAGCTATATTAATATTAATTACAATTATAAAAGATCAGGCTGAGGAGATGGATCTGTGGTTAAATATGTTTGCATACAAAGCCTGTTGGCCCAAGTTCAATTCGCCAGTACTCACTTAAAAATCAGTGGTTCATGCATCTGGAGTTTGTTTGCACAGGCAGGAGGCCCTGGAATGCCCATACCCCTCCCTCTCTCTTTACAAATAAATTAATATTTTTAAATAAAAATATTATAACATCATATTTATTTCTTATTATTTGGCAAAGATTTAAAATGAGCATTTTCACAAATGGCTGATAGATTTGTATACAAATTTTATGCATGGATTTGTGACATCTAACAGAACCACATATGTGTATACCTTTGGTCCCAAAAATCCCACTTCAAAGAATTTGCCCTAAAAATAAACTTCTAGGGCTGGAGAGGAGGCTTAGCGGTTAAGGCAGTTGCCTTTAAAGCCAAAGGACCCAGGTTTGTTTCCCCAGGACCCACATAACCCAGAATTACAATGTGGCACATGTGTCTGGAGTTCATTTATAGTGGCTGGAGGCCCTGGTGTGCCCATTCTCTCTCTCTCTCTCTCTCTCTCTCTCTCTCTCTCTCAAATAAATAAATAAATAAATATTTAAAAATAAACTTCTAACAGTACATAAAACATTTACATAGGATTACTACATTTCCTCAACTGGAGTGCTGGCAACAGGTTTTAGATGTTGGTAACCACATGAATACCAATTTATCAAAAAGTAACTGAGTAAACTAAGGAATAGTGCTATGCAGCTAAAATAAGGAATAGTATCTCTAAAAATCAATATGGGGTTGTTTTCATGATATATTGTTAGGCAGAAAAAAAAACATGTCTATAGTACCATTTTATTGCACAGAGGTGAGATTTTGAAAATATACATATATTTACTTATGTGTACATGAAGAAACACAGGCAGGTAAAAACTAAAATGAATGGAAATAGAATAAAAGGAGGGTTGGAGAGATGACTTAATGGTTAAGGTGCTTGCCTGCCAATCCTAAGGACCCAGGTTCGATTTCCCAGTATCCACATAAGCCAAATGCACATGGTGGCTCATATGTCTGGAATTTGTTTGCAGTGGCTAGAGGCCCTAGAACACCTATTCTCTTTTCTCTCTCTCTCTCTCTCTGTCTTGTTCTTTCTCTCTCCCTCTTTCTCTCATCCTCTCAAATAAAATAAATTTGTTTTAAAAAAAAAGAATGAAAGGAAAAATGGGAAATGATACCTCTTTTGTATGAGCCTGATTTGTGAACTATGTTAATGTCTCATCTGCTCAGGAAAACAAGATTAAGGGAACTTCAGAAAATGCAACACAAATAGAAGCAAACACATAAGCAAAGTTCTTGGGGTAGGAGGCTTACTCAAGGACTTCTGTGTGGAATATTTGGACCATCCATTTTCAGTCTAAAGACAAAAAAAATTGTTATTATTTAAAGTTTAATCTGTACAACAAGGAATGTAGCATAGTGTTATGGTGCTTACCTACCATATTCAAGGTTCTAGATTCAAAGCTTGGCATTGCAAAAAAAAAATAGTTAATTTTTTTCTTATGGAGCATATAGATATAAGTTATTAATTCTAAAACAGCTTTCCATGTTCTAGGATTAAGTGGAGAAATAAATGTATTATGGTCAGGGGGAAGTAGGTTTCTCACTGATGAGAGGTTACAAATATGGAAAGGAAAAGACTCTGAAGTTGGAGTTATTAGTATAAATTAAAGCTCTGGGTGTGTGTGTGTGTGTGTGTGTGTGCGTGTGCATGCACGCGCAGCACACGCGCGTGTGCACAAGCAAACGTATTTCTAATTCAGTGCTCTTTGCTGAGAAGGTCTAGAAGCAATGACATGGTTTCTCCATTTGAAAAAACACCAGCAAACTTGAGGAAGGGAATATACAAGTTGACCCTGGAATATCTTTTTGTGCCAGAAACTAAGAAAGTATTCAAAAGTGACTGGAACATATCAAACGAACAAAGAAGCCAAACTGGACAGCTTTGCACTAACCAATTCTTGGAGATCTGAGCATCAAGATAGTGATATAGCCAATTGTAGCCCACTAAATAAGCATCCACGAATCCACAGTGTTATAAATACATGTCGATAGAGAAAGAACAGAGAGTTCTCTTTAAAGTACAAAACCAGTGGACAAATATGTAAAGAATGAAATACCTGATTCAGGTAAGAACCATCCAAGGACACTATGCCAGCATATGCAATTTTGATGAGCAACAGTATCTATGTAATCTCCAGTTTCTCCCACCAAATATCTACGAATTACAATGAGAAAATAGTACTGAGTTTTCAGTGGAAAAACCTGCCACATCCCACAATATCCCAGTGTTCAAGCATCATCAGTAATGGTCCATGTCAAAACAATGTGTCACATCATCACGCCTGGGAAGCTCCCGCCCCGATGCAGAACAAGTCTATTCAAATCAATGTGAGGAACATTCTGTGGTAAGACAGCTAGGGGCTTCCCTGTCATGGATGCCATGAAAACAGACAAGGCCAAGGTGCTGGTCCAGACTCAAGGCAGCTTCACTGTTTTTGGTTCGTCTGTAAATTATGGAAAAAAATTGAAAAATATGTCTCTATGTTAAATAACAATTATGTATCATTGTGATTTTCATGATGACATATGTTAAGTTACTGAAATGAAGGGCCTTGGTTTCACAATATACATTTGAAATATTTAGAAGTAATGTCATATCTGCAACTTTCAATTTTTAACTTTTTGAGAAAGTGGTTGAAAACTATATTGGAATGCTTTAAATTTTTGTTGCAATGTTAATCTGAAATAACACCAAAATAAAATGTTTTGAGGCTGAGGAGATACTACAGTGGTTAAAAGAGATTTCTTGGGGCTGGAGAGATGGCTTAGAGGTTAAGACGTTTGCCTACAAAGGCAAAGGATCCCTGTTTGACTCTCCAGGACCCATATAAGCCAAATGTACAAGGGGGCACATGCATCTGGAGTTCATTTGCAGTGGCTGGAGGCCCTGGCCTGCCCATTTCTCTCTCTCTCTCTCTCTCTCTCTCTCTCTCTCTCTCTCTCTCTCTCCATATATATATATATATATATATATATATATATCAAATAAATAAATCAAATAAATAAATCAATAAAAATATTTTTTTAAAAAGAGATTTCTTCACAAGCTGGACAACTGGAGTTAGGCCCCTAGAACACACGTAAAATCAGACATAGTAGTGTATGTGTCTATAATTTCAATGTAGCTATGTCATGGGATGCAGAGACAGGAGAATGCCATCATAGGCTGGCTAGTCTAGAATTTGCAGCAGTCAAGAACAGGAGAGATCCTATCTCAAAACTTGGTGGAAGGTGAGAACAACACCTGGAGTTGTCCTCTGCCCTCCACATGGGCACACCCCATACATATTGTTGCAGTCAGGTTCGCATTGCTGGTAGAAATCACCTGACCAAGAGCAGCTTTTTTTGTGGGGGGAAGGTTTATTTTTGGCTTACAGGCTCAAGGGGACACTCTATGATGGCAGGGGAAATGATGGCATGAGCAGAGGGTGGACATCATAAGGGAACATAAGGCAGGTCATAGCAACAGGAGAGTGTGCCAAACACTAGCAAGGGGGAGCTGCCTTTAAACCCATAAGCCTGCCCCAACATACACTGCCTCCAGAAGGCTTTAATTTCCAATTGCTATCAGCTGGGAATCTAGCATTCAGAACACCTAAGTTTATGGGGGACACCTGAATCAAACCACTACCCAAGTATACATACGTAAATACTTACTTACATACATACATGCATACATACTTACACATGCATATATACATTTAAAGAGAAAAACCTGTAGTAGCCTCATGTGGTTGATTACCCCATTATTTTGGGGGCAGAAGTTGCATGATTACCACTCTACCTGCTTGCGGTGGGGTCTTGCATCCACTTACCCTGATAACAAAACAGAGTTTGGGTACAGTGCATGGTCTTTTGGTACTCTTAAGATAAAAATCAGTCATATCTCCACGTTTGTTTAAATTTACTGAATCCTCCTTCACACACAGTAGCAGATGTTACAGGTACATGTCTTAGTTTATTATGTCATCTACCGCAGGTGGCTGCAGTGGCATGGACAGACATTTGGTCAATTCCAACCCTTTTCTATGAGCCTGATTCAAGTGAACTGGCCATTCTAAAGCAAAACAACTGGGAGACACATATAATCAGCCCAAAGAAGGCTCAAGAAGCCTCCAAAGGTATGTCTATACACTTGAAGGTGGGCTAGTGCCCACCAAATTCAAGATATACGGATGTGTGCAATTCATTCATTTAGAAAGCCTTATGGAGGAACTAGTATGTGGCAGGTTTAATGGGTAGATCTGTAGGTTTCAAACCTAAATAAAGTAATGTTACTCCTCTGAAGCAGTATTTTCAGGAAAGAACAATGTAGTGAGAGATCTAATTAACTTTGATGCCATGAAGTATGGAAAAGACAAAGGAGAGCACAACTCACCTTCCAGCAGTTGGCACTAAATCACAGAAGCATGAGTCAGACAGCCATCAAGCACGCCTGAGCCTTTGCCCAACCAAACTCTTAAATCTCACCTGTGTCTTCCTGACCAGGCCTGGGTTTTGGAGCTGACCCAGACAGAGCCTGGGGCAAGCTAGCAGCACTGAGGGGGTGAGACAGCTGGCCACTGTGATAGATCTCCTGCTCTTCCACCTCCTCTGCTCCAGACCATCTCCACCTCATTTCTCTAAAATGTAGACTTGCCACATAATGTTGCACCTGATGTAAAGACTAGTGCAAAAATAAGAGTTGAAGATTAACCATGAGTAAAAACTGGTCTCTCGTATTGCGATGTGTTATGCATGTGTGCAAATGGAATATAGTTATCAGTAGCTGAACTCTAGACCCAAAAAGGCTGTGCTAAGAATGATTTAGAAAAGGATGTTTAGCACTGCAACACTAACACAACTTAACCATCCAGCTACAGAATGGTTAGATGAACGTGATCAATGTGAAAGTGTACCCACTCATGAGGGGGTTATGTTTCTATGTGCTAAAAACATAGAAAACTTTTCAAGAAATACTGTCATACACAGATGCAACTTTATTGACTTTACAATGGAAATGTAGTATTAATCTTGGTTTACAAACTCATGTGTAAAAAAATCTAACACTTTAAAAATACTGAACTTGTTTGCTTAAATCCTGTTTTCTGTCATGATAGAAATTTAATTTCTAATGCTGCATTTATGTTGCAGACAGGAAATATTTGGCTTTGTTGTGTACAACTGCCATCCTCGTTCTCACCCTGTCATGTCACCCATTGGAGAAGCATTCAAACACTCCATGTGTTCTCCCCTTCCTAGGTGTGGCATTTTTTGCTTCTTCCATGATCTTCCCAGGAGTCACTCCATTCATGACACATAGCTGGAAATGATGAGACACAACAGCCTAACAGGACTAGACACACAGCACTGGTATTTCTTCTGCGCTTGGGGCCTAGCCAACACTCCAGCCTGAGCAGGCACAGCCTGTCTACCTTCTTGGGTCCTCTCTACTACCAAGTTCACTTAAGTGGGGGGGGGGGAGCAGGACATAGGCCTTTTTTCTTAGGAATGCATAAGGGAGTATGCTCCACATCACATCGTTATGTGGTTTGAACACTATGCCAAGTTAGAAGAAATCTTTGTCTTTGTCTTTGTACAAAGGCACACTCAAATGTCTAAGCCCCTGCTCATCATGGAATCTTGTTGCAATTAATTCATTCACCAGAACTGGGTCTTGTTTGTTTGTTTGTTTGTTTGTTTGTTTGTTTGTTTGTTTGTTTGTTTGAGGTAGGGTCTCACTTTTTATAATTTTTATTTTTGATTTATTTTTTTGAGGCAGGGTCTCATTCTGTAACCCAGACTATCCTGAACTCACTATGTAGACTAGGCTGGTCTTGAACTCATGGTGATCTGCCTGCCTCAACCTGGGATTATGCGAACCACCACAACCAACACTTTTTCTAATTTTTAGAGAAAAGTAGTACCAGTTTCCAGAGGTTAGTTCGTCTCTCTCTCTCTCTGTCTACTTATCTAATCTTGAAAGCTATAAGATATCTTCAAGTCTTGCCTTTGTCTTTTTCTATTCTCAAGAGGGCTAGAAACTCAAAGAAGTAACACTAAAAATATCAATGACTCCCTTTTAAAATGGATTCCACTGGGTCATCTTTGTGACGGGTGCAGCATGTGCTGCCTGATGGAGCAGGTGAAGGGCCAGGACCCCTGGAAACGCAGATGGAGCAGACGAGCCCGGTTACTATTTCCATGTCTCACTGTCACTGCCTGGGCTGTCTCAGAAAGGCTGCAGGTGCTCCCCTCAGGAGTAACACTGGTGACAACATTTCTGTTCTTTGCTACACATTTTTCTACATTTGAATTATCTTTACATAAGCTTACATGACTTGAAATTTTTTGAAGATCAATTTTTAACATTTTTAACCTTTTTATTGACAATTTTCACACATGTACATAAAATAATTTGGCCATAAGCCCTTTTATTACTTGTTTTCTCCCCCCCGCATCATGCCCCTTCTACTGAACCCTTTCCAGCTAGTCCCTCTTCTATTTTGTTGTCTGTTTCTTTCCCCCCTCATCCATCATCTGTGATAGCATGCTGGTGGGCACCACTTTGTGTGGGTAACTACAGCTGCTGTGAGATCATAAATGCAATGGCCACTGAGTGTCCAGAAGACAGTGTTCCACAGCACTCCTCTCCATCCTCTGGCTCTTTCTTTTACCTCTTCTGCCATGTTCCCTGAGCCATATTATGAATAGCACTTTATTTTCTTTTTTCTTTTTGTGTTTCAAGATAGGGTCTCACTCTAGCCCAGGCTAACCTGGAATTCACTTTGTAGTTTCAAGAGTGGCCTTGAACTCATGGCAATCCTACTATATCTGTGTAGCAGTCAGCTTCAGGTTCACTGAGATGAACTTCCAGACCAGGCAAAGTTATGGAGGAAGGGATATTTATTGAAGCTTACAGATCCAGGGGAAGTTCCATAATGGCAGAAGAAGCTGGCCTGCCTTCACAGGTCCAAGCAGAGAGAGAGAAACACAAGCCAAAAAGCAAAAAGCCACAACAACACAGCACACTTCAGGAACTCCAGCTAGACCCAGTTTACATATCTTTAGATGGGAATCTCAAACCCACCACCACACCTTAGGGCTAAACTCGAAAATCCACCCAGTGACACCACCTCTAGCCAGGTGGCTGCAGATCCAAACTACAAGCTAATAAAACACTGAATATATTGGGGCCATATATTCAAACTACCACACTCTGCTTCCAGAGTGCTTAGATTAAAGGTATACATCACCACGCCCAGCAAGAACACTTTTCTGTAACTGAAAAATAAGCTTCAATGTGCTTTTAGTAAGAGCATTCAGAATGATCATTTACTTGGTGTCCTTTCCATTGCTAATTTGATGTCCATGCTCTGTAGTGAATATAGTTCAACTATTTTTAAGTTCTGATTCACTGTATGATTTCATTATTATGAGTTATAGGAACTACAAAGTTAATTAATGGTAACAATATGGATTGAAACATATGTAAGTTGCATAATTTAATATGATTTACCTCTCAAGTAGAGCCACAAATGTTTCTATAACTCTAATGCCCAATGCCCACTTCTTTTGAAAATGAAAAACAAAAAGTAATACCAGAAAAGTAAATCCTTTCGAGGGTGGCTCAAAGGATCAATGCTTTGGAGAGTTGGGAGAATCCCATTAGGCTACCTTTCTGCCTTAGTGGATATAGAATGGTGAATGCAAGCAGGCATAAATGACAGAAGCTGTGGCTTCAAGAATATAATTTACATGTGTCCTTCTAAAACAATAGGTTTGCATGGACACAGGACTTGTGTGAAATTTTCAAATGTATTACTTTGGGTTTTTAATTTTGTTTTGATTTTTCCTTCGGTTAATTAAAACTACTACCTCATTCCACTTCAGTTTTTCCTCATACTAGGTGGTAATCGGTGGCCATGCCTTTTGAGGATATAGCCAGGAGGTGCTTGCTTAAATAGGAGGTATATGTGATTTTAGTGTACTACCATATATTTATAGGTTGACCAAGATTTCTTTGAAAGTTATTGCCAGCTGTCCCAGTGTAGAAACCCATACCAATTGTACCATATGTTCACTGTGCCAACTCTCCTGGATTGACACAAAGGTCTTATTATGGTGGGATCAACTCTGATATCATGTAGTAATGGGGGAGAGACAAGGTTGCATCCAATAATTAATCTGCAGGAAGTTCCACCATCAATATGTTTTGTATGTGTGTATGGGTGTGAGTGCATTTTTGTGCAAATACATGCATATACATGTGTGCTCATAGAGGTGGACTTCAGACGTTTTGTCTTGATCATTCTCCTCCTTATTAACAGAGGCAGGGTATCTCAGTTGAGCCCAGAGCTCACTGATTCAGCTAGTCTAGCTGGTAAGTTTACCCAGGATCCCTTCTCCTCCTCCCATGTGCTAGGATTATAGGCAGGCCACCATGCCTGGCATTTACATGGGTGCTGGGAAACTCTATGTCTCATGTTTTCACAGCCCCAAAAAGTTTAATGAGGATATTCCTCATCAAGATCTAATACAGTGGCTAGGGTGATGGCTCAACAATAAAAGGCACTCACTTGCAAAGTCGGTCAGCCTGGATTTAATTCCCCAGTACCCAAAGTAGTACAGGCACCTGGAGTTCATTTGTAGCAGCAACATGCCCTGGCATGCCCAATCTGTCTCCCTCCCTCTTTCTCTTTCCTCACAAATAAATAAATATTTTAAAGAGATTTAGTCAGAACTGATTTTTTACTACCAGAAGTCTGTTTTATAATACAGTTTATACACTGATAAAACAATCCATTTTTCTCATAATTTGTGGTATTTATAAGAAACAGAATTTAGTAGAATTGCTAGTAAAAGAAATAAATCTGCATTTATGCTAAAAATAAGAGTGCAGGCCTATAAAAATTCATACATTTTCCCACTTTGATAGCAGTCATAAAATTTTACATGACAATATAAATAATAAGTTTTTGTAAACTATTAGGAATTTTTAAAATATCCAATAAGGACAGTAAGGATATTTCCAATTTTCTCTAAGACTGATATGCAGCAAAGATGCTATCAAAGAGGATATAACCAAAAAAACAGTTTTACAAAAGGAGTAGGTGATAGGCCATTCATATAAAAATTGATTTTCTAGGCTTTTTTATTTTTTTGTTTTGTGAGTTTTCATAAATTTGTAATTTATATGGAATTTTATAGCTAATTCTATAATTTTTTTGAAAGAATGCCCCCAAACCAAAACTCACTCTGATAGCATAATGTAAATTCTTGCCTCAGTAGCATCAGACTTCCCAGCACACTTCCCACTTCTTTTCACCCTGGCCTTTGAGTCCAAACAAGATACCCTTCAAAATCAGCACTTCCTGTTTCAATGTCCACAGCAACCAGTGTTTACTTTCAGAATCTGCCTTCCAGTAAGGTATCCATCACACATGTATTAAGGATCAGCCATGTGCTAGATCGGTGCCCCTCAACTTTAGAAGCCCCTCCTGCCACACCCTTCCAAAGGGGCTGAGGCTCTGTGGGGTCAACAGGTGTCCCTATCTGGAGTGCTGCTCTCTTTTCTTCTGGAGGGCTCCTGGGATTCTCAGACTCCCTGCTTGATTCCAACTGAGACTGTCCCTTTGCTCCTTTCTCCCATGGGCCAAACTGCCTCGCTCTGAGGGAAAGTTGCTCCTTGAGGGAGTGGGTGTCATGAGGGAGAGGGTCCAGAGCTCAGACAACACACATGTGAACTCATGAGTGAATCCACAGAGGCACCAGCTGCTGTAGCAGAGTAGTGGCTTCATTTGTGTTCCATTCCTTGGTCCACAGATGCTAGTCATGGGCATGCTAGGGTTGTTGGATTTCTATGGCTTGGGTTTGTACCAGAGTTTCCTAAACTTTCTCTTTAGTTATAATTTTTTAATGTATCTGTAAATTTTTTCATGGTACCTGGGGCCAGAGAAATGCCTAGCTGTTCTGTTTGTTGAGGAATGAGGTACAAACAGCTTAACAGAAGTAGTTTATATGTCTGACAGAGCTAACTTTGAGTCCTTCCAAAATGTACAATGTCCTGCAACTACCTTCTGCGTTTCCCATGGAGACCTAGGGACCCTCAACGTATAGTCTGACAAGTGAGGTTTATACTGTAGATTGTGAGCTTCTTTGGAAAAGATGTTGTGTCATATTCATTATGGTAAATCATATTTCCCAGGAATGACCATATTCAGAATACCACAAGCTTTCATAGAACCTTGCCACTCTCAGTGACATGTGAAATCTACTTCCCTCGCCCGTAAGTTGGGAGAGACTGATGTCTCACTGGTGACCAATAGAACACACCAGAGATAATACTGTATGACATTTAAAGTTCACACAAGTCATGAAAGTGACAGAGCTTCCTCCATGCTGTCAGCTCCACATTCATGCTGATCTCCCACATAAGCAACCTAATTGCCCTGAAGCCATCAAGGTCTGAGGAATCCTAACGAGCAACCACAGGGAGAATGAGGCTCTGAGCTACATGAAGGAAGATGGAGCCCCAGGTTGCTCAAGCCCCTGCTGTCAGAATACAACCGTGAGACCCAGAAGCCATAACCGCACACTAAAGCCCCTCTGCATTCCCGCTCCATACAATCTGTGGTTGCAATAAAACATTTATTTTCTTTTCAGGCCACAAGCTTTGGGATAATTTCTAGGTATCAGCAGCAACTGGAAAACTCCTATTTTCTTGCCTCGGCAACATAGTATCTTGGATATTTTGGAAAGGCCAGTAAATGCTCATCAAATTGAATTGAAAATGGGAATTCTAAAAGAAGTAGTAATTAATTTCCTAATTTCAATGACGATTCTAAAGACTATAATTATAGATGTACATCTTGAAATTATAGGAGTTTAGGTAAATGTCTACTGAGGCTGATGTTAAGGTTTGAGTTTTTGAAGAATTTCAATAAATTCCTTAGATGAGTCTATTACCTTGACTTGTGCTTCTGACACTTCACAGCAAAGGGCAGGAGAAAAATCCAGATGCTCATTTGCCAACTCTATATCCTGAAGTGACCTGGGAATCATGTGTAATGAATTATTAATACCAGTTCATTGAGCTTATTAAGTAAGATTAAGTAAGGTACTAATATCTATGGTTAATTCCAAAGGTAGATGTCCACTCCCTCTGTGACTACATAATGGGCATTTAATTTTGTGAAACATAAATTTGACAAAGAACACAAAGAATCTGTCAAATATAAATTGAAAAATATGAAGAATTTGTCAAATATAAATTGTCTTAACATAAGTAAAAGGTCCTTTGGAAGAAAATAAATGGAAGGGCTAGAGACAGACTAAAAACTGCAAAGAAATAAAAAGCCTGTGAAGTGAAGAGACAGTCAATTTTTTTTGCTATGTAAAGAGAATCAAACAGGCTTTGACCTTAGACATCTGTTTGTGCCTAGCATTGATTTTCACTGGAGTGGAGGGAGGTAATTAAAATGCCAGGCCCCTGCTTGCCTCGTGTGCATTTCTAATCATAATTCAGACTCTTATGAATCTCCTCTCTCAAAGAAGAAGCTGATTACAGACGCAGAACAAAACCCTTTGATCCCTCTTGTGACACTCCAAGGTCATGAGAAGCAGAATTCTCAATGTATTCTCAGTTTTAGATGAATCCTGGATAACTTCAGGAGGTTTTGAAAGGAACTGTGATGGAAATCAAAGTGGGCTACAAAGCAGAGGACTTTTAGCATAAAAAACAAAATTCAAGTTCTTCAAATGTCACCTACATGGACTTTTGTTAATATGGTGGCTTGTTTCTTTCTATGCTCCAAGACAGTAGCAGTTTCTCATGAAAAGCATCCATGGGTTGTGATGATGAATATCAGGTGCGTGTGGAGGTAGATGAATTGATTGTGCCACACAAAATCCCAAAACATCATACATACTCCTGTTCTGGGATTTGAATCTAAAGTCTTATTTAAGGGAGGCAATCACTCTACCACCAAGCTATATTCCCTAGCTCCCTTTTACTTTTGACTTTGAAATAAGAGTCTTATTAAGTTGCCCAAGGTGACCATGAACTCACTCTGAATCCCAGATAGTCTTGAACTTGTGATCCTGTGGTTTAGCATCCTGAGTAGCTAAAATTATAATATTGAACTGCCAGGCCACAGCCCAGTGTGAATACTCTTAAAAGTCAAAATATGGCCGGGCGTGGTGGCGCACGCCTTTAATCCCAGCACTCAGGAAGCAGAGGTAGGAGGATCACCGTGAGTTCAAGGCCACCCTGAGACTACATAGTTAATTACAGGTCAGCCTGGGCCAGAGTGAGACCCTACCTCGAAAAAAAATAAAAAAAGTCAAAATATGGACATTTTTCTAGTGGTATTGTAATCTAAACTAGACAAATGTATCTTCATCTTCTAGTCTGAGAACATCTGTGCTTTGGTGAATAACTATGTTGCTTTAAAAAATGATAACCAAAATATTTTGTGGGGAACCTAGTATACTTTAATATTTACATGTGAAATGATAAGATGCACATAAGGCTATCTGCACACATATCAATTATTTATTTATTTGTTTATTTATTTTGGTTTTTCGAGGTAGGGTCTCACTCTAGCTCAGGCTGACCTAGAATTCACTCTGTAGTCTCAGGGTGGCCTCGAACTCATGGTGATCCTCCTACCTCTGCCTCTCGAGTGCTGGGATTAAGGTGCACATCAATTAATATTTTTCCTCTTTTGAAAGGCTGGCAGTAACAGTAAAGTTCAGCAGAGTGGCCTGGCTCTATTTTCCTACGGTTTTCTTGCCCATCACCATATGTTGTTTCCCCTAGGCTTCCCTCATGGCTCCTAAATGAGTCTCCTGGGAAGGTGGGTTTGATGTGTTCTCACTCACAGCTCTTAATCTTCTTACTGATTGAACCTCCTATCAACCAATCCTATAGGCCATACATACAAAAGCATATAGCATACCAATTCCCAGGTTCCTCTGAATTGGAGACAGTTCATTCCCACCCAAACTAATGGTTACTACACAGTGAAGAAGGCTTGCAATTCAAAAAATATACATGGGGGCTGGAGATGGCTCAGTAGTTAAAGGCACTTGCTTGCAAAGCCCAAAGGTCCATGTTCAATTCTTTACTACCCATGTAAATATAGATACACAAAGTGGTGATCACATCTGGAGTTTGTTTGTAGTGGCAGGTGGCCCTACATGCCCATTCTCATTCATTATCTCTCTCTTTCTATCTCTCCCTCTCTCTCTTTCTCTCAAATAAATAAATATTAAAAAGAAAGAAAAACATCATTCTGGTGATGCAACTCATTGTAGAACTCTCATAAAACAAACAAGAAAACAAATAAAGGAGATATAAATACTACAAAGGATGTGGGGGAAAGAGTAATGGATATTATAAAGATAAGGAATGTCTACTATAAATAGAGCAATTCAAAGATCATCATAATTCTAATGATAGCTATGAAATAAGATTTTTGACTGAAAGAATTCTTCCATGTGACATAAAAATCTGTAACATAAAAACTAATGTCATGTACAGAAATAAACCATGAGTTTTTCAGAAACACATCAATGTCTAGGAACACATAGCACAGTAACAGGGCACTTGCCTAGCAATAACTATGGCCCAAGGTTCAATCCCATGTACCATAATGAGGGAGGGAAGGGAAAAGAAAGAAGCAAGTCAATGAATAAAATAAATAGAAATTTCAACTATGAAAAGTAGTTCATGGTAGTACTTTTGACTCATGGAACAAATATTGAGAAAGTACATGTAACCATTTATAATGCCAAGGTATCAACAAGAAAGATAGAACTCTTTCTATACTATTGATATTAGTATGATGTATCTATACTAATTCTACCTTTTAAAAAATTCTGAGACTGAGCATGGTAGCTCATGCCTATAATCCCAGCACTTGGGGGGCTAAAGTAGGAGGTTCACTGTGAGTTTCAGGCCAACCTGGGCTACAGTAAGACTCTGTCTCAAACAAGAAAGAAAGAGAAAGAAAGAAAAAAAGAAAAAGAAAGAAAGAGGAAAGGAAATTCCTGTGTTGAGGATATTGCTCAGTGGGTAAAGTTCTTGCTGTGCAAGTATGAATACCTGAGTTTGGATCCCTAGCACCCACATAAATAAAATGCTGGGCATGGTGGTAAATACTTTTTATTCCCAACACTGGGGAGACAGAAAAAAAGAACCATTAATTGGCTAGCTAGTTGTGGTGATTTGATTCATGTGTCCCCCATAAACTTAGGTGTTCTGAATGCTAGGTTCCTAGCTGATAGTGGGAATTAAAGCCTCCTGGAGGCAGTGTGTTGTTGGAGGTGGGCTTATGGGTATTATAGTCAGCTTCCTCTTGCCAGGGTTTGGCACATTCTCCTGTTGCTCTTGTGCACCTTATGTTGGCCAGGGTGTGATGTCCACCCTCAGCTCATGCTATCATTTTTCCCCTGCCATCATGGAGCTTCCCCTCAAATCTGTAAGCCAAAATAAACCCTTTTTTCCCAGAAGCTGCTCTTGGTCAGGTGTTTTCTGCCAGCAATGTGAACCTGACTTCATCACTATCTAGCCAAATGAGTGAGCTCTAGGTTCAGCAAGAGACTCTGTCTCAAAGAGTAAAGTGGAGAGTGATTGAAGAGGAAATCTTTGGTCCCCACTGCATGTGCACACATGCACAAGAACCCACACACATGCAAACACTCATGCACACACATGCAAAACTACACTGTGGGTCCTCGCTGTTCCCGGGGGTCGCTGGCCACTAACATCCCAGATGCAGGAGGAGTTGGGGGGAAGCAGGGTCCTGGAGCAGCGGGTGAGTGCAACGGGCAAGGAGCCACCTGAGGGGCAGTCTGATGGATAGCATGCTCTCGTTTATTCAACAGGGGAGTGGGTTTATAAACACTTGAGAAAGGTTGAGAAGGCACATACAGACTATATGGCATTGGATACATAGTTTATGGGTTGCTATCTTATTGGTTGAAAGGCAGAAGTGCAGGGAGATAGTGGCAGGAAAAGCTATGTGACTTCAGAGTTGCGAGGGAGGAGCTGCAAGGGAGACGACAGAAATGGCAGGAGAAGCTACAGGACTTCAGCCACATAAGGGTCTCTTGGGCAGCTAGCCACAAGGTCAGAAACTGTGGGGAATAAAGCCTGCCTATGGAATGGTCAGATGCTTTTTGGGATCAAAGGGAGAGGACCTCACCCGAGGGCAGGGAGGGCCAGTCACTGTCACCAGGATGGGTTCCCAACTATAAGGCCAGCTGCAACCCCCACAGTCCAAGGTCCCTGACCATGTCCAACAGCCCAGGCCAACTTCCTCACAATCCCAGTCCATGTTTAGCAATGCCAACACTACCCTACTAAACAAATCACAAAACAACTTGTGTTACCATTTTAAAGATTAATCAAAGACTCAAATTTAAGGTAAAATATGACCAGTGCTGAAATACTAAAAATAGCTTGCAACTTCTGGTCAAGATGGCGGACTCATAACCATGGTAGAACTCCAGTGGGCTGAGGGGTGGTGGTGTGAAATCAGAAAAGCAGTAAGAACTGTGGACAACCAAAATCTATCAAGAAGACAAGAAGATAGCTGACTCCCTGGTAGGAGATAAACCACCCCTCACACAACAGTTCGGGCCCAGCAAAACCACAGAGGAATTGGCGAGATGATCAAGAGTACTGCTTGCAGAGAGCCTGACAACCTGAGCCAAGGGGAAGCAGACAGACACTGAGGATACTCAACAGATACCAAAGCAGAAATCCAGAAGCTCCTGAGTACTCAACACTAAAGTTGACTTAAAGCACATCCATCAAGGCTCAGGGAATTTTGTGGAAGATGGGACAGAACGAATGTAAGAGCCACAGGGTGGAAGGGAATATCCAGAGACATTCCTCCCCCCCCCCCGCAACTCCATAGTGAATGCCAGCAATCCCACTAAGGAGGGCCCTCAGTGCAGTGGGGGTAGGGAAGAGAGAAATGATGGTACCAACATATGATATGGTCATACAAAGTTTCTACTGAATAAAAAAATTTTAAAAGATAATGAGTGTAGCAGACAGCTTCAGGTTCACTGAGATGAACTTCCAGATCAGGCACAGTTATGGAGGAAGGGATATTATTTATTGAAGCTTACAGATCCAGGGGAAGTTCCAATAATGGCAGAAGAAGCTGGCCTGCCTTCACAGGGCCAAGCAGAGAGAGAAAAAGCCAACCAGGCACACAGCACACTGAGAAAAACTATAGCCAAAAGAACCAACAGCACACTTCAGGAACTCCTCTTAGGCACACTTTGCATATCTTTACAATAGAATCTCAAACCTACCACCACGCCTTAAGACTGGCCCCCAGTGACATTGCCTCTAGCAAGGTGATTGCAGATGCAAACTATAAGCTAATAAAACACTGAATATATTGGGGGACATATATTCAAACTACCACAATGAGCATTTTTATCAATCTATTCAGTATTGTGATGTAAAAAATAGATATTATTTATGATAGCCTAAAGAGCATTATTAAATATTTACATAGGGTTGTAGAGATTGCTCAGTGGTTAAGGCACTTTCCTGCAAAGCCTAACAACCCAGGTTTGATTCCCCAGTACTCATGTGGAACCAGAGGTACAAAGTGGCACATGTATCTGGAATTCATTTGCAGTACCTATAGGCCCTGCTCATTCTCTCTGTCTCTCCTTCTCCCTCTCCCTTTCCTCTCACTCGCTTTGCTTGCAAATAAATAAATAAAACATATTTAGCCAGAATATAACACACCTTTAATCCCAGCAGAGGTGGGAGGATCACCATGATTTCAAGGCCACCCTGAGACTACATAGTGAATTCCAGGACAGCATGGGCCAGAGTGAGACCCTACCTCAAAAACCCAAATATATATATATATATATATATATATATACATACACATACATTTGTATAATATGTATGTGATTTCTCTTAAACTTGTGGAATGGTTCCCTCACCCCATAATATTCATTATTACCATTCTGAATCACAAGTGATACAAGAATCTCAGATTAAGAGCAATGATGAGGGGTTGGAGAGATGACTCAGCAGTTAAAGAACTTGCTTGCAAAGCAGAGTGGCGAGGTTCAATTCCCCAGTACCCACATATGCCAGATACACAAGGTGGCCCATGCATCTGGAATTTGTTTGCAGCAGCTAGAGGCCCTGGAATATCCATTCATTCATTTGCTATCTCTATCACTCTCTCCTTGCAAATAAATAAAAAAATATATTTTTCCTCTTTGACAGTTATTAACATATGGTATGGTCTACTGGCTCAGTGTACAACTGACACAGAAGCAGCAATATTACATATTCTTTCTGCAAAGAAATACAGAGATTCAATTTGTACCTTTAATTTTTTTTCCTATTATTATTATTATTAACAACATATTTTTATGGATACATGATGTATTGATACCCTCTTTTCCCTCTTCCCTGCTCCCATTCCTTTGGGGACCTTCCTCAGTGGGATGACAGGTATTCCCTATGTGATTATGGTTTAAGTGTTGTGTGAGCAGCAGTCAGTTATTTTGGGGGGAAGGGAATGCCTCTGGGCATGATCTCTCAACCTGTGGCTCTTCCAATCTTCCCACGCCCTCCTCTGCAAAATTCCCTGAGCCACGTTGGGTGAGTTTTAAGTCTACTTCAGTGATGAGCTCTTAGGAGCCTCTGGATCTCTGCTTTGCTAAGTGTTCAGTATCCTCAGAGTCTTGTCTCCTTCACCCTGATACTGATTGTCAGGCTCACCATATAAGCTACACTCATGCTCATCTCCCCATTTCCTCTGTGGTTTCAACTGTGGCTTGGCTGAAGTGCAAGGGGTAGTTTATCCCCTAGGGTCTTGCTACCTTTTCACACGCATACCCTCCAGAGGAGGAGATCAAAAATATTTTTTAACAGCAATGATGAAAATGAATTAAAATTAACACAGGCACACATCACACGTGATACACATTATCTAGTATTATACAACTCTCATACACTGTAGCTAATTATTTTGAAGCTCAATTCTCTTCTAAATCTTCCCTCAATGACAAGCTATATCTTGACTGTCTCCCTCTTCACCTTCTTTTTAAAAAAATTTATTTATGGCTGGAGAAATGGCTTCATGGTTAAGGCACTTGCCTGCAAAAACCAAAGGACCCAGGTTCAATTCTCCAGAACCCACGTAAGCCAGATGTACAAGGTGTTGTATGCGTCTGGAGTTTATTTGCAGTGGCTGGAGGCCCTGGCAAATGAACTCCAGGTGCATGCACCACCTTGTGAATCTGGCTTTTGTGGGTACTGGAGAATGGAACTTGAGTCCTTAGGCTTCATGGGCAAGTACCTTAACTGTTAAGCCATCTCTCCAGCCCTTTAAAAAATTTTTATATTTATTTATTTATTTATTTATGAGAGAATAGGCATGCCAGGGCCTCCAACAACTGCAAATGAACTCCAGACATATGCACCACCTTGTACATATGGCATTATGTGTGTGCTAGTGAATAAAACTTAGGTCCTTAGGCTTTGCAGGCAAGTTCCTTAACTGCTAAGCCATCTCTCCAGCACTGCATTTTCACCTTTTATTACAGGCATCAGAGTGAGCTCAACTTGAGACTGTTTCATTATATAATACTGACAACTCAACCTCAGACCCCAGAATGGCATTGAATATACAGTATGCAGAATTCATTATTAAAATTAATATATTTAGAATTGAAGTAATTCATATAAAATTTTCTGAGAATAATTTATTTATCCATTTGTAGAAATCCTAGTAGACAGAGTAGAGTACTGACTTTGTGTCAGCAATGAATACAGACTGGGATCCACATACCAAATTTTTGGAGAGGCAGAGTCTCACTCTAGCTCAAGGTGACCTGGAATACATTATGTAGTCTCAGGGTGACCTTGAACTCATGGCAATCCCCCTACCTCTGCCTCCCAAGTGCTAGGATTAAAGACGTGCACCACCACACCCGGCTCCACATACCATTTTTTTCCTATTTCAATTCTTCCTCCACTAGGTCAACCTCTGCTCAGATGATCATTTTGACTAAGCACTTCAACTTCCACAAAGCAACAGTGTATGAGCCTTGTTTAACTAATGTTTGTGAGTGGCTATCAATCAATTCAGTTACAGCCTCATCTAAAAGATTCCTTTGAAGATGAGAGAATTATTAATATTGTGGTGTCCTGAATTTCTTATCCTTATCAAGACTCTTTCTATAAGAAAAAGCAACCAAAGTAATATATGATACTACTTTTATATAGGATAGTTATAGGTGGGAAACTGCTGCAGGACTTTGGCAAAAATGTGTCCCTGGACAACATGGACCATATCAAAGTGTCCTGTCAATCACTGAGAATGAACTGTGGTGCTTCACAGACCATGGATAGAGCTGATCCCATTCTGCTGTGTGCTTCGTACTGGGCCAGTCAAGACACTTTTCAAGCACCATGAGTTAGTGAAGCATGAAATTAAAGCTAAGCTTGGGAAAACTAAGAATTGAGAAAAATTGAGGCATTATTTTTTTTATCAAGCCATTAATCCAGAAAGCCATTCAACGCTACCAATTCTTTCTTCTCAACCGATTACTTTTGTAATCACTGACGAAAGAAAGGTAAAGTAAGTTGATCTTTTTTGAGTATAGGGAGAAAACCACGTACTGCTAGAGCTTCACATTTAACTTATTGGATCTTTAAGTTAAATCAGTGAGGTTCATTTTTCAGTTGTGGAAATGAAAAGAGAAGAATATTAGAGCATGGTAAAGCACACCTGCAATCCAATGCTCAGGTAGTAGACAAGGGATCATTACTGCTTTGGGGCAAGCTGCCTATTGCTGAGCAATAGAGGAAGAGACTCAACATCAACCTCAACCTCCACATGCATGCACACACGAGCATGCACCTTCACACACATACACACAAAAATCATGATAATGAAACTAATGAGATCCTGACATATGTAATTTGAGGGGAGAGAGAAGGGGAAGAGAATATGAAAAGCTAATCAACCTAGCACTTTGTGGATTAAAAAAAAAAAAAAAAAAGTGCCACAAACAGCAAGCACTGGATAAATGGCAGCTGTCATGGTCATGTTCAACTGTTCTCAGGAAAGTAGGTTCCAAGGGCCAAGTCACAGGTTCCATTGCTCTTGAGTGTCCCTAGCTGACTGAGCAGCAGAATAAAGCTGGAAATAAGGTGATTCTGAAGAACAGGTCTCAGCACTGAAATTTGATGAGTGCCACCTTGTTTACCTTTGCTGGCTAATAGGAGCTTTGTTCTTAGTTATCTGCTGTGGAGTGGCTAGAAGAAAGTCAGATTAATGTCTATCTTACATTTTCTTTTTTAAAATATTATTTATTTTGCAAGGAGAAAGAGAGAATGAGAATGGGAAGGTACACCATGGCCTCTTGCGACTGCAAAGTGCCTTTGTGCATCTGGCTTTAGGTGGGTACTGGGGAACCAAACCCAGGCTGGTAGGCTTTGCAGGCAAACACCTTAACCACTGAGCCATCTTTCCAAGCCCCTTCTTACATTTTCTTATTAAGCATCACTGCTATTTGCTGACTGGATATTCAACATTTTTAAATGCAAGTAACATTCATTTTAGCAAGGCCTTTGAGTGGACAGGTATACAGATATGTGTCTAAAAATTGATGACACTTGAGTTGGAAAATCATTTAATATTTACTTATATCACCCTATAGAAAGGTAACTGCAATCTCTCTCTCTCTTTTTTTTTTTTAGGCAGAGACAGAGAGAGAGAGAGGGAGAGGAAGACAGAGATGGGCATGCCAGCAGCCTCTCAGCTGCTGCGAATGAAATCCAGATGTGTGCGCACTCTTTTGGTCAAGTGCAGCATTGCACCCTTGCCTCACTTTGCATCTGGCTAAATGTAGGACCTGGAGATTGGAACCAGCGTTCTTAGGCTTAGGAGGCAGGCGCCTTAACCGCTAAGCCATCTCTCCAGCCCCTCTTTTTCAATCTCAATCTCTCTCTCTTTTTCCCTACCTCTCTCACTCTCTCCCTCCCTCCCTCCCTCTCTAGCAAAAAAGAATCCAAGATCTATCCTTCATTGAAAGTGTTCAACTTGGAGAGCTAGCTTAGCAGCATCCCACAATGTGTAGCTGAACATCTTGTTCCAGAATGTTCTCTCTCCATTGCTGACAGAACACTTTCCTGGTTTGAATTGTGATTTGGAAGGTTTCAAAACCAATCTGTAGACACTGGTGTGCAAGTCCTGGCCTAACAATGTGAGTGTTCTACAGAGCAGGGAGGGAGCACTTTCTTTCTCCACAGGAATCTGATCCTATTAAGGAAATCCAAGGAACTCAAGTAAAGCAATGGGCTTCTCAAGAGCTAAGGCCACAGCCGCAGCTGACAGTAATCTTCTACATTAGTTGCCTTTCTATTGCTATCACAATGACTTGGCATAGACAACTCATAAAGAGAAAAGGTATATTCTGGCTCACAGTTTTTGAGGTTTCCATGTGTGGTCAGTTGGCCTTGTTGCTTTGGACCTGAGATGCAACCGCAAACATGGCAGGAGCACATGGGGAGGGGTTCTGTTCACCTAAGGATGGAGGTAAAGCTCAAAATGGACAAGAAGAGGCTACGGTTCCAATATCCCTTCAAGGGATATTGAGCTAACTTCCTTCCATAAGGTCCCAGTAAATAAATGTCTCAACATCTCCAAATAGCTCCATAGGCTGAGGACCAAGCTTTCAATGCATTTGCCTTTGGTGACATTGAAAATCTAAACTATAACATCTTCTACTGAATAAATGACTTGAAATTGAGAAACAAAGAATTTTCAAAATCTCATTTACCAAGATAAATCATCCTGAAATTCTCCTTCTATTATAACGACTTCAGTATCAATTAATTACAACTACAGGAAAGAAGCTTGACTAGTGTGAACAAGAATGCCCAATGAATGAGAGCTTTGAACATGCTACTCTGCTATAAAGCCCCCAGAGGCTCTCAGGCAACTTGAGGAAGACACCGCCCTCCTCTGTGATTTGTCTGAAGCTCCAATGACGTTCCAGAAGCAAGTCTCTCCCACCAACTTTCCTTCCATTTCCCTCACTGTACTTTTACCTAAGGATACCTGTCCTCTAACACCCTTGTATGTCTCCTCAGATGCTGGTCTTTGTCTCGGAGGATCTATTTAAAGGTAGAGCATTCAGCAAGTTTTCCAAGGCCCTGCTCAGATGTTCTAAAAGTCCTACGCTAGCACCAAAGGGTAGATAAGGAATCACAATCTGCTTCTCATAATAAATAATAATAAACAATATCCAAGTAAAAATAGTGTGCTTCTCCCATAAATGGAGCTTGAAGACAACAATCCTTAGGCTATGCCACCCTTCCAAGAAGAGTGTGTCTCTAATCCTATACAAAATTGGAGCAGCTACTGAATTCTCCCTTTCAAAATGAATCTTTTTGCCTCTATGCACATAGCATGTAGTTTTCTGCTTACTTTGGCTTTAGCTCCATGCCTTTTTATATAACAGCTGCATGTGTAGACTTCTATGTTATTTTTCCTGCTATTTCCGGAGAGCAGGATGTGAGTCTGATTCACCATATCTCACTCATTTGGCTGATCTGCAAACATTGCTCCAAAAAGCTGTTCAATATTTTAGTGGCCTGGAAATGGGAAAGAGCAAATGAAGAGAGGCAGTACATCTGAAAAAGGCAGCCATGAATAATAAAGGATAGTCATATGACTCCAAGCACACCCACCAACAGTTCTGCCAATGATCTCTGTCCAGATCTCTTGAGTTTCATTTTTAGATTGCGCACGCGCGCGCATACACACACACATACACACTCACACATAGTTCCATCTATTTAGTTCCCATTGTGGTGATCTCAGTTATAGTCTAAGACTGAAAGCAAAGTACTTAATCATTAAAAGTATATAAAGGGGGCTGGAGAGATGGCTTAGCAGTTAAGGCACAGGCCTGCAAAGCCTAAGGACCCTGGTTCAACTCTCCAGGTCCCATGTAAGCCAGAGGCACAAGGGGGTGCATACATCTCTCTTTCCCTCTCTCTGTCTCAAATAAATAAATAAATAAAAATAAAAAATCTTTTTAAAAACTGTTTTTAAAAAAGTATATAAAGGATATTCTTTTCCCATTCCAAAAATAAATGTATGGTTATAACTTTAAAATTTTGTTCAAACTTTCATTAGTCCATCTAGAATCTATGCACACAAGTATGTAACTTAGCAATATGTCCTTCAGTCATAAGAAGATGTGATTTTCCAGATGTTCCATCTGAGTCTCATGGAGGACCACTTTCCACTCCCAGCCTCTAGCCTAACAGTTTTATTCCCACTATATCATGAGGCACAAAATATTAGTCTTCTTTTCTAAAGGTCAGTAGACAAAAGATAAGGGAATACAGGGTCTAAAATAAACTAAAATATCGTCAGTGTGGTTTTCAAAAATAAATCTTCCCCCAAACACATAAAATCCCTAAATAGCACTCTGCAAATGGTGTTTATCAAGGAGCAACATCCTTCTGATTTGGGCTACTGGCTTATACTAGCATTACCACAGCTTTCCATATAGTAACAGCAAAGTCATGTCAATTTAAAAACACTTCACATCTACTTTCATGTACATATTTCTATTTACAGGTCAGTGTATACATACACGCCTACACACACCATTTTATATTTTCTAGCTACATTTTGCCTTTGATTTTTGGGCTTTTTAATATTTCTGTTGAAACTAGCTAACTAGTTAACTCCTAATCCAGCCTTGACATGTGAATTCTGCATGGCTAGGGTTTGATTCATAATTCAATCCTGTCCAGGATTAGGAGTGCCATGGAAACGTGCAGCGAGCCTTTCTTGCATATTCAAGGCACAAAACACTGACCTTTTCCACGTCACAGCACAGCAAGGATGCTCTTGGCAACATGACATTCTGCTTCCTACGCCTGCATTTCCCATGAATATTGCAAACTGTCATTTGGTGTTTTCTTTAATTATTTTGTAGAAATAGTGTGACCTATTTATCACTGAAGACCAAATCTATCTCTAAAATTATTTGGTCCAGTCTTCCCCATTTATTACTATATTATTTGATTATTTGGAAGGATAACACCAGAAGAAAACAAACTTCTGCACTTGCATTCAACCAAAAGAATACCAAGGACTAGTCAAATTTTTATCTGGTAGAACAAGTTTAGCCCAATCTAGGAAAAAAGAAGTTACTATTTTTCTATTTCTTGTGTAGTACATATTTCAATAGGTATATAAACATGAAGCTTAAAAATAATAATTTAGTATTTATATGTTCTTTCCACAGTTAATCTAAAATTAGCAAGTTATTTCCAAACTATGAAGTTTTTTTTTTCTAGAAAGTCACCTACCAACTTAACAAGATGAAGGTATAAATATTTAATGAAAATGTTATCTAATGAATGTGAAGAAATGTAGTCATTCATTGACATTCTATGAGAAAATACTTTTAGTTTTACCATTTCCATGACTTTTGATATTTCAGACTCTGCTTCTCTTACTTTCATCAAGTAACACCAGCCTAGGAGATTCAGGAACCTTTCATTTAATGTTTTTGTTTTGTTTTGTTTTGTTTTACTTTTCTTGTGAAACTAAAAGCAGATACTTTCTTATAGAAAACCCACACTTTTTGAAACACGGTAAGACAATGATCTGATTAATGTCAATTAATAAATCTTGACAGCTTAGTGGCTAGCTTATTCAGCTTTTAGGAGATAAAGCTATTGTCTTCATTTATGCATCTTGTCAGTGCTATTTTTCATGTTATGACTAATAGAGATACTTGGAAGAGAATTTTAAACAAAGAAGGTAATCATTTCAAAAATAAAAAAAAAAATCTGTGCTAAGGCAGCATGCAATTCTTACAGAATTCAGGGACTAGATGAAGTTTTTCTTTTTTGAAAAACTATGTTTTCACTGTTTTGTGTTTTGGGGGGGTGTGTGTTGTTGTTGTTTTGCTTTGTTTTTATTGAAGCAGGGTCTCACTGTAGCCCTGGCTGACCTGGAACTCACAGCAATCCTATGTCAGCTTCCTGAGTACTGGTATCACAGGCGTGCACCACCACGCCTGGCTCCACTTTTCTAATTATAAAAACTTAAAAAGTTTATCACGGTTCTCTTTTGACTTGGCCACTAGGATGCTCAGGGCTGAACTAAAGGCCCATTCACAGTAAATATTTTTCTGCTTATATTCCATGATATTTTAGTTCACACTGTTTAGTTCTAATTTTTATTCCAGTGTATCCATACTCTGTCATTATGGGAAGAAGCAGACAGTTCATTGACTTAAGTGAGAAACTCATTTCAACCCTTTCATGATGTAGCCACTATATGCCAGGCATTCTAGAGGATGAGGAAAGAGTTCAGAGATCATTTTCATAAGAGAAATTAATGTACTTTTTCACTGTATCCTTAAAGAAGAAGGGGACCTACTAGTCAAGGCAACTTCAAGAACATGGAAATTTAAAGACCATCTTAAAAGCAAAGCCTGCCAACATCAATTCAGCCCCCTGGCAAAGTTCAGTGAATATGGTTAGTGGTGACATCTTCTGACTGTTGCTTGTGGAAAAGTGGCTCCTCCCTGTACAAGCCCCTTCTCAAGGGTCCTCTAATCAAACCAGCCTGGGCATGTGCTGAGCACTAATAGTACTAACACCATCAGGAAATAGAAGCTTTTAAATAAATTGCCCCTTAACAACATAGCACTCAAACACTGCAGCTTCCAGGAAAGGGAGTTTCAGATCTTAGATTTCCTCCCTTGGAGTCTCTGAGGAAACAAGTACGTAGCACCCACTGGGGCAAGCCATAAATACGGTGCTCCATAGTGTGGCTAACCTGGAAAGAGTAATGACTAAATAGAAAAGCAGTCCTATCCATTTAGAGGTGACTTCAAGGTTGGTGGGCCTACCTCTGCCCTAGCTTTCTGCTTTGTTTTGCTTTACTGGCTTGCAAATTTGTGTCACACAGTGACCCTAGATTGGCCTGCCTGCTGCCAGCCTGAAGTGGAGAAAGGTATTGAAATTTATTTACAAGGATCTTGTACTTGGCCTGCACTCCCTGGGAGCTGCATTCTCACACATTTCAAGGCGTGGCCTGCTCACAATAGCCTTGTAGTCTGGGAAGACAGCTCAACAAGGCAGCCTACAGATCCACACGTGCTCATCACCTGCAGGGGTAACTGCAAATGAACTAGGACTGTTTGTCCTTCCTTGGCAAGAAAAACCCATGTCAATAATTGCCACATTTCCAAAGGGGCAAAGTAGAGGACTTCTCACTCTGAACAGTGTTCATTTAGGTTTCTCAGACTAAAAGGCCTTTAAGTCACAGAACTGACCTTATTTTACTGAGAAATTCAGTTTAAATATTTTTTAAGTGGCATCATAACTGCTGGCTTTCTAAGGCAAGCAAACACTGGAGTTTCTGCCATTTCTGAAATCATTGTAAGCAACATCTCAAGAGAGAACAATCAAGGTATCACAGCTCCGGTTTGGGGGGAAAAAAAGGTCTCTAAAGACAAAAAAAAAAAAAAAGCAGACCAAGATGAATTTTTTTTTAAGTCTGATTTGTTCCCAAAAGTGATACAAGGGAAATTTTAGATTTATAGAAAAAGAAATCACTTCATTATTTGAGCAATAAAACTCAAAATTTGTAGGACAAGTTCACCGATTTATCAATACAGCGAATAAGGAAAATTTGACTTTATAGTAAACCGGTAAGAGTTTTCGGGGAAGAACATCAAAACCACTGAATCTGACATTTCCAAATTTCTGTTTCTCACATCTTTTTCTCAGGCCCGAAGTGAGGTAAATCATATAAGCAAGGAACTCCGTCCGACAAGATGACCAACTGCCCCGAAAGGAGACCGGGTCTCTCCTCTCCTTTCCCTCAGATCTGTCGCCCTCATCTTTCTTTCCTAATGGCATTTCGTTTCTAGGACAGTTCAGCCCGTAACTATCGGCCTAATTATCCCATTGTTCAAATCTTTCAAAAAGAAAGAAAGGAAAGAAAGGCAGTTTGCTCTGTGCGGGGACATCTTTTCTTCTGCCCTGGTTCTTAGCAAGGCTGGAGGCAACTTTCCTTGAAAAGGATGTCGCCTAGGGGCGATGAGGCTTAAAATCCAGCCGCTCTCTCATTCTTTCTTCCTCCTGCTCACCCCACACCTCCCCGCTCCACCCACGCTCGTTTTGTAAGGAGGCTGAATCACTTTAAAGAGTTTCCTCTGTTTCTCCCTCTGACCCAGACAGAGGACCCGACACAGACAAGGCCTGAGCAGGAGACGGGCAAATGGGATACTTGAAGGGAATAAAGGAGCTAATGGAAAATTCACTCTAATTGGGATTAAGTATTTTAAAGCTAAATGGGCAGATTCTTTGGACACCGTGTAAGGCTCTGTCTTTTGCCCTATGCACTCTTCTTTGCAGATGAACGTTTGCCTATGAAGCAGGCACTGTTCTGAATGCTTTAAAAATGACCCTCTTTGCTCAAAAAATATTTTAACCAGCATGAAATCTGTGTGTTTTCGAAAGTTCCTGTTATATTTTTTTCCTCTTTATGACACTGTACAGCGGTTACGTCTTCCAACACAAATATGGAAAAACTTTAACCAGTTGCTACTTTATTACAAGCAAACCATTTCCCGCTGCAATTTTTCGCAATCGTTATAATTAAATGCACTAGTATGGTGAGGGGAAAAAAAAACCCTCAGGATTTTTTTTTTTTTTTTTTTCAATGATGAGTTCAGGTTTTGCCGAGGGCGTTGGAAGCTCCCGCTAATTTGCTCGCGTGGCAAACGTTAATTGCACATGCAGGATTTGGCTTTCAGAAAACGTGCAACCGTCATGGGGAGGGCTGGCGCCAGCTCCGCTGTCTCCGCTCGGTTCACCTACTGCTGGGGCCACCCGCGCTCAGGCTGGTTCGGGGCTCACGGGGGGCGGTGGGGATTTCGGATGCCAGGCGAGGGTGGCATCTGGTGCCTCTTTGCACCGCGCAAGCCCTCTGAGGCCCTGAGGCCGCCTGACCTGCGGGCGGTGAGGCAAAGGCCCTGCCCGGAGGCCAGGAACGGCCAGGCACCCGCGGTGGTCGGGGGAGTCCCTGCTACCCGTAGTCTTTCGATTGCAAGCTGACCCCATCCCGCCAGACCAGGCCCCGCCCGGTCCCCGCCGACCGTGTGATCTGCCTGGCGTTAAGTTTCAGAAGTCAAAATGGAACGTTTCAGGTTTCTGTTCACACGATTATTGAAGGCTCCGCGGTGGGGACGACACAACAGAGACCAGGGCTTGTAAGGAGAAGGGGTTGTGTACTTTAGTAGAGGATTTAGCGGGACACGATGGCTGCAGCCCCCACCCCTGGCGTTGCCCCGGCGCCTTCCCGCTCCGCTGTGCCCAGTGCGCACGCGGCTCCAATCTTCGGCTGTCGCGTCTTGTCCTCCCTGCCCTACCGGCCTCGTGTGGACAGAGAAGAGAGTGTGAAAAGGATGCTCTAGGCATCTGCGGGGTGATTGATGGACGTCGCTGTCTCAAAGCGTCCCATCCCCCGCACCCCCAAGCAAGGAGCTGGCTCCACGCAGCCGTGGAGGCTCCAGCTAGACCCCAACCCACCCGCCCGCCCGCCGCAGCGCTCCGCAGGCCGGGTCTCGCTCACTTCCGGCCCCGAGCAGACACGTCGGCGGAGCGGCTTCCAAAGTCTCACGGCGCCCGGAGAGAGCGAGCGACTTGCAAACACGGCGTGGACGCAGCCGGACTGACCGACACGAGCGGGGCTGCCGGCGCTCACAGAGCCCCTGCGAACGGGCACTTGACAGAACAGACTGAACTTCCCCGGGAAGAGTCCTCACGCCCCGGCTTCTCCTGACCACGGCGGCGGCCGGGACCAGCCGGGGCGTTGGATTTGGATTATCCAAACCCAAGAACCTCGAACTTGAGAAGCAGACCGTGACCCGCTCACCACCCGTGGGGCGGCCAGCACTCCAGCCACAGTCGACCCGGTGTCCCCGAAGACAACGGACATGACCGAGGGGCAGCAGGTTAGGTACCAGGTCTGCCCACAAGCCAGAGGCGGCGAGGGTGGCCTCAGAAGTTGCCCGGGTCTAAAGCCACGTTAAGGGTTTCAGACTCCCTGGAGGGCCCGCTGTGACCGCTCCGGTCGGTCGGTCAGCCGGTCAGCAGTTTGGTTGCAGACAAGGGACAGCGACGGCAGGGTAGGGCGCGCCGGTGCAGCCTCGGCGCCTCCCGACGTCACTCACGCTCGCTCGCCCGCCCGCCCGCTCGCTCGCACCCAGCCACGCGCTGGGGTGTTTCTTTACACTCAGGACAGAACTCCGCGGGAGGTACGGCGGCGGACGGAGGAGGACCCGGCTCAGGTCCCCGGCCCGCCCCCGCCGTCGATCGCGGGGGCAGAATAGCCACCGCTCTCCCGCGCCCTGGCCTCCGCAGCAGGCTCCGGGCTCCAAGCTTCCAGGTGCGCCGCCGCGTTCCCACGCCTCTGCGGGCGCTTCGCGGCCACCATTGGCCGGCGCAGCCCCGCCCCTCAGCTACGGCCAATAGAAACTCGGGCAGGTCCCGAGGGGGCGGAGCCCGGTGCGCGGCCGGACCTGCGCGCGCGGCACGGGCTGGGCGCCCCGCCCGTGAGGAGGGGCGTGGCCGGCGCCGGCTCTTGCGGCCGGGCAGGGTTGCGGCGTGGGAAAGAGCCGCGAGGAGCCGATCGCGCCGCCGCCGCGGGAGCCGCGCCTGCCCAGGCCGAGCAAACGAGCGAGCAAAGGAGCGAGGGAGGGAGGGGCAGGCCGGCGGGAGGGCGCTGCGCCCGGCTCGGCGTCAGTGGCCGCCGCCCCGCTGCGCCCACAGCGGCGGTCCTCGCCGCCGCGATGAAGCGCCCCTGCGAGGAGACGACCTCCGAGAGCGACATGGACGAGACCATCGACGTGGGGAGCGAGAACAATTACTCCGGGTGAGCGCGGGCGGCCGGGCGGGTGCTGCCCCGCGTCCGAGCGTGCAGGAGACTCCGGCGGCGAGCGGCCCAGGGTGCAGGGAAGGAGCGAGCGCGGACTCGCGGGGCGTGGGGAGGACGACTGCGCTGGCGAGGGACGGTCCCCGGCCGTCATGGTGGGCGAGCCATCGCCTGGGCACGTCCCGTCGACGCCCCCGCCACCGGGGCTGCAGGGGGACACTTCGAAAGTCAGGAAAGAAAAAGGGGGGGGGACCCAGATCTGGCTTTGAGTTTGGAAGAAATTAAAGCCTGCGCTGTTAATGCTGAATCAGTCGAGCGGTGCAGGTTGACCGACTGTGATTTCGCTAAGCCGCCGGTGAGTGACAGATGCAGGGAGCTGGCGAGGCATCGCGTCTTTAGCGGCTTGTTCTTAAGTCTGCAGAAGATGGGCGCCGCAATCACAGAAGCCAGACCTCCCCTCCTTGTGACAGGGGGAGATTACCCAGGCATTTCAGAGCCAAGGCGGGTCAAATGATAATTGCTTCTAATTGGCATCCCTAGAAGCACCTTAATTATTTATCTGCAGCTGTCACTCAGAGAGCAAAATCCCTCTTGACTTGGGAAAATTGGTGTGTTCCTTATTTCATTCATATATATATATATATATATATATATATATATATATATATATATATATATACACACACACACACAGAGATACCTGAAACGCTGTTACAAAGTATCTCATTATTGAAGTGTGACATCTTAAAAAATGCACGGAAGATGTCGAAGGAAAGTGAAACCTGTAGAGAAGAAATAACAATAAAGGGGCCATTTAACTGGGAAACAAGATCCAGAAGTGAGAAGTGAGGTAATGGGAACCTGGTGTGTGCGACATTTCTACAATGAGAGGACAAATAACAGGACTTGGAGAATTTGAGACCTTAAGGAAGCCTGGTGTCTGAATTACCACGAGAAAGAGTCAGAAAGAAATGTAGGGTGACGAAATAATCATTTGATTAAACTTTCAGTATAAAAGTACCTTTTCCAAGGTGTACCCACACACCCATGTAAATAAAAGTAACGTTTCATCAGTGATCTCAAGATGGAATTTACAGACACAGTACAGTTTTATTTTTAAAGTAAGCATTTACCAACTACCAAATCAATTAATTTCCAAACCAAGTTAATTTCCCTCCCAATGATTAATTTAGGATATTCTTTTAGAAGATTAGTATACAAAATGTTCAAAGTTATTTTTTTTCTGTTGTCAAATACAACTAACAAGTTTTGAAATGGTTATGAACTTCTGTTTATTTCAAAGGTGGCATCTAGGGACAACAGTGTGACCCATGATGCCTACTTGACAGTGGTGCTTCTTAGGATCTTTAGTTCAAAATGTGATGCTACTCTGTCCATTGTGTCTGACTGTAGGGAGTAAGAGGGATGCTATTAGATACTTGTTCACTTCTAAGGAATATATATGAGGAAAATAGGAAAGATTAAAACATGGCTTTCCACCCCAAGTATCCATAATTATTTCACTGGGGATCCAAAAGTTCAGGGTCCTTTTTGTCAACTGAATCAGCCACTGAATTACCCACTTAAAACGTAAAGCCCTTAATTCCTACCTGAAAAGGGCTGAAAGCAGTTTCTTCAAAGTGAGACCAGAAGTAAAATAACACAGACAAGAACTGAATATTTAATGGGTGTTAGAGCACAGCCAGAAGAAAGGATTATTACATTAGTGCAGGCACCTGACACACTCTTCCTGTCCCATAGGCAAAGTACAAGCTCTGTGATGAGATCGAATTCTCCAACCACAACATCTCAGATTATGGCAAGAAAGAAAAGGAGAGGGGTAGGTTTTTTTTTTTTTTTCTCTTTCTTTCTGTCACATACTCTAGTCTAATGTATAACCAATGTTGTTTTCCTATTGCAAGTAATTTTGTCATTTATGTATTCATAAACTTTTGTTTTGCTTTCTGTGGGATAGATCATAGAGAAACGGCGTCGGGATCGGATAAATAACAGTTTATCTGAGTTGAGACGCCTGGTGCCAACGGCTTTTGAAAAACAAGTAAGCTACCACCCCCCTTCCTCCCACCCCCTAAAAAGCTCAAAGAATCTGATTCTCTCATCTGGGAATGCGGGTTCTTGTTAAAGCTCATTAAAATAATGGTGTATGTGCCCTGCTCTGCCACAGCAGCTATTTCAATAAAATGCTTTGTTGTGGCAAAACTATTAAAAACATAATCCATCATGAAGTTGAAAAACATTTCCATTCTTCAGTTTGTTTTCCCCTTAAGGGGAACAGTGTTCATGCTTTCTCTGTTCTTTCTATGAATACCAGTAGTGGTTTTGTTTAAAGCCATGCTGTATGTAGTATTCTTCAAAAAAAAAAAAAAAAAGTATGATATGTGAAATACCATTTTCCTCAAACAATTAAAGTATTCTTTTTTAACTAAAAAAAAAAATCAAAGTTGAAGACATCTATTTGTTTCCTAAATTATATTAATACAATTTATTTACCAAGCTACTTGCTTTCATTTTTAATCTCTGGGTTAACAGAGTAATGTTTATTTGGGGCATGTTTTAGAAGTTTGGTAAGAATCAAATTAGTCATAAATGTTACTTTCTAGAGTTTAAATATTCTTTTTTAAAAATAAAAATGAAAAGATACTGCACATTCAGGAAAGTAGAAAGCCAAATGTTTCAGCCTTCCTTTGGTTTTCAAAAAGTCGTTCTTGTCCTGCCTCGGTGGCTAATGGCACAGATTTCTAAAAGCATCTTTCAAAGAATGTGGCAGCATGTCCTTGTATTTTCATTTGAATCCTAAATAGGGTGCAAGACAGCAGTTGGTTGTTTATTCCGTTTTTTGTTTACCTCGTGATTTTGCAAACATTATAAAACAAACCCTACAAAGCCTTTGGAGATGGTCCAGAAAGTGCAATTTTAGTGATTAGCCACTTTCCCTGTACCTACTTGTACATCTCCATGGAGAACTGACAACAATACAGGATGTGATATGCTATTAACGGCATTTTTAAGGTACCACACCATTTGTATGCTGAGGCTGTTTTTAATAACCTGCTTTTGATAACTGGACTTTTGATTAAAGGCGTTTTCAGTGACAATAGGCTGCACATGAAAATGGCAGGAATTGTGATGTTTTAAAACTTTTCCATGTTAAAGGGTCCACAGTTAGGAAGTTAGAATCACTTTGGTGATTTTCAAATCTTGGTTTTGTAGGGGTTTTTCTCTTAAATGCTGACTTAAACCTTAACAGCAACCCTCAGTTGTCTGGCAGTTAGTTACTATAAACACAAGCTTTCCCCTTTGCAGAGTTTGGCTACCAAGCCCATGAGCTGGCTCTGTCACAACATGAGTGTGCGAGTGTGCTTCAGCGCAGCTGAATAACTCTGACACTCTTGCCATGTACTGGGTGCTGAACATTTTCAAAAAACAAACAAAGCATAGGAATCTGGAATAAACTTTAGAATCCTTTTACAAAGAAGCCCACATACTGGTTTAATTATTGAGCTCTGCCAGGAAATTAGGAGCCACCCACAACCCCCTGAAACAGTATGAGGTGGTGCATTTGTATTTTAGTTGGATTTCAGAGGTTGCCTTATTTTTAAAGGGGGGACAATAGAAATATATTTGCAAGACAATTTTATTAAGGACTCCTCTAAATGACTGAAAAGTCCTTAGGCATTTGTGATGTTTCTGAAATAAACTAAATTATTCCCTTTTGCTTGGAACTTGGAATTCACAGTGACACCTGCTGGTAACCTTCAAGGTCTTTTTTCTTTTGTTTCTGTGCACTGGGGGGCATAGATGTATTAAAGACTGATTGGAATTTTCTATTTTTGAATAATCTTCTTTGGCTGATTTGATAAAATCTCTCTTTATCTTCCAGAGGTAGCACTCAACTATTTAACTGATCTAGAGCAGCAGGAGTAACCACTGCATGTTCCTTCACAAAGTACATGTTAACTAAGGATGGAACAAAAAACAAGATCTTTACAATTTCATAGATTTTATGGTGATATTAGGAATATAACTGTTCTTATAATTTTAAATTTCGTCCCTTTATGCCTTGTTTTTATCTTTAAAAGTTAAGATGACAAGTTACTATCATTACCTATGATATATAAATTAGTGCTTTCATGTAAAGTTTAGAAAAAATTCAGATTTTTCTGTGAAGAAATTAAACATAGAATTTTCTAATAGAGAAAAACCAAATCCATGTTACTTTACTAAATTCAGTAGATAACTTCCAAGTTTCCGGGTTAGTGTTTTAGGACTTATGAGGCTTTATTATTTGCTCTGAAGGGGTCTGCGAAGTTGGAAAAGGCTGAAATACTGCAAATGACAGTGGATCACTTAAAGATGCTTCAGGCAACAGGGGCTAAAGGTAGGTGGGTGGTTCCCTTCTTCACCCCTTTCTACCTGTGTCTTTTCATCCTTTCCCTTGAATAGTGTAAGGAAGTCATAGTTGAACAGTTCTCTAATAAGCTGAGATCTGTGGTGGCCCCAGATTAAAGCCGTGGAAATCAATGCTAATGGCAGGATTGAACTCGTGGGAAAGAACTTCTGGAACAAAAGAAGCACTTGACCCTGGACTTGTGTTTGCTTTCATAATACTGTGGGAGTAAAGCTTCATTCACAGCAGCCTGGTCAGAGAGTTGTTTGGGATTTGAGAAGCGCATGCTGGAATCTGTACAGAAAGACAAAACAAACACACAAACATCCAAACATAAACAGGAGTCAGCCAGTCCCTCTCTTTCTCCTTCTCTCCTCCTGCCTTCTCTTAAAGGCTGGGGCTCAAATAATTTAGCTATTCAAAGGAAACGACTCTAGAATTTATTTATTTATTTATTTTTTTTTTTTATTTTTGGTTTTTCAAGGTAGGGTCTCACTCTAGCTCAGGCTGACCTGGAATTCACTATGTAGTCCCAGGGTGGCCTCCAATTCACAGTGATCGTCCTACCTCTGCTCCCCCCCCCCAGTGCTGGGATTAAAGGCATGCACCACCACGCCCGGCTTCTAGAATTATTTTTGTCATTGTTTTCCAGGCAATTTTGGTTGGTCTTGACTTTAGACCAAACACAGCATTCAAAGTGTAAGTAGTGAAACCATGAACAGATCAGGCTGTTCCAGGGGCAAGCAGATAGGAGCAGGTGTCCAGCACTGGCCCCAAGCTATAAAAAAGGTTACCTCTGTACCAGATAGTACCTTGGGAAACAGTTGTCAAGGGGTCAAAGGGGGACCCACACTTCATGCTAAAATTAGACTTGAGTTACAAAAGTAGTAATATTCAGATTCCATGGGTCACTTACTCATAGTGCAGTCTGGCTTGATTTTGTCTGTTTATAGCTTTTTCATTCTGCAAGGAAGGCTCTGATGCTCCTCTCAGGTCAGTGAAGAGTGCTAGTTACCCACTGATAAGAAGAAGGACCAGAAGAGTTAGTGAGACAAGTAAAGCCTGGAACCTCCTGTGTTCAGCAGTAGTGTTTCACATACACACACACACACACCCTATGGGTCCTAAATAAGGGCAAAGCACGACCTTGGAGGAAAGTCACTTTTTACCACTATAAGAACTGATAGAACATCAGTCCTGACTGTAACCATCTTTTACCTATGTCAGGTGTGAGTGATCACAACTTATGATTCACCTCAGATCACACCATCCCAAGAAAAAGTTCTGACTAAACAAAGAAATGCACAGTATGCGAATATTCTCTAAAATAGGAAAGGGAGTTGGATGCAGTCTTAGAAGCCCATAATATAGCCCAGCATGGCTGCTTCATCTGACCCGAGACAGAAGTAACCTGGTGCTGTTTGAGACGTAACCAGTAGGATGTGCTCCTTGGGCCCTGCAGCACCATAATTCTTCCTCCCCACTTACTTCCACAGGATTTCAGGAAACCACAACATTACTAATAGCACCATAAAACTTGTGTGTGGTTGGTCTGTCTCCCTGAGCATTGTTAGACATTTGGCTAAAAATTGTTACCAGGGTCTAAAATATTTGGCACATGTTATATTTCTAAAGAGTAACACTTCTTTGGCTTCATAATAAAAACTGAGTTTCAAGATGGGGCATGGTGGCATACACCATTGTTAGTCCCAGTATTTGAGAAGCTGAGGTAGGTGGATCACCATGAGCTTGGGGCTACAGAGTGAGTTCCAGTCAGCCTAGGCTAAAGTGAGACTACCTCCAAAAAGCCACAAACAAAAAACCCAAGCTTCATCTTGGTTACTAAATTTAGCTACTTGGACAGTCCTAAAATTCATCCCAGAATAGTTTGTGAGCGTATATTTCCATGCAGTCACCATGCAAGTCACCTGACTGCAAGGTCACCGGAAAGGTCATCACACAGGAGAATGTGTAGGCCATGAAGAAGTAGGGCTGGCAGCTTGGGCTCACATGCTCAGAGACTGCCAACTGTCTCTGGGGTGGCAAAGGGCAAGGACTATAGTTGGGTTGCCTGATTGTGACTTCTCATGCTCTGTCATTTATTAGCTCTGTGACCTAGGGCAAATTGCTAATCTTCTCTTAGCCCTAGTTGCATCATCTGTACAATGACAGCAAGAGTGTTCACCTCACAGGTAGTTGTGACTTAATTCACTTAAAGCCTATAGAATCACTCTGGTGCAGAGGAAGTGATTATGAACACGTGTGTTATTGTTGGCCCAAGACCCACTCACAGGAGACAGCTGCTCGTCATCATTTCCCTCTGCTTTCAACAATAGGAGTTACATAATTCATATTCCTGAAGATGGAACCAGACTCAGCCATATACAGCTAGCAAACCACAGATGTCACTTCATGACCATGAATGAAAATTCCTCGAAGTTCCTGGGGTTCTGATTGGTTCATTCTTTATAGTCTCTTTTAGGATTATAGTAGTTTCTAGAGAAAAATCTGAATTTCTAAATCTGGGTTACTGGACTTTGTCCTCTCTAATGATGACCGCCCTCCTCCTCTGGTGGAAATCAGAAGTCTGAGGCC
Organism: Orientallactaga sibirica; assembly: GCA_036365145.1. Lineage (NCBI taxonomy): Eukaryota > Metazoa > Chordata > Mammalia > Rodentia > Dipodidae > Orientallactaga > Orientallactaga sibirica. Next base: position 10,171,329 of record JAEOAD010000240.1, read on the forward strand.
CACACAGGGATCCTGAGGACTGGCATGATGGCTCTTTCCCTGGAGGCCTGCTCTTCAGGAATAGCCTTTCCTTTTAAACCCAGGGGCTTTGTCTGTGGACTGTGCCAGGGTCTGGGTCTGAAGACTGTTTTACTGCTGGGCTTCACCTTTCTTGACATTCTCCTGTTTGGTTTAGTGCTCTTGTTTCAGCTTCAGTGACAGCTCTTTTTGCCCCAAGTATCCTTTTCTCACTTCTAGATTTATATAAGGATTCTAGCTTCAAGACTTTAAATATATGTGACAACTGTTTTCCAAAGTGCTCTGATTATAGATTAAGATTCATTAATTAGAGAAATTGGTAATACTTGGCTTTACAGAATTGCAGAAAGATATATGATAAATGTTTTAGATGAAAAAAGCCATATTTGGGCCAGTGATGTAGCTCAGTGGTAATGTTTGCCTAGCATGAGGTCCTGGATACAATCTCCAGCACTGAAGAGAGGGATGGAGGAAGATGGGGAGGAGCTAAGGGCAAATGAGTAGCCTTATTTGAATGTGCTAGTTCTCATTTGTGTATATACATATCTGAAAACTAAATAGATTAAGTTTTCAATTAGATGATTACATAAAAGGAAGTTGCAATGAGAGAGAATCTGAAAGGTTTGCATTTGAACATACAAGAGGATACTCATTAAAAAAGGGTATAGTCCCCAAACATCTATAATTATGTCCTATATTGGCACTATAATAATCAGATATTACTGTTGTTTATTTAATGTATATCTTTAAATGAAAGGTCTCTGTTAAAGGTGACTCAGTTCCAACCATTGTTAGATGTGGGGGTTCATGCACATGCACTCATACAGTGTACATTTAGTTATATTCCCCTTGGGTGCATGCTAGAGAACGGTAAATGAGCTAGTAAAGGAGATACAGACTTGAATTTCAGAAATGCCCAGTATTGCAGCATAGAAATCTCATATCACCTGTAACTAAGATCATTATATTACTGAACATTTTTTACTCATTTTGTTTTCATTGAATTTCTTTCATAGAAAATTATGACAAGATGTGTTTGTGTTATTGATACAAAGTACTGTGAGTCAAGAAGCACTTATGAATTTATTATAATTTTAGTGCATTTCTAATTCTGAAATTACTAAGTCATACTTTTAAGTCTTTGTTAAAAATCCTAGGGGAATAAGGAAGGATATTTCAGGGAAGCCCTATAATTATCAACAGTGTGAGACTTTTTATGTTCCCCTGAAAAAAATTGCACAAAAAGGTTATTCTACAGTACTAAGGCAAGACACTTTTTTTTTCCTTTCTGGTAGATTTTGAAGTAGGAATGGTCCCAATTTTCCCTTCATTGTGATATTGAGGTGTGAGAACAACTGTGGACCAGTGAATGCCAGTGAACTGCAACTGTGGCCAGCGAGTGAATTGCCACACATACCAGTTGCAAAGTACCCTCCCTTCCTTTACACTTACAAAAATGATGACCATAGTGGCTGGTCATATTTTCAGAAGAGGTCATCATTCTGCAGGCTTTTCTGATGGTCCAAATGGATTCTCTGTGGGTATTCTCGGAGCTGTATCATCTCCCTTTCTCTTCCCCCACTCTCCTCAACTACCTCTAGGCTACTTTGACGCCCATGCTCTCGCCATGGACTTCATGAGCATTGGATTCCGAGAGTGCCTGACGGAAGTGGCCCGGTACCTGAGCTCAGTGGAAGGCCTGGACTCCTCCGATCCACTGCGTGTGCGGCTCGTCTCCCATCTCAGCACCTGTGCCTCCCAGCGAGAAGCAGCGGCCATGACGTCCTCCATGGTCCACCACCACCACCCCCTGCATCCTCACCACTGGGCTGCGGCCTTCCACCACCTCCCCGCAGCCCTGCTCCAGCCCAACGGACTCCACACCTCGGAGTCAACCCCGTGCCGTCTCTCCACAACTTCAGAAGTGCCTCCTGCCCATGGCTCTGCCCTCCTCACGGCCACTTTTGCTCATGCAGATTCTGCCCTTCGGATGCCATCAACGGGCAGTGTCGCTCCTTGTGTGCCACCTCTCTCCACCTCTCTCTTGTCTCTGTCAGCCACTGTGCATGCCGCAGCCGCTGCAGCCACCGCAGCTGCACACAGCTTCCCCCTGTCCTTTGCGGGGGCATTCCCCATGCTCCCTCCAAATGCAGCCGCAGCAGTGGCAGCAGCCACAGCCATCAGCCCGCCTTTGTCGGTGTCAGCAGCATCTAGTCCTCAGCAGACGAGCAATGGAACAAACAGTAAACCTTACCGACCCTGGGGGACAGAAGTTGGAGCCTTTTAAATTATCCTTGAACTTCTTGCAATAGTAACTGAATGTCCTTCCTTTCAGAGTCAGCTTCAAACCTCTGCACACTGAAGTTAGTAATCTTACGATGCCTACAGATCTGCAAGGAAACAATAAAGCTATCTGACATGCAAACTTCACAAATGGAAATGTGTTATTATCTTTTTTCCCCTTTTCTTTGGTTTAAGGCAGCTTGGTAACTGACATCAGCAACTTTTGAAAACTTCACACTTACTTCCATTTAAAAGTTTCTTGGAAAATACATGGATGGTACCATCCAACAGTGCATCCGTATGTCTGAATTGGGGGAAAAAATGTCATGACTGAATTCTTTTGAAACTAGAAAGGAGATAAAAAGTCATGTTTCCTAAGTGCCTGAGCTGAGGAAGATTTTCTTCGGAACATGTAACATTGCACAAGTCCAGAAGGGCGTAGTGGTTAGGTTAGAGGAGAGGATCAGGCGTCCTGTGTTGGGCTGCAAATGATACAGTCCAAAGGCAGGATGGACTACTCTGTTGAACCAACAGATTTTATTGGTCAAAAAGGTTGTTGAAAATATTTTTTAAGCTGGAAAGCCTAGTTTTATCTTAGTTTGCTTTCTTTGTATAGACTTGCCAAGCAGTGACATTTATCAGTGCATTGGTACAAGCAATAATTCCATCAGTGCCCAGATAAGAAGCATTTCTGCTCTGCCTTCAAGCCCTCAGACACTCTGTGGGGGAGGAGCTGGTTCAAAATATGGTGCTTCTTTATAAACCCTACATTCTTACAGTGCACTTAGAAGTTACTGTCACTGTGTGCCCACCAGAAACTAACTCATGCCAACTTGAAAACTCTCTAGTTTGCAAGAGTTTGTATTAATTTATTCAGTTTCCTTCCTACTACTTCTCTATATCCTCTTCACATTCTCCTGACAACATGTAACATCTGCCCTTGTTAACTTTTGATGGGATGTTACATTTCTGGAGGTGATGAGACAAAGGGCACAGGGGAGAGAGAAGCCACACATTTTAAATGTTCTTGGTCACTTGTTGATGGCATTCAATCCCAAATGAAATGAATGTATGCAGTGGGATGTACATAAATTACTTTGTCCGTGCCTAGACTAGTGCTACATAATGATGTTTTGGTTTTGTTTTTTGATCTTGTTTAATGACAGAATAATCTCTTAATACATTGAAATTGAGCACATGAGATTTTATATCTGAAAGACAAAGACACAGCATGTATTAGTATGCACTTCATTTCTCTGCTGTGTGGAGAAGCAATAAATATGAGAATATTAAACATTATGCAAAGTTATACTTTTAAATATGTTTTAAAATTACTGTGCCTAGTCTTTTTTTGCATTACTTTGTAACCTTTTTCTATGCAAAAGTCTACGTATCACTAATTAAATGGAATCCTTTTTGATTACTTTATGTGGATGAGTTGCTTTTCAGAATGGAAAGTTTACATGCATTTCAGGCTAACAGGCTGAATACTTTTCATGTATTTCAAAATCATTTGGCTGAAAGAATTCACATCTTATTTGAAAGTAGCATTAATGTGAATTTATAGATCAATTAAATATAAAAAGGTAAGACTTGCCAGGCATAGTGGCGCATGCCTTTAATCCCAGCAATTGGAAAGCAGAGACAGGAGGAGCCATGTGAGTTTGAGGCTACCTGGGACTATAGCGTGAGTTCCAGGTCAGTCTGGGCTAGAATGAGACCTTACCTTGCACGTGGGGGGATGGGGGCAGAAAAGAAAGAAAAAAAGAAGGTGCGGTTTGTGTAGGCCAGAAGATATTTATTTTGAGACAGAGTCTCACTATGCAGCCCAAGCAGGCCTGGAATTTGCCATAGCCCAGTTTGGCCTCAAAATCAAGATCCTACTGCCACAGTCTCCCCAGTAGGGGATGGTAGGCATGTGGCTTAGAAAAGTGGCCTCTGATTGAGAGAATACCAAATGTATATAATAAGCTAATGTGTGCCACATTTTGTAACTCAAAAACATGACGTGTTTGTAAAACAACACATGCATGTGACAGACATGTAGGGGAATCCCTATGGTTGGTGCTCTGCACATCTATGGAAATTTTATTGATGATGTGGAAGTTTTGTGGTCATGGCCTCTCTCCAGAGAAACCTGAAATAACAAACGTTCCTAAAGCCATTGAGCCAAACATCATCAAAAGAATGATATTCTTCAAATAAAGGAAAAAGCAGGAAGGCTTTTACGGCATTTTAGGTTTTGAAAAATAAAGCAAAAAGGGTTTTTTTGTCTTGTAAAGCCATTTACCAGATTATGATGTGGTAATTTTCATGCTTATTAAAATAATAAATGATTAGCCTCTTTAAAATTGTTTTAGGAGGGGCTGGAGAGATGACTCACTTATTAAAGGCACTTGCTTGCAAAGACTAACGGTCTGGGTTTTTATTCCCCAGTACCCACATAAAGCCCGATGCACAAAGTGGCACATGTGTCTTAGAGTGTCTGCAGTGGCAGGAGGCCCTGGCATACTCATACCCATTCATATTTTCTCTTTCCCCCTTCCTCCCTATATATGTCTTTCTCTCAAATAAATAAGTAAATTTTTAAATTTATTTTTATTTATTATTTTATTTATTTTTGGAGAGAGACACAGAGAAAGACAGACAGAGAGGGAGAGGGAGACAGATAGAGATGGGTGTGCCAGCAGCCTCTCAGCTGCTGAGAACGAAATCCAGATGCATGTGGGCAAGTGCGGAATTGTGCCCTTGCGTCACTTGGCATCTGGCTAAATGTGGGACCTGGAGATTGGAACCGGGTTCTTAGGCTTAGCAGGCAGGCGCCTTAACTGCTAAGCCATCTCTCCAGCCTGTAAAAAAATTTTTTTAATGATATCACAGGCTGGAGAGATGGCTTAGCGGTTAAGGCATTTGCCTGCAAAGTCAAAGGACCCATGTTTGATTTCCTAAGACCCATGTAAGCCAGATGTCAAGGTGGCACATGCATCTGAAGTTCATTTGCAGTGGCTGTAGGCCCTGGCATGCCCATCTTCTCCCTTTCCTTCCCCTCTCCCTTTCTCAAGTAAATAAATAAAAATAAATTGTTTTTTTTTTAATTTAAAAAATGAGATCACTACAAAAAATTGTTTTAGGAGAAAAGAACTTTGGGGGATTATTGGTGAGTTTTATTTGTGTGAAGGTTAGTCACCAAATTAATTTGAAGACTTATTTATTTAAAAAAATTTTTTATTGACAACTTCTATACTTACAATAAACCATGATATTTTCCTCCCCTCCCCCCATTTCCCTTCAGAACTCCACTCCATCATATCCCCTCCCTCTCTCCATTAGTCTCTCTTTTAATTTGTAAAAAGAGAATAATTTTAAAATCTGAGTTTTCCCAAACCAGAAAAGTTAGGTGTCTATACAGCTTCAACATAGGATTGTACTTCACATCAATTGCCAAGTTCATGGAGGAGCTGCTGTGTTCACCAAAGTGCTGCACACATCAGGTTCTGAGTGGTTTGTAGGAACCTGAAAGTGCAATCCTGTGGGGTCACAGTGAAAGGTTTGGCTTCTGCCCTGGCTAGTTACCAACAACTTTAAAAGAAGGGGCCATGCTGAAAGAAAAGGATTTCGGGGAACAGTAGAGGAGGAATATTGCTCTTTTTGAGATCTTTTCTATTAAAACCAGTGCATTTCCTATTGTAGTTGAATAAATTTTGAACCTTTTTTTTTTTAAGTATTTTATTTTTCTTCATTTACTTGAGAGAGAGAAATAGGCAGGGAAAGAGAGAGAAAGAATGAGCATGCTAGGGCCTCAAGCTGCTGCAAACAAACTCCATATGCATGTGCCCCCTTGTGCATCTGTCTTACATAGGTCTCGAGGAATTGAACCTGAGTCCTTTGGCTTTGCAGGCAAGTGCCTTAAACACTAAGCCATTTCTACAGCCAGGGACAGTTTTTTATTAATATATTTTATTTATTTATTTGAGAGAAAGAGGCAGAAAAAGAGAGAACGGGCACACCAGGGCCTCCTGCCACTGCAAACGAACTCCAAATGCATGCACCCCCTTGTGCATCTGGCTTACATGGGTCCTAGGGAATCAAACCAGAGTCCTTTGGCTTTGCAGGCAAACAACTGCTAAGCCATCTCTCCAGCCCAACATTGGAAATTTTTAAAGTAATGTTCTAACAAAAGTCCAAATACTAACTAGTACAGACTCGTTCCCATATGTGCACTGGGATAATCAATTAAGGAGACCTTTGGATTATCTGTCTTATTCATGAGATTTGTCCATTTTGCCCATCATTAAGTTATCACAAAGCAAGAGTAATTATCTGAGATGACAACATCATCACAAAGGAATTTGATTTTGTAAGTCTGTATTTCCATAAGTCTAAGACTATCAGTTGCAGTTAGCTTGTTTAAGATCAGCTTTTAAGAAAAAAGAGCCACTACAACATAAACCTCAAACAGTTATCACAAAACAGCTAGAATGTAAAAAAGAGAAAAAAAACCTGCATCTTGGATTTGAGGTGATTTGAAACACACTGTCATATTCATAATGAATTCAATTTAGAATTTATGGCTAACAGTGTACACCGATTACAATGTGGCCACTTTGACTAACATTTTTAAATATTCCATTTGGTAGGACAGGGCTCCAGTTACATCAAAGAATCCAGGTTGACTTGTGAGCTTACTGCTCTAAAGCTCGAGGTTTTTTTTTTTTTTTTTTTTTTTTTTAAGCTTCTCGTGTGTAACCTCCCCATTGGGACCACTTCTAGTTGTTCTGTTGCATTTCACTGAAGAATGGAGCTTGACTTCCTCTTATAACTCAAGATCTAAGCAATGGCTGAGGTTGTGACTTTCAGCAGCAACAACAAAGCATTACAGCATTACACAAACTGACGATAGCTCTTATTCTTCGGAAGGATAAGTCTTTGAACTTCGATGGGAGATATTAAAAAGAAGAAAAGCCCCAAGTTTACATAGACAATCTGGTGTGCGACCCAGATCACATAGGAAATGGTTCTGTAGGCACCAGGTGGTACTTTTCCCATGCCTGCCTCACTTCTGACTTCAAAAGAGAGAAAAAGAATGGAGCTGGGTAGGGAATTGGGTCTTTTGTTGTGACTATTGAAACCACTGTAAGACAGTCTAGAAAGAAATCAAATGAGGTACTAATAACTAATATAGTTATTTTCCTATGCTAAGACCCATGCTGCATTTGAAATTTGTTTCCTCATTTGACCCCGTAACTGTTCTAGAGAGGGTGTAACTATATTGACTCCATATTAGGAGGTGGAAAGCAAGAAGGTAATTGTCCTACACCACACCTAGCAGGTTGAACTATGAGACTCAGCGGGGCCTCTTTAAGTTCTTCAGACCATACTTTTGGTCTCTGGGTTGGCTGGTGGCACCACTTGTTTACCCTTAGACTCATTCAGTGTCCCTAGGATTTGACCCAGCCTGGGACCAGTTTGGGTTGGTGCCTAAGATACTTATGCCTGTACTATTAGCATAAAACTACCACTATCTCATCTTTTTAGTAGATGAAAGGATGGAAAAAGAAAGAACCCTCATTCACTCCATAATACAACATAGAAATTCTTTTGATGTGTGTCTACTTTGCACTTTCACAGGTCACATCTACTTTACTTTAAGTAGTCATTTTACCTCTGAAAAGAATACCAATGAGTACTCTAGTCTTACAAAGGAAGGAAGCTGACAAAAGTCAGGTAAGGGCTGGAGGAATGGCTCAGCAGTTAAGGTGCCTGTCTGCAAAACCTAATAACCCTGGTTTGATTCCCCAGTACCCATGCAAAACCAGATGCACAAAGTAGCGCATGCATCTGGAATTGGTTTATAGCAGCTGGAGGCCCTGGCATGCCCATTCCATCAGTCTCTCTCTTCTCTTTATCTCTTTCTGCTTGCAAATAAATAAAAAATATTGGGCCTGGCATGGTGGCGCACGCCTTTAATCCCAGCACTTAGGAGGCGGAGGTAAGAAGATTGCTGTGAGTTCGAGGCCACCCTGAGACTACATAGTGAATTCCAGGTCAGCCTGGACTAGAGCGAGACCCTACCTCGAAAAACCAAAAATAAATATAAATAAATAAATAAATAATATTTTTTTAAAAGGCAAGTAAAATGGTGAAGAATTAATATAAGGTGCTAAGTAAATTGAATTTGAAAAAGAAAATCTCTTTCATATGTGTAAAAAAAAGTGTGTTGGGGGGTTGAGAGGGAAATGCTGGGTTATTTTGAATTTTTATATATTCTAGGACCATTGTGTCATAAAATAACATTATTCATTTGCCCTGTAACTATCTTTTAACCATCATCTTTACAATTCTTATTACCAGGAAAGTTTTAAACTAAACTCTTTATACTAAAAAGAAATGTTTTCTATAGGGCTGTAGAAATGGCTCAGCAGTTAAAGATGCTTGTTTGCTTGTTTCCAGGACTGCTGGCCCAGTAAAGTCAGATGCAAAGTGGTGCATGCATCTAGAGTTCATTTGCAGTGGCAAGGCCTCTCTCTCTCTCTCTCTCTCTCTCTCTCTCTCTCTCCTCACAAATAAATAAGAATAGAAACATGTTTTCTATGCTAGATAAGTTTATATATAAATGTGTATATGCATGTATTTTTATATATGGGTGTGTGAATTTCAAAAATCTTATGCCCAGAGACATTTTCAATGTTTCTCAAGTTCTTAGAATTCTATAAGCTAAATGTTCAGTTTCCTTGACCTCTATTGTATTCTTTCAGTCTATGTGAATGAAGTTTATTTAATACAAAATGGTATATGCCTATAACCAAATGCAATATAAGCTTTTCTTAAGGAATGCAAAGAGGTTGAATTACTTTGCTTTCTCTACCATTTCTTGCCTACATAAAGTTTGAATTGTAATAATTTTGTGTTTTCATTACAATGAAAAGTGACAAGCAGGGTATTTTGCAAAGCATGACTATTATTCATAATTTGTGTAAGCATGGTGATGTTTTAAATTGCTCATATACTTTTGAAACAGCAGAGTACCCTTGGTTAACCCACCCGTTCCTGATAAGCAAGCTAAATAATATTTACCTACTGCACAACTCTGCCTCCTAGCTCTTTCAACCTTTTTTAACCTTTGTCCCTAGTTGCAGAGCACCTTAAGACTTTTTTTTACCAAAACAATATGATAAATGGGAATTTTATGTAACTATGTATAAAGAGTGTCCTTCACCAGGATGCTGGCTTCCACGCTCATCCTGGCCAATCTGTCTTAGCTGCTACTATTGGCTTCCCAAGTGAATTGGACAAAACCTGGAGACACACAAGTCATATTTATTCTCCTCATACTTTCTTTGTCAAGCCACAAGTCACCCCTGATGGGAATGAAGTCAGCCACTTTTTCTCTCACACCCCCATTATTAGATTTGTAATTTTTGACATCTGTCTGCCAGAAGAAAGATAAGCATGGAATAATACAAGTGATTTTTGAATGGTGATGTCATCAAAACCCAAGTGTGACTATCAGGTGAGGGCATGGCTGAGCTCATGGGCAAGTATCACCTGTGGTGACCCTCATTCTTCACTGCTACTGTAAAAAGACTTGATGGGCTACTGTGCTGGTGGTTGTTTGAATAAATCCCGCCCCCCCAATAGCCTCAGGAGTTTATTCAAACTTCTTGGATTTCCAGCCACCTGAATGGAGAAGTTGTCACTGGGTGGATCTTGGATCCAGCCCTAAGGTGTGGTAGTGGATTTGAAATTCCAATCTAAAGATATGCAAAGTGTCTAGTTCTTCCTGGATTTCCTAAAGTGTGCTGTGTGGTATGGCATTTGGTCTTATGGCTCTTGTGCTACTTCTCTCTCTCTCTCTCTCTCTCTCTCTCTCTCTCTCTCTCTCTCTCTGTGTGTGTGTGTGTGTGTGTCCTTGTCCTTTAAGAGGAGACCAACTTCTTCTACCATTATAGAACTTCCCCTGCATCTGTAAGCTTCAATAAATATCCCTTCCTCCATAACTGTGCCTGGTCTGGAAGTTCATCTCAGTGAACCTGAAGCTATCTGCTACAGTGCTCATCAGAAGAGACTCATGAGTTTGTCACTATACATAATTAAGCCATGTGTGCTGTACCTGGAAAATGGATTTGTATCATGAAGTGTGTCCTGACCATGACTGTCATGGGTCAAGGTATAAAAACCATGAGTTAAGTGGCACACACATATCAATTTTGACCCCAGAGCTACTCCACTGATGGCACTTCTCAAACTCCAAGAAAACTTAAAAGGGGAGCCACACACAAATAACATACAAGTACATTTAGTCTCTCATCAAATACCATTCCAGCAGACAGCCTGTTTGCTCTGGATGTGGGGACTTTAAGACAAAAGGAAAAACAAAGTTCACAAGTTGTCTTCAGGATAGAATACAGTGAGAAAGTGATGAAAAAGATTTGTCTGATTGTTCTTTCCAAAAATATAGCTTTGGCATCTATAAAAATATCCTCTCCTGATCCAGGAAAGACATGTTAACAAGTAGGCTGTGTGCTCAAGGGTAGCATACCCTTACAACCACATCTCTGATAAAGTATGTTGAATTACTCCCAGTCTGCTCATCAATTTCAAGATGTAGGAGCTTAATAAAACTCTTGCTACCTAGTCAACAGAACACTTGAAAAAAATTGAAATACACATTTATAATTCTAGTGAACAACTTATCTCTACTTCCTTCAATACTTACATCATTTCAAAAATGTCATCTATTCAGTTTAGTAAATAGCACAGGAATGAAAAGGACAAATTTTGGCATCAAACATCTGGATACTCTTAAATTTCTTTTCTTTTTCCTTTTTAGTTTTTTATTTTATTGAGAGAAAAAAGGGAGACCTGGAGAGATGACTTGGTAGTTAAGGCACTTGCCTGCAAAGCTAAAGGATCCAGGTTTGATTCCCCAGAAACCATGTAGAGCCAGATGCACAAGGTGGTGCATGCATCTGGAGTTCATTTGCAGTGACTGGTATGCCCATTCTCTCTCTCAAATAAATAAATAAAAATACATTTTTAAAAACAGGGCTGGACTGGAGAGATGGCTTAGTGGTTGAGGCACATGCCCGTGAAGCCTAAGGACCCTGGTTCAATTCTCCAGGTCCCACATAAGCCAGATGCACAAGCGGGTGCACATGTCTGCAGTTTTTTTCAGTGGCTAAAGGCCCTGTTGCGCCCATTCTCCCTCTCTCTCTCTCTCTTTCCCTCTATCTCTGCTAAATAAATAAACAAATAAATGAAACAAAACAACAACAACAGCAAAAAAACAGGGCTGGAGAGATGGCTCAGTGGTTAGGCATTTGCCTGCAAAGCCAAAGGATCCCGGTTTGACTCTCTAGGACCCACATAAGCCAGATGCACAAGGGAGTGCATGCATCTGGAGTTCATTTGCAGTGGCTGGAGGCCCTGGCATACCCATTTTCTCTCTCTCAAATAAATAAATAAATAAAATATATTAAAAAGAAAAGCAGTGGCAAAAGGCAGAAAGAGAGAGAGAGTATGGGTGCACGAGGGTCTCCTGACACTGCAGATGAACTCCAGACATAGGGGCCAATGTGCATCTAGCTTTACACAGGTACTGAGGAATTGAACCCTAGCCATTTAATCAATGAGCCGTCTATCCAGTCTTTCCTTTTCCTTTTTATGTTGCAGCTTGTCTGCCAGGCAAATGCCAGACCTCAGAGCCACATCCATAGCCCTGATATACATTGAGATGTATTAAGTGCATGACTTTGGCCAAATTATTGAATTATATAATTTTGTTTTCTTCTTTAGTAAAACGGAATTTAAAAAAATATATCTTGCAATGGTTTTCCAAGGATTCAGTGAGACAGTATGCATAAGACCTGATACATTGTGAGCTATCAGCAAATGGCAGTGTGGCTTATTCAAATTTAGCTTGTAAGAGCTTAAATGAGTCTCTTATTTGGTCATACATGCAACCTCATACAGCTGTAATAATACACACCAACGTAGTCCTGCAACATCTGTTCCCTTTAAGTTTTATTAGTAATAGCATACATTGGTCTCCATGACTGAATTCACAGCTCCATAGAACTGTTGAGTTAGAGGAACATGAACCGGGCCAGTCTTCACCCTTCATGTGAAAACTGAGGCTCACCCGTCAGATAAGCTGTGGCACGTTCACAAACACCGGGTCACTATGTTACTATTTTAAAATGAGGCGCTACATTACCAGAAAGTTAATTGTACCAGGCCTATGTGGCAGTGCCATATGAAGCAGCACTTAGGGAAGAGCTGCTAAGGTGACTTGGGCTCTGGAGGTGGGTGTGGGCTCTGCCCATTGCTGCTGCTGCATCCTTGGCAGCTCCCCAGTGCTCTTGATGTGCTCCATGTTGCAGAGCAGGAGAGATCTACCCCCCTCCCACTGTCTCTGGTCTCCTCAACTCCCTCTACTGCCAGTCCTCCTGGCTTTGAGCTCCCTGTTTGCATTTTGTTCTTTTGCTACAGGCCTAGCATATGCCCTTCCCATTCAGAATGTTCTTTTCTTTCCTTTTTACTTAGGCATCATTTTGCAGATTAAATATGTTACTCCTCTGAAATCACAGAGAGATTCAAAATCTCACTATGATATCGTAGAATTTGTCAGTCACAATTTAAATTTGAGATTGTGTGGTTACTGTGTGCATCCACACTGCAAGCAACTGATAATGTCTGTTTTTTTTTGTTCACCATGTAGTCTCCAGGGCCTCTGCTCTGTGGTACGGAAGAGAAACTCAAGTATTAGCAGGTAGGTCAAATGAATGAATCGATGAATGTATAACTAGATGAGAAATGAGTGAGTGAATGTCAGATACTGAACTGACACACTTTTTTTCAAAAAATACTTATTTGAAAAAGAAGTAGAAAGAGAGAGAGAATGGTTGTACCAGAGTCTCCTGCCACTGCAAATTAACTCAAGATGCATGCACCATTTTGTGCATTTGGCTTTATTTGGGTACTAGAAAATAGAACCCAGGTCACCAAGCTTTGCAAACAAATGCTTTTAGCCTCTGAGCCATCTCCCAACCCTGAAATACTTTTAATTGAATTTTTTGAAGGGCTTCCCCAAGTTTTAATCTGATAGCAGTATAGATATACAAATAAAATCAATTGGTGAAATAAGAAAACAAAAACTCAAGAGTAAAGAATTCTCTGATATTCCTTATGGAGGCAATAACCTCTAGATTTTTCTTTTTTTTTTTTTTTTTTTTTTTTTTTTTTTTTTTTTTTGACGTAGAGTCTCACTGTAGCCCAGGCTGACCTGGAATTCACTGTGTAGTCTCAGGGTGACCTCAAACTCACAAGGATCTTCCTACCTCTGCCTCCTGAGTGCTGGGATTAAAGGCATACACCATCACGCCCAGCTTTTTTTTTTTATTGACAATTTCCATACTTACAGAAAATGAACCATGACAATTCCTTCCCCTCCTCCACTTTCCCCTTTACAAATCCATTCTCCATCATATCCCCTCCCTCTCTCCATTAGTCTTTTATTTTAATGTCATCATCTTTTCCTCCTGTTATGAGGGTCTTATGAAGATTGTGCTAGGAACTGTGAGATCAGAGATATCGAGGCCAATTTCTGTCTGGACGATTGCATTGTAAGCAGTCCTACTCTTCCTTTGGCTCTTACGTTCTTTCTGCCGTCTCTTCCGCAATGGACCCTGAGCCTTGGAAGGTGTGACAGAGATGTGTCAGTACTGAACACTTTTCTATCACTTCTTCTCAGCACTATGGTGACTTTGGGGTCATCCCAATGGTCACTGCCACCTGAAAATGAATGATCTCTAACCAAAGGTGAGAGTAGCATTAATATACGGGTATGAATGTTCAGTAAAGTGCTTACATGCATTTAGGCAGACAAGAGCAGGCATTACACTCCTAAGGCTATGATCTCCCCCACCATAGGCTTTTGATTAGGTTTTCAGTACCAGGCATGTATTCCCTCCCATACAGCAGGCCTCCAGTCCAATTAGGGAACAGTTGGTTTCCTCCAAAACAGACATGCCACTATTGCACCTGTTTGGTCACTTGGCCTGGCTGGCCAAACTTGAGGTTTGCAGTGTCCACTGTTTTCACCATTGATGACTTCTGTCTCCCATAGGGCTGCATGCAATGTAGCTTTTTCCAGCTTTCTGTCGGCTGGCCTACAGGGAGGAGGTTTTCAGCTTGATTTCTCAGTTACCTTTCAGCCCAGGCATGTGGAGTCTTCAGCAATAGGGCTTTACCACCTAATTCTCGTGGGAAACCCAGGAGCTTTGGCAATAGCCTGTAATGTTTTGGGGCATCAGGGACCTCCCTGGCTAACAACTCACTGGACGGTATCCCATTCTTGTCACTGAAATTTTTCTAGTAATAGTCTATGGCTTCTGGGTGTGCCATTATCCAAAAAAGTAGGTTTTCATATGACTTACAGTATCCTGAATTTTGATTAACAACCCCTCCCCCATCACCACCCTTCTTTTACTCAGTCTCTTCTCTTGATCTCGCTTAACCTCTGGAATTTTTTGTTGTTGTTGTTTTGTTTTGTTTTTCAAGGTAGGGTTGCTCTTGCTCAGGCTGACCTGGAATTCAGTATATAGTCTCAGGGTGGCCTCGAACTCCTGGTGATCCTCCTACCTCTCCCTCCCAAGTGTTGGGATTGAAGGCATGCGCCACCATGCCCAGCTGACCTCTGGATTTTAACTGTACTGGATTTCCAAGGTGATCCAAATCAGACACACGCAGCCACGATGCCACCTTGTGGCGTATTTCTGCATTTACCATTTTCAATCGGCTGGAACTTGAGAAAAGTATCATTATAAACTATTGCTATCGAGGCAAGCGAAATTCTCTCAGTTAAATACTTGTTGCACAGGCCTGCGATGGCTCAGGAAACATTGCAGCAGAAGGGATGTAAAGGTTATAAGATCCACAGAGTAGGTAGGAGTACCCTGAGGTCTCCTGCTACCCTACAGGGACTGACTGAGGCCTTCATGATCCCACAGTGAACACCATAGGCCCACTTGAGGAGGGCACCCAGGTTAACAGGAGCTGGAGCAAGGGGATACAAGAATATAATGTGTCATATATACAATGAAAAAATCTAATTTTTCATATATACAAAAAATAAGAAAAAGATATGTTCATTTCTTGGTTGGTAAAGCAAAAAAAAAAAACTTATTGCATGAAACAATCTCAGAAAATCAGCTCAAATGATTCCATTTGTATTTTTATTTTTCATCTTCACTCTTAGATTAAGTCAGAAGAATAGTATACATATAAGGTGAAAATAATGAAAATGTGCACACACCACCCAGCTTAGCATCATTTCCAGAGACCGCTCTTCTCCCTAAACCTTTCCCATCATCTTCTTTATTCCCTGGAACTAAATGCTGCCTTACTGTTATTTATAGTTTACTGTCTATCCATCAAAGCAACATTTTTAATCTTTCACCTTGGGGCCCCATGTGAAGTGTGATCACACTGTTTTACTTGGTTTCCCTGTGGTTCAGAAAGAACCTCAATCCACTGGCTTCCTGCTCTGCAGTATTTCAGCATGTGACTATACACAATGTACTTTGCCACTGTCCTTATGGTATAGACGGTATTATTAACCCTAAATAATGTTAGGGTTTTTTTATTTTTGAGGCAGTCTCACTGTAACCCAGGCTGATGTGAACCTCACTCTGTTCTTTGACTTTTAGCAACGCTCCTGCTTTAACCTCTCTTGTGCTGTGATTTTAGGCATGAGCTACCACACTCTGCTAATAATGGAGTCCATTGTGACATTTTCTTAAATAATATTCATTCCCCAGTCACCCTCTCTTGTCCTTCTCTCCTGCTGCACTCATCTCTCTTCCCCTCAAATAGTGCCATTTCTATTTTCATGTATTTTTTAGAACCTAGGTTCTGCATATGCCAAGAGAAACATCTAGTACTTGTCCCTGAGTTTGGCTTATCTCACTTAACATGTTGACATCTAATTCTAAGAAACATCTAGTACTTGTCCCTGAGATTGGCTTATCTCACTTAACATGTTGACCTCTAATTCTATCCACTTCCCATTTTCCTGCAAATGACTTAATTCTTATTTACAGCTGAGCAGAACTCCTTTATCCATATATATGATATTTTCTTCATCTGTTCATTGAACATCGCCATAGCTCATGAGCCATAGCTCACCTGTTGCAAACAGTGCCACAGTGAACACAGGTGCGTGTGCAGAGCTCTCTTGTATGCTGCCTACTGCTTTGGGTACATCTCCAAGAAAGTACTTAGACTGCATTCACGTGGGATCCTTTCAAAATGGTGCTGCTGTGAAGATTCATGTCAGCAAGTCCTGGTGCACATATGGAATTTCCAGGAGTTTAATTGCTGCATACGAGCCTTTCACTTTCCTATATCAACTGTTTTCCAGATTGTTGCAGTTCCCTTCTCATTGCTTGGACAAAGTTGTTTATTTGGCCTTACAGTCTCGAGGGGAAGCTTCATGATGGCAGGGAAAGCGTGGCAGCAGGAGAGTGAGCTGAGTTATAGCAAGGGGGAGCTGGCTATGACACACCCACCCCCAACACCTTCTCCAGCAAGGCTCACCTCCCAAATTGCCATCCTATGGACAACCAAGCATTAAGAGCACATGATTTTATGGGGGACACCTGATTCAAACCACCTAACACACTCCATTGCACCAGTTTACATTCCTACCATGAATGTATGTAAGACTTTCTGCTTCCTACCTTCTTGCCAACCCCTAATAGTATCAAAGTTTTGCAGCTTCGATAACCTTAAAAAGTATCTGTTTCATACCATCATGTGTGGTAGCACATATCTTTAATCTCTGCACTGAGGAGGCAGAGGTAGGAGGATTGCTGTGAGTTCAAGGCCAGCCTGAAACTACATAGTGAATTCCAGGTCAGCCTGGGTTACAGGGAGACCTCACCTGGATATTGTTAAAACAAAAGGTAAAAAGAATATTTGTTTTGTGACTTCATTCTGCATTTCTCTGACCAGGAAAGCTCCTACGTTCAAGGGTTTATCATCATACGTAGTTTGTTTTTTCTGAAAAGTTTCAGCTTTTTGGCTGATTCCTTTATCAATTCACTTGAGTCATTTACGTGACTACCATATGCCGAGCCCTATCACAGCCTGAAGGACAAGAGATGAAACCAGTGAGGACTTTGCCCTCCACAGAGGAGCCCCTGGCTCCTCTGTGCTTCCCAGGCCTGCAGGGCCCACACATTGTGAGACTGAAAACCAAACCAGAGAAGAGAATGACGATTTAACTTTGCAATACAGAAGTATAATTTATGGACTCTTGCTTCAGGACTCTATAAAAGCACAGCTCACACAAACCAATAGCAAGTTATATAAACTACTACATGCTATATGGATATTATCAAAATAGGATACAATAAATATGGAAAAGATTAATTGTTGGCATAAGTCCATGATTTAAATTTAAATTTTTTCCGTTTTCTGTAATAAGTATTTTTTTCTATAGCCTACTCATTAAAATAGAAAGATGAAAAATAAAGAGCCATGTTAAGTAAAAATATTAATGGAGAAATATGAAGATGATAATTTAAGTAAATAAAAATTATACTAATGAATTGGAAACACTGACATGTCAACACACCTATGTAGAATGGCAAGCAGTTTTGTGTTTTGTCAGGTAAATTAAGTTTTCCACATCTGTATTAGTTACCTTTTCCAATGCAGGACAAAGTTCCTGGTAAAAATCAGTTTAAGAGAAGAAAGGTTTCTCGGCATACCGTTGCAGAGGAACAGTCTACCACGCTGAGGAAGGCCTGGCAGCAGTAGCTTGATGCTCACGTTCAGTCCACAGTGAGGAAGTGCGCAGCAATGAATGCTGCTGCTCAGCCAGCTTCCTCCTTTTAGTCCAGTCCAGGACCCCAGCCAATGGAATGATGCCACGCACAGCTAAGACGGGTCTTCCAACTTCAGTTAATCTAATCTAGATAATTCCTCACAGGCATACATAGAGGCTCATTTCTTAGGTGATTCTAGGTCCTGTCAAAGGGACAGTAATATAAACCATCACAACATCTCTGTGAGTCTGTCAGCCTCTTTCACAGCAAACTCATAACTCATAGAGTTGAAGCTTACAGTTGAAGAAAGAACCAGCAAGGCTGCATCATTCGTCTCTGTCAAAGCAGTGTTCTGCAAGCAGCAACTGCTGTAATGAGAACTCCACAGACACACTCCATAGGTGCAGTTTACTGTGGTGTGGAATTGTTAAAGAATATAAGCCTCAGTCTACATCTTCTAGACGTGACCTTATTCAGAAAAGTAGTTTTACATATGTCTTATTGATAATATCTTGAGTTTAGATTGTCCCTCCCCCTGCCCTTTTTGTATGCATTCTCTTCCCATGGCCTCGCTTAGGCCATTCCCCTCCCTGTACTCAGTTCTTCTACTTATATATGTGTATTACCATACACTTAAGTCCTTCCCTTTCTTCCCTCCCTTATAGCCTTTTACCCGCTTACTGGTTTCTGGTACCTATTTTTGGTTCCAGTTCATACACAAGTCTATACATTGGTAGCTAGGATCCACATATGAGAGAGAACATGTGACGATTGGCTTTCTGAGCCTGGGTTACCTCACTAAGTATAATCCTTTCCAGATCCATCCATTTCCCTGCAAACGGGTGCAATAGTGGCGTGTCTACTCTTGGGGTAACCAACTGCTCCATAATTGGACTGAAGGCCCTCTCTACGGGAGGGAATACATACCCGATACTGAAAAACCTAAGTAAAAGTCTATGGTAGGTGAGGTCATGAGCCTTGGGGGTATAAGCCTGCTCATGTCTGACTAAAGGTATATATTATTCCCACCAAGCTGCCCTGGGGACACTACACTAAATGTTCATGTCCACATATTAACGCTATTCTCACTTCTGGCTAGAGAAGCTTCTCTTTTCAGATGGTGATGACCACTGGGATGACACAAAAGGCAACATTGTGCTGAGAAGAAGGGATGGAGGAGTGCCCAGCACTGAAACACCTCTGTCACATCCTCCAGTGGCTCAGGGACCATTGCGGAAGAAGGGGCGGATAGAATGGAAGAGCCAAAGGAAGGATATGACCTCTTACGATGCAGCTGCCCAGACAGAAATTGGCCTAGATATCCATGATCTTGCAGTGCCTAGCAATACCTTTGCAAGACCCTCAAAATAGAAGAGAAAGATGATGTCATCAAATTAGGAGAGAGACTAATGGAGAAAGGGAGGGGATATGATGGAGACCGGAGTTCTAAAGTGGAATGGGGGAGGGGAGGGAAATATCAGGTGGGGTTTTTTTTGGTATGTAAGATTAAAAGTCAATAAAAATTTTAAAAAAAAAAGAACTATAAAAAAAAAAAAAAAGAATATAAGCCTCAAGTTGGGCAAATCCAGTTTGCAGTCTTGGTTCCCATCCATACTTATGTGACTTCAAGTAAGTTACCTAACTTCCTGAGTCATTTTCCTAAACCACAGAATGGTCTTTTTTGCAACGACTGGGTTGATCATTGTGGATGAAGCACTTATATCCTCAATAGTCAACATCTCACGTGGCTCAGTGAATGCTAGGTGTTGCTCAGAACAACTCAGTGTCACTCGCTCTCCTCTCAGCAGACATGTACAGTTTGCATTCATCTACACAGCATTAAAAAGAAGCTCAACTGGAATATGACTGCTTTCAAGAGAAGTCCAGACAGTCTACTTCTTGGTTTAATTGATTATTTTCTTTAGTCAACACCAACCACTTACCCACCACTGCACTACATACTAGTGAAAAGCCTTCCTTCCCCTTACCTTTGGCAGGCAAAATCTCCTCAAACAACTGAGCTCATGGTCCCACCAGCTGTATTTTCAACCCTAACTTGTCATCAATGTTCCTTCTATGACAGGTCAAACTGAACCTACCATCTCTCCCACTCACTTCACCATCTCAACATCCCTGTTTCTTTATGCCACCTTGACTTACTAGCTACACATACCATAGACTGCCAATCACAGTGATTAGTGACTCTTCCCTAGCTTGGACCCCATCAGACACGAAGTCCTATTATTCCCTTTTTCACAATTTTTTTTTTTTTTTTTTTTTTTTTTTGGTTATTCAAGGTAGGGTCTTACTCTAGCCCAGGCTGACCTGGAATTCACCATGGAGTCTCTGGGTGGCCTTGAACTCATGGCAATCCTCCTACCTCTGACTCCCAGTGCTGGGATTAAAGGTTTGCGCCACCACACCTGGCTTTTCACAATTTTTTTTTTTTTTTTTTTTTTTTGGTTTTTCAAGGGAGGGTCTCACTTTGGCCCAGGCTGACCTGGAATTAACTCTGTAGTCTCAGGGTGGCCTTGAACTCATGGCGATCCTCCTACCCACCTCTGCCTCCCAGTGCTGGGATTAAAGGTGTGCACCACCACACCTGGCTTTTCACAATTTTTTTTAAAAGAATATTTTTATTTATTTATTTGCAAGCAGAAAGAAAGACAGAGAGAGAGAATGGGCACGCTAGGGTATAGTACCATCACAAACAAACTCCAGATGCACATACCACCCTGTGCATCCAGCTTTACATGGGTACTGGGGAATTGAGCCTGGGTCGTTAGGCCTTGCAGGCAAGCGCCCTAACTGCTGAGCAATCTCCCTTTCCCCCCCTTTTCACTTTAAAGCTTGTTGTGAAATCTTTCATAATCTGTCTACACCTTCCTATCTACCTTATTCTTCACTGTGTCCCTGCACAGATCCCTCCTTGCTCAGCTGATGCAGTGGTCTTTATTGCAGGTGCCAGTCCTTGGTCACTGGAACGGGGACATCACTGGAATGAACTTGTAAACCAGACACAGTTTATAGGAGGGATGGAATTTATTGACGTTCACAGATCCAGGTGAAGTTCCATAAGCCAGAAAAGAGAAAACCCACCACCAAAAACAAGAGCAAAAACCAACAGCCAAACAGCAGGGAAACCAGGCAGAATGCCCTCTGCATACCGTAGGCTAGAATTCAGATCCACCCCCAGGAACACCTTGCTGCCTGACCCTAGGATCCACCACAGTGACACCTCCTCCAGGCAGGCAGCTGGAAATCTCATAAGTTCCAAGCTTGAATAAAACTCTTATTGGGGGACAACCATTCAAAATATCACATTCCATCCTTGGCCCCCAATAGATTTATAAGCATCTCACATTGTATATTGCATTCAGTCCAACTTCAAAGGTCCCCTATAGTTTTTACCAATTTAAGATAGTTCTAAAGTCCTAATTCTCATTTGTGATTTAAGATTGTCTTTTAGCTGTGAGTCCTATAAAACCAAAATTAGTTATATACTTTCAACATATAAAGGCACAGAGTAAACATTTCCAAATACTATAAGGCATAACAAGGAGAGACTGGACCAATGCAAACACAACAGGCATCAAACTTCAAACGTCTGCAGTTCAAGTCTGATATCATAACCAATGACCGACAGTCTCCACATTTTCCAATTTTGCCCCTCAAGCAGGGCCAAGGAAAACTTCCATCCTGAGCCAACAATGCTCCATGGTAGCCCTTTCACAGTCCTGATATATCCAACAAATCTTGGGGTCTCCATGCAAACCACAGTCCATCTCCCGATGGCTTCATCAGCCTCTTTATCAGGGTCATCATGCCCTGTCCCATGCCATGTCTCAGCAGTGGCTCCTGGAACTGTGTGCACTTCATGACCCACTCCATACATTCTTCATGCTTTAGAAACCAATAGCAAGTGTGCAGGACACAGCCATATTCTTAATTCAGGGACAAAATAAACAAAAACCTTAAAAAGCATGTTCCTTTCTAAAGAGTTTGCATTTCTATTATTCAGTCTTTCCTCAGGCATCCTTTCCATTGTTTCAATGTAAAATAATTGGGCTATCTTCCTTAAGATTGCTAATGTGTTTGACAATAGCAGCTTCAGTAACCTAAAACCAGTCTCTGTGCCTGTAAATTTGAATCTTGTTTAAATTTCTCCAATTTTAAATCTTACATCTCTCTGTTCCATATCTTTAGCCAATCACATTAATCCATTACAAATTTAACCTCTATCGAACTTTCTAGGCATGGGTAGAAGAAAGTAGCCAGCACTAATGCCAGTAGCCCAGTTCAAACAAAGTTCTCTGCCATCTTTCCTATCCCTTAGAAAGTTTATAAGCAGGGGTTTGAGAGATGGCTTAGCAGTTAAGGATCTTGCCTGTGAAGCCTAAGGACCCAGGTTCAATTCCACAGTACCCATATAAGCCAGATCACATGGTGGCACTATGGGAGCCACTGGAGTGTTAGGTTGGGACAGGCTCCCAAAATGGAGTCACCAAAGACAGTAAAAGGGTGACAGAGACATAAGGAAGTGGATTATCCACATTCCTCAAGAAACCACCCAGCCATTATCCCTTTCTTGCCTAACAATGCCCCAGGTCATGGTTTCCTGCCCCCTTATCTCCTAAATCACCTGTTCACTGTTCTGGTCTCACACCCTAGCTATTTGAAATAGCTAAGGTAAAGAACAAAGGAATTCTTTTCTCTTCCTCACCTGCCCCCAACTGAAAAAGCCTGTAAAGCCCACTACCTGAATGACTCAGGTTGGCTGTGCTCTGCTTTTGAGAGTCAGTCTTGACAGCTTGTGCTTTTCCCAAATAAAAGCTTTCATCCTTGCCTCAGAGTGGAGGCAATGGTCTCCAACAGTATGAGTAAGTAGAGGACCCTGCAAGCTACAAAATCAACCAACTGGGAAAGAAGTACACACTTGTACAACTGTGACACACACACACTTGTGCAGGTAACCAACTGTTCTCCAATTGGACTGCAGAGAGAAGCTCCCACTGCTCTTTGGCTAAGAAGAGTGGGTACACATGTCAGAAGTTTCTTAGATAACTAAGCATATTCCTTTTAATCCAAGCTGCTATCACACTTGGTTGGATCATCTGTTTTATTTTATGGATGTCAGATAAAACTGGAGAGAGCCAAGATCCATCAATACAACAAGAAAAGTCAGCCACTGCCTAGCACAAGATGTGCCACCTCTACCACATTTGCCAGGGCCCAGGAGAAATTGCAGAAGAAGCAACAACATGAA
This sequence comes from Orientallactaga sibirica, assembly GCA_036365145.1. Taxonomy (NCBI): domain Eukaryota; kingdom Metazoa; phylum Chordata; class Mammalia; order Rodentia; family Dipodidae; genus Orientallactaga; species Orientallactaga sibirica. The sequence continues at coordinate 10,194,729 of JAEOAD010000240.1, forward strand.
TACTGATCTTACTGCTAGCCTGACAACCAGCTCCAGGATGATGGTGACAGACACTGTGGTTAACCAAATCCCATCAAAACAGGAATTCAGAGGCTACAGAGAACTCAGCACTACATCAGACTGCTAACAGGCCTTCCATGGCTCAAGGACCATTGCAGAAGAGGTGGGCAGAAAGTTTCTAAGAGCCATAGAGTGGATAGGAATGCCCTGAAGCATGCCTCCCCTGGATACTGACTGAGGCCTTCATGAACCCATAGTGAATACCAAAACCCTACTGAGAAGGGGCCCCATCCCAGGGAAATGGGAGCAAGGATGAAGGGATAAAAGAGTAAACTTTTTATAACAAAACAAAATAAAATGTAAAAAAAAGTTAATGTCTATATAAAACCATTCTTACTCTCTTTGATATCAAAATATCCATATTTTTGAGAATTCCCAAAGTTCCACTTTGCCTTGAATGGCAAAAATTCCCACCTGGCCCTTAAATGCATTTCACAAGGTAGCCTACATGACTGTATACTAGAAATAAGACACCGTTTGTATGAGAAATTTACCATAATTGGGGCTGGAGACATGGCTTAGTGGTTAAGGTAGTTGCCTGCAAGACTTAAGGACCCAGGTTTTATTCCTCAGTACCCATGTAAGCCAGCTGCACAAGGTGGCACATGTATCTGGAGTTCATTTGCAGTGGCTAGAGGCCCTGGCATGCCCATTCTCTATCTTCCTCTTTCTCTCTCTCTTTCTTAAATAAATAAAAATATATTTTAAAAAGAAATTTATCATATTTGTATGGATTTCTTAGAAAATATTTAATTCTTAGATAATAACTGAATGGATTATTTTAAAATAATATATGCATAATGCCCCAACTTGTGACTCTAACAATCTTTCCGCCCCCTCTTCCGCGAGTTTCCCTGAGCCACATTGGGGTCATTTTAGTTCTGCTTCCTTGATGAGGTTTTGGGAGCCTCTGTGTCTCTGGATATCTGGCTTATGATTGGAGTTGGATGTTCTCTGTGTTTATCTCCTTCAGCTTTTTTCTGGTGTTGTGATACTGATTTGAGCGCTGTATTCTTGCCCTTCCCCTGCGTTGTTCTATGGTTTCAGCTGGTGAGGTGTGGTTAGCTGATCCTCCCTTCAGGTTCGTTGTCCACCTGAAAAGAGATAAGCAAATTCTAAATTGGGGCATTATGCACAGAGACTGGGGCCTATCCACCAGAACTCTTGAGCAAACTCACAATGCATGATACACATTCCCCATTGATGAGGGCCCCTTTGAAAGTGGGAGGAAGGGGAGGAGGACAATGGAACCAATACTATGAATGTAAAATCAGAATAATATAAATAAAAAATATATATTGATTTTAAAAAATAATAATAATATATAAAAACACATATACAAAAATACAAACTATACTCATATGCGTACCACACAAACATACACATGCAAAAATTTATTCAATAAACCCAGCTACTTAATTAACAACCACATTTCTCAAAAAGGTGATCCTAGCCAGGCTTGGTTGCTCACAACTTTAATCCCACCACTTGGAAGGCAGAGGTAGGAGGGTCGCTGTGAGTGAGGGCAGCCTGGATCTACAGAGTGAGTTTCAGGTCAGCCTGGGATAGAACGAGACCCTACCTCGAAAACAAAACAAAACAAAAAATACAAGAAAAGGTATTCCTGCCCTTATAAGGAGAATAGAGTAGGAATAACTCCACTCTAAACAACACATAATCTCAATATATTTAATAGCATTCTAGCATGATGCAAAATAAGCATAAATCTTCCCCAAATTATTCCCACCGCTTATCAATCAAACGCGTTCAAGGTTAAATACACTTGATCATTAACCAAGGCCACGGAGTTATTTTGGATTAGTAAAGGTTTTACAAAAAATGCCTACTTTTATACACATCCAAATTATTCTCAAAAGCTGTATATCGGAATGTTAGTATTAAATTTTAGGATTAGGTTTTACAAATTTATGAATAAGTTTATTTCAGATAGTTTACAATCTTATTTGTCAGAATCTGTAAACAGGTATGACATATGTTTGCATTTTTGTTTAATGTTTTTGAAACTAATCGAATTTATTGTCATCAAAATGTAGTAACAACAAAAAAAAAAAACATGTTTTTACTCGTCAGGAAAAATTGCAAAAGGACATATTCCCTGACCGGGAATCGAACCCGGGCCGCGGCGGTGAGAGCGCCGAATCCTAACCACTAGACCACCAGGGAACTTGTACTCATCCCTTCTTTACTGGTATGTGACTCATATAAAGGCTGTCCGTGGATTTAGCCAGCAGAGGGCAGTCTGTGATTTTCACATTCTCTGCTCATTACTCGGACTGAGCGACCACCCAAAACCAGGGGCGACTTTGAACTTTCTCGTGGAACCCGGTCAAGCTGACCCTCTTCTGATCGCCGCCCTGCAGACGGCCGGGAAGTCTCGTGTGCTCCCGCTGCCCGCTAGTCTATCCACTGCCCTGCGCTTGTCATTTGCTTCCTGATTGATTTTCTTAATTAACCATCTGAGCCACTTTGCGCCAGTCTGACTTCGGTGTCTGTACCTTTCTACTTTTTTCTGTACCGCGGTCATGGTCACTAAATATCTGCTCTAGATGGTCCTGGCGGGGACTGCACTAAGCAGCGCTCTCTGAGCGTGGACACTTCTGCTGCGTTCTCGTGCATCACATGCAAATCCCCGCGTGCCCGTGACTGCTCGTGGAGCTCGGCTCGCGAGGCCGCGGTGCAGCAGGACGGAGGAGCTGGGCGGGGTCCTCCTCCATCTGCCAGGATGCTTCCCCTCCGCAACGCGCCCTGCACCGCCAGGAAGTGATGTCACCGCCCAAGTTCAGGAAACATGTCACCCAGCCTCGGCGCAGAAACCCTCACGGAACCCTGGCCATCGCGTGTGACCAGGGGTGGACAGTGCCCGGAGGAGGACGTGTCACCCCGTGCACTCGCTGAGCTGCGACGTGGGAAGACACGAAGCAAGACGGACACACGTGTAAGGAAACAGCTCTCCACAGCCCCGCAGCCACCGGATTGGCTGAGCTGGCCTTCCATATCGTTCAGCAACTCCTAGATGGTTAGAGTCATCACTCTATCTATCCACAGTTACCTAACAATATGCAAACAAGAAGTGAAGAGAAATTTCGAAGACTAACGGGTAAAGATAAAAACATCATAGGAAGAAATTTCCAAACTGCCTTACATTTCAGATGGGAAATACACCCCTTTTTTTGTACCAAGAAATTTTAGATCAAGTACAGTAGGTGGAGCTCAAAGGATCTAGTTTAGAACCAAGAAAAACAGATTTTAGTGTAGCAATTTTGGTTTAAATTCTAGTAGGCTTAATCACAATATTGTATGCAAGGTATGAAAGGACACAGTGAAAATCACCTCTACACACACACTCACATCCCCCAAATCGTCTTTCATTGCTTCTTTGCAGACAGTGTTGCAGTTTCCCATGTAGGCTCCGGGAAATACTCTGTTCATGCACTAATATCTAGAGTCCATCTCCCCTAGTTTATGTTTTGACACATATAAACCCTACAGAAAAGTGCAAGTATAGCATAACCCATACAGTCCATTCATCTGGGCCTGTGCTATCCAATATAGCGCTTTTCACAACAGGGCTCTAATTTCTTGAATGTTCCTATTACTAATTTAGATATCCTTTCATGTAAATACACACTGGAGTTTCAAGCCTTAGTGTACAAAGAAACTCACTATTTTTTTTAACATGGATTACCTTTTTAAAAGGATAATAGTTGGATTTGGAGGTACATAAAATATTAACAGTGATTTTTAGATACTTTTTACTGTTTTAATGTAGGTACTTGAACATTTTAAATTATGTGTAGCTTGCGTTATGTTTTTATTTTATAGTATTAATCTAGAGTCACTAATTTTTTACTACTTGGCCATAGTTATAGTCTGCATTTTCCTGAATCATTTAAAGTTATTTCAATATCATACTTTATTCCTGAATGCTTTAATATCTATCATTTCTAGGAACCAACATAATGATCATACCCAGAAAATTTAAATTTAGTACAGTATTTTATATGATCAATAATAAACATTTTCAATTGTCCTAATATACTTTTTTTTTGAAAAAATGCCTTCTTGTTGGACTTAAAGATATTTTTAAGTCATTTATTTATTTGCACATGTGTGGGTCTCTTTGCTATTGAAAATGAATGCCAGAGGCTTGTGCCACTTTTTGTGTCTTGCTTTACATGGTAGACTTTTCAAGTGAGCAACTTTAACTGCTGAGCCATCTCTCCAGCCCCATATATCTTTTATGGTTTATAGATTTTTGAATCCAGGATCCAATTTAAGTATTTTTTTCTTTATAATAGTTCCCCCAGCTTTCTTTGCTTCTTTCACAACATTGATTTTTTTCAGGGGGGGGGGAGCGAGCGGGCAATGGAGGACAGTTTTTTGGAAAACCCACTTAGCTATTTCTTTTGGCAGGAAAACTATCAAAAATGATGTGTCCTTTTCAGTGCATTATATCACCATACACATTATGCCAGTTCATCTAACTATAATGATGAGTATACAGTCAAAATAATGCCTATTCCACAAGTTGTCCTTGGAACACACCATAGTAAAGGAACTTCATAGATAAGACTAAGGATCTTGTGATGGAGAAAAGTGTACTGGATTATCTGAGTGGGTCCAAAGTCATGGCTAGGGTCCCTAAACAGGAGGGAGGGAGGCAATTGAGTCAGAGTGATGAGAGGGTGAAAGATTCAACTAGCTTCAATCAGTCAGCACACTGACCACAAGCCATGGGATTCAGATCGTCTTTAGGAACAAGAAAAGCAAGAAAACAGACTCTCCTCTACAGCCTTCAGAAAGAGAACACCTGGCTAACATCTTAAAATATATTTTATTATTTTTTATTTATTTGATAGACAGAGAGGGGCAGGTAGAGAAATTGAGAGAAAGAATAGGCAAACCAAGGCCTCCAGCCACTTCAAACAAACCCCAGATGTATGAGCCCCATTGTGCATCTGGCTTACATGGGTCCTGGGGGATCTAACCCAGGTCCTTTGACTTTGTAGGCAAGCACCTTAACCATGAATCCATTTCTCCAACCCCTTGCTAACATCTTGATCTTAGCCTAGTCAGACCTTCAATGGACCCCCAAACCACAGCACTGTAAGATAATAAATTAGCCAGGCGTGGTGGCACATGCCTTTAATCCCAGCATTCGGGAGGCAAAGGTAGGAGGATCGCCATGAGTTCAAGGCCAACCAGAGATTATATAGTGAATTCCAAGTCAGCCTGGGCTAGAGTGAGACCCTACCTTGAAAAACCAAAAAATAAAAAAAAAAAAAAAAAAAAGATAATAAATTATTATTGTTTTTAAGCCACTAATTTTATGGCAACCATTATAGCAATAATAGTAAAGTCAATATTCTAATAAGTCTAATTACTTGGCTTAGGTGTCTGTCATATTTCCCTATTATCATTACATTTGCAATTACTGCATATTGGAAAAAGCAACTACCACTGGTGGAGGGACACTCTGGGACTGTGTGATGCTTCTGTTCTTCAGCAAATATTGACCTATATTTATTTGTTTTTCCTGTTATTGATCTTTGTCTGAATTAATTATTGCTATGTTTTCAAAATGGTGACCCTTTAACCATTCTTTTTCAGGCTGGGAAGATGGCTCAATGAATAAAGTGTATGCTGCACAAGTATGAGAACTTGAGTTCAGATCTGCAGGACCCACAAAGAGAGGCATCGTGTCATACCAGGATCTATAATGTCAGCACAACTATGGTGAGAAGGGAGGTGCAGACAGGAGAATCACCCGGAAGCTTGTGGCCTGGTGAAACAGCCATGAACAAGAAACTCTGTCTTTAACAAGGTGGAAAGCAAGGACCAACACCCAAAGTTTCTCTGACCACCACACATAGTCTATGGCCTGCATGCACACGTATACACACACACATGCAGACACACACAAAGAGAAGAAATTAAAATTAAATTAAATTAAAGCCTCCTGGAAGCAGTGCATTGTTGGGGGTTGGCTTATGGGTATTATAGCCAGTTTCCCCTTGCCAGTGTTTGGCATGCTCTCCTGTGGCTATTATCTACCTTATGTTGGCCCAGGGGTAGATGTCCACCCTCATGCTATCATTTTCCCTGCCATCAGGGAGCTTCCCCCTTGAGCCTATAAACCAAAATAAACCTTTTTTCCCCCGCAAGCTGCTCTTGGTTGGGTGATTTTTACCAGCAATGCAAACCTGACTGCAACAATTCGGTTTACCCGAATATATATTTCAGACTATATTAAATATATAAAGAATTTTCACAGTACACGCTACACGCTATGATATTTTTAGTGAACTAAGACCACAGGAAGCTGTACCGTCGACTTTCTGGTCGTGATAAAATTCCTGATCAGAAACAGCTTAGGGTCGCAATAATACACCTTACAGTTGAAGGGAAGGTTCATCATGGTGGTCACGGCTGGCAGCTCCAGAAGGAAGCTGGTGTCACATTGAAGCACAGGCAGCTAGAGAACAACAGGATGTGGAGGCAGAGATACCACATCAAGACCCAGCCCCAGTGACACACTTCCTCCAGCAAGTCTCCACCTCCTAAATGTTCCACAACCTTTCACAAAGTGCCCCAGCTGGTGCTCAAGTATTCAAACACCTGCACCTATGGGGGCATTTTACATTCAAACCACCACACTGTCCAAAAGCAAGTATTTTTAAATTAGTTGTGAGGACAAGAAACAGTCAAATTTCTTAGGCTTCCCCTAAGTAACTAGCTGTAAATTGTGCTGCTTGGCACCAGGCAGCAACCCACTTCTGTATGTGCCATCCTTTCTCAATAGACTGACAGGCTCCTACTTTCAAATGGCAAGGCGAGCCCAGCGTGGTGGTGCACACCTTTAATCCCAGAACTTGGGAGGCAGAGGTAGGAGGACTGCCGTGAGTTCGAGGCCAGCCTGAGACTTCATAGTGAATTCCAGGTCAGTCTGGGCCAGAGTGAGACCCTACCTCGAAAAACCAAAACCAAAACAAAACAAAAAACCTCAAATGACAAGACTGCCAATAAACCAAGAGAAGCAAAGAACCTAGTTTCATCCATAAAGGACCTTTGACTGTTGGTGGTGATTGAGGTAAGATTTCACTGTATAGCTCAGGCTGGTCTGGAAGTCATTATGTAGCCCAAGCTGGCTTCAAACTTACCGTCCTCCTGCATCAGGTTCCCTAGTTCTGGCTCCCAAACCTCAAGAATGTATCTAATGGCCTAATGGCCTAATGAACTAATTATCCCAGTTTATGAAAAATAAACTGCTGTTGTCAACACTATTTTTTAAATATTTAATGATTTATTTGAGAGGGAAAGAGAGAGAGAGTAAATACAGGTACATAAGAGCCTTCTGCAAATGAACTCCAAACAAATCATATTATGGAATCTGCTGCATATATTATGGAATTTGTGCATCTGGGGTGCTGGAGAATTGAACCTAGGCCTTCAGGTTTTGCAAACAAGTGTCTTTAAACATAGAGCCACCCATCTTTCCAGTCTCCATGAACACTACCAAGTAATGAATTCTTTCTACCTCTGGAGATGAAGAGGGCCACCCCCAGACATCTGCAGACATTATCTGTGTCCCTTACAGCTTGAGTTTCAACCAGATGGAATCTGGGGTGAGAGGATGTGTTTGGCTATGTTAGATAGAGGAAGAGAGAGCTAACCACTATCACTCGAAGGGTGAGCTTTCTTGGTGTTCATAACCTCAACTCTTCATACTGTGCCCAAATTTCCACTTTAACACCTTTGCACAGGAATCTTCTAAAGCAGTTGCAATACTTCAGTCATTCCTTATCTAGAGAGTCTTTTGTTTTAATGAAGTTTTAAGAGCAGCATTTATCAATAATCTTGGCATTCCAGTTCCATGTGAAATGTGACCAGCACTACATTTTAACCAAGGGCCTTTAACCACTTAGCCATCTTACAAACCAGCAACTGCTGCATTTCAAGTCATGAATGCTAGTCTGCTTCAGTACAAGTTTATCTTTAGATAGGTAAGGAAAATACTGTTAGAAGAGTGTATTGTTCATAAACCTACAGAAAGCCCTCCAGAAAGTCACTGGGGAGAACTCAGCAATCCAGGCACCTCTGACTGCCTTCATTCCTACCATGGGAAGCAATAAAGGTCAGGGCAAACAAAGTGAGGCCACCCCTCCTTTCCCCTGTCAGAGCTGAGGAGCTCTTTGCCTCTCTATGTAGCTAAGGCCAGCCTGGAACTGGAGCTCCTCCTTTTTCCACATCCAAAGTGCTGGTAACAGAAGTGGGCCACCATCCCCAAGTTAGGAATACAATTTTTAAAAAAGCCCTGATTACAATAGCATATGTTGTCATAGTAATAGCTGACTTTTATTAATTGCTGTGTTCTAGACTTTACGTATTCTTTGTGGATCATCTCAATCAATCTCTGTGTACCTAGGAAGCTGGTACAACCATCAGCTGTGCCTCCCCTCCCTTTAAGGATAAAGCACCAGAGAATAAGTAATTTACCCAAGGCCAGCACATGGTGGAGCTATCATCTGAAGGCAGAGTATAAATTCCCAGGGATTGTCATATTCTATAGAAGTACATTGTCTAATAAAGCTTGATCTGAGTGTACCTGGCTTTTTATGCTTATGTTCTCTACCCATTGAATTTTGACCTATTCCAAAAGAATTATTTTTCTAATAAGAAACTATCATGTGCTATGCTGTCTGAAGGGGTAGCCACAAGTTTTTTGTGGTTCTTTAGAACTTGTAGTTTGACTAACAGACTGAAGAAAATCATAATTGAAATTGTATTTGATTTAAATTTTTTTAATCTATGTATTTACTTGAGAATGGGTATGCCAGCCCCTCCAGCCACTGCAAACAAACTCCAGACACATGCACACCTTGTGCATCTGGCTTATGTGGGTCCTGAGGAATTAAACCTGGGTCCTTTGACTTCATAGGCAAGCACCTTAACTGCTAAGACATCTCTCCAAGACCTTGTATTTGGTTTTAATGTAAATGGCCACTCATGACTAGTGGACACAATACTGGGTAATACTGCTTTAAAGGGTATCTGTTTCTTTTGATTTTATCTACCTATCTGCCTACATATTTGTTTTTTTTTTGAGGTAGGGTGTGCTGGTTTGATTCAGGTGTCCCCCATAAACTTAGGTGTTCTGAATGCTAGGTTCCCCAGCTTCTGGCAATAGGAAATTAAAGCTTCCTGTAGGTGGTGTATTGTGGGGGTGGGCTTATAGGTGTTATAGCCAGTTTTCCTGTGCCAGTGAATGGCACAGTCTCCTATTGCTATTGTCCACCTTGTCTTGGCCAGGGGGTGATGTCCACCTTCTGCTCATGCCATCATTTTCCCCTGCCATCATGGACCTTCCCCTCAAGTCTGTAAGCCAAAATAAACCCTTTCCCCCCACCCTCCAAATCTGCTCTTGGTCAGGTGATTTGTGCCAGCAATGCAAACCTGACTGCAACAGTAAACCTGGTACTGAGGAGTGGGATTGCTGCTAGACACCTGACTGTGTAGCTTTGGCCTTTTGGAGCTGATTTTCAAGAGGAATGTGGAAGAAATTGAAATTTTGGCCTAAGAGAAGCCTTGTAGTACTGTAAGTACTGCTTGATTGACTATTCTGGTCAGAGTTGAGAGACCTGAATGCAGTAAGAACTGTGGACTGCGAGGTTTGGTTTATGAGGGTGAGAAAGAGCTTTGCTTGGATTGGGCTAGAAGCAGTTTGTGTGAGAGGCTTGCTGTTATGCCCATGTCCTGAGAACTTGTGCAGGGTTGCAGTGCATAGAAATGGACTGGTGTGTACTTCTGCCCACTCTTCAGCTCATAAGGCTTATGAGGCAAAAGGAACTTCTGGGCTGGAGAGATGGCTTAGGGGTTAAGGCGCCTGCCTCCCTAACCCTCAGAACACTGGTTCCAATCTCCAGCTGTTCCAATCTCCAGGTCCCACGTTTAGCCAGATGCAAAGTGACGCAAGGGCGCAATGCTGCATTTGGCCACAAGGGGGCGCGCACATCTGGATTTCGTTCTCAGAAAGAAATCTTTGGGCTGAAACTGCTGCCTGTTCAGCTGCAATTGTGTGAGAGATTACAACCATTGCTATCGGGCCAGCTGACCTGCACTGGGACAACAGAAATAATGTAGACTCTTTTGAAGGGGTCTGAGTGTTTAAGAAATGTCCTGTTCTTCAAAGTCTGCTTTATTTCCCCTTGGATTAACAAACTGGCACCCTGCCTAGTATAAAGAGAAGGTCATTGAATTTGCAACACAGTCTTGTGTTTTGGAAATGGTCATGGGCAGTGTGTAGCAGGTTTGCTGGATGCCTGGCCAATGGAGCTGTGAGGATTGACGGTGGGTTATAGTGGAGACCCAGTGGAGATGCTGGCACCATGAGATAGCTGCCAAGGAGAGCTCCCTACCCCAGGTGAAGTTTTCCAGGACTATGAATAGCCTAGCTGGAGGGGTGGAATTGGAACTCCAAAGACTTGTTTCTGGTTAGAATTATCAGACTTGGAGATTTGTCACTGGCTAGAGTTGTTGGACTTAGAGCTACAGAGTTTGATATTTGCCCTGTTTGTTTTAAATCTTGTATTGGTTGAATATTTCTTTGCTATGACCAGTGCCATCTTTTGCAGTGCGAGTGTTTATTCTGTGCCATTATGGGTTTCTTTGGTGTTTTTTTTTTTTGTTTGTTTGTTTGTTTGTTTGTTTGTTTGTTTTGGTATTATGGCTCAGTTAAAAGATCTTGGACTGTAGGACTGTTTGAACATCATTGGGATTTATAAAAACTATTAGGACGTTTAAAGTTGGATGAATGCATTGCATTTTTTTTTGTTTTGTTTTTTTTTGTTTGTTTGTTTTGCAAGGTAGGGTCTCACTCTGGTCCAGGCTGACCTGGAATTAACTATATAGTCTCAGGGTGGCCTCGAACTCTCGGCGATCCTCCTACCTCTGCCTCCCGAGTGCTGGGATTAAAGGCGTGTGCCACCGCGCCCGGCTGAATGCATTGCATTTTACATCATGGATGGTTATCAGTTTATGGGGGCCAGGGTCAGATTGTGGTGGTTTGATTCAGGTATTACCCATAAACTTAGGTATTCTGAATGCTAGGTTCTGCAGCTGATGGCAATTGGAAATTAAAGCTTCCTGAAGGTGGTATATTGTTGGGGACAGGCTTATGGGTGTTATAGCCAGCTTCCTCTTGCCGGTGTTTGGCACAGTCTCATATTGCTATTGTCCACCTTGTATTGGCCAGGGGGTGATGTCCACCTTCTGCTCATGCCCTCATTTTCCTCTGCCATCATGGAGCTTCCCCTCAAGTCTGTAAGCCAAAATAAAACTCTTTTTTCCACCAAACTGCTCTTGGTTGGGTGATTTCTGCCAGCAATGAGAACCTGACTGCAACATAGGGTAGCACTCTGTATCTCAGAGTAACCTGGAATTCATTATTCAGTTCCAGGCTGGCCTTGAACTCATGGCGCTCCTCCTACCTCCGCCTCCCAAGTGCTGGAATTAAATGCATGTGGCCAATGCCTGGTTTATCACTTATTTTTTTTAGATTTTATTTTTATTTATTTATTAGAGACAGAGAGAGGAGGAGAAAGAGTGAGAATGTGCACGCCAAGGCTTCTAGCCACTGCAAACAAACTCCAGACATGTGCACCACCATGTGCATCTGGCTTACGTGGGACCTGGAGAATCGAACTGGGGTCCTTAGGCTTCGCAGGCATGTGCCTTAACCACTAAGCCATCTCTCCAGCCCATCACTTAGTTTTGGGAAGCATGCACAACCACACCTGGCTATGTTTTTATTTTTATTTATTTGTTTATTTGGGTTTTTTTAAAGGCATGCGCCACCATGCCTGGACAACTTTTTAAAAAAGTTTTTATTTTTATTTATATATTTATTAGAGACAGAGAGAGGAGAGAGAGAGAAAGTGAGAATGAGCGTGCCAAGGCCCGTAGCCACTGCCAAGGAACTCCAGACGCATGCGCCACCATGTGCATCTGGCTAATATGGGACCTGGAGAATCGAACCAGAGTACTTAGGCTTCACAAGCATGTGCCTTAACTGCTAAATCATCTTTCCAGCCCTGTTTGGGTTTTTGATGTAGAATCTTGCTCTAGCCTGGGCTGACCTAAAATTCACTATGTAGTCTTGGTGTGGCCTATTACTCACAGCAATCCTCCTACCAGTTCACTGGTGTTAAAGGTGTGTACCGCCATACCCAGTTATTTATTATTTATTTAGTTGAGATAGAAACTCACTCTGTAGCCCAGGCTATCCTGCATGCTCTATGACACAATGTTGACCAGTCTGGCCTTGGGCTCAGGGATCTGCCTGCCCCAATCTCCCATGTGCTGGGATTATAGATGTGAGCCACCACCCAGCCTTTTGATATCTTTATAAAGATAAAGCTTAATAAGTCAGTAAATGATCAGTTAATGAAAATGGATGAGTGAAGAATCTTTAAATTAGAAGCCCTCCCCATGCAGGGAGCAGAAATCTTTTTTATATCCAGACTTTGAGGGACAATGTTGTCATTAGCATGTAACAAACCATGAATTCCTAGAGATGGTGGCATCATTTACAATGTTTTTGAAAGACTCAAATATTTTATAAGTGACAGTTACTACTTTAAAAACATACATTTTAGCTTGGTCTGGTAGCTCACACCTTTAATCTCAGCACTTGGGAGGCAGAGGTAGGAGGATCACCTTGAGTTCAAGGTTACTCTGAGAGTACATAGTGAATTCCAGGTCCCCCTGGGCTAGAGGGAGATGCTACCTCAAACCCTCCCTCCCCAGAACTCGTACATTTTGGGGGTTGCAAAGATGCCTCAATGTAACCCTTGGTTGAAAGGCCTGATGGCCTGGGTTCAGCAGTTCTCCAGTACTCATGTAAAGCTGGATGTACAGAGTGGCTCATGCATCTAAAAACATCCTTTTTTTTTTTTTTTTTTTTTTTTTTTTTTTTTGCCTAAGAAAAAGATCACTGCTTATTTCTTGAAGCCCATAGATAGAAACAAAAGGATGCTGTTCATGGTGAAAGCTTGGAAAACAGTAACTAATTACAATTCAATGGTTGGTTTCTTGCAGAAACTGCACTCAAAATTTATTAACCCTGTTAAACAACTGCCAAATTGTCTTTCCAACCCAGTTCAGGTTGTTTCTTATGCACCACTATGCACATCTACATTCTTATATTCAGGTCATTCTGAATTGGGGCAAATTATCATGGATATCATAGTTATTGTGGGTCATAAAGTGGAGGAAATGGCCAAACCACGCCCCTCTTTCTCCAGAGCAGCCCCCACAGTGAACAACCGAACTCAGATTTGCTCAACTCGCTCAAATGATCTTAGCTGTTCTTTACAGTGTGGACCTAGTGTTGATTTGTTTTCACTTTTATTAGGCTTAGATTTCAGAATCATAAAAGCACTCATTAAAGAATTATGAGAACATCACCATTTCTTTGGAAGCCTCAAACCATGTTTTTTTTTTTTTTTTTTTTTTTTTTTTGATGCAATGAAATCAACTCTTTATATTTTAGGAACCGAACTTTCATTTACACACACACACACACACACACACACACACACACACACACACCCCTGCTTATAAAAAGAAACGATGTAAGCCTGAGTGGAATTTTATAGCCAGTCAGTGGTCAGTGCAGAAGCAGGTGATGCTCAACATTTGGAACACGTAACATCACTACCTGCCCCTGAAACCCTGAGTAACTACCATTGATGCCTTGCTCCGCCCTCTGGAGAGGTTGGTACAGCTAAGCAGCTTCTACGCCCTGGAGGAGGCCGCTATCCGCTGAGTGTGGACGGCTTCTGACACACCAATGTTATCAGACCCGCTGCAGGGGCATTTTTTTCCCTTCGTCTGTGTGTAAAGGTGAACTTCATGGCCGTATCTTCCTAGTCATCTTGCAGTGTTAGTCATGGGACTGAAGAGGGAACAGCGCCGAGGGTGGGAAGCTTACAAGCACAGGCCCCACTACTGATGCAAACCTTCCCACTAAGGTTCTCTGGAGTCTCAGCCAAGAGCTGGCTGGACAACCCAATTGCTGCATTCCCATTGCTGTAATTATCGCAACTTGGCAGCATCCAGGATGTCGTACGGGGGACCGGAGGGGGAGGAGATGCTGGGCCCTTTTGCTAAACGCAATGCCGGAAAAGACAGAAGGATGAATTTATTGTGGCCAAAGGTCCCTGAGCTGGAAGAAGAGGTCTGGGGGCTTTAGCAGGCTCAGGGAGACGACCTAACTCCAGCTGTGCCCCCCCCCCCAAGCTTTATTTCGCTCCAAGATCAGGACCCAAGGCAGCTATAGGGGATGCTGCCAGGGGCGAGGTAAGGAGACTCTTCCGGGGTCCGCGGATGACGGGGTCGCCGCCCAGCCCCTGCGCCTGGGGAGGGTCACCAGGGGCCGAGGCCTGCAGCGGTCGCGCGCCCAGCTCTCGGTGGCGGAGCCGCGCAGCCTCCGGCTCGCAGGTCGCCGGGGCCGGGAGGATGCAGTGGCGGCGGCACCCCGAGCCGCCCAGCCGCCGAGGGGCGCACAGCGTGCCGCGGGCCGGGCGGAGCTAGAGGCGGGCGCCGCTCCCCGCCTTCCGCCCGGCTCGGGGAGCCTCGGAGCTGCCGAAGCCCAGTCGGTGGGCGCCGTTGCCGGCGATCGGACGAGGCCGGAAGATCCCGACCGCGGCGGGCGCCCGGCAGCGTGGCCCCCCGGCCCCTCCTCCTCCCGCTCCTCCCCGGCGCAGGTCCTCCCCGCCCCGCCTTCCTCCCTCCCCGGAGGATGCGCTCCCCCGCGCCCGGCGCCAGAGGCCACCGGCCCCAGACATGCGTGCCGAGCCCCTTCTCCCGCACCCGAGGAGCCGGCGCCCAGGCCCTGTAGGTAGGTGGGCGAGGCAGCCGGGGGCTGGAGGCCACCGCGGAGAAGCTGCGGCTGGGGACGGGCCGGCGGCCTCGGCTCGGCGCGGCCCGGTTCGGCAGAGCGCTCCGAGGTGTGCTCGCGGCGCGGCGCGCAGCCCCGGGTTCACCTGGATGGAGCCCTGTCCCCGGCTGTGCAGGCCGGGCGGGGGTGCTCGACCCTCCCCACCCACGCCCGGGGGACCCGTAGGGTGTGGGCTGGGGCGGGGTCGGGACGACAGGTTGGGGTGGGCTTATCTGGGGAGGAGACCGTTGCATTTTCATTAGCTCAGGTAAAAAAATGTGTCTTTGCATCTTCTTTTTTTTCCACCTCGTCGAGCAGATGCGTTCTTCCTGCCTTTTAAAACCAAAACGTAGACGAGCAGTGTGTTCTAGCGGCATATAGAAGTGATGGTGGATTTTGTGGGCTTCAATGGCTGGCCGGATGGTATTCTAAAATTGATGGCACAAAGCCTTACCATCAACCTTTTGGGGCCAGTTTAAGGAAAGGTCTTCTAGAATTCGGACGTCTCAGGAAAGAGAGAAGGCTGGTGCTCTCTGGCAGCCTGCTTAGGGGAAAGCTCCTGACGTGGATGGATGGTTTAGAGAGCGGCAAGTTTGACACAGGTGTCGGGAGTTGAGCTTGGATGGAAAGATGCGCGGGTCAGCCAGCAGAGGCACCCTTGTGCTCAGCCCACCCTCCCCGCTCCCTGTTAGGTTTGGTTCCCCTTTCTGTAAAACTGGTTATGGATTCTGTTACATTGTAGATGTCAAGTTCATACATTATTACAACCTTTGGCAAGATTGTCTCCTCTGAGGCTATAACTTTTTATTTTAAGTATAAGGCTTAGATTTTTAGAGAAATAGATTATTGTAAGCTCTAATTTTATATTCATTCATTTACGACTAAAGGATTGGCAAACTGGATCAATAAAAAGATCAAGAGGAAAGACTCTTTGTTTTTCCTATTCTGTAACCCCCCTGCCTCAGATGCCTAATTGGTGTGTGGGTTTTTATTCATTTACTTTTAATCAATGAAGCTGTGTGTCAACCTTCATTTTAAAAACAATTTAAAATTGCAGTGCATATTTTGTTCTGTGACTGGTGTAATTTAACTTTTTAAATTTGCCTTGTTTTTAATATTTTTAAATTTATTTTAAAAATTGCTTTGTTACATAAATATGTGAACTTGGTTATTTTATATTTGCACTTGAATTCTGATATTCTTAGCACCACATGCTATACTTTGTTGTTATTAACTGAGGTAATCCTGAACCCAGGTTCATTTCATGTATGATGTATGAGGTTGCAAATTTTCCAGTTTCCTAGCAGTCAAGCCTATTTTAGTCAAACTCTCAAGCATGTTTTAAAAGACAGAAGTCATGTGTTAAAGAAAATTCCAATTATTCCAGAGACAATAGTGATTTGGTTAATAAGTAACATATTAACTTGTTTTAAAGTTGAGTCATGGTTTAATATTAATGTGTTTAATTAAAACTAAAGGTGTTAATAAAACATTTTGAAGTGTCTTGGATTTCTAAATGACTCTCTCTCTCTCTTCATATATATATATTTATTATAGATGCAGATTTAATTTTGTTTTCTTGTAGTGTGCAGAATTAGATCCCAGATCAGACCCACAGCCTGCAGTGTGCAATATCCCCAGCCCTGGATATAAAATGTTACTATTTTCCTCTGTGAATTGAGGTGTTTAGAAGATCTAGTGCCTTTCTGCTTCAAAATGTTATTTTGGGAAAAAGGAGGAGAAAAACAACAACCATAAAATGAACAAAACAAGGGCGATCATCACTTTCTGCCTGCTGCATGTTTGCACTGTTTCCTGTTGAATTGGCCTTTGTTTCCCTGTCACATAATGTGAGGAGTCATATTTGACTTCTTTTCAGTCTGTGTTCAGCACAATTATCTGAGGACGATCGCCTCATTTTCTTTACTTTTTGTCATCTTAGTACATCTTTACCATCCTCACTGTATATTACCCAGAAATGTCACTTTCACACAGTATTTATCACTATTGATTCTCTAAGATAGATTATTCCAGATGATTGCAGAAATACTGTTATATAAAAGATAATAAGATTGGGAAATTGTGGGAGGGAACTTGTGAAAAGACCCGGCAGGGTATGGTGGCACACACCATCAGTTCTAGCCCTTGGGAAGCTGAAACAGGAGGTTTGCTATAAGTTTGAGGCCAGCCTAGGAATACTGAACGAATTCCAGTCAGCCCTGGCTAAAGTGAAACCCTACCTCAAAAAAAAAAAAAAAAAAAAAAAAAAATCAGGGCGTGGTGGTGCAGGCCGGCCTCTAATCCCAGTTCTTGGGAGGCAGAGGTAGGAAGATCACCATGAGTTTGAAACCTCCCTGAGACTAGAGTGAATTCCAGGTCAGCCTGGGCTAGAGTAAGACCCTACTCTGAAAAAACAAAACAAACAAAACAAAACAAAACAAACTAATTTGTTATGTTTTATTAAAACAAAGCAGATTCTTCCACCCAGTTGATAGAGACATTGTAGAGTCATCATTTACAATCAGAAGTGTCAGACAGGTAATTTACGTTGTTCTTTGCTCACTTTACTATTCAGAGACCCTTCCTCTGTATTTACAGTAAACTCTCCTTACTTGTGGACATTATTTGTCCATGTAACAAATAGAAGTTGGGCACTTAACAATGTGCTGGAACTTTGGGCTTTGGAATTAAACAAGAGCTTGCTCCTCCTTGCAGAATGAAAAGGGTTTTCTCCTTTTGTGTCCTGCATCCAGATGCACAGTGCCTCTGCTATGGGATCACTCACTTCTTAGGTCCCTGAGCTTCCTGTAACCTTTGAGCCCCCTGTAATCCTTGAGCTCCTTGTAACCCTTGGACATTCACCATGCATCATGTACCACAGGAATGTAATCCTCAAACCTGGATTTCTTGGGTCTTGCCTTGAGCTCCCTGTAACTCTTGAGTTGCCTGTAACCCTTGTACATGCACCACAGGAATGTAATCCCCAAACCTGCATTTCTGTCTCATCTTTCTGTATCTTCCTCATGCTGTTATTTTAAAAACCTACCTCTTCTCCTTGCTTAATGTCATTTTGGGGTATATTTTATTTTATTTTATTTACTTATTTTTAAAAATATATTTTAATATTTTTATTTATTTATTTATTTATTTATTTATTTATTTATTTATTTGAGAGAGGGAGAGAGAAAAAGATGGGTACACCAGGGCCTCCAGGCCCTGCAAATGAACTCAGATACATGCGCCACCTTCTTTTCATAGGTAGTGCTGGGGAATCAAATCTGGTTCCTTAGGCTTCACAGGCAAATGCCTTAACCACTAAGTAATCTCTCCAGCCCTTGGGTATATTTTCAATCTTAGTTCATAGCTTTAAGTTAAATAGAATCCTCTTAATTCACATATATTAGATTCAAAATTGTTATGATTGCAGAAAAATATACAAAGGCAAATTTTTTATAACCTTGGATTTCAAATATGGAAAATATGTGGTTGGAAAATAACTTCCATGCACTTCTTTCCCCTCAGCAGGCACAAAACACTCTTGTTTCTGCTCTATACATAAAGATTGTAACTGGTCCGTAAAGTTGGTCAGAAGCTTGCTAGAGAATGTTTGTAGAGGTCTGAGGGGCCATCCACCCACAGGCCTCCAGCAGATCCTCTGAAACTGTACCTCTGTTCCCTCACTTTGAAACCTCATCACCTCCCTCCATTGTGTTCACAGTGAGGGATTCTGTTAGCAGACACTGAAAAGATACCTACTGTTATGCCACTTTATACATGTGGTTAAGATATGGGTCCTTCTATAGCAACTATTTGAAGTCCATGCAAGAAATTCCATGCCAGAGAAAAGCTATAATTCCCCTAAACAATTAATGTGTCTCTTAAAAAATATTTTTCATTGTGGAAAATGAGAAGCAAATCATTGATATTTCCCTTTCTATCTTGGTGACTAGAAATTTAAGAGTCAAATTTGCCTCTCAATTTTTTTTTTTGTTTGTTTTTTAAGGTAGGGTCTCACTCTAGCCCAGGCTGACCTGGAATTCACTATTCAGTCTCAGGGTGGCCTAGAACTCACAGTGATCCTCCTACTCTGCCTCCCGAGTGCTGGGATTAAAGTTGTGTGCCACCACGCCCAGCTTCAAGTTTAATAACCATGTAAAAACCTTATAACTTAATGTCAATATTCTAATTATCCTCTTGGGCTTCTCTTTTACCCTGTTTTTCTTGACTCTGATTTTTATGTAATTATACTTCCCCATTTTATTGAATTATAATTTTTAAGATGACTCATCTTTTAAGGAACAAGGTAAAATATAAAACATGAAACCAAATAAATGAAAATAGTGCAAATTGACCTCTGGACCCAGTGTGTTTTGATGGGCAAATTTAATTGCTTATATTAAATAACTTTTGGACAAGTATTACAAATTTGGTATATTAGAACTTGTATTTATATAGCCAAATAGAAAACAATACAATATAGTTCTATAAAACTACATTCTGTTTATTTTTTAACTGTTAAATTTATGCCCATTAATCACTAACTTGAAGTCAGTAAAGCCATTGTACTTGTTAATTATATCTGGAGTATCTATTTTCTAATATCTATTCGAGTGTATAGGAGGTTATATGTAGTTTTTTTTTGGTAGTTTTTATTAAAATATCCATACCAAAAGTGATAAACAGATTCAATGAAATTTGCATCATAATACCAATGGCATCCTTCATAGAATAAAGATCCTAAAATTCATATGAAACGATAGAATATCCCAAAGTAATTGTAATGGTTACTTTTGCATCACTGTGACCCAAATACATGCTAGAACAATTTAAAAAGGGAAGGAGTTATTTTGGCTCACAATTACAGAGGGTTTAGTCCATGGTGGCTTGGTCCTATGAGCTTGAGCAAGGCCTCATGGTTATCAAGTAAGAGTGGTCAAACAAAACAACAAAGTAGAGGTTTTTACTTAATCATCCCTTTTGAGTTCCATTGCACCCCTAATTCAAGCAAGCACCTTTAACCATTGAGTCATCTCTCCAGCTACCCCACCCCTAATTCAATCTAATGTATGCCCATATTATTTTTAGTAATCCTGGCTTATTTTACTCACTCTTCCTCAAACTTTAACATTCATTAAAGATAATTTTTGGCCGGGCATGGTGGTGCATGCCTTTAATCCCAGCATTTGGCTTCATAGGCAAACACCTAAACTGTTAAGCCATTTCTCCAGCCCAATCCCAGCATTTGGGAAGCAGAGGTAGGAGGATCACCACGAGTTCAAGGCCACCCTGAGACTACATAGTGAATTCCAGGTCAGCCTGAGCTAGAGTGAGACTCTACCTTGAAAAACGAAAAGAAAAAAAAAAAAGATAATTTTTGTATTCATTATGACCCTTGCCTGAGCAAGGGCCTACAGTTCCTGTGATCCTGATCTTCTCTCTTGCATAGTGTGTTATTAAAGTTTAGGGCTCTAGCAGGAGAAAAGTCATCCTAAAAGTATAACATTGATCCTGGAGGTGGCATGAGCCATCCAAAGAGACAAAGCATGTGACCCAAAGCAACTGGTGGGAGGAAAGTTTTTATTTTGGCTTACAGTGCCAAGGGGAAATGCCATGATGGCAGCAGAAAGCATGGCATGTGCAGAGGTTGGACATCACCTCTTTGCCACAGCAGGTGGACAACAGCAGCAGGAGGGTGAGTCAGCTTTTAGCAATGGGGGATCTGCCTATAACACCGATAAGTCCACCTCCATCACCCTCCAGCAAGGCTCCATGTCCCAAGTTGCCATCAGCTGGGGATCTAGCATTTAGAACACATGAGTTGATGGGAGTTATCTGAGTCAAACCACCACAGTTCTTACTATGAACCTTCTCCCATGCCTTTAGAATAGGAAGAATGCACAGAGGCTCTGCTGGTGGAGCTCCCTCTGGGTCTTTCACTTTCCTCCTGGAATTCTGACCTCACTGTGCAAACATCAGATTTACCGGTTTGTTTTCTCAGACACGTTATACTAGGAATTGAGAGTGTGCAGAGCAGCAGAGATAAATATTCTAGATTTTGGATGTGTGGCTGCTATTGTGTTGTATAAATCACAACAATTCAGCCCATTGGGAGGGCCTGCTCAGTTCTGTGTTCTTGGATGTTTACAATGGAGCCTTATCACTAGATTCTGATTCTTCCCTAAGGATGGCCCATCAGCAGAATCCCACTGGAACAAAGATTTAGCAATTTAGTATTTGGATTACAGCAGTCCAGAGTGATTTCAATTAGTATGCCTTAACTTTTTTAAAAGGAGTATAGTTACAAATAGAAATATGAACTTCACAAAACAGGAATTTAAGGTCACCAAGATATAAAAATATTTTTATTGCAACAAATAAATGCATATTATTATAACTAGATTATAAAAGTTAGTAACAATGCTGGAAAAGGAGAGTTGTTTCATATTCTCCACATGGTGAGACCTTAAGAGGGATCCAGTGTAGCTTACAGAATTCCTTGGGTCCAGTGATTCTCTTCTAAGAGGGTAGAGCAGAGATGCTAGTGCGAGTCACTTGAAATCCTGTTGCACTGTTTATCACCTTTGTGAACTTGGGCAAGTTAATTTCCCCATATCTTGATTTTTATCATCTGTCAAACAAAGATAATAATAGTCTCTACCTCCTACATTATACAGAGCATTAGGTAAGATAATTTATATAAGGTACTGGGAACCCTGCCTGTTACAGAGTAAGCAAGTCTGTTCATTATTATCATGGATATTATGGAAATTTGAGAAAAATGCAATGATAGAACTATTTTTGAAATGATGGTACATATATATTTAGTCATTAAATAATGATTTAATATTGAACCACATAGGAAATAATAATTGAATGAAACATCAAACTACGTTCAGTGATGAGCCCATTACCTCTAGAAGGCAGGTCTAGGGATCGTCCTGATTTGATTTTAAAGGGTCTTTATAGACGAAAAGACAAGGAATAATCTTTAAAACTCTAACAATGGATGAGAATATGCATTATTTTTATTTGATTTTTTTACATTTTCACTTATCTATATTACAATGATAATTATTAAACATTATTACATATCAGGTACCTAGAATTTTTATATCCCTCCTGTGTCTTCACCAAATACATGTTCAGCTTGACCTATTTTACTCTTTCTTCATCTTTTCCAAGCTGGTAAAAAACTGTCTTCTCCCACACATCACCTGCTGCTAGGTTTTCTCTTGCTTGGTTTAAGTAGACAAGCCTCAATTTGCCATGGAATCCAGAGCCTTATAAATGCTGGGTAAAGTGCTCTACCACTGAGCTATATGTCCATCCCCAGCTTCTGTTTCCTCCTTCCTGTACTTTCATGTATGTGGCTGCATAAAGTGTTTGGGGGTCAGAAGACACTTCAGGTGTCAGTAGCCATTTCCACTTTGTTTGAGGCAGAGTCTCTCATTGTTCCCTGCAGCATTCAACAGGCTAGCTGGCGGTGAGCTTCCCAGAGATTCTCTGTTTCTTCCTTCCATCTTGCTATAGGCCTGCTAGGATTGCATATGATTGTGCTACTACATCCAGCTTCTGCGTGAGTTCTGGGGATCTGAACCCAGATACTCATGCTTGCATGACAAATGCTGTATCCCCTGAGCCATCTCTCCAGTCTTTCCCACCAGCCCCTCTTAACTGAAAAATAAGTATGCCAAGTGGAATGGCTTATGAGATTTTAGTGGTGGTGGCTGCTTCTTGGGAACCGTGGCCAGGGAACACTGATTAGGTGATGAGTGCATTGCCTCCACCCCAATGTTCACACATTCAGCCTCATTGACCACTCTTACTCTGCATGGACACTTCAGTGGGGTCATGATCTTAGTGACCCCATTCTTACAGGAGAATGATTCCTCTGGGTGTTCTGCTGCCCTCCCTATCTAAAAATTTCTCCCACTGTTCTTTCTTTGAAGTCACTCATCCACTTCAGATTGACACTTATTTGTAAGGTGAACACTGGCTGTTGTAGACAGCTTTAGGTTCGCTGAGATGAACTTCCAGACCAGGCACAGTTATGGAGGAAGGGATATTATTTATTGAAACTTACAGATCCAGGGGAAGTTCCATAATGGCAAGATGCTCTCCACAGGGCCAAGCAGAGAGAGCAAAGCCAAGCAGCCACCACAGCACACAGAGCAAAACTACAGCCAAAAGGTCACACAGCACACTTCAGGAACTCCTGCTAGGCACATTTGCATATCTTTACAATGGAATCTCAAACCCACCATTAACATCTTAAGACTGGCCCCCAGTGACATTGCCTCTAGCAAGGTGATTGCAGACGCAAACTATAACTAGTAAACCACTGAATATATTGGGGGACATATATTCAAACTACCACACTGGCTAAGCCGTCTGGTCCACTGAGTGAGCAGAGAAGTGGCTTCTTTGTTGCTTAGTTGTCCTCCCAGTCAGTGTCCTCACAGGGGCTGTGTTTTACATTGTCTTTGCCCTTCAGTTTTCCAGCACAGCATTATCCACATATATGCACATGCAGCACAGAAGTGAGTTTTTGCTTCTTATTGTTCCCTAAGCAAAAGTTGGTTTCTATTAACCTTAAGTAAAGAATTAGTTCAAACAAAATTCTGTGTCCAGCCTAAAGTAGGAGTCATGGTGTATGCTCATGTGTATACCTCTGCTCACATGAACAACATGGACACATATATCTCATGCCATCTCAGAGTTCACACTTTGATTGGAAGGAATGTAGAAGAGTGAATTCAAAGATAACACATGGTAGTATGAGTGTACCAAGAAAGCTGGCAGTATGACTTTGTTAGTTTCAAATTGCTCAAGACAATGTGGTGCAAGTGGCCTAATACAGTAGTTGTGCATTCAGAATATTTCAATCCCTTGTATTAGTTACTTTTCTCATTGCTGTGGCCAAAACCCTGACAAGCAACTTAAAGGAGAGTTCATTCAGCTCACAATTCAAGGGGGTACAGTGCATCATGGCAGGGAAGGTGTAGGGGAGCCTGAGGAAGGAGGGGTTCCTCCTTGCCTCTACTGAGTTCTGGTGGTATGCTGGCTGTCCTGGGTGTTTCCTGGCTAGTACCTGCATCACTCTAAGCACTGCCTCCTCCTTCACTTAGCATTTGCCCTGGCATATTTCTGTATTGCCATCTTTTCAGGAAGCCAGTCATACTGGGTTAGGGGTCTATACATGAGTATGACCTCAACTAATTAAATCTACAGGTCCAGCTTCCAAATAAAGTTATTTAGTATGGGGTTCAGAGAATTATGATTTCTTGTCTTATGGGGGTGGTAATATAATTCAACTAAAAACATTAAGGAATATCAAAGTCTGTTGATGCTTATTCCAAGTCCATAGACAGAGTGTCAGCTGATATTTTCTTAGCTAGTACTCTGTAGCTATATAAGTTGAATGTGAGGTAAATGATGACTAGAAGGAAAGCAAGTTTCTCAGCTGTTTGTGTCATTTGGTTGCTTATGTCTCTGAACTTTGGTGTCCCAGCATGACTAGAAAGTCATATGGACAAATACTATATATTTAACACAGTATGTGTTTGTGAGCTTCTTGGTAGAATTCTATACAGTTGTTTGTGGATCAGGATAGCTTTGTAGGTATACTGGCCCCTGGCTTTTGATAATACTATGTAATGGCCTCCAAACCTCAGATGCACAATTTCTTTTCTTTTTAGGAGGGACGGTTCATGTCACCTTACAGTTCTGAGTTACTGTCCTTCATGGTGGGAGAGACACGGCAACAAGCTCTGAAAGTGCACTGGGATTACAGATAGATGCTGGCCACACTTTGCAGCTGGTTTTATTTGGGTGCTGGGAATCGGGTGTGCAGAGCTTGTGCCTTTAACCACTGAGCCATCTCCAAGACACATGCACAAGTATTTATGTTATGTTCACAGACCTTCAGGCTGACTGTGGTCTGGCAGTGGTGGGCTTGGCAGGGCCTAGTTGGCCCTGAGCTGAGCTGAGGGTCCGGGTCCGCAGATCTTTATCCTGGGACTCACACTGAAGAAGGGAAAACAGGCCTTTGGAGCTGACACTTCTGGAAGAAAGCAGAGACTGGCCAGGTTTCCTTGTGCCTCATGCCAGATTACATAATCATATTAATGTTGTTAGTCAACTGATACAGACATGTCACATGACAAATTGAGTGAACCCGTACCTACCCTCTGTACTGGTGAAAAGCACCCAAGGTTTCATAGCAAAAAGGAGTGGATTTACAATTTTAGTTCTTTCCCAGCAAGGGGAGAAAATACATAATTATGAACAGTCTATCAAAGACCCATTTTTCTTGTGAATTCGACACAAAACTCTGCGTCAAGCAATTTAGTATACCTTTTCTCTAAGGTACCTAAGTCAGAGGTGTGTCTCTTGACCCAGTCTCCTGGATAATTATAGCTGAATATCATATCATTATTTTTTTCTAAGAGGTCGAAGTACTTCACAGTGTTGGTTCAGTTTTGAATGGCACATTACTTCCTGCCCCATAGACTGTTTGTTTTAGATAGGGTCTCGCTCTATAAGCCAAGGCTCTCCCGGCTTTCCTAGTATGTAGCGTAGACTGGCCTCAAACTTGGGGTAGTCCTCCTCCCTCTGCTTGCCTGTGTGCTGAGATTACAGGTGTGAGTCCTGCAGATGCTTTTTATTATGCCATATCCCCGAGCACGCATTTGTGTTTTTACTACGACTTACACTCGGAAGGCCAAAGCACAGTGTGCCCCATGTCATTACCCAGTGTGACTGAGAGGGTCCAGGTGCTCTGATAGAGGATATGTTCATGCAGGATGAAATGACATGCAGTTAACAGATGCAATTATTGAAGGCATAACATTACTTGTATACAACCATGGTTGCTCTGGGAGGTATACCACTGCCATGAGCTCCGGAAAACACACACTTCCTGACTTCTCCAATGCACCTTGTGTATCATGAGTGTTATTTGGCATGCACTGCATACCCCTCTTTTTTCTGATTGTTTTATTTTCTGACCTCCTTTGTTAAGAGTGGAAGTTGTGGTAGAGCACCATGAGTCCTTTATATATAGGTGCAGTAAGTAGGCATAAAATGGGTTTTTTGTAAGTGCTGACTGAATAAAGAGAATGACTCATAAATATGTCACAAGGCACCACTTAAGAGGAAGTTGTTTATCACCGCTTATGTGTGCCATGTAGATAAATATGCTGGGATACGTTGAAAAAGTGAATTCTTTTTTATCTATTTTATTTTTCTTTATACATTTTACAAGTGTGAGTGTATGTCACTGCATTTTTGCAATTAATCCAGTTGCAGATCTTGTCCACAGAGAACAAAACAGCTCCTGGTCTTTTCCTTGGGGAAATGGCAGTTTCCCTGGTAGAGCAAACCTTAGGTCACTTATTGGTAGTCTCCGAAGACATTTACTTAAAAACTGGTACTCATGGGCCATATTGTATGCATATTTGGAAAGGCATTCCTTTTATTTTAATATTAAGAAGTATATGGGTGTGTGCTCAGCTGTGTGTGCACATGTCGAGGTCAGAGGACAACTTTGAGGTGTCTGTGCTCCACCTCTCCATCTTCATTGAGACAGGGTCACTTGCTGCATATGAGCTGCCAGGCTGCAGGGCTGCAGATGAATGGCAGACTACCTGGCCCGTGAGCTTGGGGATTGTCCTGGCTCTTCACTTTGTCATAGGTGCATTGGGATCACAGATGCATGTACCGCTTTGCATTTGGCTTTGTGCAGGTGTTGGGGTGTTGTACCCAATTTGGCAGGCTTTGCAAGCAAAACCCTTTATGTGCTGAACTATCTCCCTAACCCCTATTTTATTTATTTATTTATTTTTAAATTTTTTGTTTATTTTTATTTATTTACTTGAGAGCGACAGACAGAAAGAGAGAGAGAGAATGGGCATATGGAACTGTTCACGAATTTGCGTGTCATCCCTGCACAGGGGCCATGCTAATCTTCTCTGTTCCAATTTTAGTGTATGTGCTGCCGAAGCAAGCACTTTATTTATTTTTAAAATATTGTATTTATTTGTTTGTTTGAGAGGAAAAAGAGGTAGATAGAGAAAGAATGGGCACGCCAGGACCTCTAGCCACTGCAAACAAACTCAGACACATGTGCCACTTTGTTCATCTGGCTTATGTGGATACTGGGGAATCAAATCTGGGTCTTTAGGCTTCACAGGCAAGCACCTTAACCACTAAGCCATCTCTCTAGCCCCTTCATTTATTTTTTTAAACACGTTTTATCCATCATGTATTATTTACTCTGGTTATATCAGTTGATTTTTCCCTTCCTTCCTTCCTTTTTAAAAAAAATTATTTATTTGCAAGCAGATAGATATACAGAGAGCAGAGAGAGAGAGAGAGAGCAAGAGAGAGAGGAAGAGTATGGGTACACCAGGGCCTACAGCCACTGCAAACGAACTTCAGATACATGTGCCACTTTGTGCAGCTGGCTTTTGTGGGTACTGGAGAATTGAACTCAGGTTGTTAGGCTTTGCAAGCAAGCACTTGAACCACTGAGCAACCTCTTCAGGCCCCCTTCCTTATTTTTTTTTGAGACAACTCTCACTATGCAGTTGTAGTTGAGTTATGCAGTCTGCATTGGACACAAATCCCCCTGCCTCAAATGCTGAGTGTTGTGATATGCTCGTTTCTCTCCTGGCATTGAAGGAGTTGGGACAAAGATAATGGTGGTGCTATTTGCTATGAGCACAGGGTGCTGGCGCAGCAGTCCATATTGGTCTTATTGTCTTCAAGGTTTTAGGGAATAAGGATGTATTTTGTACTGGTAGAAAGACTCCAGGAGAGAGTGGATGGATGTATTTCTTTTGGGTCTGTGTAAAAGGCAAATAGGCCAGAGACCCCATGACTGGGGATGAGTCTGTCCTAGGGTATTAAAATGAAACCTAAAAGTAATTAGGAACAAAATGTTCTTCCAAGGTCATCTGTTTCTTCTTTCTTTTCTTTTTTGTATTTGGAACTCATCATCAGATCTGTCTTAGCGGTCTGAAGTCATCAAATGCCAGGGTGGTGGGGCAGAAACCCTGTGATGAATGATATAGACACCAGAATTTCCTGATTTCTCTCTCTTCTCTGTCCCTTGCTGCCGCTGCCTCCTCCTCACAGTTCCAGGATTGAACCCAGAGCCTCAAGCATGGTAGACAAGTGCCCTTTCTCGGAGCTACACCACCAGCCCTTTCCCAACCTTTGTGAGGATTAATCATATGTGTATAGCAGGGACCCTATAAGTGATGGCTGATTCTGAGAAAGAGGAAGTTTTCTCGTCTATGTGGGAGAGGAGATCAGCAGAGGGAACACTACCCTGTTTTCATTGCCTCCATGACTTTCAATATTGCAGGCTGCTTCCTTCGGTCTGTTTGTGCAAGATAGAAAATGGTTCAGAACTGACTTCTTACATCTTATGAGTATTTTCAAAGAGAATTCATTCAGTATATTAATTCATTCAATATATTAAAAACTTTTGTAGAATTTTTATAGAACCATAATTTTTCGTTCTAAGAAGGAGCTACAATTTTAGTACTTAGAAAAAAATGACCTTTTGTAATTTAAAATAACCTTTAAAAGCATTTTTAAATGATCAGAACTCCAAATTTTGGTTCTTTGTATTTGCCAACTCTATTTATTTATTATTTTTGCAGAGGAAATAACTAGATTGGCAGATGGTTACATTTTAAAACAACAGGAACAAAAAATTGCCAATTGCTAAGAGAAATTTCTGGCATTTTCATAGACATTTTATTACTTCTTAAAATTTAATATGCAATTCATTTAATTTAATGAGTTAAGAGAACGTGCTTTCACACTTAGCTCTTAACTACCTAGTCTTTATAGTCAGTATCTGCTGAGGGCACTGACATGCTCTGTGCAGGCATTTAGGAATGAACAGTCATGGCTCACTGAGAGACTGTCCACACTTACTTCTTCAAGGGCACCTGGCCCAAGAGCTGGCGTTCAGCTTCTTGTTCCCTTTGCCTGTAGTTACCTCCAGGAAGAACCAAGGAAAGGCCATTATTGGTGGAACTTTCGTTGGGTTCAGACAGGAGCTGATCATTCTGAGCTTACCACCCATGGCAGTTGACCTTGAATAAGTTATTTAATCTTGCTAAAATTCAGGCTCCATGTCTGAGAATGGTAAGCCCCTCCTTCGGTCATAAAGATTAGATTAAATACTGTATGTTTGTGTTCAAAAACAAAATGAAATGAAATGGTTTTTCTATTTGAGGCAAATTTGAATTCAGCTCTCCTATGTGAACACATGGATGTTTGGATTCACTGAAATGAATGAATGAGTGTGTAGAATTTTCTTTTCTAAGGGCATCAGACTCTTTAGATGCTTTTAGACACATTTAAATAATCTCTATAGTAGCCATTTTATAGGCAAGGGCTAGAGAATTGGCTAATGTGCCCAGGGCTACATCTCAGCAGGTGGTAAAGTGTGGATTCTAACCAGGCCTGTATTGAGAGCTGTTATGCACAACATAAAATGAAAACAGTTTCTTGGGTGGGTCGAGTTTATAAAAATCTCATCTTTAAAAGTATTTTTAAAATAAATTTTAATTTAGAAATTAATAGAAATATTATTTTCCTTATATGGTTACATTTTTGTCTTTTAGAAGTAGTTTTCAGAGGATGCAGTGTCCCGCCTACACCTGTGGCATTTTGGTTGGCATTTAATTGAGGGGAAGCAGACAAGCCAAATATCTTGTGATGAGTAGGACAATCCCAGAAAGCAAAGAAGTGTTTTTTACACTCAGGAATTGTATTCATATCTTCTGTAGGATATATGTGAGTATGTATTGGGACAGTCCAAAAAAGAGATTAGCTCCAAATTTCCATTCACAGAATGTGTTTTATTTATAGTACTAGTTTTTCCTGTAGTGTTCCCCACCATCTCCAATTTTGTCTCTATCTATCTAACCCATCACTTTAGCTCTTGCTCCTTCATTTTCCTATACTTCTTGTATGCAGTGCGATGGTTTTCTCAGCTAAAGTAGTTCCAAGCATTTTAGTATTTTATTATGTTTTCAATGAGCTTACACCTTAAAATTTCCTCCCTGAAATATCTTTTCTTTATATTGATTTTATAGGATTGTGTAGGGGCTTTGGAGATAGCGTCCTTTCTTTATATTGACTTTATAAGATTATGTAAGGGGCTTGGGGAAATAGCTCAGTCAACAAAGTGCTCGCCTTCTCATAGGTAAGGGACCTGAGTTCCATCCCTAGAACCCATACCAAAGAGAAAAGCTGAGTGTGGTGGCACAGCCTGTAATCCCAGTGCTAAGGAACAGAAGACAGGCAGATCCTGGGACTTGTGTAGCCTACTTGGTGGATGGCTTCTGAAGAATGACACTTGAGGTTGTCTGCTGGACTCCATGTGCACCTGCACACATGTACACAAGGCATATACACCCAATAAACTTGTGTATTCATTATATATGAATTTCATTTCAGTTGTATGAAGAGGATCTCATTTATTTAGGTGAGGAGGTTGGCTTTGATAATATCTCTGTAGCAGTCACATGTAGTGGTTGACCGGCTTGCCCATTGCTTTTGGAGATTAGAAGCTGCTCTATCTGCAGACATCTACCCGTGATGACCACTGGGCTAGGAAACCTGTTGTCAGGCATCTATTTGTAAGACAGTTCTTCCTTATTCTGACTCACAATCTCACTTCCTCCATATTTAATGTCTGGCCCTCATCCTAAATTCTCTATTGGAGAAAGATCCTTCAGATATTTTAAAAACAGTTGTTATTTAATCCCTGGTACTCTCTCCAGGCTAAACCTGACCAACTCCTTTAATCTTGAATTTTAGTTGTATATTTATGTTGTATATGTTAACCATCCTGGCTTGTTCTCATCACTTTATATTTCTCCTGACATATGAAACTGGGAGCTAAAAACAGTAATCCAATTATAACACTATATTGTGATCATTTTGCTTTGGGTTGATTGCATGGATTTTTTGAGGGAGGGGTTATGCATTTAAATCACAGTACTGTGTATGTGAATCTTACTATAACCTAATGTCATATGCACTTGTGCTAACGTTAAGCTTGATCTCTCTCTTTCCTTGGATTGTCAGTAGTAGAACCCAAGATTTCTCATGATTAATTACACTTTATTTATTTATTTATTTATTTATTTATTTATTTATTTATTTGGTTTTTTGAGGTAGGGTCTCACTGTAGCTCAGGCTGACCTGGAACTCACTCTGTAGTCTCAGGGTGGCCTCGAACTCATGGCGATCCTCCTGCCTCTGCCTCCCAAGTGCTGGAATTAAAGGCGTGTGCCACCACTCCCGGCTATTAATTTCACTGTACAATAATTGATTCCCTTATACCTACAGCCAAGGGTCTTTCTGACTCTAAACTCTATTACCTATGATGTTTGTCAACCTTCCAAAAGCCTGACAAGGAAGCCTCTACATTGTCATTTAAGTCAGTGGTAGATTTACTGCACAGGATAGAGCTTAAGAAAGAACACTGAATTTCACCATTAACAGCCTCCCTGAAGGTGGGAGACTGAGGTCAGCTTCAATCTCCAACTAAGGTTAGTCAGATAGTGTATACTTGAACACATACAGATGTTCAATAATTTTTCTTTATCATCTAATCCTGAAAATATCCATCCACACATCCAGTCCCTATTTCTTCATCTTGTTTATCAACAGATCAAGAAAAACCACTCAAATGTCTTTTAAGTGTAGTTACACTGTTCTTACCTCATTTCCCAACCTCTCCCCAGGATAGTAGTCATAATAAGAGGAAAATTGGGTCAGTGTGGTTGGCTATGCCATCATCCTCTGACCTGCCAGCCTTGTATTGCAGCCACACCAAACCTCACAGGATCCCCCAAGCACTAAATGTTTCTGTATCCAGTTCACACATCCTCATTTTACCTGAGAAGCCCAAGCTCCTCTGTAATCAGTACTGCTCCTCCTTCATAGTCTAGCACTGGCA
This sequence comes from Orientallactaga sibirica, assembly GCA_036365145.1. NCBI lineage: Eukaryota > Metazoa > Chordata > Mammalia > Rodentia > Dipodidae > Orientallactaga > Orientallactaga sibirica. The sequence continues at coordinate 10,226,744 of JAEOAD010000240.1, forward strand.
TCGCCTATGACTGTCCCTGGCACTGCTTCCAGCAAAGTCTGTGGCTGCTTCTTGTGCTCTGTGGTTCTTTGACCCTACTAATATCAGAGCATGGACCACCTATTTACCATTGATGGGCTGCGGCTGTGGCTGCTGCTGCCTGCTGTCCCTGAGCTTCCTGGTGGTTGAGGGCTGCTTCCTCATACCATATACAGCAGGGTACTTACACTGCAAAAGATGTTTCAAAAAGCAATCCATTGTGTTGTTCTGATGGATGGGTGATTTTTTGGTTATTACAGTTCACTGGTCTCTGTTCGAAATCCGTACTAACCTGCATAATTGACCGTTTCTCAAGTTTTCCTGAGGATCTATGTGATATCCTTATTGCAGAGTTTGTACAATACCCTTTCCAAATTTTGTGAAAATTAAACTCCATTTGCCTATTATCAGGTTTGTAGCATTTCCTGTATCTTTGATCATTCATAATTCCTGACCTCTACCATTTGTTTTTCTCTTTTTTGGGGGGACATGTATATGTGGTGTGTGTATGTGATTGGTGTATGTATGTGTGTAAGCCAGAGGATGACCTTATGTATCCTCAGGTGCATGCTCCACTTTTGAGACATTAGGGTAGATTATGTGGCCAGTGAGCTCCAGGGATCTTTCTGTTTCTGCCTTCCCTGCCCTGGGATTATAGATGTGTGCTACTATGTCCAGCATTTACATGTGTACTGGGAGGGTTGAACTCAAGTTCTCATGCTTATGAGGCCAACACTTTACCAACTGAACTATCTCCTCAGCCCATATTGTCAAATGATCTATCCCGCCCAGATATAGATCTTCATTTGTAGAATCTGATACATTTTATGGGATTTTTTTCACACTTCTTAGGTTAGAGATCACTGAAACTCCAATTTGTTTAATTCCTTTCAGATCAAATCAAAGTTTTCTAGGAAGAGGAAAGTACATCAAGAATGCTAAGTCCTTTACTTATTTTGCTTTCCAAAGACTGTTGCTTTTTCCAGGAAGTAAGCCTTTTCTTACTTATCAGATTCTTAGCCCTTCCTTGGTTTCCTTGGTTATCATTTTGCTTTAGGTCTAACCTTTTTGCTCTTTTGGCTATTAAATTTTGTTTTAATTGTTGTTGTGTTTTATGATCTACATTTAGTTATTTGGGGGCACTTCCTCCAGATTGCTTCCTTCACAGGTTTATGGCAAACAATTTTGTATCTGGTTCTATGTACTTCTTCCTGGATTTTTGGTTAAAGAAAGCATTCAAATTTCTGATCTTGGTTAGTAGTAAACTTTGAATCTGTTTCCTTTATTTAGATAACAATGTGGCTTTGAGAGAGAATGGGCACCTGCCATGTTTTGGTATGTGTTGTAACCTTTTTCTAAGAGGAAGTGTCTGCATAAAAGCTACATTTTGGCCTGTCCCTGAAGTGACCCAATGGGGTGTGACAAAGCCCTAGTGCATGTTCCTGTCATGACTTCATTTGTGTATTAGCAAACATGTTGTTGGGAAAACAGTTGATGGGTTTTGTGGATTAGTTCTGACTGGCTATACCCACCTGTTCTTGGAGCTGCAATGTGTTGGAAGTGAATCTAGAAGTCATGCTCAGTTGTATAGTCCACACTAGTTGGATGCAATTTGGGAGCTCTGCCAATGCTGTTCTTAAGTTCTCTGTAAATGGTGCTAGGTTCTCTCACAGAGAACACTTCGCTAGTAATACCTAGTATTCTTATAGAGAATAAACACTTCACTAGTACTAGTAAAGATACTTTGTCTTTATTGTATTTTTCTTTATCTATTTGAGAGAGAGAAATAGACAGGAAGAGAGAGAGAGAACATAGGCATGCCAGGGCCTCCAGCCACTGCAAATGAACTCCAGATGCGTGTGCCCCTTTGTGCATCTGGCTTACATGGGTTCTGGGGAATCGAACCTGGGTCCTTTGGCTTTGCAGGCAAGCACCATAACTGCTAAGCCATTTCTCCAGCCCCTTTGATTTTAGAACCATCTTTCGAGATAGGATTTCTCCTGTGCCACTGTTTTAGAGTAATGAACTGAATTTAGGTTGAAACTAGCCATCCTGATTTCAGATTGCAAAAAATATATTTAGATGAAAGATCTGTCTGGTGCTCCCTCATAAATTTTTTTGGGCTTGCAATACACTGTAAATGCAGGGGCCTCTCATAAGTTTGTGTTTGGATGAGTCTACAATGTGTTATGTGTGGAAAAGTCAACCTTCAGTGAATGGAGGGCTTTTAATAAGTCCAGTATAACCACTTACAGTGGAAAAATGCAGTTCCCATTAGAGAGTGACTGAAGAGCTGTGCTTCCTCACCAAAGCATGATGGCTCTGTGTGCTATTCTATGCAACAGTAATAGTTTTTATTGCACCCACTGCCTACCTCTGTCTGATTAATCTGCTGGTATGTTTCAAGCTGAAAGGAGTGTATTTGTCTTGTTTAAAAATAATTTTTAAAAAGTTACAGAACAAAGCAACCAAACTTAGCATATTTTAATTTATGTAATAGGATAGTGAAACATAATATTAAAAAAAAAAAAACTTGACCAGTTCTAAATAGACTTTATAACACCAGATGTCAGTTTTTGGATCATTTAATTTTTTTTCTCTTTTGCTTCTTTTTGTCAATATTTTTCTAATGGAATTAAATGTTAGCTTCTGGCTCAGCTTGCAATATAAAAATTTTCCAATTAGGTTGTTATGACTTCATTTTCATTCATGAGGAGAAACCTAATAAACAGAGATCACTGCATATTTGTGCTGTGTGGAGGAGGAACTTTCAGCCACCTGGCCCAGGGCAGGGCAGAGAGCTTGGGATTCTAATCATTTCAGGAATCTGAAGGAACCCGGAAGGAATCTACATCCCCCATCAAAAAATTCTTTATTTGGGAGGAATGCTTTGATTTATATTGACCATAGGCTGGGTCTTATCATTAATTCTGCATTAATAATTCCTTACTTAAATTCTGTGTGATTATTCACCTGCTGTGAGGAGGTGCAAGGAAAGTGTCAACCATGGTGGTGTTTGACCTGAAGGCCGCTTATAGAGCAGAGGAGGCTAATTGAAGAGTCTTTGTCACACTGCAGTGTATGATAAAATGCTTCAACACAATTGACAGGTTGTAGATCAAATAAAACAGAATTAGGCCTTGTGTTAGATCTGGCCAGGACGAGGAGGATAGCAAAGTGATCTCAAACTTGGGGAAGAAATAGGGATCTAGGCACAGAGTTGAGGAAGAGAGGAGGTGGTGGGTTCAGATCTCAAAGTGAAATAGAGCTCATCAGAGCTGGACACTCAGCCACCATCTGCCTTTTTTTTTTTTTTTTAATTCATTTGCAAGAAGAGAGAGAATGAGAATGGACACACCAGGGCTTCTTGCCACTGCAAATGAACTCCAGATACAGGTGTCACTTTGTGCATCTAGCTTTACATGGATACTGGGGAATTGAACCTGGGCTGTCAGACTTTGCAAGAAAGTGCCTTTAACCAGTGAGCCATCTCTCCAGCCCCCATCGTCCTTTATCTTTCTTTCATCACTCCGATTTTTGGATGCACATTAACTACTTCAACTCAGTGTGGCATGACTTCCTCCAGTATTCTGTGGATCTAGTTCTGGTAGATATCTTCAACAACCTCCTCTCCTGAACACCAGCTAGCTTCGTCTTAACCTGTGGAATCTTTTCTGACACTGGGCATTGTGGATCTCACACTACCTCCTCTAGTTCCTCTCCAGTTACTTTTGGCTCCAGAGGTTACTGAGAAGCACTGGAGTGTTCCAGTTCTATTATAGCTGGCGCTGCTGAATGAGGGGAATCAACTGGCATCTCAGCCTCAGCTTAATGGCAATAACACTTCTGATTGAATGTGGCTCTGTGGATTGATAGAGACAACTTGTAGAGGATGTATTGAAATAAATGACATGGTGGATATATTAGTTACCTTCTTGTTACTGGGACAAAATACCAGACAGAAATAAATTCAAGGGAGGAAGGATTTATTTTAGCTTACAGTTCCAAGTTACAGTTCATCGTGGCAGAGAAGGTGTGGTGGTAGGGAGTCTGAGGCAGCTGATTACATTTAACCCACAGTGAGGAAACAGTGATGGATGCTCATATTCAACTAGCTTCCTCCTTTTTATACAGCCTGGCACCCCAGCTCATGTGATGATACCACCCACTGTTAAAGTTGCCCTAATCAAAATCACCCCTCAGAGGCATGCTCGAAAGCTGGCTTAATCTAGGTAACCCCTCACAGGTGATTCTGCCTCCTGGCAAGGGGACCGTCAATATGAACCATCACCATAGGCCAGCATCAAGATCCATTCCCTGTCCTGTCTAGCGGTCACGTTTTCTTGCTGAATATGTCTTGCTCTTTTTCATACCCTGTTGTTTAGGTATGCTGTCTCTCTGGAATTCCTTACCTTCCTTCTTTACTTTTTGCAGTCCTAACCACACTGAATGGTTTATTTTATTGCTTCAATCAAAATGGAACTGTGTGTGTTCTAGATCATTCCTGTTATTCACTGGCCAGTTCATAGTTGCTACCCTGTCTTGTCAGTTTTGTGCCCATGTCTGTGTTCCCCATTGGATTTTAAACTCCTTGAGGGTGGATCCCAAGTCAGTCATAGTCCAGTTGGACTGTATTTTCCATTGTTTCCATACAAGGCCTTGTGCATAGTTGTCAGGCTTCCAGTGTGATCTCATCATCATCATGATTTTTCCCCTTTTTCTTTTTTCCTAATGAAAACCATATGCTGATAATTTCTGATTCTCCTTCTCTAGCCTTCATTACCCTCCTGTGCTTTCTGCATAACCAAATTATTAACCAGATGTCTGGTGGATATTTCCAGCTGACTAGCCACAGGCCCTTGAAAGTCAACATGCCCAAAATTGGTCTCTCATCTCTTTCTAGTTCTCATTCTGCACACAGTCCACTCTTCATGTACATTGAATGGTGTCTCTGCTGTCATAGCCCAGCTAGTCCCTGACGAAGAAGCATGGAAGACATTCTTCATTCCTCCTTTTGCTACACTGTCTGTATTGAACAGGCTGCCAGATTTCAATTAATTTGCCTCTTAAGTATTTCTTGAATTCATTCCTCTTTCTCTGTCAACCTCTGCTGCCTAGCTTTGAGCCTCCCCCTCTCTTCTTCCCTCCCTCCTCACCCCTTCTCGGTCTTTTTTTTTTTTTTTAAATATTTGCTGTTTTTTTCTTGACACAAGGTCTCACTGTATTGCAGGCTGATCTGGAACTTACCTGTTGCCCCAGGCTGGCCTCAAACTCACGATGATCCTCCTACCTCATTCTCCTGAGTGCTGGGACCAAAGGCGAGCACCACTACTCCCTACTAAGCCTCCCTGTGTTAACTAGTTACACTGTAACTTTTTTCCTTTTGGGTTTAGTTCAAGTGCATTCTCTACAACATAATTCTGTCCCTTTCCTCATGGAGATTGCTCTGGTGGCTTCCTTTCATGCACGTTAGGATGAGAACTCAGTGAACAATCTCGTGAACAGGCTCTGGTCAGTTTTGTTATGGTTCCTTCAAGTGCTGCTCCTGGGTTTGCTGTGCACACGTCGTGATGGACAGCTACCAAGTGTAGTGAAGGGCGTGCAGCACAGCTCCTCACCGTGCGGCACAGGTCTTCTGTGACCCTGACTCTTCCCAGTCTTCAGCTTCAGCCACACATCACTGTGCTTCACCCTTTACCCTGGAGCAGCAGGGAGCTCTTCTGTCTTCCTTTTGTTGCCCTATACCTGGGTGGGATGCACATACCCATGCTAAAACTTTAGAGTGTGAGGCAAGGGTGGGCCCTACGTAAGGCTAAGTGTTCTTTCTCAAATGGTTAGGTTTTTAATGGGCCAAAATTGCAAACTTATCGTGTGCAACATGAAATTTTAAACTATGTACATCAGGGAATGGCTAAGTTGAGGCATTGTTCATCCTGTGAGCTTCAATGGCACCTGGGCCTCCTGCATAACAGTACATACCTCATTATCTTGCAGTCTTGTGTCTCCATCATAGGACAGTAAAGTCCAGTAGAGCAAATAGTATCTCTCATTTATTGGGTATGTATTACAGTACCTTTCATGTACTGTTGTATTGGAGATTAAACTGTTTACTGAATTGAAATGAATATATAAATAATTTTGACCGATACATGTACTTTGCTTTCTTTAAATTTACATTTGACGGTGGACTTTTGTTGCAAGGTGAAAGGTCGGATTTTGGGAGTGGTAATGATCAGCAGAAAATCCAGCTTGGTGAGGCAGCTGTTAAGTAGACATTGGAAATTTTGGAGCAGAGGACTAGCACGAAGACAGTGGTATTTAAAGAAGGTTGATCTGGAGGCAGACTTTTATTATAGGGTTAGGCACTGCTGACAAGCACAGGTGAGGGTGTCAGAGATGGGGAGGGGCAGGAGCATGCACAGAAAGTGTAACTTTCAGAACAGTTTCCTAAGCCTGTGTGCCTTCATTTCCACATTTGCTCATGTGGGATGTTCTTGCTGGCATGTTACTGAAAATAAAACAGAACACTGAAGTTATTTTTATTTTTAAAGGAAGAACATTCTTGTAAAACACCTAAGTGAACCATTTTAAATACTTACCTATGAGACATAGTTTTTAACATCTTTTTAAAAAACTTTTGTTTATTTTAATTTATTTATTAGCAACAGACAAAGAAAGAGGCAGAAAGAGAGAGAAAATGGGTGCTCCAGGGCCTGCAACTACTGCAAGTGAACTCCAGATGCTTGTATCGCCTTGTGCATCTGGCTCAGTGTGGGTACTGAGTAATTGAGCCTCAAACCTGGGTCCTTAGGCTTCACAGGCAAGCACTTAACTGCTAAGCCATCTCTCCATCCCTGAGACATAGTTTTAATTAGTTACTGGGATAGAGTGATTTTTAGTGCAATATTAAAAAAAATAAGTAGTGTCTACAGAGCTGGTCCTCAATCTTCTCGTCAGTGGAAGTGTTCATTTGGCACATTTGGAATGGTTGCTCATTATGAAAGAAGTGTTATTGCTTGGTTTTCCATGCAGTCTGCTTTGTGGCTCTGAGCATCTCCATTCTAGTTGTACTTGTGGTTTGTTCCTCAGTCTGTGCACATTTGCATTTTGTATCTGACTCATGTGACTGTGTTTCCTGGTTAAAGTTTATCCTTCATTTGTTTGGGGCCATGTAGCTCTGCTCTGTTCTGCTCTGTTCTGTTCTGTATGTTGGCTATTATAAACGTCTTAATATATGGTTGTCTTTTTTTTTCTTACAGGGCTATGACTCACTGATTCAAAAGAAGGACTTCTCCACATATTTTGCACTTCTGCTTGTGTATTATGGATACCAAGGAAGAGAAGAAGGAACGGAAACAAAGTTATTTTGCTCGGTAAGCCTTCACTTTGCAAAATTATATCAGTGCTTAAAAAATAAATCTGAGGAGACTTTGTCCTCAAGTTGTTGGCACTTTATTATTGTGTAATTGTTCATAACAGAGGAGGTAGCCAGTAGAAATTGCATGTACTTTCTTGTTCTTTAAGAATGAATCTTAGAGGAGTAACATTTCTGTTTATCTTTGTCAGTTCTTTCAGCCTAGAGCTGCTCAGAGAATGTGGCTGACACATTGACATGTATGTAGATTGTCTGAAAGCCATGTTCCACAACTTATCTTGAGTGCTTTTTAATATTTTATTTATTTGCAAGCAGAGAGAGAGGGACAGAGGGAGAGCAAGAGGGAGAAAGAAAGAGTGCATGTAGACCAGGGCCTCTAGCCATTGCAAATGAATTCCAGATATATGCACTACTTTGTACATCTGGCTTTACGTGGATACTGGGGAACTGAACCTGGGTCATTAAGCCTTGCAGGCAAGTGCCTTAACCACTGAGCAATCTCTCCAGTGCCCTTACCTTGAGTTTTAAGTAATAGGTGCTTAGCTCCTACAAATCTTACTTGGTTGGTTGAGCTATAATTAAAACTCAGGCTGGGTGTGGTGGCGCACTCCTTTAATCCCAGCACTTGGGAGGCAGAGGTAGGAGGATCACCAAGAGTTTGAGGCCACCCTGAGACTATATAGTGAATTCCAGGTCAGCCTGGGCTAGAGTGAGACCCTACCTCGAACCCCCCCCCAAAAAAAAAAAAACAAAAAACTCTATGACACATTTAAAACTTATCTCCTTATGGAGATCATTACTAAAAAGCAGGGTATTTTGTGCATAGGTGGAATGAGGGAAATGATGTCATATAAATATCTAAAAGTAATCTGGGAATGGTTACTAGTTACAGATTGACAGTCACTCTCATTATAATGAGACCACTGACATATTGTCAGACTCAGGTAACATGGGCTTTAAATAATCATTATTGTCTCCAAAATTGGAATTTTTAGAAACTGGATTTAGCCTCACCAGCCCACAATCTATGCTTGTTGAACACGTGTTTTCTGTTTTCTAAATATTATCCTCAGAACTAAAACCAAATGCTTCTGTCAATGTATTTAGCCAGAAATGAAGCTGCCTTTTAAGTTTTGAATGGGAAAAGATGGAAGCAGCTCGATGACTTACTGTGCATAAGTGCTGTACTATTTTCACTATCTCCAAAATAAACCCATGACATAGGTTTCTTTGTCTACATTTTACCACTGTGGAAACTCAGATGGAGAAAATATTTTATCCATTTCATGCAGCACAAGTCAGTTTTTAAATGTAGGACCATTTAAAAAGGCATGCCCAATTAGGAATAGTAAATCATGACTAAGGGGTTTTGGAAGCAAGAGTTAAACTACTTATTATAGCAAAAAGTTTCTTTACAGAGAGTAACAAGACTTGGGAAAGAAGAAATCAGACATATAATGGATGAGACATTAGAAAGGTAGGGTATTTATTTTGACATAATTGTAAACTTATAGGTAGTGGTAAATAATACTAGAGATAATACCTATATCCTTTATTCTCATCCCCTTGAAGTAACATATTATATGACTATAGTTTTTATTTTATTTATTTATTTATTTATTTTTATTAAGTAGAAACTTTGTATGGACACATCAGATGTTGGTACCATCATTTCCCTCCTTTCTGCTTGCATTCCACTGAGAGTCCTTCTCAGTGGGATTGCTGGTATTCCCCCTGGGGTTGTGGGTTATGAGATGTGAGAACAGCAGTCAGTCACTATAGTTTTGTGTGTGTGTGGGGGCAATGCCTCAGGAAATTCCCTTCCACTCTTTGGCTCTTACAATCTTTCTGCCCCCTCTTCCACAAAATTCCCTGAGCTGTGGTGGGTGTGTTTTAATGCTGCTTTAATGCTGTGCTCTCAGCAGGTTCTGGAGTTATGCTTTGGTGCATTTTGAGTGTCCTCAGTGTCTGTCACCATCACCCTGGCATTTGTTGCATGATTGTAGTTTTATATCACAGGCCACCACCTCTGCTCACATTCCCAGGCACACAGTATACATGTGTCTATCTTTAGTTCTATGAAATTTTTATCTTGTGTATATATTTGTGTGGTCACCATTCACAGTGGGACACAGAACAGTTCCAAAATGAGGATCCCACATGCTACTCTTGTTTTTATAGCCATTCTTACCTCCCTGCCACCCCTCACACACAACCACTATGTGTTGGTAATCTGCACCATGCTGTTTCAAGTGTAGTAAGTACATAGGCAGGATAGTATAGTATATAACCTTTGGCAGTTTTCTTTTAATATATTTTATTTATTTATTTATTTATTTGAGAGAGAGAGAATGGGCACGCCAGGGCCTCCAGCCACTGCAAATGAACTCCAGATGCATGTGCCCCCTTGTGCATCTGGCTCACATAGGTCCTGGAGAATAGAACTGGGATCCTTTGGCTTTGCAGGCAAACACCTTAACTGCTAAGCCATCTCTCCAGCTCCACTCTGTATTTTCTTTGTGACCCATCCGTAGCATTGCACATGTCAATAGCTCATTCATGTGTTGCTCTGTTCTCTTCCATGGAGGGACCTTTTAGCTCCTTGGTCATTCTCCTGTTGAAGAACAACTGGGTTGTTTCTAGTGAAGGATCGTCTGAGCACAAGCTTTTGTGGGAACATAAGTTTTCATTTCTCCAGGAGACATGAGTGCAATTGCTGAATCAAATAATAAGTATATGCTTTGTTTTATAAAAAAAGCTGCCATAGTCTCTTCCAGGATGGTATGCCATCTGACATTCCCCTCACCATATATGCTTTGCACTGTTGCCAGCATTTGGTGGTGTCAGTATTTTGCATTTTAACCATTCTGATAAGTGTGCAATGATAGCTCATTGTATTTTTTAATTTATATTTTGTTAATGGCTAAAGAAATGACAGCTTTTCACATATTATTCATGTATTAGCCTTGTTTGTTTCTTCTGTAATGACATCTCTTTTCATGTCTTTTGCCCAGTTTTTAGCTGACTTGATTGCTTTGTTTACTGTTGAATTTTGAGGGTTCTTTCTACATTTTATTTATTTGTTGTAAGTATATAGTTTACCAATATTTTGTCCCAGTCTGTGTCTTGTTTTTTTCGTACTCTTACCAGGGTCTTTTGCAAAGCAAACCTTAAATTTGAGTATGGTTAAATCCATCAGTTTCTCTTTTTATGAATTATGCTTTTTGTGTCAAGCATGCCATTTTTGTACCTATCTCTAGATAGTGCTTTCTCAGTCTGACTCTAAATTGATTTCAAAATTGCAATACTATGAAGCCATATTAACTTATTGTTAAATGTAGAGTTCGAGGAGCCCCTTCAGTTATAACTCACACCCAAACTGCAGAGCTCATTGCTTTTCAGCTCAGTAATGTGAACTGATTTGTCATGCTTACCTAGGCAAAAATGCTAATAATGAAAAACAAAGTAAGACCTTGGGAGCATAGTGGTAGTAGGACAAGGTCGAAAATCAGCAGTACTATTTAGTCCATCAACATGATTTGTTGGAAATACAGAGAGGGAGAGAGACTTGTAGTTTAGCTACAAAAGGGAAGCCAAAAGTGGTGAAATTATTAAAAGCAAATACATACCTACTTGTGAAATGCACACACACACACACACACACACACACACACACACACACACGAAAGCCAAAACAATAAGACAAGAGCTACATCAAGTACAAATCTTTCCAAATGCCTTCTGGTGAAACTTGCATGATCATAAAGAGGAATTCTCTAATGGGCTTACTGGAGAACCAGCTTCTGATAGCACACTACGGATTTTTCTGGAGCAGTATGCTGGAGGGCAGTCCAAGCAAGATCTCAGGGGAGGAATGCAAAGTCATGACAAGGGTAAGGCAAGATTGGTGCAATCACAGTTTTTTTAGTTTTCTCTAAATTGCAGCACTTTACACAAATCTCTTCTGGTGCAGAGAGCACAGTGCAGATCTGCCTTGTGCTGCTGTGCTGTTGCAGTTGGGTATCTGACAACTCCAAGCTGGTTTCAGACCTGAAGCACCTTCCCTTGTTCCTAGTCCATGTGTTTTCTTGATGTGTGTTTTCATAAGCATCCCGTGGCTGTGTTTGGTAAATAGTATTTTACCAAACCTCCTTTGTTGACATGTCTCTCAATTATAGTAAAGCTAAGTTTAAAAGACCCTGCTTCAACTCAACATAGTCCTTCATGCCTGTAATGCCAGAAGCCCAGAGGCTAAGGGAGACTGAGGCAGGGGGATTGCAAGTTTGACATCAACCTGGGCTACATAGTGAATCTCAGGCTAGCTTTAGCTAAATAGTGAAATGCTGCTGCACAGAAGAAAAAGAAAACCTATTTGAATAACTGGAATGGAATCAAAAATTTGAAATATACCTATGTGGTTCTGAATGGGAAAGTAGATTAGGATTGCTCATATATTAGCATATTATAAATGGATTTATTAATCCTTTGATCCTTAACAGGTCATGAAAACCAAATGCAAGGTAGCACATAGTATCACATGCCTGTAATCACAGGAGGCTGAGGCAAGAGAATCCCTCATAAGTCTGAGGCCAGCCTGATCTACGTTGTGAGTTCCAGCCCAGCCAGAGCTATATAGTGAGACCTTGTTACAAAAATAAAACCCCTTTCACCAAGTGAAAACTTAAATTATGGAATCAAGTGATCCTGTTTGTGCTACATGTAATCTGAAAAGTATATCGCCCACTAGAGGGAGGGCCTTTTGCTATGGCTCCTCTTGCTGTGTCCACTGTCCTTAGAAAGAAGGTATTTCTCTATTAGTGTAAGACTGGGTCCCCTCCTCCCACACTCATCTGGCATGATTTGGCTTCTGTGATGATGATGTACATACCTCCAGCCTTTTGTACATGTGTAAGTGTGTGTTGGTGCTGGGGATTGATCCCAGGGCCCCACACTTGATAAACACTGAGCTACAACTCAAGCCTTACATGTTTCTTTAAAAGTTCTTTGAAAATGTAAATTTTTAGAATCAAGGGTTAATGGATGGGAATCTAAGTGGTGTTTTATGGGTTTACTTTTTACCCTGATAAGGTCTGGGAGGGCTTGTGAGTAGACATGCAGTGATAAAAGGTCCCAGGCCAACTGTGCTATTTCTATGGGTCTCACTTCCCTCGCCTTCCTGGTTCCCCACCTTGTCTCCCTTAGTTATCACTAACAGCAGAACTGCCCCTCCCACCTACTCTCTTCCCTTTCCCACGCCCCAGCACCTCTGTCACTGCTTCAGTGATACGGGATACGCTCCTACCCTCACTCCTCTGATAACTCCCCACTCCTATCTCTTGGGCATTTCAACCTTGACCTTCCCACTCACCAGAAAAATACTAATGTTAGAAAATCATTCCAGTACATAACCTTGGATAAATCTTCCAAATTTTGGGCTGGAGGGATGGTTTAGCAGTTAAGGCACATGCCTGAGAAGCCTAAGGTTCGATTCTCCAGGACCCACATAAGCCAGATGCACATGGTGGCACATGCGTCTGGAGTTCATTTGCAGTGGCTAGAAGCGTTGGCGCGCCCATTCTCACTCTTTCTCTCCCTCTAATAAATAAATAAAGATAAAATCTTTAAAAAAATCTTCCAAATTTTATTTAGCCTCTATTTCTTTACTTATCAGATGGGACTAATAGCATCCCACTCCCAACATGGGTTTGAAGAAGCAAGCCTCTCAGCTGGAACAGGGGCCACAGCTAGGAGGGTCAGAGCTGGACAGCTGGTTCTTCATTCCCCTCTTCAGGGAGGAGGATCCAGTGACTGATATTGGGGCTTGTATTGTCTAAAGAATACATGCTAAATTCTAATGTTCTCCTTTAGACCCAATGAAACCAAGATGTCTATGTATACATGGGAGTGTCTGGTGCAGTGACTGCTCAGACAGTTCATTCCTGTTCTTAGTCCCTGGCCACCTGCACTTTTATCCTCTCAATTCTCACATTAGGAGCTCAGTCCTATCCATGAGGCTGCTTCTGTTGAAATCAGGAGAAAGGAACACTTGTAACCATGCAAACTGGAATCACCCAGTTCCCAAAGATGCTTCTTGTTATGAGCACAATTAGGCACTAAAATATCATAAAGCAGAATTAGATTTTCTCAATTTGTATGTTTGTGTATATGTGTTTGTGGGTACTTGCATGCCACTGCACACATGTAGATGTTAGAGGACAAACTTGGAATGTTGGTCCTTTCTTCACACCTTGCTTGTGCCCGGGTCTCTCTTGTTTGCTGCTGGGAAGGCCAGATGTGATGCCTTCAAGCTTCAAGATTCTCCTGGCTCTGACTCAGTTTCCCATTGCTACAGGTGCATTGGGATTACAAACACATGTGTCACTTTGTAGTGGCTTTACAAGGGAGCTGGGGATACAAACTCCTGTCAACAACCTTGTAGAGTAAGCACCTTTAGCCACTAAACCATCTATGAAACCAACCCCATAAAGTGAAATCCTATGTAATTATATCTCAAAGGGCTTTGCAAATTCTAAGGTCCTCCCTTATTTTTCAGTTGAACCCTAAGCCCATGAGGCACAAGTGTCAATGATTTTTTAATAACTTATTATCAATGTTTGATTTGAATACCTATTTGATTGGTATACCTAAGGTAGCATAAAACTTTCTCAGGTGAAAGGGATAACGCTTGGAAAAAGTTTAAGAAGCCCCATTATGGAGGTTAATACAAGCTACCTGATATGCTATTTCGCATGGTGTGAGTGGAACGGACTCCTTCCTATGAGTAGACCTGGCAACTTAAAATGATACTTACTCCAGAGTAAATTAATTAGGAGAAATGCATCCTATGCTCTGAAAATCCAGTTTATTTACATTTGACCTTTTCAGGGCAGTTGGTTCATAACCTGAAGACATCCCATGATACCCATGTTATCAACTCTGTCAATCTATAATATTGTTACTATCTCAATATTAACCAATTGATGCAGGATTTGGGGGTTCAGGAGGGTTCCCCAGAATTTATGAACCACAAGTTTTAGGTTCTGTCCTACCTTTAATAAAGAATTAATAAAGACAGACTCAAGTGGGAGAAATCATGAATTATTAAGTTTATTTAGGGGAAATTACAAATTGTGTGGAATTGGGATTTAAGAGAAACTGAGGCTTTTAAAGAGAGATTAAAGTAAAGCTGCAAGCATGTGGACATAAGAGAAATGGAGGCTTTTAAAAAGAGACTAGAATCAAGTTGTAGGCATGTGGAATGCTCATTTAAGAGAAACAGAGGCTTTCAAAGAAAGACTGGAGTACAGTCACAAGCACATGGAGGATAGAATTTAAGAGCAGATACAGGGAAATTTAGAAGAAACACCCATGGCATCTGCTGTCTGCTTTCCCTGTGGAAGAAAGCTAAAAGAGCAAATGGTGGTGACTTAAAGAAGAATAGCAGAGAGAAAATATCAAAGCAGGGACCCAAAAATTCAAAGGAGAAATGAGTAATGAAGAGGGTTATCTTGAGTTTAAAGAAATTATACATGGGAGGGGATATGATGGAGATTGGAGTTCTAAAGGGGAATGGAGGGAGGGGAGGGAAATAGCATGCATTTTTTGTATGTAAGTATAGAAGTTGCCAATAATAAATAAATAAAAAGAAATTACACATGTAGTGGGCCTGGAGTAAGTGAGAGCACCCACATGGTAGATCTAGAGTGTAAGGGAAATAGACCAGAGGAAAATCATGCTTGAAATCAAAGTGAGAAATTACCCCAAACTATAATGCAGAGGCAAGTAAAAGGGTACCCCCAGACCAAGAAACAGTGTTATGCTCTCCCCCGACTCATGTGTATCTAAGGAGATGAGAGGGAATCCGGAGAAAACTCCACAAAGAGGCAAAAAGGCAAGGCAGGAAGAGGATGAACACCATTATATGGAAGGGGAAGACCTGATTGGTTTGTACATTTGGAGGGCAGACCCACCTGGGCCAGCCCATCTAGGTAGCACTATAGACTATGGACAGCTGGGGGCACTGTAGATTATTCTGGATCAGACATGAGTTCCATTTTTGCCAAGAGTTTGGTTCTTGTGCCAGGGCAAGGTGGCATGTGGGATGGCATCTCCTGGTTCTCTTTGGGCCTCAATCTCTAACTGAAATTGCCTAAAAGGAGCTAGCTTTCTCCTATCCTCCTTCACAATCAACACAGGAATGTAGCATGTGTATACTTCAACTGTATGGGTAGGGTTCTGTCTTAAGTGATATGCTTTTCTAAGATTACATTTGATCTATAATAAGGAGTTTCTCCTTATAGAAATGAGTGCAGAAATGGGATAGAAAGCTTCCATTTGCCCTCTTGGTTGAATGCAGAGTCCAAGCTTCAGTGGAAGGCACCAAGGCACCACCTGGGCAAGGTCTGCTGCAGAACCAGGTGAGGACAGAGAGGGACGCTCTCTCACTCTGGCCCCAGAGAGACAGTCTTTGGATCCTAGAAAGAGCCATGGGTGTGGTGGAATACCTGTGCTAAGAATGAATGTACCACACGGGCACAGGGTATCATGTGTACCTTTGCCCTGTCATTAGTTAACTATCTGTAGATTGTTTTGTCCCTTTTGCACAGGGCCATTGGAGACTTGACTGACCTTAGTATGTCTGAAATTCAAGGAGCACCTAACTACCAGTTGTTGGGTCCACATTTTATATCCTGTCACTGTTGGTTTACAGTGCATTGACACATGAAAAGCAAATGGAAGAGTTTCAAGTACTTGGTCAATGTTAACTTTATACTTTCTTAATGTTTGTTCATTTAGTTCTGTCAGTTTCACTGTGTCTGTCTGCTGATTTTCAGGAAGATAATTGTAAATAGGAACCTTTATAGTACTTCACAAAATGATTTTTTTACCTGCTCCATGATTTTGTGAGTAGATATAAATGCAGATGGAGAATCTATTGTTTGAGAGATTAAATATCTTGCCCCAAATCAGTTACCTTTCAAATGGAGAATCCCTAGTTCTGAGCCCTCCTCAGATCAGCCATACCACAGGTTGTTTTTCTTCCTGGCATTGGTGGAGTTTACTTTGCCTTTACTTTGCATAATCTGATCTGATTATGTTAGAGCATGCTGTTAGTCTCATAATGTGCTAAGTAGGGAGCGCTGCCCTGGGGTCTGGAGGAGGATGTTTTAGTCCTCTTTATTAGAAGCCTTATTTGACTCAAGTTTGAAAGATCCAGCTGATGTGCCTGTTGAGTGGGGTGCTGTAGTTACTCAAACCCTGCCTCAGGGGTCCTTGCACAATCTGCAGAACTCTGATTTGTTTATGGTTTGCAGTCAGCCTCTCCTCACCAGGCCACCTGGCAGGACAGGACTCTGTAATGGTTCAATGCTCCTTCCATGAGCCTGTTAAATGGTGACTGGCTTATAACAAGAGTTAAATATTTGGTGACCAAATTCAAGACAGAGTATTACAACATCTTTAACATAGGATATAAATAGTCAGTGAGTCTTAACTTTTATTACCATGAATTTTTAGTACTCAGCAATTTTATTATTTTTTAAAAGATTAAGGATATTTCAAAATCATTTCCTGTGAAAAAGCTGCTAATGCCTTATATGACAAGATTACTAATTTCCAATTAAACTCTGTATGAGCTGCAATGTTATTTAAAGCTTATGTTTCCTATTCTCTTGATTGAGCTCATACCAGCCAGCTCTTAAGGGAATATTTACATATTGCTGCTGTTCTTTACTGGGGGAAAATATCTTATGGTCAAGTTTGACCTGCTAATGCTTCTAGGAAATCATTAACTTATTTTCTAGTGATTAGAAAAAGAGCTTATGAACACTTAGCCATTAGCAGCAGTTAGATTCAGGCTTTTTGCTTCACTTTAAGGAGCGGGCTGAGTTACTTGATTTAATTCCAAGTACAGCACTGCCTTTTAAGCTGTAGATTACAACCCACAAGGGAATCATGAAGTCAACTTAGTGGATGGAACCAGCATTAAAAAATTTAATTGGGACATAATTATCTATACTTATGGGATACAGTGATATTTCAGTACATATATAATGTGTAATGATAACTGACACCCAACATTTCTTTATGTTGAGAACATTCAAAGTCCTCTCTTACCAGCTACTTTCAAACACTGTTTCCTGTTGTCAGAACTCCATTGGGCTACAGAAGAAGGGAAGTTATTCCTCCTATTCAGGGTGCCATTAGCCATGCTTCTATTGGCTTCTTCGCTACATATTGTCTCAGCTTGTCTTGCATACAATTTGGCCTTATGTGAGAGGTCGATGAGCACATGCTTTTAGCATCATAATGTGATAAGTAGAAGGAAAACCCTTTCCAGCTTCCAGTAATTACGATTTTACTCTCTACTTCTATGTGATCAATATTCTAGCATTTTCATATACAAGGGAACATGTAATTTTTGTCTGGGTCTGACTTTTTTCATGTAATGTAATATTTTCTGGATTGATCTTTATTATTGCAAATGACAGGATTTCATTCTTTCTATGGCTGGGTATTATTCGTATACATATGAATTATTCATAATATATATCACATTGTCTTTATCCATTAATGGACACATTGATTTTATATTTCGTCTATTATGAATAGTGCTGTAAACATCATGTGTAATAGGTAGCTGGTATATTCCTTTGGCTATATACCAGTAGTATGAGAATTGAACTATATGGTAGTTTTATACCTATTATTATTATTATTACTATTTTTGAGACAAGGTCTTCATATTTGGCTCAGGCTGGCTATGAACTCATTATATAGCCCAGGCTGGCCTTGAACTCACAATCCTCCTACCTCAACTTTCTAAGTGCTGGAATTATAAGGGTATAGTACCTTGCTTGACTCGATTCCATAGTGGCTGTACTAATTTTTAGTCCCACCAACAGTGTGGGAGAGTATTCCTTGCCTCACTTCCTCATAAGCACTTAATATGCTTTGTGATTTTGATAGTGCACTGTCACACTGGTCTGCTATGATATCTCATTGTTTTTTATTTGTTTTGTTTACATTTCACTGATGATTAATAATGTAGGATAATTACATATTTTAAATATATTTGTTGGTCATTTATATGCCTGTTTTAGAGATCTGTCTATTCAGATTGTTCCCACCCCCTTTTTTTGTTCCTTTTTTTTTTTTTTTTTTTTTTTTTTTGTGATAGGGTCTCAGTCTAGCTCAGGCTGACCTAGAATTCACAATGTAGTCTCAGGGTGGCCTTGAACTCATAGTGATCCTCCTGCCTCTGCCTCCCGAGTGCTTGGATTAAAGGCGTATGTCCCGGGTGTGGTCAAACATGTGTCCTTAGGCTTTGCAGGCAAGTGCCTTAATGGCTAAGCCATCTCTCCAGCCCATCAAATTGTTTTTAATGTATACTATGATCACAAAATAATTCATTGTTTTATAGGATTAATATGTAGTTTGGTAGATAGTATACTGGGAACAAAGTTAATTTTCATCATTGAGAACTGAGTTTCTTTGAAAAATATTCATCTGATATGCATTAACCATTGGTTCAATGGTAGCCTTACAAAACAATATTCTATAAATGTGTTTTCCCACAGTATATTTCCCTGTTTTCCTACTAAACGAATTTCAAGCACTAATAACAAGCATGTTTCTGTTTAACCTGAAATCCCAGAATCCTGGATCAAGGCAGTAAGGCAACAAGGTAACTTAACAAAGCCCACAAAGGACAGCTGTTTTTGGGCGCCTCTACTGGTCTGTTCTCTAGAGAAATACTTACTGGTTGTGGGCTTTACGTGTAGTTTTCTTTTCTCTAAAATGGCATAATAATAGGTGCTCCTTTTAAGGTTGATGAGAGGACTGCATAAGCTAAAATACATAGTCCATAGAAGAATACTTTAAAAAATAAGTAATGAGCTGGTTTCGTGACAGACACCACTAGTTTCCACTACATGGGAGGCTGAAGCAGGAGGATTGTGATTTCAAGGCCAGCCTATGCAACATAGCAAGACACTATCTTATAAGAAAAATAAAGAGGCATAGAAGTGTAGTTCAGTAGCAGAGCATAAGCTAGAGAAAACACTAAAGAATCTTAATTCAAAATAAGAAATAAGACTAGATGAGAAAAGGAGAATAAACAGATTGACACATATTATGTATAAATTTCAGGAATTTTATTTTTGAAACATGCATTAATTACAGCCTGCAGTGAAAGATGAAAGGACACATGTTGCTAGGAAAGAAAAACATGTAAACTGTCACATATGACCCCAGCCGTTCTTTTGTTATTGGTGGTGCTTTTTGTTCTAGTATTTTGAGACAAGGTCTTACCATAGCCCAGGTTGGCCTCAAACTCATGATACAGCTCAGAGTGGCCTTGAGTTATTTAATTTAATTTAATTTTTTGCAAAATATTTATTTTAAAGAGAGAGAGGCAGATAGAGAATGGGCATGCCAGGGCCTCTAGCCACTCCAAACGAATTCTAGACGCATATGCCACCTTGTACATTTGGCTTACATGGATACAAGGGAATCGAACCTAGGTCTTTAGGCTTTGCAGGTAAGTGCCTTAACTGTTGAGTCATCTCTCCAGCCCAGTTTTTAAAAAGGTTATACTCTTCTATCCCGTCTTCCCCACCTCCATTCCAGAGAGGGCCTTTCTTAGTGGAGTTTTTGGTATTCACTGTGGGGTCATGAAGGCCTTTGTCAGTCTCTAGGGGTGAGGAAAATTATGCCTGGGGATACTTTGTCCCACCCTCTGGCTCTTACACTCTATTCTCCCCCTCTTCTGCAATGTCCCCTGAGCCTTGGAGGGTATGTAAACCATCTGATTGAGTGTTGAGCTCTCTGTTGCCGCTGGAATTCTGTTTCGATGAGTCACCATCTCTCTGTGGCAATGAGAGAAGTATGCTTGGTGCCACTTCCTCTGCAGTTCCTGGCTGGGACAGATGTGGTAGAGAAGGTACATCTTGTGTTAGGCAGTCAGCTGTCTTTTCTTGTTGTATTGATGGATCTTGGATCTGCTTAGTTTTCTCTGCCATGTGTAAAATAAACAGATTCCTAACCAAGCGTGAAAGCAACTTGGGTTAAAAGGGATAAGCATGGTTATTTGAGAGACTTTGTGTTGTTTGTGCCCACTCCTTTCATCTAGAGAACAGTGGTGGCTTCTCTCTGGAGTCTATGTGTTGCCTATCCATGGGATTGTAAGTTGGGTTCCCTGCTTATTCACACTGTTGGTGACTGTTGTCCCCCAGCAGCTCCCACAACATTTCCAGGGCTTTGGAGCTAGCCAGGAAGGTTCCAGTGTAGTAGAGTTTGCTACTATCAAACTGCCTTAGTCTCTTCAAGTGCTGGAATTACACTCCTACACGTGACACTGTGGTTTTTGAGGCAGGGTCTCACTCTAGCTCAGACTGACCTGGAAGTCACTCTGTAGCCCAGGCTGGCATGGAACTCATAGCAATTCTCCCATCCCAGCCTTGCAGGTGCTGGGATTAAAGTCACAGGCCACCATGCCTGGCTTGAGATTACTTTGTTCCTTGTTACTATGAACTAAGGATGTGTGCTGCTCCCCTCAGAATTCAAGTCTCCAATATGATAGAACTATAAGAAAGGCTTTGGGGAGGTTATTAGGCCTCAGGATAGGATTCACATCTTTAGAGAAACAGAGATGATCCCACTCACTCTATGGTGAGGGACACAGCCAATAAGTGTCCACTTGTTAACCAGGGAGAAGGCCTCTGAAGGAGCCAAGTTGGTCAACACGTAGACATTGGAGCCAAGAAGTAACTGTTTTAGCCACACAACCCAGGGACTTTCCCCCCCCCCACAAGTAGCACAAACCTACTCAGACATACATGCATTTGACACTTTTTATTGTTGCTGATACAATGAGTTTTCAATTGAACTATAAATTCCTACATGGAATTTACTATTGATGATTTTGACAAAAAAAAATTATTTTTTTTTTTGAGGTAGGGTCTCACTCTGGCCCAGGCTGACCTGGAATTCATTTTGAAGCCTCGAACTCACCGCGATCCTCATACCTCTGCCCCCGCCGAGTGCTGGGCTTAAAGGTGTGCATCACCATGCTTGGCTTTTTTATGTGTTTTTACTTTGCTTCATTTAGTTAGTTAGTTTGCTTGCTTGAGACAGTGTCTTGTTGTGTAGCCCAGATTGTCTTCAAACTTGCAACCTTCACCCCTTAGCTTCCCAAGTGCTAGAATTCTAGGTGTATCCACCACACTTCTGACAATTCCAGTAAATACTGTCCCTCCACCATTCTCATGAGTCAGGTGCTAATTGCATATCCTCCTACACATCTTGGCTGACCAGGATTCCTGGGCCGGGCTCAGGTATGTCACAGTTTGTGTCCCAATTTCTTTGTCCTAGCATGAGGTTTGTTATAAACTGGCTTATTCCTTCCCTTTTGTCTTTATCTCTTCCTTTGTTTCTCTGTACATATCTAACACTTTCCCTGGATCCTAACCCTCTGTGTACAAAGCACTGCCCTCCCCACGCTGTCCTCATGCACAGTGACGTGCACATCATTCTGGCAAACCCATCTTGACTTGTGACTTTTTCAGCTTCATTTTCCTCTGCCCCTCCCCTGCCACTGGACAGGATGGTGCTCATGAGTGAGCATCCTTATGCCTTCTCTTCAGGCCCTTGTCACAGTCTGTCGTGGCATATATCCAGTAACACTGCCCTGTTCGCTGCCTTATGTTTCTGTTATTATTTACTCTTATTTCTTCCCCTCCCCCTCTTTTTTTTGGTTCTTTAGGGAAAACTAGCCTCATGTACCATACCTTTCAGTCATTAGTCAGTGACTCTGAATGGTAATATTTCTTGAATATATTTTATGCAGCAGAGAATGATTTTGCATTCTCATGTAATCTCATAATTACCCCAGGAAGTAGTTCCTGCTATCATCTAATTACTAACAATGATACACCTTATACATGCTGTGTGACCAGCCCAGGTAACTAAGCAGTGACAGATCCAAGTCTCAACCCTGCTGTGCCTGACATCCCAGACACACTCTTAATCACTATGCTGAAGTCTCCATGAAGCTATATTGAGTTGAATTTTATAGAACCTTAGGAGTTCCCAGTATAAGGATAAGTGGGAACCACTGATCAAATAATGAAATGGTTAAATGTATTTTCTTTCTAAGCTAGTATAGGATTTTTGTCTCTTAGTGTAAAGATTTTCTCAGGTACTTTGGAACAAGCTGAAGAATCACTGTTCTTCCAAGGAGACCAAAGTGCCTACATGCTGTCCCTAGCAACAGGGGTCAACTGTCTCCTAACCTGATAGCTGTGTGGACTGGAAAGAAGGCCCTGTCACTTACCATGTCCTAGATTCAGATGTTCCTCCTGCTGACATCTGTCCAGCATGGACACTTAGTGACTGATGGTGAGCCATTGTCATTTGCTTACACAATTACTCTCCCTTTGTTTATCAATTCAAATACAGTTTAAAGGAACAAAGTGGTTAGGGCTCATTCTCTTTTGTGCATATTTTATCTTATTTATATATTTTATTTATTATAAAGGGTTACATAAAGACATTTCATGCAGGTCCCTAATTTACTTTAAGTATAATTCTCCTCCACCTTACTACCTTCACCTTTCTCTTCCTCCATCCTCCCACTGGTCCTTCCTATTCCCTTAGACAATTTCACTTCTACTTACCTGTCATATTTACATATGTGATTTTATATGCCTGTAAAGACTGGGAAACACAGCAGAGAAAAAAACATGGTGTTTGTCTTCCTGAGGCTGACTTAATTTGCTCACTATGATTATCTCCAGCTTTGGCACTTATTTAAGTGCTTGGCTCCTAGACAACATGCTGCAGCATTGTCTACTGGTTGTAACTTTTGCTTCTTATACACAAACCAAGACAGGAATAAAGTGGATAGTGGGCCAGGCTTAAGCAGACCTAGCATGATTCAGATTAATCCATGAGGTCTGCAGACATAACACCAAGCAAGAGCGAGGATGTGTCAAGAACCTACACCATGCGTCTTTCTGTGTCTTGAGGAAGAAGGGAAGGTGAATGGTTGATTAGAGGAAACTCCGAGGTCTTTCCTGAAGCAATATGGGTTCTAATGGCTGTTGTTGATCCAGGGGGTGGTGGAAGGTGATGAGGAAGAGATTTTTTTTAAAATAAAATGAACCATACAGCTGATTTCATTTGCAGAAGAGTTGAAGACAGCTTTGAGGTGGGCAGATGAGGTATGTGGCTTGAGAAGAAGTTGTTTCTAAGTTCCAGTCAGGATGGCGTCCACCTACCCATGCCTCACTTCACAGGGAAGGAAAGGCAAGACATTTTTTAAGGTTAAATGGAGTTTTTAACAGTTTGCAGATTCTAGTAGGCCTCCAGTGGGAGGGTGTGGAGGAGCAAAGTAGGGAATCCACTGATTCCCATGGTCTCAGGTAGCCCACCAGTCCCCCAGTCCCCTCAAGCAGCCATCCTAGCTGCACTCCCAGTCACAGGTTCCTCCTTTACTAACCATAGACTAAGTGGACCCAGGCCAGCAGGCTAGCATTCGCCCCTCGCCACCCCAACTAGCCTTTCCTGCTCCACACACGAACCCTATCCTGATTACCGCCACCGCCCCCCTCCCAGTGCACCGACCCAGGCCAACAGGCTAGAGTTCGCCCTGCCCTGCCCCTACCTAGGCTCTCCTACCCCTGCAGAGCTCCACATACAAAAGCCATCCCATTCGCCACCCCCTCATCCCCACAGACCCAGGTCAATAGGCTAGCATTCGCCCCACCCCACCCTGACCTAGGCTTGTCTGCCCCCACAAAGCTCCACATGCTAACACCCTCCCACTCACTTGCCACCACACCCCCACATCCCCACTGCATGGACCCAGATCAACAGGCTAGTGTACACCCTGCCCCACCCTAGGCTTTCCTGCCCCCTCTGAGCTCCACATGCCAGTGCCTTCAGTCCCGCTGGACACCAACCCCATATGTGGATCCAGGTGAAGAGTAAACTATAACTTCCTCCTAAATTTAATAAGATTCTTTCACTGTTATGGGCAGACCACAGCGCAAAAGGAATAACATGAAAAATCAAATGCAAGTAAATCCAACAAGATTGCCCAGTCTCACAATGGATATCTGTAATCAAAACATAGAAGAAACAATAGGATCAGAACCATAAAATGAAGACCAAGCAAAGCAACACTGGCCAAGAAAATAGCAGAACTTGCAGAAAATCAGCAAAGGGACAATAATTCTATGAATGCTGTTTTCACTAGATTAGACCTAATAGAAAAAAACCAGGAAGGGCTCCAAAGACAGTTAAATGATCTGAAGGAGAGCGAAAAGAAGAGAGGACCTCAATAACTAGATAGCTAAGCTCAATGGAGACATAAATAAATGCAATAAATACAAGAAGCATTAAGAAAATAAGAAAAAAAACGTGAAAAGGGAACTCAACAGAGATGGAAACTATACACAAAAAAGCAGTAGAAAATACAAACCAAATAGAACAAGCCCAAACTCCCTGATGAACATATACACAAAGATCTTTAATAAAATCCTTGCAAACCAAATTCAACAGCACATCAAAAGCATTATCCACCTTGATCAAGTAGGATTCATCCCAGGAATGCAGGGGTGGGTTCAACATATGGAAATCTGTCAATGTAATACACCACATAAATAAGCTTAAAAACAAAAACCTCATGATCATTTCCATAGATGCAGAAAAGGTCTTTGACAAAATACAATTTCGCTTCATGATCAAATCATTGGAGAGAATAGGCATGGATGGTTTATACCTCAACCTAAACTCCTAAAGCCCAAATAATACTTAATGGGGAGAGGCTGAAAGAATTCCCATTGAGATCAGGAACAGGACCTTTCACCTCTGCTCTTCAACATAGTACTGGAAGTACTTGCTCAAGCAATAAGGCAGGAGAAAGAAATAAAAGGGATACAAATTAGAAAGGAAGAAGTTAAGTTAGTCCTATTTGCAGATGACATGATTCTATACATAAGTGACCCGAGAACCCCCAATCTCAAAACTCTTAAAGGTGATTAATTCCTTCAGCAAAGTAGCAGGATATTGAATCAATACACAAAAATCAGTAGCCTTGCTATATGCAAAAGATAAAGATACAAAGAAAGAAATAAGCAACGTTCCATTTTCAATAGTAACAAAAAAATAAAATAAAATACCTTGGAATAATGATAACAAAGGATGCAAAAGACCTTTACAATGAAAACATAAAAGCACTCAAGAAAGAAATTGAGGAGGACTTGAGAAAATGGAAAGACCTCCCATGCTCCTGGATAGGTAGAATTAACATATGAAAATGGCAATCTTGCCAAATGCATTATACAGATTTAATGCAATGCTAATAAAAATCCCAACATTTTTCTTCACAGAGATAGAAAAAAATGATCTTAAAATTCATATAGAATGGCAGAAGGCCTCAGATATCCAAGCATATCCTCAGCCAAAGAAACAACTCTGGAGGCATCACCATACCTGATCTAAAGCTACATTACAGAGCCATAGTAATAAAAACAACATGGTACTGGCATAAAAACAGGATTATAGACTAATGGAACAGAATTGAGGACCTGGACTTTGGGTCAAGTAACAACAGCTACTTGATATTTGACAAAGGCCCTAACAATATAGACTGGAAAAAAGATAGCATCGTCAACAAATGGTGCTGGACAAACTGGATAACCATACGCAGGAAAATGAAACTCGATCCACACATCTTACCATGCACAAAAATCAAGTCCAAATGGATCAAAGACCAATATAAGACTGGAAATGCTGCTACTACTGGAAGAAAAAAAAATAGGAGGAACTTTTCATGATATAGGAGTGGGAAAAGACTTCCTGAACAAAACTCCAGTAGCTCAGAAAATTAAAAAAATCACTCAACCATTGGGATCCCATGAAGCTGAAAAGTTTTTTCACAGACAAACATACAATAAGCAGAGCAAATAGATTCCCACAGAATAGGAGACAATTTTTGCTGGCTATACAATGACAGAGGACTAATCTCTAGAATTTACAAAGAACTCAAACCTAAACAATAAAAAGTCAAACAGCTCACTCACAAAATGGGGCAGAGAACTGTACAGGGAGTTCTCAAAGAAAGAAATACAAATGGCAAACACACATTTAAGAAAATGGTCAACATCCCTAATCATCAGGGAAATGCAAAGTAAAACAACTATTGGATTCTACCTTACCCCAGTAAGGATGGTAAACATTAAAAAATGTAATGAAATCAAATGCTGGCAAGGTTGTGGAGAAATAGGAACCCTCATTCACTGTTGGTGGGAATGTAAGATGGTACAACCATTATGGGAAGCAATATGGAGGCTCCTCGAAAGGTTGACTATAGAGTTACCACCAGACCCAGTTACTCCCTTACTGGGCATTTACCCTAAAAGCTCCATGCCTCGGTTCAGAGAGATTTGCTCAACCATGTTTATAGCTGCTCAATTCATAATAGCTAAGAACTGGAATCAACCCAGATGTCCATCATTAGATGAATGGATAACCAAGATGTGGTATATCTACACAATGGAATTCTACACAGCAGTAAGGAAAATTGACATAATGAAACTTGAAGAAAAATGGTCGAACTTGGAACAGATCATTCTCAGCGAACTTGCCCAATCACAGAAAGATAATCGTTGCATGGTCTCAGTCATCTGTGGCGCCTAGCCTGAATCTGCCTGAGATGCTGACACACCTAATAAGCATCTCGAGGACTGGACAATAGGGAGGGTAGGGCAGGAGGGAAGGGTCAGCGTAGAGGGGG
Source organism: Orientallactaga sibirica (assembly GCA_036365145.1). Taxonomy (NCBI): domain Eukaryota; kingdom Metazoa; phylum Chordata; class Mammalia; order Rodentia; family Dipodidae; genus Orientallactaga; species Orientallactaga sibirica. The sequence goes on from JAEOAD010000240.1 coordinate 10,253,938, forward strand.
ATACAAAACTGGACTCAAATGGAAATAGTACCATAAAATCTTATATCCTGAAAGACAGACTAAAAGGTTGAACCTTCATCAGGTCCTTAGAGGGGACAACTGATTCACAGGGCCCCTGGAGAGGGTATGATGAAGACTAACCTTAAGCTTCTCCTGCCTCTCTCTCTCTACCTCTTCTCTCTCTTCTCTCATTCTTTTTTATATTACATATCTTTTTCTTCCTTCTTTTCCCTTGGCACTGGCCTGTAACTCCCAGTACCATCATGTGGTTAACATCCACAATGATCTGTTGATCAGAGAGACCTACAAGGTCTCAGCAAAGAAGACAGATTTCTGTCAGAGTACTTGATGATCCACCAAAGGTTAATGGTAAGACCCTACTGCCGAAGATACCATATGCTGTGGGTACAGAACATGGAGTGACCTGGCTAGAATCTGGAAGAGAGTCAGTCCCCAGACAGCTTGTTTAGTACCATAAGGTGCTACATGAGTGACTGGAGAAAAGTGACCAACAACTGTCCAAGCAACTCATGATCTAAGCTTCTCGGCAGCAAACAACCTGACATTATGCTCACCCAAGTACAATAGAGGCACACAGCTATGGTGGGTCTCCAGCTGCTCTTGATTTGGCTATCAGATCTGCTCAGTGGAATGGAACTCATAGCTGGAACTGGGAAACAAGTCAGAACCATATCCAAAAAATGAGCCTGCTCTCCAATATCAAGCTCCCACCAATCATGGGCTACAAGAGGGCCTACACCTATGAAATTCTTTCTAAAATAATAATGGTTATCCCATTTATCTGGTGCTGACTTTTCTCTCCATTGGAGAATTTGCTTCTCTTTTTCAGATGGACGCAGAACCTGAGGAGAAAATCAGCCCATCACACTTCACCAGGGCCTCCCTCAGCTGAAACCATGGAGTAATGGGGGAAATGAGCAAGAGTGCTGCTTTCTTGGTGAACCTAGTATCAACACAAGGGTGAAGGAGATAGACAAAGAAAACACTCAACTCCTACCAAAGCTGATATCCAAAAACACAGAGGTTCCCAAGACCTCATCACTGAAGTAGACCTAAAATGAGCCCAGTATGGCTCAGGGAAATTCACGGAAGAGGGAGCCAAAAAGATTGTTAGAGCCACAAACTGGGACATTATGCACAGAGTCATTGCCTCTTCCCGATAATAACTGATGGCTACCCTCACAATGCACGACCCACAATCCCCAACAAGGAGGGTCCCTTCAAAGGAGGGAGGACAGGGAGGAGGCTAATGATGATAGGAGCATGACTGTGTACACAGTATCTACATAACTAAAAAAACCAAGTTGTTTCTTTTTTGTAAGTTCCTGTCTCATCTGCTTGTTCATGTAGTAAAATTGTATATAAACTCCAAATTCTACCTCTTTGAGTCACGTTATTTGTGAACTCTTATGTACAGATGCCAATAATAAAAATCCATCTTCTCATTGGAAAAAAAGCAAAGAAATGTGGCTTGAGGGCTGCTGTTAACAGTGTGGAGAATGATGACCACAAAGCATTTTAAATATGGAGGAACCATAGAAGACTGTGAATTACCTCAAAGCAATCTTCAAATGGCTTTCATTAGTGTATTTATGGAATATTTGACAATAAGATAACCAAAATGTAACCACTTGAACCTATGAAACAGTTAAAATTGAGGCCAGTTGTTCATGTTTTAAACATTCTTTTGTAGATTACAAAAATTCTAACTATATTTCTGTATTTGGCTTTTAAAAACAGATTGCATGCATAGTTTCAAGAATACAACTTTTATATATAGCAGGATAGAACCAAAATTGATCTCCTTTTGAGTAGAGGAAGTGATTTAAATCTAGTAACGGGCTTGGGTAATTTAAGTCAATCACTCCATTAAATTTTCTCTGTGCTTGAGTGTATCTGTGTGAATATGACAACCACAGTACGTAACTTTACACTTGAGAGCTAGAAGGAAGAAGTTTGTTTTAAAAGTTGCATAACATATGATAGAAAGCAGATAAATTTTGATATTTCAGGTTAATTTTGTTAGCACAGCAGAAAGCTAAACATTAATTTGGTTATTTCATTTCCAGAAGGTAATTGAAGCAGATGCTAGTGAGGTCACTGGGGACAAGAAATCATCATCTCAGTGGCTTCAATTTCTTTCCCTTTTCCCCCCTCTCTCCTTCCTTACTTTCCTTTTTTTCCCTGCCCCTCTTCTTCCCCCCTCCCTCCCTCCTTTCCTTCCTCCCTCCCTTCCTTCCTTCCTTCCTTCCTTCCTTCCTTCCTTCCTTCCTTCCTTCCTTCCTTCCTTCCCTCCCTCCCTCCTTTCCTTCCTGAAGGATATTTCCTTTCAATGTACTAAATCAAGTTTTAAGTAGACATTGAGAGAACTTAAAGTTTTTAACCGTAACTTGCAGCATATATAATATGGATATCACCAAAGTAAGTATAATTGAGGTATAAAATAGGTTACAAATGCATACATACCTATATGCAAATAAAATTATTTTTATAAGAATGTATCTAAAATATAAAAATCATGTGTAAACACATACATATTTATATTATCTTCATTGAAAATTTTAAGAAATTGTACTATCAACCTAACGTTGAAAATGTACAATTACAAAATTATGAGCCTAATAGGTATAATTCTTACTTTCTTCATTTAAAAAATATTTTATTTACTTGTAAGCAGAGAGAAGGGGGAGGGGGGAATGAAAGAGAGGGAATGGGTGTGCTGGGCGGCCTTTTGCAACTGCAAGCGAACTCCAGATGCATATGTTACTTTGTGCATCTGGATTTACATGGGTAAATCAAACCTGGACTGTTGGGCTTTGCAAGCAAGTGCCTTTAACTGATGAGCCATCTCCCCTGACCCAGTTTTGTCTTTTGAGGCAAGCTTTCACCCTAGCCCAGGCTGACCTGGAACTTACTCTGTAGCTCATGCTGGCCATGAATTCATGGTGATCTTCCTACCTCAACCTCTAGAGTGCTGAGATCAAAGGCATGTACTGCCACAGCCAGCTTCATTTTGCCTTTTTAATACACAGAAAAACTAGTTTTGTGTAAATGACCATTTTGGTTTTTATATTATCTCATATAACTAGTTACTTAAGACTCTTCTCAGTTCTTGATGCAAGCACTATGTGAGTTTATTAGCCACATACTGATTGATGTTTTCTGTGTTATGGGGAAGAAGGTATGTACTACTTGTATCTCAGAGACCATATGTGCCTGCACCTGTTATGCCCAGAGGGGAAAGTGTCGAGCCAAACAAATAAAGTACTTTGCATAGAGACAGTACACCAGGAAAAATGCAAATGTAGCTGTATGTAGCCAGGTGTGGTGACACACCTTTAATTCCAGCACTAGGTAGGCTGAGGTAAGAGAATCACCATGAGTTCAAGGCCAGCTTGAGCTACAGAGTGTGTTCCAGGTCAGTGTATGTTAGAGTGAAACTGTACTTCAAAAAAGAAAGAAAGAGAGAGAGAGAGAGGAAAAAAAGAAGAAGAAGAGGGGGAGGAGAAAGAAAAACATAAATACATAAACTATTGACATTTCAATGGTTGCTGTGAGGGAAAAAATAACAAGATGTTACAAAAAAGAATCATTCACAAGGGAGGTAGTCACTTTGGATAGGAGAGGTATTCAAGAACGACCTCTGGAGAAAAATGGCACTTCAATGTCATGTGATATCACTTCCCAGGTCAATGTGTATCATGTAATATCTTTGATTTTTTTTCAAACATCTAGGTATGAGTAAGCACTCACCAGGGAATCTGTATATTTAGAAGGAGGACTATAGACAAAGGAAAAAGGACTGTGGAACAATCAAGTTACAAAAAAAATTACAAGAAATGATGTTTTAAGGAGGTATATAATTTTGTGTTGGACCATATTCATAGCTGTACCATGTCACATGTAGCCCATGGTCCCCAGGTTGGATGAAGTGTTCACAAGTGACAAAAATCTGGGCAGCTTCCTGTATCTGCAAAGCAGCCAGTGTGTTTTGAAACCCATGCAGAAGGATGGAGAGATAGCCGTGCAGGCTTTTCTCGCTGTGATTAGGAAGTTCAACGGTTGGATGAAGGTGCCACTAACGAAAATGGGGAAAGTAAAAAAAAAAAATAAAAAAAATAATAATAATAAGAGCAAGTTTTAAGAGGGAATCTGAAAGATTTAAATTTGCCTGTGTTGAGTTTGAGATGTTTATGAGACATCCCAGAGAAGCCAGTACATTTCACAGTTGGGTGTGTGCATTTGGAGTGACAGAGTGGGCTTGTGCAGAGATGGAAATGTGAGTGTCCTTAGCCCCAGTCCTGGGAAAAGACATGACCATATAGGGAGGGTGTAAGGAGAAAGAGAGCAGAACTCAGGAACAGAGAACAGAATGAGGAAATTTCAGCATTCAGTGGTCTCTTATAGAAAGGAAAGTAGCATGAAACCCAGAGGAGATGCAGAAGTTACAATAGCCATGGGGAGAGCATTTTGAGGAGGAAGGAATGATCAGCAGTTTTAGAAAATATTTTATTTTACTTTTTATTTTTTTTAATTTATTTACTATATAGAGAGGCATGGAGAGAGAGAGAGAGAATGGGCATGCCAAGGCCTCTAGCCACTGCAGATGAACTCCAGATGCAAGCACCACCATGTGCATCTGTCTTATGTGGGTACTGGGGAATAGAACCTTGGTCCTTTGGCTTTGCAGGCAACCACCTTAACCACTAACCATCTCTCCAGCCCGATCTGCAGTTTTGAAAGCAGCCAGGTGTGTCAGCACACATGTGTGAACACAACATGCATGTACATGTTGCTGGGGACCAGCTCAGGGTCTCCTGCATGCTAAGGAGGTGTTCCACCACTGAGCTCTAACTCATTCCTCATCTTCATGTATCTTTCTGCTGCTCTCACACACAGAACTGAAAAGCATCTATTAAGACTGACCTCGCGGAGGTCTTCTGAGCCCAGGTGAAAGAAAACAGTTTGCTTTGAATTGAATAGAAAGCAAGGAAGTGGAGTCCAACCTTCTAGGCAGTTCTTCTGGGGTCTTGAATGGAAGGGAAGCCAAAAGTTCAGGCCGTGTCATGAAGGAGATAGTAGAAACAAGGAAGGATAATTTTAAATCTGGAAGTGGAAGTATCAGAGCAGGCTTGTTGGCTAATGGGGACAGTCTATCAGATAGGCATCCCTCAGGGAGATGGGAGGTCATTCTGATGCCTGACCCCTATGTAATGTCACAAGGATATTAGTAAAGCAATAAAGCAAGGGATGGTCACCCCAGCCTGGCCATCTTGGGCTGTAACATGCCAGACAGTTTTACTTGTGTTGATTGGTGGTATTATGTACTCCCTCTGCCAGGGGCTGTACAAATATTATGTTTCAGTTTTCCAGGCAATGAAATAGGCCTGGAGTGCTATGGTAACTCCCTAAGTCACACAGTTAGCTAGCAAGCAATGAGGCCGAATATTCTTGTCCAGATCTGAAGCTTTTATTCCTAACTACTAATTCCATCATAGCCCCCCAAATGTAATGTCAGACTACCTAGAGTAGTTCTGTTCTAGAGGAGAAATTTTCACGTGTAGTATCTTAAATGAAATCACTCACATAAAAATTTTAGAATTTCACGACCCCACACTGAATACCATAACCCCACTGAAAAGGGCCTCCAGGGTGATGGGAGCTGGGGTGAGGGGATAGAAGAGAATAACCTGTTATAATTTATATAAAATAAAAATTAAAAAATAATAATTTTAGAATTTAAATAAAATTCTAAATTAAAAATTTAAATTGTAAAATTTAAATTCTCAAAACAAATTTGCTAAATTTTATTTTTTCACAAGTTTTTCATAACCATTAGTAAAATATTGCCATGTGCCCTACATATTATGTTCAAAAGTAGATGGAGAGGGCTGGAGAGATGGCTTAGCAGTTAAGGTGCCTGCTTGCTAAGCCTAAGAATGCTGGTTCCAATCTCCAGGTCCCACATTTAGCTAGATGCAAAGTGACGCAAGGGCGCAATGCCACACTTGCCCACAAGGGGGTGCACACATCTGGATTTTGTTCACAGCAGCTGAGAGGCTGCTGGTGCGCCCATCTCTATCTGTCTCCCTCTCTATCTGTTTCTCTCTGTGTCTCTCTCCAAAAATAAATAAAATAAAAAAATTTTTTTAAAAAGTAGATGGAGAATTACTTTTACTTTGTACTATACAAGCTGGCCATGGCATTCATGACATCACAGTGCCACACCAAACCTGCATAATAGGAGGAAGAAATGATGGCATCAAAATTGAACAAGGAGTACTTGGAAAGAAGAAGGGACTCAGTGGAGGGGAAACAGGGGAAGAAGAAGGCCAAAGTAGGGTAGTAGTGGGAGAGGATTAAGAACATGCTATATTGTGTGTTATGTATGAAGGTTGTTAATAAAAAGCTAGAGAAAACTAAACAGGTTTAGAGCTAATGCTAAGAGTATACTGATGGTATTAACAGGTTTTCCCTTATGATAGGAATTTTTAAAATAAACTACAAGTGGCTGGAGTTTAATATCAGTGTTATAGCATAATAATTGTTATAGATTTATGTCTGCCTAAATGAAGCCTGCTGATCTTAATGGCATAGGCAGTAATATTTGCATAGGAATGTGATTCATCTTGAGAATGAATATCTACTAGGGTGTGTTACAGCATTCTCTTCTTTATACAGAAAGCAGACTGCCAGCAGACTTGTTCCTGGGTTTTCACATAGACAACACACAGTTAAGTGTTATGTCTATATAGCTCTGAAAACAGCTGGTACATTTCTTTTCTTGTATCCAGAATTCTGAGATTCTCCATGACCTTTCATGAGTGTACTGTTTCCCGGTGACTTAATCAGTTGACAAACCCTGTGAGGAGCTTCAAATCAACTTTAATTTTTTTTTACTTTTTTTATTATTTTTTATTGACAACTTCTATACTTACATACAAAAAACACATGATATTTCCCTCCCCTCCCCATTCCACTTTAGAACTCCAATCTCCATCATATCCCCTCCCTCTCCCCATTAGTCTCACATCTTTTTCTTCTATTTTTGAGGGTCTTGCGAAGGTATTGCTAGGCACTGCAAGGTCATGGATATCGAGGCCAATTTCTGTCTGGGCGGTTGCATTGTAAGAAGTCATACCCTTCCTTTGGCTCTTCTGTTCTATCCACCCCCTGAGTCTCAGAGGGTGTGTCAGAGGTGTTTCAGTGCTGGGCACTCCTCCATCCCTTCTTCTCAGCACTATGTTGCCTTTTGGGTCATCCCAGTGGTCATCACCATCTGAAAAGAGAAGCTTCTCTACCCAAGAAGTGAGAGTAGCATTAATATGTGAACATGAACATTAAGTGTAGTGCCCCCAGGGCAGCTTGGTGGGAATAATATATACTTTAGTCAGACAAGAGCAGTCTTTATACCCCTAAGGCTCATGACCTCTCCTGCCATAGACTTTTGCTTAGGTTTTTCAGTACCGGGTATGTATTCCCTCCCATAGAGAGGGCTTTCAGTCCAATTATGGAGCAGTTGGTTACCCCAAGAGCAGACATGCCACTATTGAACCCATTCAGTCATTTGGCCTCTATGGCCAAACTTGAATGTTCAGTGTCCACTGTTTTCACTGCTGATAACCTCTGTCTCCCATACGGCTGCATGCAGTGCAGCTTTTTCCAGCTTTCAGTTGGCTGGTCTACAGGGAGAAGGTTTTTTGCTCAGCACCAGCTTGCTTCCTCAGTGACCTTGTCTCTCAGGCAAGAGATGTCTTCAGCAATAGGGTCTTACTATCTGTTTCTCAAGGGAAACCAAGGGCTTTGGCAAAAGCCTTTAATGTTTTAGAGGCTACTGGGACCTCCTTGGCCAACAACTCACTGGAAGGTATCTCATCTCAGGCACTGAAAATTTTCTAGTAACAGTCTACAGCTTCTAGATGTGCCATTATTCAAAAAGTAGGTTTACATAAGTCTTATTCACACTATCTTGAATTTAGATTGACCCTCCCCCTGCCATTTCAAATCAACTTTTAATAAGAGTAGGTCTAACTGGGCGTGGTGGCACACACCTTTAATCCCAGTACTTGGGAGGCAGAGGTAGGGGGATCACCATGAGTTTGAGGCCACCCTGAGACTACATAGTGAATTTCCAGGTCAGCCTGGACTAGAGTGAAACCCTACCTTGAAAAAACAACAAAACAAAAACCAAAAAAAATACTAGGTCTGGGTTGTGCAGTAGCACCAAGTACTATGGTAATTAGCTAATGTTCTGGGGGCATTGAGAGATCTAAATGAGGAGATGGGGCTGGAGAGATGGCTCAGCACTTGCCTGGAAGCCTAACAACCTGGGTTTAATTCCACAGTACCACATAAAGTCAGATGAACAAATTGGCATGTATCTGGAGTTCATTTGCAGTGGCTGGAGGACCTGGCATGACCATTCTTTCTGTCTGTGTCTCTTCTCTCTATCTCTCTCCGCTAGGAAGGAATGAAGGAAGGAAGAAAGGAAGGGAGGGAGGGAGAGGGAGGGGGAGGAAGGGGCAAGTTGCTTGCATATACTTTTCTCAATATAGGTATCATGCCTAACTTCAGACTCCCAAAGTCCTTACTAAGGCTGGAATTTCCTTGACTTTATAATAGACCTTTTTTAGCCTGAACTTGAACTTCTCTAGCTTTGAGATTTTTCTAGGGACTTCCGAGGCCTCTAGTTCCTACTTGAAAATTTATTGGTACAAAGTTCTTTATTTTCACTTTTGGTTAAAATTGATTTCTTCCCACATGCATATTCTACATATTCCTGCTTACTTAGGACCCACACCTAATAAGTCAAATCCTTCCTGTACATATTACCATCATATGTGTGGACATTTAAGCATCATAATACACTACAGCCCAGAACTTCTGGACTCAAGTGATCCTCCTGTCTCATCTTCCCAAATAGCTGGGACTACAGGTGTGTGCCACAATACTTAGCCAGATTTGCTTTTGAAAAGAATATCAACCCTGTTAAGTCATTTCCCTTCTTTCATTTTTTGGCCATGAGATTGTGCTTGTCTGTTCCTTTAACTAAGCAAATATACAGTGGGATTCCTGCAAGGAATGCATGGTCCATAATAATAGTAGGCACAGTGGGGATAAGACCCAAATGTATTTTATTCATTTTTTTTCAACCTAGTGAGTCACAAAACAATCCTAAGGTCTATTAGTTAATTATCAGGCAAGTGCACACACACCAGTTCTTTGGTTATGTTCCTCAGTTTGAGGTTTATACCCTGAATGGGGAGATGAGTCCACAAGGCCACCAACTATTGGTTTTAGCTAATGATACTTTTGACTTTTACTTGGTCAATAAAAGAGCCTGCATTTACAGATGCTCAAATATAGCCATTTCAAGTGATCTTTGATTATTTGGCCACTGGAAATTCATAAGCAATTAGAATGAACTCCATTCAAGTTCATCTGTTGGGGACTTGCTGCAACACGTGGGAAGTTATTTGACAGAACTGATGAAAGTCAGCTAGAATCTCAGCTGCACTTGTTTTAAATAGCCTGAATGTCTCCATATTCCAGTGCGCATCACACTGCTGTCCAATGCATAGGGTGGCTGCCTTCTTCCCCTGTGCCATGTATTCATTCTGTCTGCCTCATTCTCGTGCTGGCTTCAGTTTTACTCTAGTATCAGAATGTTTTCTTTCTCCCATCTTATATATATTACCTTCCAACTTTGAGAAATCTTGCTTAAGAAAAGAGATTTTTTTTTTCATTTGAAAATAAAATTTTTGCTCCAGGGTTGGAGAGAGAGCTCAGTGGTTAAGATGCTTGCTGGCAAAGCCCAAGGACCAGAGTTATGTTCCCTGATATCTTCAGAAAGCCAGATGCACAAAATGGTGCATGCATCTGGAGTGTGTGTGCAGTAGCTACAGGCCTTGGTGTGGCCATTCTCTCTCTCCATGTGTGCATGTGTGTGTGTGTGTGTGTGTGTGTGTATTCACTGCTTGCAAATAAATAAATAATTATTGTGATGCATTTCTCACTTTAAAAATTCTGGGCATGGTGGTGCACACCTTTCATCCCAGTTCAAGGCCAGCCTGAGAGTACATAGTGAATTCCAGGTCAGCCTGGGCTAAAGCAAGACCCTTTACTCAAACAAACAAACAAACAAACAAACAAACAAACAAACAAAAATCTGCTCCAATCTGGGGCCATAGATTAAAACTGCAGATTGTTGAAATTTGCTGATTCTTTATTTAAGTTGTACATTTTAATGGATTTACATAGTTTAGCCCCATTCAAGAGAAAATGAAAAGTTAGAAACCAAGGAAGACAAATGTGCTTATAATAAAAGACCCAACCTTTAGGTAAGTAAGCTGATAACTACAACTGTGGGCTAGAGCAGTGAATGGGGGGGGGTCTTTAATTCAGCCAGAGTCGGGGGTGGTACTCTAGGGACTTCAACCCCTCAGTGCATCTCAGCACCATGTTGATCCACACTTTCCACATGCCATCCTACATAAACCCCCTAATCAAAGGGCTCTGCTTGCTTAACAGATGGTGCTTTATGACACGTGTCTGAGCCTTCTGTCACCCTTCAGAAACCAGCATTGCCAGCTCCTTCCTGTGGACAAGCTGTAGAGGGGCTCCTAGACTAAGTCAGTCCTTGCTTCCCTTAGTGTCTTCCTGTTTATTGGCCCTAAGTCATTGTTTCCTTTGGAAAAGAATAACGGACTTTTTGAAAAAAAAAACAAACAAAAAACTACTGTGCTAAATTGGAAACCTTTCTACTAGTATTTAAACATCATCATGCATACAAAAACATTTGGCAGGATTCGTGAAAGCGATAAAGAATATTGAAATTAAGGTGCACATGATACATAGGAGAGTATTAAAAGAAACATGTGGGTGGCTTAATTTTTTTTTTAAGTAAATGTAGATGCTAGGATTTTACCAGACAGAACTCTGAGAACTGTTTCTCTATGTCTAAAACCACCACTAGAGAAAGCTAAGTAACTGATAAATGTGGATAATATTAAATGCATGTAGTTATAATGCAGTCTATCCTGTAACCTCTATGAGCAATAATTTTTATTACCTGTGTGTATGTTCATGGTGTGACTGTGGGCATATGTCTGTGTCACAGTACATACATAGAGGTGAAAGGACAAACTCATGATTCTATCCTTACCTTCCTCTTTACTAGAGGCAGTGTCTCTTGTTCACCGCCGAGCATGACAGGCTAGCTGGTGCAGTAGCTTCAGGAGATTCATCTCCCATCTCACCACTGTGGAGTAGGAGGCTGGAATTATGAACTCTCGTGATATGTTCTGTGAATCCAGCCTCAGCTGGTCACACTTATGGAGCAAACACTTTTACCCATGGAGCCATCTTACCTCCACAGAACCCTGAGGAAATTCTAAAGGCTGGGAGTATAGCTTAGGGAGTGTAGGCGGGCACTTGACTAGCGCTATGGAGCCCTAGTACTGAGGGGGTGGGAAATCTAAGAAGTTGCATAAAGAATGATTGAAGACTTTTCATTCTCTGAATCGTCAATCTCTCAGATTTAGATTTATTTATTTATTTATTGACCTGGTTTCTTTTTAGACTTTTAGTGCTATAAGGTGCCTTTCCAAGTACTGAGCTAACTTGTTGGTAGAGACTAGTTACTGAGTCATCAGGAGGTTGTTATTCAACCAGGGTCAACAGACTCTCAGCTGTTGCAAGCCACAGAGAAAGGTTCTCTTAGCAGGGTTGTATTGTCATCTTGTTCTACTTTCAACAGTCCAGTGCCATTCCAAGCTTTTCTGATCCTTGTGAGATCTTGCTGAAGGCCAAGTGAAGTAGACAACACACTCCAGTGACAGGGCTCTAGAGGCTCATGATCTGGCCTCAGAACATTCCAGGCATCCATTGTATTAGATGTGATGAAGACCACTGGTTTACCACCTACCTGCCAATCCCAGCTCACCCTGTCCACCATGTGGAGACATTCACAAGGGCAAAGCAAGGTTCAGTAATAGTCAGGACTTCCTTCTTGGGTGAGTAACAAAGATCACAGCACCTCTGGGAGATTACTGACTCATAGGCAGGAGAAGGCCCAGGGTTAGCTTTGTCTTTAGATAATAATATGATTGTCACTCAGTTTGTCAGGAGCTAAGCCCTCTCATTCTTTGGGTTATCTCAGGCTTTGCTTGGTAACTGCTGCCAATCCAGTTTCCCTTTTGCAAGAGCAGGCCATGCAAGTGTGTTTGCCAGCAGGTCACAGAAATCCCAAGCCATCCTCTGACTGGACAAGTTTAGATGGTGTGCCACCTTGGAGCAAGCCCTGTACTGGACAGTGAGGGAGTCAGGGCATCAGTGCTCTGTGTGGACCAGGGTGTGTCAAGTCTTTCTTTCCTGGAGCTGGGGTGGAGCCTACCCAGATCTGCTGTTAGAGCTCAGGGTATAGTGAGTGAGATTTGAGACGTGTTGCCAAAACAAAGAGAAGTATATTATGAAGCCGCCAGGAAAAGGCTAGTTTTCTATAGTGTTTCAGGCACCGTACTAGGCACTGCCTTGAGAGCTTTCAAGTAGGGCTGGTGATGTAGCTCAGTTGCCTAGCCTACAATTAGCCATGAGTTCAAGATGAAAAGGTGAGTTCAAGGCCAGTATGGGTACATGAGACCCTGTCTCAAAAAAAAAAAAAAAAAAATAAGACATAGATTGAGTTTTGATGAGTTATGCACACTGGAGTGTTTTTTTTTTCTTTTTTTTTTTTTTTTCAGTGCTCTAGTTTGAACACAAGGGCCCTACACATTCAGGGCAAGCACTTTACCACTAAGCCATGTCCCCAGCTCCACTGGAGTGTTTTAGAGGCTGTAGATAATTTCATCATTGAATGTATGATTTGCTGAAATTATCTTCAGGATATTTTCCTACTTGAAATTGTATGGTTAACTGAATGCAGGAAACAGAATGGGATAGATTTTTTGATTATTAGCTTAGGTAATTGTTGTATCATTTAAATTTTAATGTCTTTCTGGTGAACATTTAAAAAATATTGACAATTTTATATAGAATTAAGAAAACTTGGGCTAGAGAGATGGCTTAGTGGTTAATGCACTTGCCTGCAAAGCCTAAGGACCTAAGTTCGATTCTCCAGGTCCCACGTAAGCCAGATGTACAAGGTGGTGCATGTGTCTGGAGTTTGTTTGCAGTAGCTAGAAGCCCTGGCATGCCCATTCTCTCTCTCTCTTCCTCTCTCTCCCTCTCTGTCTCAAATAAAAATAAATTTATATAAAAAAGAAAACTTCAGTATTTAACATTACATCTCCCCTGAAACAGTATCTGAATTTAGAATTAATATATTGATAGAAAATGCCTTTTTATGTAGTACTTATATTAAGGATGAACTGACTGAAAAATGCTGACCTTTAGTTTTTTTGCCTATGCCTTCATGAAATTATAATGTATACATAGGTCATATATGGAGCCCCTTTTTTCCAGGAAACATTTTGCTGAGGATAACTGAGATCCTTTGAATCCATACAAAGAGCAATGAAATGATCCTCTACTCCACTCTATTTCAATTATGGCTTTCATATTCCCTAAGAATCTCAGAGATAGTAAAAAAAAAATATTTATTTTTTAGACTATGAAATATTGCTAACACTTTATATTTTTTTCATAAACTTACTTTAATCTCAGCCAAAGTAAAGCCCAGCAAGTTTTCTTGTGGCTTAATCCATGACAATAGAAATACATGGGAGGTCTGAATGACTTATTTCAATGTTATAAATGTTTGAGTTAAATAATATGCATTAAAACTAATGAAATTTTCATGAGAAGGTCCATGAGAGATTACCTTGTCTTTTTTCAGCAGCTATTAAAAATCAGAGACAGCTACTTGCTTAACAGGCATCAAGTCTAAGCTTAATTCCCAGCACCAAATAACAATAATAAATTAACATCAAAGTAGAGTTTTCTTGGTTAGGCTGTTTACTAGAGAGTTTGGTTAGTCAATGGCATATTGTAAGCTCTTATCATCTTTGTGTGCTGTGTACTATTTTAGGTATAAAGAAGAGTTTATTGTAGGCATTTTTACTTCTCATTACCTGGGGGAAGTGGAGAGGTATGCAAGTGGTGGAAACATGTTCTGTTTCAGGATAGTTGCTGTGCCCCCCCTCCAAAGGAAAGAGGAGTCTGTGTCATTCTGTGAATTAAAATAGATTAAAGTTGGCTAGAGTTTGATTTCTCTTACTGTCTTAGTGGATGGCAACTTCATGTGAGCTAACAGTTCCTGCAGTATAGGTGACAATGTCAGGATTTAGTCATATCAACTTGTGAAATTTGTCATAGGTAACACTATTAGCTTAATTTATCTTTCCATATCTGAAGTGTTCTAATTTTATTGCTCATGTTATTCTTTCCTTTATGTTCTATCTTTAAAGCACTTCAGAAAAACATACATATTTAACACACATAACATGTAATAAAGATAGTTTTTGGTCTAGTCTGAGCCTTGTTTCATTCAAAGAAATAAGAATTATATAGAATTAACAGGAAAAATTTAAATATTTATTTTACTTGTCAGAAAACATCCAAGGTAGAATTAAATGCATTACATTTATGTTTTTAATTATGTTTTATATTTTAAGACAAAGTCTTAGATAGTCCAAACTGGCCTCAAATTCACTATATTGTTGAGGCTGGCCTCCTGATCCTCCTGCCTCTATTTCCTGAGCACTGAGATTACAGGTATTCACCACCATGCCTGACAATGCAGTATAATTTAGTAAGATGTTCAGGGAGTATGGGGAGATAGATCAGTCAGTAAAGTGCTTGCTGTGCAAGCATGAGGACCTGAGTTCAGTCTTCAGAACCCGTTTTAAAACAAAAGCCTGGTGGGATGGTGCAAAAGCATTTATAATCCCAGCGCTGGAGAGGTGAAGACAGGTGGATCCCTGGGACTCACTGGCCAGTCTAGACATCATGGGGAAGCCCAGGCCAATGAGAGACCCTGCCTCAAAAAATGTGGATGAGATTTCTGAGGAATGGCACCCAGAGTTGTCCTCTGGCCTCCATATGGACGTGCACACACACATCTCCGTAAATCCTCTTTCTTCATATTTCTGATCTTTTGCATGACTCTTAGTTGCTTCCCCACACCTTCCATCTTGAAATGTATCCACAAGCTCCCCCAGATGCACCGATATCTTTACCTTGTCCCCTTCTTTTCCTTTCGGTCTTCTTGGATTTCTTCTCTCTTGTGTCCTTGTACACTTCTCTCCTAATTTATTTCTTACTTATGTGTTAATAAACTTTCAACCAGGAAAGAGGAGAGAGCAAACCTTATAATGCCTCACAGGAAATGAGGAGGAGACCATCCATACGTTACAACATTTTCTCATTGTTGCCCTTTAAAAATTAAAAATCCAATTTAAAATCTCCAGGTGAAGATCCGAGGACAGAGAAATTGGCATGGAAAATAGAACACTAAATTGCATGGTCGGAGTTGTCTGATTGATTTGGAACTATGTCATGATCAGAGGAATCCCTTCATGTTTCTCCCTCTTCATGTGTAGAATACACAGCAGTTCCTCAGTTGACAAAGTGTTTCTTAGCCCTTATCTCTGAACTTGTAAAGAACATGATACTGGAACACTGAAAAAATGTGGAGTCCATCCATAGAAGCAATTTCTTGGATTAATCACAGGTGAAGCGAGGGCCATGAGGCCAGTTTTTGATGAGTGAAAGCCATTCTGCAGTACCATATGGTCTGACATTGCAGATTTCTGATGGTCTGACCTGACCCAAGAATAAAACTTTGTGCTGTCTGGATATACTGTAGGGATGACAGTAATGGATGAATGGAGGGTGAGGGTAACATCAGATTCAGGTGCTGGGCAACTAGGAAGGAAGAACCTGACGTGAAGGATAGTACACTGGCTGCTGTGACCCTCTGCTGCCCTCTTTTGCCATGTGAGGCTGTAGGGCTGTGCTATCACAGCTTCTGGTTCTTCAGAGAGCCTGGAATCTGGACTTGTATGTGGAACACCTCCACCTTGAGTGTTCATCATTCAGTCATTTGCATCTTTAGGAAGTTGCCCATGGACAAGTAGAATGTGCTAATGGGAATCACTCACCTCTCCTTGGTCAATAGAAAGCATGACTAGATTTTTAAGATTTTACCAGCCTGAATTTATTCTTCTGTGCTATGTTGCAGTTTGTTTTCTGGCAAAATCAAGAGTTGTGCATTTTCTGATTATCTGATTGATACTATCTGGGTATCAGCTACCCACGGCTTGGCATCAGATCCTTAGAGTTAATGGCTCAAGTCCTACAGCACTGACCACATTTGAGAAGCCATCCAGAAGTTCCAGGCCACCAGGCTTCTGTCCAACTTGGCTAGAATTTTGGGGGTTTCCATGATCCCCTTCCCAGGCTCCCTATGTCACTAAAGGAGCTTATGTAATTTGGAAAATGCATTTATGTCTGCTACAAAATACGCAACTCCAGAAAAGCCCAAGGGAAGAGATGCACAGGTCAAGTCTTTGGCGTGTGGAGCACCAAGCTTCCATGCCCTGTCTACGTGCACTTCCCTTCCAGTTCTCTAGACCTGCCCGTCATTTACATGTTTTTAATTGAGGATTCTCTTAACGTATGTCCTACTGACTAACTAGATCAGTGGTCACTAGTGATTCAGTTCCCTTTTTGCCCCTCTCTTCTCTCCTGAGAATGTGAGACTAGAGGTCCTAACTAACATTCTGATTATTCTTTCTGGTGATCAGCCCCACCCTAAAGCTCTTTCTGTGTCTCCCCAACCCCAGCCTTGAGTTATTCCATTAGAACACAAAGGATACTTCTGAGATTGCAAGTTCTAGGATTGATGTCAGTAGGAACTGGGGCAAGGATCAAGTGTTTATTTTTGGTGATTTTGTGGTGGTTTGTGGGCTTGAAGGATGCCTGCTGGTGTGGCCTGAGGCAGACAAGCACAGGGTTGGATGGTCATGATCCTGGAGATGGGCCCTAGCAATATGGATGCAAGAACAGGATTTTTCTTCAAAATTTGTGGGTTCACCCTTATATGCAAGTGAATTATCTTTATCTTGGGGTTCTATATGAATTTTAAGGAAATATTTCTGAGTAGGGCTTACCAGTCTCTTATTCCGATACAGTGTTTAACCAATGTTATTTTCCAAGGAAGTGACTAATATCTCTCAGTTGAAAAAAACATACCTCTGAGAAATGAAGTGAACATCTTTGATATAAATTGAGGGCATCTGCCAAACTAATTAAAATAAATGTATACCTGATTCTAGATCATTCTTTCTAAAAATACCTATACTGACAATTATGAGATCAGTTGTAGCTTATGACATTGAAAGTACATCATGAAAAGGTAATTATACATGTGCCTAAAATTGTTTAAAAAAATAAGTAACATAAGAGTAGTGCACTGAACAGGAGCTAAGTGGACTAGCCCTCCACCCCCACTCAATGGCTTCCTCCACCTTCCTGGTCCTCCTTGAAGGTTGTATAAGCATTCCTTTTAGACCTAGATAGGCATCAAATGAAATAAGAACTAAAATCAAAATAGATGCTATCAAAAAAGTAACATAGCCGGGCATGGTGGCGCACGCCTTTAATCCCAGCTCTCGGGAGGCAGAGGTAGGAGGATCACTGCGAGTTCAAGGCCACCCTGAGAATACATATTTAATTTCCAGGTCTGCCTGGGCCAGAATGAGACCCTACCTCGAAAACAACAACAACAACAAAAAAAAAAGTAACATAAAATTATTAGAATTTTTTAAAGCAGGGGAGAGAAAAAAGGTGAACCACAGCAAGCTTTCGTCATCAGGTCATTGTGCTGATCATAAACTTGCTATTTCACTTCCTGGACTTGAGAAAGAGGGTGCCTTTATGCTCAAGATGATAGCCTTTTGAGGTTGCTTTTCCTCTGTATTTACAGTCTAAGCAATGAACAGGAAGGGAGATTAAAGTCAGAGAACAAAATCCCTGACACCATTGTGTTGTTTGAGGTTTTTCAAGGTAGTTGTGTTTTAATTGCCTGAATTTACAAAAATGGGGTACAAGAAAACAGACTTTCTCCAAAAGCATTTTTTCAGTGAAATATATTGCTGTTATAGTAAAAATATATGTGGTGATAATATATATATCCTTAGTGTGTTTTTCTCTATAAGCATTTATTTAATAGAAAGATCATATGATTCTTTTTTAAAAAAAAAGTCTTAAGAAATGACCATTCTCCCCAACATCAACAACAGAGATTCTTGTGCATCAAAGAGCTCTAGAAAGTGAAAAGAAAAGTGGAAAACTTCTTCATCTAAGTGATCCTAACAGCAAATAACCAGCTTTGGTGTAGGTGGAAGAGATTAGATGTGAAAATGAGATGTAACCTTTTAGAAATCCTGCCTGTTAACAATTTCTCCCAATATCCCACTTCCAAAACAGGCTGTTTTGGAGGCACACAAGTCAAAGGCTCATGTGTCATATTCTTATTATAGCTTGTAAGTTCAGAGCAGCCCTTTTAAACATTTTGCTTTTTCTTTTAAAATATGTTTATGACTGCTGTTTGCTGCAGTAAACTTTGTCAAGGAGCATAGACAAAGCGTTGTGAGGCACAGTAAACAGCTTACTAATAGGACTCCAAAGCTAAGGTAGGGCTGAGGATGTAGCCCAGTGATGGAGCACTCGCCTAGCATGCAGGAGAATTTATAACATCTACAGCACTGAAAATGAAATCAACAACCTCCTCACCCACACACAAACTACTACCCGGAGAGTCAGGTGAGCTGGATCATACCTATAGTCTCCATACTTGGGAGACTGAGGCAGGAGTATAGCTAAGAACTTGAGGCCAGCCTTGGCTACAGAATAAGCCCTTATCTCTTTCAAACAAATAAGGCAAAACAAATCTAAGCTAGCCAGTATAACAGGCTGAAGAATGGTCCTCAGAGATATCCAGATCTATGCATGGCACACGTCTTTAATCCCAGCACTCAGGAAGCAGAGGCAGGAGGATGGTTGTGAGTTGGAGTCCAGCCTGGGACTACAGAGGGAGTACCAAGGCCACCTGGGCTACAGTGAGACTCTACTGTGAAAAGAGAGAGAGAGACAGAGAGATCCATCCAGATCTTAGTCTCTTGGGCCAAGAATGTGTCTTTTTATTGGCAAAAAAGACTTTGACAATTTGACTAAGTTGAAGATCTAGAGATAGGGAGGAGTTCATCTGGGTGGGTCCTATGTGGAGTCACAAGTGTGCATCTGAGAGGGAGGTAGAGAGAACCTAGATTGCACAAAGGAAGATGCCTAACATTGAAGTCACATTCTGTGTGGCTGCCTCTGAGATGCAGGAAGAGGTGCCAGGAAATGCCACTCTACCGGTGGAAACAGGCAAGCAAAGTGCTTCTGGTTGGGGCATGGCTCTCCTTCTGGAGGGAACATGATTCTGTCCTTCTGCAGTTAACTGCTATGTAGCTCTTTTTATCAGCTTATTAATATGTAACCAGTAAAATTCCCCAATAGTTAATTACTATATTTATAAGACTGTGCTGATTATCCTTAGCACAACACTGTTCTTTTATTTACCCAGAGTAAATTCCCTTGCCTGATTTTCAACCTTCAACCTTAGTTTATAGCTGACGTGTGTATGTGTGTGTATGTGTGTGTGTGTGTGTGTACACATATATGTATATACAGAGAGATAATCACTTGTGAGTCAATCTATTTTTCAAATATTTACTTATTTATTAGAGAGAGGGGGAGAATAGGCACACCAGAACGTCTAGCCACTGAAAATGAACTCTGGATTCATGAGCCACTTTGCACGACTGGCTTTATGTTGGGGTTGGGGAATTAAACACAGGTTGTCAGGCTTTGCAAGCAAGTGTCTAACTGCTGAGCCATCTTTCCAGCCTATGATGAGTTTATTGGGGCATTAAATACATTTATGTAGCCAGGCATGGAGGGACATGACTTTAATCACAGCACTTGGGAGGCAGAGGTAGGAGGATCTCTGAGTTTAAGGCCAGCCTGGGACTACAGAGTGAGTTCTAGGTTAGCCTAAGCTAGACTAAGACCCTACCTCCAAAAAACCCCCACCAAGATACATTTGTTTTATGACAGATTTATAATAAGCCAAAGAACATCTTGTGTTTCCATTGTCTGCATCATTGGTGTCCCTAGAGCTTGTTCAGTCTGTGACCAGCATCTGTACTTTTAGAAAAGGGAGCAGGCCTCCTCACAGGGGACAATGACATGTACAATGAAGCCTGTCTTATTTATAAACACAAGACAAACATTCTACTTGGTTTACATCCATTTTTCAGCATTTACACTGTCATCTTGGTCCTGGGGGTACATGGGACTGAAATGTGCCACGTGAACCCACTCCAAGACTCCTCTCAATGAAAAGTGTTTGTGAGGCTGGAGAGATGGCTTAGTGGTTAAGGCACTTGCCTGCAAAGCCAAAGGACCCAGGTTCAATTCTCTAGGACCCATGTAAGTCAGATGCACAAAGTGGCATATGTATCTGGAGTTTGTTTGTAGAAGCTAGAGGCCCTCACACATGCATTCTCTCTATCAGCCTCATTCTTTTCTCTCAAAATAAATAAATAAAAACAAAGTGTTTGTGGCCATTTCTTGCACATGCACTTTGGTTACTAGAGCCTCTAAAGGCTGCTTGCCCACCACTATTTAATACAAGGAACTCCTGGAAAACAGAAATGCAGTTTTTTGCTACTCTCTAGTAAGGCTCAGGATACCTCCCAGAAGAGGATGATGGGGCAAAAAGAATGCGAGAGCCCGAGGATGAGGAAGAAATACTGTCTTCTGGATATGGCATGGTTTTATACTTACGAGTTCATAGCAGCTGTGGTGTCTTGCACAAGACTGAGCCTGCCAATAGCTCACCAGTGATGGGAAAAGACCCCACACCTCCCAAACTCAGTGGCAGCTAATGGTTGCTGGGAGAGGGGAATCAGGTTCAACAGTGGTGTAGCCATTGGTAAATTGTCTATTCCCCAGGAAATAACCTTCCACCCGTGATCACACAAGTATCCCTAATTTAACTCATGGGTTAAAAAACACATGAAAGTAGATGGAGAGTAATGTGGAAAAAGAGGTTGTTAGAGGACAGGGGAGGGGAATAAGAGAGGGTAAGTGGAGGAATAAAGTCAAAATACATACATGTTTGAAATGATCAAACATGGAAAAAATACTGAAAGGTTTTTTTAATGGTTGGTTGTTGCTTGCTGTGGATTGACATTCTATTTACTGGTCTTTACTAAAAACTACAAGGGCAGTTTTATGTGTATCTGTACCTATGTGAGGGATTTAGTTATAGAACTTGTGAAGCCAAAAGTTCTATTTCTCTCTCATGCTTTGTTTGAAGCATTTTTACTGATGAGTTTTAGTTTTGGAGGTAGAAGGACCTCATTGTTATGATTAAACAGTGCATAAGAAAAGAATTTGGGGCAGGAGAGATGGGTGAGTGGTTAAGATGCTTGCCTACGAAGCTCAAGGACCCAGGTTTGACTCCCCAGAACCCATATAAACCAGATGTACATTGTGGCACATGCATCTGGAATTCATTTGCAATGGTGGAGGCCCTGGCATGCCCATTTTCTTTCTCTCTCATAAATAAATAAATAAATAAATAAATAAATAAATAAATAAAAATTTTAAAAAGAATATGCATCTCAGAGTGTGATACTAGCTCAAGTCAGGTACATTTGCACATTTCCAGTGATTATTACAAGTTTTAACTTTTTATTTTTCCATAGTTTCAAGAGAGAATATTCATCATGTGATTTAACAACAACAACAAAAAAACAACAACTATTTTCTCCTTTTCCCTCTAAGCTCATTTTAATTAGCGTATATTGTGGATTTGTAGTAAAACTGAAAACTGACCCTGTTTATGAAGTTACAAAAGGAACTGGAATATGAAGAATGATGGTCTTTTAGGAATACAAGTAGCTTTGTGCTGGTCAACTAAACTCCTGCAAGGTGAAGTAAGAATTTATGTGTAGTGGGGAAAAGCATAGAAACATCTGAGATATTCTAAATGCTCTCTTTGTTGTGTTATCTATGCTCTGTTTGTGTTTTCTCTCTTCTACTTGGGTCCTTAGAAATCAATCAGTGAAGTGAGGTGTGGTGGTACACTGCTTTAATCCCAGCAGGGAGGCCGAGGTGGGAGGATCAGCCTGAGATGACATAGTGAATTCCAGGTCTGCCTGGGATAGAGTGAGAATCTATGGGGGGGGGGAGTCCAAGGCCATGAGTTTGAGACCATCCTGAGAATATGCAGTGAATTCCAGGTCAGCCTTAGCTAGAGTGAGATCCTGCCTCCAACCACCCCCCCCAAAAAAAACAACTAAAAACAAACAAACAAACAAAACAACCAAGGCAAATATATATAGAGAGAGAAAATTGTCATGCCAGGGCCTCCAGCCACTGAAATCTAACTCCAGACACATGTGCCATCTTGTGCGCATGTGCAACCTTGCCCACTGTGTGACCTTGTGCATCTGGCTTTCGTGGGATTTGGAGAGTTGAACATGGATCTTTAGGCTTCGCAGGCAAGTGCCTTAACCACTAATTCATCTCTCCAGCTCTCTATATAGTTTTTTTTTTTTTTTTTTTTTTGGAGGGGGGTTTTGAGGTAGATTCTCACTCCATCTCAGGCTGACTTGGAACTCTTTCTATACTCCTAGGCTGACCTTGAATTCACAGTGATCCTCCTACCTCTGCCTCCCAAGGACTGTTGGGGTTAAAGGTATGTGCCTCCATATTTTTTCTCTCTCTCTCTTTCTCTCTTTCTTTCTTTCTTTTCTTTTCTTTTCTTTTCTTTTCTTTTCTTTTCTTTTCTTTTTCTTTTTCTTTTCTTTTCTTTTTCTTTCTTTCTTTCTTTCTTTCTTTCTTTCTTTCTTTCTTTCTTTCTTTCTTTCTTTCTTTCTTTCTTTTTCTGGGTAGGGTTTCAGGGTCCAGGCTGATCTGGAATTCACTATGTAGTCTCAGGGTAGCCTTGAACTCACAACAGTCCTCCTACTTCTGCCTCCCAAGTTCTGGGATCAAAGGTGTGCACCACCACACCCGGTCCAGCTGTGTTTTATTTCAAAGGGAAGGAACCTGAAGTTTAAATTTAGTAAGTGCCAAAGATGTGCATCAGAGGTAGCACAGAATATTCGAGCACAACTGTTTTTACCCAGTGCTGAGCTCCTCCTGTGGCAGCACTATGGCTGTTTAGAGGGGACAAAAGCCAGAGTTGGACAATCAGGAAAAAACAATCTAGACTCTAAAGGTCAGAACAGAACAGCCAAGAATAAGAACCAGAGCAAGTTCCCCTGAGGAGATAGGGCAGTTAGTCTGATTTTTTTTTTAAGTGTGTGGGAGTCAGGCTGCTGTCCTGGAAATTTCTTCACTAGCTGGACTCAGAAGAAAGCAGACACTACTGAAGGAGATAGTGAATGTTGCCATCACTGCTGGTATTTCATGTTTGTGATGTTTATTAGCCTTATCATTACACAAGGCATATGTATTTGCTGTGCCAAAAAAAAAAATCCACACCTAATTGTGTAACTGTGGAAGGTCTTCTCTTCCTGTCCTTGGTGGCAGCCCTGTACATCTACCACACCTACGTCTGTGCATGAGTGTGTGTGTACTGAGCTTTGTGCACTTGTTGGCCTGAGAGGATTTTGCTGCACGTGTAGTTTATGTCCACAAAATAACCATGCTGAAATATTATTCTGTAGCTTTTTTCATGAAATGGTACTAAGAAGACATACGGTGTTAAGGAAGATAATATAACTCAGGGTTGATCAAATTTGGCATTTTATTTTTTTTTTTTTAGGAGCATTTAGCATGAAATTGTACAGCAGTGGTTTTGGTGTTTGGTTCATTGGTTTTGTTCTCTTTGATTTACCTTATTTTTTGGTTTTTAAAAAATATTTTTATTTACTTATTTGCAAGCATATGGAGAGAAAAAGAAAGAGAGAGAGAATGAGAGATAATAGGCATGCCTCTAGCCACTGCAAACAAAATCTAGATGCATGTGCCACTTTGTGCATATGGCTTTACCTGGGCACTAGAGAATCAAACATGGGTTGTTAGGCTTTGCTGGCAAGTGCCTTAACTAACTCCTGAGCCATTTCTTTCTCTAGCCCCTTTTTTGTTTTTTGAGTAGGGTCTCACTCTAGCTCAGGCTGGCCTTGAACTCCTAGTGATCTTCCTACTTCTGCCTCCTGAGTGCTGGGATTAAAGGTATGCTCCACCACTCCAAGTCCTTGTTTTGTTTCTGATAGCCTTACTTTATTTTATTTATTTTTTATTTTTTGGCTTTTCAAGGTAGGGTCTCACTCTAGCCCAGACTGACCTGGAGTTAACTATGTAGTCTCAGGGTGGCCTCAAACTCACAGTGATCCTCCTACCTTTGCCTTCCAAGTGCTGGGATTAAAGGCGTACGCCACCACACCCAGCTGATAGCCTTACTTTTAGAGATGCTATAGGATATTGATCTCTGTACTTTCTCAGGTCTGAGAGCTCTTCAGTGGAAGGAAAATGAAATCATGTGTGAGTTTTAGAGGAAAACACAGGGAAGAGTGAGAGTCTTGGGGAAGTTTGATGTGGATTTACAAAACACAGCTTTAGCACATTTCCCAATCTCTCAGCCAAGTATACACTGTTATAGGTAGATAGGACCCTGGACATGATCTCAGTCTCTTCCCTTTGCTTACTAAAGAAGGTCACAGTGCTGATTTACCCAGAGAGCTAAGGCCAGAGCCCAAATCTTGACTCAGACCTAATCCAAATGCACTCTCCTGTGAAGCCCATTGGATTGTCTGGTCATCCCTCCAAAGAGTTCATAGAAATTCCAAAGCCAGTGGGCTTTATTGTCAAGTCAAAATAGACAGGCACAATGAACATACATGTGGGGCTCCTGGGAGGCCCTATGGCAGCTGGCTCTGGTCTTATTTTGTGAATTCCTGCTTCATAGCTAAACTCTGCCCTATGACCTTGGGAAATGGTCCTAGTTTCTCTCAGCCTTCCTTTTCTTATCTGCGAAGTAGAGATAATTGCCTCCTGCTCAAGGCTCCTGTGAGGATAGGGTATTTGTAATGAGCATAACATGGTGTGTGCTTCATTACTCAGCTCCTTAGCTGAGGTTAAAAGAAAACTCTTCCAAGTTTATTTATAATAATTTTTTTTTGAAAAAGTAGAATTCAAATTTGGCAAAATTTATTCTTTTAAAAGGAAAGATTCTTCAAAGGCTAAATACATAATTTTTTGAATACGTATTGTACATGGTATAAAATTCAAAATTACAGAAGACAATAAAAAATTTGTTATGCTCTTCTCTCTTTGTCTAAATAATAACCTTCATTTGCTGAAAACTGATTTTAGTGTGTGTGTGTGTGTGTGTGTCGGCTTGTGGACATATCCTATGCTTATTCTCATGGGGCTCTAAATATGATTTATGTCCTCAGCTTCCCTTATTCTCATGGGGCTGTGGGAGCTAAATATGATTTATGTCCTCTGTTCTGCATGTGTGTTACCAGTGGGGT
The DNA here is from genome assembly GCA_036365145.1 of Orientallactaga sibirica. Taxonomy (NCBI): domain Eukaryota; kingdom Metazoa; phylum Chordata; class Mammalia; order Rodentia; family Dipodidae; genus Orientallactaga; species Orientallactaga sibirica. The sequence goes on from JAEOAD010000240.1 coordinate 10,279,500, forward strand.
TGTGTATGGAGCTGTTCTGCATTGTGTTCAGAGATGACAGGGATGCTCTGTGTTCTATCTGTGTTCTTGTGTGTTCTGTGTTTGCATGTGTGTTCAGAGATGACAGAGACTCTGGGTTCTGTGTTCTATGTGTGTTCAGAGATGACAGGGATCTGTTCTGTGTTCTGCATGTGTGTTCAGAGATGACAGGGATTCTGTGTATGTTGTATCTGTGTTCTGCATGTGTGTTCAGAGATGACAGGGATTCTGTGTGTGTTGTATCTGTGTTCTGCATGTGTGTTCAGAGATGACAGGGATTCTGTATGTGTTGTATCTGTGTTCTGCATGTGTATTCAGAGATGACAGGGATTCTGTGTGTTGTATCTGTGTTCTGCATGTGTGTTCAGAGATGACAGGGATTCTCTGTGTTGTATCTGTTCTGCATGTGTGTTCAGAGATGACAGGGATTCTGTGTGTGTTGATATCTGTGTTCTGCATGTGTGTTCAGAGATGACAGGGATGCAGGGATTCTGTGTGTTGTATCAATTCTGCATGTGTGTTCAGACACAGATGACAGGGATGTTGTATCTGTGTTTGCATGTGTGTTGATATTCTGTGTTCTGCATGTGTGTTCAGAGATGACAGGGATTCTGTGTGTGTTGTATCTGTGTTCTGCATGTGTGTTCAGAGATGACAGGGATTCTGTGTGTGTTGTATCTGTGTTCTGCATGTGTGTTCAGAGATGACAGGGATTCTGTGTATGTTGTATCTGTGTTCTGCATGTGTGTGACAGGGATTCTGTGTGTGTTGTATCTGTGTTCTGCATGTGTGTTCAGAGATGACAGGGATTCTGTGTGTGTTGTATCTGTGTTTGCATGTGTGTTCAGAGATGACATGGATTCTGTGTATGTTGTATCTGTGTTTGCATGTGTGTTCAGAGATGACAGGGATTCTGTGTGTGTTGTATCTGTGTTTGCATGTGTGTTCACAGATGACAGGGATTCTGTGTGTTGTATCTGTGTTCTGCATGTGTGTTCAGAGATGACAGGGATTCTGTGTGTGTTGTATCTGTGTTCTGCATGTGTGTTCAGAGATGACAGGGATTCTGTGTGTGTTGTATCTGTGTTCTGCATGTGTGTTCAGAGATGACAGGGATTCTGTGTGTGTTGTATCTGTGTTCTGCATGTGTGTTCAGAGATGACAGGGATTCTGTGTATGTTGTATCTGTGTTTGCATGTGTGTTCACAGATGACACGGATTCTGTGTATGCTGTATCTGTGTTCTGCATGTGTGTTCAGAGATGGCAGTAATGTTCTGGGTGTCTAGCGCAAGTCCATCAAACACTTGAAGCATGTTATCTTACAACCGTGTTTTAATTTTTTAAAAAATTTTAATCAAAATGTCAAAAATCAATACAAATTTTTATCTCTCAATAAAATTTAATTGCACTTTGTAATCCCTGGTAGATGACCTAGGGTTACCATGCTGGACAGTGGAGTGCTAGCTGTTTAAGTCTATGGTGCAGTTTTCAAAACACATGTATCTAGAGTTATAAAACTTAGTAGTCAAATTATTATTATTAAAGAAAATAGTATTAATTAAAGGAGTCTATAGAGTTCTTTTAATTTATTATTTTACAGTGCTAAGAATTGAACTCAGGACCTAATACATGCTAGGCAGACACTATACCACCACATTTCATCCTCACATCATGTCTTTTTAAATAAATTTTAGAACTATATATGGTTAGTACATTTCTCTTCGAATCAACTATCTGTGCATGGAGATGGGTTTTTTTTTAATTATTATTTATTTATTTTTCTAGGTAGAGTCTCACTCTAGCCCAGGCAGACATGGAACACACTCTATAGTCCTAGGCTGGTTTCAAACTCATGGTTATTCTCCTACTTCAGTCTCCCAAATGCTAGGATTAAATGCATGCTCCACTGCACCTTCTGCAGAGTTTATTTTTGAGAACATACTGCTAATCATAAAAAGCTGCGAAAGGGCACATCTGTAAGGGCACAGAGCCCAGTCCAATGTGTTCACTCATTCAAGAAATATTAACTGGGGCTGAGGACATGGCTCGGTAGTTAAAAGAACTTGCTTGGAAAGCCTGCTGGCCCAAGTTTGATTCCCCAGTACCCACGTAAAGCCAGATGTACAAAGTTGTGGGCACATGCTTGTGGAGTTTGTTTGCAGTAGCAAGAGGCCCTGGCGTGCATATGTGTTATCTCTCTCTCTTTGTCAAATAAAATATTTTTTAGAAAAGAAGTATTAGCTGAGTACTACATGTGTGCTTTGCATGGACCCTGAGATTCCTGTAACAAATCGAGTCCTTATGCTCCTGAAGCTTACACTGTAGGTGCCAAGGAAAGCCTCTGGTTTGGTAATGCTCTGTGCTGCCACACACTGGCTGTAAGCCCTCAAGGGAGGAACTGTAGGGACAAGGTCTGTCTGGCCTTTGATGAATGGTAGTATCCCAAATTCATTTTCTTTACTATAGGAAAAGCTTCAGAGAGAAAACATCTTTCATTCTACTATAGAAATTATTCCTCTACCTTTGTCAATCTAATTCACTTCTCATCACTCTGCTGTCAGGCAGGACAGAAATACTGAGAACATGTGGCATGCCTGTATCCTGTAAGTGACCATATCCTTTTAATGTAAAAACCCCAAGAGATTCCAGATCCAAAGCTCTTTGGTATGCTGCCATGATAAGATAGGAATGGTCAGCTCGGAGTCATTCTGTCCTTCTACTGACCTTGAGGAAGGTCTGACCAATGCCATTTCTTTTTTGTTTTGGCTTTCACAAATCTCCCTCAAACAGTGATTGCTCTGAAGTGTTATGTGTACTTGTCTCCAGTCTGCATGTTCTAATATGAGCATGTATCATTTTCATAATAGAACGAATAATCACAATGTGCAGAATCATCCAGGCAGTCTACTGTCATCAGTGGTAACAGTAAGAAGAGAGGTGGATTTGAAGGGTTGGAATTGATAAGGCTTAGATACAAAACACTTTTTCTATGCAATTGTTATTTAATTCAAAGACAGTAAATGCAGCCTAGCAAACTAAAGGTCTCTTAATTAACTCTTACTTATAACAATCCAAGGTTAAAGGCATTTCGATTCTTTTCAATCTGCTGAACATGATTGTTTTTTAGTTCACCATTCAAAGAAGTATATTTAGGGTCATTAAACAACAGATGAAAAAAGGGGAGTTCATCTTTCTAGTTTACCTCAGTTTTGCAACAACAGATCCCTATTGTGAGAATAAATTCTCATGGTAGATGCTGATTTGAGAAACAAAAGAGAAGACCTAAAAATGAAGGTTTGGAGAATATTAACAATGTCACATTCATCAGGTAGGCCATTATTCACGTTAGAAAAAGCTGTTACAAATGTATTTCTGTGTTTGGAAGGAAGGGCTTTATAACAAGCTTCCAGAAACTGGTTCGATTTCTAGTTGCAATATCATAATGTTCCAGTTATACTGATAATCTCCAGCAAAACAAAACTTCTAGAGTAATTTAGTCAAAGCAAGACTTGCTGCTTTAGAAATTCTTAAGTATTAAATTAGACTCTGTTTCATGGGAAACACATTTGCTACTGCTATTGTGTAGCATTTCTCTGTGTGTGGCTGTCTGTGTTGACTGTAATGATCTGGGAGAAAAAGGAATAAAATGAGAAAAACAGTGGATCTATTTTGTCATTTCCATGTGAAAAATTAGTCTGTGATGAGATGTCTCCAAACAATGATTCTGTTCATCAGAACGCATGCCCTCAATCAGAGAGACGTTAGTTATTTGTGTGGGAGTGAAATGAGGACGTTTAAATGAGCTCCAAGTGGAAATATTTAGAATATGAGGAAGAAGCATGTCTCAGGCTATTAGACACAGAACTAATTTCATGTACTTGTTTTCTGTCCTTCTAGAAAAATGTTGTTTTAAAAAATATTTTATTATTGTTTATTTATTTGAGAGAGAGAGAGAGAAAGAGGCACATAGAATGGATGTACCAGGGCTTTTGGCCACAGTAAATGAAGTCCAGACGCATGCACCACCATGTGCATCTGGCTTAGGTGGGTACTGGGGAATACAACTTGGGTCCTTGGGCTTTGCAGGCAAGTGTCTTAATTGCTAAGCCATCTTTCCAGCCTGAAAAATAATATAAAAATATTTTATTTATTTATTTGAGAGAGAGACAAAGAGAGAAAAGAAGCAGATAGAGAGAGAGAGAGAATGGGCTTTACCAGGGCTTTCTAGCCATTGCAAATGAACTCTGGACACATGTGCCACCTTGTGCATCTGGCTTACATGGGTCCTGGGGAACTGAATCTGGGTCCTTAGGCTTTGCAGGCAAGGGCCTTAACCATTAAGCCATCTCTTCAGCCTGAAAAATTATTTTTCAATGGTATAAAAAGGTTCATTTCAAGCAAGTTAAAAAAATAATTTTAAATTTTTATTAATTTGCAAGTAGAGAGAGATAGAGAAAAGAGAGTCAGACAGAGAGAATGGGTGCGCTAGGGCCTCCAGCCACTGCAAAGAAACTCCAGATGCATGTGCCACGTTGTGCATCTGGCTTTACATGGGTACTGGGGGGATTGAACCCTGGTTGTTAGGCTTTGCAGGCAAGTGCCTTAACTGCCAAGCCATCTCTCCAGCCCTCAAGCAAGTTTTCGATCAGCTAATTCATTAGAACATTTGGACCATCTAGCACAGCATTTTGGATGAAGAGATCAGGTCTCTGCAGAGATAAACCTTGCTCTATAAAGAGATGGTTACTCCGTATAGTCTAGATCACTGCCTCATGCAGTAATTTGAACAGGAGAAAATTATTTTATTAGAGGCATTTATCAAACCCAACTTTACTCAGAACTACCCACTCTTTGCACCAGAAAAAATGGTTTAAAATATGATAGAAAATAATATTGTGCTCATTGAAAATAATACTTTTTTCTCTTCTTTTAAAATTTAATTTAATTTTTATTTATATGTGAGAGAGAGGCAGATAGAGAATGGGCATGCCAGGGCTTTTGCCGCTGCAGACACATGTGCCATTTTGGGTATCTGGCTTATGTGGGCACTGGAGAATGAAACCTGGTTTCTTTGGCATTGCAGGCAAGTACCTTAATCAGCCCTCCCCCCCTTTTATTAAGGTAGGGTCTCACTCTATCCTAGGCTTACCTGGAATTCACTATTTCATGATGAAGTCTCAGGCTGGCCTCTAACTCATGGTATCCTCCTACCTTTGTCTCCCAAGTGCTAAAATAATCTTTTTTTTTTTTAAATAAGTCTGTAATTTTGTTTGGTTTGTGATGTGTGTGAGTGATGTGCATATGTGTGTGTGTGTGTGTGTGTTTAAACAAGCAGACATAAAAAGAGATGAAAGATATATTCATCTACAACTTCTCCCAGCTCTCTTATCTCTTGGGCCATGTACACAAGTAAATGAAAATCCAAAAGCCTGGCTTCTTAGTGTTCAGTGAGCAATAGCCTGCTTGTAATATCTTGTTAGAGTACAGAAGTTTTGTCCCCAACCTGAAATATGTCATATATTTTACCATGCTTGGTTCTCATGTCATTATACGGCTATAATAGAGGATATCTTAGCTATTTCTGTTTCTGCTTTTTGGAGTTTTATGTTGACATATTATTTCAACTAATTATAACTTTTAAAAAACTGTTGATAGACAAAGAAGTACAGTTACCACATTTATTTTATGAGAAGACTGAGGCCTGGGGAATTAATTCACTAGCCTGATGTCTAAGATCGCTAAGCATCAAAGACTCAGGGAGAAACTTTAGTTGACTCCTGAATTAAAGATCACAGATCAAAGCAGTATAAAGCAAACCTTATTCTCTGTATGGTGTAATGGTTATATTGTTGTTCTCCCCTCGTAGTTTCTTATGCATTGCCCAACATCACACCATCCAGATGCTCCAGCAGTCACAACAAGAAAACTAACACTGTAACAGAAAGCTCCTTGTGCTTGGGTGCTTTCTCTGTGAGTGCAGGTAGAAAGATCCTACTTTAAAAATACTTCATATAAGCAAAGCTGCACTAGAGCAAGACCCTACTTTGAAAAAAAAAAAAAACAAAACAAAAAGAAAAAAAGAATTGAAACCATCAAATATGTTTACTTGTAAGGTGTCAGTCAGCTATTATATTAGTAGGCAGAATGACCATTATGTATTATTATTATGGAATTTTTAAGGGTTATTATTATTTGATATATATATTGTTTTTTATTTTTGACAGTGAGACTGAGAGAGAGAGAGAGAGAGAGAGAGAGAGAGAGAGAGAGAGAGAATAGGCATGTCAGGGCCTTTCAGCCACTGTGAATGAACTCCAGACACGTGTGCCCCCTTGTGTGCATGTGTGACATTGCACACTTGTGTCACTGTGCATCTGGCTATGTGGGACCTGGAAATTCTAACATGCATTCTTATGCTTCGCAGACAAGCACCTTAACCACTAATAAATCTCTCCAGCCCTGTAATTTATATTTTTAAATATTTAATTGATATATGAACATGCAGTAATTTAATTGTGTTCCTGTCTCTTTATCCATTTTTGGTCTCCTCTTCCCCATTTCCCATGCCGTGAGGACCCTCCTCTTTCAAAGTATTCCCTACTCTGACCTGACCTGCTGTCTTGTTCTTTTTGTCTTCCTCATCCTCCATGTCAAAATGATGATAGTGGTTGTGGAGATGGCTAAGTGGTTAAAGGCACTTGCTTGCAAAGCCTGATGGCCTGGGTTTAATTCGTATGCAGGTAAAGCCAGTTGCACAAAGTGAGGCATGCATCTGGAGCAACACTGGGGAATTGGTAACCACTAGGGGGGTCATTAATGCTCCAGTTGGTTCATATTGGGAGGACAGTACCCCAAAGTATGCCTGCCCATTCTGTGGCTCTTACGTTCTTTCTGCAGTGTACCCTAAGCCTTGAAAGGTGTGGTAAAAATTTCCTTTAGGCTGGGTGTGGTGGTGCACACCTTTAATCCCAGCACCCAGGAACCTGATGGGGAAGGGGGCGGAATCTCTTTGAGTTGGAGGTCAGTTGGAGACTACATAGTGAATTCCAGGTCAGCCTAAGGCTAGAGCGAGGCACCCTATCTTAAAAAACAAAACAGCAACAACAAAAAATCACCTTTAGAGGTGAGTTCTTTTTTTAAATTAATTTTATTTATTTATTTATTTATTTGAGTGTGAGGGAAAGAAAGAGACAGACCGATACAAAGAGAGAGGGAGAGAATGGGTACACCAGGGCCTCCAGCTACTGCAAATGAACTCCAGGTGCATGCGTCACCTTGTGCATCTGACTTATGTGCATCCTGGGGTACCGAACCGAGGTCCTTTGGCTTTGCAGGCAAATGCCTTAACCACTAAGCCATCTCTCCAGCCCTAGTGTTGAGTTCTTATAGCCTCTTATTTTCTATTTCAATGAGTTTTGAGCTTCCTCAATAGCTACCATCTCTAGGGATGGTTCTCTGATTAGCTGTGAGAGGAGTACTCATATTCTTTGTGCAACTTCCTCTGCAGTGTTCCCTGAGCCCTGGCAGGTGAGATAGAGATAACTTTTCCAGTGTGGAGTCCTGAGCCTGCTCTTTTTGTCATTTTGATGTGTTTTGGGTTTCCCCATATTCACCACCATCTGTAAAACAAAAGGGGGGTGTCTCTAACCAAAACTGAGATAAGAATAATTTAAAAACTTTAACAGGGCTGGAGAGATGGCTTAGCACTTAAGGTACTTGCCTGTGAAGCATAAGGACCCAGATTAGATTCTGTAGTACCCATGTATGCCAGATGCACAAAGTGGTACATGCATCTGAAGTTCGTTTGCAGTGGCTGAAGGCCCTGGTGTGCCCATTCTCTCTCTCTCTGAAATAAATAAAATATATTTTAAAAAATAACCTTTAACCTAAAATAATAACCTATAGAAGAATCTCATTTTTTTCTTTAGACCTAGAACATATTTCAATACTTTTCTGAGACAGTATTGTGGATATAAATTTGAGGAAAGGCCCCAAATCTCCATGTAAGAATTTTTACTAAGACCCTGTCTCAAATGTAAATTAAAAAGTCGCCTAGAAATATGGCTTAGTGGTAGAGTGCTTACCTAGGATGTGTGAGGCCCTGGGTTCAATCCAAGTTCTAGAAGGAAAAAAAAGTAGGAGCCAGGTTTGATGGCCCCTGCCTATAATTCAAGCACTAGGGAACTGGGAGACTAAGAGTTTGAGACTAGCTTGTGTGCTGTGTAAAAAGACTGTGTCTTAAAAAAAAAAAAAAAAAAAAAAAAAAAGGATGAAAGGAGGGAGGGAAGGAATGAGTGAAAAAATGAAATTAAGAATTTTTGAGGTTTTTTTGTTCTTTCGAGGTAGGGTCTCACTGTAGCTCAGGCTGACCTGGAATTCACTCTGTAGTTCCAGGCTGGCCTCAACCTCATGGCAAGCCTCCTACCTCTGCCTCCCAAGTGCTGGGATTAAAGGCATGCACCATTATGCCCGGCTGAAATTAAGAATTTTAATGTGTTTTTTTATATCAGATAATTAGTTTTCAGAGCCCTACAACATGAAATTAATAGAATTCCCTGTAGCAACCCATTTATTTATTTATCCATTGTTTTGTTTTTCCTCATTTCTAGATTAAAAAAGAAAAAACAAGCCAAACAAAATGCAGAGACAGCCTCTGCTATTGCCACAAGGAGTCATTCTGGGAAGGAAGATGTCAATTCAGTCATTTCGGAACAAGACAGGTCCAATGTTGGTGTGGAAGAGGAGTATAATACTGATGAGAAAAAAAAGAGGAAAAACAATCAGCTAAAGGAAATCAGGCGCACGGAGCTGAAGAGGTTTTACAGTGTTGGTGAGTACATCTGTCATCCTAGTGCTTGGGCAGTAGAGGCAGGAAGATCAGGAGTTCAAGGCCATCCTGAATTACATGAAACCCTGTCTCAAAGATCCAAAAAAAAAAAAAAACAAAACCAAAGAACTTATAATAATTTTAAAATTGGGTGTGGAGCTACACACTCCTATTGCCATCGTTCAGGAGATGGAGGCAGGAGGATCACCAGTTTGAGGCTGCAATGACCTATATGAGTTTAGGCCCGCCTATGTAGAGAGCCCAAAACAGTCTCAAAACAAACAAACAGACAAACCTTTGTCCTCCTCCCCTAAACACAAAAATTTTAACATTTTTTAAAAGATAACAATTAGTAAATGGTCATGATAAAATAATAGGACTGGCTTATTGTGCCCCAGGTTGCTCTGTCATGTGGTTTCAGTGGATAACAATGAAATGGTGTTGTGTTTCACTCAGCTTTGCATTGTCATCGTCTGGCATTGTGCCACCCAAATACTGTATGCTAATGAATATTTATCAAATGAATGATTATTTTGCCTGTAGAAAAATACATTTTTTTCTTAATGTATATATGCATTTCCATATAGGCATGTATAGTAATGACCACACTTTTTGGAAGAATCATGACCTATCATTTGCCAGATTAAAAAAAAATCAAACAAAACAAAAAAAAGACCCTTGTTTAGAATAAACCCACAGTGTTACACAGTCTGTCAGCATAGTCACTGCATCTGAAACTGCCTTTGGAGCAGTGACATATCTAGTGTTACTTACATCACCCATCTCATACCTACTGTTCCGTCACATGAGGCCCAAGTGTCTTCCAGACACAGTGCATGGAAAGGGTAACAGGAGTCAGGACTTGTGCAAATACAGCTTATGTCATCGTGGGGATTGCTAGGAAGAGCAAGAGAAAACTGAGTGAGGGAGGGCTTGGAGAACATACTACAAGTAGAGCAGTGTAATATGGTCTTAGGGAAGAGTAAGTTCTCTTGTGTTGGTCCTGGTTGTGGCAAAGTTACCAAAAGACATATCTTGTCACTATGATTACAGTGATTTTTCTAAGCACACTCCTTTAGGATGTAATGCTCTTCCACCACACTACTGAGGTTGCTCCAAAGACACACCTGAGGAAACTGCAGTCAAGCATGTGGTTGGAAGAACTGTGGGGGCTAAGAAAACTATAGAATGCATCTGTAGCAAAGGTGGTTCTTTGAACCTCAATCCATCAGAATGCTTTAGCACTGAACCTCTTAACCTATCAAAAGAGACTCCTATATACTTAATAACTTACTTTTAAGATTTAAAATGTTGATGCTATGCCTTATTTCAAAAAAGAGGAAGGAAGATTAAGGACAATTGCATTTTATGTGCATGTTGTTTTACATAGGACTTCTTGCTGTGTTAATGATGGCTTTTGGATGTGGTGCACCTTCCTGTTTACCTAGCTGTCTCTGCCTGACCTTGAAAACTCAGCCAACTTACCTGTCTTTTGGGAAGTCCTTCCTGTCCATGTCCAGGCTAGATTTCCATTTGCATCTTCATGGGTTTATCTGATTCTTTGTTTGCAGCCTGGGGTGATTTAGATCCTATAGTATCTGCAACATGGCAGGTATTTTTATTTATGAGCATTCAGTAGAAGAATTAATACATCCATGGGTAGCTACTCTGTTTTTATTTGTTTGAGTTTCATGAGAATTCTGGAGGATATGGTTAACACTGCAGTCATAGGTTGAAGTTATGAAGATGTGATTTTTTTTTTTTTTTTTTTTTTTTTAGCAGTAATCAAGAAATACTATCAAAGCTTTTCATCTTCTCTCAAGAACAGTAGTGATTGCCGCTGGATGGGAGATTTGGTGTATTTTCTTCGTAGAATCCAGTGCCAGGATTCACCCTCTTGGGTCTGCTAGTGAATTCCAGGGCTCCTTGGCCCTTTCCACATCTGGCCATAGCTGACAAATTCACCTTGGCAGGTTTGGTTGACCTCAGAGTCTGACTGGTATTTTCTAGTGTCCCGTCGCAGCACCACTAGGTGGAGCCTAAGACCTCAAGTCAAGGGTCATTCCAGTTCCAAAGACTGCTTCTCTAAGTGGCTGCAGTCTAATTGAGAAGGAGAGGGAGACATGGAAATGGGAAGGTCTTGTTGCTGAGGATTTAGACTTCACCTTGTGATTACTGGGGAGCAGCGGGGAACTTGATTATTTATGGGATGTATTGGAATTGATGAGGGCAGGCTGTGCTAATCTATGATGAGTTGAGGGAGACTTTGTTCATAGGAACAGCACAGTATGCTGATCAGAAAAAAGTCAGTATGTGACAAATTAGGGGACTGAAGAATGAGGAAGATAATGGAATTTGTGTTTGGAGATATTGAGGGGCAAGTGAACTTGTCTCAAGGTGCTTCTATTTCATTTGAAAGGCCTGTGAATTTCTACTTAGGGGTGTAAGGTGAATCTGTGTGTAATGGAAGTGACTTGGGGACACAGAGTCACAAGGAATAGTTTGTGACAATGTGTATAGAAATGCAGTTAGTAACAATATACTGACACTTTCTTTCTGGATACAGAAATCATAGGGAATTTGTTTTCTTCATTTGTTGTATAGAATGTATTCTATAATTATTTCAGAAATTAATCCTAAAGCACACAGAACTGAATAGTGTGATAAAGTAAAAACAAGGCATTACAAAGAGTTCAGAAAAATGTACAGTTGTGTTGAAAGTGATTACTTCCTGTAAGTGTCCATTCCATGCCTGTAACATTACTTGTCTGATAGAAGGAAGCATGTTTTAACAACAACATGTTTTTACTTGTTGAAATACATTTATCTGTGATTCACTTAAGCCTCAGGCAACTGTTAAGATGTGATAAAGAATGCTGTGGAACAAGTGAGTCACTAGAATTGCTTTGTTTCAGCATGTTGCTGGTTCTATAAATGTCTTGTTTTATTTTTGAGAGAGAAGTAGGAAAAAGGAAGTTGAATGTTTACATTAAGGCAGATAGCATGAGGCAAATCTCAATGCAGCTTCTAGAACAAGTGGACTCAACCCTTCCATACTTGTATTTCTATTTGCTAATAGAAAAGATTACTTCTTTGTTTATTGAATTTATGTAAACTCTTAAGGAATTGTCCAGCAAGACTGTGTGTTATTATATTTTTTAAAAATTAGCTATTAAGTTGAATTTTACACAAGTGTAATGGCATGTTTCTAAGTACATCCAACCATGATTGATCTATTTCAGTATCAAAATAGATTAATTGTCAAGAGTTCTATCACAAGATACTTCTGTGTTAAAGTAATGCATTCTTCTTTCATCTTCTTTAGTGTTAGAATAGCACAAGAAGATAAGGATGGGAAAGTTACAAGGGCAGGACCGATTTCCTTGTGGTTCTGCATTAGAAACACAGCTGTGCATGGGTCAGCATGGAGGTAGAGTAATTTTATTGACTAGGGAAATAAGCCAAATTGAAACAAAATATATTATTAAAATAATGTAATGTTTTGATATAAAGTGGTGATAATAAGAATCTTGGTTATTAAAATGAGAACTTTAAAATAATTTTATCTGGGAGGCCATAATAACAAAACTAAGGACTTGGTAAATTGTGTAAAAATGTAGTTTTGTGAATATCCAGAGTTAAAGATTTCTTTAAAGACAATCTTTGTTCTAGGAACAATAAATTAAGCTCTTTTCTTCTTTCTTCCCTCAGTTCTCCTTCTCTTCTCTTTCTTTTTTCTCTTTCTTTTTGTTTCTTTTTGAGGCAGGGTCTCACTGTGTAGCCTAAGTTGGCCTTACACACAGGATTCCCCCATTCAGCCTTACGGGTGCTTTGTAATGACAAATCTCTATCACCTGTAGTCTTCATTTCAAATAGTGGTGTCCCTTCCTGCATTCAAGAGAAGCTTAAGAAAAAAATAAACATGAAATTCTCTCCTTTTGTCTTGCTATAGATTTTTTTTCCATGAAAACATGAAAGTAACCACTCACTAGATTATTTTCCATAAAACAAACTCAATATTTTCTATACATGAATTATTTTAAGTTTTTTTTAAAACACACATGTGAAATTTCATATCTGCCACTTATTTTTTGTTTCATACATCAAATTAAGAAAGCAAAGGCTATACTATTTTGATGAGTTCATTTACAAGCTAATTGATTAGGCCACCAGTGTATTATCATATTATTGCCTGTCTGCTCTAAAGTGGTGACCGTTCTTGTTCTTTGAATCTGACAGAACCAAAGAATGCAGGAGTGAAATTGTCGTGTGACAAGAGGATGTCAAGGACCTAATTACGGGGCTGGGGTGTGACTCTAGTAGAGAGCATGCTTGGCATGAGCAAGGCTCAGAGTTCAATTTCCAATACGAAAACATGACCTGATTAGTATTTTTCTAACCACACAAAATGCACTTAAAAGGCTTGGGTAGAAAATAAGTATAACTTAATTAAAATTTTTCTAATCACATAGAATTGTCTTAAGAGATTTGGATAGAAAATAAATTGAAAAAATGATAGAACTGGAGTAGTCCTGTGCTCCTTGGGACCATCAAGAAAGTTAGCTAATGTTTTTGAAAAGTCATGTCATACCATGAGTATTTGGATTGTGAACATGTCAAATCTGTGGCTGAGGATGAATGTGACAAGAATGAAGGGTCACAGAACAAAAGACATCCTTGCTCAAGAGACAAAAACAGTGGACCCATAGAAGCAGTTAAAAAGCTAGTGCAGGGCATGGGCTGGAGAGATGGCTTAGCGGTTAAGGCACCTGCCTGCTAAGCCTAAGAATGTCAGTTCCAATCTCCAGGTCCCACATTTAGCCAGATGCAAAGTGATGCAAGGGCGCAATGCTGCACTTTCCCACAAGGGGGCGAACGCATCTGGAGTTCGTTCTCAGCAGCTAGAGGTTGCTGGTGCGCCCATTTTCTATCTGTCTTCCTCTCCTTCTCTCTCTGTCTCTGTGAAAAGAAAGAAGGAAGGAAGGAAGGAAGGAAGGAAGGAAGGAAGGAAGGAAGGAAGGAAGGAAGGAAGGAAGGAAGGAAGGAAAGAAAGAAGGGAGAAAAAGAAAAGGCTAGTGCAAGGCAGGAAGATGTATTCAGGAGCTGAATCTACAGCCAAGCATAGGAAATGGAGCTCACCATTTGTAGGGCAGCATGAAATGGGGATTCATCACTTATGAACTGCAGCAAATGTTTGTGGGTCCTAGTAAATGTAAGAAAAATTCTTTTTAAATAAAGAAAAATATTCTTCAAGATTATCTTCAAGGAAGCAGGGAAAAGAGCTGGGTCAGACCACTCAGCGGTGAGGACAACAGCAACTAAAATCTTCTAGTGTTGGGAGGTGAAAGTTGTTTTTCCAGCTCAAAGACAAGAAGATATTCTCAGGTATACTGTCAGGAAACATATATTCTGTGTCATAGATATTCTGAAACAAATTTACAGAGAGGAAAAGACTTTTCATCTGAGATATGTCAGTATCTAGGCTTTAAAAATAAAAATGTTTAGCTGGGTGTGGTGGTGCACACCTTTAATCCCAACACTCCTTAGGCAGAGGTAGGAGGATCGCCATGAATTCAAGGCCACCCCGAGACTACATAGTGAATTCCAGGTCAACCTGGGCTAGAGTGAAACCCTACCTCGAAAAAAAAAAAAAAAAGCCATTTATGGTGAGCATCACAAGTGTAATTAAGCCCAAAATTAAGAATATAAGCACTGTTTGCTAGGCACAGATGGCACACGCCTTTAATCCTAGCACTTGGGAGGCAGAGGTAGGAGGATTGCCATTAGTTTGAGGTCACCTTCAGACTACATATTGAATTCCAGGTCAGCCTGGGCTAGAGCGAGACCCTGCCTCAAAAAAAAAAAAAAAAGATTTTAAATATGGTTATGAGCATTAATATAAAATGCATCTCATTTCTTTAAACACTTAATGTAGTACCTCCTGTTTAGGAAGTAATTAACTGGTTTTATAAATCTCAGACTAGCCAGCAAATGTCAAGAAGCAAGAACAAGGTGAGAACAGAGAGAGTCTCATTCTCACATGCTGTGTGTTCTGCTGCTCCATAGCATTTATAAGTAATTTATAGTCTGGAGAACCCAATTTATTGTTTCTCATTCCAAACCATTAGTAAAGAGAACCATAGAGTGGAGATGTTTCTATCTATCATGACTGGGACTTAGGACCATCCTTGGGCTTCCATGGCATGTTGTTTGTTTGCTGAGCCATGCCATTTGGAACATCACCACTACTGAAATTTTTGTCCGCCCCATTTGTAAAAAAATAATCCTACATAAAACCACAGACTAACAACAATATGGTAAGCCTTGTTCTATAGAAACAATTGTTCCAAAGGGAGCAAAGAGGAATTCCAGTGGTTAGTAATTATGAAAATCTGCAAGTCAATAGCAGTGAAACAAGACACCACAGTGATACACTGACTTTGGCTCAAGGAAACCCCCTGTCCTCTTGAAGCCCCAGCATGCCTCCACTAGCACAAGAGCCTTGCTTTTTGCATTCATTGTCAGAATGATTCTTTCTGCAGGCTTTTACCCTGAGGAAATAATCATGAGCCCATTAGATTTAACTGTAATACTATCATTATGTTCTTTTATTTTATTTTTTTTTTTTTTTTTTTTTTTTTTTGAGGTAATGTCTTGCTCTAGCCCAGGTTGATGTGGAATTCACTCCATAGTCTAAGGTGGCCTCAAATGATCCTCCTACCTCTGCCTACTGACCTCATTGTATTATTTTTAACAGGAGATAGATAGAAATAACATAAATGACATAAAATGAATCAGTAGGTGCCATTTTTAAGTGATTTAGGTTAATATAAATGACATGGGAAATTCTCACAAACTATTACGTGTAAAGTAGGCAACAGTTTAAAATTGTGGTTCCATTTTTATTAAAAAAGATATTCACCTATATACATCTAAAAAGGGAGAGAGCAGGAAGCTAGAAGTAGAGTCACCAAATGTTTAGCATTGGTCCACTCTGAATGGAGGTGAAAGAGATGGTTTGTATTTCCTTCATCTTCTTCATTTGTTGTTGTTATTGTTGGTTTTAATGACTGCTGTGGTTTGAATTTGTACCACTCAAAATTTCTGCATTGGAATTCTCACCCCCATGGCGGTGGTATTGATAGGTGCAGTCTTTTGGGATGTCTCTAGACCCTAAAGGTTGAACTGTCAGTATTGGGATTAGGCCTCATCAGCTCTTTCTGCCCCATGAGGACACATTGTGCATGCGCCATAGGTACACCACAGCAGGTGAGGGCTCTTACTAGACTCAACTTGCCTGTGCTTTGCTCTTGGACTCCCAGTCTTCAGTGCTGTGGAAAACAAACCTTCTTTGTTTATGAGTTACCAGTGTATGGTATGTTTTATAGGAGGTGAAATGGACTGAGACAATGGTTCTACACCATTTTGATTCATGCTTGATTAGCTTTTTATATTTCCTGTATTTTCTTTGAAAGTTTGCTTTGTCCTGTTAAGTCCTTGATCTTTTGATAAAAAGAACAGGGATATTTGGAAAGAACTTTCGGAAGGTGGGAAATGGTAGGGAGGGAGGAGAAGCAACAGCACACATGAGGAAGGGCAAGAAAGAACCGCTTTGGTTTGGATGTCTCCTGTTGGCTACATGCTTCATTTGCTCGTGGAACTTAGGGTTGACCAGGATCTAGTACAGGAGCACCAGCCTGTTTTACAAAGTCAAAAATTCCAACAAGTCGTAACTCACCAAAGTCCCCTGCAGGTCATTTTGAGAGAAAAAGAGAGAGACAGAGAGAGAATGGGTGCACCAGGGCATCGAGCCACTGCAAACGAACTCCAGGCGCATGCATCTGGCCTATGTGGGTCTTGGGGAACCTAACCTAGGTCTTTAGGCTTCACAGGCAAGCACCTTAACCTCTAAACCATCTCTCCAGCCCTGTAATTTATCTTTTAAGCATAATTTTGTATAGTTTTATATCTTTATGCTTTTAGATGAGCCTATTTTATAAATTTGGCAAGTGTCCCTTCCATAAAACAATTTTATTTTTTGCTTAAATGGCTTTTAATTTAAACATCAGTTCAAAGAGAAAAATTTTTATAAGATTGATATTTCCTATTTGAGAGTATTGTATATTTCTTCCTTTACCTAAGCTTCCCATTCACATACTTTAGTGAAGCTTTTAAATTTTCTTAAAATGTTTCTTACCACTATCATATTTATTCCTAGATATGTGCCTGGGACTTTCCTAGTTACATTGCTATTACACTTATTATATTTTACTACTTCACTACATGATGTTATGAATTTTTGACATTTTTATGATAATGTTGGTTTGTAAGGAGAAAATTAGCTCACTTGCTAATAATCAATTTTTATTCCATTTTTAGTATTTAAAAGTCTTTTATCTATTGCACAGACTAGAGATTCCAGAAAAGCTTAAGAGATTCATGTATTAATTAATGATTTATGTTTTATTTAATGCTGGTGATTAAACCCAGGGCCTTCTATATGCTGTACCACTAGAGCTACACTTCTGATCCATTACTTCCTTTTTTCCTTTGCTTTTGGTTGCCACATAAAGACTCAGTTTACTGAGGTGTACTGTAGGAGTTATTTCCCAAGAGACCATTGAAAACATGGATGCCTGGCCTGGTGTGCCTGGCAGCACTGTTGCTTTACGCTGCTGTGAAAGTGGCCTTTGGAGGGTTCAGGGATTCTCTTTTCATCTGTGGGGTTTCCAGACTGTCTTCACTAGCCTCTGGTGTTTCTGAGTTTATCTCCATTCAAAAGCTTTTTCTTTATGGCTTGGGTTCACGTGACATTGTGATGTAATGCATTGTGAGCGATTCCACATGTAGAAGCCCTGGAGGCATTTCTGGACTTGCTTTGAGGCACATGTTCCCAAGGCACCGCACACAGGGGAATATGGGGGAATGTGGAGGAGCTTGCAGTGCCTCTTGTATCTCTCACTGCTTCTGCTCCTGTTCCTGTTCACTCTTGCCCAAAGCTGGGGATTAGAGTCAACATCCATGACCTAAGGGCCAGCATGACTTTAGGTAATTAGCCAGCTACAGCAGACATGGAGGGCAACATCATGAGGCCCTTCATTTTAATTCTTATGGGGCACTTGCTTTTTATTGACAATTTTATACTTGTAAATAATGTATTCTGATAATGTTCACCGCATTACACTCTCTTATACCCTTCCCATTTCTGTTGAATTCCTTCTTGTTCTCAGCTCGTCCCCTTCCTACTTTCATGAATTTGTGTCTTTTTATTTTATTTTATTTTTTTGTAGACAACTTAGTTTAGTTGGGGTTGCTTTCATGAGCATGTGTATGAGGTTATTTCCTGGAGCATGATCAGTACCAGTAGCTACACCACTGAAACAAATTACTTCCCCTCCCTGTGCAGCCATTAACTGTTAATAGTTCCTCATGGGCAGATGGCACCTCATGAGCCCTCTTGTCCACTGTGAAATGTTGACACTGAGTCTTGTACAAGAAACCCCAAATATTGTGAGTTCATGAGTGCAAAAACTATGTCGTACGTCATGTCCAGAAGACAGAATTTCCTGTCTTCCAGTTCTTCCATTCTTTCTGCTCCCTCTTCTGTGATGCTTTCTGATCCTCTCAGGGGTGATATATAGAGATGTCTTATTTAGGGCTGAGCATTCAACAGTTACTGATTCCTGGAACTTTGGCCAGTTATGAGTCTCCGCTTTAGCCAATGCCCACTGCAAAAAGAAGCTTTTCTGACCAACAATGAGAGCAGCACTAATCTGTGCATATGAGCATAAATATTTAGAAGGCAGTTTAACATCGTATCCATTTAGCAAACAGCAGTAATAGGTCCCCTGCTAAGGCCTTGGACCTCCCCAGCCATGGGCTTTTGGCCATGTTTATAATAACAGGCTTGAATAACCTTTTGTGGAGCAGGCTTGAAATCCAATCAGAAAGCAGTTGGCTACCGTCAAATAGTCATACCAGTATTGCATCAGTAGGCCCATCATTCTTATGAGGAATTTGATATACACTGTTCAAGGTTGCATTGCTTTTTCAAGAGTACATTTCTAGTGACTATCAAGGAATCACCAAATATTCATCTGTTAAAGAACTTTATCTTTAGTTTTCTAATGGTTGTATTTTTTGTTCTGTTTTTTTAAGTATATTTTTATTAGTTATGTATAAAATGTGTATACAGCCATGATAGTATCATCGTTAGCCTTCTCCCTGTCCTCACCCTATGGGTAATGTGGGTCTTGCCTTATGTGGGTAGCCATCAGTTATGTGGGAGAGGCAATGACTGTGTATAATGACCCAACTCATGGCATTAACAATCTTTCTGCTCCCTCTTCCGTGAATTTCCCTGAGCCATGTTGGTTGGGTTCATTTTAGGTCTATTTCAGTGACGAGGTTTTGTGAGTCTCTGTGTCTCTGGATATCTGATTTGGTAGGGGTTGAGTGTTCTTTGTGTTTATCTCCTTCACCCTGTGCTGGTACCAGGTTCACCGAGAAAGTAGCACTCTTGCTCATTCCCTCTCTATAACTCTGTGGCTTCAGCTGGTGCCCTGTTGAGGTGTGATGGGCTGATTCTCTCCTCAGGGTATGCATCCATCTGAAAGAGAAGCATATTCTCCAGCAGAGAGTGAGGTCAGTGCAAGATAAATGGAAACCATTCTTATTTTAGAGAGAATTTAATAGGCACAGGCCCTCTTGTATCCCACTATTGGTGGGAGCTTGATATTGGAGAGCGGGCTCAGTTTTTGGATATGGTTCTGACTTGTTTCCTGTTTCCAGGTATGGGTTCCATTCCACTGAGCTGAGCTGTTAGCCAAATCTAGAGCAGTTGGTAACCCACCATGGCTGTGTGCCACTATTTCACGTGTGTGAGCATCACGTCAGGTTGTTTGCTGCTGAGAAGCTTAGACCACGAGTTGCTTAGACAGATGTTGGTCGTTTTCCCCCATTTTGTTCTCTTTATCTTATTACTTATTTAGTTAGTTTTGTTGAGGCAGGGTCTCGTTCTGGCCTAGGCTGATGTGGAACTCACCCTGTAGCCCAGGCTGGCCACAAACTAATGTGATCCTCCCACCTCAGTCTCCTGAGTGCTAGGGACTCCACTAACATGATCCTCCAACCTCAGTCTCCTGAGAGCTGGAATTAAAGGTGTGAACCACCACACTCACCTTTCCTTGTTCTTTTAACAATGAATTATGACTGATCCCATCACATGCTTTTTGGGCATGTGTCAAAGTGATCAAATAAGATTTTTCTCTTTCAAGTGTACTCACCTAGTATATTAACCCGGTGTCACTGCTGCATTCCTGAATGGAACTCTTTATACACATGACTCTATTCGGATAGCTATCTACCTGTGGTGATTGTACTATGACTAATGACAAAAGCACCTGTAAATACTCTGTGATAGGCTCTGAGATTCACACTGCATGTACATTCATCTTCTAAATCTTTCAGCAATATTATGAGTTAGTTCTTACATGCAGAGCTTGTTGCAAAACGATTTTGTGTAGCTTGCCTAACTTCACAAAGTTATGAGAATATCAGGGTCACCAGTTCATTTTGTTTTACAAAAGAAATTGCAATCAGTTATTTATCAATTGCTTTCTATTTTCCTGCTTAGCTAACTATAAAACACAGTGTTTGGTTTGTGGCTTTGGCAGGTGCATTTGATTTTTCCAGTATTTTACTATGCAATGAATAATATTGCCCACAATCAAGCATATCAGGGTCATTGGTCTCCATTAGGAAGTTCGTTCTGCCTTCTAAACTGGGTATCATGTTGACATTCAAAGACTAGGTGCATCTTAGGCTTTATCTCAAGGATTTCAACTTCTTAGACTCTGGATGGAAAGCAGTTTTGTTTGTTTTAATACTTACATGTTTGATGTTTTTCTAGCCTCTCTACTTGTTGCAATGATAGGTAATTAATTTTATTATTGTACTAACTGAGTGTCCATATTAAGTTCATCCTGAAAGATTCAACAACTACACATTTCCCTTTGTAGCTGAGCAATAAGCAACTGCTTCCAAGTTGGTGGCTTGTGATAGTGCTCCCAACAGAGACCAGAGGCAACTATAATAAGCCGCTGATGGACAGATGTAGACCAGATGTTGTTACAGATGGAACAGTTTGTGATCATTTTCAAGCATTTGCAAAAAAAAAAATATTAAAAACCTGTTCTAAAAAGATAAGGACCTAAGGTGAAAGTGGTTTATGACACCAGTGAGGACAGAGTATACAACAAAGAAAACAGAGATCTCATATTAGAAGTGGTAAAAAAAAAAAAAAAAAAACAGACAGATGACCTTGTACCAAAAAGAGCCTTTGGGAGATTTTTTTTTTTTGGGGGGGGATGTTCACCTGAGTCATCTATTTGCCACATAAATAGAAAAAAGCGACCAATTTCAAATTTTCTGATTCATCAGAAGGATAAAAAAGGAATAGTATTGTTAATATTTTATTGCTTACTTTTTGGTAATTAGGTGACCCAGTTTTTACATTTGTTTTAAGACATAAACCTTGTGGTTAAATTTTCTGAACATAGCTATCTAGAGTGCTCTTATCTAGAGAGCTATCAGCCATAGTCATTAGCTCCATTTTCTGAAGTAATTTAGATGTGGCCACTTGAAGGTGACTGAAAAATACTTATATGTCAGCTTCTTCATTTTGTCCTCTTGGATTTTCATTTGAAATAATAGAAAAGACATATGTAAAAGTTTGATAAATCCTATGTGAATTAGTTATTCACACACTTCTATGTTACCTTCCTGTTCTCATCAGTACCCCATAGTTATTATGTAGACGGAAAGGTATTGATCATTTCTAACTGTGTGTATATGTAGGACTTTGGATGTAGAAGCTCGTTTTAATCCCATTTCTCAGCTCTTGATACATGACTGATCAGAACTGACTCCTTGATATTTATTAACCAATTTCCTTTCATCTTCTTTCCCCTTACCCATGTTCTCCCTAGTATACATCACTCTAGTATGTTCTGTTTAATAGGGCTTTATTTTTCCATGCCCTTGAAAGATGTTTGTGGCTGGGTTGTGTCCAATCTGTTGGACATGAATGATACTGCTTTGTACATTCCATTCTGTTTCTTTTGATGTAAAATGTTGCTATTTATAAATTTGGCTTGTTATGTCGAATTACTGCCTACAGTCCCAGAGTGTAATTACCATATTTTACTTACCCCACCCCAGCTCCTTACTGCCATAGAGAACACAGTAATGAATATATTTGGGCTGATTGTTAAGTACATACAAGTATATATATCTCCTGAGAGAATGTGTGAACTTGTGAGTTAAGTTGCTCACAGTATACAACCTGTGTATGCTTAATTAGCTGGGATGAGTGAGTCATTTCATATTTCTTGTAACACTTCACATTTCTACCAACATTAGAATATTCAGTTTTCAATGGCTAGAGAGATAGCTTAACAGTTAAGGCTCTGCCTGAGACACCTAAGGACCCAGGTTCAATTCCCCAGGACTCATGTAAGCCAGATGCACAAGGTGGTGCATGCATCTGGAGTTTGTTTGCAGTGGCTGGAGGCCTTGGCATGCCCTTTCTCTCTATCTGCCTCTTTCTTTCTCTCTTTCTTTCTTCTTACCTCCCTCCCTCCAATAAATAAATAAGTAAATAAAATATTTTTAAAAAGAATATTCAGTTTCCCAATTTTACCAGACTAAAAGGTGTAAATGATTCATTATGTTTTTTTCTTTTTAACATAAAAGTTGGACTAATTTCTTCTTGGTTATACCAATTAGAATGTTTCTATAGTTTTTGATATTTAATTATATATTGTGCTGCATCTAACCATAATAATATGATTGAGTTAAATGAAGCTGCCAGTATTTGACCATTATTGACCTATTAAAATCACAAAAATTGGCTGGAGAGATGGCTTAGTAGTTAACGCACTTGCCTGTGAAGCCTCAGAACCCAGGCTCATTTCCCCTGTATCCACATAAGTCAGATGCACAAGGTGGTGCAGGTGTCTGGAGTTTGTTTGCAGTGGCTACAGGCCCTCGTGTGCCCATTCTCTCTCTCTCAAATAAATAAATAAAATTTTGAAAAAAGGACTGGAGAGATGGCTTAGCAGTTAAGGCTCTTGCCTGCAAAGCCTATGTAAGCCAGATGCACAAGGTGACACATGTGCCTTGAGTTCATTTGCAGTGGCCCATTCTCTTTCAGCATCTCTCTCTCTCTCTCTCTCTCTCTCTGTCTCTGTCTTTCTCTCTGTCTATCTGCCTCTCTCTCAAATAAATAAATAAATAATATATAAATATTTTAAAAATTGTAAAAGTCTATGGTCCTACCTTGAGTTGTAATCTTTTCTATATTTCATATTGTAAATAACACTTTATGAAATCATGTTTGACATTTCTTCTTTTGAATTTGTCCTTATAAATTCTTAAGAATCACTAAGTGAGAGAAACATCTTATGGCTATTGTGACATAGTGACAAATAACTTTCTAAAAGAACTAAACATTTACATTATTCATCATTTATGTAGTGTTATATAGCTTCCTGCAATTTCATTGTAATTACACATTACCATTTAAACTATTCTTTTAACTGTGATGCGTTACCTTACTGGGGTTTTTTTTTTTTGCTTATATTATTTAATCATAATTAGTATTAACCATTTATTCTGATGATCACTGATGAGTTGTGTACTTTATGAGTGTGGCTTATTTCTTTCCCTAGTCCATTTTTCTATTAGTATTATTGCTTACAGTCAATTTATTATATAAAATGTAGATTCAGCCTCACTTCAATTCCTAAAAATGAAATTAATCATTTACATGCAATTTGTTCTTCAGATGACAATCAAAACAAAACTCATGATAAGAAAGAGAAGAAGATGGTCATTCAGAAGCCCCATGGTACCGTGGAATACACTGTAAGTACAAGCTGGTTAACACGACCTTGTGGAAGTAGACTGTTTATCTCTGACTCATTGTGACCCTTCCTAATTCTTCTTAGGTGCCCATTAAACATTTAGGCTTCTTAGAACCTGCTATAGGTCATTTCTCATCCCTCCTATTTTCTTCTTAGGCACACTGTGTAACCTGAAGATTGAAACATCCATGTGAGGATGTCCTGGCTGGTGCACATGTCTGGTGGACCTTGGTGCATCCATCCATACACATATGCATGCAAATGAATAAAATTTAAAAATTTAAATAAATAAAAATATTTTTAAAAAGCAATGGTTCATATAAGCTGGTCTCTTATTCTTTGGGTCATCTTCCTCTTTCGTGTTTATTCCTAACTCCTCTGACCATCCCATAAGTTTAGGCCAGATTTTGTTCTCTCATAAAATCACATTGTTTTGCATAGTTTAGTCATTTTTATATTGTATGATTATAATTTTATTATCTATTGCATGCCTTAATTCTTCCATGCATGGAGAGAGACTAGATCCTTTTTGTGTATTGTGTTCTTGGCACCTTGTAAGACATAATGTTTCTTCACCTTTGACTCTATATAGATGTGTCCTGCTGTGCACATGCCCCTCACTCCACATTGTGTGTCATATACTCTCTCACTGCACTTTGAGTTTTGCAGCCCATGGCTGTATCTGATTTATCAATCGCAGACTTGACATAATGTGAATACGCAGTTGGTAGGTCTATTTTAATTTGCTATGAGATAGCACTACTGAGTTTTCATTTTGACTTCTAAGAAAAAATTAAATTCTGTTGCCGTCACCTAGTTTTCCCCAATGCTTACTACTCAAATGTCACACCAGGCTCTATAGAGAGAAAGACCTGAGCCCTTTCTAGTTTTGTCTTTGGAATGGTAAATCTTCTGTGAGGCTTCTTTGGGTTACACTGAGACCCATGGCACTGGCATTTCATGCTCCCTGTTCTGAGGATTTTCCTTTCATCTTTCTGGGGAAAATAGACCCAGTCATTTTCAGAAAGGAGGTGTGTGATTGGATCCAGTGTAACTAAATGTGTGTTAATCTTTATTGGTAGGTAGCATAGTATCTTACCTCAAAATAAACATGCAAGAAGTATTGGGTTGGGCTGGGGATGCAGCTTAGTTGGTAGCATGCTGGTCTAGAATGTATAAGGCTCTAGATTTAAAAAAAGCTGGATTAAATGATTTTAGCATTGGTAATATTAATTCTAAAGCTGTAATCCTTCAGGAGGTATATATGTTCATCAGTAGGATTTATAAACTCCTCCAACAGAGAAGTGTTCTTTATTAGAATGTGTTTCCCATCTATATACTAAACAGCAAAGTGAGAGGAGAATCAACCTGAAAACTAATAACTGAGGCTGAGCAGTCAGTTAGTAAGGCAGAGATGCCCATCTGCTTGATGAATAAGTTATTGAGGTTTATTTTATTAGGCAAACATATTATTTCTGTACTTGTGATTTGAAGCAAACAAAGTAACAATGCAGGGCTGGAGAGATGGCTTAGCGGTTAAGGTGCCTGCCTGCTAAGCCTAAGAATATCAGTTCCAATCTCCAGGTCCCATGTTTAGCCAGATGCAAAGTGGCACAAGGGTGCAATGCCGCACTTGCCCACAAGGGGGTGCCCACACCTGGATTTCGTTTGCAGCGGCTGAGAGGCTGCTGGTGCACCCATTCTCTGTCTGTGTCCGTCTCCCTCTCTCTCTATCTCTCTCTGTGTCTCTCTGCAAAAATAAATGAATAAATAAATAAATAAATAAATAAATAAATAAATAAATAAATAACACAAAGTAACAATGCAAGCACTGGATGGAAGGCCTACATAAGACTGAGCTCTGGATGCTCAGATATCCTGGTTTAGTTTCAAGCTCTTTCTTGGATTTTTATGACCTAATTTTCTATTTGCATCTTGTGTTTATATAATTCAAGCTGGTTGTGAGTTTTTTTTCTTCTAGGACTCGTCTAATGCACAGGATCTTTTACAAACTTTATTCATAAAAAAAATACAAAGCAAATCTACTGATCGCTTGACCATGATGTAAGGTGAATGAAACAAATGTGATGATTATCTGTATTTGATGGATAAAGAAACACAACAGAGGAGTTTTATTAAAGGTCCAGAACTCAAGAGCCAGTGATCACTCATATAATGAATACATTGTTGTTTCT
Organism: Orientallactaga sibirica; assembly: GCA_036365145.1. Taxonomy (NCBI): domain Eukaryota; kingdom Metazoa; phylum Chordata; class Mammalia; order Rodentia; family Dipodidae; genus Orientallactaga; species Orientallactaga sibirica. Next base: position 10,305,468 of record JAEOAD010000240.1, read on the forward strand.
CAAAAGGATTTATTTTGCTTTATATACTGAATCTATTTTTTTTCTAAATCTTGTTTGTTTGATTCCTCTAGGCTGGAAGCCAGGACACCCTAAACTCCATAGCATTGAAGTTCAATATCACTCCCAATAAATTAGTGGAACTGAATAAGCTTTTCACACATACCATTGTTCCAGGCCAGGTAATACTTTCCTGTTGAATGTCACTTCATACACTTGACATTTATGTTTTGGTAACATAGCTAATGCCTTAATGTTAGTGCCACAGAATTATCTTCAGTGATAAGAAGTACAGTTTTCAATCTTTCCTCTCCCTTGGATCCAAGAATTCTATAGAACTTACTAATAATAGCTCAAGCATCAACACTGCAGATGATTATCATCACCATCATGAATTTATGTAAAAATATTTCCTGGGACATCAAGAGAAGTTCTAAATTAACATCACATTTTTTTAAAAAAATTAGTAACACCTAACTTTATTTTTATTTATTTATTTTCAAGCAGAGAGAGAGAATGAGAGAAGAGAGACAGACAGAGAGAGAACAGTTACACTAGGGCCTATAGCCACTGCAAATGAACTCCAGACGCATGTGCCCCTTGTGCATCTGGCTTACATGGGTCCTGGGGAATCGAACCTGGGTCCTTTGGCTTCATAGGCAAACACCTTAACTGCTAAGCCATCTCTCCCACCCATCATAACAATTTTTTTCTAATCGAATATAAAACATATCCTTAGAATATTAAGTTCAGAATTACAAGTTTCAGTGTAGGTTACTTCTAGGCAAAGTATGGCCATTATTTTATTTTTAATTAGGAACTTTTTTTTCATTTTCTACTATAATGAAAGTGATTTAATCTGCCCAAAGACAAGACATTCATCAGAACCATCAAAATAGGCTACCTAATTTTTTTCAGCCTTTTAGTATATTTTTAAACTCAATGAAATGGGCAAATGTGTACTCTTGTCTGTAGGTTAATCCACTAAGCTTCTTCATGATAAGATACTTTGGTATTTTCCCTCTAAGTGTACACTTAAGTGACTTGGCCATTGGAAACACACCATTAATGCCAAGTGCTCAGTCACAGCCACAGCAATGCTGGGTGCACCAGCACATTTGGGTTCCATGGCTGTCTACTACTTCATCTTCATGGATCTCAGCAGAACAACACCTAATACTTTCAGAGAAGATAATGTTACTTTGAAGTACAACTTCATTCACACAACGTTGGTATACCTTCTTTGAGTTCTTTCAGAAGCAGCATATAAATCCAGCAGGGCCACATACTGGCCAAGTACTGTTTTTGCTATGTTCTTGTGAAAAGGGGAAATTAATATATTTTCATTACCAGCTAATCAGAGAGTAAATCTGCATTAACTTTTTTAGAAATGAATACATTTTCCTTGGTAGAAAAGTGGACATTAATCTTTTCATTTTAGATTTATTTTGTAATTTGAGATATTCCCGAATAATGTGTAGCCAACCCATAGCAAAGAGCATAAACATGTTTCTTAATCCAAGGGCAAAGACTATTATCAAACTTAGTAGGATGATTTATATTATTTAGGATGTTCCCTTTATTTTTGGTTTTTCAAGGTAGGGTCTCACTCTAGCTCAGGCTGACCTGAAATTCACTATGTAGTCTCAGAGTGGCCTTGAACTCTTGGAGATCCTCCTACCTCTGCTTCCTGAGTGCTGGGATTAAAAGCATGTGCCACCACGCCCAGCTGGGATGCTCCCTTATTGTATCCATAAACAATATTATTGATTTATACTAAATTAAGACCGACTATGCAATAGGAATTCAAGAACTATTTTATATGCCTACTAAGTTAGTAAAAAATAGAAACAAGAGCCCCCAAACTCTGTACCAGACAGTCCTTGTATTGGCCATTTGACCTGAGTCACCAACTTCATTTTTAGGATCTTAGTTCCTTATCATTAATATTGGGCTCTGGCCACATTATCTTAGATAGCACTTCTATCCTTAATGTTAAGTCCAGCCCTGATGGAATGAAATAGTTATGTGCCTGTTAGTTATCACAGGACACATCTTAGGATTTTTTTTTTTTTCTGGCAAAGTTAAAGAATTGCAGGGAGCAACAGATTGAGGAATTTAAAACTTCAAAACTATAGGTGACCTTTCAAGGCTGTCACAGCTTTATTTTGGTGTGCAGAGGGGATGATATCTCTTATCACACTAGATTTGATAAATCAAAACCAGTTTGATCTGTTTCCAGAAAATTTGAGATTCACTGTTCTAGAGATTAATGATCACCTTGAAGTAGGGCATAACTGATGTGGCGGGCTTTGCTGACCACAGGTGTGGGTGATTTTCAGAGGAAGGTACTAGGAAATCCCTTGAACTAAAACAAAAGTTGTTTCAAAATACAAAAAACAAGATCAGATAAACTTTTAAAAACACTGAGGCATGCAATGATTTTCAGGAAGTTTTGCATTGATAATTTTGACACTTTTATCAAATTTGAGGATAGGTACAAAGAATGTACTTTTGCATGCTCATAAATAACCCTGTGGATCTATGGCTTAAGATATTTTCCTGAGGATGGGGAGATCGCTAGGAGTTATGGGTAAGGGCGCTTGCTGTGCAAGCATGTGGACCTGCGTTTGATCCCCAGGATTCATGTAAAAAGCTAGACATGGTTGCATATGCATGTAAGGCTTAGGGGCTGGGACAGCAGGATCTCTGTGGCTCTTTAGTCATGTGCTCCAGGATCAGTGGGAGACTCTCAGGCAAATAAGATAAAAGAACCATAATGAAGGACACCTGATGTCTTCCTCCAGCTTCTACACCCTTGTACATAGGATACACACGTCCATGCACATACTCACTACACAAACACACACACCTCAGAAGAAATGTTTTCCTATTCATGGGACACCTTGGCTACATGTACCTACTTTTTATAGGTTAAAACAACAGCTTTGCTTTATGGGAAACAATGTTAGGACCTCAAATCTCCATTTGACTGTGCTGGAGGCAGCAAGAAAATCATGGCTGCCCGTGATCCAAGTCCACTTCCATGGTGAGAGAGATGGTTGAGCTTCCAAATGTTCTGATGTCACCTCTGTTTACTATGCCCATTAGAATGTGTCAGAAAACAGTGTCTCAGTCTGTGTGACAGACACTTCAGGAGTTCAGGTACAAAAATAATAGAGAATTGTTTGGAGACATGTCATCCACTCATTCCTCTAGGTTAGCTACATAAGAGAAATACATATGTAAATATATATTAAGACTACATGTATGTACGTAGACTTCATGATCTTACTTCTTCCTGAACTCTTTTCACAGAGCTCAAAACATTGAAAATTGCTGTTGACCCATACAGAAGGTGTTAGAAAGTAGGGCAAGTGCGGGCTGGAGGGGTGGCTTAGTGGTTAAGGTTCTTGCCTGCAAAGCCAAAGGACTCAGGTTCAATTCCCCAGTACACACATAAGCCAGATATACAAGGGGACACATGTGTCTGGAGTTTGTTTGCAGTGGCCAGAGGCCCTGGCATGTCCATTCTCTCCCTATTTACTCTCTCTCTCTTTCTCTCTCTCTGCTTACAAGTAAGTAAGTAAATAAATAAATACCAAAAAAATAATTTATTAAAGTAGGGCAAGTGTCTAGCATCCCATTTGTAGGGGCAGGAGACCCATGGTGCACCCAGTATACACATTCAAATAAATAAATATTTTTAAAGGTGTGTTAGGACTAGAGAGATTGCTTAGTGGTCAAGGTGCTTGCCTGCACAGCTTAGTGTCCTGAGTTTGATTCCCCAGTATCCATGTAAAGTCAGATAAACAAAGTAATGCATGCATCTGGAGTTCATTTGCAGTGGCTGGAGGCCCTGGCATGCCCATTCTCTCTTCTATCTCTCTCAGGTTGCAAATAAATACATATAAATATTTTTTAAAAGGTGTAAGTTATAAGTGGTTATTATGTTTCCTATCACTACATCATTGAGGATTTATAGTTCAGCCTTGGACACTCCTTTATATTGGAGTCTATGGGGAGTACTTGAACTTCTAAAAATCAACTTTGTTTTCATCTGGTGGACATTGACTTAGGCTAACTGCTGATGTACTTCTGCATTGTTACATGGAAACTAGGAGCTGGTTTTGGCGCACCTCTCTAATAACTGCAGCATATATTTTCAGTTGTAATCAATCCACATCTTACATTCTATTGACTTTGGTTTTTTACTTGGTCTTAAGGTATTTTCTAGTTTCACCTCAATGTTTTCTTCTGGTTAGAAGTGAGTTTTAAATAACCAAAGCTAAAATAGGAGTACTTAAACAGCACTATTTTCTGAGAGACCAGTTATTACATTATTAGGTCTACATTCTGTCTTATAAGAGTGAAGCTCTTCATTTAAGATTACATTTGATTGTATGCCAAACACAGCCATGTCAGTGAGAGAATGCTGATAGTAGCAGTTCTGGAGCCAGACGGTTGGGTAAACAAAAGTACGGTCTGTTGGGGTAGTTGGGTTTTCATATGGCCCGGACACAGGCAGGAGAGTGGTTGGTTTGCCTTTGTGATATCCCCTTGTACAGTTCATCACACAGAGCTTTCACCACCTTGCTCTCCAGGCTGATTTGAAAATGATCTGGATTAGTTCCACTCTACCTTTACATTTGGAAGCATGCCATGCTTCTTGGTCCCGGTTCAGGTTCACCATCATTAATATGAGCTTCCCTCATGCAAATTCTCCGAGATCTGAAACTGTGCACACTCAGAGCATTTTGGATGTCAGAATTTCTGATTAGGGGTTTTTGACAGGTAAAGTCTGTGCAGAGATTCCAAACTCCTCATAAAACAAAACAACAACAACAACAGCAAACCCTGAGCCTGAAACCCTGGCTACAAGCATTTCAACTTGTATTATAGTGTTCCTTTCCCTGGAAGGCTCTTCCTTCCCTCCTATTCACGTCCTGCTTGATCAAGGCTTCATATTACCTGCCCAGGATGCTCACCTTACTCCTGCTATGTCAGTCATACTCCTGGTACTGTGCCCATTGGTATTGCAAAGTATCGTTTATGGATTAGTTGAAGACCACAAGTTGCTTATAAGCTCCATGAAAGACAGCTGGGTCTCAGCCAAGGCACCAAGTGAGATGCAGAGTGACATCTCTAAGTACTAGATAGGAGGTTGCATGAGTTCAGTACTCACTCAGCCATTCTTTCCCATTCCCAGGTCCTTTTTGTGCCAGATACCCACTTTCCTTCCAGTACTTTAAGGCTATCATCGTCCAGTCCTGGTGCTACTGTCTCTCCTTCATCGTCAGATGCAGAGTATGATAAACTGCCTGTATGTATTTTATGCACCTTATGCATTCAAATTTATTTTTAATCATAAGATTTTTAAATTACTTTTAGTCTAAATGAGTTTTAAAGCAGTGGGCTTAGGTATGTTGTCATCAGTTAAGAGATTATATCCTCTCCAAGACACATCTGTTTATTAAAAAACAGTTCTCCAAGGAAAGAAATATATGCCTTGTGCAAAACTGGGACACTAAATTCTCAATTAAATGGGTAGATTATTTTTCTCTTCTTTTTTTCCATAAAATTAGAAACAGTAATCTAATTTGAATTCTTTCATGTAGAATGTTTTCTAAGATATTTAATGAGCCAGTTTCATGGGCTCATATTTTTATCTTAGTTTATTTTGTAAGCCTTATAATTTTTAACTAATTTATTTAATTTTATTTCATAAGTGGAAACTGGAGAGTTGAACCTGGGCCTTCCTTAGGTTTCATAGGCAAACACCTTAACTGCTAAGTCACCTCTCTAGCCCCATGTGACATTTTATTTTATTTTATTTTATTTTATTATTTTATTTTATTTTATTTCATCTTATTTTATTTTATTTAAGAGAGAAAGGCAGAGAATGGGCACGCCAGGGCCTCCAGCCACTGCAAATGAACTTCAGATGCAAATGCCACCTTGTGCATCTGGCTTATGTGGGTACTGGGGAATTGAATCTGAGTCCTTAGGCCCCACAGGCAAGCACCTTAACCACTAAGCCATCTTTCCAGCCCATTTTGACATTTTTGAATAGACGTTTGCCTTTTTTAATGTTCACATTGTCAAAACCACATACTTATGATACAATTTGAAAAGGTGGTTTTATTTACTTTTGGAAATCTTTGCTGTCATAAGGATGCTGATTTAGCAAGAAAAGCCTTAAAACCCATCGAAAGAGTCTTATCCTCTACTTCTGAAGAAGACGAGCCAGGCGTGGTGAAATTTCTAAAGATGAATTGTCGATACTTCACTGATGGAAAGGTATATGTCAATGTCATTTGTTTCCTTTTCATGGACTCTATGGAAAATGAATCAAGGTTATACATTATTGGAAGGAAAACTGTATTCAAATATTTTACTCACAGTTTCAGTGTAAGGTTGACAGATATCTTAATTTTCTTTCTTGAATACCTGCCCTTGTACACATGTACTCCTTGAGTAAAAGTCTGAGTTTCCCTGAACTTAGGTTCATCATTTGCTTTTCAGTTTTTGACCTGTAAATTGTTAGAGAGACAGCATGGCATATGTTTAACAGCAAATGCCAGAGTCAGGTTCACTCAATCTAAACTTTTTTTCTACCATGCACTGGCTTTGAGATCATAAAATAGATATTTGAATTGCAATCTTCCATTTTTAACCTATAAATGGTGCTAAACTTTAGCGAATAGAGTGTACTTGTTAAGGGATAATTCAGCCAGGAGCTTGTCACCTAACCTAGAAAATGTAAGGGATCACATTGCATTTGCTGCTGGTGACGCAGCAGTTAGTGATGGAGAATGATGTCATCTGTATTGCACTTTTTGTTGTGGTGATGCTTACAGTGTACCTCTGAAGAGGATCTAGTTAATATTCTGTGCTCATAGTAGAGAGTTCATACCAAGCTATAGATAGCAGTTACTTATGTACAAGTGGAACTTTTGAAAACAAAAATAATTCCTGAAATGCAAAAAATAAAAGTAAAAAAGAAAATCTCAAAGGTGATTACTAGACTCTTTAAGAGTGTCTGCTGGTTCAGCCACAGGAAGTCATCTATCCCTGCTGCCCCTGATAGATACTAACCTGCTTGGCCATAAGGGTCTTCAATGGAATCTAACCAAGTTTCAGATCTTTAAGACACACCAACTACTTCTTCTTGCTCTTAATTTCCTTAGCCCCATCACCTATAGAGCTTTCCTCCTGCTATTTGTGTTGATTTTTTTCTGAAGATGAAATTTGTGCTCACGTGATCATGAGAGAGAAATGTTGGCAGCATGATTCTGATTCCTGCTCAGCCCACACAGAACTAAGAACTTGCTGAAATATGCAGTGAGGATTTGCATCCTGGATTAGAGCACTGTATTCTTGGTCAGAAAAGGGCTTGAACAGCTCTTATCATGTTTAAGACAGAGAATTGGAACATGAGACATGCATGTGCAAGCTGGGTTCACAACAACAGTTGCCTAGTTGAAGCTGTGTGAGAACCAGGCCCAGCTGATTGCCCCAGAGAGGGTTCCCCCTTTCCTCTGCCTCCACACCCTGCACCAGCACTGCATTTCTGTTGTATGTTTTCTAGCTTTCTTAGCAGAATGTAATTGTCACATAGGATGTTGTGGTCCCCAAAGTCAGTGGGATGGCAAAGTCAGTCATGTTATGTGGTAGTTTTGGAAAGCCTTTCTGCCTGAGGTAACTCTGTTCTGTCCCTTTGTCCTACAGGGTGTGGTTGGAGGTGTCATGATTGTCACTCCTAACAACATCATGTTTGACCCTCATAAATCTGATCCCCTGGTTATTGAAAATGGGTGTGAGGAGTATGGCCTCATCTGTCCCATGGAAGAGGTGGTCTCCATTGCCCTGTACAATGACATTTCCCACATGAAGATCAAAGACGCCTTGCCATCGTAAGAGCGGCTTCTTTTTCTTATCCTTCTTTTTAACAGAGAGAAAAGGAGTTGTTGAGAATTATATGGAATTTGTAAGTGAAGGTATTTGCAGAGTTGAGAACATTTGTAGATGTGATGGATTATGCAAAGGAGAATTCAAAAACAGATTTTTGTGCAACAAATTTGAAAAAATGAAAAATTAGAAGTGGAAACTAAAATGTCAATTTTTAACAAAGTATAAATGTAAATAAGTTTAATAAAGTTGAACTTACAAAGATTAAAGCAGAAATTACCAGCAATGGAGAGGGAGAGAGAATATCTTCACATTTAGGTTTAATATTTTGTGTGTAGGTCCAATTGCTTCAGAAAGTAGAAAGGGAATGACTGAAGGGATTATTGATCCTCAATAAACATTTGGCTCAGTCTAAAGAAGCACCAGTTAACACCTGAACCAGTTGCTATTTTGTACTTTGCTCTAGCAGTGCTTGGCGGTTTCAAAACAAAAAAAAAGCTGATGGTTGGGCTGGAGAGATGGCTTCATGGTTAAGGTGCTTGCCTGAGAATCCTGATGTTCAAATCTCCAGGTCCCACAGAGTTAGACACACAGTGATGCAAGCATGAAATGTCACACATGTGCCCGCACACACATAGAGTTTGTTCACAGTGCCTGAAAGGCCCTGGTGTGCCCATTCTCTCTCTGCCTCTTTCTCTCTCTGTATCTCTCACTCAAAAAAAAAAAAATTTATTTTTAACCTGATGGTTAAATTCATTCCAAGAAACTTGGATTAGGTGGAAGAACAAGAAGGGAGGTCTGAACAAGGGGATTTAGGATGCTAATTAGAGTGCAGGTGAAGGTATTTATGGAGATATGCTCCATGGAAAGGGAGAGATCAGGGCCTTGGATGTTTATGGATGAAAATTTTGCTTATAGATCAATATGTGAAGATCTCAGAGTCTATTGAAGGACTTCTTACAGCCTTTAAGATGCCAGATTGCATCTTGAGTTCCAACATGCATATTATGTTAAATTATTTGACTCTAAAACGGAAGCATCTTTATTATGTTCCGGGATGTGCATGTTAGTGTTCTGGGACGCTCGTGTTGGGCAGAACACTGTGTATTCAAGTTCTTGCAAAACAAATATTCTATCACAGCCATATTATAAAATATGGCACTTAGAGGCCCATAAATGCTTATTGAATTGAAATGAATTATGAGTTAAAGAAGCTTTGAAAACACCTTTATAATAGCCTCACAACTATATAATCTTTTATTTTCTATTGGAAGAAGTCTGGACATTCCATGCAGATGATATATAACAAACACTTCAAGGAGTCTTTGTGTCACTTGAATGATCTGCTCTGCTACTTTGTTGTCTCAAGGTCATTTGGTTTGGAGCCAGAATAATGAAGTATTACTTGAAAATGATCTGGATTTTTTTTTCACAAAACAGTTATTTCTGGAATTGAAAATGTTAATTTTTAAAGTTGTTTAATAACTCTGAACTTATTAGTGGTAGTGATCAATGGAAATCCAGGATTGCTCATGGTATTTCCAGTTATAGTTTAAAATGTACATATTCCTTAGCCTGGTATAGTGGCTTATGCCTTTAATCCTAACACTTGAGAGGTTGAGGCAGGTCTGTTGTAAGTTCAAAGCCAGCCTAGGTGATAAAGTGAGACCTTGTCTCAAAAAAAAAAAATCTACCAGCAAAATATAAAGTAAACTTTAAAAAATTTTTTTTTCAAGGCAGGGTAGCGCTTTAGCCCAGGATGACCTGGAACTCACTCTGTAGTCCCAGGCTGTCTTCAAACTCATGGCAATCCTCTTACCTCTTTCTCAGAGTGCTGGAATTAAAAGTGTGCATCACCATGTCTAGCTAAGTACAGTGTTTTGACTGTTTATTTTGAGTTTGAGAGATGATGTTTAATAATTATTTTTTGTAACTGGAATCTGAGTACTAAGTATCTGTTATTAGGAAAAATGACTGACTATATCCAAGGACAGTATGTTTCAGCTGATAAACCAGTTCTTACATTGCCATCAAGTAAATAGATATTGTTATAAAATTTTAAAATGTTTTAGAAGCTTAACCAGTATTATAAGAACTTTTTTGTTTTATTTATTTCTTTATTTATTTGAGATAAGGTCTCACTCTAGCCCAGGCTAACCTGGAACTTGCTCTGTAGCCCTAGGCTGGCCTTGAATTCATAGTGATCCTCCTACTTCAGCCTCAGCCTCCAGAGTGCTGGAACTAAAGGTGTGCACAACCATGCCCAGCTCTAGAGACTTTTTTGATAAATTTATTTTCTATAAGTTTCTAAACTTTAAAATGGATTTACTTTTGATAATAATGGAAGCTAACTTTTGTATCTTCTTTGCAAGTAGTAGGGCTTTCTATTGAAAGCATCTGATTTTAAAGCAGGATATAAAAAATTCAAGGTTCAAAGTCAGCCACTTTATGGAAAGCAGGTAAAGTAGCTATGAAGTCAGTGGACCTTTAAGAGGAGTTAATGTAGCTGTTTCCTACTACTTTATAAAAAGCAAAAGCTTTCACTGCTTAAGGAATTTTTCTCTTTAGTATTAATGTCTTTCCTTTGTTCTTTCCTTCATGAATATCTGAAGTATTACTTCATATTGAAAAATGTCACTGGTCACATCTCCATGTCCATGTATAACCTAAAATCGTGTGTCTTTCTAGAACAAATGCAGCTCATATGGTTCATTCATTTACCATTTTATTTAGTTGGCTTATGTTTCACAAATTAATCTCTTGGTTTCATTTTCATATTTTGAAATCATGTTAGCATAAATTTAAGTTGTGGTATGTTTTATTTTGATATTCAGTTGAGTTTGTTTTGTGTTTTGCTTTTTCTCCACTTTGCTTTTGGTTTTATTTTTAACATTCCATGTACATCCACCATTTTTGCCCCAACAGTGACCTACCTCAGGATCTTTGTCCTCTGTACAGGCCTGGAGAATGGGAAGACCTGGCTTCAGAAAAGGATATTAACCCATTCAGTAAGTTCAAGTCCATCAGCAAGGAGAAAAGACAGCAGAATAGTGAGAGAACCCTCACTTCAGATTCCAAATCGATGGGCTCTTTGGAGGAATCAACAGAATACATACAGGCAAAGCCCTTGGGCAGCTCTGAGTCATGGAACTTCAAGAAACTGGACTCCGCCAGGGAGACAACCAGTGGGTCTCCCACAGTGACTCAGCTCAGCACTGGACCTTTGGACATTCACGTTTCACTGGGGTCTACAGCCAAAGAAAAGTCCTCTTTAGGGGAAGAGGAGGACTTTGTTGACTTGGAAGAGCTCTCATCTCAACCTGAGAGCAGAATGGACAAGGAAGATGCCTTGAAGGAGTGTCTTTCAGCTGACCGCAAGGAGCAGAACAAGAGTGAGCCAGAAATAACCCGTTCTGCAAAGGAAATGCAGGAGCAGTCACCGCTGAACCTTTCAGGAGCTGAGAATGACACGGAACTGAAGGGGACCCTAGACTTAGAAACCTGCGAGAAGCAAGATATAGTGCCAGAAGTGGACAAGCTGTCTGGATCCCCAGAAAGCCAGGTGGAAAACACGCTGAATATACATGAAGATCTAGATAAAGTCAAACTCATAGAATTTTACCTAAACAAAAACAAAGAAGGGTCACAGTTGTCTGAAAATTTGCAGAAGGCTGAATTACGTGATGGCAAAAGTATTGAACCAGGAGGAATAGACATCACCCTTACCAACTCACTTTCTAAAGCAGGTGATTCCCCCACTCAGGTCAACAAAGAGCCAGATAAAACTTGTGTAAAAGAGAGAGAGACCCTCCCACTGAAACTGGACCCAAGTACAGATGAAAATGTGATTAACAGTAAAGAGAATCTAGACTCTTTGGAATCTACTTTAGAAAAGAGCTGTCCAGGCCCACAAATGGATAATAAATCTGAGATTCAGTTATGGCTATTAAAGAGAATTCAGGTACCCATTGAAGGTAAGCTGCCTTTTTTTAGTGCTATTGTGTTCTGCTGGATAATTGCCTTTCTAAAATTTTTACCCTAATAGCATTGCTTTGATTATTTGAGGACAGTGTTTTTTTCAGTAGAGTGTACTCTGGCAGATAACATTAATAATTGGGGTAAACATTTGTAAAACATGGCATCTATTTTTGAACTTGAATAATTTTTCTTTTTGATCAGTGGTCTTAGTCCAGCCCAGACTAACCTGGAACTCTGTATAGGCCTCTCTAAGCATGATCTTACTCTTGTAGCCCAGGTTGGCCTCAAGCTCCTAGACATGCTACTATCTCAGCCTTCCAAGTTCTGAGATTAAAGGCATGTGCCACCACACCCAGCCACTTTATATTTTCCAGTGTTCTAAGTAAGTTGCCCTTTTCATCTTGACTTTCTAAATCGAAAGGATTTAAGTTACTTTTGAAGAGATTTCAGCTATAAACTGAATTGCATTATGATGGCATTGGGCCCTTATTTATTAATATACATACAATTAATATATATTATATTATTGTACAACTAATACATACACAAATATATATACAATTTCACATTGGTTTGTTACTATGTTGGTGTTTTTAAAAAATCTCTTATTTATTTATTTATTTATTTATTTATTTATTTATTTATTTATTAGAGGAGGGAAGAAAGAGGCAGATAGAGAGAAAGAGAGAATGGGCATGCCAGGGTCTCTAGCCACTGCAAATGAACTCCATATGCATGCATCCCCTTGTGCATCTGGCTTATGTGGGTCCTGGGGAATGGAACCAGGGTCCTTGGGCTTTTCAGGCAAATGCCTTAACCACTAAGCCATTTCTCCAGGCCTGTTTTTTTTTTTTTTTTATTTGAGAGAGACAGAGACAGAGAGAAAGAGGCATACAGAGAATGGGCACGCCAGGGTCCTCTCAGCCACTGTTAATGAACTCCAGACGCATGTGCCCCCTTGTGGGCAAGTGTGGCATTGTACCCTTGTGTCACTTTATGCATGGCTAAACATCGGACCTGGAGAATCGAACGGGCATTCTTGGGCTTGGCCTGTGGGCACCATAACTGGTAAGCCATCTCTCCAGCCCAGTGTTGGTGTTTTTATGCTTACTTTCAGTATGTAAGCTCACATGATGCATATGAATCTGAAACATACAAAACTTTGTCCTTTAATACTAAAAAAGTGTCATAAATAAAAGTGATTTTATTCATCCCAATGTGGTTTAGCTGAATGATTCTGCCTTATGTTGACAATTCTTTGTAAGTGAAGATGTTTTACTTTCATCTATATGGTCAGTATTGAAGAAGGGATTTATTTATATGTAATTCAGATATATTGCCTTCAAAAAAGAAGAAAAAGCAAGACTCCACCCATGTTTCTGTGCATCAAAGTTGGAAAACCAATGAGAAAGTCCTTTGCCACACACACCACTGCCATGGTCCAGCAGTGTGGCAAACGAAGAAAGCAGCCTGAGTATTGGTTTGCTGTTCCCAGGGAGAGGTAAGCATAACTACAACAGAAGAGCACTGTCACGATTCTAGTTGTAAATGGTCATTATTTCTCTTAGAATACTTTTTTTTTTTTTTAAAGATGAGAGTCTTGTCTTTTATTTGTTTTTTGAGGCAAGCCCAACAGACTGGCCTTTTTTATGAGAGAGAGAGAGAGAGAATTTGCATGCCAGGGCCTCCAGCCACTGTAATTGAACTCCAGACGCGTGTGCTACCTTGTGTGCATGTGCAAACATGTGCATGTGTCACCTGTGCATCTGGCTTATATGGGATCTGAGGAGTCAAACATGGGTCCTTAGGCTTCACTGGCAAGTGCCTTAACCACTAAGCCATCTCTCCTATCCCTTAGTCTCATTCTTGAATGAGAGCTTCCTTTTAACTGGAGAGTTTAGAAATTCTAGGAGGATATCAAGTGACTTTCTGCTAATGGTAGATTTGATATGAAATCACTGTAGGCACATGTACTAAAGTACTCTCCTAAATTCCCTCAGAATTAAGTTTTATTTTTTTAAAGTTTTCATGATTTTGTTTATTTGTGAGAGAGAATGGGTAGACCAGGGCCTCCTGCCACTGCAAACAGACTCCACATGCATACACCACTTTGTGCATTTAGCTTTATGTGGGTACTAGGGAATGGAACCCAGGCAATCAGGGTTTTCAACCAAGTACCTTCAATCACTGAGCCATCTCTCCAGCCCCAGAGTTGAGTTTTTAAATGAAAGGAGATGCTGATATTCTCCAGTACCAGCAACTGGAAGTGCTGTTCAGATGAGAAGAAAGGAGTGGAGCACATGCAGTGCATCTGAGTGTGGTAAGGAGGCATGCTGATTTTAATTTTTAAAGTGCTTATGATGTAGGGAACTAATGATTCTTTGGCTTTATGGAGGAGCATCAATAACTTAGAAGCATGAAGAATATGTCACATGATCTCCTAGGTATACATAGGGGCAATATGCAGTTAGAGAAATTAGTATTTTGCTTTTTTATAGCTTATTTTAACATTGATAATAGTTATGCATATTTATAAGGTTCAGTGTGATATTTTTACACATGGTGTTGCAGTTACCTTCATGTTGCTGTCACAAAGCACCAAACCGAAAACAGTGTGAGGAAGGAAAAAGTTTATTTTGGCTTACAGACTTGAGGGAAAGCTCCATGATGGCCGAGAAAAACATGGCATGAGCAGAGGCTAGACATCACCTCCAGGCCAATGTCAGCTGGAAAACAGCAGCAGGAAAGTGTGCCAAACACTGGCAAGGGGAAGCTGCCTGTAACACCTATATGCCCACCCCCAGCAACACACCTACAACAAGGTTCCAATTCCCAATTGCCATCCTCTAGGGATCAAGAATTCAGAATGATACAGGAATTTTGGGTTCCTTTTACACCAATGCACCAATAATTTAGGGTGTTCCTGGGATTCTTGGCCAATGATTTTGAAGAATGAAATCCATGGACCAGAGGATACAATGCAGAAAGATTTTATTATAGCTGAAAGCTTTAGGAGGATGAAGAGAAGGGGGCTTAAGCCTAGAACACAAGAGAAGGAAACAAGGTGAAGCTGTTGCCCAGGGAAACAAGAGAGGGTCTGAGAAGCCCACCTCAAGACTGCAATTTGGGTTTTTTATGGGCAGTGGCTGTGTGAGGAAGACCAGCTTGTCAGGTTACTATGGACAAAGACCAGATTTTACAGTTTTGTCAGTAATCTTAAGCTAGGATCAGAGTTTCTGTCCTCTAGGAAGGGTACAAACTTAATCTAAAAAAATCTTTCTTGACATTTTCTGCTTTTAATCAAGGAATAAAAAGCCATTCACTTTTGCGTTCTTTTACCCTGACTGCCTAGCCAATTTCTGTCTCCTATCAAGAACATATAATTTTATGGGATATAACTGAGTCAAACCACCACATTCTGCCCCTGGCCTCCATAAACTGAACCATCTATAAGGTAACATGCAATTCATTCAGTCCAGCTTTAAAAGTACCCATGGGTTTCATTAATCCCAACACTGTTCAAACATCCCCATCGTCCAAGATCTTTTAACTGGTAGCCTGTAAACCCCCAAAATCTTAATGGCACAGAATCAACATTCACACAGCAAAACATATCATTGGGCATTGTAGTAGTTTACATATTGGGCATATGTAGTAGTACTTTATATCAAAGACTCACATGTTTTATTAAAATTGAGTTTGCAGCTTCTGCCCTTAGCAATCAGACTCCTGCTATTAGAGGAGGGGGTCACTGGGAGCAGATCTGAATTCCAGCCTAAGGTGTGCAGAGAAGTGTGAGCTCCGGGGCTCCTGCTGCTATGGGTTCATGCTTACTTGCTTGCTGCTGGGCTGTGCTTGCTTGTGGTGCTGGCTGTTTAGTGGGATCTCTCTGCTTGGATTCATAAGTGGGAGCCTGCTTCTTCTACCATTGATGGAACTTTCCCTTGGATCTATAAGTTGAAAAAAAAAATGCCTTCCTCTTATAAACTGTGTCTGGTTTGAAAGTTCATCCCAGCAATGTGAAACTTTCTACAGCAGCATAACAAGGAAAGGTTGATCCATACAAGATTAAATTCTGGGCTGTAGCGATGGTTTAGCTTTTAAGGCACTTGCCTACAAAACCAAAGGACCTAGGTTCCATTCTTCAGGACCCATGTAAGCCAAATGCACAAGGTGGCACAAGGTATGTCTGGAGTTTGTTTGCAGTGGCTGGATGTCATAGAGTGCCCATTCTTTCTCTCCCTCTCCCTTTCCTCCCTTTCCCTTTCTCTCTGTAAAATAAATAAAAGTAAAAATAATTAAATTCTGTAACTTTTAGTCTGACAACTCTAACCGGTGACCCTGTCTCTGGAGCTCAAATTCCACCCCTCTAGCTGGGCTCTTCGCAGCTGGAACAATGAATTCTAAGATGGCAGCTCTCCTCTGTGGTCATCCCACAGTACTGGCATTTCATTGAGTCTCCACTGCAACCCACAGTTCATCCTCATGGTTCCATCAGGCTCCAGGCAGAGACTTCCAAGAACCCTGCCTCACATTACCCATGATCACCTCCAAAAACAATACCGTGTTGCAAATCCAATGACCCTCCTTTTCCTGCATCTGTTATTCTCCATAGTACCAGGTGGGTTACCAATTTGTTAACCCAGGGGGAAATAAAGCTGACTTTGAAGAGCAGAACATTCCTTCAGCATTGAGGCCCCTTTTAAGAGTCACCATTCTTCCTGCTGTCCTAATACAGATCAGCTGGCCCAATCTCAATAATTGTAGTCTCTCAAATAATTGCAGGTGAATGGGCACTGTCTCCGGCCTGAAACTTTTATTTCTTTTTGTGCCATATCCACTTGCTCACACCAGTCCCTGTCTACATAAAGCAACCATGCACAAATTCTTACAACACAAGCCGGCAGAATCAAAAAGGCTCTCACACAAACTGCTTCTAGACCAGTCCCTACAAAGTTCTTTCTTCCACTCATAAGCCCAATCTCACAGTCCAGAGTTCTTACTGCATTCAGGTCTTTCAACTCTGACCAGAATAGTCCATGAAACTTCAGCACGGTAAGGTGTCTCATAGACCAAAGTTTCAAGTCCTTCCACATTCCTCCTGCACACTAGTTCCAGTTGTCAAAAGCCACACAATCAGGCTTCTGGCATCAAAATCCCACTTCTTGGTACCATTTTTACGGTTGCAGTTACCTTTGTATTGCTGGTACAGAGCACCCAACAAAAAATAGCTTGTGGGAGGAAAGGGTTTATTTTTGGCTTACAGACTCAAGGAGAAGCTCCATGATGGCAGGGGAAGCAGTGTAATGAGCAGAAGCTGGACATCACCTTCTAGTTAACATTAGCAGAAGAGTGTGCCAAACACTGGCAAGGGAAAACTGGCTATAGCACCCATAAGCCACCCCAACAACACACTTCCAACAAAGTTCCATTTCCCAAAATTGCCATCAGCTGAGGATCAACCATTCATTGAACTTGTTTATAGGGGACAACTAAATCAAACCACCACACATGGGCACCATATTTAATCATCAGTTGGAGTAATTAGCATATCCACCACATCAAATGTTGGTCATTTATCTTTGTGGTGGTAGCATTCAGAAATCATCTCCTAGAATTTTGAGATGCACAGTATTTTATCTATAGTCACCCTAATAGAACTTCTATCTGACAATAATCTTATT
Organism: Orientallactaga sibirica; assembly: GCA_036365145.1. Taxonomy (NCBI): domain Eukaryota; kingdom Metazoa; phylum Chordata; class Mammalia; order Rodentia; family Dipodidae; genus Orientallactaga; species Orientallactaga sibirica. The sequence goes on from JAEOAD010000240.1 coordinate 10,323,038, forward strand.
CCCCAACCTCTCCCTAGTCCCCAGTAAGCTGCTGGCAACCCCGATAATACTCTTCACTCTGTGAGCTTCCACATGAGTAAGAATGCTTGAGGTTTGTTTTTGTGTGTCTTACTTATTCCACTTAACGTAATGCCCCACCCTTGGCTCACTCATGTTGCTGCAAATGACAGGACTTCATTCATTTTATAGCCAAGTGACATTCTGTTGCCACATTAGCTTTATCTATTCAGTTATTGTTGGACCCTTGGGCCGATTCCACATCCTACCCGTCCTGAAGTGTGTTAGAGTCAACACTGGGATATAGAAACAGAGCTCCTAGGAAGGAAGATTTTTTTTTTGCATGTGTACTATGTGTGGTGTAGTGTGTGTGTGTGTGTGTGTGTGTGTGTGTGTGTGTGTGTGTTATATGCATGAGTATGTGCAAATGCATACAACTGTGTACATGTCTGGAAGTCAGGAGAATATTGGTGTCCTTTTTCCATATCTTTTTAAATTTGTTTTATTTGTTGTTGTTGTTTTTCAAAGAAGGGTCTCCCTCTAGCCCAGCCTGACCTGAAATTCACTATGTAGTCTCAGGGTTGCCCCAAACTCACAGTGATCCTCCTATCTCTGCCTCCTGAGTGCTGGGATTAAAGACATGCATCACCTTGCCTGGCCTTCTTCTGTATCTTTCCTTGAGACAGAGCTTCTCTCAATGCAGCACTACAGTTTTTGTGCTCCACACAGGACTGAGGTTATATATGTATTTGGCATGCCCCGCTGTTTATGTGGGTCCTGGAGAATCAGACTCAAAACATCTCAGGTCCTCATAATTATAGCAAGAACTTTTCCTTGCTGAGCCTTCTCCCATGACTGAGATTTGCATTTTAGATCATCAAAGAAGAGATTATATTGGTTATGTGACAGTGTATAATAGTCAGGATAGAACATAGAAATACTTTAGCTATATCATTGAGGATATCATTACCATAAAAATATGACTTTTAATAAAAATAATTAGAAATAGTCTTGTTTTTTAAAACGGCATTTTTCTTTATATACATGGCAAGTTAAGAATTCTTCTACAGAAGACTTGTAATTCATTTTGACTATGTATCCCACATGATCAGACACCAGCATCTGGACAGGTATTTGGGCTAATACATCAATAGCAAATACCTTTGGCCTTCTTAGCATGAGTTCTCACAGAGCAAAATTAAATTCTGAGAAAGGGCTCACCTTCTTCATGATCATTCCCCAGGGCAATACTTCTCATCAGGAAAGCTATCTCGTTTTAATAAATTATACTTTAATGTGAAAATAATTGAATTTTAATTAATGAATTTGATAACAGCTTTTTCTCTCTTGGGCACAGATCTATATTAACTTGGACAGTAAACATAATTTGTTTTGTACTTACGTGATACACTTATTCACCTGTGCCTCCCACTCCTATAGTATCTCATTGAAATTCTAAACTAGGACTACTAAAGGAGAGAGATGCTTATCTTCTATTAACTTAAAACATTTCAGTGGAACAAGTGTAAGTTTATGAAAGCCTGTAAAAACTGGAGTCCTGGAATAAAAATGTCACAATTAGGCCATACCTTAGAGATTTAGGCCAACTTCTGATTTTATATGTGAGAAAAAAAAAATCACTGAACTTTTCAGCCACATTGTGGGTTATATGAACTTTTGTCATTTGTTTAAAAGAAAACCTGTTCATTAAATTCTATCAACATCAAGATAATTTTCTTTGACAACAAGCATTGCGTTGCTGCATGAATCAAAGACTGTGGAAAATATATTATTAGTATTAGAAAATTGGGTTTCTTTCAATTGTATTGTCTTTAATGGAACTGTGTGTATAAGAACACTTGAATAACTGTGGCAATCCTGCATATGTAATTATTTTACTGTCATTCTTTAACCCAGAAGAACTTCTCTTTGACCTCTTACATAAGTGTTTTTTATGAGTGTCCTAAAGTAGGTCACTTGTGGAATTCCATTATACAGTATTTTACAGTGTCCATAGCTTCATTTTCTTTGAGAAGCAGATTGTTTTTCTTCTTAAATGAATTATTAAACAAAAATTTTCTTGGACACATATTTCATTGTGTTAATGATGATAGATATTTTTGGATGTAGACATTAGGAAATTTTGTTATAATTGTGCCATTTTGTATTTCCATGCCTACCTGGCCCTAAAGGAACCAACGTTTTAGGTTAAGAGGGACTGATAGAACAGTCCTATAGTTAGGCCTTTCCCAGACCGCCTGGTCCACAGTAAGGAAAACAAGTTCATTTTTTATTTCAATTTGTGAAATTCTTCAGAACTTAAGGCTCAACAGAAGTCCTTTGAGGATGCCTTACAGGGGTTTTGCATTCTGACAACATGTCTTCTTGCCTTCTCGGAACGAATCCATGCATCTACTGAAGTTTCAGATGAAGTCACACTAGCAGCATTCCCATTGTGTTCTCACAGATCTGAGGTGGGTCTCTGCCTCATCCAAGTTCCACAAGCTCCTTGTCACAGGAAAACACCTTGAAGTTGAGGGAGCTTAACAAACAGATGCATCTCTTTCTATCAGCCCTAATAATTTTTTAGAAGGTTTGATTTCTCTTCCTTTCTTATTATTACTAAGAAACAAATCTATTCCTTCCTATACAGTGTGCTGTGGCTCCCTGAACAGTATCATTCAATGAGTAATTCTAAGTAATAAAGGATGAGGGTAGTGGGGAAGGGAAATCATGGTTAATACCCCGTATAGTGCAGTCATCTCCTTTGGCTTTAGTAGTACTGTGTTTCCTGAAGTAGTTTTTATTTTTTGCAGCTAAAAATAAAAAGGTAGGGTAGTTAAAAACTACCTAAATACGTGACAATTTATTTACACTGGTCAAAGTTGTCAGAAGATTTAAGACCAGGAAAGTCGTCAGTTTCTTCTTGCACAACTGTGTGACGCTCTTTGAATCATACTCAGATTCCCTGAGGATTAAGCGCATACCTTAGACCCTCCCATCATCCATTACAAGTTACAGAATCAGACACCTTTCTGGAATCAGCTCAGGGTGGCACTAATATGCTTGGGACTTTTAGTTCCCAGAGCTCAATTTCTACAACTGGAAGGTCTTAACTTTTCATATTTTTGCTCTTAGTGCTAATTTAATCATAAGGACACTTTTCTCATCCTGATAATAATTTATGGATTCCTTTACTACAACAAACCAGAAGACATCTTGTCTTCTCTGAACGAATCCATTCATCTACTGGAGTTTCACATGAAGTCACACTAGCAGTGTTCCCATCGTCTTCTCACTGTTCTTCCCAGGCGAGTCTCTGCCTCATACAAGTTCCACAAGCTCCTTGTTACAGGAAAACGCTCTCTTTTAATAATTTAGCACAGGTTGGGAAGCCCTTATCAGAAATGTTTGGGATCAGAATTATTTCATATTTCAGAATTTTTGGGGTTTTGGGGTATTTCCCTAGATGTTACCACATGAGTATCCCTAACTCAAAAGTATGAAATTAGAACATTTGATGTTGACATGACACTCAAAAGACTTCAAATTTCATTTGTTTGTTTGTTTGTTTTTTTTGTTTTTTTGGTTTTTCAAGGTAGGGTCTCTCTCTGGCCCAGGCTGACCTGGAATTAACTATGCATCTCAGGGTGGCCTTGAACTCATGGCGATCCTCCTACCTCTGCCTCCCGAGTGCTGGGATTAAAGGCGTGCGCCACCACACCCGGCAAGACTTCAAATTTCAAATGTTCAGATAGGGATAATTAACTTGTATAATATTTCTCAACTTAGATACTAGTGGCATTTTGGTCTGAATAATTCTGCTGTGGATCACAGGATGTCATGTGAATTATATGTTTATCAACATTTATGGCCTTTACCCATAAACCCCTGGTAGCTGCTCCTAGTTTTGATAAGCAGAAGTGTCTCTAGACTTCACACTGAGAAGCTTCATACTGAAAGTGACAGGCCGTGTTTCAACATTAGATGTTTGTTCTCCACAAAACTGAATTTTTGTGAGATTTGGATCAGTGCTTCTAACATTATATGCTTTTGTAGTCACATTTATTCACCTGCATGCACTTTGTTTCCTTTATTTAACCCTCAATTCTTAAAATGCTTTCTTTTTTTGTTTTTTTGAGGTAGAGTCTTACTCCAATCCATGCTGACCTGAAACTCAGTCTGTAGTCCCAGGCTGTCCTCAAACTCATGGAAATCCCCTTACCTCTTCCTCCTAAGTGCTAGTATTGAAAGTGTGCTCCACCATGCCTGGCCTTTTAAAATGTTTTAAATAAATAATTTCCCTTAAAATGTTTAACTTCTGAATATGCTTTTTAATATACAAAAACAAAATATTTTGGGTGGGGAAGATGGATCAGCAGTTAAAGGTGCTTGCTTGCAGAGCCTACCAGCCCAAGTTCAGTACCCATGTAAAAGCCAGATGTACCAAGTGGCACAAGTGTCTGGACTTTGTAGAGTGCCCTGGCATGCCCATTCTCTATATCTCACCCCTCTTTCTTTTTCTGGCTTTATCTTTCATAAATAAACAAATAAATGCATATAAAATGTATAAAAAATATTTCTTTAGGAGCAGTAGTATAATCTGAAATAACTTGGAATCAATATATTATGTGTGATAAGGTTGTAGATACTACCAAGAATTTATTTTTGCACTTGTACTTTGCATAAACCTCTGGTAGAAGTTCTCTGAGGTATAAGAACACAGTTCCGGGGCTGGGAAGATGACTCGGTCAGCAAGAGTGTTGCCGCAAGCATGAGGGCCTGAAAGAGCCTGAGACTGGCTGAGTTCAATTCCCCAGAACCCATGTAAATAGCTGGGTGTAGTATGTATATCTGTTAACCTAGTCCTATGGGCAGCAGAGACCCTAGAATTACTGTGGCCACATTCAGAGACTCCATTTCAAGAAAATACACAAAATGAACAGCAGAAGAAGGATGCCTCATATTCTTTGGCCTTCATGTGCCTGTGAACTCATTTATACACAAACACACACACACACACACACACACACACACACACACACACACACACACACTGCATACCTCATGAGGGCCTGAAACCTGGGTTCTACCCTCAGCATCCACATAGAAAGCTGGGCCTAGCAAAATGCCAGCTCCAGGTTCACTGAGAGACTACATCTCAAGGAAACATGTGCAAGAGTGAAAGAGAAGGTTATTCAATGTTCTCTGACCTCTTTGTGTGCTATTGGCAATCCATCTAAGACACTCACACATGTGCATACTTCATACATACACATATCACATACACACCATACTCTACTCATGCACACAATACACAAAAATTAATAAATAAAAAGAGCGGTTGAAGGGCTGGGAGTGTTTGCTAGTGCTAATGATACTGGGCTCTTCCACCAGCATTGCAAAAAAGGAAGAAAGAAAAGAAAAGAAAAAGCAACCTAACTATTGAAAATGGTTCCTAACATTTTTAAAGACTTAATATATGCTCTTTCTTTCTCAATATTGAGAGTCTTTTTATTTTTCACACTTTTATACATGTGTGTAATACATATCAATCTTACCATTTCTTTTTATACAAAGAACCAATAACATCTGTTCTAATTGAAACTATTCTTTTTTTTCCCAATTATTTATGGCCCCTTAGGCTCTGAAATGTTTTATGATAAATTGATTTTCTGTTAACCAGCTTTTAAAATAAATAAGATAGAAATGGTACTAAGTGAAATGTATTATGTAGAATTGCCAAGTGATGCATAAATATTTAATCTAACCTGAATCAGTGTGATTTATATAGTAAGCAAGCCAATAAAGGAGAGGAATGGGGAGGAGTGAGAAAGTGCATGAACTTTCTTTTTGTTTCCCTGAAGAATAATTATTTCACTCAAAAGAGGAGAATAAATTTTGTAATCTACATATAAAATGCTTAATGTATTATATACATATTTTCTACATCATATATGATATTATATACATATATAAACTGTAATTGAATAAACATTGTATTTTCTGATCGAGTTAAATTATATATCTACTGTGAATTTTAGGTTGTTTTAATGTTTTTGACACTATAATGTTACAGTAAACAACTTGGAAATATTCTTCTAGTTGTCTTACCAAGTGAAAGTATATATTTAATGTCCCAAAACCTGTTCCATGTGATAATTTATAACAATTTATATATATGTGCATACCAGAATAGTGTCCATTGTCCCACATGATGTAAAATCTAAATATTATGAATGTTTATTTCAATCAACCTGGTAGATGAAAACGGAAACAAATCCAACTTTACAATATTTTTAGTTTAAGTGGGCACTTTAAAAAATATTTGTTTGTTTATTTGATAGAGAGGCAGATAAGAGAGAAAGGGCACACTAGGGCCTCTAGCCACTGCAAACTAACTCCAGATGCATGTACCACCTTGTGCATCTGGCTTTTATGTGGGTACTGGGGAATCAAACCTGGGTCCATAGGCTTTGCAGGCAAGTGCCTTAACCACTAAGCTATCTTTCCAGCCCAAGTGAACACTTTCTCTATAACATTTATTTAACATAAACTAAAGCTAGTAGTGGTTTCAGTACTTTTATTTCACATGACTCTTAATAAAAATGTTTATACCTTGATATACAGGTCTTTTTTAACAAATAATTATTCTAAACTGTTTCTCTACTTACCTTATAAATATGAATAGCAAGGCCTTTGGTTTATATGAGATAGAGTTTGTTTTGGACCTGTAGTACTTTTATTTCACATGACTCTTAATAAAAAAATGTTTGTACCTTGATATACACATTTATTTTTTAACAAATAATTATTCTAAACTCCTATTTTTCTAGTTACCTTCTAAATATGAGTAGCAAGGCCTTTGGTTTATATAAGATAGAGTTTGTTTTGGACCTGTGTACATATTTAGAATGAACTTAGTGTGTAAAAGTTAACTTGATTCTGTTTCAGAATAATGACACTTTCGTATAAACTGTCAAACATAATTGAAATTCCCACGTACTTTGTAACAGTTGAAAATTCTGTGCTTTCAAAGTAATAATTGAGTAATATGCACAGAAGAGTACAGGTATCTGTCCATTTAAAGGTATTTTGATTCACTTTATTTGTAAATTATTATTTATTTATTTATGAGGAGAGATAGAAAGAGATGTATGGGCACGCCAGTACCAACTCTGTCCTTTAAATGTTGTTTTCCACGGTGCATGCATATGATCCAGATTCTAACTTGTTACAAATAGTATTACTTCTTGTAACATATATGATTTTTCTACAGTTTTCCAGGGGTGTATCACATAAAGGTTAAAATCAAGTGTCCAAGACCCCACTTTTAGGGAAGATGATTTGTTCTTTATGTTAACATTTCCCCCAAAGACATTCACTGTAAAGGCTATGCATCCCATGGACTAGTCAAAGGTGTTTCTAGTTAGACATACTCCATCATTAGTTCACAGTTTTATCTATAGCAGCACTAATGTTCATAGTTGGCACTGCCTTAAAGCTGTTATAGAGATTTCATCATTATCTTCAGTATTTTCTACTCTTGTACTCTGGAATTGGTGTAATATAGCATACAGTTGTCTTTTGTTATATCTCTAATTGTGTTTTAATTTTATAAGATTATTTGGATGTGCATACACACACATTTAAAGACTATGTCAGTCAAATCTTTGCTTTTCAGTTCTTCAGTACAGTAAACACAAAGCAACAATTTGTTTCCCTTTCTTACATTTTGAGTAGTAGCAGGTGTGTATGCCTTATATATAGCTGCATCATATTGTTGAGTGGTTGGTTATGGCTAATGCTAGCCGAGATCTATTTCTTCAAACTCTTTATGTTATTGTTTTCCAACAGAATCAATTTATAGTATCTGAATTACAGCTTTATACAATGAATCTAATTATTTTGGATGCCACATAATTCTGTAAAGGTACTCTATGATATCTTCATCATCCAGAATAAAATCACCACTCTTAACAACTCAAAGGGGAATAAGAAATAAAATCAGTCTACTAGCTCAGTTGTCAGTTTTCTCAGATATAAATTGGGGAGGGTCAAGACAGCAGACAGGTCATGCAGTAGATGTCCTCCTTCATTGTGCCTGCTAGGCACAGTGTTTTGAATGGCACATTGCATGGATTATCTCACACCACACACCACACAACAGTTCTATGAAGTATTTTACAAATGAGGAACCTGGGAAGCATGGGATTTTAACAACTTGCTCAAGGTAACAAATATCTCCAGAGTTTATATTCAAAGCCATTTAATTTTAAAACGTATCAGCTTGCATCAAAGCCTACCACCCAAGTTTTATTGATTCTGTGATTTATTCAGGCTGTGGTTACAAAGGCTACTTATACAAAGTTATTTTTTAATATTTGATTTATTTATTAAATTTCTCTGATGAACGTGGAGAGATGGATACCACTGCATGGGGATTCATTAAGAGTACTGAGCTCATCAGATTAGAACATGGTATGAAAATAAAGAAACTTGACTAAAATTTCCTCTTATTGGATGTTAAGCCACCTGACGGGCAAGCACCACATCCTATGACCTTGCATTCACAACACAAAATAGTGTCTAATAGACAAATACTTAAGTGTCATATATAGTTATATTCCTTATAAGTAAAATACAACTCATAATATTTCAGAAATACAAAACAGCAAAAAGAAAATCAAAATTCCATAATTTTATTCCATAGAACTAACTCCATTGTATCCTTATTTGTGCATACTTTCACCTTTTTAAAAAAATATATTTATTTGAGAGAGATAAAGAGGCAGAGAGAGAAAGAGAGAGAGAGAGAAAATGGGCATACCAGGGCCTCAAGCCACTACAAATGAACTCCAGACATATGCACCACCTTGTGCATATGGCTTACATGGGTGCTGGGGGACTGAACCTGAGTCCTTTGGCTTTGCAGGTGAGCAGCTTAGCCACTCTAATCCATGTCTCCAGCCTTCTTTCAGATTTTTATCTATGCATCGATTAATGTAATAACGTATATAAGCCACACAGATACACCACTATATAATTTGCTTTTACTGAAAATAACGTTTTTCTCTTCATTAATATTCTATGTATGTGCATGCATTACTTCTTTAATAAGAACCAATCATAAAAATAAAACCAGTTCTCCTACTAAATTCATTTTATAATGGAAAGATGTCCAAGTTCTTCCCTCACAAAGACCGAAGAGAATGCCCTTAAACAGCACTTTTCTGGGAGAACAAAGGACAAATTAAAGCAATCATAAGCTGACCTAGTTTTCAGTATGAAATCTTTAACCACAGTTAATATGGAATTTTTCTGATCAAAAGTCACCTTGTTTTAATGAGATGAGGGCTAAATTGCAGTCTGTAATGACTATTAGAGCCACAAGGCTATGGTATTGAACATTCATTAAAATACTGTGCTTTCTGGAACATCTATTTAACATAACCATTTACATTTCAGAATACAAATTCATTAATCTTTTTAAGTACCACACATCATTATGTAATTTTAAAATTATGCGCCCTCTCTCTCTCTCTCTCTCTCTCTCTCTCTCTATATATATATATATATATATATATATATTTGCTTGAGAGAGAGACTGAGAGGCAGATAGGGAATGGGTGTGCTAGAGCCTCTTGCCACTGCAAATGAGCTCCAGATGCATGTACCACCATCTGCATCTGGCTTACGTGGGTCCTGGGAAAATCCAACCTGGGTCCTTAGGCTTTACCGGCAAGCACCTTAACCACTAAGCCATCTCTCCAGCCCTATTTATTTATTTAGTTTTGATGCTGGAGATTGAACTGAGTGACCATGTGTTGTATCTCCAAGTCAGTCCTCTAATCTTACTGTGATATTTTAAGGTGAGAATTGGTAGTAAAGAAAAATCCCCAGAAGTTTTCCAAAAGGAACCTGAAATGAAATGTCTTTCCTCTTCTTAAAAATAGCTTGAGAAAAGTGCTGAATAAATATGTCATATAACTATTCGTAATTTAATCAGTCTTCTCACTTCCTTTTTTAAAAGTACCTTAAAGGTTTTGGAGGGATGTTGCGTACTCCTCATTCCTTCCCTGGCTATTGCACCTTTTGTGCAATAACTTAAAATTCTAGAAATTCATCACGTCCCAGAAATGCCTTATTAAGCAGCCACCTTTCAGTGACTTTAATAACCAGCTTTGGCAAATGCCTTGAGTTAATCATTGATGTCAGGGCCAGCTCTGCGCTCTTGAGAAATAGCCCCTTCGGAAGCCAGCTCCTCACACTGCTGCAAGCCAGCGCTTTGCAGACTTGAGCCATTGCCAGTGCTTGCCAGTTCACCTCCGCCAATGGGTGCTGCACACAGTGTTTGGGAGTAAGTATGCATAACTTGGAATTGCAGTGGTCCCGGGACCAAAAATACTCTACAACACACTATGGCAGGGGAAGGGAGGCACATTCACACAGTTTTTATTACAGTATATTGTTATGATTATTCTGGTTTATTATTAGTTATTGTTAACCTCTTATCATGTCATATTTAGAGATTAAATGTTACTGTAGAAATGTGTACATAGGAAAAAAGTGGTATGTGTATTTTCATACTGTTTGGGGATTTAGACAAGGTCTAAGGGGGTCTCACAGTTAAAAGGGGATTTTTGTTGTTGTTGTTGTTTGTTTCATGAGGTAGGGTCTCACTGTAGCCCAGGATGACCTGGAATTCACTGTGTAATCTCAGGATGGCCTCAAACTCGCAGTAATCCTGCTACTTTGGCTTCCCAAGTACTGGGATTAAAGATGTGTGCCACTATGCCCAGCCAAGAGGAGATTTCTTTGTTAAAACCTAAATCCCTGTGGTGGCCAGGCTTTGGAATAGGGAGATTCCCGGCCAGATCAATGACAGAGCCCCATCTAGGAACAGCTCCTGCCAGCCTCTGAGTTGCATGGGAATGTGGTCCTAGGGTTACTTCATCTTCCCTTTTTCAAACGAAACTAAAGTTTGGATCATGTGTGTTAGCACTCTCAATTTGTAAGTATTGGCTACTGTTTATTTTTGTTTTAAAGTCAACCAAAACAACACATGTGCTGCTGTACCCAGTCTGTGGGATGCCAGCCCAGGGCCCTGGCACTGATGTCTGTATCAGCTTTTGTTTTCTTGCTGAGTTTTTAAAAAAATATTTTATTTTTTTTTAATTTATTTGAGAGAGAGAAAGGCACACCAGGGCCTCTAGCCACTGAACATAAACTCCAGACACATGTGCTACCATGTGCATCTGGCTTATGTGGGTACTGGGGAATTGAACCTTGGTCCTTAGGCTTTGCAGGCAAGCGCCTGATCTGCTAAGCCATCTCTCCAGCCCTTTTGCTGAGTTTTGAGGTATCCTTTTTGTAACCACAGCTATTGTATTGAGTAATGACTTTCAAAAGAGTGTTCCTGATGCTTTTAGAAAACCACAAGAAAGAAGTGTATTTTTTCTAGCTTGAAGTACATAGTTAACAATTAAAAATCGTATGCCTTAAAGATGTAAAACATAATGATTTCATACATATGTACTTCGTGAAATATAACAACAATCAAGCTAATTTACATATCCATCACTTTCCATAGTAATTTAATAATCTCTTCTTCCTTTCTTTTTTTCCTTTCCTTCCTGTGTATGATTGAAAACAATTAACAAATTTCAAGTACAGTAGTCCCACCTTATCTGTAGTTCCACTTTCTTAAATTTGCAACCTGTGACTAACTGTGATTCTGATATTGTAAGTAAAAAATTCCAGAAATAATTACTCGTAAGTTTTAAATTGGAACATTGTGATAAGATCTGCTCTCCTCCTACTCCCTGTTATCCAAGACCTGAATTGTCCCTTTGTCCATCCATGCTGTGTCCATTGCCCTTAAACTTTACTGTAGGTTTGTATGTACAAGAAATGTGTTATGTATGTTTTGCTACTATTTAAGGTTTTACACAACATCTGGGGGTCTTTTAGGTAAGGGGGGATTTCTGTTGCCACCAGCACCATTTACTAATCCTCTGGGTCATCTCAGTTCCTGTGTGCAAATAGCCCTGACATAGTAGCCTAATGTGACACGACAGCGCCTATCATTCACCTCCCTTCATCTCCTGCTTACGCATTATATCATCCCACACCATTGCTGGAAGATTGGGTACTCTATAATATCTTTAAATGGGTTGTGCCATACTCAGATAACTTCATTACAGTGTATTGTTATGATTCTATTGTTATTTTTGTTCATCTCTTCCTGGGCCTGAATTAAACTTTGTGATAGTTATACTGGCATAATAAAAGATGCCAAAAGTCTTGAATACTGGAAGTCTTAGAACAAATCACCCATAGAAAAGTCAAGGCTATAGTAAAATATTAACTATGGCCACATTCTTATACATTAGATCCAAGTATGTGCATTTTGTTGATATGAAGTGAGAGTTTTCTTCTGATAAATGCTATGAGACTACTTAGAAATAGAAATAATGTGAGGACATTACTAATTATTGGTTTAATTTGGAGTTGTAGAGCATTAAAGCTAGCCAGGACCTTATAGGACAAGGACTTGTAGCCTGGTGATCGTGACTGGATTTTCAGTTTGGTAGATTTCTAGCCAGAATCTCTGGTGAAGAATGCTTTGCACTTCCAGGGCTGGCCTCTGGAGGTGTTAGACTGAAGTTCATCTGAATCACTTATCCTTAACAATGTAAGTGGCCAGCTGGAGTCCAGTCCACTCACACACCTCAGCACTCACCCGCTCTCTAGGCTACCTTCTTCCTCTGCTCTTCCCTTCCCTTCCCTACATATCTTCTTTGAGTAGTTCCCATTCTCTGTACCATGATATACTCATAAGTTTGCTTTTAGTACAATAGCTGTGAAATTATGTAATAATTTTTGCTTATGATTCATTTTTAGTGGAGCACCAGGGATTGAACCCTAGATCTTACACGTGTAAATCACTCACCCTGCCACTGAGATTCACCCCAAACCCCTGTTTCTAATTTTTAACTCACTGGGTTGTGGGTGGTTTATATCTTGCTGCGGGTACTCCCGCTTCCTTTTCTCACCAGTCAAGTGGCGTTTGGTAGGACAGCAGTGCTGTCATTGTGCCTGGGTCAAGTTTGTTGGTTTATGTGGTAACGGGATTTTAGGTCATCACGTAGGAGGGACTTTCCAAAAAGTATGTCTGAAAGTACAGTGAACTTTCTTGTGCACTTCATGCTCCTGACCCCAATAAGAGAAAGTCTGTTTTTCTCGTTTCATCTTAGATGTCAGGAGATTGTGGAAACTTCTCAAAGCCTCCAGCTAGTAACATGTAGAACCAGTTTGAGAACTCCAGTCTGTGACTCAGAAATGTGCTTTTTCTTACTTTGCTCACAGATAAGAGGTTTTGTTTTTGTTTTTGCCTTTTTTCTTTTTTAACATGGGAGATTCAGGTGGTTGTGCCTGGAGTCCTGTAGGAGGCTGAGGTGGGAGGGTCACTTGATCCCAGGAGTTTGAGACTGCATAATGCAACCTCATCTCAAAAAGGGGGAGTGGGAGGATAGAAGAAACCATAAATAAATATCACCATAGTAGTAGCAACTCTTGTTCAATAAAGGAGATTGTAATTATGCCTAAGGCTCTTGAACTTAGCTAATGAATGGCTGAATAACATTTTGTTCCAAGTGTAACTCTTAGGTCTCCCAGAAGGTGATTGATCCCTCAGTCCTGCAGCCTTGTCACAGGACAAGGGGCAGGCTCCAGTGAATTAGGAAAACTAGGACATTTGGGCTGACCATAACAGAAATTGCAACTTGAGTCCCTTAGAACTGAGCTGATGTTGGACCCAGACCGATCCCTGCTTCTATCTCCTTGTCTGATAACTAGGAATGGCAGAAACAGTGCATACCTTAAGGCATCCAGTGCTAATACACAATTATCTAGCTACTGAATGAATGTCTCAGTTGCTGCTATTGCTTCCTTCCTCCCTCCCTTTCTCTCTCTCTCTGTCTCATCAGGTGTCTTCCTTTAATGCTTCTCCAACTTTGTGAGTCAGAGCTTCTTGTTGAATCTAGAACTCACAAATTTGGCTGGAATAGTTAGCCAGCAAGCCTTTGTTTATTCTCTATGTTGATCCCAATGGCTCTGAGATTAGAGGCATGTACCACAACACCTGGCATTTTACATGGGTGCTAGGATCTGCACAGCTAGCACTTTACCCTCAGCCTCTTACTACTTCGTTAGTCTGCTGTGCTTTCTCACTTGTAAGTAAAGTACTATCTTCTAAGAGCTTGTGTCATTTTCCTCTTTTAATTTCTTTCTTTCTTTCTTTCTTTCTTTCTTTCTTTTTTTTTTTTTTTTTTTTTTTTTTTTTTTGGCTTTTTCAAGGTAGGGTTTCACTCTGGTCCAGGCTGACCTGGAATTAACTATGTAGTGTCAGGGTGGCCTTGAACTCACTGCAATCCTCCTACCTCTGCCTCCTGAGTGCTGGGATTAAAGGCGTGTGTCACTATGCCTGGCTGTCTTTTAATTTCTTCTTCATGCAGTTCAACTGTACCTGCTAAGTAGGGATTTGTAACTTGAATATGATGTCTCTTTAGGATAAAGCCCTAAAGGAGCCTTGTGTTGAAGATGAAAGCTTTTGAAATTTATGGAAAAAATGTACAGAAGCCCAATTTTGTAATTAAACAGAAAGCCTAAACAAAGCCCAAGTGTGATAGTATAGACCATGGCTGTGTAGGTTGGCAGGAATGTTTATGTGTGCACGCTATCACACCTGGGTTCTAGCCTTCATCATCTCTTGCCTTGATCACTAGTGTAGTTGTAGCAACAAAACTTCTGTCTCTGGTTGGTCCCATCTCTTCCAGTCTGTGCTACTTCAAAAAGGGTTTTTCAAAGTCCAGATCTGGCCACACCTTCCCCTTGCTAACAGTATGGCCCACAGTAACCCATCTCAACTTTTCGCTGTCCTCACACATCCTTCCCTGTACACACATCTCTGTATTTACATGCCTCTGACTGCTGTTCACTTTATTGGTGTCTTAGAAAGGATTTAAGGTGGTGGCTGGAGAGATGGCTGAGTGGTTAAGGTGCCTTCCTGCAAAGCCAATGACCCAGGTTTGATTTCCCAGTACCCACATAGAGCCAGATGCACAAAGTGGCACATTCATCTGGAGTTCATTTGCAGTGGCTAGAAGCCCTGGGGCACCCTCTCTCCCTCCCTGCCCTCTGGAAATAAATAAAATATTTTAAAGGGAGTCAAATTAAATCACTGTTGGTTTCTTTATGTTGTTACTTAGCCTTTCCAAGCAATAATATCTGTGAAATGAGACATATAATACACTAGTTATATTTATTACTAATACCTTTAAAGTTTATAAATATTAGAATGCATTCCTCTGTGTATCCTCTGCAAGGACACGTTGACATATGCATCTAGAAAAATAATTTTCTCAAGGCAAGATCCAAGCATCATGACCCACTGACTCACCCAGCTAGTTCCTTCCTTCTAATCTCTACCATTCTAGCAAGCAAAGGATGAGCCTTGCTTCTTCATTGCTTCTCTCAGGGACCCTCCCCTGCCAGCTGAGGTCATTCTAGCTCCATAAAAACACGTCATCTCATACTTGTTAGCATCTATCACTCTCTTGTGTACTGTATTAGGACGAATTTTTCTCTTTTTTGTGTCTCACCATCTGAGTAGTTAGTGTGTGTCATAGCAGTCCTGTCCCAATTACAGAGTCTTTTGTCATATGTCAAAGTTACCTGAACATGTTGTCCTTTCTTACTGGCATGTCTAGTTTGGCCTTATTGCCATGCAGTTGTCTTCAGATGCCTTGTCTCTACATGTTCTCTCCAGGAGAAAGCATTTCCTGACTCTTGCCTCCCTCAATACCCACCTCATTCATGGCCTCTGGGAAGTCTTCCCAGACGCCAGCTTCCCCAGTCTTCTCCACAAAGCTTACATGTACCATTACCCTAACTGAAAACAAATACATAATAAATACATACATTCACACATCAATAAATCAGCCCGCGTGGGGCATGAGCACAGGACCAGAGTGATGCTCGAGTCTGTGGCTGGAACTAATAGTAGATTTCCAAGCGTGTCACCAGACAAAGCTCTCAGACAGCCCAGAGTTTGAATTTACTCTAAACTTCCAGGGAGAAGCTGGGGGGATTTTTTCGCAGCTTGGTGTTGTGATCAGGTTTGTGTTTTATCAAGTCACTTCCACTTCTTTGCTATTTCTTCTTGGCCTTCTTCTATGACTACCTCTACTTCCTCCTGAAAGACTTGCATTTCCCAGGACCCAGCACTTAAACTAGTTTTCTGCTCAGGTGTGCAATATGTGTTAACAACCACTGCTTCAGGACCAGTTGGCAGCCAAAGTGGCTGTAATTACTGGTAATGGTACTGGCTCTGGCAGAGGCCCTGGATAATGTCCTGAAGGTGCTGATAACATCCAACACCAGAGCACAGGGTGACTCACTGAGGGAGTATCAAGCCCTATGCAGGCTTCCTAAGGCCCACACTGTAATGCCTGAGGTACTGTTGATTTGCACAGTTACTGACTTAAGCAAATCGGTTTCACTAAAATGATGAGGGGAGGAACAAGATGTTTAATCTCTGCCTCTTTTCAGAAAGAATGTGACTCACGATCAGACAAAGGGCATATAGTAAAAAGTTAAGAACAGGACAGAAGAATTCAGAAATGAAAAGGAGTTGGAAAAATATGATAGCTCAAATGTTCTACTTAGAAAAGTAGGAAGGGACTTTAGAAAGAAACAAAACTCCAGAATCTTTTTTTTGACAACTTCATACACTTACACAATGCAATTTTATGACCCCACTTACCTCTCTTTTCCCCCTTCCCCCTTCTACTAAACCCTTCTTCCCAGTAGATCCCTTTCCTACTCCATGTCATGTCATCATGTTTGTTTTCTTTGGCCCACTGCTTTAAATTGGGATTGCTTGTCTAATCATGGATAGGAGGTTATTTTCTGCAGAATGAGTAGTACCCCCCCACACACACAAGGACATGTCTTCCTCTCTCCCAGCAGACATCAGTTTCCACTATTTCCCCCATCTATGATGGCAAGAACATTGTTTATGGATGTAAGGATCAATGTGAAGGAGACAGAAAAATGAAAAGGATGAGAGAGTGGAGGGGAAGTAATAGTGGAACCAGGTAAATGAGGAAATCACTTCTTCTGGAGAAGTAGATCCAAAGAGGAGTGGTGAGGGGACAGGAGAGAATCCTGCAGTCACAGAGGGCACAGGTAGATGATTGAGAGATGTCTGAAACAGCTACTGTGAGTTGCAAAAAGAAAAGGAGCAGAAGCCAGGCGTGGTGGTGCACACCTTTAATCCCGGCACTCAGGAGGTAGAGGCAGGAGGATTACCGTGTGAGTTCGAGGCCACCCTGAGACTACATAGTGAATTCCAGGTCAGCCTGAGTTAGAGTGAGACCCTACCTCAGAGAGAGAGAGAGAGAGAGAGAGAGAGAGAGAGAGAGAGAGAGAAAGAAAGAAAGAAAGAAAGAAGAAAGAAAGAGGGAGGGAGGGAGGGAGGGAGGAAGGAAGGAAGGAAGGAAGGAAGGAAGAAAAGCAGCTGAAGTAAGTGCAGATGCTCTGAGGAGAGAGGCTCGGTTGAACATGAATCAGCAAGGCCCGCAGCATTCTTCACTCCAGAAGTGAAATTGTTTCTGTGAGGACTGGGACTGGCTCAGAGGGATCAATACTGTAGGCCTGAAGGGAATTTCAGCAAGGAAAAAGGAAGGATTGGCCTACAGGTTGTGGATCCAGAAGGAACCAAATTGGCTTGGGGAATCTGAGAAAGACAGGTGAGCAAGGTCAACATAGCATGTGTATAGTTAGGAGGAAGCAGTGGGTGAGGTGGGAGGCAGAGGGACAAGGAGGAGAATTCCAGAACCTGATTTATATTTCCTGAGGTATTTTTCCAAAACTAAAGTCTGTTGAATCCTGGAAAGTTAACAACTAGGAAACCCTCATTAGTCAAAACTTACCATTCCAAGAATTAGACTCAGAAAATTTAAGACAACCCTAATCCAGTCATATCTTATAGCATAACCAAAGGGTAGAGAGTTGAGTATATACATAGAGAGCTGGAAGGAAGGACTTATTCCTTTCGTTGGGTCTCAAGACCTTTGAACTTTTAAGTAAGCACATTCACTACAAATCAATTTGAACTATCTCTTGTGGAACAGATCATTTAAATTCTCCATTCCCTTGAATTCTCCTCAGAGGCCTAGTATGAAAAAATGAGGAAATATTATATGAGAAGCTAATGTTGAAAGACATTTGAGGTGGGCTATCATCCTAATGTCTGACAGAGAAGACATGAGCATTTCCCGTCATGGTGTACCACTGTGAGTGTGCCTTTGATGTTTCCCATCATTCACTGAGGATTCCCGGGCACAGGACAATTCTGATGGCTGTGAGATGGGGCCCACTGTTGTACCACTTCCCTACCTTGGCACACAGGGCAACTGGCCGGGCCTGGCCTGATCCTATCAGGGAGAAGTGAAGGAATAAGAATGGGGACTAGGAAGCAGGTGCCCTGAGGGCCACTCAGAACGTACTGCTGGCGTTTATGAAGGCTGCATTAGTAAAAACCCCACTCCAAGTAAGTAACTGACCCTCGCTGTGATGCATATCCTCTTGCTGTGGACAAATACAAAAAGTGAACTTGTCTATTTTACAGTGTTTTTAAAAAGTCAGAGTGCTTAAGCTAGCTGGAATATTTCTTGGGATTGAGATATTTGGACATATTATTCCATCTCTCCCAACCTCAGCTTTCTTATCTTCACATTGGGCCTGGTAATCCTTGATTGTAGAATAACTGGATAAGGTAAGGTCCTTGAGGCAGGTAACCAGCTTTTCTTTATTTTTATTTTTATTTTTATTGACAACTTCTTTAATTGTAGACAATATCCCATGTTATTTCCCTCCCTCCCCCAACTTTCCCCTTTGAAACTTCACTCTCCATCATATCCCCTCTCCCTCTCAATCAGTCTCTCTTTTCAAATACAGCAAAGTTTAACCATTTAGCATTGGTTAGAGCAAGGCTGCTTCAGTATTTAATACTAAGCCTTTATCGCTATGAACCTTCACTGTACAGTACTTTGAAAAAGCCTTCTACTTCTCCGCAGACCACCCCCCTGTGGACAGTGCTGGAATCGCAGCACTCACTTGGTGTAAAAGGCCTACCATTTGCATAACCTACATAGAATGTACCATTCTGATCACAAACAATCCCAGAGCTTTAATTGGCCATTCACTGGAAAAATTAGGTATCTTGGAAGAAGAGGCTTCAGATCAGCTCTCCTTACCAGGTCACCCCAGATTGTTGCCCCTGCCTGGGGTACTTTTCTTAAGAGAGAATGACATTGGCAAACAAGAATACCTTACACTAGATGGGGCATGGTGGCTCACTCCTTTAATCCTAGCACTTGGGAGGCAGAGATAGGAGGACCACCATGAGTTTGAGACCACCCTGAGACTACATAGTGAATTCCAGGTCAGCTTGGGCAAGAGTGAAATCCTACTTCAAAAAAAGGGCTGGGGGCTGGAAAGATGGCACAGCAGTTAAGGCATTTGCCTGCAAGGCCAATGGATCCCAGTTCAACTCTCCAGGACCCACGTAAGCCAGATGCATAAGGGGGTGCATGCATCTGGAGTTCGTTTGCAGTGGCGTGCCTATTCTCTCTCTTTCTCTGCCTCTTTCTCTCTCTCAAATAAAAAAATAAATTTTTTTTTTTTTTTTTGGTTTTTCAAGGAAAGGTCTCACTTTGGCCCAGACTGACCTGGATTCACTATGTAGTCTCAGGAGGGGGCCTCGAACTCACAGTGATCCTCCTACCTCTGCCTCCCAAGTGCTGGGATTAAAGGCGTGCGCCACCACGCCTGGCTTAAATAAAATATTTTTTTAAGTTTTTTATTTTATTTACTTATTTGAGAGTGACAGAGAGAGACAGGCAGATAGACAGAGAGAAAGAGAATGGGCGTGCCAGGGTCTCCAGCCATTGCAAGTGAACTCCAGATGCATGCGCCACCTTGTGCATCTGGCTTACGTGGCTCCTGGGGAATTGAGCCTCGAACCAGGGTCCTTAGGCTTCACAGGCAAGCACATAACAGCTAAGCCATCTCTCCAGGCCCAATAAAATATTTTTTAAAAAAGAATGGGGCTGGAAAGATGGCTTAGTGGTTAAAGCGTTTGCCTGCAAAGCCAAAGGATTCTGGTTCAGTTCTCCAGGACCCACAAAAGCCAGATGCACAAGGGGGCGCATTCATCTGGAGTTCATTTGCAGTGGCTGGAGGCTCTGGCATGCCCATTCTCTCCTCTGTCTCTCTTTCTCTCTTTGCCTCTTTCTTTCAAATAAATGAATTATATATATATATTTGAAGAGAGACACAGAGAAAGACAGAGAGAGAGGGAGAAGAAGACAGAGAATGGCGCGCCAGCAGCCTCTCAGCCGCTGGGAATAAAATCCAGATGCATGCACCCCCTTGTGGGCAAGTGCAGCATTGCGCCCTTGCATCACTTTGCATCTGGCTAAACTTGGGACCTGGAGATTGGAACTGGGGTTCTTAGGCTTAGCAGGCAGGCACCTTAACCACTAAGCCATCTCTCCAACTCTGCATAAAATGTATTTTTTAAAAAAAGAATACCTTACACTAACATTGACAACCCACCCAACCTTCACTTGTTGCACACCCACAAAACCCACATATGTATGCAACTACTTCCTGAATAGTCACCTCAGTACAAGGGTCTTGATGTAAATTTCAGCATCAGGAACATGTTGAATTTGACTCCTAAAATAATCATGGCAGGTCTGGAACACTTCCTTAGTTCCCTTGGGATGTCTCTCAGCAGGACTGATGAGTGGGGAGAGGAGTGTTAGCCTTCCCTGCAGCCTCACCTCTGTAAGGGCCACCAGGACTAAGCAGAGAAACTGCAGTCATGGTGAGCTTCAAAAGAGAAGCTCTGAGGCCGGCGTTAGGTCCCTTCTTGGGAAGTGCTTAGAACATTAGACAAATCTTCCCACTCTGCAGCCTTCTGCAAATCCACCTGCCCAGTGGATTTTAGGAACGCTTTCTCTCCACCAAGAAGGAATGTCCTTACATAGGTAGACTGATGCAGGGCAATAGAAATGGTCTTCCTGAGCATGCAATGTCGTTATCACAAAGAGAGAGAGAGAAATAACTGGAAGTTGCAAAGATAATTTCTTTCCCTAAAATTGGTAATGACTTGTACTTTTCACAATTGTCTTATAATGTCTCTGAAGGAATGTGATCCTTCTTTGTTCCCTTGCAGTCGTGCACATCCACAGAGTGGCAGGATTTCTTAGAGGTTCTCCAAATGCTAGCTTCTTCACTCAGCTTTTATCCTATACAGTGACTTCCCCTGAGGTGAAATGTGAGTAGATAGGCAGGCTTCATGGAAAGTTGTTCCAAAAAGTAGTAAGAGTGGCTCATGTCATGAACTGGGAAACCGATTGGGAAATGGTTCAGAAATCAATGTGGCATATGGAGAGAACTTTGATTGCCACCCCAGGCAAGAGCTGTCCTGGCTGTGATACTGATGGTGGGCTTCAGAGTCCTCATTGCTGAATGTCTAAGGAGAATTCTTTGAATTAAAAATTATTTAGTCCCATGGGCTGGAGAGATGGCTTAGCAATTAAGGCGCCTGCCTGTGAAGCCTAAGAACGCCCATTGAATCTCCAGGTCCCACGTTTAGCCAGACGCAAAAGTGATGCAAGCACACAATGTTGCACATGCACACACGAGGGCACACACGTCTGGAATTCGTTCAGAGCAGCTGATTCTGTTATTATGTGAGAATGTTTGTGTGTGTTTATTTATTCCTATGTAGATAACACTATAAATACACAAAAAATGAATAGTCACCTTTATTTATAAGGTACAAAAATTTCTCCTTATATGCTTTTAAAAATAGATTTTGATAGTAGAATCCTAAAAAGTATGTATTTCAGAAATTGCAGTAATCTTACGAAATATAGTAGGAGTATATGTAGCTATATTAGATATATTTGATAGAAAATATATCTTCCACCCTACTCATTCCCTAGAGGAATTTGATCAATGTCTTATGAAGCCTTTCAAAGCAGTCCATTGTATTTCTCCAAAAGAAACAGTATTGACGGGGTATATATTGTATGTACATGGAGTTCATCTTTTTAAGGAATTGGCTCCTGTGATGATGGGGTTGTCAAAACTGAAATTATCATGGTCAGTGGGTTTGATGCTCAAATCTGAAGACATCTCAGAAAGGTTGAATTTCTTCTTCCTGAAGAGACCTCAGTCGTTGAAGAGCTTCAGTGACTGGAGGAGGCCCATCCCCATTGTGAAGGGTAATCTGCTTTACGGAAGTTTAGTGATATAAATGTTAATCACACTTTAAAAATTACCTTCATAGAAACATTAAGAATAGTGTTTGACCCAAACCTAGACATTCTGGTCAAATCAAACTCAACCATAGCCATCACACCCTTGAACAATAACAAATGTTAATTTCTGTATTTATTTTTCAATCACAATGTCAGAATTTCATAAAACTGATATGCATACAAAGCATTTCAAAACATTATTATGAGTGACAACTCTCAATATTTTGAAGAATAAATCTAAAAGTAAATAAAGGTTTAAAATATATGAAAATTGGAAATTCTATACGATGAGGGAGAGCCATAATTTCTATGAAAAGGGAAGCAGCTTAGAACCCAGTTGAGAGTGGGTCATGTTTACGTTACATAAAAGTTCTCATAAGTTAGAAAGGAAAATTTTGACACCACAAATTACAAATAGCCAACTGATGAAAGTCTAGCCAGGAAGAAAACATTGAAACATTGAAAAATGTCAGACCTAAAGAGATGGTTCAGCTGATAGTGGTGCTTGCTTGCAAAGTCTCTCTGCCTGGGTTTGATTCTCCAGTATCTACGTAAAGCCAGATACACAATGTGGTGTACATATCTGGACTTTGTAGCAGCAAGGGATCCTGGCACACCCACCCATTCATAGTCATATTCATATTCTCCCTCTCCTCCTTTCTTATAAATAATTTAAAATATTTTTAAAATGTCCAACCTCAAAGAAATGCCAACTGAGTCAGATAAAACTTAAATATAGTAAACTCATTTTTTATATATAAAAGGATAAAAAACACAAGGTTGCTAATGTAGAATCTGTTTGTTGTTGTTGTTGTTGTTGTTTTTTCCCGGGCTTTTTGAGGTAGGGTCTCATTCTAGCCCAGGCTGACCTGGAATTCACTCTGTAGTCTCAGGGTGGCCTGGAACTCAGGGCGATTGTCCTACCTCTGCCTCCCGAGTGCTGTGTATGACACCACGCCCAGCCTAGAATCTGTTTTTTTTTTTTTTTTTTTTTTTTGAGGTAGGGTCTCACTGTGGCCCAGGCTGATATGGAATTAACTATGTAGTCTCAGGGTGGCCTTGAACTCACAGCGATCCTCCTACCTCTGCCTCCCTGAGTGCTGGGATTCAAGGCGGGCGCCACCACGCCCGGCTTAGAATCTGTTTTTGAATATATATTTTATTTATTTGACAGAGGGAGAGAGAGAGAGAATGGGTGTGCTAGGGCCTCTCCAGCCACTGCAAACCAATTCCAGATGCATGTGCCTCCTTGTGCATCTGGCTTACGTGGGTCCTGGAGAGTTGAACTGGGATCCTTTGGCTTTGCAGGCAAATGCCTCAACTGCTAAGCCATCTCTCCAGCCCCCCCCTTTTTTTTTTGAGGTAGGGTCTTACTCTAGCTCAAGCCTCAGGCCTACCTGGAATTCACTATGTAGTTACAGGGTAGCCTCGAACTCATGGTGATTACTCTTACCTCTGCCTACTGATATAATTTAAACTTTTAAAAAGTAGTGTTGAGTCAACATTGTTCCAAAAAGTAGCCTCAAATTTGAATTGTTTGGTAGTTATAAGATTTTAAGGATCAAGCAATCCAGCCCATTGCCTTCTCCCCAGCTGTGAGGATTGAAGGTAAGGAAGCAAAGGTCCAGATGCTTGCGGTGTCATAACCATCCTACAGGCACCGAAATTGAGTGCTCCTGTCAGCCCAGCACCATTGCTCTGTGGGTGATGCTTCGCGGCCTGTCTCAACTCAGAGACAAGTATTCCTGTGCCAGTCAAATTAGGTGTCTTTCCAGGAGCGAGAGAACAACTAGTGTTATTCTTGCTGCTCTCTAGTTACCATAGATGTTTTTCTCTGAACATTTTTTCCTTCAATGAATGCAAGTGTACAGTGAGTGAAAACTCAGGGAGTAATGAACATTTTGGTGTAAATATTTCATTGGGTTTTCAGTTTTCTGTCACCTCTCTTGATGTTTCCCTCAGATTCCTCAATGTCTTTGGGCTTTTGCTTTCATTTGTTGGTTCTTATGTTCCAAGTTTGGAAGACATTCAGAGAGAGATTCGTGTCATTTGGGAAATTTTCTAATTAGCAAAGCAGATTTACCAGCCCAGAAAATGGTGGATGTCTCTCTCCAAGGACCTTCTAATGCTCACCAGGAGCATGGATGTCTTGTTAATGCTTATCATGAACATGTTTTTCAGGGTGGATCATTTGTACACCTTCTTTGTTCAGTGGTCTCCTGATGTCTATGGGAAAGATGCCAAGGAGCAAGGCTTTGTGGTGGTGGAAAAAGAAGAGCTGAATATGATCGACAATTTCTTCAGTGAGCCAACGACCAAGAGCTGGGAGGTGAGCCGCAGGGTGGGGACTTAGCTATCTTGGTCTCTAAAATGCTGGACACAGACAAAATGGGCTTGTGTTCAGATTGGCTAAGAAGCTGGTATTTCTATACACCTACGAAATTTGCATAACTTTATTCTTTATTAATTAAATATAATATGCAAATAAATATAACATTTATTTGCATAACATGCCTCAGAAAGATGCCTCCACTACCACGTACAGTGCTCATTATAACCATGCTTGGTTGGTGCACTTAACAATCTCATCTACAGTTGCATGCCTTAACTCAGAAAACAGCACACATTTTTGGTAAGTGGACAAATAATAACTATTTTTTGCATTAGCAGACCATACAATTTATTTATTTTTATTTAAAAAAATTTTTTTAATCTTATTTATGAGAGTGAGAGAAAGAGAGAGAATTAGAATACCATGGTCTCTAGCCATTACAATCAAACTCCAGACACGTGCACCATCTTGTATGCATGTGCAACCGTGTGTGCATGCATTGCCTTGTGTATCTGGCTTATGTGGGTTCTGGGGAGCCAAACCTGGGTCTTTAGGCTTCACAGGCAAGTGCCTTATCCACTAAGCCATCTCTCTAGTCCCATACAATTATTTTATACCTAGTCACTTCTGCTGTTATAGGATAAAAGAAATTACAGATGACATATAAACTAATGGGAATGGCTAGTTTCCACTCATAAGTTGTTTTGTATTACAAAACAGTAGCTGTTTACAACCACTCAAAATGTATTTTAAAACTTTCTTACCTACTGTACCATACAGAAATGGAAGTTGAGCTTGATTTGGCTAAAAGGTTAAAATTTTTAAACTCAGATTCCCTTCATCCAGTCTGATTACCATGTATCAAGTAGCTCATTGGGGCAGGGCCCGGGAAATATAACAATGGATAAGACAGATTCTCTCTGATTAATAAACTTGCCAAACTGGGAAACTAAAAGAGAAGACAAGGAGAAATGTGCGTGTCCATCCTGCCTACTGCCAAGCCCATTCATCTTCATGGATGTCTCTGGCGTTTGGCTCCTTCCCGTTCTTTTCCTCTCTTGGGCCCCTCAAAACATTTCTTTTGTCCTGGCTTAGATGGATATTGAATGAATTCAGGGAACCCCCTTACCAAGACTCATGTGTTGCTTGTTCTACTTCCATCCTCTGTACCCATCTAGCCTGATGCAGTCCTGGGTGAGTACATCATTGCTTTGATGAACATTTGAGCTAAGACCTATAGTCTTAGCTACTCCAGAATCTATGGTAAAAAGATAATTTGAGCCCAAAAGTTCAAGACCAGCCAAAGTAAAATAAGTAGGTGTGGTGTTAGAGTTATAGTGGTGAGCATAGCTGCCTTCCAAAGTAATTTAATTAAGCCCCATCTCAGAACAAAACAAAACAAAAGAAAAAGCCACAAGGCAGGGAGAATGAGCCCATTATAAATGCATGCATTTTTTATGGTTTTTCAAGGTAGGGTCTTGCCGTAGTCCAGGCTGACCTGGAATTCACTATGTAGTCTCAGGTTGGCCTCAAACTCATGGCGGTCCTCCTACCTCTGCCTCCTTAGTGCTGGGATTAAAGGTGTATGCCATTGTGCCCAACTAAATGCATGATTTCTGATTCATTTGAGTCTTTCCCATGATTTGAAATTCTTTTTTCTAACTTCTTGCAACTCATAAACTCTGAGCTCACTTCCACATCCATGAATCTGAGTTCAGACTATTCATTTTACAAACAAAAGAGAACTGGATAAGATTTTTCTGACCTACCTTCCTTCTCCATTTC
The DNA here is from genome assembly GCA_036365145.1 of Orientallactaga sibirica. Lineage (NCBI taxonomy): Eukaryota > Metazoa > Chordata > Mammalia > Rodentia > Dipodidae > Orientallactaga > Orientallactaga sibirica. The sequence goes on from JAEOAD010000240.1 coordinate 10,349,558, forward strand.
TTAATTGACCAGTTATTATTGCACCCTTCATCCCTGGCTGAAGGAAAAGGATCTTTCCTTCACTAAGGCTAAGCTTTGTTTTATAACTATCCTCTCATATTTATGTTTCTCCTTCCTTCCTGGCTCATTCTCTTTCACCAGGATAGTATGAAAAACTTTTTATTAAGTATAAGCTTTGTATGGACACATCATGTGTTGGAGTCATCATTTTCCTCCTCCCTGCCTCCATTCCTCTGAGGGCCCTCTCAGTGGGACTGCTGGTATTCACCATAGGGTTGTGGATTATGAGTTGTGAGGGCAGGGCAATGTCTCTGGATATTCCTTCCCACTTCGTGGCTTTTACAATCTTTCCACCCCCTCTTCCACATTAATCTCAGCTCTTGGCCAATCCGGTGGGTGAAAAGGCCATATATAACAACACCAAAAGACAAGGGACTAAAGGAACAGGTAGAACAAGCGGCGTCTACTTCAGGATCTAGAGGAGGAGGGGAGTGTGGGAGCTACGAGCTGCGCAGGCCACTAGCTCCACTAGTTATCACAGAGTGAAAGAGAGGGCAAGTCCTTCTGGAAGGAAGGATAGAGAGGGGAAAATGGTTCAGCCTTTTCTAAGCTCCTGGTGCCATTGTCAATACCTATGACCTTGGGATAGAAAAGGCTCCTGGAGAAAGATACTGAGACTGGCTGCCTTTCTCTTCACGCAAATCCAAAAGTACTGTGAAGAGAATGCTGTCCATGTTTGCCCCCCCCCCCACTTCTCTGACCACGCAGGAGCAAACTCCACTCGGCAGTATTCTATGAAACGATTTGACTTTCCCTCCATCTTTGTGAGTGTAAAGAGAATCCTGGAATCTCCTAAGAGCTAACAGGTGTTAGAGCCTCAACAAGTCAAAAATAACTGATAATCTTTCTCCAAAACCTGCTTCTCCTCACATATTTCTCAGTAGTGCTCAAGCCAGAACCCTAGATGTCATATGGGATTCTTCTCTTTCATTTCATGACTAAGCAGGCCAGCTCTAGTCAGATTGTGGATACCTGTCTTGAATGCTGCAGGAACCTCTACTCTTCTTCCTAGCTTGGCTCTCTTGGTCCAGCAAGGACCTCTGTCCCTCATTTGGACTCAAAGTGTACTTCAGGGCCCACCCACTCACCAGGCCATCCCCCATACTCAGGATCTTCAAACTTTATTTCTTCATTTTATAAAAGCAATGCCTGCTTACTGTAGGAAGTTTGGAAACTACAGAAAAGTATAGAAAATTTAAAATCATATCTAACAGTACTTGTGTACTTTTATACATGTCTTTGGATGTTTTTTTCCTATTTTTCTTTGGGGCATTTTCTAGATGTTGGGGGAGGTGAATCCTTTTTAGTTTTGCAAAATGAGATTATACTCTGTAGATTTGTATGTGACTTTTCTCATCTGGCCTACTATGAGAGTTATAGTAAAGATCTTTTTTAAAGATTTATTTTTATTATTTATTTATTTATTTATTTATTTATTTAAGACAGAGAGAAGGGGAGAGAGAGTGAAAATGGGGTTGCCAGGGCCTCTAGCCACTGCAAATGAACTCCAGACGCATGTGCCACCATGTGCATCTGGCTTATGTGGGACCTGGAGAATTGAACTGGGGTCCTTAGGCTTCGCAGGCATGTGCCTTACACGCTAAGCCATTTCTCCAGTCCTATAGTAAAGATTTTTAAAAGCCATGGGTCTTTTAAAAATTATTTTTACTTATTTGAGAGAAAGAGAAGGAAAGCGTGCACACATCAAGAACTTTTGTCTCTGTAAACAAATTCCAAGTGCATACACTACATTGTGATCTGGCTAGATGTGGCCCTGGGAAATTGAACCTGGCCTGGGAGACTTTGCAAGCAAAGTGCCTTTAACCACTGAGCAATCTCCCCAGCCTAAGAGCCTCAGTTCTAATGGTTGCCTAGATTTTTTTTTTTTTAATCAAAATCTCAGGCTGACCTCACACTTGAGATCCTCCTTTCTCAGCTTCTTGAATGCTGGGCTTACAGGTGTACATCACCAAACCCAGATAGTTGCCTAGTGTTTTTTTTAATTAACATTTTATTTATTTGAGAGAGAGAGAAAGAAAGAGGACGAGAGAAAGAGAAAATGGGCATGCCAGGGCTTCTAGCCACTACAGACGAACTCCAGACGCATTCTCCCTCTTGTGCATCTGACTTATGTGGGTACTGGGGAATTGAACTTGGGGCCTTAGGCTTTGCAGGCAAAGGCCTTAACTGTTAAGCCATTTCCCAGCCCTGCCTACTGTTTAAAAATCAGCCATAATTTATTTAACAATTCATCACTCAAATTATCACATTAGGTTCCTGCTTTATATGAAAAGAACTATGATCTTTATTACTTGGACCGTTTCCTCAAAGTAAAATTATGTAGTATAAAGACAGTAGTATTTTTTTTGAAACAGAGACTCACTCCATCCCAGGCTTACTTGGTACTCACTCTACCATCCAGGCTGGTCTTGAACTCACAGCAAGGTAGTCCTCTTACCTCAAATTCCCTGAGTGCTGGGATTATAGGTCTGAGTGACCATACCTAGCTTAGGAGAGTAATTTTTTAATCTTATTTTTATTTTTACTTATTTAGAGCAAGAGACAGACAGAATGGACATGCCAGGGCCTCCAGCCACTGCAGACGAACTCCAGATGCTTGCATCACCATGTGCATCTGGTTTACATAGGTTCTGGGGAGTTGAACATGGGTTCTAAGGCTTTGTAGGCAAGCACCTTAACTGCTAAGCCATCCCTCCAGCCCAAGGGAATAATTTTTTAAGGTTCCTAATTTTTAAAATATATTTATTTATTTAAGAGAGAGAGAGAGAGTATGAATGGGCGAACCAGGGCCTCTTGCCATTGCAAATGAACTCCAGGTACATGCACCACTTTGTGAATCTGGCTTAACATGGCTACTGGGAAATTGAACCCAGATCATCAGGCTTTGCAAGCAAGTGCCTTTAACCACGGAGATCTCTCTCCGGTATCAAGGCTCCTAATTTTTATATAATAGCCAGTCTCACCTGCCAGTAATATGAAGTCTAATCTTCTCATTATGATTCTACCCACAGAAAGGATTGTCACTTTTACTTCTTTTATATCTTTCTAACAATGTTTGCTGCTAATTTGGAAAGTGAATAATGTTATCTCATAATTTTATTTTTTTTTCATGATTACTGCTGAGGTTGGTATGAACATAAATGTATATTATCCATCATGCCTTTTCTTAGTGGTTCCTTGTCATTTGCACAGTCCATGTACCTAAAGGTCTTAATAGTTGCATCACACTGTTTGAGCTCTTACTAAATAAAAATATGAATGATTTTTCTCCTCTACCTTTTACAGATTTTCCATAGTATACTGTTCTTTTTAATTTTTTTTTAATTTTTATTTATTTGAGAACGACAGACAGAGAGAAAAAGAGGCAGAGAGAAAGAGAGAATGGGAGAGAGAATGGGTGCACCAGGGCCTCCAGCCACAGCAAATGAAGTCCAGATGCATGTGTCATATTGTGTGCATCTGACTAAGTGGGTCCTGGGGAATTGAGCCTTTAACTGGGGTCCTTAGGCTTCACAGGCAAGTGCTTAACCACTAAGCCATCTCTCCAGCCCATCTTTTAATTTTGCTTATGACTTCTAATCTATTTGTTTTTGGTTTTAGTATAGTATAACTGTTGTCTCAGTTAAATTCGACTAAATTTATGGCTGGTTTTGTGGGGGGTTATATGAGGTCATATATTTTATAGTAATTGTTTCCAGCACTATTGAATGATTTCTGGGATTCTGTTCATCATATTGAATGTCAGATAGTCAGATAGATAGATAGATAGATAGATAGATAGATAGATAGATAGATAGATATAGATATTGTGCTGTGTTTATTACTTAAAAGTATATATATATATTTATGAGTAGAGAGAGAGAAAGAGAAAATAGGCACATGCCACTGCAGATGAATTCCACCTTGTGCATGTGGCTTTACATGGGTACTGGGCAGTTGAACCTTTAATTCTGAGCCATCTCACCAGCCCTAATTTTTTACTTAAATGTACAAGTATGCTCATATACCCCCATGCTTAATGCCCTCAGTGTCCCATTCCCAGTTGCCTTAACTAGTTGTTACTTACCTTGCCAATCATTGGAATAGTGACCTGGAATTTTTTTTGGAGGGGGGAAGACAGAGAGCGAGAGAGAGAATGGGCACTCCAGGGCCTCCAGTCACTGCAAACAAACTCCAGACACATGCGCCACCTTGTACATCTGGATTACATGGGTCCTGGAGAATCGAACTGAGGTCCTTTGTTTTTGTAGGCAGATGCCTTAACCACTAAGCTATCTCTCCAGGCCCTGGATTTTATATATGTGTGTGTGTGTGTATGTGTGTGTGTGTGTGTGTGTGTGTGTGTGTATGTATGTATGTATGTATGTATATATATATATGATTTTTTTTTGAGAGGGAGAGAGAGAAGGAGCGAGAGAGAGAATGGGCATGCCAGAGCCTCCAGCCACTGCAAGTGAACTCCAGACACATGTACCACCTTGTGCATCTGACTAACGTGGGTCTTGGGAATCAAACTTGGGTCCTTTGGCTTTGCAGGCAAATGCCTTATCTGCTAAACCATCCCTCCAGCCTGATTTTTATTTATTTTTTTGAGGTAGGGTCTCTCTCTAGCCCAGGCTGAGCTGGAATTCACTATGTAATCTCAGAGTGGCTTTGAACTCACGGTGATACTCCTACCTCTGCTCCCCAAGTGCTGGGATTAAAGGCATGCGCCACCACACCTGGCTGAGATTTGTTTTAAATATATGTTTTGAATTATTTGTGTGGATGGGAAGAGGAGAAGAAAGTATGAGTGTGCCAGAGCCTCTTGCTGCTGCAAACCATCTTCAGATGCAAGTGCCACATTGCCCACCCGGCTTTATGTAGGTACTGGGGAATCAAAGCCAGACTAGGAGGTTTGCAAACAAGTATCGTTAGCTGCTGAGCCTTGGATTTTTAAAAATTGCATCCTAGACCCTTGTGGCCATATACTTTGGTTCCGTAAGTCTATAGGAGGAATATTGGGATCCATATTTTTCAAAGATGATTTTGAAGAACAGTTAAATATGCTTCTATAGGATAGGTTCTAAGACCTTTCGTGGCATCAGAGTTCTTCATTTCTCCATATCTTTCCTCCCTCCCTCACCTCTACTTCCTTTGTTGGCTATTCATCATTTACGTGGGCCCATCTCTGCATTCTTGCAGTGCCCTGCATCTGGCACATCACCCCATACCCTGTTCTACCCACAGACTGAATCACCCTCTCCTGTGAACAAGCCTCCTCAGAACTCCCCAGGTGTTCCCACTCTTCTTGGGGTTGATAACCTTCTTCTCTTTGTCACATAGATGGCATTGGTTTGTTTATACTGGTGTCTTCTGTAGCTTTCGTTCTGTCTCGGTGTCTAGCAAAGCACCTGGCACTCATCAGCATACAGGAAGCACTTATGAATGTTAGCTGGCATCAAGTGCCAGATACTGAAAAAAGCACTTCTCCATGGCACAGAATCAGCGAGTCCCCCTCAGTGTGTTTAGGTCCCGCACTGAGGGCCAGTTCTGTGTGACCTGTGCTGTTCCATTGTATAACCTACCTGGACGGTCATACAAGTAGCACTGAGGTGTCTTAGGTATGTCCGAGGACTGCAAGGCTTCAGATGGATGAAAATTGATCCAAGGCTGATGAGCATTTCTTCCCAAACCTCTGATATCTGATCTGAGGAGGACTCATCAGGTTATCAGACCCCAGTACTAATTCTACAATGTTAAGAGAGCAATATGACTTTGCCCAAGGAGCATGGTGGGGAGTAGAAATCATTCTTCCTCATGTAGTGAGCCTACCTTCCCTAAAGGCTTCTTTCATCTGTCCTTCCATAAGCTAACTTATGCTAAAACTCAGGTTTTGCCTAAAAGAAGGTGCTTGCTAAAAGAAAGCCCTGAAAAGACTGGGAAAGAAAAGCTAAGTTACCCAGAGGGCAATTAGGAAAAAGAGAGAGGAAAAAAAAAAAAAAAAAAACTAACCCTGACAACACTCAAACAATAGAGTTATATTGTACTGTTAGGAAACTACCCTTTCAAAGGTGAAAGTGTCATTTTACAGTCTCAGGCTCTGCCCCACAGGAAGTGTTGTTTGCTTTATATCCTAATTTGGGTGTGTTCCTGTAGAAATGTTGAACCCCTCCAGAGGGAAACAGAAACTCAGCCATTCAGGAAGCTAGCTTCTGAAAAACAGTTGTAGCTCAGTGTGGCTGCAAGTGGCTGGCTGGAGGCAGCTAGAGAGAAAACCTGTTCCTCCTTAGCGAGCCAAGCCGGCAGACACTTCTCTCCAGACACCATGCGAGGCAGAAGGTTGCCCTTGGACGTTCAGATAATCTACTGTGCCAGACCTGACCAGGAGCCTTTCGTGAAGGTAGGCAGGAGTGTGTTCCTGCGGGAAACAAAGGTGCTCTAGCTGTCGTGATCCACCAGTCAATGTGTTTTGAACTTCCTTCTAGTTAGAAAGACTGGCTGGCATTTCACCTAGAGCAGGTCATTCTGTCTGTCGTGGAGATGGATATGGTGTGGTTGTCCCTCTTCTTGAAATCAGAAACCCATACTTGAGTTTTTCTTCCACAGCCTCATTTTGTACCTAATAGTAAATTGTAGAATTTGCCAAAAATATAGTCTTTTATTGAATATAGTTAAAATGCTGGCTTTAACTGTATGGTTCTTTGATAGTGTTTTCTCTATAACAAAATCATAAGAAAAGTTATTAATACTGGTACCCAGGCATGTTGGTGAACTAGTTGTCTTCTAGAAATTTCATAATAATCCAGTGACTGAACCAGAATTTAAGAGGAACAAAATACTGATTTTTTTTAAAGGTGAGGACTTTGGTAGTTCATAGACTCAGCTATAATTAAATAATAAATGTTGTATATAATGCCTCTCAGTTTAGAAGGGAGTATTTTGTTTACTTCTGAATTTATACAAAGAGTCGTTACCTAGTTATCCTTCAGAGTAAAGCTTCCTGCTTCTAGTTTTGTTCCTGGTAACTGTTATCATTCATTATTTCTATTAGCCTTGGTTGCTATGTACACAACCAGGAAGCTTAATTAAAAACTGTCCTTATCTTTCCAAGCTCCCTGTTTTTAGAAGACTTAGTGAAGGACATTTGATTATTTCCTTTACAATTTAAATTTAGATGCAGGCTAAAGGGACTGATTTAGAACCTTTTGGAGGGTAAAATTGTGAGTGGTTAGAAGCAGTTCTTACTCAAGAACTGAGCAATCAGCAGTAACAAAACTGGAAAGCTCATGACTTTAAACCATGCATATTAAAAGCTCCAGCTGTCGTGTCTTAAATTCTGCATTTGTTTCGGATTTCAAAAATTAGCCATTTCCTCAATGTCCTGTTCATGTCTCTCCTGCTACCAACTCTCTCCCTTGTCAGGCAGTTAGTTGTGTGGCTGGAACAGTTTTGATGAAAAGCATAACACCACATTCACCATGGTTATTGTTCTCCTTGCCTCAGATCATCACCATTGAGGAGGCCAAGCGCAGGAAGAGCACCTGCAGCTACTATGATGAGGATGAGGATGAGGGGCTGCCCATCCTGCAGCCCCACAGCGCTCTCCTGGAGAACATGCACATTGAACAGGTGGGTTCTCCCAGGAGTGAGGATGGGGTCTTTCAGACTTCACGTCAGACTCATCATCCCTGACCAGTGTAAAGGACAGCCAGGCCAGGAAAGCAGAAACCTGGCAGCCTAACCACAGCTGGCATCTCTATCTGCTTCTGAGAAGCTACAGCAGCTTCTCCATGGCCTTCCTAGGAATGTAAGGAGACATTAGTGTCTTTCTTTCAATCCTGAAAAGACCGTATCTGAGATTTAAAAAAAAAAAAAAAGTACTCTGCCACACTTCTAATGCCCCTAAAATGGATCAAAATTTATTCTGGTAACTATTACAGAGTGCTTGTGTCTAGATACACTTTCTTACTTTGTGAGAAACCCCGGCCTCCAGGAAAGATTTTCCTTTCTTGATAATTATCTGTGTGTACTTTGTACTTTCTGAAAACTTGTTAGTTGAATTGTATGAAATATTTTTATGTGTGTTTATAATCTAAAGCATAGTAAGGAATCTCTTTTACTTCTTTCATCAGCTACCTTAAGAAACCAAGTTTCAGAAACCTTAAAATATGAAGTCAAGGAAAGCCAAGAAACTATGCCTCCAAGCAGCTATGGAGGCGGGGTCCATTCTGCCACTGCAGGGCTAACTTTAACCACTCTAGATGCATAGTAACTCCAGTCTTCTCTGATAATATTCTTGGAGACATGTACATTTTGGTATTTATGGTAGCCAAGTTTAAGCTAAATGCAGATGAAAGATGCCAGTATGAGGTGGACAGAGTCCCTCTGAATTCTAGCATAACAACCTACTTTTTTTGTTGTTGTTGTTCTTGTATTTTTGGAAACCACTTGTTAATAGCTTTGAATCTGTGATGGTTTTAAAAAGAACAACTGGAAAAATGTGAATTGTTTAGTCAAAGATTTGTGCAGCGTGCTCTGTGTCTGCAAATGTGCAGTCGCATACCACATAAGTATCCTTTGTTTGTGATGACCACACATATGACCTGATGCACTGTAGCCATCTTAGTTTGTTTCAGTGACATGTACGCTACTACCGAATTGCCTAACAACACTTTTCTCAGCATGCATGTCGAGCTGTGAGCAACACACTGACATTAGTAGCCCACTGTCAGGCCTGAGGGGCAGAAGCATCCCCTGGACAACATCCCCTCCCGGGGATGCACTGTCCAACAAGGATTATTCCCCTTCTCTCTCCCAGCTCATGTTGCCAAATGTTTGCCAGAGCAAAGGGAATCAATATGGAAGTACATGAATCTTGAGTTTTGAGCCCCAGGCACTGATTTGAGCCACCTTACTCGTGACTGATTGGTGGTGGAGCTGTCCGTTTACCTCTCCTTCCTTGGATTGGCAGCTGGCCCGACGCCTTCCAGCCAGGGTGCAGGGGTATCCATGGAGACTAGCCTACAGCACATTAGAACATGGAACCAGCTTAAAAACCCTCTATAGAAAATCGGCATCGCTTGATAGTCCTGTCCTGCTGGTCATCAAAGATATGGATAATCAGGTGAGCTCTGTTCCTCTTATCAAGAATATGTTTTGTTTTCTTGTTTTGTTTTGAGACAGGATTTCACAGACCCAAAGTTACTATGTAGCTAAGAATGACCTTCAACTTCAGATCCTCCTGACTCCACTTCTTGAGTGCTGTAATTATAGGGATGCACCAGCCACAGGTATATGTGGTGCTGGGGAGTGAACTCATGGCCATGTGCATGCTAGACATGCTGCACAATACTCAGTTGTGCAAACACATGTCAGTGATGATTTTCACACCTGCAAAATAGTCTGTTTGGTGTTCTATGGGCTTCTTGTATCTGGGTGGACCTTTCTTTTGAGAGATGTAAATTTTTCTTCCAATAATTGTGTTGAATATGTTCTCTATGCCTCTGGCCTGGATTTCCTCTCCATGATCTGTATGTTTGGTCATTTTATGGTATCCCATAGTTCCCTTGTATTCTGTTCACTTGATTCTTTTTTTGAACTTAGTGAAGTTTATGGACTCCCGAATGATTTCTTCTGTCTTGTCTTCCATGTCAGAGGCTCTGTCTTCCATATGAGTAACTCTGTTAGTGAGGGGTTCTGGAGAGGTTTTTATAATTTCTATTTGGTTTTTGTTTTCTGTTGTGTTATTTTGCATCATGCCCATCTCTTTTTTTGAGGTACGATTTCAGTTTGAGTTCTGATTTTCTTGATGCTTCCTGGAATTCATTCTTGCATTTGATCAAGTCTTCATTAGGCTTAATCAACCGGTTGTTGAGATCCTCCAATTCTTGACTCACCTTCAATTTATTCATATCTCTTTGGAGGGTTCTGACATTTTCTTTAAGCAAGTTAAGCCTATTGTCAAAAGCTGAACACTCTAGTAGACGATTCTGTTTAATTTCACTGATATGATTGTTGGTTCTTTGATGTTTTGCTTCCAGTTCAGCCAGTGTTTTGATCAGGGTCTCACTGGTTATTGTTTTCATTTTGGGAATGAATTTCTGTTGATTTCTCTATGATTTCGTTGGAGGCTTCCACTGTAGGCCTAGGCATCCTTGGAGGAAATCTCTCAGTTTTCTGACTTTAGTTGGCTTTTTTGAATTGTTGTCTACCTATTTTAGGGAGACTCTTAATTTTATTGAGGAGGAAGCAAGTTTTTGTCCTTTGGCCCAGGTACCCTCTGACTCAGGTGAACAGGGATGTTGGTACCCAGTTAGGATACCAGAGCAAAAGGCCTGATTCCACAGCCCACACAGGGACCAGGCCTCCCCAAGCAAGGAACAATGGGACCTACCAGGACCAGGGAACCAGAAGGAGCCAGGGATCAGGGATCTGGACTACTCCTTGCCATGCCTGCCTGCACACCCTCCTGCGCAGGGAGATTGCTCAGTGGTTAAAGGTACTTGTTTGCAAAGTCTCCTATCCCAGGTTTGATTCCCCAGTATTCACATAAAGTCCAATGCACAAAGGGGCACATAGATCTGGCATTCTTTTGCAGTGGCTAGAGGCCCTTGAGTGGCCATACTTTCTCTGTCCTTACACTAAATAAATTTAACAAGATTGTTACCTGCAGCATGGCTGTGTGGTAGAGAACAGTCAAGGTCTCTGTGTGTTACACTTAGAGTCCAGCTATTAAGCAGCCACAGGAATGCATTGTCCTTTCCTGGTTGCACTTTTACGTATGTGGTAGCTGGTCTTTCTGGGAGATACTGGTGATATCCAGGTATCACTCCATCTGCCCTGTACTGTTGCCTCCTCCCTCAAATCAGCCTGGAGTATGACTGGAACCCTGAAGACTTCTTTCATTTACTACTATCCATATCCAGTTAGACTATTGCAGTGCAAAAGGAAGGTGTGATATGGGGCCATTCTTCAATCATTCCTGATTGATCTGTGTTATATTAAGAAGAGATTCCCCTGAAACTAAGATGTGACTGCCACTTGTTGCGGTCCCCCCTAAGGCCAGCCCAGAAGGGATGGTAGGATCTCTGCCGAGTTGGGGTGAGCAGCGCAGAGTCACAACACAGACTCCGGGAGTTGGGTGGAAGCAGCAGAGATCGAGCTGCCGCAAACTCATTTATTGAGGAAGTGCATGTGGGTTTTGAGGGGCTTGGCTGGCTAATCTTTGTATGGGGTAGTCCCCCTTTTTGTGACCAATGGCAGCCAGTCTCTGGACAGGACATCTCGTAGCAGGCTTCTTGCGAGCATGGGACTGTAACTGTTGTCACACCAAGCCTGCGCAGAACGCCATGTTCATAGAAGCCACTTCCTGCTTTCTTCTGCCATGCAGTCTGGCTAGGACCAGGCCTGTATTGTGCCACACAGCCACTCTGCTTTTATTTTCTGACATTAAAACAGATTTTATAAAATCATTCATTTTTTATTTATCTAGCCAGGTAATACCTAATCAGTACCTATTCTACACAGGAAAATGACAGGTTGACTATCCATTCTCCAAACTGCTTAGGATAAGCAGTGTTTTGAAATTTAGATTTTTTGTGGGGTTTCTATATTTGTATGTGAGATAGCATGGGGATAGGGTCAAGATTCCTTCATAACACTGTGTGTATCCTAAAGTAACTTCACATAAGGTTTTAATAATTATGTTCGTGAAACATAGTTTTTGACAAATTGGGTGTGGTGGTGGCACACACCTTAATCCCAGCACTTGGGAGGCAGAGGTAGGAGGATCACCATGAGTTTGAACCCTACCTGAGACTATGTAGTGAATTCCAGGTCAGCCTGGTCTACTGTGAGACCCTACCTCAAAAAAAAAAAAAAAAAAAAAACATAGTTTTTTTTTTTTTTTTTTTTTTTTTTTTTTTGCTGCCAACTTTTCTACCTGGGGCATCATGTTGGCATTCCAAATATTTTAGATTTGGGAGATTTTTATATTAGGATTGTTCACACTGTAATATTTACTTGGAACCTTGTGGTGAAACACAGAATTTTTATATTGACAACATTCCACCTTTTAATGAGCCACTTATGTGGGATCATTTTAAGAAAAACTTAAGGATATTGTCATAATTTGTCTTGGGAAGCATTGTGGGCTATATGAGGTTACTAAAGCTATGCTCTGTGACTGTATTGTAGTATTAAGACTATGGGGAGGTGCTGGAGAGATGGCTTAGTGGTTAAGGTATTTGCCTGCGAAGTCTAAGGACCAAGGTTCAATTCCTCAGTACCCACATAAGCCTGATGCAAAAGGTAGGGCATGCATCTAGGGTTTGTTTGCAGTGGCTGAAGGCCCTGGTGTGCCCGTTCTCTCTTTCTCTCTGCCCCCTCTCTATCTCTCTTAAATAAATACATATTTCAAAAATAAAAGATTGTTGAGAGGAGAGTAGCTGTTATCATTTTTGTTATTTCCTGATTGATGACATTTTGTTTATCAGTGACCCAAGCTGAATAATGGGCATAAGCAAGACAAAAATGAAAATAATACAGCAAATTGTTTGACATGAAATTCTTTAGGGATGATGAAATGTTTGGAAAGGTGGGTGCTATGTTTTGGGTAAAGTATGGCTAGACACACAAACTCACACCAAAAATAATGTATTGGATTCCTATCTGTTTGCTGATGAGGACGCTGGGGAGATGGCTTGCTGGTAAAAGGAGCCCATTTGGTTATTGATGATAACAAACGTGGGGAATGGGATGGCCCACACTGAGCAGATACTGATGAAGTACAGCTTCACCAAGCTTTCTGTCAGCAGCTATCATGGAGCAGGCCTGTAGCTAAAGCTGCCTGTCCGTCAGGAAGCAGAGTCATGCTCCTTGGGCCCTGGAGATCCAAGTGCTGGTTGAAGACACTTGGACATTAACTCTCTACCCCTAAGGAAAGAATGTGGCCTTGCTGTTTGTGGGAGCATGATAGAAAACATCTATAATTTATCTGAAGGTAGCTTAAATTTTAATACAAAACTATTACTAATACAAACTGTCGGCAGTGAAAGAACCATGACTAGAGAAATTCTAAACACAACACTCTTTCAAGTCTCTGGAAATTGCCCCAAGGACATACAACAAGCTAAGAACTATTTATTCAAAAAAAAATCTAGTAAATCTCAGTAAGCACAATGAAATTTTTTTGCACTAGAGACACAACGCACTTCCCACCTGTCAAGAGTCCACAGTTCAGACTGCTACCCACTAAGTGAGGCAAAGACCAGACTATTGCTGCTGACCAGCATCCTGCTAAAAATGATTCCTGTGAGAATACAGACAGCTGTGTAGCTTGTACTGCAGTTCAGTGGTTTAAAGACATTTTTTCTGGGGGCAGAGGCAGGCCATAGGTCATGGAGCTATGAAGCTCTGCGCAAGGAAGTGACTTACTTTACAGGAGTATGGGGATGTTCAAGTCCGAGGGTATCTAGGAAACAATGAACGTGTTGGTGGTAAACCATTTAGGAGGAAGGTAGGACCATGAAACCAGTAAACTGTGGACCATCTAGCTTACTAGTGAGAACCTGGAAAAGAGACAGCATAGTTAGAAAAATACCTATGAGTTTATCTGAATATGGCTTAAATTATAATTTAAAAATATTATATATGCAGAATATCTTGGAGTCAGGATCAACTCCTTAGACTGGCCAAAGAGACTGTCCCTGCAAAGGGATCTGACGGCAGTAAAACCAGAGTGGAGATTAATTCACAATACAAGGAATTGTTAAAAATAACAGAATAGACATCAGCTATTAATAGAGCATGATTTATATAAATATAACTTAAGTGATGTGTAGAAATGTTACTCCTATGTGGCTGTACTTCACCTTCCCACTTTTTGTGGTACTGTTGCTTATTATCCATAAAATGCCCATATACTTTGCAAACCCAAAAATAAATTGAGATTAGTGCTTTATAGTTTTTGTTTACTGAAGTACTTAGAACCAGGCCTGTGGATCCAGCCATAATCACAGCTCCTCAAGACAATGAAGGAGGAGGATCAAAAATAATAATGTAAGACCCAACCTCAAAATAAAAAGGGAACAAATGGGGTTGGGAATGTAGCTCAGTGATAGGGTTCTTTCCTACTTTCCTAGCATCAGCAAGGTCCTATCTTTTATCCTTAGCACCACAAAAAAAGTTGAGATTAAAAAAAGGAGAGCTATTGTACATTTATAGATTTTTGTTATATTAACCTATATTTTATTATTTCCAGTTTATTCATATGGATTCCTTTGTTCTGTTTTTGCTAAACAGATTATTCTTATACATTGTAAACCAAATATTTCCATTATACAAATATTGCTTTATGAACTTTTTCCTGAGTAAATTAATTGAAAAAAGGTTATAGACATTTTATAGCATAATCCTAAGGCAGCATGTTTAACAAATAGCCCTGAAAATAATTCCCAGTCTCTATATCTTAAATGGATTTCCATGGTTGTTAAATATATGCATGTGTGTATGAAATATTTAGAATCTGTAAAAAGCAATAGAGTATGAAAGTCTTTCTCTATTTTAATCTGGAAGGGACCCACTTTTCTGTTAAAGGTTTCCATTTGGTAGGGCTGGGGAGATGGCTCATTTTATAAAGTGCTTGCCTCGTAAGATCAGTACTGGGGCAGAGAGAGAGGAGGATCCCTAGATAGTCTATCCTCTAGCTTAATTGGTAAGCTCCAGGTTCAGTGAGAGCCCTGTTTTAAAAAATAAGGTTGAGTGCTGGAGACATGCCTTAGTGGTTAAGGCACCTGTCTGCTAAGCCTAAGAAGGCCTGTTCAATCTCCAGGTCCCACGTTTAGCCAGATGCAAAGTGACCCAAAGGCGCAATGCCACACTTGCCCACAAGGAGCACACCTGTCTGGAATTCATTCACAGCAGCTGAGAGGCTGCTGGTGTGCCCATTCTCTCTCTCTCTCCTCTTTCCTCTCTGTCTCTCTCTCGCTCTTTCTCTGACTCTCTATGGAATAATAATAATAATAATAATAATAATGATGATGATGATGATGATGTTGAAAGCAGTTGAGGAAAACAATCACTGTCAACCTCTGGCCTCCACATGCACATGTGCACACATGCTCCCCCCCACACACACATGTCAAAGGAAAGGTTTCCAGTGCCATTTTGCTCACAATTTAGCATCATGCCTTTTGAAAAAAATAGATGCCTATCTGTTGTATTTTAATTCTTTCATTGAAAGTGCTCTTTTCTAAATAATCATTTTTGTTATTATGTACTTTATAGTATGAACATATTGCATTTTGGTTGAAAATGCTCCTGAAGAAGGGAAAAGAATATTGTATACTTTATTATAATTTTATTTTTCTTGTTCTTAGCAGCTCTAACATGTAGTAATTTAAGTAGAATTAGTGAACAAGAGTACACAGTGATTTTGATCCAATTAAAATATTTTTTTAAACTGAGACATTTTTCAAATAACCTCCAGAAAAGCAATTTCTCATGTGTGATCTAGAGCACAAGATACATGAATCACTAAATGACATTTTCAAAATATGCATTCTCACCCCTGTGAACTCCCACCACCCGGCACATGCTCAACAGGCTCTGAATAGGACGGGAAGTGGAGGCAGTAGCCCTACATATTATGACAACACGGTGCCTCATGAATGTGGATCTCCTTCTACCTCCCAACAAGAACCAAGAATCATTGATTTACATAGATCTTTTTTGTTTGTTTATTTTTAGTTATTTATTTGAGAGGGCACACTAGGTCCTCCAGCCACTGCAAACATACTCCAGATGCATGCATCCCCTTGTGCATCTGGCTACATGGGTACTGGGGAATTGAGCCTCGAACCAGGGTCCTTAGGTTTCACAGGCAAGCACTTAACCACTAAGCCATCTCTCCAACCCGATTTAAATATATCTTGATCACATTTAAATTGCACAACATTTTGGAGCTACTGTTTCTTTAAAAGTTACTTGAAATTGATGAGTCATAGTATAGATTTCTTTTACATCTTTTAATATTTATTTATTTATTTATTTATTTATTTATTTATTTGCAAGGAGAGAGAGAAAATATGGGCATGCTAGGGCCTCCTGCCACTGCAAACGAACCCCATATGCATGCACCACTTTGTGCATCTGGCTTTATGTGGGTACTAGAGAATCGGACTCGGAAGATCAGGCTTTGCAAGCAAGTGTCTTTAACCACTGAGCCATCTATCCAGCTCTATGTTGTAGTTTTGATAAATATATGGCTAACTCATCATTACAAATCAAAAGGGAGGAGAATGTATTTCCCCTGGGGAAATATCCAGCCATGATCCCAGGTGTACTCGGGCCTATATCAGGAGGCGGAGACATGAGAATTGCTGTGAGTTTGGGACTAGCTTGGGGAACATAGTGAGTTACAGGCCAACCTGGGCTATAGTGTGAGACCCTGTCTCAAAAAATCTAAATAAATAAGAGATGTGATTGTGTCCTCTCAATTACTCATTTCTGTATATGAGACACTTGTGACATCTTGAAAGGGCAGTTTGTCTCTATATAGAGTTTTTAAATTGAGATAGTTTGTTGGTCTGTAATAGACAGCTGTCTGAACTCCATCTTTGATGGAGTTTCCTCACACCAGGATGCCTGGCCACATGGGTTCCAATTAGAGCTGGAGACATTTTGTTTATTGCTTTGTTTGATGCTATCTTTTTGTCTTTTTTTACTTGAGTTCTAATTTGGTAGTAACCTTTCCTGAAAGAGGTGTAATGAGATCTTGAAACAAGATTATGTCAAAAGGTTTCAGTGCACTTTTCTTTGGGAGGTTTAGTCTGGCACAAAGGTAACGTTTATGTTTTCTTTCCATAGATTTTTGGAGCATATGCAACTCATCCTTTCAAGTTCAGTGACCACTACTATGGCACAGGAGAAACCTTTCTCTATACATTTAGCCCCAATTTCAAGGTACTTGAATGGGTGATGTTCCTGTCTTCCCACTCTCAAATAGTCAGCAGGGGTGGGTGGGTTGGTCAAATGCTGGGGTGGTAGCTGGCCCATAACTTCATGTGCACTTGCTGGTCAGAGCCAGGAACTCCGTAACTGTAGCACACAGACTGCTCTGGGTCAGGGTTTGGGAACTGCTCAGTCTGGGATACAGAGGGAAGTTCAAAAGCCAGCATGTTATGGAAATGATCTCATTGTGTTACAGGCTAGGTCTGGTAGCCAGGAGCTTCCTTAGTCAGACGTGTGTTTCCCTTAGGTATCAGTTACTCTTAGTTGATGTGACCAAATACCTGACCAGAAGCAGTTTAAGAAAGGCAAGATTTATTTCAACTTCCAGTTTGAGGTGACAGTCCATCATGGCAGGGAAGGCATGGCCTCAGGGGCATGAGGCAGCTGCCACATTCCGTCCACAGTGACAGAGCAGTCATGAGTGCTGGTCAAGGTGCTCAGCCAGCCCTCTTCTTTTGATACAGTTCAGAACTCCGGCCCATGGAATCATGCTGCCCACAGTCTAGATGGGTCTTCCCACCTAGTTAACCTTATCTAGAGAATTTTTCGCAGGTTAGTTTCTTAGGTCCTGTTAAATTTTAGATCCTGTTATACTGACAATCAGTATAAACCTTCACACCTTACATTCCACAGTGCGAAGATGTCCTTCCTCCCTACTCATTCTCCAGAGTCAAATGTCTGTTCTCTGTTTTGTGTTTCGATCCCTAGGTCTTTAAGTGGAGTGGAGAAAACTCCTATTTTATCAATGGAGACATAAGTTCTTTAGAACTTGGTGGTGGAGGGTAAGGTTTTTGTTGTTATTTTGTTTGACATGTTTTGGTCCAAGTAATTAAAACCTTGGTGTCAGGTTTTTTTTTTTTTTTTTTTTTTTTTTTTTTTTTTTTTGAGGTAGGGTTTCACTCTAGCCCAGGCTGACCTGGAATTCACTATGTAGTCTCAGGGTGGCCTCGAACTCATGGCGATCCGCCTATCTCTGCCTCCCGAGTACTGGGATTAAAGGTGTACGCCACCACGCCTGCAGACTGGCCTTTTTTATGTGAGAGAGGGAGAGAGAGAGAAAAAATTGGTGCTACAGGGCCTCCAGCCACTGAAATTGAACTCCAGACATGTGTGCCCTCTTGTGCACATATGGGACCTTATGTGCTTACATGGGACCTGGAGAGTTGAACATGAGTCCTTAGACTTCACAGGAAAGTGTCTTAACCACTAAGCCATCTCTCCAGCCTTGTGTCAGTTATTTTAACTAGTCTGTGGTGCTTCAATTAATTATGACAGTGGCTTAACACACAATACTAAGAAGTAAAGATAAAATTATTCATGTGCCTAAAAGACTCATACCATTTGTCTTTCTTAAAAATATATTTATTTATTTATTTATTTATTTATTTATTTATTTATTTATTATTTATTTATTTATTTGAGAGAGAGAAAGAGGCAGAGAGAGAGAGAGAGAATGCGCATGCCAGGGCCTCCAGCCACTGCAAACAAATTCCAGACGCACATGCACCCCCTTGGGCGTCTGGCTTATGTGTGTCGTGGAGAATTGAACTGGGATCCTTTGGCTTTGCAGGCAGATGCCTTAGTCACTAAACCATCTCTCTAGCCCCCCATTTGTCTTTTAAGAAAAACCAAATGACTGCTTTTTCATTTTATCAGCAGTTTAGAGCTCTCTCTATGGCATAAAGAAAATAAAACTGGGCAAGGGAAGATAGAAAGTGTGGTATGTATTAAGGTGTCACTGTATTTACCTTTTTTTAAACTTAAGCTTTTTAAAAAATATTTTTTTAATTTATTTATTAGAGACAGAGAAAGAGAGGAAGGGAGAGAAAGAGAGAGAGAGGAAGGGTGAGAGTGGGCATTCCAGGGCCTCTAGCAACTGCCAATGAATTCCAGACACATGCACCACCTTATGCATCTGGCTTATTTGGGACCTGGAGAATTGAATCTGTGTCCTTAGACTTTGCAGGCAAGTGCCTTAACCACTAAGCAATCTATCTAGCCCTAAACTTAAGCTTTTATTGTTTTTTATTTTTATTTATGAGTGGGGAAGGTAGAGAGAGAATGGGTGTGCCAGGACCTCCACCTACTGCAAACGAACTCCAGATGCATATACCACCTTGTGCATCTCGCTTATGTGGGTCCTGGAGAATCAAACCTGGCTCATTTGACTTTTTAGACAAGTGCCTTAACTACTAAGCCATCTTTCCAGCTCACATGTACCTTTTTCTGTACCTGTTTTCAGGGGACGATTTGGTTTGTGGCTAGATGCTGACTTATACCATGGACGAAGCAACTCTTGCAGCACTTTTAATAATGATATTCTTTCTAAGAAGGAAGACTTCATAGTTCAGGACCTAGAGGTATGGACATTCGAGTGAAATTCAGGCTGCCTTAAAATATAACATTAAGATGACTGGGTTAGATCAGTCCTCTTAAAATTGTCTGGAAGACAAGTCACATCCCAGGCTGCCTCATCCTACCACAATGCTTTCTTTCTGCCATCATCTCAACACTCCATCACACTGCAGAAAGATCCTGAAAGGTTCTTGTGGAGGGCAGACGCTGAAGAAAGAGATCTGAAGTCCGGATTGTTGACAGACTTTATACTTCCACATCTTCCAAATCCATGCAGTGGGGAACCAGAGTGTTTATAAATGTATGAGTTGAATGCAATTTTATTTTTGGTAACTGTGGGAAAAAAGATACTGTGGAAATATCTACATGCCTTGTGTATTTATCAGCATAATTTTCATTACCAAATGTACAGCTCTTGTTTGCCATGGAAAGTTGTCCAATTTAGAAGAATTGAAAGGACATAGCACTTAAAGGGAATATATGATTTTTTAACAAAACTTTATTTATTGTTTCTAGTATTTGTCTCAAATGTGTTGGCAATTTTTTTTCTTTTAATGCGTCAAATCTGGAAATAAATGTATAAATTTTGTGCTATATTTGGGGAACAAGTTCTTTGATTTGTATAATTTTATATTGAATTTTTTTGCCCTGATTGTCTAGGGTAATAGGTCTTAAGCTGTGTGTGTGTGTGTGTGTACACATTTATGTTTTTATATATATATATATGTATGAATTCAAAGCTCATTACCAATGTTCATTAAT
This sequence comes from Orientallactaga sibirica, assembly GCA_036365145.1. Classification (NCBI taxonomy): domain Eukaryota; kingdom Metazoa; phylum Chordata; class Mammalia; order Rodentia; family Dipodidae; genus Orientallactaga; species Orientallactaga sibirica. Next base: position 10,369,748 of record JAEOAD010000240.1, read on the forward strand.
TGTTTATTTTAAACCAGCTTTTTATTTAGTCATTAAGAAGGTACACTAACTTATCCTAAATGTATTTGTGGAAAGCAGAGTATACCATCTCTCTCAGTCATAAGCTGATATTTATAGAAAATGAAAACATTTATGAACATAGACTTGGAACAAATCCTTTTGAAAGAAAAATGTCTTGCTTCTTATAAAATCATGTATGTTAATAAGAAAGCCTGAATTTTCTTAAGTTTTTGTTTTTTTTTTTTTTCTAAACAGCTTCCAGTGTTTACATTAATGAGTAGGCCTCTGCTTTAAAAGGGACTGAGTCTTTAATTTATGATTTTTTGAGTCAAAACAATGTCAAATTGGACCACTTGTCTTGGTTTCTTGACTTTTGAGAAAAAAATGCAAAGAATTGTATTCATACCAAATCTTAAAAAAAAGGAATATCTATTTTTTAAACTATCAACTCCTTTTCACATCATAAAATATCTTTTATTGAGAATAAGAAAACCTTGTTAAAAACTTAATAATATTAATTACCAGATTTTTTATGAAAGCCAAAGACTAATGGAAAAAATTTTAGTAATAGCCAAAGTTGAAAAGTAGTCTATCACAAATTATTTCCCTAGTGATCTTTGAAAGGAAAATTAATAGCAAGTTACATTTACATATCTGATTTTTAAAAAGCATAGTTCTTCAACTCTCTTCTTTAAAGTATTATCTTTCTTCCGACTCTTTGTAAGAAAACAAATTGTCCAGTGGCCTCCTGTCAGATGATTGTACTACATTCCCATTCCATGCAAGTTTAAATGAATGCTATAAAATTTAAATCTATAGCCCTGATACTTGTCACTCAAGTTCTTTGACAACCCTTTTTTTCTTTTTTCTTTGACAAGTCTTGATTAAAAACATATTGATTAATTTAGTCTTGGTCTGCTCATTAAAAGATGAGTTGGTGAGATGCCAGGAAAGTCTCATGATGATTATGTTTACCATTTATGCCATTTGTAACCATATGCTATTAATGAACGAGATGGTCATTTTGCATATAGAGCACTCTTAACTAGTTTAGTTCATGATACTGTACTCGTGAGAGCATATCCAGATGCTGTGTTCTCTATTTAAACCAGTATTGTCCAATCAAAAATGTCATTTATGGATATCGACTATATGTAATGCAGTGCTATCCCAACATTTTCAATAAAGGAGTTTATGCATTCAGTGTGGTTTTTCCCCCTAAGATTTATTCCTCGGGTACTTTTTGAGTGCAAGCATATGTTAGAAACATTACAGGTTCAGTCCCAGGCCACTGCATCAGAACAAGTCTCACCATTTTTGTTGTTGTTTTCTAGTGCATATATAGTTTAGACTAGTTTGTAGTCTGTTAGGCAAGTGGTAACATTATCATTAACATTATATTTAAAACAAAAATATACATATATCTTAATTTAAAAGACTTCATTTTACAGTATGCAAATGATTTTGTAGGCTGTTGCAAAAATGGCATCGATACATTTGCTTAACACAAGGTTGCCACAAACCTTCCATTTGTAAAAATGTCATGTCTGCAAAGTGCATGACGGTGAAGAACAACAACTGAGGAGACGTGCCTGGGCTAGACTTTCGGTTTGTGTGGGAGCTGAGGATATGTTCAATAGTAACTTATTTCCAATGCTTATGTTTTGTAAGAAGCTTCTCCACTCCCTGACTCCATCATTCTCTCATCAGTCTGAGGAAGCTGCTCCTGTTAGTTGCTAGACACAGCTTTTGACTTTAGCTTTCCCATTCCTTCTCTTACTCCTAACTATTTCATGAATAACAGGCTTTTTTCCCCCTTTTGCACAAAGAGCAATCTATTCAGGATCTACATACAAAATCATGTCTTGAGTGGCAGCAATATAGGAAGATCCTCACCCCAAGGCAAGAGGAAGGAGGTTATATGCTAAATTAAATGCAGGTGGACCAACCAGAATGTGACTGGACATCTCAAAAACTATTAACATGTCCGAAATCAGTCTAGGTGTCTGCGCTTGGCATACCACATTCATCTATCTTAATGACTTCCTTTGTCCTACAGATCTTGGTATGCATGCCTAGCCTGTACTAGGCCTTGCCTTTGATCACTGGCTATGAAAGGGGGCTGGGGGGAATCAAAGGGAATAGATATGAGTTCTGGGGGTGCCCCTGAAGTCCGGAACTGTACTTTATATTATCCTTGCTTCTGTGACTTATTTTCCCCATCGCTTTGTTTTTGTTGTTGTTTTTTCAAGGAAGCATCTCTCTTCGGCCCAGGCTGACCTGGAACTCACTCTGCATCTCCAGGCTAGCCTTGAACTCATGACAGTCCTCCTGTCTCAGCCTCTTGAGTGCTGGGATTAAAGGTGTGCACCACCATATCCAGCACCCATAGATTTTTGGAAATACTTTTCTTTGTAGTTTGTTCATACATGTATGTAGTGTATTTTGATGTTTTTCCCATTAGTCTCTCATCCCCCCTCCAATTAAACCCTTCTTCCTAATTAAGCCCTATCCTGTTAACTTTGGTTTTTGTTGTTGTGTGTTTGTTTTTCTTGGGGGGGGGGGATGCAGTTGTGGTTTCTTTTGTGTTTTGACCACTGAGTTAAATTAGGGTCACTTTCCTGATCTTGGGTAGAGGTTATCTACTGGAGTATGGATAACTTACCAGAGGCTACACTGAAGGACATCATTCCCTCTCTTCCAGTAACTATCAGCTGCCCTTAGCCACTGTGGGAATAATAAGGTCGTATGAATCTCTCTGCCAGCCGTGATGAAATATTGACAGGCTCCGTCTTGTGCAGGAAACCACAGGCGCTATGAGTTCATGAGCATAATGGCCATGTCATACACAGCCCCCCTCCTGCTCTTACATTCTTTTAACCCCCTCTTTTGCAAGGTTCCTTGAACCTTGGAGGGAGGGAGGGCTTAGATGTCCTGCTGAGGGCTGAGCTCACAATAGTGACTTATTCTTGGCAGTGTGGCAGGCTGTGCATCTTTACATTAACCTCTGTGATGGAGGCTTCAAAACTCCTTTTCACAGCCTACTTCCCAATTTTCATAAGTGATGCTTTTACCCTCAAATAAACTTTATGCCACCTGGCTTCTATGAAGAACTAGGCAGTCTTTAATGCTTCATAAGTCCTCAGTTCATAAGTCTATATGAAAGGACTTGGGTAGGTGAAGCAGCCAAATGTTTCTTCAGAGTCTGTTGAAAATGATTTAGAAGCCTCTCCATACTCCAAGGCACCAAGGCCATCTTGAACTAGTGTGAGAAGCATGATTGTCCTTAATTTGATTTTCCTTCCTTCAGTTCCTTTTAAAGTTTTAGAAACACATGAGGCAACACACACCCACAAACACACACACACAGAATACTCTCTTTTTAAGTAAAGCATCGAGAATCTCCTAAAGCAGAAAGGGATGCTAAGATCACTGGTGTTGGGATGCTTAGCCTGTGTTTACCAACCTTATCAGATTAAAAAGGAAAAAAGACAAGGCCATCAGAGGCCAAGGAAGCTAGATCAAATTCAAGAGCAATGAAAAAGTGCATGTGACCACTTTCTTCTACACAGGGGAAGCCTTAACATCAGATTCACATCCATTTCTAGCTCCTTACTGTGCATTTGATCCATGGTGACCTCCTAACAAGGCATCTTTACTGAGAAAACTAAGCTTCCCTATACCAAACACTGAAGTCATGTTTCCTTACCTTCTATTTCAAAATCTAGTGTTTCAGAATAAAACAGACATGGACTCCCTGGTTTGGTCAATCAAGACATCAACAGAGTACTTCTTTAAATTTATGTCCTTCTCCTTCCCTCCCTCCATCCATCCCTCCCTCCCTCTTTTCCTTCCTTCCTTTTTTCCTTTGCAAGCAGAGTGAGAGAGGAGAGAGAGAATGGGTATGCCATGGCCTCTTGCCACTGCAAACAAAATCCTGATGCATACATCATTTTGTGCATCTGCCTTTATAGGGGTGCTGGGGAATTTAACCTGGGTCAAGCACCTTTAACTGCTGAGCATCTCCCCAGTCCAGAATGCTTCTTAGTGGACTCCTTTATTTATTTTTTAGATCAACATTGCCCAATAGAACATGCTATGATGATGTGAATATGCCATAAATTTGTCTGTATTCATTTACATATACCCATTGTAAAGGAAAACAATGGGTTTCAATGTGAGATTTTGTATATCATGTACTTTGCTCATTTACTCATTTTCACCTCCTGGTACTCTTTCTTCTCCCCATGTCTCCCCCAACTGATATTTTTCTTTCTTCCTAAATAGACAGACAGACAGACAGACAGACACACACACACACACACACACACACACGGCAGGTGAGAGGAAACAAGCATGTTTTTCAACAGTAGTCTGGCTTATTTTGTATAACATAATGATCTCCAGTTCCATCTATTTTCCTGCCAATGACATTATTTAGTTTTTCTTCATGACTGAATAAAACTGCTGTGTATTCATACCACATTTTTTATCCATTCATTAAGTGGAAAGCCATAAAATGGAGACTAAAAGAACAATAAGAATCAATAAAACAAAGAGGTGGTTCTTTGAAAAGATAAGCAGACTGACAAACCCCAAGTCAAACTAACCAAAAGAGAAGGCCTAAAATTAAAAAAAGAATTAGAGATGAGGGCTGGAGAGATGGCTTAACAGTTGTCTCTTGCCTACAAAGCCTAAGGACCCAGGTTTGATTCGCCAGTATCCACAAAAACCATATGCACAAGGTGGCACATGCATCTGGAGTTTGTTTGCAATGGCTAGAGGCCCTAGCATGCCCTTCTCTCTATATCTGCCTCTTTCTCTTAAATAAATAAATAAAAATTAGATATGGCCAGGTGTGGTGGTGCATGCCTTTAATCCCAGCACTCAGGAGGCAGAGGTAGGATTGCCAAGAGTTCGAGGCCACCCTGAGACTACATAGTGAATTCCAGGTCAGCCTGAGCCAGAATGAGACCCTACCTCAAAAAATCAAAAAAAAATTAGATATGAAAAAGGAGACATTACAGTAATTACCAATGAAATTCAGAGGATCATTAGGGAATACTTTGAAAGCTTGTATTCCAATAAATTGGAAAAATTAGAAGAAAGTGAAAATTTTCTAGTCATATAGCTCATCAAAATTGAATTGAGACAATACAAACAGCTTAAGCAAATCTGAAACACACAATCAGGTTTGATTGTGAATGATTATTTTGTAGTTGATTCTTGTTTTCACATTCCCCTCAAGGGTTATATCAAGCTAGATTAGGGTTATTTATTTCTGTTACTCTAATAAACATCTGAGATTATCAGCTTATACTGAGAAAGTTAATTTTGGCTCAGTTTTCAGGTTTCCGTCCATGATGGAGTGGCATGTTATATTTGGGGCTTGTTCTGTGGCAGCACATCCTGACAAGGAATATGTGGTAGAGGAATCCTGTCTACCTCAGGGCCAAAAATAACAGACAGAAGATGCTGTGGGCCCACAGTTCCCTTCAGATGCTTGCCCCCAGCGACCTAAAACCTCCCACTGGCCTCCTACCTCCAAATAGTAGCAGTACCAAGCTGTAGACTAGGCTGTCACACAGGCCTTGGAGGGATATTCTAGTTGTGAACAATTGAAGATGATAAGGCAGCTAAAGAAATCAATTTGGGGTTGGAGAGATGGCTTAGTGGTTAAGGCGCAAAGCCAAAGGATCCAGACTTGATTCCCCAGGACCCACATAGGCCAGATGCACAAGGTGATGCATGTGTCTAGAGTTTGTTTGCTGGGGTTGGAAGCATTGGCATGCCTATTCTCTCTCTCTCTCTCTCTCTTCCTCCCTCCCTCTTTCTGTCAAATAAAAAATAAAATATAAAAAAATCAATTTGACATCATCATTTTTAAGACTAGAATTCAGCCAATCAGTTCAGCCTTCAATCTACTCTGTGACTCTTCTTAGCCTAACCTCTCTCCATTAAGTGAAGAATCTCAGCTGAGACCAGCCCTTCTATCTTTGAAGACTATAACAATATTAATATTTCTACAAAGACACATTGTATTAAAGTATTTGTTAACATAGAGAGCTATTAAAAGGTCCTATTGTTACCAGCTAACAAGACCCAGTGTTGCTCTTGTAGTGTCTTGTTTCCCATTAAATACAATAAAGCATGTGAAAAGTGGACAGATTTAACTTGGAAATGTCCCAGAAAGAGTTCAGGGTATATAACATGATTCCTTTTTAGCAGTTTATACATATGAGTGGTTATGGTGTGGATTTGCTAGAGGCAGGGTTTGAATGTTAGCTCTAGTGCTTACCAGCCACTAATTTGGTTATTTAACCTCTTTATACCCCATTTTCTTATTTATAACACGAAGATGATAATAATAGCACCCCTGTGATTGTATGATGAGTAAAGCACCTGCATCATGCCTGCCATAAAGTAATCACTACTAGGTGTTAAGTAAATAAAATAATGTAATTCCCCCTTCTCGTGGAGGAACACATAATAGCCCATCTTTGTAGGGAACTTACAGCATTTTGAAAACTTCTTCACAGACATAGTTCAGTCACTCTCCTCTACTCTTTAGATATTTTAAGATTTTCTATTGGTTTTTTAAATTTTTATTCATTTATTTGCAAGCAGAGAGAGAGATAGAAGAGAGGCAGACACAGAGAGAATGGGTACACCAGGGCCTCTAGCCACTGCAAACAAACTCAAGATGCATGTGCCTCTTGTGCATCTGGCTTACGTGGGTGCTGGAGAATTGAACCAGAATCCTTTGGCTCCGCAGGCAAACGCCTTAACTGCTAAGCCATTTCTCCAGCCCTATTGTGTTTTTAAGTTATAGAAGTAATGCATGTTCAAGGTAAAATCTTCAAATAGTATTAAAAAGAATTTGGTAAAAGGCTATTATTTCCCTGTGTCCCCAGAGATAACAATCACACAAGTCCCTTCTTGTCCTTCTGGAACTGTTCTTTGTATAAATAAGCAGATGCCTATCTTGTATAAGTGGATGAACATCTTCATATACACAGCAAGCTGAACATACTGTCCTTCAGTTTGCCACTTTAGTAAAATATGGTAAACATCTTATAATTTGTAGATTTACCTCGTTCTTCATATGCTTCAGTGAATGGGTTTGCCATGGTTTAAACAGCTCTTCATTAGTGGATTTGGCTTTGGATCTTACAATTCTCAGTGAACATCCTCATTTGTGTATTTATATATTACATATCTGTACAATAATTTTTCTCTAAGTATATATGCTTTTTATTTCAAAAGTTACTACATATTCCCCTTCAGAAGTTATACTAGTTTATACCAAGTAACACAACCATGTATGTGCAGTTTCCTTATTCTTGTCATAAACACAACTTATTATAATTTTCACTCTTTAATCATAATTGAAGTTGAAACACTTTCCACATTTATTGCATGTGTGTGTCTGTGTGTGTGTGTCTCTCTGTGAGAGAGAATAAGCTATCCCTGTCCACAGTCTATTTTTCTAGTAAGTTCTTCATCACCTTCTTTTTTTTTTTTTTTTTTTTTTTTTTTTTTTTTTTTTTTTTTTTGAGGTAGGGTCTCACTCTAGCCCAGGCTAACCTGGAATTCACTATGTAATCTCAGGGTGGCCTCGAACTCTCGGCGAGGCGATCCTCCTACCTCTGCCTCCCGAGTGCTGGGATTAAAGGCGTGCGCCACCACGCCCGGCTTCATCACCTTCTTAATGACATGTAAGTGGTCTTTTCTATATTTGCATAGTTAAGCCTTTGTGATATGTAGTAAATATTTTTCTCAATTTATATATTTAAAACATGTTTTTTCATATATGAACTTTTTTAAAATTTTTTAATTTTTTTTTTGTTTTGTTTTTTTCAAGGTAGGGTCTCACTCTAGCCCAGTCTGACCTGGAATTCACTATGTAGTCTCAGGGTGGCCTCAAACTCAGGTGATCCTCCTATCTCTGCCTCCCAAGTGTTGGGATTAAAGTCATGTGCCACCATACCCAGCAAATGAGCTTTTAAAATTACCATTTCTCTGTAGTCATATTTTTCAACCATTTTCTTTACTTATGGACCAGTGCTACCTGGAAAATGGTTCAGTAATCCATTTACATGTAGATCAAACTATCAACTGATTTTATACATTGTTGCTAGGGTTGGTAGAAGGGAAAAGGGTATATGATTAATTGGATTCTTCTGTCCTTAACCAACTCTCTGTTGGTTAAGAAAAGTTTCAGGAAAACAAAATCAAGGACATTTTACAGTGAACATTTTTTCATCTAGTACATAATGTAGGCAAAATAATACAGTATCTGCTATTTGTAGACATGTAGAAAATATTATCAAGATCTTGATACTCCCACGTACTAGTGAAAGTTACTTAAACTCTTTCTGCTTCACCTTCCTCATCTGTACATGAGATAACAGTACTGTTACAGGTCAATATTATCACCACTATGTGTAGTACATGTATCTGTAATCCCAACTACTCTGGAGACTAATGTGGAAAGATCACTGGAGTCCCGAAGTTTGAGATAAGCCAACACAACGTAGCAGAATTCTATCTCAAAAAAAAAATAATAATTAAAGGGCTGGAGAGATGGCTTAGCGGTTATGTGCTTGTCTGTGAAGCCTGAGGAACCCCGTTCAAGGTTCGATTCCTCAGTACCCACGTAAGCCAGATCACAAGATGGCACATGCATCTGGAGTTCCTTTGCAGTGGATGGAGGCCCTGATGCACCCATTCTCTCTCTCTCTCTTTCTCTTTCTCTGCCTGTTTTTCTTTCTGTCTGTCACTCTCAAATAAATAAAAAAGAAAATCTTAACACAAGACTGCGGGGATGGCTCAGTTGGTTCAGATTCCCAGAACCCCCATATAAATTAAGTAAATAGGGCTAGAGAGATGGCTTAGCGGTTAAGGCATTTGCCTGCAAAGCCAAAGGATCCTGGTTCAATTCTCCAGGACCCACATAAGCCAGATGCACAAGGGGGCACATGCATTTGGAGTTTGTTTGCAGTGGCTAGAGGCCATGACGTGCCCATTCTCTCTCTCTCTCTCTCTCTCTCTCTCTCTTCCCTCTCTCTCTCTCTCAAATAAATAAAAATATCTTCTTAAAAAAATTTAAAAAAATAAAAAATTAAGTAAATAAATAATAAGAATAAAAATTAAGTACTTTAATATAAAAATGTCATTATAAGGTTATGTACCACATAATGATTTTTGAACACTAATTTGTACATATGTGACTACTGTCTCATAAGATTATATTACCTAATGACATTGTGGCCATCTGAGTTTATATAAATATATGCTATGATGGTGTTCACACAGTGACAACAAATACCTTGGAACATATGCTATAATTAAGTGACACATAATTGTACTATATACTTTACTTGTTAGACGTATTCTCTTTTCCCTTCTACTATGTTTCTAAAGGTCATTCCTGTTGTTATGATAGATACACTTAAGTTTTATGATTACAATTTTAAAAAGCATCTTTTAATATCTTTCTTGGTCATCATGCATTCTCTTTCTGGTGTGCTCTTCATGGCTTCTGCACAGTTTAAAAAAATCTTCTTGGAAAAGGTCAAATGATATCCTTGCTCTTTCTGCCATAATAATAACCGACATTAGTCATGTTGTGAATAATCTTTCCTTATGAGGATGGGGACAAACAGTTAACATGACCCCAGGTCTACAAGGGTATTTTCTCAACTCTTCCTTAAACTGGCAATACCTATGGAGAGGAATTTAAAAATAGGAACTTCTATCAGTTTGTGGTTTTGCTTCAAAGATTGGAGATATACATACATACATACATACATACATACATACATACATACATACGTTTCATGATGTGATTTAGGAATTTTTCAAGAAGTAGCATTAAGTGGTTCTGTTTCAGTAAGGATTAATATTTAGTGAGCACTTATGCACCATGCATTCTTCTAAGCATTTTACATGTATTATCACAATCTTCACAATAACTTGAGATGGTAGAGATAGATGTATTGTTTTCTCAATGAGGAAATGGAATCCCCAAAATGAAATGATTTTTTTTAAGATTGATTCACTATAAAATGGCAGAAATAAACTTCAAATTGAGGAAACCTAATTCACCTGCCCACACCACTAACCCACCAACATAGTCACAGACAATAGCAATTCATTTTGGTGTTACATGACAGCAGCAAGATAGAGGGAGGCCGGGTATGCTCAGAAGCAATTCAGTGAATTGGTGTGTCTTCCAGGCATGCTGGATAGGGAAGGAAGTGAAGATAGGAATGTGATTAAGGAGGGAAAGTATCAAGATCAGAAGTTACTATGAAGTCAAGACAGTGCAAGACATGCTGGGACAGGTGTTTGAGGAGGGGTAAGGACTCACCCAGGTTGAGGCTTTCAGAGAATGTAGGTGAACATAATGTGAGATGTTTGCCACAGGAGTGAGCTGTGTCAGAGGAATGCAGATAAAAGGCATTGGAACCTAGGTGTTTGAGAAGCTGTGATTCATGGGTGTGCAAGTTTTCTGATATAATGGAAGTCAGGAACTAAAGGTCTGTGAACCTGCAGGAATGGTCTAGAAGCTGGTAGGTGTACTGATTGTGCTTCATACTGTATCATGAGTCTCAAAAGCAGGCAGGGTATTATGTAGGTCAGTGTAGAATTGTCAGGAACTGGCAAATAGAAGCTAGAATACCAATTCTGCTTCCAAATCTCTGCATATGTTGAGAAGTAGGGAGAATAAGGGATTTTGCTTCTCAAGCTTCAAGAAATATGATGGCCTTGGATAAAAAGTAGATTCAGATAAGAAGATGAAGTTTGGGAAATATGAGAAAGTTGAGGATGACAATAAGAGTTTTTACTGTAGAAAGTTCTTAGAGGTGAGGGATGGAAAAAAGTTGGAGCATAAGCAAAGAAAGACACTTGTCAGCCGCTAAGTAAGGCATGTACTTCCTTTTCTTTTAAGCTACAGCATTGTGATGAAAGCCAAGTAAACCCAGAGGTGTTCTGACCACTGCTTTAATACTTTAACTATGTGCTCTATATGTCCATGATCTTTTGTTCTTGAATTACAACCTGAAACTGAGCATACTCAGGAATGTACTCCTTAACTGAACATGTTCAGGTATGTCAACAGCTCAAAAATGCTTTCCTTTATGAATATATATATATATATATATATATATATATATATATATATATACTCACTGACTAAAGTTCTCAAGCTTCCTTTATTCAGGGAGGGCACAGCTTTGGCTTTTTACCTGCTGCAGGTAATAATTTTTTCTCCATGCTTTTATTTATTGGCCATGCTTATTCTAGGTTTATACTCACTAATATATGAACATGTTGCATGCAGCTATATGTTTACTTTATGGTAACCAGTAAGAACCTGGGTAGGTTGTATTATAGAAAAGATGTATTCTTTTGATCTTATGAAGAAATATAAACAAATATGAATTTGACAAAAAGATTGACATTAACTTCAAGTTATTAGAGGTGTGTATGCTTATACAGTATGTCTCCCATTACTCTGGGGGATCTAGAAAGTGTCTAGTGCTACAAAATGAACTTCCAGACAGACTTGCTATGTAAGTTAACATGACAAGACTGATTCCTATTCCACATTTTCTCTGTTTCTAAAATAAGGATGGGGCTGGAGAGATGGCTTAGTGGTTAAGGCATTTGCCTGAGAAGCCCAAGGACCCAGGTTCAATTCCCTAGTATACACATAAGCCAAAAGCACACGGTGGCACATGCATCTGGAGTTTGTTGATAATGGCTGGAGGCCCTGGGGTGCCCATTCTCGCTATCTCTCTCTCTACCTCTTCCTCTCTCTCTCTAAAGCAAATACATAAATATAAAATAAGAGTAAATATATACTATTCTCTGAATGTTTGTGCAAACCAAATAAACTTGTTTATGTGAACATGCCTAGAAAATTATAAATTATAAGGCAAAATTATGTTAGAATTATTAAGGTGTTAGTCACCTTAGCTTTTGATTATGCTGAGATCATCAGGGCTACAAAATTCCAAGTATAACCTTCTTCTCCTTAAAAAAGGAGTTACATTAAAATTCTTTGAGGATATATATTTTTAAAGCATCATAAAAACAAGTATATGCATTATATTCTAGAGACAGCCAACAAAATAATTTATCTGGGAAATATCAGGAATAGGGAAATTGTTATAAGAATGTTTTCTTTCGTTATCTCTCCATGTAAATGACTTGTACAGCTTCGAATTAAGTGTAACAGATCATGACTTCCCTTTAGCAAGGCTCAAACAGCCACCTCCAAAAATTTTCAGAATAGCATAAAGTCTATCTAAACATATAGGTCCACACAATGATGAAAATTGAAACTTAGGGCTGCTTGCCAATATTTATTCAAGAGAAGCTGGGAATTTCTCTCTTCCCATATACAGTCATGTCACATTCCTCTTCCTTTGTCCATATATTTCATACTCATTTCAACAGATGAAAGTCAACATACACACAATAGTAAGTACCAAGCAGTGCAGGCTTATTTCCTTTCTTATTGTATTTCTCATGCAGGGAAAAATACGATTGTGTCTCTCTTTCTTTCACCTTTGGGGGATAAAGTATGCTCTTCTTAAGACACCAGGGAATAGCAAAAAGTTATTCCTCTTTGCTAAATATAACTTGGAGGAGGACTCTGTATATATGCGTTAAGGTACTTTTTATTTAGCATGTAGAGAAAGGGATATTGTTGCCAGGATCTCAATCTGGCCTCCCTTTGGACATCTTAATGCTTGTGATCTCTGTCAAAAAAAAATTTAGATGAGACACACAGAACATACTGTACAAAGTTTTACAGAATAATAGAACATATTTTCAAGGAGGAGATTATATAATGGCCAGAGAAATCATTAGGTGGACCTATAAGTTTAGGTAGACTTTATCCTATTTCTTAAAATTCTGGAGGAGAAAGTTTTCCTGAGGGGTGTTTTCCTATCCATTGATTGACAGAACCATTTGACTTAACTCCTAAGTGAGGGAATAATGAAAAGTCTGTTGTTTATCAGAAAGCTTCCTGCTAGATTGCAACCTTATAATCTTTCTGGCAATTACTCCCAGACCAGAGATACAACCCAGATCCCATTCATTTGACCAAAAATCATGTAATATACAGCTACAGGTCATCCAGAGATATACTGGGACCTTGTCTGGAAAAAAATAAGGAGGGAGGTGAGAGAGGTAAGAAGGGAGGGAAAGAGAGGGAGGGAGAAAGAGAAAGACAGAAGAAGGGGAGGAGGGAAGGAGAGAACGATTAAGATATTTGTAGTGATCATTGGGGAATCTTTTGGATATCTTAGTGGAAATTATCAAGTGTGCAGCTAGGTCTTAATCTGCAAAATGTTAGAAAAGAGTTTCAAATGTCGAAATTGTGGACTTACAGCTTTTTTTTTTTTTTTTTTTTACAGTTTTTTACAGTTTTTTTTTTTTTAGAACTTTCAGATTGGATAAAAGTAAGAAAGTAAATATAGGTAGAGATCAAAACCAAGGACTGAGTCCTGAATCTTCCAACATAGTATTTAAAGGAAAACATAGCAAGAGCTTAGAAGTGAGAAAAAAAAATCAAAGTAGGTGCATCAAGGAGAAGAGGGGATAATAAAATGTATGAAATGCTCCTGATAAGTGTCAGGCTGTCTTCCCTATATAAGTAAATGACTGAGAATTAACTGTTGAACTTGGTGCTGTAGTTACCTTCTCTTTGCTCAAAGCACAGGACCAAGAGCAGCTGATGGAAGGAAAGTGTTTATTTTGTTTACAATCTTCAGGGGAAGCTTCAGGATGACAGGGGAAAGTATGGCATGAGCAGAGGCTGAACAACAGCTCTGCCGCAGCAGGTGGAAAATGGCAGCAGGAGAGTGAGCCAAGCTCTGGCATAGAGTGGTTATCTGTAATACCCCTAAGTACACTCCCCAAAACACTCCTCCCCCAGAAAGGATTCACCTCCAAAACTGCCACCAGATGGGGACCAAGCATTCAAAACACATGGGTTGGCTTAGCAGTTAAGGCACTTGCCTGTGAAGCCAAAAGACTCGGGTTCAATTCTCCAGGTCCTATGTAAGCCAGATGCACATAGTGGCACATGCGTCTGGAATTTATTTGCACTGGCTAGAGGCCCTGGCATGCCCATTCTCACTCTCTCTCTTTCTTTCTCTCCTTCTGTCTCTATTAAATAAATTTTAAAAATAAAAACACATGGGTTTATGTGGGACACATAATCTAATCAATTACCATTTCCAAGAGGAGTGAGCATTCAATGAAAGTTGAGCAGAGTGGGTTGGAGACATAGAGGAAAGAAATGAGAGCAGGGTTTCTGCTTTGATGGGTACTTCCTGTTCTGCAAACAGCAAAAACTTGGAGTTGGTTGGGAAGGAAGCTAAGAAAAAAGCAAATATTCTGTTCTAAGGTGGGAGAAATTACCTCAATTTTGAAATGGAAAGTAATGATCCATTAAGGGAGGAAAATTGATGACATAGCACCTAACAAGCCTTCTCAAGTGGAGGTTTTGCAAAGGCAGGAGAGGACAAGATCGAGTGTGTAAGTGGAGGTATGAGCTTTGAAGTGAACACGGACTGTTTATGTTTGGAGACTGTCGGGGGGCCAAGTGCGAGTCATCATTTTGGAGAGTGTGTGTTCTCTTATTGTTTCATTCATCTCATGTCCTCTGTCCTTCTTCATCTCACTTACACAGTCAGTGTCAAGGTCCCATGCCACTTTCATTCCTAGTTCTCTAGCCCTCATGGCCTGTCTTCTCCCATCCTCATTCCTGAATTCTGCATGAGTGTCTTTACCTGCACATTGACAGGACTGAGTGCTATTGTATAAAGGATCCTCCAAATTTCACAGTGAAAAAAATGTTTTTCATTATTATTTGTTATTTCCAAAAGGCTGAATATATTTGTTAACCATACCTTTTCATTTTGCTACTTTAATATTAGTTAGTTTAAAAAAATTATCCTTTTTTTTTTTTTTTTTTTTTTTTGGAAATAGAGTCTGTATAGCCCAGAATGTTCTTGAATTCACTATGTAACCCACACTGACTTCAAACTTGTGGCAATACTCCTGCCTTAGCCTCCTGAGTGCTTAGACCATAGGTGTATACCACCACGCCCAGATGTTTTATTTTATTTTTTTATATTAGTTTTGGAGGTGGTTCTTTTTTGAGGTAGAGTCTCACTCCAGCCCAAGCAAACATGGAACACACTCTGTAGTCCCAGGCTGGCCTGAAACTCACAAGGATTCCTTTATCTCTATTGGGATTAAAGGTGTGCACCACTATGCCTAGCTATTTATTTACTTATTTGTTTATTCAATTGAGATAGAAAGCTTTTTTGTTTTGTAATTGCAAACCCAACATGCTCCTGTGCCAGCCTCCCCATTCCGGGAAGCATGTGTGGTGTATGCCTGCATTTTGTATGTCTGTGGGCAGCCATGTGTATATGGTGCATGTGGGGGCTACAGGTCAACATTTAGTTCTTCTCTGCTCTCCATCTTATTTTGAGACATGGTCTCTCACCAAATGTGCGATGATTCATATAGATTAGACAACCAGCAAGCCCCAGGGACCCTGTCTCTTACCGGTGCAGGGGCAGCACACCCAGCTTTTGTGTGGGTGCTGGAGATCTAAACTCAGGTCCTCGTCCTTGTGTGGTAAGCACTTTACCCATCATCCATATTTCTAGCACAGTTACTTCGTTTTCACCTGAGATTTTCAACTCAAATTGTTTCCTAAATCTTCTTCCTATGTTTGGGTTATTAATACTATTTCTCATGCAAGCTGTAAGTATATTTACTCTGTTGAGACCACACAGGAATGGGTTTGTAGGGCGTATTTGTGACTTTTTGTGTCATTGTGACCAACACCTGACAGAAACATCTCAAGGAAGGATTTATTGAACTCATGGCTTTGGAGGGTTCAGTTTCTCTTCTTGAGGAAGACATGCCATAGGAAGAAGAGAAATAGGAATGCTGGAACTTAGTTGGTATTACCCCCCCCACTTTGATTTCATCAGGGCCCATAGCATTACTGCTGCCCACATTCAGGGCTAGTCTTCCTTCTCCCAGTTAATCCTCTCTGAAAATGCACTCACATACCCAGCAGTATGTCTCCATCTTGTATGTGATTCCAAATCCACTCAGGTTAATGACAAAGATTAACCATCATAGAGGGCAAGGTTAGAAGTGGGAAGCTTATTGAAGTAATTCATGTGAGAGGCAATAGTGACTCAGTTAATGGTAAGTAGCAATAACAACAAATTATGCATGTATTTTCTGATAGATTGGATGGAAGTAGTTAATGGGGAAAATTAAGAAAAATTTTGAAGGTTTTGTCTTAGGTAGTTGGCTTCAACTGAGACACTAGCAGGTTGCAGTGGGAGCAGGGTAAAGATGCGCTTCAGAGCGTAGTTTCAAACATGTTTATAACGTGTTATGTGTGTGTCTGTGTGTGTTGTGTATCTGTATCTATGTGTCTACGTGTGTGTTTGTATATATGTGTGTCTGTGTGTGTCTGCATTAGGTGGTTGAGCAGGCAGTTGTATATTTAATTCTAGAATTCAAAGAAGTCTATTCCGGAGATTCAAATTTCATAGCCAGTAGCAAATATATATGTAAAGCTGCAGAGTGAATGAAATAATCAAGGGAGAAAGTGTAGCTAAAAAGAGGAGAACATGAGGCTGGAGTGGTGGCTTAGTGGTTAAGGCACTTGCTTGCAAAGCCAAAGGACCCATGTTCAATTCCCCAGTACCCACATAATGCCAGATGCACAAGGTGGCACATGTGTCTGGAGTTTGTAGAAGCCAGAGACCCTGATGTGCCCATTCTCTCTGTCTCTCTTCTAGCTCTACTTGTAATAAATAAAAATTTTTAAAAAGATGAGAATTTTGCCTAGAACCAAAGTCCTGCAAAACTGACAGAGACTTGGAAGAGGAAAAACAAAAAAACTGAGAAGCGTGAGCCATTTAGGCAGGGAGAAAGCCAAGGAAAGGTGGTATCTGTAAAATCAAGAGAAAACTGTCAAGAGGGGACAAATAAACAGCTATTGCTGGAAAGATGAAGAATGAGAAGTGACAAATAGATTTAGTGACATGGAGGTCACTGGTGACCTTGACAGTAGTTTGTATACAGTTGTGGCATCAAAATCTTGAAAGGAAGGAGTGTGAGAGAGAATAAGATGGTGGGAAAGAATACAGACAACTCTTTGTTTGCAGAGTGGAGAAATAGTCAGTCCAGTAATAGGAAAAGTGGTGTTCATAAATGACTCCTAACAAATGTTTGTTATTGAAAACAGTAATGAGATCAATATTCTGTTTTCTTTTTCTTTTTTTTGAGGTAGGGTCTCACTGTAGTCCAGGCTGACCTGGAATTTACTATGTACTCTCAGGCTGGCCTTGAATCACAGTGATCCTCCTACCTCTGCCTTCCAAGTGCTGGGATTAAAGGTGTGTGCTACCACACTTGGCCTATATTCTATTTTCCATGTATTAAAGGATCACTATTATCTTCATTTTATAGATTAACAAAATCTTAGCATAGAAATATGTTAGCCTGTTTTCACAGCTGGAATTAAAAATTACACAATAGCACTCTATTTCTCAAGTACATATAAATTCAGTATACTGTCATCCTTAGTGACTGTTCTCAGAGGCAGTATACAGAACACACACACACACACTCATTCACAGGGGCAACAGCCCTATGCACTTACAAGAGTCTTCACTTTTGCCTGTTCCCTCACCAGGACACATGCTATACTCAATTTCCTAATACCTGTATTGTTTCTTCCACTTCTATGGTAGGTAACTGTGACAAGTTTAAATTTGAGGAACTGGAAGAAGGTATTTCACAGACCAAGTAAATGAAAGAGGCACTCTCAGGTTTTACTAATACAGTCAGAACAGAAAGTAACAACTCGTGCAGGTGTCTTTGCTAGCACATAGGTGAATGTTCTTTTGAGTGTGTGTGTACGGCCTTAGATACCCAATGTAGGTGTGTGTAGGAAGAGTCAGTTCTTCGTTACTCCAGAACTTAAGCAGGGGTGCTGGAATATTTAGTCTTGTCTATACATTTATGTAAGTTAAAATATCTGAGCTATGGGCTGGAGAGATGGCTTAATGGTAAAGGCACCTGCCTGCTAAGCCTAAGAACCCGGTTCCAATCTCCAGGTCCCACGTTTAGCCAGATGCAAAGTGATGCAAGGGCGCAATGCCGCACTTGCCCACAAGGGGCACACACATCTAGATTTTGTTCACAGCAGCTGAGACTGCTGGCACGCCCATTGTCTGTCTCCCTCTCTGTCTCTCTCTGTCTCTCTCAAAAAATAAAAAAATATATGTGAGCTAACACTAATTTGTGTTTCTCATGTTCCCCGTGAATTGTGAATATTTCCATTTTCCTCATCAATCTTGTGTTCATCATATAATTGTCAGATGTACACCTCCATGCAAATCTCTGTACTAGATACTATGACAGTTTCAAAGACACCTGTTCTTATTGGCAAAGATTCTAATTCTTGGTAGGAAACAATATATTCATAAGAAAGTATAACATATAAAATGATGTTCTATTTTTTAAAAGTATGGAAATGTAACTACATCAATTCTAGAGAGAGAAAGAGAAAAAACTTATTTCAGTTTGGCTAATCAAATAAAATTCATGAATGATATTGTGCTTAAGGAATAATTTAGAAGGTGGAATTTTGGTGTGCAGAGATGAGAATAAGGAAATTTCTGAGAAAACTGTGAATAATAACAGAGTTATATGAAAGTACAATGCAGAATGTAAAACAGTGAGTACCTAAATTTGGTGAAGTCTAATGTACTAATTTTGAACCCTGCCTTAGACCACTGATGGGCTATGAAGATACTACAGTGGTTTTTCCATCCAAATGGCTAACTAGAAAGGAATGAAAAATGTCTTGAATATGAGTGCACTTCTACTCCAAACATACATAATTATTTTTTATTACAATGTAGATTCACTTTAAAAGACTTTTGAGTTTACAGCAACAGTTATTATATATATTTCTTAAATTAAAAATTACCAGTGGCACAACTGCTATAATAAGCTAGTTAAAGAAAATTTTCAGTGCTAAAAAAGGAGGTTCAGGCATGTCAGTGCATGTCTATAATGCCAGCCAGCACAGTACTTGAGAGTCTTAGGCAGGAAGATTCCTAGCTGAGGCTAGCCTCAGTTACTTAGCCAGAACCAACCAAACCAAAACCAAAAAGCTTATGGATTTGGGCATTAGACACACCTTTATGTGAACTGTATCATATCACTTAGCTGTGTGGTAATGAGGTGCGAGTCTGTTGCTTCATCTGTAACATGGCAATTTAAAAATAATCTTTCTTGGTTTAGAAAAAAAATTAGAGGAACATATGGCACATGTTAGGCGTTCAAAAGTGCCATATATTGTAAAAAGAAAAGCTAAGGTAAGAAGCACTACAGAAGGGGCTTGGTGGATGCCCCAATGAGTTAAAGAGCAAGCAAGACAACTGAAGTTCTTTTTTATTTTTGGAGGGGGGCGGGAACCGGGAATGAAGCACACCAGCAGCTAACGAACTCCAGGCTCATGCACCCCCTTGTGGGCAAGTGTGGCATTGCACCCTTGCATCACTTTCCGTGTGGCTAAATGTGGGACCTGGAGAATCAAAGGGTAGCTGGCAGGTGCCTTAACCGCTCAGCCATCTCTCCAGCTCCAAGACAACTGAAATTCTGAACCACAGAGCCCACCTAAAAGCCAGCTTCAGTAGCCAGCATTTGAAATCCCAGCCCTCCCCCACTGGCCTGGCATTGCAGAGGTGAACAGCAGAGAGAGCTTGCCTCAAACAAGATGGAAGACAAGACCTTCACTTAGGCAATTTAGGGATGACAGGCCCCAAAGTGAACACCTTTCTCTTTGACTAAACGCAGGAATTGTCCTTGGGCCTGTAAAGGAAAATCTAGGTCATTACAATTTACTACAGGTCAGAAATGTCAGAAGGATCTGGCCTTGTGTTGTCTCTGCCTCCTTGGAGAGTCCTCTCACCCCCTTCTGAGAAGGTCCTTCCTACAGAATTAAGATTTTTGAAAAAAAATCTTTTCCAGAAATCCTAATCCTAGACACCTGACACCAGGACTAGCCTGACTAGACCAGCTGCCCATTCAGGGGTCTCCCTGAAAATCCTGTGTCTCGAGGTGGGCTTCTCAAACCTTCTCTTGCCTACTGGGGTCAGAGCTAGGTCTTCCTGCTTTCTCCGAAACTCCTCTTCTCTTAAAGCTCTCCCTCCTAAATCCCTAAGCTACCTTTCTGAAACTTTTCCTCTGGTCTGTGGATTTCATTTGTCAAATTCGTAAGGTAAGAACCCATAAACAACCCAAAATTACTGGTGTATTGGTATATCATATTGGTGCATTGGCAGAGAACCCCAATTTCTGTATTCTATTGGTGCATTGGCAGGGAACTACTATTCCTGTATCATTGGCACACACATGCCTTCACTTAGACACATGAAGTAACTCTTTCTCTCTTTCACTCACTCTCTCTCTCTCTCTCACACACACACACACCAAATGATTTTGTAAAATGTTCTGAAGAGTTAGTATTCATTCTTTGGACCTGATTGTTACCAAAAGGTTTTGCCTGAATGACAGGAAAACCAGGAGGCAATGTTATAAAGTTGTAGCGCTTCAGATGATGCATACAACCACACTGGCAGCGAACTAAAGCTTTCCAAACTATAGGAACCAACTTTTCTTGTATATGAGGAATGCACAATATCTACATTATACACACACACACACACACACACACACACACACACACACATAAATACACAGTATATGTGCAATAGGATTGTTATTTGGGTCCAGGTGGTACTGTCAAAATAAAAAGTACAGAAGTGAGAAAAGAAGTACAGAAGTAAAATTCACCTTTGACCTTTTGAACTTCAATTCTAAAATTGCTGTTCAGCAAGCACACACCAAGCACTTCACTAAAACAAGGCTCTCTACACACTTTATTCATTTTCCTAAAACTTACTACTTTTTATAATCAAATAACTTTAAACACCTTTTTTGTTGTTATTTTTTTCCGGTAGGGTGGGTCTCGCTCTAGGCCCGAGCTGAGGTGGAATTCACTCTGTAGTCTCAGGGTTGGCCTCGAACTTACGGCGAGCCTCCCACCTCTGCCTCCCGAGTGCCGGGATTAAAGGCGTGCGCCACCACGCCCGGCTGGGTGTTTGTTTGGTTTTAATTGTAGCATAATACACGATTGAGACTGTACGTAGGAATTAAAACACAAGCTGTTACCAACATGCACCCGGCTGCCTCCGCCGGCACGTCACCGGGGCACGTCCTCCAGTGTCCGCGCCCACGTCCTGCGTCATCACAGCGCGGCGCCGGCGCCGGCGAAGGAAAGACTTCCGGCAGCGCTCTCGCTCGCCCCCTCGCGGCCGCCGGGCACCCTCTCCTCCCCGCCCCCGCCCGCCTTGGTCAGTGTGGATCTGCGCGTGCGCACAGCTCCCGGCCGCGCACCCGGCGAGGGCGACGCCTGCAGGCGAAGCGGAGGAGGTGCGCGTGGCGCCCGGCCGTCCCGGTCTTCCTCGAAGCCGCCGCGGCGCACGCTATGGCGGAGCCGGAGGGCTGCGGCCAGGGGACAGCTCCCGACTGTCCTGCAGCCGCCTCTTCGGGCCCCGCAGAGTCCTCCGCCGGGACGCCGGCCGATCCCGGGGACTACGACAGGAACTGCGTGTTCTGCCGCATCGCGAGGCGGCAGGAGCCCGGCACCGAGCTCCTGCACTGCGAGGTGGGCCGCTGGTCCCCAGAGACCCCCGGCGGCCAGGGACCTCGCGAGGGCCCCCCGCGCCGCCTGCAGCCGCCTGGCGCTGCATGCATGGCAGGGAAACACTTGGGGGTTCCCTTTCTTCCTACGTGGTGGTTTTAAATTCTGCACACATCAATCCCTACGGACCCCGAGGAAATGGCGCTAGTGGGGACTAGAGGGTAATTGTGAAAAATTGGGCTGAAATAGGCCAGGCGGGGGGTGGAGTGGATATAAAGTCAGATAATAATAGTTCCTGATTTCCTCTAAGGTGCTGTCAGCTGAGATGTGTGAAAATTTTAGACTAAGATTTTTTTTTTTTTTTTGCCTAGGTCTGTTTAAGCAGGGATTTGGGATACGTTTTGTTGTGTCTGTTCTCATTCTTTTAAAGAAAGCACCTCCAGAGAATCAGCATTCATTCCTTAAAAGTAAATTAAATTTCTTCAAGCGCTTGGTTTTGAGTCAGTGGTGAACAAGATTCAAAGGACAGTAACGATTATATAATCCAAAGAGCGGAATATAAACAGAGCAGAAAAGCAATTGCAATGCAGGGGTTATGGTCAGGTGGGAGGGGACACCTACCCCAGGTCTGAGGAAGGGAAAGACTTGTTTGAGGTACATAAGTAAGAGTTGGCCAAGTGAGGACACTGTGCCATAGAGAAACTGACAGAAAATTTCTAACTGTGGCTCTAGACAATTCTCCCAATGTGGTCCAGATAAGCCAAAAGCCTGGACACTCTTTGCTTTAAGTGGAACATGGATTTTCAGAGATAAGTAATTTAAGATAAGATTGGAAAGATGAGCAAGGGGCCAGATTATTACTTTTTGAAGTGCGTGTTAAGTTTTACCTTTACTCAAGTAAAAAAAAAAGAGAAGCTCAAGTGCTTATAGCTGTAAGGTTGGGAGGAAGGGGTTGTATGCATGAAGAGGCTTGATTTTTGAAGGCCTTTCTGGCGCTGTTGGGTAGAAAGGACCCATCTGGAAATATGCCAAGCAACTTATTAAGGTGTTGTCCTAATTTAGCTTTACGTAAGAATGTGGTCATGGGGATTAAAGAAAAGTGGATAAATTCAATAAATATTAAGGAGAAAAAACAGGCAGGAGTTGCTAAATTGGATCCCAGATTCTCTGCTGGGCCAATGTTGCTTCCCAGGGTACTTTTTAGTAATGTTTTGGATATTTTAGATTATGACTGTGTGTGTGTGGCATGTGTGCTACTGCAATTTAGTGGGTAGGAGACAGAATTGTTAACATCAGAAAATGCACAGAGTAGCTCCCCACAGCAAAGAATTATCTGACTACAAAGTTAATGATGCCATTATTTAGATCTTGAATCTAAAATGGCTTGATGTACATGGGTTCTCTAATTAGAAATTAAGAGGTAGTCTTTTTTAGAGGTTTTAATCACCTAATATTGAATGTTTTCATTACACATACGCATGTGCAACATATTTACATGTGTGGAAGAGAATGAGGAAGAGTGGCAGCCTAAGTCTAGATTCAGGTAAGGTGGACATTTGTATTGACCCAAGTTTGTTTTTTTTTTTTTGGGAAAGAGAGAGAAAGAAGCAGAGGGGGCAGAAGAGAGAATGGGCACGTCAGGGCCTTCAGCTGCTGCTAATGAAATCCAAACATGTGTGCCCACTTGCACAGTTGTGTCACTGTGCATCTGGCTTACATGGGACCTGAAGATTCAAACATGAGTTTCTTAGCCTTTACAGGCAAGTGCCTTAACTGCTAAGCCTTGTCTCCAGCCTCTGACCCAAGTTTTTTCATGTGGATGTTATTAAAGTTCAGTGAGGCAAAGTTAAGAACTTAGGAAGAGTGAGTAGCTGAAGTGCTAGACCATAGAATCTGTACTTTTTAGGGGAAGGAATAAACACAGGAACAGCAGAAGGGGAGAAGGAATTCATAGGTTGTCTGTCTATAAAGTAAGCATTTGCTAGATTGATCCATAGAACCAGCTCACACCTTTGTCAAACAAAATTTAGTCGGAGAGGTACTTTTAGAACTTTACAGAGTTTAGTATTTCTAAGATCCCTAAAAACTACTTTAAATTTTTGTACATTCCAATGCTATTGTTGAAAAAGAACAATAATAAAAAGTATATGCTAGTAACTATGGAACAGTTTCAGTAGACACAGAGTGCAGGTGGGATGGGTCCAAACTCCATCCATCTTTCTTCCTAGACAAAAGGGTGTTTTCTTTGTTAAAAACATTCTTAAACTACATGAAGACTGGTAAGGAACTTTTGTAAAGGAAATTAAAACACAATACTTTTAACTAATTTACACCATAAGTAGGGGGCACAAGATTAATATCCATATAGAATAGTAATCCATATACAATGGAAAAGACGTAAGATTCATATGCTTGTGTCATAGTGCTCCAAAATGTTATGTATTTTTTTTTCTCAAACTGAATCAAAATGGTTTGATATACAAGGGTTTACTAATTAAAAATTAAAAGCTCATCTTTTTAGAGGGATTAATCACATAACATTTAATTTTGTCATTACATACATACATGTATAATACATTTACATATTCATAGATATTCACTGTAAACATCTAGAAATGATTGGGCTTATATAAGGTATGGTATACTTAATTAACTACAGGGAACATTTGATTTGGAATAAATTGAAGTTAACCAGCATCATGTGGAATTAATTTGGGAAATCTTTCCAGCAAAAGCCAGAGAAAATTACTCACCCCATATATCTCTTCACAGTGTTTTCTTACAGTATTTCGCTGAATTCAATTAAACAAAGGCTACACTATGCATTCTGAGTAGGAGATATATAAGTCACAATGGGGTAAAACTGGTTCACAAGAGATGCAATATTTTAAATTCTTTATGTTTGAGGCACAGATACACATACATAAATAGATAATGTGGTATTAATATTTTGCTATTGATAGGAATTGTCTTAAGCTGTTCCTAGAGTGGCGATATGGAGAAATGTTGGAGAAACACTGGATTAGATTTAACTGTGCTTGAGCCATAATGAGGAAATACCTCAGTGCTAATTTGTCTCTGCTTTCTCTAATTAAAATAGTCCTGACATCTTAGTTAGCAAGGTTCTTTCAAATACCCCCTTTTTTCCCTCCCTCCCTTTTTGCTTAAGATATCAGGGTATAGTTTCTAGAGAGAGAAACTATCCTAGCTATTTTAAGTAGAAATTACTTGAGAGGCTGAGGTAGGAGGATTGCCATGAGTTTGATGCCATCCTGAGATTACAGAATGAATTGCAGGTCAGCCTGGGCAAGACCCAACCTTGAGCACCCCCCCCCCAAAAAAAGAATTATTTATTAGAAAAAAGAAAGCATTTGGAAGAGCAGGAAGAATTAGCTTGGGAATAGTCTTCAAGAATACCACCCAGAACATTACAGAACCTTGTACAAGATAGCCAGTTACTCTTTTGCTCCTTTAAAAAAAAAAAAAAAAAAAAAAAAAAAAAAAAGCCAGGCATGGTGGCACATGCCTTTAATCCCAGCACTCGGGAGGCAGAGGTAGGAGGATCACCATCAGTTTGAGGCCACCCTGAGAATACAGAGTGAATTCCAGATCAGCCTGGACTAAAGTGAGACCCTACCTCAAAAAACCTATCAGAAATAATTTTATAAATGTATGAAATTTCACATTATTTTTAATAATGTATGTATTAATTAGAGGGGGCAGTGAATGAGCATGCATGCACACCAGGGCCTCCAGCCACTGCAAATGTGCATCTGGCTTACATGGGTACTGGGGAATCGAGGTTGGGACCTTAGGCTTCACAGGCAAGCACCTTTACTGCTAAGCCATCTCTTCAGCCCTTTACAATTTCTTCATTGTATGGTAATCTATTCAACTAGCATTATAGTTGAGTTATAGGCATTTGGATTATTATCAGTGTTTTGCTGTCATAAATCATGCTGCAAAGAAAAATTGTGGGCTGGAGTTGTAGCTAAGTTGAAGAACATTCACCACGCAAGTTAAGGCCCCAAGTTTGATCCCCAGCTCTGTGTTTTTCTTTTTCTGTACATTACTATGGAGACAAATATAAACCAGACAACAGATATCTTATGTTTAATAATTTAATAGATTACTCATAAATTGCTACAGTAAACTTGAGTCAGTTTCATCATTTTTAGTCTTTTTAATGCTATAAAGGAAGAAGAAAACAGAAAAGATTTTATATATATATATATTTGATTTAAAAACATAATCAGTGGATATATATGTCAACTGATATTCTTGCTATAACTGAGGAAAATATCACTGGAAAAAAAAAGTGTCTAGAGTATGATGGAAAATGAAATGAAATTGAAAACCAAGGGCTGAAGAGATGGCTTAGAAATTAAGGCACTTGCCTGCAAAGCCTAAGGACCCAGGTTCAATTCCCCAGTACCCACATAAAGCTAGATGCATGAAGTGGCTCATGTGTCCGGAGTTCATTTGTGTTGGTAGAGGCCCTGGCACACCCATTCATATTCTCTCTGCCTCTCTCTCCCTCCAATAAATAAATAAAATGTATAAAAAATTGAAAACTGAGATTTCTTGTAATGAAACTTAAATGAACTTTGTTCACACTTGTTCCTTGAAATTGACTTTATAGAATAAAGTTTTGTTCTTTGGAATGAGTACCTCATAACAACCTAGAGCTTGTTTTCATGAACTTTAGACTTAGTCATAAAATTGTTCAGCAAGGCTGGGTGTAATATAAGTACCATTACTTATATAATCATAGTTTTATGTCACACCAGAATGTAAGGAAATTATTTTTAAATTTTCACTCATGAATGTGTCTTTCTCTTCAGAATGAAGACCTAGTTTGCTTCAAAGACATCAAACCAGCAGCGCCCCATCATTACCTGGTGGTGACAAAGAAGCACATAGGCAGCTGCAGAGATCTACACAAAGATCATACAAAGCTGGGTATGACATGGCAGCACTCACACTTTATCATTCTGCATTGGCTTTAGTCATGGAAAGTTGATTAAAAAGAAAAAGTCTAGCCAAATATTATAAAAAAGACTGGACTTTTTGAAACTTTCCATCATGAAAAAATTATAGATACACAAATAAGGAAAATAGTATAATCTCTATATATTTATCATACTACAATATTTATTAATTTCTGGCCCATCTTTTTTTTCATGTATTAACTTTCCCATATTGGATTTGAATCAAATCCCAGACATTATAATGTTTAATTGTTAAAATCTATATAATTTTTGAAATCTTATTTTTGGTTTTGCTTCTTTTTATTATTTAGTTTTAAAATTTATTTATTAGCATAGAAAGAATTAGGTTTCATTATATGGTGCTTTCAAAGATTTTTTTTTTTTAATTTGCAAGGAGAGAGGGAGGGGGAATGGGAACACCAGAGCTTTGCAAACAAGAGCCTTTATCCACCTACATCGGCTTCCCAAGAGCTGGGATTAAAGATGTAAGCCATCGCACCTGGCTGAGATTCTTTTTTTTTTTTTTTTTTTAATATTTTACTTATTTATTATTTATTTGAGAGAGAGAGATACAGAAATAGGCAGTTAGAGAGAATGAACACGCCAGGGTCTCCAGCCACTGCAAATGAACTCAAGATGCATGTGCCCCTTTGTTAATCTGGCTTATGTGGGTCCTAGAGAATTGAGCCTCGAACTGGGGTTCTTAGGCTTCAAAGGCAAGCATTTAACCACTAAGCCATCTCTCCAACCACTGAGATTCTTTTTAATGATGATGATTATGGACTCTGAAATTGGAAGGTGGTACAGGCTATGATATGACATATGTGTTTATATTGCCTGATAGTGATAAATCTTATGTCTGCCTTACAGTCTCCTATGCAAATAAATTAGTGCCAGACTTTGATTATGAGATTTGGTTGAAGAACTTTTCACTTCTAAAAAGGAGATTCTGAATTTTGATTCTTCTACATTGTCTACTTATGCCTTCTGTAATGTGTGAGCTGTCTCTTTTTTTTTTTTTTTTTTTTTTTTTTTTTTTTTTTTTTTTTTTGAGGTAGGGTCTTGCATTCTAGCCACGTTGACCTGGAATTCACTATTTAGTTTCAGGCTGGCCTCAAACTCACAGCAACCCTCCCACCTCTGCCTTACAAATGCTGGGATTAAAGGGGTGCTCCACAATGCCCAGTTAATATTTATTTTTTAAAATTTCTTTAGTGACAACTTCTTTACTTACAGGCAATAAACCATGATATTTCTTCCCCCCCCCATTCCCCTTCAGAACTTTACTCTCCATCATATCCCCTCCCTCTCTCCATTAGTCTCTCTTTTAATTTGATGTCATCATCATTTTCTCCTATCATGAGGGTCTTGTGAATGTATTGCTAGGCACTGTGAGGTCATGGATGTTGAGGCCAATTTCTGTCTGGATAGTTGTATTGTAAGGAGTCATATCCTTCCTTTGACTCTTACATTCTTTCCACCCCCTCTTCCGCAATGGTCCCTGAGTCTTGGAGGGTGTGACAGAGGTGTTTCAGTGCTAGACACTCCTCCGTCCCTTCTCAGCACTATGGTGCCTTTTGGGTCATCCCAGTGGTCATCACCATCTGAAAAGAGAAGCTTCTGTAACCAGAAGTGAGAGTAGCATTAATATGTGAATATGACCATTAAGTGTAGTGCTTTCAGGACAGTTTGGTGGGAATAATATATACATTTAGCCAGACAAGAGTAGGCTTTATAACCCCTAAGGCTCATGACCTCCCCTTCCATAGACTTTTGATTCACTTTTTTTCAGTACCAGGCATGTATTCCCTCCCATAGAGGGGGCCTTTAGTCCAATTAGGGAGCAGTTGGTTTCCCCAAGAGCAGACATGCCACTATTGCACCTGTTCAGTCATTGAGCTTATCTGGCCAAACGTGAGGTTTCCAGTGTCCGCTGTTTTCACTGCTGATGATTTCTGTCTCCCATACTTGATTCAGCTAAAAATAGATTTACTGGTTAATATTCCTAAGTGCACTTCAAATCTGCTCTGTCACCAGGATGTGGGATTAGTTCAGACAATACTTTAAGGTAGCCTACAAAATAGATAAATTGGGCCAGACTTTTAAAAAGTAAGTAAGAAGGCTGGAGAGATGGCTTAGTGGTTAAGGTACTTGTTTGCAAAGCCAAAGGACCAGGTTCAATTCCCCAGGACCCACTTAAGCCAGATGCACAGGTTGTCAAATGTATCTGGAGTTCATTTGCAGTGGCTAGAGGCCCTAGTGTGCCCATTCATATTCTCTCTCTCTCTCTCAAATAAATAACTAAAATATTAACAAAACAAACAAAAATTAGTAAGAAAGTTCTTAGATAGAAAATTTTGATGTATGTATCTGAGGAGCATTTAAATGACTGAGTTTCCAGGTTTTCAAACTTGTTTCTAGATACCCCAAAGGACCTTAGTCATTTGAAGTTCTGTGGGTGCAAATGAGAAAAGACTTGATTTGTAATCAGAGGGTAGCAGTTCAGTTTATAAAGATCAGATTTAACTGATACTTACCTGATTGTAATTGATTGTGTATTTATTGTTATTAAAAGTTTCTACTTCATTCTTGTAATATTTCTTGTGGTATTTCTTAGAGCACATACTTCAGATTCTTAGGAACTTTCATGTTATCTTCAAGGTAGGTAGATGTAGGTTGTGGAAAGTAGAGGCTGCTCTTGTAACTAGTTGTTATTGTTATTATTACTATTTTGTGTGTGTGTGTGTGTGTGTGTGCATGTGCATGCATATTTCGAAATCAGAGGCCATAGCTCCACCTTATATTTTTGAGAATGGGAATGTGTGTAGATGTAAATTTTAGATAGGAGTTTTAAAATCAGTGATCTTAGTTCTACTCTTAAGAAACTAGAAAAAGGCAAATTAGGGGCTGAGGAGATGGCTTAGTGCCACACAAGTAAGAGAGTTTGAGTTATACCCAGCACCCGGGTATAGTACTGGATGTGATGGTGTGTATCTGTAATGCCAGCACTGGGGAGACAGAGACCCAATCCCAGAGAGGATTGGTTGGCTAGACTAGGTGAATCAGTGAGTTCTAGGTTCAACAAGAGATCCTGTCTCAAAGAGTAAGGTGGAGAGTGATTGAGAAAGAACCTGATTGATCTCTGACATCTGTACTCATATGCACATGCACATGCATGTGAACACACACCCCACATACACATGCAAAAAAGAAAGAGCCAATGAAGCCAAAATCAGTGTTTGAAAGGGAAAATAGGGCTGGAGAGATTGCTTAGTGGTTAAGACACTTGCCTGCAAAGCCTAAGGAACTAGTTTTGATTCCCCAGTAGCCATGTAAGCCAGATGCACAAGGTGGCACATGTGTCTGGAGTTTGTTTGCAGTTGCTGGAGGCCCTGCATGTCCATTCTCTTTCTCTCTCTCTCAAATAAATAGATAAATTATTTTTTAAAAAAGGAAAAAAAAAAAAAAACGTTTATCAGGGCTGGAGAGATTGCTTAGTGGTTAAGGCTCATGCAAGCAAAGCCAAAGGACCCAGGTTGTATTCCCCAGTATCCACATAAAGCTGGATGCAAAAAGTGGCACATGCATCTAGAGTATTTTGGCAGTGGCTAGAGGGCCTGGTGTGCTGAATCTCTCTTTTTTCTCCCTCTTTTTGATTTTTAAGATTTTATTTTATTTTATTTATTAGAGAGAGAGAGAGAATGGATG
This sequence comes from Orientallactaga sibirica, assembly GCA_036365145.1. Classification (NCBI taxonomy): domain Eukaryota; kingdom Metazoa; phylum Chordata; class Mammalia; order Rodentia; family Dipodidae; genus Orientallactaga; species Orientallactaga sibirica. The sequence goes on from JAEOAD010000240.1 coordinate 10,400,237, forward strand.
CACCAAGGCCTCTAGTCACTACAAACTCACTCCAGATACATGCATCCCCATTGTACATCTGGCTTATGTGGGTCCTGGGAAATCAAACCTGGGTCCTTTAGCTTTGCAGGCAAGCACTTTAACTGCTAAGCCATATCTCAAGCCCAGTCTCTCTTTCTATCTGCATCTTTATTTATGAGAGAGCAAAGAGAGACAAAGAGAGAGAGAGAATTGGTGTGCCAGGGCCTTAGCCACTCTAAACATAACTCCAGACATTATGCCATCTTGTGCACATGTGTCATCTTGTGCATCTGGCTTAAGTGGGTTCTGGGAGTCAAACCTGGGTCCTTAGGCTTCACAGGCAAGTACCTTAACCACTAGCCATCTCTCCAGCCAAAATAAAATATTTTTAAAAATATTTATTAATGAGGGCTGGAGAGATGGCTTAGCAGTTAAGGTTTGATTTTCCAGGACTCACGTAAGCCAGATGTACAACATGCATCTGGAGATGGTTTCCAAAGGCTGGATGCCCTGGTGCAACCATTCTCTCTCTCTGCCTCTTTTTCTCTCTCAAATCAATCAATAAATAAAATATAAAAATATTAATGAAATAGTGATGAGGCAATAGGTTTTACCTCGTGCATTTCATTAAGTGAATACATCATGAGTATATCTTCTCCATGAACTGATTTTTTAATGATTATATCAATTATTATCTCATCTGTGGAAATACTTGTGGTGTCTCTTTTGCATGATTATCATTTAGCCACTCCAGTCTTCGTATTATTGTTGCTTGCATTGGAGAATTAGGATTAGGTGCCTTTTCCTGTTTTCACTTTCCAGCCAAATAAATATTTAAAGATAGGAAGACAGAAATATGCTTGGGCTGGATGAAAATCTATATTGTCATTAGAGTGTTTAAATCATTAACAGACAATGTTCCACTTGAGTTAGTCCACCATCTTGCCATGTATCTCACTTGTTTTGTTGCTGTTTTTTCGTGCTTGGCTTAAAATTTTTTATTTCTTTTTTTTTCTTAGGAAAATATTTAATATTTATTATTATGGTCAGGCCAAATCCCTTCAAGTAACATATATTTATATTAAAATCCTTTGTGCAACTAATTTATTATTTATGTGTGTGTGTGTGTGTGTGTGTGTGTGTGTGCTCATGTGTATGTACAACAGGGTCTCTTGCCACTGCAAATGAACACCAGACACTTAATGGCCAGCTTATATGGGTGGCTTGAAAATTGAACCCAGGCAGGCATGCTTTGCAAGCAAGTGCCTTCAACTGTTGAGCCATTTTCCCAGCCCCCTTTCTTGCTTTTTCATGGTTGACTAAATATATATTTTAGTATTTTTGTCTCTTGTTCTATTAGCTACTCTTTGATTACTTTACTGATTACTTTAGAGAGATTACAGTGTATATCCTTTAATTACCATAACTTGCTTAAAGTTAAGCACAGGAAGTATTATTTCATGAAAAGTTTTCCAGCCCTTTTGCTGCTATAAAATATATTAATATATACATATATATATCTAGATTCTTACAATCTTATCATAGTACTAAATGTATTGTTTAAACAGGCATATATTAAAGATGTGTAAAAACTAGTCTTTTATATTACTGAGATGGGAGGTTAAGAATACTTTTTACTAAAATATATTACATACACATACATACATATATGTGTCTATCTGTATATATAGTCTAGGTTGAAGTCACTGGTAAGTTTTCCTGTAACTCTAGCAGTACTGCTATAGTCATAGAACTATGGCATTGAAGATCCCAGGTTACCAAAATTTTTCCAATGGGGAAGTTTCTCTCTAGGAAGATTACAAAATATCAAGAGAAGCCATATGATAGGCAGATAGCATTTTGAAAGCCATTAAAAAAATATTTGGCTGGTCAAGACTTTGCTTATATGAAGGAATATGTCTAATAGCTCCTACCATATACCTAATATCTATAATTTGTGTTCAAAGACAAATTCAGTTTTCTTCTCTTTTTAAAAACATTAATTTTAGAGCCAGATATGATAATGCATGCCTGTAATCCCAGCATTTGAGAAGCTGAGGTAGGAAGATTGCCATATGCTTTAGTCCAGATTTGAATTTATAAAATTCAAATTTGAATGAGTAGAATTACAGATCTGATGGGCTACAGTATGAAACCATATCTCAAAAAACAAGAAAAAATAATTTCAATCTATAAATTTATCCATATTTATTTTTACACAACATGTTTTATAAAATGTCTGTCTTATGAAATGAGTAATGAGCCAATTTTCAGTGCATTAACTTACATACTTACCATATTTTGGTGAGAAACACTTAAAACCAAAAAAAAAAACTCAACATTTTTTTAAAAATATTTTTTATTTAATTACTTATTTAAGAGAGAGAGAGAGAGAGAATATGGTCACGCCAGGACTTTAGGCACTGCAAAGAAACTCCAGATGCAAGTTCCACTTTGTATATCTGGCTTTACATGGGTACTGGGGAATCAAACCTGGGTCCTTTGGTTTTGCAGGCCAAGTGCCTTAACCACTAAGCCATCTCTCCAGCCCAAGTCCACATTTTTAACAGTATATTATATTGCAATTAACTGTGCAGATCATGTTATTCAATTGATCTCTTTAACTTATTCCTGTTGTCTAACTGAACTTTTCTATCTTTTGAGCATCATCTCCCAGATCCTACCTCATTTCTATCCCTTGGTAATCACCATTTTATTTTGTTTCTATAAGTTGTTTTTTTAGATTCAGCATAATGTCTTTCAAGTTCTCCCATGTTGATAAGGATTTCTTTATTTTTTTAAGGCTCAGTAGCATTTCATTTTATATATATAGCACATCTTTATCCATCCATCCATAGATTGACACTAAGGTTCATTTCATATCTTGGCTGTTGTTGACAATGCTGCAGTGAACATGGAGTCTTCTTAATTCAAACAATCTTTCTAATTAACTGTCATTAGAATTAGACCTTAGTCTGATCAGATGTCCTAAGTAGCCACCTTATCATACTTCTCCACAACTGTCCCAAGTCTTATACTCTGGCAGTGAGGTTGACCTCTGGCTCACTTTGTGTCCTCATTTCATTTGTTGAAAAGCAGATTTCTCAGATCTTGAATATGTCTTTAAATGTTTACCTATTTGATATAATTTTTTACTAGAACCCTCTAAATTAACAGCAATTTAGTGAATTAATACATCCCAAGTTAATGTATTTTCTTTGTTGCTTTATAGTTGAAAACATGGTAGCTGTTGGTAAAACCATTCTTGAAAGAAATAATTTCACTGACTTTACAGATGTGAGGTATGTATTCTTCAGGTAAAAACCAGTTTTATAATTTGTTCATTTTTCTGAAATGTTATTATTGTTATTTTGGTTTTTTGAGGTGGGGTCTTGCTGTAGCCCAGGCTGACCTGGAATTCACTATAGTTTCAAGCTAGCCTTGAATTCACAGCGAGTTCTTGAAGCCACAGGGAGAGTAAGAGAGAGAGAGAGAAATGGACCCTCCAGGGCTTCCAGCCACTGAAAACAGACTCCAGAAGCATGCGCCACCTTGTGCCTCTGACTTTGTGTGCAAGTGCAGGCAAGCACCCTAACCACTCTCTAACCCTGAAATGTTACTTTTTGAGGAGAAGGGAAGGAGTAGTGACAGTTTGTGCTTTAAATGCAGTTTTCCTGAGAGTGAGAAGATAGTTTTTTTGCTAGTGTAAAATTTAATAAAGCTTTTTCCTCTCATGTCTAAACATCTTTCAAAAAACTTCTCTTATGGTTTGGAATATAAGTAGTAGGTAGGTAAAATAGTTACTTTATTTTTTTTTATTAAGAAAATACTTTGTATGAATACATCATGTGTTGGTACCATCTTTTTCCTTCTTCCTGCTCCCATTCCACAGGGGGCCTTCCTCAGTGGGGTTGCTGTATTCCCCATGGGGTTATGCATTGTGGGAATAGCAGTCAGTTATTGGGGGGAGGCAATGCCTCTGGGTGTGACGTCCCCACCTGTGGCTCTTACAATCTTTCCATTCCCTCTTCCACAAAATTCCCTGAGCCTTGGTGGGTGTGTTTTAAGTCTACTTCAGTAATGAGCTCTTAGGAGCCTCTGGATTTCTGCTTTGGTATATGTTGAGTATCCTCAGCACCTGTCTCGTTCACCCTGGCTCTGATTGTCAGGCTTACATGGAAGTAGCCCTCTTGCTTGTCTCCTCAATTCCTTTGTGGTTTCAGTTAGGCCTTGGCTGAAATGCGAGGGGTGGTTTATCTCATCGGGTCTCACTACCTTCTGAAAAAGAAATAGATTCTCCAATGGAGAATGAAGTCAGCATAGGTTAAATAGGATAAGCATTATTAATTTAGGGAGATTTTGCTAGATGTAGACCCTCTTAGCCAAAGACTAATGGGAACTTGACATTGGAGAGCACAGTCTTTGCCTCCATAGGATTCTGACCTGGTTCCCAGTTCCAGATACAGGTTCCTTTCCATTGAGCAAATCTCTTAGCCAATCAGAAAGTCATTGATTACCCACCAAGGCTGTGTGCCACTATTGAACTGGTGTGTACTTCTTGTCAGGGTGGTTGCTTCTGTGTAGCTTAGACCCCTACTTACTCACACTGTTGTTGGCCATTTTCCCCCAGTATCTCAGGTAGCACTTTCCAGCACTAGATGGGCTGTCTGGGGATTGGCTCTCTTTCAGATTCTAGCCAGGTCTCTTTGTTCTGGGTTTGCAGCATATGGTGCCTTCAGCAATAGAGCTTTACCTTTTACCTCAGGTAGCTAATCAAGTGCTTTGAGAGAAGACTGTCTATTTTTTGGGACCCCAGGTCTCTCCAATCAATAGCTCAGTGTGGGTAGCACCACAGGTATTTAATCCCTGCCATGATGGGGTGCTTTATGGGGTTTGATACTTTCTTGGGCTTTGACTTTTTGGAGCCTGGTCTAGTTTTGGTTATTATGATCTTCTTGTAGCCTCTTGAGATTGGTTGACTCTTCTGTGTGGAGTATTCCCTAAAGAATTATCTGTAGGTTTGGCTTTATGTTCATATAATCATAGAACTGACTTTTCATGGAAAGTTTTCCTTTCACCACTTATTATGAGGGATACTTTTGCTGGGTACAATAGTTTGGGTCAGAAGACACAGTTTGTTACGTCTTTGAAGTTAGGCCTTTTTGGCTTTCAGGGTTTCCATTGAGAAATCTGAGGTTCTGATGGGATTGCCTTAGTATGTAATAAGTTGTTTCTCTCTTGCTGCTTTTAGCACTCTCACTTTGTTTTCATTGTTTAGAGTTTTAACTATAATGTGCCTTGGGGAGTTTATTCTTTGGTCCTGTCTGTTTGGTGTTCTGTGAGCATCTTTTATCTGGATGGGTCTCTCTTTTGCAAGACTGGGAAATTTTTTTTCAATATTTTTCTTGAATATGTTCTCTATGTCTCTGGCCTGGATTTCCTCTCCTTCTAGTATACCCATGATATGGATATTTGGTCATGTTAAGGTATCCCATGTTACCTCATATTCTGTTCACATGATTTTTTTTTGAACTTAGCAAAGTTTTTGGATTCCTGATAAATTTCTTCTGTCTTGTCTTCCAACTCAGATGTTCTGTCCTCTACATGAGTAACTCTGTTAGTGAGGGGTTCTGGGGGGGAGGCTAAAACCGCTATTTGATTTTTTTTTTTTTTGGTATGTTTTTGTGCATCATGTTCATGTCTTTTTGAGGTATGATTTTAGTTTGACATCTTATTTTTCTTTTTTTTTTTTATTGACAACTTCTTTAATTGTAGACAATATCCATGGTACTTCCCTCCCTCCCCCACTTTCCCCTTTGAAACTTCACTCTCCATCATATCCCATCACCCTCTCAATCAGTCTCTTGTCAGTTTGCGACATCTTATTTTCTTGATGCTTCCTGGAATTTGTTCTTGCATTTGATCATGTCTTCACCAAGTTTAATCAGCTGGTTATTGATATCCTTTATTTGTTGGTTTTTTGATGATTTGCTTCCAGTTCAGTAACTTGCTTAGTCAGGGTCACATAGCTTGTTGTGTTTTCATTTTGGAATTCAATTTGTTATTTTCTCTATGTTTTCATTGGAGGCTTCCATTGTGAGACTAGGCATCCTTGGAGGAGATCATTCAGTTTTCTGACTTTCATTTTTTTTGGTATGTGTTGTGGTCTACCAATCTTTGGGTAAAAATCATATTTCATTAAGAAGGAAGCAAGTATTTGTCCTTGTAGGATCTTCAGTGAGTGTTCTGTTTTAAATTTGAACCAAACTGGAGTGGATGGGGTTATATCTGTAGATGTGCAGATTGTGGAGGTTCCATGTGCAACAAGAGTACTGGGACATGGGGAATGAACCAGGAGCTCTGGTCTACTCACTCCTTGCACACATCTTTCAACACAGGGGAACAGGGAGTTAGAGACATGAGAGCCGGTCTTCCAGGAAGCTGGAGCAAAAGGCCTGCTTCAGCGGTACACAGGCAGGATCCAGGCCACCTTTCACCAGCAGCAGGGGTACCAGGCCCAGGGAACTGGGAGGTGGGGAACTAACTGGGAGCTCTGGCCTACTCACTTTGTGCTCACCCTCTGGTACAGGGGATCCAGGATTTGGGGACGTAGAGACTGGTCAGTTAGGAAGCTGGGAGCAAAAGGCCTGCTTTCAAAGCATTCACCAAGGGTCCAGGTCACCCACACCAACAGCAGGGGTACTGGGGCCAGGAAACTGGGAGGTGGGGGACTAACCGGGAGCTCTGAACTACTCACTCCACGCACACTATCTGGCACAGGGATCCAGGCAAATAGTTATTTTTGTTGTTACTGTTCTGTATGTTGATTCTTCTAAAATTGTGACCAAAGTGAATTTTCTTGGAGAAACTTTTGATATGCTTTAAAAATACATTATTAGGTTTCTAGCATGAAACTAACCTCAATTCATTGCCTGCTGAACTGAATTCTAGCTTTGAATACAATTTGAGCAAAAGCCCATAATATTCAATTATTGTTCTTTTGTGCGTATGTATGCAGATGTACATGCATGTGTGTATGTGTATATGTGTGTGCGGGTGTACATGCATGTGCACATGCATGTCTGTGCATATGTGCAGATGACCATGTATGGGTATATGAATATATGCATGTATGTTCATGTGCATGTGTGTATATATATATATATTAATGCAGGCGTAACATGCATGTGTGTATTATACATGAGTGTGTGCACATGTACACAAATATGTTTGGGCATATGCATATGAGCATGTGTGCAGATGTACATGCACAGTTATATGCATATATTCATGTGTGTGTATATATATGTAGGTGTTGTACAGGAATGTGTATATGCATGTATGCATGTGTGCAAGTGCACAGGCATGTGTGTATGTGTATCTCTGTGCAGGTGTACATGAATGTGTGTTTGCATGTAGAGACTAGAGGAGAATCTTGAATGTGTTCCTCAGATGCTGTCTACCTTTCTTGAGACAGGGTCTTTTACAGACCTGGATGGAACACATCTAATTAGGCTGGACTCCATAGCCAGCAAACTTCACGGATCCATGTCCAAGGCCCTAGTACTGGGATCACAAGCATGTTCCACCACATTCGGAGTTGTTACATGGATTCTGGGGATTGAACTCAGGTCCTCATGCATGCACAAAAGACATTTCATGAACTAAGCTATCACTGAACCCCTCAGTTGATTTTTAAGCAGCTAAATCAGTTTTATGATTTTTTTCTATTTAAATAGGAATTTTTGTATTACTGTTTTATAAAGCAAACAATTAAAAATAATTACCACCTAATGAATTTTTAGTATTTAACAAGAAATGTAGGTGATAGCGATAGCTTTTTATGATGATATGATCAATCTCAATATTGAAATATTGTTGGATACCAAGGAAAGACTGTGCACTTTGTTAAAGGTGAAAGTTCGCCATCTACTGGCTACATCTTGGAGTAGCCAGTAAATTTTTTTGGAGATTCTTTGCAGGAGCATATCTTCATTAAAGCTTAATGTGATAAGGACTGAAGTGATTAGAAATAATGTCATCTCAGAATTTTTAAAGGTTATGCTGATATATAGCATGCTGTCAAGGCTTTCCTTGATAAAGAGTTTCTATTTACTATGAACTACAACATGAAGAGGAACTGTGGCTATTCAAAAGTGCATAAAGAAAATAATGAGTCAAGGCATGGTGGTGCATACCTTTAATCCAAGCACTCTGGAGTCAGAGGTAGGAGGATCAGTGTGAGTTCCAGGTCACACTCAGACTACATAGTGAATTCCAAGTTAGCTTGGGCTAGAGCAAAACCTTACCTTGAAAAACTGGGGGTAGGGAGAGAATAATGAAAGATCTGTGTTTGGTACTTTGTTTACCTTAGGTAACCTGTTCTGGATATCTTTAATGTTTATGTGATTTAGCCTGAAAAATAATTTCAAACCATTAGAGAAATGATTCATCAATGATCTCTTACCTTTGTTTTAGGATGGGTTTCCATATGCCACCATTCTGTTCAATTCATCACCTGCACCTTCATGTTATTGCACCAGTCAAACAGATTGGCTTCTTATCAAAATTGATTTATAGAGCAGATTCCTATTGGTTTATAACAGTAAGTAATACATATTTATCCTTTTGTTGTAATTTTTTCTTTTCTTAGCAGCACTAGTCCTTTACAGTTCCCATAGGCTTGGCCACATATTTTAACAAACTACTTATACCTATCCAAAAAAAAAAAAATTATTTCGCATTTATTTATTTTGCCATAAATAAAACTGGACCAAAATCTCATGTATGCTAATAGAAATTATTCCACTACTGAGATACACCTTAAGCCTCCTTGCTCCATTTTGATTTTAAAATAGGATCTTGCTGTTACAGATTGTCCTTGAACTTGAAGGCTTTCTGCCTCACTCTCTTGAGTAGCTGGGATTACAGGATATGCCACAACTCTCAGTTCAAAACAATATCTTTGATTTGGAGGAGTATTCATCTGGGCAGTTAGATCTGTGGGAAGATAAACTGTGGCTAAGTCATCTATCCTTTGAAAGCAGAGTATATGGTATAGAAAAGGTAGCATTCAGAATTCAGGCTTAGGAGTCAGATCTGAATACAAATTCTGGTTCCATTGCTTACTTGAGATACCATATACAGAGTAATTTCACTTTTAAAGGTTCAGGTTCTCTTACTGGGGGCTCAAACTCAGAGTCTGGTATATTCTAGGCAAGTGTTCCACCACTGAGCTACACCCCTAGTCCAGACATAAGTTCTTCATTATCTGCTCATAGATAACAGTGCAATAAGAAAGATGGTAGGGTACTCAGGTATAAAGCACATGAAACAGTGCCTTGTAGAAGCTGTGGGTCAGAGCTCAGTGGTTGAGTGCTTACCTAGTACATTAGTAGGAAAGAAGACTGTGTTTCAGCCCAGAGTTCCAAGGAATACAGTCCATCATGTCAGGAAAGGCATGGTGTCAGGGGCATGAGGTGGCTGTTCACATTGAGTTCTCAGTCAGAAAGCATAGAGATGAATGCTGGTGCTCAATTCTCTCATTTTGCCCTAAATAAGCAGTCTGGAACTCTAGCCCATAATATGATCCTACCCACATTCAGGGTAGATCTTCTCAGTTAACAACCTTATGGACACACCCAGTACTGATTCCAAGTCAATCAACTTGACAATGTAGCTTGTCCATGTACCTATCAGGAGGTTTGAACCCCTGTTTTGATCCCTTGTACTGCAAAACTAAATGAATTATACTTGGGAATGGAGGTCACTAAAAGTTACCTGCTGCTTCTATCATAATAATCATCCTCATGGTAAACATAGACCTTTTGTATTTTGTTAGTCAGTTCAAGCTCCTTAGAAAAGAACTTTAGTAGTGGCATCAGCTGTTGAGTCTGAGGCTAACATGTTCAGCCTAGAATATTGTATAATTGTACTTTGTTCAGACAAAAGTGGAATAAAATTCTGGTTCATCTAGGGCCATTTGACCAGAAATGTATAAAGCTCTTATTTTGTGTGTCTGTGATGACAAGGTGATTGATAGTAACTATATCTGTATAGTCATCAAATGGTATTTGACATTAATCAGTGAATGTTATTATTCTGTAATACTCATAATGCAGAATTAACTAAAAGCAGGGAATTGTCTTGGGGATGTGGTACGTTGGTAGAATACTTGTCTAGTATAAGTGAGGCCCAAGACTCCATCCCCTTGAAATTAAACACCACATTTCTAAAAATGGCACATGTCAAACATCTCTCTCTTTAACTTGCCCAGATGATTTTAATTAATAAGCATATATTAAGATTTGTGCAAGTGTCTATATTTGACATAAAGGTGGATATTCTGCAAGTGTATGTACTTTTTGGAAGATTTTTTCCCTATATGTTCTTTCTAATTTTCTAATCAGGTCTTAGTTTTATAGTAAAAAATTAAATTACAATTTTGTATACTGGCTTTGTATCTTGGTGGTAATGCTTATTTTGTATGAAACTTTTTAGTTGGAAAACTAAACTATTTATAAAACTTACATTTTCTTTTTAAAGATATTTTTGGGACAAAATATGTAGCAACCTGTTTTTTGGTGTCATTATAATAGGGATACTAACACAATGGTTTGATAGAGGCAATTATAGCTAGAATTAAAACATGTCTGCTTTTTTTAAATTACAGGTTGACTCTGTGCTTGAAAAGCTAAGAAAATAAAAATGCTAACAGTGGAAGATTTACCCAACCTGACTCAGCATTAGCTAATATTTTGGTCTCTTTGAAATTTAATTGCAGTTTAAAGATTTATTGGATTTTGCAAGATACTATCACTCAGTAGCCTTAAATCTTTTCTTAATTATTTTCAAAAATCTATGACAGGGTTTTATGAATACCTTTTCACGGACTTCCTTGTCTAATGCATATTCATGTAAGGATTTATGCAAAATATACTATAGATAAAAGTCCATTTAATACAAATTCTGTTAATCAAGAAGTATTCTAAGCCGGGCATGATGGCACACACCTTTAATTCCAGCACTCGGAAGGCAGAGGTAGGAGGATCACCATGAGTTCGAGGCCACCCTGAGACTACATAGTGAATTCCTGGTCAGCCAGGGCCAGTGTGAGACCCTATCTGGAAAAAAAAAGTATTCTATATTTTTAAAGTTCAAATAATTTCACTTTTAACAGTCTTAATAGTGATGTATTGATGAATAAACTGGCATAGAAAGTCTTCATTGGAACCTTTATTGTGACTGATAAAAGATAAAATGAATTAGCTACTTCTTGATAGTTATGTAGTTTCACACACAAATTTTCAAAGTAAAGAATACTGTGCTACACAGTATTTCTGATCTTGCTAATGGAAACAGGTATTTATATGTGTCATCTTTACTTAAGTTTCAGATACTGGTTTTCACTTATGGCCTTGGTCCTTAAAGCTGGTATAAATATGTTTGCCCTTCGAGATACCTTCCACATCTCAGTTGATACCTGAAATCCTGGATGGTAACAAATCCTCTGTATACTGTTTTTCCCTATACATACATGCCTCTGATAAAGTAGAATATATAAATTAGACATAGTAAGAGATTGATTGATGGCATGCATAATGAGATATGATGGTTATAATAATATGCTGTGATAATATTGCCAGTGTTGTTATTATGATTTGGGGCCGTTATTAAGTTGAGTAAGGGTACTGTGATACTACGACAGTTAATCTGGTAGCTGAGATGGTTACTACAGGTGGGTAATGTCTCCAGATAGCATGCATGATTCATAACCAAGTGAGACAGTGTGAGATGGTATTAAGATTTTACCATTCTATTCACAATGGCATGTGATTTTAAATGTATGGATCATTTATTTCTGTGGCTTTTATTTAATATTTTCAGTTAACCACAGTAACTGAAACTATGAAAAGTTAGGCCCACAAGAAGTGAAACCTTAGATAAGAGGAAGTTACTTTAATATAATTTAAATGGGAATTTATAGTAGCAAGCAATTAAGCTATCTTAACATAATACACATGGAATTTCACCTGTAAAGACATAAATAAGAAACACATAAAATAGTAATATACTAAAACTGACAAAAACTATTGTCTTATGGTATGTTTTTGTACCAAAGGGAAATGAAAATAAAAAAATGATTTGACCTGACTTTTATTATGAAAAGGCCTGATTTGCAAGTAGAAATAGACCTAGATGAAGAAATTTATTTTGCCCTATTAATATTACTGGTATACCTATTCATAAAGCATGCCTATTAGGGATTGTCTTTTGGTGCTAATCTACAGACACAATAGTGAGTGTGAATGCAGACTGGGTGCTGAAAGCTAATTCTACTTTGTGCCAATGTATACTAGTGCTATGTACACAACAGAAAGGAACAGGAAGATGAATGTATGATTATTAAAAGGCTGAAGTCACTAGTCACTACTTTTTCTTTTCTTTTCTTTTCTTTTCTTTTCTTTTCTTTTCTTTTTCTTTTCTTGTTTTGTTTTTCAAGGTAGGGTCTCACTCTAGTCCAGGCTGACCTGGAATTCACTATGTAGTCTCAGGGTGGCCTTGAACTCATGGCGATCCTCCTACCTCTGCCTCCCGAGTGCTGGGATTAAAGGCATGTGCCACCACGCCCTGCACTAGTCACTAGTTTTTGTGCCTTATTTTGGCATGATGTTAAACAGGTTTAAGTATGAAACTACTTACTACAGTGCTTAGTTATAACATCTTATAATCAATATTGTCTAGTTTGTTTATAGATTTGTTTATTCAGAATACATTTGTTGAGTATTTAACTTATACCAGGCACTACCAGAATCAGGAAATAAAGAATGAGAGAACAGTTTGCCTTTGGTTGCCAATACTGTAGAGGTGAGACAGAATCAGTTAGTGGATTTCAGTGTGCTACGTGTAGTAATGTTGAAAGAAGTGGCTGCACAATGAGGATCACAATGAGGAAGCCGGTTGCAGTAGAACTGGAAATCAAGACTTAGTGCTCGGCACATTCACAGTGGCAGTTGAAACTGAGAACCACCTATTTCTACTTCCACCATTACTTTTTTTGTGTGTGTGGTTTTTCGAGGTAGGGTCTCACACAAGCCCAGGCTGATCTGGAATTCACTATGTAGTCTCAGGCTAGCCTTGAACTCACAGCAGTCCTCCTACCTTGGCCTCCCGAATGCTGGGATTAAAGGCATGCGCCACCACGCCCAGCTCCACCATTACTTTTATGTCCATATTTCAGCTTACATGTAAGAGATGGAGAAAGGGATTTGCAAGAAAGAATGTTGGGCTTTCAAAATAAGATTTGTATCATCCCAGTGGTCATTGCCATCTGAAAAGAGAAGCTTCTCTAACCAGAAGTGAGAGTAGCATTAATATGTGAATATGAACATTAAGTGTAGTACTTTCAGGACAGTTTGGTGGGAATAATACATACATGTAGCCAGACAAGAGTGGAAGAGGGGGCAGAAAGAATGTAAGGACCAAAGGAAGGGTATGACTCCTTACAACTGCCCAGACAGAAATTTGCCTTGATATCCATGACCTTGCAGTACCTAGCAATACCTTTACAAGAACCTCATATTAAGAGAAAAAGATGATGACATAAAATTAAAAGAGAGACTAATGGAGAGAGGGAGGGGATATGATGGAGAGTGGAGTTCTGAAGAGGAATTGGGGGAGGGGAGGGAACTATCATAGTTTATTGTCTATAAGTATAGAACTTCAATAAAAAAAGAAAAAAAAAGATTTATAGATTTTTTTAACAGTGGTTGTGAAGTAGATCTCTGAGCATTCATATAGCTAATGATTATTATCAATTTTCTTTTTTTAAAAGATTTTATTTATTTTTATTTATTTATAAGAAACAGAGGAGGAGAGAGAGTGAGAATGGGTGCCTCTAACCATTGCAAACGAACTCCAGATTCATGCGCCACCATGTGCAGCTGGTTTATGTGGGACCTGAAGAATCGAACTGGAGTCCATAGGCTTCACAGGCAAACACCTTAACCACTAAGCCATCTCTCCAGCCTTATTTTCAGTTTCCTATAAATCACTTACAATATGGCTTGCTTCAGGAAAGGTGTAGCCTTTGAATGTTTTATGATGTGAGCATCTAGCAATACAAGTGACAACATTCTGATAGCACTTGAAAATATTTAAGGAATTTTTAATGCCTGTGGGCCTCTAAAAATGCGATTAGCTGATTAATTTATACCCTCATAAGGTTTTCTTGTTGGTTAGAAACACTTGAAAGCAGATTTTTAGTATAGATGTTCTGAAGCCTAAGGACCCATGTTCGCCTCTCCAGATCCCACTTTAGCCAGATGCACAAAGATGAGGTCGCACGTGTCCACTAGGTGATGAAAGTGTCTGGAGTTCAATTACAGTGGCTGATGCTCTGGAATGCCAATTCTCTCTCTCTCTCCTTCTGTCTCTCTTTGTCTGTCTGTCTCTCTCTAAAAATAAATAAATAAATAAATAAATAATAAATAAATAAATAAATAAATAAATAAATATTAATAACCAAACTACTAAAATTTGGGCTGGGACATGGCTCCATGGGTGAAAAAGCTGTGCAAGTATAAGGTCCCAAGGTCCTATGTAAAATGCTGGGCATGGTGGTACACATTTTTAATCCCAGCACGTGGGAGGCAGAGGTCAGAAGACCACCATGAATTAGAGGCTAGCCTGAGACTTACATAGTGAATTCCAGGTTAGGCTGGGCGAGAGCAAGAAGCTGCTGAGAACTCAAGACTAAATTAGAACTAAATCATACTCACCAAGGCTCCGGGAAGTTTTCAGAAAAGGGGGCAGAAAGAATGTAAGAGCCACAGGGTGGGAAGGAATATCCGGAGACATAGCCCTCCTCACAATGACAGACTGCTGCTCTTACAACTCAAAACATACAACTACATGGTGAACACCAGCAATCCCACTAAGGAGAGCCCTCAGTGGAGTGGGGCCAGGGAGGAGGGAAATGATGGTACCAATATACAATGTGTCCATACAAAGTTTCTACTCAGTAAAAAGAAAAAAATCTTAAAAAACAAAAAAATTCACTTAGCCTTTTGGTAGTATGTTTGGAAACTTCTTATCTGTCCATAACAGTTTAAAGTAAAGTTAATTCATAACCCATCTGAAAATGTTTAAAGAAGTATGGAGAGCATTATTTATGCATGTTGTGATACTATTTGTATAATTGTAGAATTAATAAAATTGTTGAAGTATTTCAGATTGTACTCAGCTAGAAGAAAACAAAAATAAGAAGAGAAAAACTGTGTTAAGTTTTGTGTCTCTAGACTGTCTCACAGTACCAAACACAGAATTCAAATCAAAGGTGTTTGATAAATTGGCTACACAGTATGTACAATTTGCCTGTCAGAGATGTGGAATCCAAGGTCAAGAGCACAGTATTTTTGCTAAACTCACATGGTTTTAGATTTTAATGTCAAAAATCAACAAAAGTTGATGCTTATACCTTTACTATTTCAGTATGTACTAGATGTGAGTGCTGCAGGTCATGGAAATGAAGCCAATGCTTTTTTCATTTGTTTATTCTAGAAAGATAAGAACAAAACCCCACATCTCTAATTGGACATAGTTTGATTGTTAAGTTTACCTCTAATCAAGGGGAATCAGATCCTCATTGCATAATTATTTAAAACCTCATAAGAACTTATGAAATTTTGTCTAATAATCATGCATAATTAAGCCAATCCCTAAGCTAAATGCCATTCAAGTAGTATGACATTCAAAATGTTTCCTGTCCATAACCCATTGTTCTACCATTTTTAATGGCAACTCCAATCTTTCAGTTGCTCAAGCCAAAAATGTTGCACTCATTCTTGAGTCTCTTCTCACACTTCATGTCTAGCCTATTAGCAAATCTATGGGTGACTGTTGCCATCAGCTCCATGTTACTAGGACAAACACTTGACCAGAAGCAGCTTATGGGAGAAAAGAGGTCTATTTCAGGCTTAGAGATTCCAGGGGAAGCACCATCAGTGGTGGAAGAAGCTGGCTGCCTCCCATAGATTCATAGCAGCAACACCATCAAAAGCTTTAAGCACCACAAACAGCCAGAGCTCCAGACCGCTCTGAACCCACCTAGTAGGGCTGGACTTATGGTCTGCTCCCAATGACATACCTCTTCCCCAGTAGAGCTCTGCCCACTGGAGACTCAAGATTCAAGCCTGAATCTATGGGGCCATACATTCAAACCACCACACTGGTACTTTCCAAATTTATTCATAATTTGACTCCTCACCACTTGTACTGCTGTGATCATGGCTACTTACCATTCTGTATCTAGTTTATGACAGTAACATTCCTCTAAACCACTTGCTTTTATTCTTGCTTACCCTCAGTCTATATGCAACATATTTCACAAAAAATACAAGTTGCAGGTCTGAGTGTTCTTCTAAGGCTTAATGGTTCCTAAACACTTTGTCTTCACATTTTGATGGGACCTGAACCAAAAATCAGTTCATTGCTGTCAGTGCCCGTGTCTTTCTGCCTTTCAGACGCTCATACTTTCTGGTCTTGAATATTCCTAGAATCCCATGGCTGGCTCTCATGCCTCAAGCTGTTGTTTTAAATAGCTGTTATCACATTTGTTTTTCTAGATTATGCATAACTTAATTTGGGGTTGGATTATAGCTCAGTGGTACAGTGCTTTCCTAACATTGCATAAGGCCCAAGGTTCAACTCCCCTGGGGAAAAGAATTACTAAGTTGATGATGCACTTTTCTTATTTATTAAAAACTCATGAACCAGATGTGGTGGCACATGCCTTTAATCCAAGCATTTGGGGGTGGAGATATAGGAAGATGGCTGTGAGTTTTGAGGCCAGCCTGGAACTTAAAAGTGAGTCAAAACAATGACCAAAATAAACATATTAACGTACTACCTAGGCTGAGGAGATGGCTCAATGGTTAAAGACGCTTATTTGCAAAGCCTGCCAGCCCTATTTCAATTATCTGGTGCCCACATTTGTAGTGGTGTACCCAAACACCACCCCCACATACACACCCTCACCCACACACGTGTGCAAATTAAAAACCCTCACTATTTACCCTCAACATAGTTCATCAGCCTTTTTAAGCTTTAGTTCCTGAATGTACTGTTACAACTAAACAAACCACATCTTTGAAAATCTATTCACTCTTATCCAAGTTAATATTAATTTATTTGAGACAGAGAGAAGCAGAGAGAGCAAGAAAGAGTATGGGCCCACCAGGGCCTCTAGCCAGTGCAGACAAATTCCAGATGCATGTACCCCTTGTGCATCTGGCTTTACATGGGTATGGTGGAATCAAACCCAGATGTCAGCCAAGAAATAAGACACCTCTTGCTAGTAGATTTCAAGGACCTTTGTAGTTTGGGGATTTAATTTTTACTTTATCTTTGTATCTCGATTGCCTTTGCTTAATGACTGATTCATATGACTGGTCAATAAATATAGTTTTATCTCTAAATGCTTTAAAATGTTACTGTGTCTGTGGAAATGGCTCAGTGAATAAAGCAGTTGCTGTGCAAACATGATGTCCTAAATTTGGATTCCCAGAGCCCACATAAATAAAGCTGGACACATTAGCATGAATTGTCTATAATACCAGTGCTCCACAGCAATATGGGATGTGGAGACAGGAGAATTCCCTGAAGCTCACTGGCCAGCTAGGCTGGCATACACAGCAGTGAACAAGACCATGCCTCAAAAAAGGTAGATACCAATGTTGTCCTCTGACCTCCACATGTATGCCATGGCACCTGTAGTCACACACGTTTAATAAAGTTTCCATAATAAAGTATGAAGTTCCTAATTTCAGGTAACTTTCAATGCAAAAGTAAAGGGTATAACCTACCACACCCCCTCCAGCCTCTACTACCACCAATAGGGACCCTGGAATGGATCTCATTCCAGAGCCCAAGGAGGTGAGGAATGCTAGATGACCAGGGTTCAGGTGAGTTTCCCCCCATACACCTGTGCATAAAAACCCCTCAGTCTCTGGCCTGGCCTGCCTGCTTCCATCATCCTAAGCAGTGACTCTATAGCTGATCACATTCTACTGTTTGGGTACAGAGTAGGACAGACCTCCTAGGGTCTAGGCCAGACCCACCTGGAGGCTACACATACAAGGAGGATGCTATTCAGATGCAAGCGTATCCACCCTAAACCTATGGATAGTCTGCCATATCATATCCACCATGATCAAGGCTGACCAGGCCACTCAACATAGGCTCTACAAGTGCTGCTACTGCTGCATTATAAGCAAGATATGGTGACTATCTGGAGATGGGCAAACCCTAATGCAAGACACCAAGTCAAAATACCCCACCAAGAATGGCTAGTCTTATAGTGGAAGCCTCCAATGAAAATGTAGATGAAACTCCAGACACAAAATCCCAAAATGGAATTACGGGCAGCATATCAAACAACCTTAATGAGATCATTAACAAATAGCTGGATGAAATGGAATTAACAAAAAGAGTGAAAATAACTCAAAGGATAGCTGAATGAAACGGAAGTAAAAAAAATTCAGCAGCAGCTGAATGAAATGGGTAAGAATAAAAAAATGAACTCAATGAGGACATGATTAAATACAGGAATGAATTCCAAGAGACAATAAGAAAGTCAAACCAAAAAAAGAAAATGGAATTTGGTAAAGAGACGGAGATGCTGAAGAAAAACATGAAAAACAAAAATGAAATAACTCATTTAAAAGGCTCCCAAGAAAGCCTCACTAACAGAGTTCATCACGTGGAGGACAGCTTATTAGAACTCCAGGACAAGACAGAGGAAATAGACTGGCAGTCTAAAATCAATGACAAGGGCTGGAGAGATGGCTTAGCAGTTAAGCACTTGCCTGTGAAGCCTAAGGACTCTGGTTTGAGACTCGATTCCCCAGTACCCATGTAAGCCAGATGCACATGGTGGCACATGTGTCTGGAGTTACTTTGCAGTGGCTGGAAGCCCTGGAGCGCCCATTCTCATTCTTTCTGTCTCTCCCCTTTTCTCTGTCTCTAATAAGTAAATAAATAAAAAAAGTAAAAATTGAAAAAATTAAAATCAATGACAAGTTAAAAAAACCATGCAAACAGAACATGAGGGAGATGGGGACACCTTGAAAGAGCAAACATTCTGATCATGGGCATACAAAAAGGGAAAGAACAGGCCAAGGGCATAGCATTACCTTAGGGAGAAAGAATAGAAAAAAGATTTTCCAAGCAAATGGAAATAGGAGACAAACAGGTATGCCTATACTAATATGTGACAAAATAGACTTTATAAGCCAAAAGTAATCAAAAGAGATAAAGAAGGCCATTTTATTAAGGGAACAAAACAAGATATTACAATTAAAAACTTATATGCACTAAATTCTGGTGCACATGATTTAATGAAGTAAAATCAGCTAGACATTGGATAAGAAATAAATCTCAATACAATAATGGTAGGAAACATTAAGGTATCTAACGATTGCCAATAGACAATTATCTAAACAGAAATAATGGATCTCAACAACACTATAGATAAATGGACTTAAGAGACGTCTATAGAACATTTCACCCCAGCTTTACAGAATATACATTATTCTCAGTAGTTCATGGAACCATTTATAAAATAGATCATATATTAAGACATAAAGAATGTATATATAAATTCAGGAAAACTGACATAACTCCCTGTATTATATCTGCCCATAAAGCTAGAAATCCATAAGAAAAATAACAGAAAACACAGCAACTCCTAGAGATTGAACAAGTCACTATTAAACATTGAAGAAATAACAAAGGAAATAAAAAAATTTCTAAAACTAAATGACAACACACAACATACCAAAACTTACTGGACACAATGAAGGCATTCATACAAGGGAAGTTTAATAGCACTAAATGCCTAGAGAACAGAAATAGAGAAACCACAAATAAATAACCTAACCATCCATCTGAAGGCTTTGGAAAAGTCTAAATAATCCAAACCCAAAAGCAACAGAGGGAAAGAAATAATCAAGATCAGAACAGAAATAAATGAATTGGAAATGAAGAAAACAATTTTAAAAAATTGAAACAAAGAGCTGTTTCATAGGAAGAAAAAAAAAAAAGATTGATAAACTCCTGGCCAAAACAAGATGAGAGATGAAAAAGAGATACCAATGAAACTGGGATATCATCAGGACATATTTCAAAAGTTATGTTCCACAAAATTGAAAAGTCTTGAAGAAATGGATGAATTTCTTCACTCATACTTCTTACCAAAAGTAAACCCAGGACAGATAAGTTATCTGAATAGAGCTATAACATCAAATGAGATTGAAAAAGTAATTAAAAGCCTTCCAACAAAAAGTCCAGGCCCAGAAGGACTCACTGCTCAGTTTTATCAAACCTTCATTGAAGAACTCAAACCACTTTTTCTCAAGTTATTTCGCACAATTGAAAGGAAGGAATACTTCCTGACTCCTATGAAGCCAGCATTATACTAATACCAAAACCAGACAGACTTGATAAAAGAAAATTACAGTCTGATATTCCTGATGAACTTAGATGCAAAAATTCTCAATAAAATCCTTGTAAATCGA
This sequence comes from Orientallactaga sibirica, assembly GCA_036365145.1. NCBI lineage: Eukaryota > Metazoa > Chordata > Mammalia > Rodentia > Dipodidae > Orientallactaga > Orientallactaga sibirica. The sequence goes on from JAEOAD010000240.1 coordinate 10,420,813, forward strand.
ATTGAAGAACATATCAAAAATATCATCCACCTCAATTAAGTAGGTTTTATCCCAAGGATGCAGGAAGGGTTCAACATATTGAAACTGATAAATATAGTTCATAAATATATAGACTCAAGGACAGGAATCACATGATCATTTCAATAGATGCATAAAAGACCTATGACAAAATACTACATCTCTTCACAATGAAAACACTGTAGAGTCTATTGATGGGGCAGTCATATCCCAACATAATAAGAGCCATATATAACAGACCTAAGGTCCATATCATACTAAATGTGGAAAAACTTGAAGCATTACCATTACTGATCCAGAGGAAGTTCCATAATGGCAGAAGAATCTGGTCCCCCTTTCACAGATCCACACAGGGAGAAAAACCACCACTAGCACCACAAACAAAAACAAAACAAAACAAAAATCTGGCAGCCAAACAGCAGGGAACCCTAGCAGAGCTCACTCTGCATACCTTAAACTGGAATTCAGATCTGTCCCCAGACATTTGGGCTGGACCCCAGTGACACCTCTTCCAGCCAGGTGGCTGGAAATCCAAGTTTTAATAAAAACACTTGAGTATATTAAAGGATATAACTTTCAAACTACCGCAGCCACTATGAAAATCAGTATGGAGGCTTCTTAAAAACCAGAAGATACCAACAAAAAAAGAGAGAGAGAAAAAAAAAGAAAACAAAACTCATTTTAAGCCAGGCCTTGGTGGTGTACACTTTTAATCCCAGCACTGGGGAGACAGAGGTAGGAGGACTGCCATGAGTTTGAGGCCACCCTGAGACTACATAGAGAATTCCAGGTTAGCCTGGGCTAGAGTGAGACCTTACCTTGAAAAACAAACAAACAAACAAACAAACAAACAAAAAAAAAATCAACAAATAGATCTACCATTTGATCCGGTTCTACTACTCCTGGGCATATACCCTAAAGATTCTACTCTTCACTACAGATACTTGCTCAGTCATGTTTGTTGCTGCTCTAGTCACAATAACTGCACATTGGAATCAGGCCAGATGTCCATCAACTGGCGAGTGGATAATGAAGATATGATGCATATACATCATGGAATTTTACTCTGAGGTAAGAAAAAAATGACATAATGAAGGTTTCAGAAAAATGGATGGACTTGAAAATCATACTAAGGGAGGTCACATAGGCTCAGAAAGATATATGCTACATGTTTTCTCTATGTATGGTTCCTAACATGAAACAGCTTGATTTGTTTTAAAGTTGTAGTAACTCTTTCTTATTTATTTATCCATTTATTTGCAAGGACAGAGAGAGGTGGGTGGAATGGGTACACCCCAAGTTAGTGTGTGAGAGAAGATCACAGTCCCACAGGAGAGAAGGGCAACTGAGGTGGCTCTGAGTACACTCGTTTAGGAAACCCCATCTTCCTTGTTCCTGCAGTCATGGCCACGTGGGGGCATGACTCCTGGCTATGGCCCAGTGGGCTCACGGGCTGATTTTCCCCACCTGTTTACTTTTCAGTTGCCTCCCCTGACAGGCTGGAAAGGAAATCACATTACCATTTTCCATCCTCTTCAACCCCCAGCCCCTTCAAGTAAAACACTAGGCTGCCTCTGCAGGAATTTTTGAATATATTTCTAAACAATTTGGGATAGTTCAGTAATTTTCCAGAAATACATTAACTGCTGCCTGTCCTTTTATGTAAATACTGGTTTCCCCATTCTAATAATGATATTTACCTTTTATTAACTACTCACTGGATCCCAAACATTGGAACCTGGGGAGGATGAATGCTGTTTTTGTCATTTTTCAAACAAATAAAGTGAAATTCAAAAAAAAAAAAAAGTATAACCTAGATGTCAGCTACTCTTAGCCTACTATCCCTAGCAGTTATCTTTTCCTTTATAACTAAAAAGTTTCCAAATACATCTGCAACAGACATTTAAAAAATTGGAAACTATAATTTATACATTTGTTATTCCTTGAAGCATTAGTTCTAGGATAAAGTTCCTGATACATGAGGTCACCTAATTAAATAGGCTAAAGTGATACAGACAGAGTTGTTTTCCAGCTTAGCTCAATCTGATAGTCATCCTAGGTTGACTTATAGATGTATAGCCCTTGATTATTTGAATCATGGTAGCATTAGAGTTTAGGCATGACCAAGAGAGAAGGCTGACTCTTGTTTGTTTCTTCACATTTCTATGTACAGAACTTGCTTCAAACAGTGATTTTCAGGGTAGAGTTTGCAACTAGAGCCCAAGGTTAGTTCTGCTGAGTCTTTAAATCAGAGAATGGGATCTGCTTTTTTTTTTTTTTTTTTTCCCACTTCTGGAGATTGTCTGTTGGAAATTTGATCTCAAGAAGTTGTGTCATACCTAAATCAACTTCAGCTGCTGAATTGGTGCTTCATACTTACAGCTTGTTCAGTCTTGCTTCCATAGAGTAACCAGAGCCATTTCTCTCTCTTATTCATGAACTGTATATTAAGACTGATGGTACCGGAGACCCCTCTGGCAAATCATGAAATTTGAACTGCATTCAAAGTGCTTTACTGTGAAGTTCTTAAAATTCTTATGGAAGCTGTTATAGTAAGTCTTTACCTTTCACTTGCTCAGAAACCTTTTTCTAATTTGAAAAAGTTTCATATTTTTTGTTTTCACTTTTTTTTCTCTCTCTCTCTCCTCTCCTCTCCTGTCCATTACTCTCCTCACTTTCTCTTTTTAATGATATGGACTCACTATGTGGACCAGGCTGGCCTTGTGATTCTCTTGCACCTGTCTCCCAAGTTCTGGGATTACTGGCATGTGCCATCACACTGGGCTAAAATCTTAGGTTTTAGTTTTTTTTTTTTTTTTTTTTTTTTTGAGGTAGGGTCTCACCCAAGGCTGACATGGAGTTCACTATGTAGTCTCAGGGTGGCCTTGAATTCGCTATGATCCTCCTACCTCTGCCTCCTGAGTGCTGGGATTAAAGGTATGTGCCACCACTCCCTGCTAAAATTTTAGTCTTAACCCATATGAAGATAACTTATATGTCTCATTGGTTGTGTGCACAATCCCATTTCAAGTGTTAGGTGCTTAGCCTGACACACATGAGTGGTTTTAGCATTACATGTGACCTCTGCTTTTATAATTTTTTTGACTGTGTGTACTACCAGTCACAACATTGAAGTGGCATGTTAGAACCAGAACACAACCCCCTTCTTCAGTTTCTGGTCCTTACTTCCCAAGAATGGCAGCTATTCTAGGAAATTCCATGCTTTCATGGTATTCTCTGAGATGGAATTGGCTCTCTGGTAGGTCTGCTCTTGTGGATGGAACACAAATGGAGCTTTGGATCAGTTCTAGAAGACAGACCTAATCTCCTTGTCTTTTATATTAAAAAATATTTTTATTATTTTTGCAAATCCTTAGATTCTAGTTTGAGCAGCACTTCCAAAGTCTTTTAACTGTGTTGCTGCTCCTTATCCACTAGTAATCTCAAAAAACGTGAACAAGTCTGGCTGAGTGCACAGAAAGAAGTTTAATTGACCTTTGAATCAATAATCCATAATTCCATAATCTCATTAGTGACCAATGCATGGTTAATCTCTACGTCTCTAGACTGTGTATCCAGTTTAGAATTCAAGATGTAGATATATTCTCCTTTCTGGAATGAAGATTTAGTCCTAACTGCCTAGGTCCTGCACTCAGTTGGTGTCTCTCTAACACATATTAATCCAGGCATAAAAAGCAGCAACTTGATAAGTCTATAAGCTCTTCAAAATGTCCGAAGTTTTATATATAATATTCCTGGAGTTGACATGTTCTGGGGCTTAGGCAACCAAGCACTACACAATGTTCTAACATAGTTTTTGTCCCACCTTGGCCTCTTGCCTCAAGAGAAAACAACTTTTTTGTTTCACATAGTACTTTAACCTCTGCTTTGAAGCCTTATGGCCAAGAGAAATCTCCTCAGGTTCTCACCTCAAGCAGAATCATCAAAACATTTTTCTAGTAGGCACATCACTTGCTAGGAGAAATTCTCATTAAAAATTTTTTTTTTTACTTTATTTATTTTTGGAGAGAGACAGAGTCAGACAGAGAGGGAGAGGGAGACAGAGATGGCGCGCCAGCAGTCTCTCAGCTGCTGTGAAGGAAATCCAGATGTGTGCACCCCCTTGTGGGCAAGTGCAGCATTGCGCCCTTGCCTCACTTTGCATCTGGCTAAACGTGGGACCTGGAGATTGGAACCCGGTTCTTTGGTTTAGCAGGCAGGCAGGCGCCTTAACTGCTAAGCTATCTCTCAGCCCTCATTTTTTTTTTAAAAGAAGAAAAATGTCCTCTAGAAGTGTCATGCATTTGTCTCATACAATGTTAAGCGTTGTGAACCTAACTCTTATTCCTTTTAACACTCTTAAGCAGGCAGTGTTCTGATTTTTATAAGAAAACAGGCTCAGAGATATGATAAAATTTGCTTAAAAACATACAGGTGGTGAATGGTGTCTCTGAAGTTCGAGTCTTATGTTCTTTATCACTACCTCTATGCATCATTTGTTTCTAGGGATTTATATTATACTTCACTGTTTTGTGCGGTATCAGTGGAACACAGGAATGAAGTCTCAGCAGGGCAAAGGGCTCAGTATTCTCAATAGCAATGATATATAAAATGAGTGATTATATTATATACAGCAACTTGCACCAGATTTTTTATTTGAGAGACAATGGGCGTGCCAGGGCCTTCAGCCACTGCAAATGTGCCCCCTCGTGTGCAAGTGCAGCTAGCGTCTAGCTAGGTGGAGCCTGGAGATTCAAACATGAGTCCTTAGGCTTTGCAGGCAAGCGCCTTAAGCGCTAAGCCATCTCTCCAGCCCTGCATCAGTATTTTTCATGCATCACTGCTGTGCACCGGTGGTGAGTGCAACAATTAATACAATGTAATCATTACAGTGCCCTCTACGGAAGACTTCTTTTGGTTTCTGCCTAGGCTTTCATGAGCTTGTTGTAATTGTCTACTTATTTTAATTGGCTTACAGAGCATTTGCCCTTAAAAACTTTTTGCCACAACACACAAAGTATACTAAAATGCTCAAGACTGGTGCAGGATACTCAGTCCCACCACCGTGGGAAGGTAAGAGAAATCTACCCAGAAGGGGTGAAATTTCACTCGGGTTTTGAAGTAGGTCGCAGAGCTGTGGAGGGAGTCAAGTCGTTTCTAGGTCCAGGACAACCGGGAACCGCAAGGATGACGAGGTAATACCTCGCAGCGCTCCTCCGAGGGCCGACTTCCGGCGCCCGACGCGAGGCATGTCGGGACGGGGCTTGCGGGCAGAGCTTCCGCTTCCGGCCGTGTAGGCTCCGCCCCGGCGGAAGCGAGGCTGTGCAGAGAGGGGCGGGGCCCCGCGGAGCCCGCGCAGGCGTCCGGGGCCGCTGCGATGGCGTTGCCGGGCCCCCTGAACAGGTATCTGCTGCTCATGGCGCAGGAGCACCTGGAGTTCCGCCTGCCGGTGAGCTGCGGGCGCCCGAGCCGGGGTGCACTGGGAGCGCGCAGCCGACCCGCCCTAGCTGAGCGTCCCACCCTCGGCTCTGTGCGTGCGCTCGCTGCCGACCGAGGTCGGAAAGGGGCGCGGCGTGGGTTGGAAGTGTGCAAAGGTGGACGCGAACTCGTGGAGGGAGGGCTGGGGCGGTCGGAAGACCGCCTTGGGAAAGGGATGTCTTCCCGAGCGCTCCGCCCTCTAGGAGTGTCCGGTGACGCGCTCAAGCTAAAAGCCTCCGCACCCAGAAGCGGACTTGGGAAATAACGGTGGGAAGGGCAGGAATAGGGATGCACAGGCATGCATAATGCATGACAGCATGTAAGAGGCATGGCGGATGTTGGCTTTTATTTTTACTTATTTTAGGAGGGGGCAGAGAGAGAGAGGGGTGGCACACAGAGAGAAAGGGTGCACCAGGGCCTCCAGCCACTGCAAAGGAATTCCAGACACCTTGTGCATCTGGCTTACATGGGTCCTGGAGAATGAAACCTGGGTCCTTTGGCTTTGCAGGCAAGAGTCTTAACTGTTAAGCCATCTCTCCAGCCCAGTACTCATGTTTAGTAAGTTTTTATTAGTCAGCAGATTTATTAATGTATAGCAGCTGTAATTTTTTAAAACTTAAAAAAAATCAGGATATAGCTGGGTGTGGTGGCACATGCCTTTAATCCCAGCACTTGGGAAGCAGGAAGGCAGAGGTAGGAGAATCCCTGTGAGTTCGAGGCTACCCTGAGACTACATAGTAAATTCTTGGTCAGCCTGGGCTAGAGTGAGACCCTACCTCAAAAAAAAAAAAAAAAAAAAAAACATTTTCTGATCAAGTCTTTTGGCATTCTTCATGTTGTCTAAAATTTCTCAAAAAAATTACTTAACCATGGCTGTAGCATAAAATTCAGAACCTTGTGTTGTAATTGTCTGATTTTCATACTTCAAAGCCTCAGGTTGCTGTCAGGTCACTCCTTTATTTTTAATTATAATAAACCCGTTTTCTTAGTAGACTGTTTAACTGTATTAGTTACCTTTCTTGCTTTATGACAAAACACTTAACAGAGACAACTAAGGAGAGGAAAGTTATAGTTTCAGAGGGTACAGTCCATCATAAGTGGAAAGGTGTAAAGGAACAGCTCTGTCTGGCAGGAAAATGAGGAAGCAGATTATTCATATGGCATAGGCCAGGAGGCAGAAAGAAGGTGACTTCCTTCCCCAGCCATGCCCCCACCTCCTAAAGACTCTTCAAAGTACCACCACAAGTTAAAGACTTGAACATTTAAAACATGAGCCTGTGGGGGTGAGGGAAATTTCAAATCCAAACCATAACAAAATGTATTTTCTATATTTCCAACACAGGAAATAAAGTCTTTGCTTTCACTTTTTGGAGGCCAGTTCACCAGCAGTCAGGAAACTTATGGAAAGGTAAGATGAATTTTTAATCAGGTCATATGTAGTATGCTTATAAATAGATCTTCCGAATTTGAAGAGAACTGCAAAGCTTACATTAAAAAAACCATTTATTTATTATTTTTATTTATTTATTTGAGAGAAAGAGGCAGAGAGAGGGAGAGAATGGGCATGCCAGCGCCCCCAGCCACTGCAAACGAACTCAAGATGCATGTGCCATCTTGTGCATCTGGCTTACGTGGGTCCTAGAGAATTGAACTGGGATCCTTTGGCTTTGCAGGCAAATGCCTTAACTGCTAAGCCATCTCTTCAGCCCCAAAGCTTACATTTTTATCTGTGCAGTTATTTGCATCTGTAACTAGATAGAATAAAATAAAAAAAGGTATTTGGGAAAAATTTTTGCTTTGAAAAGTAACTTAGACTTTACAATATTATTACTAATTATTATACTGGCAATTGTACTCAGAGCATCGCACATTCCAGGCAAGCACTCTTTGAGCTACACCTCAGCCCCAGTTTTAATCTTTAATTCAGCAGTTGACCAGTAATTTGAGAAAAGTACTATATTTCATTAATGAAGTATAGTCCAAATTAGAGTGTAGCTCAATTTCAAGATATATTGGGAATCATTTAAAAATTTTGAAATTGTGCATTATCTATTATTTACTTTGTATTTTGTATTTTTAGTTTATGAGTGTCTTAGAGAAGCTTGGAAAATAAAGCAATTTACAGTTCTTCCTACTTGACAAGACTTATAATTTGGTGATACTGCCTTTCAGTCTTTTTTTTTTTTTTTTTTTTTTTTAATACTTTATTACTTCTTAGTTGTAATTGAAACTTACTATAAACTTTGGCAATCATTTTCAGTTAATAGTATTATTATAGGCATGTATAATTTTTAGCATTCTTCACTATAACTTACTTAACCATTTCATTTACTTCAGAGTTACTAGAGAGATTTTTCTAATAAAACAATAATAAGATGATAATCCTGTGGGGTGTGTGTGTGTGTATGTATGTATGTATGTATTTGTATAAGTTCCTATATGTGTGGGTGCACATTTGTGTAGAGACCAGAGGTCGACTTCTGATGTCTTACTTGTCCCCATTTTACTTTTTGAGACAGGATCTTTCACTGAACCTAGCGCTGTGCTTGAGCTAGACAAGCTAGCCTGCAAGCCCCAAGGAACCCTCCTGTCTCTGCCTGCCCAGCACTGGGATTCCAGAACTGTGCCATCCTACTCAGCATTGCACCTGGATGCTGGGGATCTGAACTCAGGTCCTCATGCTTGTATGGCAGACACTTTTGCCCCAGCCTGATAATTTCTCTCTTCCATTTTTTTCCTTCTTGGCTTAGTTAAAAGTTTTTCTGGGGAGCTGGAGAGATGGTGTAGCAGTTAAGGTGCATGCCTCATAACGTAAGGACCCCAGTTTGATTCCCCAGTACCCACGTACAGCCAGATGCATAAGGTGGTGTGTATGTGGAGTTCGTTCTATGTGCCCCCCCCCCAAATAAATACTTATTTTTTTAAAGTTTTTCTATAAGGTTGTAAAACATTGAAAGAAGAGAGACTGAGTATGGCAGGGAGAATTTCTTGCAGAATATGAGAGACCTTAAATTGAAAGTCCCAAGCTATTGGAGATTTATTCCTGAGTGATTTTCCCTTCCTGAGAGGGGGAGGAATGAAAGATGACTGTGGATATAATGGGTGAGAGTGAAAAACTAAGGTCAGGACAATGTTTTACCAGTTCCTGTTACCCTGGGTACTAGGTAGAGAATAGGGAAACCTTTCCTGATGCACCTAGAGCTTGTTGTACTTAAATAAAATGAAAATGCAAGTTCATTAATGATATACCCTGTGACTTTATACCATAGTTACTTCACATGGGCCTTCACATACTCCTTGGGGGGCTTCCAGGTTTGATGCTAGCTTGGGCTGCATAGTGAGGCAGAGAGGGATTTATTAATTTAAGAAATAATTTAGAAATTTAAGAACTATTGCTTTAATCTCAGCACTCTGGAGAAAGAGGTAGAAGGATCACTATGAGTTAGAGGCCAGCCTGGTACTATAGAGTGAGTTCCAGGTTAGCCTGAGCTAAAATGAGACCCTCCCTCAAAAAACAAACAAATATAATAACATGACTTACATGACTTGGAATTTAAAATAATTATATTATAAAAATAATGTCAAGCTACATAATAACAACTACAAAGGTAATGTTAAAGCTAAAGAAATTTAAACTTCATTTATTGATAATTTCATTTATAGAGTAATTTATGAAAGTATTCTTATACTGTAATCTATTACTAAACTTTACCTACTAAAATAATTCACTTTTTTACTATTAGAGTAACATTTTATTAATATTTTAATTATTTCTTTGAAAGAGAAAGAGATAAGGAGGCAGAGAGAAAGAGAGAGAGAATAGGTGCTCCTGGGCCTCCAAGCCACTGCAAATGAATTCCAGACACACACACCACCTTGTACATTTGGCTTATGTAGGTACTGGGGAATCGAACCTGGGTCCTTAGGCTTTGCAGGCAAGTACCTTAACCTCTAAGCTATCTCTCTAGCCCCAAATTTTATTTTGATTATAGTTAGATATGGTATTTTTGCATGAAAGTACCATATAAGAAGTTCTCCTGTTAACTTCTTGTATCAAAGCATACCAGTCGGTGTAGCTACTTAAAAGTAAATTGCATGTTGCTGTTTCTTTCAGTCTCCATTCTGGATTCTTAGCATTCCCTCTGAAGATATTGCAAGAAACCTAATGAAAAGGACAGTGTGTGCCAAGTAAGAGAAACTTACCATGCTCTCCTGCATGCATGGACACTACTTCTCCTAGCCACATAGAGGGTATTGGTAGAGAGTTCAAAGGATGGTCGTGGAAGGAAGTCAGTTCAGCTTACAGTTATGTGCATTTACCATTAAATGGTGGTTAGGAAACAGAAAAGTTACCCATTGAAACATGGGTGAGAATCTTGGGTAGAAACTCTTGTTTAGAACAACATTTTTTAAACTTCCATATTAAGCAAGGGCATGGTATGAAATGTAAATACTATATTCTTACATAGGCTATATCTCACATTTAATTATAACCCAAGTACTGAAAATTCTAAAAATGCTTTTTTATTCTTAATTTTTGGTAGGATTAATAAGTTAATATATTTAGTATAGTTAGCAGGGGACTACCATCAAATACATTTTACTTGTCAGAGAAAGAACTCTAATAATAATATCTTTATATAAATTAATTAGTTCATTATTTCATCTTTTTATAGTTTTTTTAATTTGTCATTTCTTTTTTTTTTTTAAATGTTTTATTTATTTATTTATTTGAGAAAGAGAGAAGAAGAGGCAGAGAGAAAGAGAGAATGGATGTGCCAGGGCGTCCAGCCACTGCAAACGAACTCCAGATGCATACGTCCCCTTGTGCATCTGGCTTACGTGAGTCCTGGGGAATTGAACTGGGGTCCTTTGGCTTTGTAGGCAAATGCCTTAACTGCTAAGCCATTTCCCTAGCCACCATCTCTTTTTTCTGAAATTATTATTTTTTAAAAAATATTTATTTGCTTACTTATTTATTTGAAGGAGAGAAAGAGACAGTGAGTATGGGCATGCCAGAGCCTCTAGCCACTGCAAATGAATGCCAGATTATGCACCACCTTGTGCGTCTGCCTTAAATGGGTCCTGGGGAATCGAACCTGAGTCCTTTGGCTTCACAGGCAAGCCTGAACTAAGCCATCTCTCCAGCCCTTTTGTAATTATTTTTGATTTTCATATATCTTAGCTTCTTTTGGTTACCATAATGGCATATTGTGGAAAATGTTATTTTCCTTAGAAATTACATTTAATAATATAACCCATACAAGGAGAGACACACACTGAGTTTTATTACCATAATAGCAAAGCTTTGTAGTGTGATAAGTATTAGTGACTTGCTTACATCTTCATCTTTGGTTAATTTTGTCCTATTGAGAAATACCCACAATCCTAAATCTAATTCCTTTTTCTTTTTTAAGACTTTATTTTCATTTATTTATTAATTAGAGATGGGGGGGGGGAGAGAAAGAATGGGCATACCAGGGCCTCTAACCACTGCAAACGAACTCAGATGCATGTGCCACCATGTGCATATGACTTATGTGTGACCTGCAGAATCGAACTTGGGTCCTTAGGCTTCACAGGCATGTGCCTTAATTGCTAAGCCATCTCTCCAGCCCAGAAGCTGAAGCTTTTTTTTTTTTTTTTCCTTTTGTATTTTCGGGATAGGGTCTCACTCTAGTCCAGGCTGACCTAGAATTTACTATGTAGTTCTGGGTGGCCTTGAACTTACAGTGATCCTCCTACCTCTGCCTCCCAAATGCTGGGATGAAAGGCGTGCACCACCATGCCCGGCCCTAAATGTAACTTCTTAAACTAAGCTTGCTAATGAATCTGTTTATCAAATAAAAATTATTAGAAACTGGAAACATTACTAAAAAAACACTCACCTTTTGAATATTTGTTACTTTAGCTTTTGATATTAAAATGGTACTTTGAGGTGTTTAAATACCAATGACAAGACCTGTAAGGTTCCAAATAACTATTTCAGCTGGGCGTGATGGCACACACCTTTAATCCCAGCACTCGGGAGGCAGAGGTAAGAGGATCATCATGAGTTCGAGGGGTGAGTTCGAGGAGTGAATTCCAGGTTAGCCTGGGCTAGAGTGAGACCCTACCACGAAAAACCAAAAAATAAAAAATAACTACTTGAGTACTAGGAACTTGTACGCCTCTTTTAAAGCTCATAACTTTTAATGCACATGCACGAGTGGTAAAATTGTATAATATTCTATAATATATAGTGTATTTATTTTTATTTTATTTATTATTATTATTATTTGAAGTAGAGTCTCACTGTAGCACAGTCTGACCTGGAACTTACTCTGTAGTTCCAGGCTGGCCTCAAACTCAATGATCCTCTTACCTCTGCCGCCCGAGTGCTGGGTGATATATTTTTGATTTATTTTTAATGTCTATAATGAAGGTATACCTTAAGATGCTATTATTAATTAATATATTGCTATAGAGGTTTTTGCTTTGTAAATTCAGTAGGATTCATCTTCAAGGATACTATTTGCAATCTATAGGGAATTAAAATACATATAAAAGTACAGATTGAAACTAACATATTCAAAATTTTCTGTGATTAAATCAGGATTAAAAATTAATTAGATTAGCCGGGCGTGGTGGCGCACGTCTTTAATCCCAGCACTCGGGAGGCAGAGGTAGGAGGATTGCCGTGAGTTCAAGGCCATTCTGAGAAGACAGAGTGAATTCCAGGTCAGCCTGGACTAGAGTGAAACCCTACCTCGAAAAACAAAACAAACAAACAAAAAAAAATTAATTAGATTATTTTTAGCATAAGAATATTTTGAGCATACCATAAAAGAATCAAAAATGTAGCAAACTTTGTTTACATACCTTGTTAAAAGCTTAGCATTTTGAGTAACTTGAATGTTACCAATTAATAGCTAAATGTTAAAACTAACATTAAAAAAAAAAATGTCTTGCTTTTTCGAGGTAGGGTCTCACTCTAGCCCTGGCTGACCTGGAATTCACCATGAGGTCTCAGGCTGGTCTCGAACTCACAGTGATCCTCCTAATTTTGCATCCCATCCCAAGTGCTGGGATTAAAGGTGTGCATCACTATACCCAGCCAGTAGTACCATTTTTATCTGCTCCTTTTGTTTTTAGAGAAGCTATTGGGATGACTTGCATTTTCTGCATCTTTTTATCTCTTTCATTGAAATATCTTGTGATTTTGCCACATGACTTAATCTAGTATAAACATTCAGTGTCTTATTCACAATCTTTTGAAATTAGATTGACCCTTTGCCCTTCTCTTATGCATTCCTCATTACCCATCAGTCCTTCCCTTGGTTAGAGGGACAAGGGGGTGTAGCTCAATGATAGCTTTCATATTTACTATGTGCAAAGTTCTAACTTGGAAAAATCCCAATTGAATTTTCTTTCTGTTTTGGGTTCAGCTTCTTTGTGTGGTGTGAACTTAAATGATATTTGTTTCCAGGAAAATGCCTTATATTAGATTAAAAAACACAATCAATGATTGATTTAATGTTTCAAGCATAAAGAAGCATTAAGATAACTATGTATTACTGTCTGAACTAAGTTCTTCACTGAGTTTAGTACCAATCATTTATTTCCTAGGTCTATATTTGAACTGTGGGGTCATGGAAAGTCTCCTGAGGAGCTGTATACTTCCCTTAAAAATTATCCTGTGGAGAAGATGGTGCGTAGTGAACTATAGTTTTCTATAGACATATGTGCAGATTCTGTGGAATTTATATACCTAGAAAAACCTAATCTGTTTCTATTTTAGGTTCCATTTCTACGTTCGGACTCTACATATAAAATAAAGATTCATACATTTAATAAGACATTGACACAAGAAGAAAAAGTCAAACGAATTGATGTAAGTGAAATTAGCATAACCAGAGGCCTACAAGAATAATGGGGGTCTAGCTGTTGTTGCTGTGTTAGAAGACATAATATTTGTTTACTCTCTGTACCATATTTTGTGCTAAGCATTTTCTATGTTTTATTTAATGTTCACATCAGACATAACATAGTTGATATTAGATGAGCCCTGTTTTTTTTCTTGTAAATTTTTATAGTACCTTAGAATTACTTTTATCTTTTAGGCACTTGAATTTCTACCCTTTGAAGGCAAAGTGAACTTAAAGAAACCACAACATATATTCTCTATTTTGGAGGATTATGGTTTGGACCCAAACTGCATCCCTGAGAATCCACATAATATTTATTTTGGTAGATGGGTAAGTCTCATTACTTTAAAAGCTAGCAGTGGGTTGGGGCTACAACTCTGTGATCAAGCACCTGTCAAGCATACGTGAAGTTTGTCTCCAGTACAGAGGAAGTAACAAAGCTGAGTGCTGTGGGTCTCCCTCTTGCCCAGGCTGATCTGGAATTCACTGTGCAGTCCCAGGCTGGCCTTGAGTTCACAGCAGTCCTCCTACCTCTGCCTCCGGAGTGCTGGGATTAAAGGTATACATCAACATGCCTGGCTTTATTAAACTTTTTATATGCAGAATTTCAAATCTATGTGTATTAAAATTGGTGAAGAATATGTGACTATTATTTATTCTATTTTATTCCAGAGATTCCTGTGAAGTAAAAGAGGCTTGTTAGTTATGTGACTAGGAAGAAGCAGGTATACCACAGTTGACAGAGAATTGGAACTTTTTTTTTTTTTTGGTTTTCAGGGTATGGTCTCACTCTAGCACAGGCTGATCTGAATTCACTCTGTATTCTCAGGGTGGCCTCGAACTCACAGCGATCCTTCTACCTCTGCCTCCCTAGTGCCTTTTTAATAAAACAAATAAAGCAGAGAGGGGGCAGAGTGCTGTGCTAGATCTCCTTGGTCAAAGTCTCAAATCTGGGTCTCCAATTCTGTGAGGAAGTGGAATTGCTGTTGAATGTTTCTGCCTACTTCCCCAAGGTTGTAAGTGGGTGACTGGAAGCTGAGACCCATAGATTATTACTTAGGAGGGGGAAAAAGAGATAAATTAGAAAGCTTACCAACAACTCAGGGAATAATTGTATTCAAATTTTATTCATATTTGGTTTGAAAAGACAAAGTAAATGGAAAGATATTAAAGACCTAAAAGGGATTGTCAGCAGGTCATGGTGGCGCACGCCTTTAATCCCAGCACTCGAGAGGGAGAGTTATGAGGATTGCTGTGATTCTAGGCCACCCTGAGACTACCTAGTGAATTCCAGGTCAGCTTGGATTAGAGTGAGACCCTACCTTGAAAAGCAAAAACAAACAAACAAACAAAAAAAAAAAAAAAAAAAGGAATTGTCTGTGACAACCTCTGTCACTTGGTTTTAAAGGAATGCATTTAGAGGAGTAACAAGTGGAAAGAAGTCCTCATCAGCAAGGTGTTGTTTCATTGTGCATGATTATCTCAAATCTGTTCTGTATAGTAATACTAACTTGAAAAATATCTTTGATCCAGATTGCAGATGGACAGAGAGAGCTAATTGAGTCATATAGCGTCAAAAAGAGACATTTTATTGGAAATACAAGTATGGATGCTGGTTTATCATTCATCATGGCCAACCATGGAAAAGTGAAAGAAAACGATATAGTCTTTGATCCATTTGTTGGAACAGGTATTTCAATTTTACTGTTAAACCAGTATAAAAATTGCTTATTTATAGTAGTGAAGGTCAGTGACATTTTTGATCAGAGTTTAAATAGATAAACAGATCTTTTTGGTTAAGAGACAACCTCATAAACTTGTGGAATTGCCAGTATTACTCTTGCTTGTTCACAGACAATGCAAATAGAATTTTGTGAGTTTTATTTCAAGTAAGCCACTGGGGGGAGCATGAGGCTAAATTTTCACAGCAGAAGTCTTACAGTACCATGCATTGTACAAGTATTATGAAGCCATATGATTTAATTAGGGAAACTCTTGGGGGATAATGACTGGATTAAAAAAGTATTCATGCTTTTAAATAGATAATATTTCATAGACAATAATATATGTTAACCTTGATTTGCTTTTGATTTGTGGGCATTTGTAAGTATGAACATAGAAGTAAGTATCAGTTGTTGAGAGCCTGGCTCCTGTGACCATAACCTGGGTTCTGTCACACTGATTGGTGTGTTCACCTCGATCATGCTATGTGAGCTCCGGGGTTCCAGATTGACTTCATCTGATTCTGAAGAGTTGTTGCCTTGCTTGGTGTGTTGCCCTTCCCCAGGGAGTCTCCTACTTCATTTTGTCTGACTAACTCCATTCTGGTTCAATTTAGACTCTAGCCCTTTTGCTCATGTGCAGTGATACTGCAAAGCTGGTGTATGTAGAGCAGTAAATATGAAGTACTGTGTTGTGCATTCTGATGGTACTATCTGATACAATTTTTTTTTTTTTTTTTTTTTTTTTTTGGGTTTTTCGAGGTAGGGTCTCACTGACCAGGAATTCACTATGTAGTCTCAGGGTGGCCTTGAACTCATGGCGATCCTCCTACCTCTGCCTCCTGAGTCTACCTCTGCCTCCTGAGTGCTGGGATTAAAGGCGTGTGCTTTATCTGATACAATTCTTATGACAGCTAATGTGAAGATGCCTTGAAACAGTTTTCTTAGGAAATTACTGTGCAAGGAGTTAGGTGACTTGACCAAGGTTATGCAGTGTATAGGTTTCACAGGTTTCAGACTTAGCAGTCCAACTCCATAGTTCATGTTCATAACCACTGTCACAGAATTGCCTCCTTCAGCACTAGGTTTTATTACTGACTGACTTATCTATAAATGAACTCCAGGAAGATGACCACCTGTTAGTAGGAAGAATTCATGCAGACATTAGAGATTTCTAAATGGTGGAAAGAGTTGTAGTTAAATCCCTAGTGAGTCTGTTCTTTGGCTCTGTCAGGATCTCTCTCCCATTCTCAGCATACTGCTTGTTCTTTCCTTGCCTCATTATCTTAAGCACCTTCTCCCACATTTAAAGCTTTTTATTGGCACTAATACCAAAGTTATAGAAAAATTAGAAGAACAAAGATCATCTATACATTCTAAGTCAGCTTAAGCTGTTCTTTACATTTGGCTTCATTTACTTTATCATTTTATTTTGTTTATATTTACATAATTTTTTCTAGCATCATTTAAATGTTGCATTCATTTATTACATTCCTTTTCCCCCAAACACTTCAATATGTATTCCTTAAGAATAAGAATATACAGTCATTAGTATCCACAGTACAGTTTTCAGTATTAGTGAATGTACTCGTTCATAAAATACTGTAACATTCATGTTCGAGTTTGGTTACTTGACCCAGTGATATTCCTTGTAAAATCTTTTCTCTTTGTAGTCTATAATCAAGTTTCGTGTTTTACTGTTGGTGCTTTTTATAAAAAAAAATTATTTATTTGCAGGCAAGAGGATGGGTGTACCAGGGCCTCCTGCCACTACAAATGAACTACAGATGCACATGCCTCTTTGTACATCTGGTTTTATGTGGATATTGAAGAATCAAACTCTGGTCATTAGGTTTTGCAAGCACCTTTATTCGCTGAGCCATCTCTCCAGCCCCTGTCAATGCTTCTTTTGATGTCTTTTATTTGGAACATAACTCTCTTTCTCTCTCTCTCTTTCTCTAGTGCTAAGGAACAAGCCTCAAGGCCTTGCATGTGCTAGATAAGCATTTTACTACTGATCTCTCTGTTTCCCAAAGTCATTATTATTATTATTTTAAAGTAAATATTCTTAATTTTGTGTTGTTGCTGCTGTGAGAGTTCAATTATGCATTTCTGGCTAGACTACAGACCAGTGAGTTTTGTGTCTTCAGGTAGACACACAATGCTCTCTACTTGCTGCTGTTAATTACAATTTGATCAGGTACTGCTTTGTCCTTACAGCTAGTAAACCCTTTGTTAGGAAGCACCTTAGCACCGTGTGCATATTCCTTATCCAGATGCTCCTTGCCTATGGTAGGCTGTCAGGTGCAGTTGTCTCTGTAGGGTTCTTTTCTGAACCAGGCTTTACGTTCATGCTTACAAAGGGATGAGCACTCATCATGACTGATCAGTTGTTATTCTGTAAGGTAGAAACATTATTTCAGTTCCACATACTTTCTTACCTATTGTTAATAATTAGGGAGTGCCCCTTTATCCTCTGGTGGCCTAAAATTCATGATATTTCATAATTTTGTTGTTCACATTAACCCAGATTACTTAGCCCTTTGATATATTTGTGATATATTATTTTCTTTTTTTCTTTTCTTGGACAACCTTTTTAATTTCTGGTTAATCTTTTAACTGACAAGCCCTGATGTCAGTCATTCTACTATAAGTAACTCTTGATTCTTTGTCTTACTCCAGGTTGACCTGTAATTCACTCTGTATTTTCATGGTGGCCTCAAACTCATGGTGATCCTCCTACCTCTGCCTCCCAAGTGCTGGGATTAAAGGTAGGCGCCACCCAGCTCTTGATTCTTTTAATGGAGGGATGGTAGAGACCAAAAAGCTAGGAAACACATACACACCCCAGTATGTTAGTGCACATGCAGATACACGTGTGTATTCCTACTATATATGTGTATTCCTACTATATGCACACATAGGTATTAGAAATCAAAAATTTATGAATATACTAAAGAATGAAATTGTCACAGATTTCTCTTTCTGTTCTGTATTTATGCGAACCTTTTTTCTACTTGATTCCTATCAACATTAACACATTTTTTTTCTTTCTTTTTTTATTTATTTAATTTTTTTTTTTTTTGGTTTTTCAAGGTAGAGTTTCACTGTAGCCCAGGCTGACTTGGAATTCACTCTATGTCTCAGGGTGGCCTCGAAGTTATGGCAGTCCTCCTACATCTGCCTCCTGAGTGCTGGGATTAAAGGCATGCACCACCACGCCCAGCTCTTTATTTTTATTTATTTGTTTATTTATTTTTTTGGTTTTTCGAGGTAGGGTTTCACTCTGGTCCAGGCTGACCTGGAATTAACTATGTAGTCTCAGGGTGGCCTTGAACTCTCAGCGATCCTCCTACCTCTGCCTCCCGAGTGCTGGGAGCTCTTATTTTTTAAATATTTTATTTTTATTCATTTATTTGAGAGAGAGAGAAAGAGGCAGAGATAGATAGATAGATAGATAGATAGATAGATAGATAGATAGATAGATAGAGAGAGAGAGAGAATAGGTATGCTAGGGCCTCTAGCCTTAGCAACCGATCTCCAGACATGTGCACCACCTTGTACATTTAGCTAATGTGGGTCCTGGGGAATCCAACCTGGGTCCTTTGGCTTTGCAGGCAAGCACCTTAACTGCTAAACCATCTCTAAAACACCAGTTTTTCCTTTCCTTATTTTTATGATATAGCTAAAATAGTTCCAGAATTGTTTTGCCTATGACACTGGGATTGTGTGTGGGCGGGGGGAGGTGGGGAGAGTCTTACTAAAAAGAGTTTGAGGAAGCTGTTCAATTCTGTGCCCATCCTACAGAGCAATAAAGTTAAATACTATGCTTGGTTCCTTTTTTCTCCTTCATTTAAAGTTCACTGAATTTGTTCTAGTTTGTCTTCAGTTTTATATTTTTGTCCCCTATGATTACTTGATTTTTACTTTATTTCATATTGTTAAATTTTTAAAATTTATTTATTTGAGAGAGAGAGAAAGAGGCAGAGAGAGATAGAAAGAGAATGGGTACACCAGGTCCTCAGCTGCTGCAAACGAACTCCAGAGGCATGTGCCACCTTGAGCATCTGACTTAAATGGGTCCTGGGGAGCTGAACCTGGGTCCTTTGGCTTTGCAGGCAAATGCCTTAAGTGCTAAGCCATCTCTCCAGCCCTTTTACTTTATTTTTTAAATATGTAGATAACTTACTTCCAGAATTCACAGCTATTTAATAAGATGTACTTAGAGAATTGTCATTCTCCTATCCCTTTTGTTTTGCTCCCTGTCCACCATTGGTACCGACTTCATTATTTTGTAGTTTGTTCTTGGTAGGATCTCACTCTAGCCTGGGCTGACCTGGGAGCTTATTCTGTAGTCCTAGGCTGGCCTCAAATACATGATGACCCTCCTACCTCTGCCTCCCTAGTGCTGGGATTAAAGGTATGTGACACCATGCCCTGCTATATATATATCTTATTCCTACATTTTGACATAAAAGGAAGGATACTGAGGCAGAGGTAGGAGGATCACCATGAGTTCAAGGCCAGCCTGATACTACATAGTGAATTCCAGGTCAGTCTGGGTTACAGTGAGATGGTACCTCAGGGGTTAGGGTAGGGAAAGGAGATACTTTCTATGTGATTTCTGACTTTTGTCTTTTTCATTAACAGTATTTCCTTCCTATCAGTTCAGAGATTATTTTCATTCTTTTGTGTTCAGTGTTGAGGACCAAACCCAGGGCCTTGTGTCTGCTAGATAACACTCTACCAGTGAGCTCATCTTTCAGCCCACCTTCACTTTTTTTTATAGTATTTGAGAGAGAGAGAGAATGGGCATGCCAGGGCCTTCAGCCACTGCAAATGAACTCCATCTTGTACATCTGGCTTATGTGGGTCCTGGGGAATTAAACCTGGGTCCTTTGACTTTACAGGAAAATGCCTTAATCGCTAAGCCATCCCTCCAGCCCTGGTTTTACAAAATAGGATCTCACCCTAGCCCAGGCTGACCTGGAATTCACTATGTAGTCTCAGGGTAGCCTGGAACTCACAGTGATCCTCCTACCTCTGCCTCCCGAGTACAGGGATTAATGGCGTCCACCACCACACCCAGCTTCCTATTTTTATGTTTTTAAGACAGTTTGCTATTGTTGTTTAGAATGACATTATAAGCTAGAGAAACACATGTTCCTTTCTATACTAACAAGTAATTGATTTTCATTTTTATTTTAGTCACTGGTTTTAGAATGCTGTGTATATCTCCTTTTCCAAGTGGAAGAAAGCCATTTGAGTCAAGTCTCAGTAGTTAAAAAGTACTACTATTCTGATATGAATACAGCTAAAAGAATGTTTAGCAAAAATGTATATGGAATGCTTATGTTGGCCCAGCCCTAACTATGACATGATGCATGATTTGTGAGTGGTGTACAGCTGTTATTAACTGAGTATACAGTTTTATTTAATTTGTTCATTTGCAAAAGCTTTTGTTTATCTAATATACTGGTAAACTTTCTGTCGTTCTAACAAAATACCTGAAGTCACTAATTTATAAAGAGAAAGTTTATTTTGGCTCAAAGTTTTAGGTGGGCATACCCATTGGTTCTAGGCCATTGATTGGGGTGCCAGGTATCAGTGATGGGAGCATATGGCAGAACTACTGCTTTCCTCATAACCTAAAAGCAGCAGAGGAAGGAGTTAGGATTCCATAGTCTGCTTAATTAGCAAACTCCAATATCCAGAGGACCCAAAGCTTTATACGCCAGAGATTCTTCTATTCCCTGCCTGTACAGCCATCTTGAGGACCAAGGCTTTAACACAGGACCTGTGCTAACCCCAAAGGAGATAGTGTAATGTAAACAAAAGTGCATAAGCTGTTTATTCTCCTCATCATGACTTGAACAGAATTAATTTGGTTGTAGATCCATCATTTGTAAATTGGCCATAGTAATTAATGTGAGGATTTTAAGGGTAGTAATGTATGTATATAATCATAGGATGTTGTTTACACAAAGCAGACAAGTCAACTGTAATGCTTATTATTTTTAAATTATTTTTTTAAGAACTTAGATGCCTTGTTGGTGAAAGATGAAATAAATGCTGATGAATAAACATGAAAGAAATACTGGCTAGTAATAACGAATTTGACCATGAAATTATTTCTAGTCCCCATTTTGACTAATTCCCAAAATATTCATAATTTGCTGCTGTTGTAGCAACCAAGGAGTTGAGGTTAAAGTTGTAAACATCTTAATTCTTTGTTCATAATTAAAGTAAGTGGTGTAAATGTGTAGCGCAGGGTTTCAGCTTAAGTACATCTCCCCTGTCTCAGGTGAGTCAGTCCTGTCAGTAAGGAGGATGCACTCAGGAGACAGTGTCCCTTCCTTGACCTTGTCTGCTTCAGATGATTTGTAGGGGTAAGAAAAGGACTGCCTGTCACTCCATTTAAATTTAGATTTAGGATACAGGTATTAGGAAATTGACTAGGTCCTGAGAGGGAGGAGACTATGGGAAGAGAAAGAGACATCTTGAAGAGTGGGTCTCTGTAAGCCCTTGTTAATATTTTCTGCTGCACATTTTTTTTTCAGTTTCTTATAGTTGCCATTTCTGGAGTCTTACAATTTGTTGAGTAGTACTTCAGTTTTGACAACATGCTTTTCTGAGGCTAATAGTTTGTTGAGCATTCTTCTTTCAAAAGGATAAAATAGAGGCAACAAAAAATAGATGAAGCAATGTTACCACCTTTTTTTCTTTCTCCCTTTCCTCTCTCTTAATAAAAACCAAAGCTTAGTCTCTCATTTCCTCACATTTTCAAAGCTTTTCATTTCATTATTTAAAGATGGAACTCAAAATAATCTATATATTCAAATAAATTCACTTACTGTATTTTTTTAATCTGTAAGATATTACCCTAACCTTAAAATGGTTACTGTTTTAATAAGAGTTCGAAACAGTAGTTGCTAGTCTAGATCACATGTGCTTTTTAAAAATTTTGGCTGGCATGAAAAGAAATGGGTGAGCCAGGTTACCCATATTCTCAAAACTTTACCCCCTCCCTTTAATGCCCCATCTCCCACCAAAAAGCTTCCAAGAACAGTCCAGCTAAGGTAAAATAAAATGTAAAAAATGCTTCAGCTTGATTGAAAGAATACTTAGATAATCAATACTGACCAGTTTGGAGAAACCAATTTATAATTATTAAAAAAATTAAAAATTTAAAATACACAGTAAACTAACAGATGTAGTCTAACATTATTCATCTCCTTTCAGCAGTGTACTGTAATTGGGTCTTCTCCAAACCCACTGTAAGCAAGTGGATAAGGTTTTGTTAAGGAACCACAGGAAAGCTTTTCTGTTCCCCTTGACAACTAGTTCTTCTAGGTGAGTATCTGCCTTGATTGGCAGAATTGTAGTAATTCCTCGTGATTTGGGTGAAGTGACTTTGTGAGTATTCCAAGTCATCACATACAATCCCTTTCCTAAGTGTGGACTATCCTTTTCTAGAGTAAGAATCATGAGGTCTTTTTTTCCATTACCTCTCACACAAAGCTTCATTAGTTGGTGTGAGAGGACCAAGGTTTTGGTTTCTGCTGTACTTTGAGTCCACATTTCTCTTTTGCAAAATCACCAGCAGGAAGTAGTTGGGTAGGATATTTTCATGAGCAAAATATTTTGAAATAATGTTCCCCAGCTTTGTTTTAAAAGGCTATGGGAGAGCCGGGCGTGGTGGTGCATGCCTTTAATCCCAGCACTCGGGAGGCAGAGGTAGGAGGATCGCCATGAGTTCGAGGTCACCCTGAGAATACATAGTGAATTCCAGGTCAGCCTGGACTAGAGTGAGACCCTACCTCGAAAAACAAAAAAAAAAAAAAAAAGGCTATAGGAGGAATACGATTAATCTGTTAGATCTTGACCCTCTGGAAGCACTACCCACCCGTGTATAGAGGTTACATTTCAAAAGGATGGAAAGAAAGAACCCTAGTTTATTTTACCCCTGATCTAAGCCTGTGCATATGTGTCTTTACAATTCTGTTTGACAAATAACTTTTTATATTGTGATTTATCAGAAATTGCTCCAGCACTGAAAGCATATTAATTTGAATGAATAAAAATGTGCAAGTCAGTGGAATGTATAATTATTAAAAATTTATTTAATATGAATTTATTCCTTAAAAAATTAAAAATAGATACTGGGGATAATAGATATTGGGTAAATGCTTGCCTTGAAAGCATGAGGACCTGAGTTTGAGCCCCAGTACACTTATAAAAATGCCAGGTGGCACATGCCTGTAATCCCAGTACTGGGGAGGCAGACGGGATACCTGGAGCTCTCTGGCCAGTCAGTCTAGCCTAATTGTTGAGCTTCAGGCTACTGAAGACTGTCCATAGTGTTCCTGAACTTAACACCACGGTTTTCAAACCTCTGACTTCCACAAATACATGTGCCTGTACTCAGGCATGCATATAAAACACACACACACACACAATTAAAAATACTAAGAATACTTCTTCATGTTTGAAGAAGCATCTCAAATTACTTGTCTGCTCAAGCTATATTGGGGTATTTGTTCTTATTTTAGCCAGAGTACTGATTGACTAGAAATAGAATAGTGTTAATTGCATATATTTGATGATATTCAGAAAATCATCTTTGTAGTTCATACCAAGAGATAATTATTTGATTGGCTGCAGGTTTAATGGTATTTTCAATCAGGTCATTTTAGCTTGTAACAATTAATGTCGCACATGCAAATTATGTGTTTTAGTTGTTTTAAAACTCTTGCTTTAGTGGAAATGAAGCTCTGTTACCAGAATTTACTTTTATCTCTTTGTGTTAGCAGACTTAGGCTTATTTTTTAAGAAAGGGGCAAGGCACTTTTGAATAGACTTCTTAAAATAATATGAAAGTGTCTAAATCAAAATTATTTTTACTCAGAAAAGTTAATGTTCCTAAGTAGTGTTGTGTAAAGTAGCAATGTCAGGATGTGCATTGACTCCCCTGCTTTTTGGCCACTTTAATGAGTTCAGCTAAGGCGTTTATTCTTCCTGTTCTGAGGCCAGCTAAATATGACCGAGACTGGTGTCATTCCAGAGGACTGCCTGCAGCTAGTTTGTAAAACTCTGCATTAAATTAAATTGAGAGACAATAGTCTGGGGCTTTCTGGTTAACAGATGGTAATTGTGTGATTTTTCCAGGTGGCCTCCTGATAGCATCTGCTCATTTTGGTGCATATGTGTGTGGGACAGACATAGACTACAACACGGTGCACGGCTTGGGTGAGTAGAACTTGTTGTTCATCTTTGTAAGACATTTTAATGTTTAAAGTACAAAATTTTGATGTAACTTATTTTCCAAAAGATTTCATTGCATATCTACATGTGCAGGGTATGTGGAGGGTGACAGAGGTACGTAGAGATGAGTAAGGAAAGGTCCTTCCCCCAGAGGGAATTTGTAGTCTTAATGAATTTTTTTTTAAAGGCATACTGTCTGTTAAGTTGTGAACTTGAAGGTTTGGTGGAAGAAATAAAATAAATGGAGTGGTTATTTTGTAATTAGCAAGTACACATTAAGAAAACATTTAGTTTATAGTCAAGATAATTACAGTTAGTTTACCCAGTAATACATTGAGCATATACTTGATACATATCTAGTCTTTGAGGTATCATAAAATATTTAGCCCTTACAACTAATCAAACATACATTTGAAACACTGAAGATTCCAACTTTAAGGGAAGGTAACTTGAGACAAGAACCTGCTTTGCTTGTGTGACATTTCTGGAAAACCTAAAAGCTTCTGTAATGTGTGATTGGATGGAACTTAATCAAACTGAAAAAGTATATTTCTTATAGATGAATGGTATTAAAAACAGCAGCCCTTCATGATTTTGAAATTGTTTGCCTCTTTGTTGGTATTTCACTATTGTGACTTAAATCAACTTTTTTGTGTGTGCATGGTGCACCCGAGCCAGCTTTACAAACCCTTGTTTACTCACTCATGGTGTAGGTGACAATTTATGATGTGTTCTTTTCCTGAAACTATTCAATGTTGTACTGATGAGCTGTCTGTTTCCTACCTTGATTAAGGAACCTAATAATATTTATTAGTAAAAATGAATTTTATTTTTACATAAATTCCTTGTGTCTAGAAGCAGCATATTTGCTTTGAGGAAATTGTCCCATGTGTCTGCTTTTTAAATTTTATTTATTAAAATATGTTTAAAAAGATATTCACTACTCTTGTGTCTAGTAGGTAGAATTCTGACCGAGGAGAGTTCCTTATAGTTTATCTAAATGCTGCCAGATATATCTGTCCTCTCTCCCCTCTGTTTCAGCTCTCCTAGACTGTATTCTAAAATATTCTCATACTTTAAAAATACAAAGGTTTTTCAGCCACCCCTGGGGTCTTCAGCATCACTTTAATTTCCTGTCCTTTGCTAAAGTGCTGCCCGAAAACCTCAGATGTGCTTATCTCCTCTTTCTCATCGCTTGTTCTGCTCTGCCTTACTTTCCAGCTTCCATGCCTGCTGTTTATGTTGGGAACACTCAGTAAGCCCACAGAGGAATAGCATTTGGCCATGCTGACCTTCATAGCCTTCCTTGCATTCCTAGACAATGTTCTCATTGGGTGGCACTTTGGCTTTTATCTCAATCTCCTTAAGATGCTGTGATTTTCTTTTATCTGTTTACATACTGCTTGATGCCAGGCATCTGTCTTTGATCCCTGTTTCTGTCACACTGCATGTTGTTTGGAGTCATATTTATCCTTCTTTTTGATTTTTAACTTGTCTTTTATTATAAAATAGAGGGTAATACAAAGTTATGAATATAGAAGAATAGTAGTAGAGCAATCCACTGATATGTAAAGTAAAACAATTATATTCATTCTGAGGGATTCAGCTTGTTGACAGATTGATACCTTCCTACTATGTGTGTTTGAGCCCTCAGCTACATGCTGAGGATTTCTTTCAGGTAAATATCAGAGTCTGTCCTGGTTATATATCTTGAACTTTTAGATTAAGCTTTTTTTTCTTCTGGTTTCTCTGATCCAATCTCTGGTTTCATGATGTACTTATGTCTCCTAAACTATAAGCTTTTGAACCTCTTCCTTACTTCCTCAGCCCTCACCTTGACTTTTCATCGGTAATGTTTCATTTTGTGTGCCTTGTCTTGGTCACAGACTACTGTATTTCCAAATTAGCATTCTTCCTTTGTGTTTCATTTATCTGATTGAACACTATCTCTACATGGGACTGTTCACTTTTAAAGTGAAGGACTATGTTCTAATCAGTTTTGTATCTTACTGATGAATACTTCATACTGAAAAAGTATTAAATGTTTTTAAGATAGTTTTACTTGTGAAATCATAGAACAAGATCAATTAGGCATTAATACATTTTATTTTTTCAAAATGTCATTTTGAATTCCAGGAAAGCCTGGACTACAGTGAGACCCTACCTCGAAAAACCAAAAAAAAAAAAAAAAAAAAAAAAAACCAAAAAAAAAAAAAAATGTTTTGTAATAAGTTGAAAAAGTTGTTTAATTATAGGGCTGGAGAGATGGCTTAGCAGTTAAGGTGTTTGGCTGCGAAGCCTAAGGATCCCAGTTTGATTCTTCAGGCCCCACATAAGCCAGCTAAATAAGGAGGCACACGTGTCTGGAGTTCGTTTGAGGTGGCTAGGGGCCCTCATGCACCCGTTCTCACTCTCCCTCTCTCTCTCTTTCCCTCTTTCTGTCTTTAATAAATAAAATCTTTTTTAAAAAGTTGTTTAATTATATACATAAAAGTAAGACTATAAATCAAAACATTCTACATAAGTAAATATGGGTTTAGATGAGTAAAAAGTATTTAGTTAAACTACAGAAAATAAGAATGCTGTGTTTGATCTAATAGCTTTCTGCCTTTTTTTTTTTTTTTTTTTTCTTTTCTGTTAGGAAAGGCAAGCAGGAAAAACCAGAAATGGAGAGGACCAGATGAAAACATCAGGGCAAATCTTCGTCAGTATGGTTTGGAGAAGTATTACCTTGATGTCCTGGTTTCAGATGCATCTAAGCCATCCTGGAGAAAGGGCACATATTTTGATGTAATTATCACTGATCGTAAGTTCATTTTAAAATATATTTTATTTAATTATTTGAGAGATAGAGGCAGAGAGAGAGAGAGAGAGAGAGAGAGAATGGGTGTGCCAGGGCCTCCAGCCACTGCAAATGAACTCTAGATGCATGTGCCCCTTTGTGCTTCTGGCTTACATGGGTCCTGGAGAATCGAACCAGGGTCCTTTGGCTTTATAGGCAAACGTCTTAAGTGCTAAGCCATCCCTCCAGTCCCGTAAGTTCATTTTTATACAAAATTAGGAGGGGGATTGTTTTTTTGCAATGGTTCACATTTAAAGTACAAAATATGTGTGTATCAGGAATTGGAAGGTGGCTGAGTGGGTAATGTGCTTGCTGCAAAAGTATGAAGACCTGAGTGTGGATCTTCGATACTCACATAAAAGCTGGGCACAGTGTTGCATGCCTGTATTCCCAGCAGTGGGGAGGTAGACACGGGAGAATCTGACTAGCTAGTCTAGCACAGTCGGTGAGATCCAGGTTCAGTGAGAGACTTTGTCACAAAAAATAAGGTGGAACATACCTGGCCTCCACATGAAGATTTGAACTTGGGAGGTCTCAGGTCCTCTCAAGCCCTCATCCCTCATGCTTGCTTAGTAAGTGCACTTTAACTGCTGAGCCATCTCTCCAGCTCTGCTGGTTAGGCTTTTATTGTTTGTTTGTTGCTTGTTTGTTTGTGTTGAGGTAGGATCTCTCTCTAGCTCAGGCTGACCTGGAACTCTGTAGTCCCATGCTGGTCTCAAACTCACAGCAGTCCTTTTACCTCTGCCTCCCAAGTGTTAGGATTAAAGCCAGGCACCATGGTTTTTAAGCAAATAAATCAACCTGTCATCTGTTTATATCCTCATGTAATTACCACCTACTTTCCCTTCAACTTATTTTTTTGAGGCATCTGTTTGTCTTTCTATTGACTATAATTGGTTAAAGGGTCATTTGTACTTATAATAGCAAATCTCAAAGAATTGTTTCAGATATCATGCATTTCTCATAGGTAAGCCTTACTGGATTTCACTGGAATCTTCTGTTTAGACTGAAAAGAAATCTGGTTCTATGAATAATTGGGCTTGTGAGTCTACTGGCTTTAGAAAAGAACATTAGAACTTTTTTTATAAAAAAAGTTTTTTAGCCGGGCATGGTAGCGCATGCCTTTAATCCCAGCACTCGGGAGGCAGAGGTGGGAGGATCGCCATGAGTTCAAGGCCACCCTGAGAAGACAGAGTGAATTCCAGGTCAGCCTGGACTAGAGTGAAACCCTACCTCAAAAAAAAAAAACCAAAAAAAAAGTTGTTTTTTTTTTTTTTTTTTTGAGAGAGAGAGAATTGGCACACTGGTTCCTCCAGTCACTGCAAATGAACTCCAGATGCATGCACCACCTTGTGCATCTGGCTTATGTGGGTACTGGGGAATCGAGCCTTGAACCAGGGTCCTTAGGCTTCACAGGCAAACGCTTAACCACTAAGCCATCGCTCCAGCCCGAGAACTTTTATTTATTTGTTTATTTTATTTTTTGAGGTAGGATCTCACTCTAGCCAGGCTGACCTGGAACATATTCTGTAGTTCCAGGCTGTCCTTGAACTCATGGTAATAATCCTACCTCTGCCTCCTGAGTGTTGGGGTTAAAGGTGTGCACCACATGCCTAGTTTATCAAAGCATTTAGATGTCAGTGTGAATATATATTATAAAAGTTGGGTGATATGTAAAAAATTTTTTAAATTTATTTATGGGCTGGAGAGATGGCTTAGCAGTTAAGGCACATGCCTGCAAAGCCTAAGGACCCAGGTTTGATTCTCCTGATCCCACATAAGCCAGATGCACATGGTGGTGTATATGTCTGGAGTTCATTTGCAGCAGCTAGAGGCCATGGCACTCCCATTCTCACCCTTTATCTCTCTTTCCCCCTCTTTCTGTCTCTAATAAATAAATAAAAAAAAGTCTTTTAAAATTTTTATTTATTTGCAAGCAGAGAGAAGATATACAAAATGAATAGTTGTGTCAGGGCCTCTAGCTGCTGCAAATGAACTCCAGATGCATGCACTACTTTGTTCATCTGGCTTTGTGTGGGTCCTAGGGAATTGAACCTAGGTTGCTGGCTTTGCAGGCAAGCACCTTAACCACTAAATTGGGTGACCTTTGATCAGAAATTTATTGTGTTTGCTTTTCTACTGTGTATATTTATATAAAATATATAATAGGGCTAGAGAGATGGCTCACTGGTTGAGGCATTTGCCTGCAAAGCCAAAGGATTCCAGTTCAACTCTTGAGAACCCACGTAAGCCAGATGCATAAGGGGCGCATGCATATTTGCAGTGGCTGTAGACCCTTGCGTACCCATTCTCTCTGTCTGCCTCTTTCTCTTTCACTTTCTCAAGTAAGTAAATAAATAAAATTTTAAAAATAAAATACATATTTTTTTCTGGTTAACAGTAAGCTGGACATGTGTGGTTCTTTATAGTTATGGTTGAATTTCCTAAGAGGAGTCATATTTTATTAGCCAAAGTGCAATTACCAGTTTTAGTAAATTGATAAAATAATTTAATATATACTTTGACATCCAGTTTCTTTAGTTGACCCATGAATATTTGTGGGTTTTTTTTTTTTTTTTTTTTTTTTTTTTTTGGAGAGAGAGACAGAGAGAGAGGGAGACAGACAGAGATGGGTGCGCCAGCAGCCTCTCAGCTGCTGCGAATGAAATCCGGATGTGCACGCCCCCTCGTGGCCAAGGGCGGCATTGCGCCCTTGTGTCACTTTGCATCTGGCTAAACGTGGGACCTGGAGATTGGAACCAGCATTCTTAGGCTTAGGAGGCAGACACCTTAACCGCTAAGCCATCTCTCCAGCCCTTGTGTGCTGCTTTTTTACTCTTGAATACAAGATCCACTTCAAGTCACCTATGGTATCTTTTAGTAATGTTATCTCTGGGCCTCCTTCAGTTATCTAATTTTATAGTCTTACTGTGTCTGTATTGACATTTTTGAAGAACATGTTCACCTTTTCCTCAACTTTTTTAAATGCACAGATGATATTTTGACCTTCTGTGGATATCACATCTTGAAGCCCATGATACCTGTTTGCCCCTCATTGGTAATTGCTGACTTTTGCCCATTGGATTATTTGCGTTCTTTCTGTCTAGCTCCATATGGTATCAGAGAATCAACAAGAAGAACAGGGTCACAGAAGGAAGTACCAAAGGGAATAGAAAAATGGTAAGTGAAACTTGAATGTAATGAGTTACTACTTTGAGAGGCATGTTGCTTTTTTGTAATTAACCAACCTAACAGTTTAAAAATTTTCACCGAGCCGGACGTGGTGGCGCACGCCTTTAATCCCAGCACTCGGGAGGCAGAGGTAGGAGGATCGCTGTGAGTTCGAGGCCACCCTGAAACTACATAGTTAATTCCAGGTCAGCCTGGACCAGAGTGAGACCCTACCTTGAAAAACAAAAAAAAAAAAAAAAAAATTTCACCAATTTTGAAATTTTGTGTTTTTTGTTAGTCCAGAAAGCCATGTTCCTGTTTCCTTGAGTTATCACCTGAGTGATATGTTTTTTGACCTGTTAAACTTCGCAGCTGAGACCCTTCTATTAGGCGGAAGACTAGTCTATTGGTTACCAGTGTACACACCAGAGTACGTAATCTTTCTTTTTATTGTCATTTCTTACAATGTTTATCTAAGCATATTTTTTCTCTCTCTCTAATTTTGTTGAAGGTATCATTATATTTAATATTGGTAGCCGTTATTTACCTGCATATGTGTAAAAGGTAGTCCCCCTTTACTGATTAAATTCTTTTGATCTTTTGAAATTAGGTGTTGGCATACCATAGCCTATAGGCCAGATATGGTTCTCATCCGGTTTGTAAGACTTATATCTCAACTCCTCTTTCACATATTGTCTATCATTATTACTTTAAATATGGGAAATCCTTTTTTAGAAGCTAAGAGCAAAATAAAAGTATGCATATATTTAGAGCTATGCTTTCTGTTCACCATCATTGGCTTGGGTGACTGTATGTATGTGTGCAGACAGATACATATGCCCTGTGCATGCCAGAGGAGATTTTCTCCTTATCACTTTTCTGCCTTATTTCCCAGAGTTGCTCTCTGAACCTGGGCCTTAATATATTATTTAAATTAGACTGGCTGTATAGGCAGCCTCAGCTATCCTCCAGTTTCCTCCTCTTAGCACTGGGTTTGCAAGCATACATAGCCATGTCCAGCTTTTTATGTGGGTGCTGGGGATCAATCTCAGGTCCTTGTGCTTGCACAGCAAGTACACTTACCTGTTAAGCTATTTCCAATATTTTGTTCATCATCAAACTACTACTCACAGTGATGATCCTGGTCCCATTGTTCTCTTCTGATCTCTTCTCCCTCTTTCACCATTATAATGTGATGGATGGCGAATCATAATTTTTATTTTCCATCATGCCATACACACACACACACACACACACACACACACACACACATGTTTACCCAGTATAGGGCATCAACAACAAACTAAAGAACTGATTCCATCCAAGTCTATCTTAGTGAACTAATACATTTATTGGGCTTTCTTTTAGCAGCATGGGTTACCCCAAGACAGTAGCACTACTAAAACGTTCTGCCTCAGCATGGGTGATGACATGAGTGGAACCTGCATAGATGGAGTTCCCCCTTTAATTAACTTTCCACCTTTTATATAGTCTAGCATTTTCTGAGAACACATGGGCAGGATTAAATACAGCTGAGGTGAAGGGCTCAAGAGGGAGGGAGTGGGTGGAAAGTAGTGGGAGGGTCTAGTGCTCTCCCCTTCAGTCTTTGGCATGAGGAAATGTTAAAAGACTTGATCTTCTGAGACTGTCTTGTGCTTAACTACAATGCTCTGATTTCAAGATGTCATGGCCATGTCATACCTGGATGACAGCCTTCCATAGTACTAGCATATCTGATTGCCTGCTATTTTGTAGTTTGTTTAGTTATAATTGAAATTTTAGGTGGTGAAGAATTTCTTTTGGGGTTCTTTTACTCCTTTGTAAAAAGTAAACTTGGAAGGACATTAAATGTATTTCTATATACCTTAAAATGAACCCACTATATGGTTCTTCAGTGACTTTTCAATTTTAATAATTTTGTATAAGAAAAATTATTCCAATACATATAAACAATATGATGGTCTTTAATAGAAATCTAACTGCTAAAAATCTCATATGCAGATAATAGGAATGACTTGTTAAGCTGTTTTGAAAATAGTTTAATTGACTCAAAATCTGTATTTTATTTTATTTTAATTATTATATTTTATGTAGGGTGTCACTCTAGCCCAGGCTGACCTGAAACTCACTCTTAGTCAGGCTGGCCTTACACACACCATATTCCTCCTACCTCTGCCTCCCAAGCACTGGGATTAAAGGCATACACCCCAAGCCCAGCTTTTGCAGTTATTTTTGGTTTCACAAAATTGGAATGTAATTTGTATTCCATAAGATTCCCCTATAAATGGCTCTCCTGTGGTTTCTGGTGTGTCCACAAAATTGTGCAACCGTCACCACTGGAACCATTTCCAGCCTCCCAAAGCAACCCGCTGTGTATCGGCAGTCACCACTCCTGTCTCTAGCAACCACTAATCTTATTTCTGTGGATTTGCCTGTTTTGGCTTCTTTAAGTTTTAAATAGGTAACCTAGATTGTTGTGGGATAGTAATAAAGAACTAAGGTGTTCTCATAAGAGTCTAAGCAAAGTTGAGAATTGTGTGTTTTATTGCTTGCCAACAGTATATTGGTATGCAATGCATTAGTGAGTATACAGTGAAGAATTTTTATAAAAACTTTTATTTATTTATTACAGAGAGAGAGAATGGGTGTGCCAGGGCCTCCAGCCACTGTAAATGACTCCAGATGCATGTGCCACTTTGTGCATCTGGCTTATGTGGATCCTGGGGGATTGATCTTGGGTCCTTGGGCTTTGCAGACAAGTGCCTTATCTGCTAAGCCGTCTCTCCAGCTCCAGGAATTTTGTATAACTTATATTTGTGCATATTTAAGTCACATTTTAATATAAGTTATTAGAATCAGTGTCATATGAAAATTCTGGACTTAAGAGGTTCAGGCAAGAGGATTATTAGCTTGAGGCCAGTCTGGGCTACATAGTGAGATCCTGCCTCAATTGAAAAATTAAACAAAGTCACATTGCTAAATCTGACATTTCAGGCATCCATAGAGCATGCTGTTTGCAAGCTTTAGTTCAAAGGGTTATTTTCTTTTTGTTTCTTTTTTCTTTTTAGTCTCAACTGTGGTGTAGAATATATTTCTTACCGTAGATTTATACAAAGCAATAAAGATTACAAATTTGATGTCAGCTGACTTTATAAGAAATATAATATTGAGGGCTATGTAGTATGTAGTGAACATTAAATATTTAGATGAGGTAAACTAAAATGGATCACTTGTTGGAAAACTAGAAAGAAATGAGGCAGAGAATGACTTCTGGAGAATTCCTTCCACTGATAAGTAAAGTGTAGCATGAATGCTTCTTGATGAGTGAGTGGTGAAGGTTTTAGCATGTGGTTGAGTTAATGAGAGAGTTTGTTGAAGGTCAGAGACCTAGAAAAGTCACAAAGCATGGTGGTAGGGGTGAGGTTGACAGACTAGAACAGTTAGGTAGGATCATGGTTCCTTATCAGCACCTTCCCTGTTTTAAATCCGAACTTGAAGATTACCCATACAATGTATGTGTACAGAGACTCTTCAGAAAACTGTAAAATTTATGAAGGAAAAATAAAACCGGCCAGTCAGTGTTCTTAACGTGTCTGTAATGAGCACCTTTCCTGCTTCTAGTCTGCTGTTCAAGAGCTGTTTTTCCCATGTCTGTCATTTCCTCTGCCACAATCAATACCAGTTTCCTATCAACCGCCAGGTTCTTCCCCTTATTTATTTTTTTTTGGCATTTGTGTGTGGTTTGTGTGTGTATGCATGTTCATATGTGTGTGGGTGCACCTGTCTGCAGGGGTACATGCATGTGGAGACTAGAGATGGGTATTGAGTAGCCTACTTCATTGCTCTGCACCTTACTTTTTCAGACAGGGTCTCTCACTAAGCAAGCATGGAGATCCTCCTGTTCTCAGCACTGGGATTGCAGGTTAGCAGGTTACATGGGTGCTGGGAAGCTGAACTCAGGTCTTCAAGCTTGAACTGCAGGCACTATCCACCAAGCCACCTCCCAGCCCAAACACCAAGTTCTTATCGACTGCATAAGTCTCCTCTATTCTGCTCATTCAGAATGTGCTAGCCACCACTCTTTCACAGCTTCATTTCTATTTCCTAAGTAAGGTGTCTAGGACACTGACGTAATCTGTAGTGGTTATTTGTAGAATTATTATATAATTGTTAGTCTTGTATTTCAAATTTAAGAAAGGGCTCAAGATACCATTATACTTTTGAAGTGGCACTTAATTTTGTAGGGAAATTTTGGGAATTCAAAAATAATCTGCAGATGACTCAGCCTTTTGTGAATGTCAATGGGTTGTTGTAGACTGAGTATACATCTGTCTCTTAGCTGTTCTTGGGGGATCTGTTAGGGTGGAATGTTTGTGTGTGTTTAAATGTTTGGCACTCTTGAATAAAATATACTTGTACACTCATCCTTCCTCTTTCCATCCCTCCCTATCCTTTTTGCAAAAAGTCTTTTGTTTATTTTTTATTTTTTTTGAGAGCGCCAGACAGAGTGAGAGAGAGAGAGAGAGAGAGAGAGAGAGAGAGAGAATGGGCACACCAGGGCCTCCATCCACTGCAAACGAACTCCAGATGCATGCACCACCTTGTGCACCTGGCTTATGTGGGTACTGGGGAATCAAGCCTTGAACCGGGGTGGGGTCCTTAAGTTTCATAAGCAAGTGCTTAACTGCTAAGCCATCTCTTCAGCCCCCTCCCTATCCTTTTCAATGTCATTCTCTCCTTCTTTCAGACCTCCCTTCAAAGGGTAAATGATTAAACTACATTTTTGTTTACAATGTTAAGATTCTTTGTTTTGAAAGTACAGATACATTATGGATTGTACAGATGCCACACTTGATAGACCTCTGTAACGACTATGTGTCTGTACTTGTGTGTGTTTGTAACAGTGTTTTCTTTCTGTAGATACACAGAAGAGATGGTGCCTGGGCATCCCTGCCTGAAACTCATCAGCAATTGTGAGCAGAAGCTTTCTAGTCACACATCCAGGCGCTTGATCACCATGGAGAAGGTGAAGGAATTTGAGGTAAATTTCCCAAGTGAATAAATTTTAGAAAAATCAAAAGTAGCGTTTTCAGGCTAGAGAAATGGTTTAGTAGTGGTTAAGGCACTTGCCTAGAAAGCCTAAGAACTCATGTTCAAATCTCCAGGTCTTAAGCAGCCAGATGCAGGAATGCAAGTGCACAATGTCGCACATTTGCCACAAGGGGACACACGCTTCTGGAGTGTGCAGCAGGCTAAAGGTCCTGGTATGCCCATTCTCTCTCCCTCTCTCTACCAAACATAAAAAACTAAAATAAAAAAATAGAGTTTTCTACATAGCTTTCCTGAAGTAGAACCTGGAAATGTTTATTGATCTTGATTTGAAAAATAGTACAGTTGAATTCAAGAAGAGGCAGAAGTTGAAGAGTTTTGTGGTGTTTGTTGGGTTAGAGGGAGGAATAGGATAGAGAAATTGAATAGAAGAGAAATATATAGAAATTTACCCCAACTTCTCAGGCTTTATTGTATACTCTTGTGTGAAACTAGAACCTGCTTCATTGCAGACTTTAATGAAGAGAATGTTTCTTCATATAAAATAAAAGTAAGTTTCCCCATCTGTTAGGGTCCATTGTCAATGTTCTATTCATTCTCGTTCTTTCTCCCTGTCTCACACACACACAAACACACACGTGTGCACATACACATCAGACATGCAGTCTCATTACATTAAGTTTGAGAAGAGAAACTTTAATTACATTTTACTTTCTATCCAGATTATAATTGATATGAGTAATTTCTCATAATGAGGCCTAATGAAATCTACGGAATGCCCTTTAGTCTGCACTGCTGTTGATTGATAGTGCTCTCCCCAAATCACTAACAACTGGACAAGCTCCATCCATATTTGTAGGGCAAGTCAAACAGGGTAGTAACATCTAAGTCATACCCATCTTTGCATGTACATCTTTTACAGTAGTAAAAACTAATATATCTTCTTAAGTTAACTTGAAAAAATACTCATTTGTGTTTGTGGGCATGTGTGCACGTGCTTGCATGCACACATGCATAGCAGGGTCTCTTCCCACTGCAAACAAACACCAGACACATGTGCCAGTTGTTTTGTATCTGGCTTTATATGGGTGTGGAGGAATTGAACCCAATGAGGCCAGCAAGCTTTGCAAGCAAGCCCTTCTAACTGCTGAGCTATCTCCCCAGCCCTTAAAAGTAGTATTTGTACACTGCTTTCTGCATATATTGCTGTATATCTTTCTTTTTTAAAAAAAAAAACTTTTTATTTTTTATTATTTTTGGGGGAGAGACAGGGAGAGAGAGAGAGAGACAGGGGAGAGAGAGATGGGCACGTGAGCAGTGTCTCAGTGGCTGTGAACGAAATCCAGATGTGTGCGCCCCCTTGTGGTCAAGTGCGGCATTGCACCCTTGCGTCACTTTGCATCTGGCTAAACGTGGGACCTGGAGATTGGAACTGCTGGAAATTGGAACCAGTGTTCTTAGGCTTAGGAGGCAGGCGCCTTAACCCCTAAGCCATCTCTCCAGCCCTATCTTTCTTATGTTTATGATTTTTATTTCCACTTGTTATCTGTCTATATCTGTTAAATAAATTTTCCTGAAACACTATTCATGTTACTTGTTTGTGCTAAATCTTTTAGCTGATTATTTTTATAATTATGTTCAGATTTTTCAGCATGTCATAAAGATCTGTCAGAAAATTAAGCTATTCATCTACATATTTGATTATTATCCATTAAATGGGTAGATATCTATACATATATAGATACAGGTGTAGTAATAAAATAAGGGTGCTAAGGGTGCATGGTAGTTTTTAAAACAAAAATACTGATGTGCCATTTAAATGGCAGATATACTTAGAATAAAATCTACAGTTATTCATTTAACAGCATGATTATTTAGTATGTTCTTAAGATTTATTTTTCATTTTTCTTTTTCGTTCTTTCTTTCTTTCTTTCTTTCTTTCTTTCTTTCTTTCTTTTTTTTTTTTTTTTTTTTTTTGGTTTTTCGAGGTAGGGTCTCATTCTGGCCCAGGCTGACCTGGAATTGACTATGTAGTCTCAGGCTGGCCTCAAACTCACGGTGGTCCTGCTACCTCTGCCTCCCAAGTGCTGGTATTAAAGGTATGTGCCACCATGCCCAGCTTCATTTTTCTTTTAAAGATGCAAAATTGATAATAAAGTTATCTTGTAGTAACAACTTGATTTCTTTTTTAAATTTAATTTTTATTTGTTTATTTGAGAGAGAGAGAGAGAGAGGCAGATATAGAGAGAATGGGTGCGCTAGGCCATCAGCCCCTACAAATGAACTCCAGACACATGCGCCACCATGTGCATATGGCTTATGTAGGACCTGGGGATTCGAACCTGGGTCTTTGGCTTTGCAACCAAGTGCCTTTACCACTAAGCCATTGCTCCAGCCCCAACAACTTTTTAAAAATATTTTTATTTATTTTTGAGAAAGTAAGAGAATGGGAGTTTGAGAGTGAACACAGTTTTATTAGGGTCTCCTCCAAGCATTACTCCAAGCACTACTTTGTGCATCTGGCTTTATACGGGGACTGGGGAATTGAGCCCAGGTCATCTGGTTTTGCAAGCAACTGCCTTTAACTGCTAAGCCATCTTTCCCAGCCCATCACAACTTTTCTTTTGGTTTTGCTTTTTCAAGGTAGGGTCTTACTCTAGCCCAGGCTGACATGGAATTCGCTATGTAGTCTCAGGGTGGCCTCGAACTCACGGTGATCCTCCTACCTCTGCTTCCCAAATGCTGAGATTAAAGGCGTGCGCCACCACGCCTGACTTATTTTTCTTCAAATGATATTACTGGAGTTTGCTACTCACATTTTATACTAGTTTGTTTCATTCTTCTTGTTTCTGGAAATCAGATTCTTTCCCAAGTATGGTAATTTACCATTAAATACATAGAACATCATAGATTCAGAAATTCCCAAGAGTGGTTTCTATAATTTTTTGGCACAGTGAGAACCTTCCAAAGTGACAGTTTCAAATGATGAACTTCCACTCCAGCTCCGATGCTAGTAATGTTGAATACTGTCAGTTAATGAGTTGCTTAATGTCTGTTGTTTCTATATACTTGTGCATGTACCAGCTGAACTGTCTGTTTACTAAGTACTAGTTATGGTGTTCAGAGCTGTGTAACCAGGTACATTTATTATGCCATCCAGTTAAATACTCGTTTGACAAGTGAAATATAAGTGTAAGAATACAGTTTACAGTTCTATGCAAATATATTGAGTGCTTTAGAAGGTAGGGTAACATGATCTGCTAAGAGTGACTTGAGTTGGGAATAGGTTGGAAAATAGTGATCACAGTCTAGGTTTCTGTTCTGTTTGGTAAGAGTCTTGAAGCTCTTGCTTCACTGGATGGAAGACAAAAGTGCAAATCTTCATAGGTTTGATTGCATAGCAAAGGATTGGGAAATGATGGGCCACTTAAGCCAAAGTAAGATGTATAAATTTTATAAGGCAAATATGAGTGACTGAATTACAAAACTGAGAAAATAAATTTTCTTGCAGTCGTAGAAGCTGAAAGTATGAAAGTTGGTTTCTGGTGGGACCTTTCTTCTGGGCTTACCCACATCTACCATCTGTTTGGGTCTTCACATGGCCTTTCTCTCTGTACAAGGACACCAGTTGCATTGGATTTAAGGCCCCACTCTTAAGACCTCCTTTAGCTTTCTTACTTCTTTAAAAACCCTATCTCAAAGTGTGGCCACGTTTGGGTTAGGATGTGCATTTAAGGGTAGACACAATTGAGCCCATAATGCTAACTATTATAAAAGTTTACTTCACTGAGAGAGTAAGAGGTCTCTGTTGTATTTTAGAGCGGCTTTTCCCTCTTGTTCTAGTCAGTGATGACACACACATATACTTGTGTGGGGGGTTTATATATTTTTCAATATTTTATGTATTTATTTATTAGAGAGAGAGAATGGGCATACCAGGGCCTGCAACCACTGCAAATGAACGCCAGATGCATGTGACACCTTGTGCATCTGGCTTACGTGGGTACTGGGGACTCAAACATAGGTCCTTAGACTTAGCAGGCAAGTGCCTGAACTGCTAAGCCATCTCCCCAGCCCATATGCATATATTTTGAGGAAAATTAGGCATATGATGATTCCAGTAGTACAATTACAACTCTTAGAATCACAGTATTTAATGTCATCATTTGAGTTAGTAGTTGTAAGTAGCTAATGTTTATGTGTGAGGCACAGGAAAGCAGTTACCGCTTGTCCATTCTACAGTGTCAAGTTTTGGTATTCAGAAGTAAATACATGAAATCAGCATACTTTATTGTGTGTCCTACATGAGTAGCATAATTGTATTCCCAAACATTAGACAGATACAGAAAAGATTTTGTAATAAATGATGATGCCACAAAGTAAATCAGCCATTTCTATATAATGGGAATTTTAAAAACTTAGGTTCCTTTGTAGAATAATTTCATGTTTGTTTTCTCTAGAGTTTAGTTTGTTTAAGAAAATATTATTTATTTTTCTTCCAAATTCATGTTTCTATAAGCAAATTTATTTCAAATTCAAAGAAAAATTGACTTTTGAGAATATTTGTTCTATATTAAAATGATAAATATAAGTAAGGTCACACTCCCCTTTGATGTTTTTAAGTAATAAGAGCAGTCTTACTTTTGCCTGGTTTGCTTTTATCATTGTACTTTTATTTTTTAAAACTAATTTTTAAAAAATAAGGAAAGGAAAGGTTTAATAATGTTCTTGTAACTTTGTAAAATAGTATTCACCATATAATATCACTTAATTAGCATGGAATTTACTGTAATTTAAAATAATTTGGCATACTAAATTAATCATGTTTGATTTTTAATTAATTACCTACTTTCTTTCTTCTGTTGTATGTTGAGGATTGTATATAATTGCATCAGTATTCCAATCCTTTGTAATTCAAGTGATGACATGAAATTGTCAAACACTTCTCGCACATATCTAACAAATTATTCTCAGACTTGTTCAGCATTGTTGATTT
This sequence comes from Orientallactaga sibirica, assembly GCA_036365145.1. NCBI lineage: Eukaryota > Metazoa > Chordata > Mammalia > Rodentia > Dipodidae > Orientallactaga > Orientallactaga sibirica. The sequence goes on from JAEOAD010000240.1 coordinate 10,461,259, forward strand.
TGGCAATGAAAGACTATTAATTTAGATTTATAAACTTTGGCATACTGAGTCTGCTGTCACTTGTTAGGTTTAATTTCAGGATAACTTTCAGCTCATTCAGTCTGTTGTTATAGTGTTCTCCTGTTATTTAAAATGCAAGCAGAAGTTATAAAAAGTGTCAGGAAATAAGGCTATTTTGTAAATTTTTGTATCTTTCCATTATTGGCTATAGTTTTTAGACTTGCTTATTATGTATGCTTAGCAAATAAGTAAATTCTCGATAACCATGTGACAGACAGTTAGGAAGACATGCCTGGTAGGAAAAACCAGTTTTTTGTCATTATTTCTCATAGATATGGTCTGGAAGGTAAATGAATGAAAAGTAATGTTTTTATAATGCTTTATTGTTTATAAAGCTTTCTTATCCATTTGAGCTTACTATTTTCTCCATTTAGAGATGAAGTGGCATTAAATTAGTCTAGCTTTTTTCTAGCTGTGGGGTTATTTATAGGAAACAGTTTTCTTATATAAAAATACTGATATCCACAAAAGTAAAAAAAGAAAAGTACTGATTCCCAGTGTTGTCTGGAGTCAGTCACAATACATCTGTACTGGTTATGTATTCATTGAAAGGCTCCTGAGAAACTACATTGTCAGTGGTACCTGCCAGGATCTACTTAGACTAGATAAAAAGTACTAAAATTTTCAAGACTTTCTTGAGATCTTTTTAGTTTTTTGAGGTAGGGTGTCACGTAGCCCAGGGTGACCTGGAATTCATTCACTATGTATTCTCAGGGTGGACTCGAACTCACAGGCATTCTCCTGCCTCTGCCTCCTGAGTGCTAGGACTAAAGGTATGCGCCACCATGCCCGGCTTCTTGAGATCTTTTAAAAAATTCATTCATGACTAGAGAGATTGTTCAATGGTTAAAGGCAATTGCTTGCAAAGCCTGGTGGCCTAGGTTCGATTCCCTAGTAACCATGTAAAAGCCAGATGCGCAAAGTGGCTCATGCATCTGGAGTTTGTCTGCAGAAGTAAGAAGCCCTGGCTTGCCCATATTCTCTCTTGCCTTTTCTCAAAATAATTGAACAATTATCAAAAGAATTTATTCAGCTTTTCTAGTCCACAATAAATATTTGTTTAATTATAAACACATTATCATCATCATCATCATTATTAAAGTGGGCCATTTTTAATTTGGTTGAATAAAATCTTCAACAACATAAAGATGATGATTACATTAATGAGAAATAGATTATGTCCATCTGTTTACTAAAGGACTGAAAGAGTTTGAAACTCATTTTTAAATGAGGGAGAAGATAGACAACACAAATTAAAGGTAGTTCTTTCTGATTGGCTTTTGCTTCTAAAATACTTTATGATTTTTGGAAATTTCTTGTCAAACCTGTGCATTTCTATTTCCCTTTTGAATAGAACTCTGAAAGGCTAAAGGTATAGGCAATATTTCATTTCATTAGTGGAAAAAATAAGGCAGCATCACATTGTGTGAAGGCGGGTAATTGAGCAGAAGCTCATTCAATGTCTTAATATAGTTCAGTGTTCATTACTCCTACAATATAAAACGTAAGCTTTTGAAAGTATTCTGCGTAGGATAGGAAGTTAGGAGGAAATGTATAAATGGTTTTAGCTTGAGATATTTGATTATGTCTCCTGGCAACAGGTAGAAGTGTGATAATGCTGCATATCTTGCTGATTGAATTCAGTTTTCAGGTTCTTGTGGTTTACTTAGTTCCAAATGAATTTGTTTTTGCTGTTAATGGTACTTCTTAAAATGTTTAAATCTTAGAGGGTCATTATTTTTTCTTTTTTTCCTCTGATAACTTATTTTGCAAACCAAATAGATAAACCACTAATAAGTCTGTTCTTCCCTAACTTCAGGAAGGGCAGTCAGTTAAGATGTCTGGATCCTACAATTCATAATACTGTTTGATATGACTCTTTGCTAAAGGCACAGAGGGCATACAATTCTAGCTCTAGTATGCATGGTTTAAAGCAACAATAGTAAAACAGTTCTAAAAATACAGTGTACTAGAATCTTGACAATGGTCAATTCCAAAGTATAGGCATGATTCAGACATTCCAGTGTATTTATTGCTTAAGGAAATAGGACATTTCAATGGGGAATCATCCTCTGGAGCTAGCTAGCTTGCTTTATTATTTATTTATTTATTATTTGTAAGCAGAAAGAGATGGAGGAGAGAGAGAGAGAGAATGGGCATGCCAGGGCCTCCACCTGTTGCAAACAAACTTCAGATGCATGGGCCACTGTGCATCTGGCTTTATGTGGGTACTGGGGAATCAAACTCAGGTCATTAGGCTTTGCAGGCAAACACCTTAGCCACGGAGCCATCTCTCCAGCCCAGGAACTTCTTTTTTTAACTTGCTTAAGTGACACATTTTCCACTTTGTGGTTTTCTCCTTGTTTTCTTATGGTTATTTAACTTAAAGTTGTTTCTCTAGGCTTTTTTTTTTCAAGTTCAAATATGAATTGGTATCCTCTTCTTAATTTTAACTCTCTCAGATTCTAATGTTGGGATTTTAATGTGCATTCTTTATCTACAATCTAAATGTACAAGTTAATGAATTAGCTATAAAGTGGATATCCATGTAGCCATCACTAAGGTCAAGATTACAGAGTAGGGGCATACTCCAGAAACATCCCTGTGTTGTAGCCATTCTGGTCATAAGCACGGCCCATGCAGGTGAAAGCACTATTCTTCTTCATGGTAATCATTTTCTTGCTTCCCCTTGCAATATTACCAGTGTTGAATTTGTCCCTAACCAAAATAGTTCTGCCTAGTTTTGATCTGTATTTAAATTCATATACATGTACATTAACTTTATTTTAATGAATAATGAAAAGTTTTTAAAAAGTTACTTAGAAGAGAAATTGTCTCCAAATTAAAGTGAAAGCTTGTATTTGTATGCCCATACATGATTTTGTAAATTATTAGTCCTTTGTTGTTTAAGAAGGTAAGATTCTCCATAATTTTAATTGAATTATATAATAATTAACAGATTGTTATTAAATTTTAGCTAGTATGTTGACTCCATTTTTTAAATATTTGACATTCAGTTTTAAATATTTGACATTTTGAATCTTACAAAGTTATAGATTTTAAGAAACAGCATGTGGAATATGCTGGTCATGATAAACATGAATGTCCATAATGTTCTTTTTATAATTAGGGAGAAATTATGTGCTGAGTGCTAGATGTCAAAGTTCAGTCATTAATTGTCACTCATTGTCAGAATCTAGATAAGACTTTATAGGTATTATTTTTTGTAAGAAATAGGCAACTTCATATCTTGAAATTGAATTTTTATAAGGAGTTGAATAAATGTAAATATGTAATTTAGGAAAAAAGATTTTCACCCTTACTGTATTTTCATTAAGAATAATGCTACAGATTTCTCTTAATAGTATTGGATGCCAGACTTTTGACCTGCTTGTCCTTGGTTTGGAAATGGCCTTGTGCTGTTTATAGTTGTATAATGTTAGCACAAGTGGTTTCTATAGCTACTGTCCAGTACCAGATGGAGAACAGTGGGAAGCTTTGATAAGGAGAGCAGGATTTTTAAACAAAAGCCGGACATGGGTAATTACCCTGGGACTGAACTGAGGCCTGTTATATTCAGCACTATCACTTACATTTCATTTCACTCTGTTGATTACAAGGAAACCAGTCCACCACCCTCCTCTTACTTCTGTTTGTTTTCTTCACACTTTATTTAAGGATATTATTATCATTTAAATCTGTTTCTTGAACCCTAGCCTTTATAGACAAAATGAGATGAACACCCCAGTTTGATAGCATTGATTTTCGTTTATCATGGAATAAGTTTCCTAAGTCATTTGTGGTCAAGTGTTTGCAATGAAACTGCTTTTTGTATAAACTTCTGTCACTTTGAGACTATAAATGACTTAAGGTTAACATTACTGAGGTAAAAAAAATCATTATCTCATTATCAGAAACTGTCACTTAGCAGAAAGACAACTTAAACCTGACCTACAATTAATATATAAGCCATGGTTTTCTGGCAAATGACTTAAGAGTCCTGCAAGTACACCCCCTAGAAAAGGGGAGATTTCTTGAGTTTATGGAACAGTGATTTTATAAATTATCCTTGGATATTCTTGCTGAAGCTTTGGAGATTCTCTTAGTAGGGAAGAGTATTAATCAGGTCCATGTTGGCTCTAGACAGAATGTGGGTAGGTGGTGGTGGGAGAGGAGAGGCTTTAAAGTTAATCAGGAGCCAGTTTACTATTATAGTAGAGGGTAGCTGTCAGGGTAGAGAAGAACTTGAAACTTACACCAGCTGAGAGTAAGGAACCATATTGTAAGAATTTGAGGAAAGTGAAGTTTTAGTATAGATGCTGTGAGTAATGAGACAAAATTGTATCACTTAATGTTTATATTCAGGTACTTTTAAAATATGTTTTCTTTGTTTAACTTGATTGCATGTTCTTGGAGGGAAAAGCTTTGGCTTTCATCATTCTTCATAGTGTTCACCAGACTCTGTGAAGTGTTGGGGTTAAATAGACTAGATTTAGTCCTTATCCTTAGAGAACTTGTATATCAGGAGAAATGATCACTTAGACCATTCCAACCCACTGTAGTATTGGGAGTGATGGCTGAGCTGTGTTGCACAAACACAAGAAAATATTTACCTGAGTAGCTGATGCTTCAGGCAAGAGAGGTGGCTAATGTGGTAGGGAATCTGTTATTTTAAGTACAGTACAGAGGGAGGAAAAATGTTGTGAAATCTGTAGGGAGTCCTGGACACTTCAGCATGGCTGAAAATACTGAGTACTTGGGAATGACATGAAAAACTAAAGCAATGCTCAATACAAGGCTCTTATATACCAGCTTTAGGTTATCCTACTATGATGGCAGGCCCATGAAGGATGGTAATTAAGAGAGTGGCAGAAGTTCACCATAGTGTCCGTGTAGGTAGATTTGAGTTGTGGGAGGATGCCTGTGGTACTCTTGAGTAGTCTGCTGGTAGTATGCAAAGATGATGAAGCAATAAATCAAGAAGGGCAGAAAATGAAACTGTAGAGGAAATGATGAAATAAGAGTTTACTGGGGAGGTATACAGATCAGGCATGACTTTGTGACTGAATATATGGGGTATAAGTGATGGGAATTAAGGATACCACAGCTATATTCTTGAATCAGAAAAGAGATAAAGTGTGACCTTGAAGAGCAGGTTCCTTTTAGTCAACTCCTTTTAAAATAGTTTGCATTTCTGCCATTTAGTCTTTCTCAGGCATCCTTTCCATTGTTTCAATTTAAAGCAGTTGGGCTGTCCTTAGTCATGGTAATATATCCTTACAATAGCAGCTTCAGCAATCAATCTCAGTGCCAGTAATTTTAAACTTACTTGAGTTTTTCTAGCTTTAAATCTTAAAATTTTCAGTTCCATATCTTTTGCCAAGCACATCAGTCCATTAAAAATTTAACTGTGATCAAACTCTCTGGGCATGGGCAGCAGAATACAGCCAGCCTTTGTGGTAGCAGCCCAGTTCCAACAAAGTTCTCTGTGGTCTTTTCTTTCCCTTAGAAAGTTCATAAGCAAAGCCTCCAAATACAATTCTCTCTGCACTTGACATATTCAATTTCTTGCCAGAATAGCCCATAAAAACTTGGCTTACTGCTCTGGAAGGTGTTTTCAGTTGCTAGTACCAAATCCATGCCCATTGCTCCAAAACAAAAGTTCCAAAAGATGAAAATCCACCTGGTCATATTCATCATGCCATAACACCCCACTCCTGGTACCAGTTCTGTAGCAGTCAGTTTCACATTGCTAGGATGAACCTCCAAATCAGACACAGTTATGGGAGGAAAGGAGTTGATTTGAAGCTTACAGATCCAGGAGAAGTTTCATAATGGCAAAAGAAGCTGGCCCCCTTTTACTTTTCTACCCAGAGAGAAATACCACTATCAGCACTGTAAGCAAGCACACTCCAGGAACCATAAGCAGAGCTCAAATACTCTGCATACCTTTAGCCTGGAAACAGATCTGTCCCCAGTAAAACCTTAGGGCTGGACTCTAGCATCTGCCCACAGTGACACCTCCTCTAGCCAGGAGGCTGGAAATTTCAAATTACAACCTTGAATAAAACTCCTGAATCTGTTGTGGGACATCCATTCAAACTACCACACACTTGTATGTTTGCTTTGAGTCCAGAGTCTAACCAGGATACTGAGGAAATTGGGCATAGTTTAAGGTTAGTCAGTATCTTTAAACATTGCTTGTTATAATTGGTCATTTGAGCTATCCAGGCCAAAGGTATATACACTAAGGCAGAGGAAACCTTGTCACATTTCTATAAGTGGATGGATTATATAGTTGTAAGATTTAGCATTTAGGGCAAGTTACAAGTAAAAAATTTAGCATCTCACAGCAATAATCTCAGAAAAGTTATTTGTAAAGTCCTTAAGATATATTCCCACAGTTCTTTCTCATAATTTATTCTCACATTCTCTGATGTGCCTCTTCAAAAACCACAGGCATTCTCCATGTTAATCCCATGACACTTAGGCTTCAGCAAACCAAAGAAGCAGCTGAATTGATACTGTGAAAACCTAGCACCTTCCTTTCATTCAAGAAGGAGGTAATATAAGAGAATGACAAGGTTTGAGAAAAGGCAGTATCTGTGAAGGTAGTTCACCTAAAGAGTTCTCAATAGTGACTATTTGGTTCCCTTGCAGCTGAGCAGTTTGAATACTTTTTGAAATAATACATTTTTAAAATATTTTATTTATTTGCAGAGAGAGAGAGAATATGAATGACTGCACCAAGGCGCCCAGCCACTATAAATGAACTCCAGATGCATATACCACTTTGCATCTGGGTTTACATGGTATGGTAGTGTGAACATATGGCCCCCAATATATTCAGTGTTTTATTAGTTTGTAGTTTGCATCTGCATCCACCTGGCTGGAGGCAGGTCACTGGGTGGATCTTATAGTGTGGTGGGTTTGAGATTTCAATGTAAAGATATGCAAAGTGTGCCTAGCTGGAGTTCCTGAAGTGTGCTGTGCTGTGCGGCTTTTAGCTTGGATTTTGGCATTCTCTTCTCTCCCTTGCCTGGTCCTGTAAGAGCAGGCCAGCTTCTTCTGCCATTATGGAACTTCCCCTGGATCTGTAACCTTCAATAAATCCCTTCCTCCATAACTGTGCCTGGTCTGGAAGTTCATCTCAGCAAACCTGAAGCTGTCTGCTGCACATGGGTACTGGGGAATCAAACAGAGGTTGTTAGACATTGTAAGCAAGCGCCTTAACTATGGAGTCATCTTTCCAGCCCTGAAATATGTATTCTTATATATGCAGTATCATTAGTTCCACTTAAAATGTCAAGTTTCAAATGTAATGTAGTTTTATTGAGAATGTATTTCCTTTTAAAACTAAAATACTAAATTACAAGTGGATGAATTGCTTGTTTTTAGTGTCTTTATTGCTGTCTCTTTATGTATTGTCAAGCTGTAAAAGTATTGAAAACTAGCTAGACACTCTGGAGGTGAAGGTAAGAGAATCAAGAGTTTAAGGCCAGTGGAGGTAGGAGGATTGAGAGTTCAAGGCCAGCCTGCGCTGTGTATGTGTACTATACATAAATACCAATTGGTTTGAATGCAGGCTACATTACTTTTCCTTTTTCTTCTAGGGGGAGACTTGTATTTCTAGTTTGCACACAGATCAATAGCCCCACTTTAGAATTACTGAAATGCATGTGTGTTTTCCTATTTCTACAATGTGAGAAAAGTATGATTCTAGATGTTTAGAGCAGTCAGGACTTTCTAAAAGCTACAGAAGTAGAGTGTTCCCGACTGTCGGCTGCGTACTCTGCTCAGCTGTAGCCCTAAGTATTTCAATCCCCATTAGGAAATCCTATCAAGAAGACAATCTGCTGTCACCAGCAGAGGGCAGCGTACACATAAAAGTGAACTACTGATTTGTAAGGCTTCCTTTGGCTGCTTTGGCAAGTGCCTCAGCGTTTGTAGAGTGGTTTATGTTTAGAATTAGCAGTACTGATAGGACAGGAAATTGGTTGGGTGGGACAGTGGTTAAAGGGGTTCTGTCTAAAAGTTTAGATCTGAAATATGCACTACCATAAAGTTGCTGTTCAGTGAGGAATGTCCTCTACATGTCAAACTCCATTTTGAAGGACCCACTAATCTACCATTTGGGAAATTAACTCTTTTGCTACTGTGTTAGTGGAATTTCTACTTAAAAAAAGAGAAATATAATGGAAAAGGCATGGGCTTTTGAAGTCTGATTTCAGTTGCAATCTGGTTGTACTGTTCCCAGCTGCATGACTTGTGTCAGATTGTTTAAATCCTTTCAACCTCTGATTCTTGAGCTACAAAATGTAGATAATAATCTGCTGTGAAAAGATGCAGAAAATTAAATAGTTACCTTATGTACGACATAGAGTTGATGGCAAATATATAGTAGCTCTTCTTTTGAACCAGCTTGTATGTTTCTTTAACATTTACAGTTGCTGATTATCTCAAAATGATAAATGATAGATCTGAAAGCTGTACATTTCTATTGTGTAGCCATCTGTGGCTAGCACACTTTTTTCCTACAGAAACTAGTTTCTGGTTTTAAAATAATGATAAGCTATAATGTAATCAACAGTTAATATTTTGTTCATTTCTTCTTGATTACTATTAATAGCTAGGAAATTTGGGGAAAGTGGCCTTTATTTCTTATCATAATTTTCTTCTGTGACATTTTCTAAACTTTTGGGCATTTTTTTTATATGAAGTAGTTCTTATTTACTAAAAATTTTCAGAACTCAGGTTTTAAGATATGTAGATCATTAATAGCTATAGACAGATTTGGAAATGTTTGAGAAACCAAAAGTCAAGTACCAGGCAAGCTTGAGGGATGAAGGAGATCAAAGACTGTGCTTGAGGACACTCTTCTCATTTTAAGTAAACACTTTGCCTTTGAGATACAAGTTAAAAAAATACCTGCAGATATTCTTGTTGGAGATATGAATAGAGAAGGTGTTGAAAAATATGTGAGTGGAATATCATCATCTCAAGTGTGAGCCTGGCAGAATCAACTAAACATAGGGCGAGAGAGAAAGGAGAAAAGAAAACTTGATTTGTACATTGTGGTAACGTACATTCAGAATGCATGGGCAGTTTCTCTTGTGTGTTTGTAGGTATGTCAGATAGCATACATGTGATGATATGTGTTAGGGCAAAGATGGACTGTTCGATGAAGAATGATTTGTGAACTGGTACTTTTCCACCTGGTGAAAATAGTAGCCAAGGTCCCTGATGTGACTGGCTTACCCCGTGGTTACTAGCCTGGTTCCTGCCTTAGCATTTGCTGCATAGGCATGGAGAGCCTTGGGCTTTTTCAGCAGTTTCTGTAATAACTGTTCTATTTCATTATCATGGGGCAACTGATCTTGAGAATGGGGCATTCTGGAACAGGGCCCAAAAATTCATCTCACACTGATTCTTCTCTACCACCTGGGAATTGAAGAAAATCAAAAATTTCCTCACAAGGTTACATTTCAATAGCAAATGGCCTAGGCCAACTTTCCATTAGTGTGTATGTCTTTGGTACCTTGTCCCTGTGGCACTGAACACTGCCAGTCAGGGGTTATTTTGCCTTTCCTGTATTCCTAGGGATAACAAGTGTTTTCTTCCATATGGCATATTCATAACTTCTTAAATTTTGATTAGCCCTCCTCTCACCATGTCCTCTCTCCCATCCCCTTCCCTGATTCCACTTAGACCATTTCATCCCCAGGATTCTGCTCCTTTACTGACATATACACTGTAACCTCTCCTGAAGCCCTCCCATCTAAACTGCTGGCCCCTACTTCCTGGCCTCTAATACTGATTTTTATTCCAACTCACATACAAATCTAAATATTTGTAGCTAAGGTCTACATCGTAGAGAGAACATGCGGCATTTGACTTTCTGAGCCTGGTTTACTTCACCTAGTATAATCTTTTCCAGATCTATCCATTTCCCTGAAAACTTCATAATTTCATTTTTCTTTACAGCTAAATAAAACTCCATTGTGTAAATATGTCACATCTTCATTATCCATTCATCAGTTGAAGGGCATCTAAGTTGGTTCCATTTCCTAGCTATTGTGAGTGAATAAAGCAAACTTGTTTTTCTTTAGTTGAATACCCAAATTAGATACTGTATGTAACCCAAAGTCAGTAATCATTGGCATGTTTTCATATACATGTAGGAATTGGAACTATAACATAGTTTCATAAAAGGTAAGCAGTTACCTATTTATTTTTGATGTTCCTAGTGCTGGAGATTCAAGCCAGAGCCTCACAAATACTAGACAAATAATCAGATATTTAGCCACTCAGCTATATCTCCCCAGTACAGAATTTCTTGTTTTGATTCTGTTTTTGGTGGTGCTGAGACTAACCCAGGGCCTCATATATTAGGCTGGGGCTCCAATATTGTGCAGTGTCTCAGCAATAATTTTTTTTCTATAATGGACTGTTTTTTTTTAAATTAAAAAAATTTTTTTACTTTTGAGAGACAGACAGAGAGGGAGAGGGAGACAGATAGAGAATGGGCGCACCAGCAGTCTCTCAGCTTCAGCAGTAATTTTATAAGTTTAATAAATGTGTTATATAGTAGCTTTTGAATAAATAAATGAGCACTTCTTGTGGCCAAACCTGAGTATTAATGTTAATATGAGGAAAAGACGGAAGATACTCTTACACAGAAGTAAACAAAACATACAAAAATATTTGAAGCCGGGTGTGGTGTCTTAATACCTTTAATCCCAGCACTTGAGAGGTAGAGGCAGGAGGTTCACCATGAGTTCAAGGCCACCCTGAGGCTACATAGTGAAATCCAGGTCAGCCTGAGTTAGTGAGACCCTACCTCGAAAAAAAAAATATATATTTTGAGGATTGTTGTATTCTCAATATATTTAGCTACCATTTTGATACCTAAATTAAGATAAAGATAGGTATTTTGACCAAGCATTCACACCTATTTTTATTTGTTTGTTTGTTTATTTAGTAGAGAGAGGCAGGTTCAGAATGAGCATGCCAGGGCCTTCACCCACTGCAAATGAACTGCAGACATGCGCACCTCCTTGTGCATCTGGTTTATGTGGGTCCTGGAGAATTGAACCTGGGTCCTTGGGCTTTGCAGACAAGCACCTCAACAGCTAAGCCATCTCTCCAGCCTGACCCTATTTTTTAAAATCACATTGACCCATGTGTAATTGAATATGTTTACAGAAGTACATAGGATGGGCTGGAGAGGTGGCTTAGCTGTTGAGGCGCTTGCCTGCAAAACCTAAGGACCCAGGTTTGATCCTCCAGGTCCCATGTAAGCCAGATGTGCAAGGTGGTGCATGCATCTGGAGTTGGTTTGTGGTGGCTAGAGGCCCTAGCACACCCATTCTTTCCCTCTTTTTTCTCCCCTTTTCTGTCTCAAATAAAAATAAATACATGGGATATGATATTTTATTTCTAAGTATTTTATTTTTTATAATTTGCAATGGTTGTAAAGTTGGATGAGAAGCTGATGTTTCAGGGTTTCCTGCCTGTCTTCCTCTCTCAGTGTTCCAAGACAAAATGTGTTGGACATTCTAACCAGGGTGACTTTTCCAATGGCCAGTAAGTCTCAGTCTTCCCACTGTTTCTTGGTTGTCTATCAATTCTAAAAGTAGGGAGATTTCTGTCCACCTAATAACTTCATGCACTGTCAAGAGTCCTTTCTTGCATTAGTGGGATATGGTTTTAGCCTTGAGCTTCTCTATGTGACATCACAAAAGTTGTATATGACATTACAAAAATACAACTTGTTGCTACACATCTTTCTCTCGAGTAGATACTTCTTAATTTAATCATTCTTAGCCTTAGCCCTGAATGGTTTTAGTGTGTGCTGAGAAGAAGGTTGGGTTTTGCCCATGCTTCCTGGAACATTTCTCTTTGCCCTCTCTGAGCACTAACAGTGTCTGTCCTCTGTGCACAGAACTGTGTGGATCTAATGAGGTGAGCTGAAGCACTTTGAGGATCCAAGCAGGAGGCAGGTATTAACTTCAAGCTGGAAAGCAGAGCAAGCAACCCCCAGAGTGTGACTTTGCTTGCAGAGAATGACTGTGATAGCTGCAGGCTAAATAAGTAACTTAACTGTCTTTATGTTCTGTGTTTCCACCATCCAGAACCAGGAGCAGTATTCACAGCTGCTGAGTGATCGCTTTCTGCCATACCAAGGTCATAATTCCTTCCGCGAGAAATATTTCAGTGGTGTAACAAAAAGAATTGCCAAGGAAGCAAAATCCAACCAGGAGTAAAAAATGAAGATTTTGATAGAAAAGACATCTAGATGTGAACTTTCTTGTATGATTCTGAAAACAGGCTGTTTTAAATTTTTCTGTATAAAAAAAGCAAGTGCTCTAGAGCAAATTGAGCATCTTTGTTTTATACATTGTTCTGTTGTAGTTGTTAAAAGGTCCTGTGACTTTGCTTAACATATATGTACTTTTGAGTATTAATGTTAAGTGACCTAACTTGTATATTGTTTACAATTTACAAAAACAATGTTGATTTTCTAACCATATCTGCCATATATCTAATAGGCAATTAATAATGGTTAAGGTCAGCCTGGGCTTGAGTGAGACCCTACCTCAAAAAACCAAAAAATTAAAAAAAAAAAAAAAAAAGAATTTTGTTCATTTGGTAAATTTTAGTTTGGCTAAGTTGTCATTGGTTTACATTGTCACTAATAAACTATATTAGAATCTTTTAAATTAGGTCATATTCTGTGCTTCTTATTGGGGGAGATGTGAGGACAAATGTGTTTTGATCAGTAAATTTTAGAGAGGTATACCAGCAGTGGTGTTACTGATGCTGAGGAAGGCTAGGACCTGACCACCTGTGGACTCCAGACCTCTTAGGCCTTCTGCATGTCTGTAGCTTGTCTGTACTTTGGATTTACTCTTGCATTCCTGAGTCCTGACTCTTGGTCAAGTTAACCGCCCTCAATTTCTGGTTTAGAAAGTAACTGATAGTTGAAAACAGTAACAACAACTCACATCCTAGATGGCCCCTAATGGTATTACGCCTAATCAGTGCTCTTTGAAATAGAAGCTCTGTTTTTCTTGAAGGAGAAACGTTGCTGAGTCTACACTGTGTCCACCATGGAAATACCTTCTTTGAAAAACCACTACACCCATTCATTCTGGATGCTAATAGCTTTCTGCCTTTGGTGGTCAAATGTACCTCAGCAGGGCGGCAGTAAATGGATCCTCTCTTTAACCAGAGCCTATTTTTATTTATATTATTTTCATTATTTTACTGTGACTGTTGACTTTTATGAACTCACGATATTAACTTACATGGCTCCAGAGCTCCATAGACCAGTACTGACCAAGCAGAGGGGTCAAGCTCTCTGCTTCATTTTCCTTGTCTTGTCTTGAGCTCTGGATTTCAGCAGCAGATCAAAAACATTTCATTGATTGTTTTGTTTGGGTTTCTGGATGTGATTTGTGGCACACTGGGGAAAATCTAAAAGTATTCAGGGATGATTTACTTGCAGTATTTCTGTTATATGCCATCTTATTTAAAATTTTTTGAGGTTATATGAGGGGTGAGTCTGAAATTTTGTAGCTGACTCAATTGGAACATGAGATTTTTAGTTCAGCCCTCTCTTTTGGATTGTCACACAACTTAATCCAAATAAATTGTTCTGGAAATTTGTGACATTAATTTTAGTCACTTTATGCTTAAAAATTATCCAACAGTAAAATTTCAAATTATTTTTATTACTATTAATTGAGGTCTCCTGAACTTCAAGTCTTCCTAATGTGAAGCGGATTTTCATACTTATTAGTAAGTGCAATTTCATTAAACTCAGTATAAATTTGTGGTGGTGTTCCAAAGTTAAACTCATAAATGGAACCTGATAATTTCAACCAGTTTTGATTTTAGAGAATAGGTCTCAAGCCCTTTATTATAGAAAGAAGGACTTTATTTTCTGGCATCGGATCTTACTGTTTTCTGCACAAGTTACAGGGATGTGTTAGTTTGACATGTGGCCTCTGTGTTCCTCATTCTTGTACCAGCTGGCATAGCATTGAACAAGATGCCAGCATGCACATCATCCTGAAGTTTTAATTCACAGTATATTCTGGAAGTAGGTGGTCTGTGGGCTGGCCCATATAATGTTTATAACATGACAAAATCTATAATTTTGTTTCTGGCATATATTAAATAGCCATAAAATCCAGAGTTACCTTGGTGGTGGTTCTTCAGAAGTGCCTTCTTCCTGTCTGTTCTGGTGAGTACTTGGTTTTGCTGTGAAATAGTGCAAGGAAATAGTGGAGTAGGTGGTCTTGGGGATGTTTAGCCAAAGTGGACAGCAGATTTTTTTTTTTTTTTAAGTTTAGAATCTGGTAACATTTTCTCATCCACTTCCTGCCCAGAGTGAGCCAGCTTACCACCAACTTCCTTCTGACTAACTCTTTTAAATATTAAGCAATAAAACATTTCAAACTGTAAGCTCTGGGGGGTAACTCTGTGGCCACTGTTTCCTTAAGAAAACTCCTTTAGATACTGAGATTCCTTGCATATTTAAGAAAAAAGATGGCAATTCCAACTAAAAAGACTTAGGTCAAATTGGTAGAGGAAAGTAGAATGAGATTTAATATCAAAGGTATGTATGCTGTATTGAGTATGTTCATGTGATTGGATAGAAAATGTGAACATTTTGAGGTGTGGAAACAAATTTTCAAGCAGTATGTTTTGTACTCAATGTCCATTAAAGAAGTGGAGGTTTGGTTTTCTTTTCACATCGTGAAATTAGATGCTAAGATTGTTATTATCTAAATGTCCATGTATGCAAACTGTCTTTTGAACAAAACACCTTTGTTTGGTGTTAGATGAACCTCTGACATGTATACTGGAAATATCAAGTATTGCTTATTCGAAGAGGTTTGAAATAAGTCATTGTGGTGGCTTGAATCAGGTGTCCCCCTATAAACTCGTGAGTTCTCAATGTTTTGGCTCCAGCTGATGGCAATATGGGAGACGGAGCCTTGCTGGAGAAGTTGTGTCTCTGGGTTGGGTTTAAGGGTGTTATAGCCAGCTCCCCCTTGGTAGAGTTTGGGTCACTCTCCAACTGCTATTTTTCACCTGTGGCAGAATAGAATGGATGTCCAGCCTCTGCTCATACCGTGCTTTCCTCCATTTTGAAACTTTCCCTTGAGACTGTAAGCCAAAATAAATCCTTTCCTCCCATCAGCTGCTTTGGTTTAGCATTGTATCCCAGCAGCAAGATGGTAACTATAGCAATAATGTTGCTTTATTTAAAGTAAGATGTGACCTTTTGGGGAAATAATCTTTCTGTACCATTTTAATACATTTCACTTGAAAAAGCACAATGAAACTAACCTGATCTTAATAGTTCTTATAAGTTAAAGGATTACGTAAACTTTGCAGAGAAAGCAGCATATGACTAAATCAATCAGTGGAGGGTATGGGTAGAAATGGGAGGTGGGTGTTGCTAAGGAAATTGATGGCCTTATTGTTGACTTGTTTGATCAAAAGAGAATAAATTAGACCAAAATAAAAGCCTTCCCCTGCTTTTTTTTTTGCAAAAATATGGTTTTGCTCCATGACAAAGTTAATTTAGACAACTAAACACTTGCAGTAATCTTTCTTTTTCTTAGAAAGATTGTATTCATAGAATAAGTGAAGTTTACTTTCATTTCCAATTCACCCACTCCCATTTTTCTCAGATATTTATCAAGTAATGTGGTTTGTAATCCAAACAAAAAAAGTGCCTTAATCCAGAACATACACATGGACACAATAACACAAGACTGATGGTGTTTGTACTTTCTTAAAACATTAAGATCTGCGCTAGAGTAGAGTGGTTTGCGTACATAAGGTCCAGAGAGTAAAGAATTAAATGGAATGATAAACATATCTGTGATTCTATCTAGCCAGAGAATCAGAGAAACAGCACATTCCTGTCTATCCTTTGGGTGAACACAAACTTCCTAGGGAACCTGACCCTATTCCCTTAAAAAAGGCTTGCCTCAGGATGTTCATATGTTGCACAGTGTGGGAAAAGCACATTGACATTTAGACATAATTGAGGCCAACCTGGAATTTGGCTCTTATGCCTTCCTTCATAAACCATTGTAGGCACTCTCTTAGGAGGATGGAGGTTTTAATTGTTAAGGCAGTCTGTTAAGAAGCCTGGGTCATAGAATGAAATGGAACTTAATAAATGAAGGATTCTTTTTCTTGGGATATTAGGATTGCTTAGTCTATTTTTGTAGAATTTGAAAGTTTTTACTAAGCTAATCATGTTGTACTCACACCAAACAATTGTCTAGAAAGAAATCTGCTCTGACATTTTAATCTATGACTTTAGAATTTCCTCTTTAATCACGCCTCCTTAACTCTTCTGAAGGTTTATCAGAAGAACTCTTGTTTTGGCTAACATCCATCAGTGAAGATTAGCTGGCCTTATTTATGACGTTTAGGCAAATTGAATGAAAAAGGCTGAGGAGGGTTGGAGGGATGGCTTAGCAGTAAATGTACTTGCCAAAGGACCCAGGTTCAATTCCCCAGGACCCATGTAAGCCAGATGCAGGAGGTGGTGCATGCATCAAGTTCGTTTGCAGACGCTGAAGGCCCTGGCATACCCATTCTCTCTCTCTCTCTGCCTCTCTAAGAAACAAACAAGTTGTTTTTTTTAAAAGCCTGCCTAAAAAATAACTATCTGCCTGTCTCCTTTCTCATAAATAAATAAATAAATAAATAAATAAATAAATAAATAAATAAACGAATAAATAATAAATAAATAAATAAATAAATAAATAAATGTGTGTGTGTGTGTGTGTGTGTGTGTGTGTGTGGCTGAGGAGAAAAGAAATATTAAAATGTAATGGTACTTCAGATGGTGATGAAGTGGTCAAAGCTGGACTTGGTCAACTCTAAAATTTGGTAAGAGTTCCTTAATATTTGTGTATGAGTCATGGATTGGAACTCAGTATGGATGCACACACCTGTAAGCCTAGGGTTACGGAGGCTCAAGCAAAAGGATCATGACTTTGAGTTCAACTTGGTTTCATAGACTCTGTCTCAAAAACAAAACAATAAATCATGGACTGTCATATTTTACCACAAATCTGAGTGATTTTAGTATAAAGTTGAGGGTGGTAAATGGTGTTTGATTTTGCATTTTTTTTGAAATATATAACTATTGAAGTAATTCTCCATAGATATTCTGTAATATGTATGTCTTTCTAAGCAGATACTACACTACGTATGTCCTGGACTGTCTTATCCAAGGTGTCTATACAGAGCCAGGTATCGGGAAGAGAGTCTACTCCAAAGCTCTCTTCCAGCTCCCAGAACACTGGTCATGTTTTTCTACAACCTTGGAAAATAGTATCTTCTTCAGATAGAAAGCATCTTCTTCCTTATAATGCAACGTTTTGCATGCACAAGTACCCCTTTGGTTCTCCCTAGGTCTTGAGTACAAGAAAGAACTGACTAAAATATGCTGGTTATGGTGCTGTCATGAGTTATAACGTTCTATGGTACCTAGGAGTCACAGCCTCTGCCAGTGTTTGAAATCGCCATGCTAGCTTAATAGCTTGCAAAAGAGCAAACTCAAGCCATTTATGATTAGTGTGTGTATGCATGCATGTTTGTATGTGTGTGAATGCACGTGTGTGTGTGTGTGCAGGTGCCCATCTCTCCACCTTGCATTTGGAGACAGGGTCTCACTGAACCCAGAACTCACATCAGCCAGCTATGTGATTCTCATCTGGCTCCCCAGTGCTGGGATTACGGGCACACATTTCCAGTCTTCATGCTTGTGACTGTGCTAGCATTCTACACCCATTTATGGATGGTTCTTAACAGTTTGGGTAATGAGGACAGGATGCTGACAGACATGGCTTACTGGCCCATTAACATGATCTGAAAGAGGTCCATGGAAATCACTAGCAAGATTGTAGGATTAAGTTGAAAATACATGATCCTTGTCTATATTGCCTAGTGATGAGGAGTCTGGGCCATAGATGCAGGCCAGATATCCAGAAGCAGGCGTGGAGACTCAGGACCCGGGTGGCCCTTGGGTTTCTGCTGGGCATTCTTTGTGATTGGGTGTGGTGTGATTGGTCTTGCAAGTTTCTTCAAAAATATACTCTTCAGCTCCAGGCTCATTTCACTGAAACAATAATAAAATACATCCTGAGTGGGATGAACATTCACCCACCTACTCTTAGACAGCATTCTCATGGATACGTGCAATAAGTGCAAAAAGAAGTTGGGGGTGGGGAGATGGCTCACTGGTAAGAGCACGTGCTATGCAAGCAAGAGGACCGGAGTGATCCCCAGAGTAGATGTATGTAACAAGCTTGGCATGGCCATGGGTGTCTGTAACGTCCCTCTCCAAGGGTGGAAGAGATAGGAGATTGACACTTGAACCAAAACAGGGGGAGCTTCAGGGCCAGTGAGAGACTCTTTCAGGAAAATCAGGTTGGGAGAGAGAGAAGAGGACACCTCATCTCTTTCCCTGGTGGCTGCACATGTGCACATGGGACATGCACATCTGCACACACATGTGCATACACTATACACTCATGTGCCATACAACCCCCCCCACACACACACACGTTTATGTCCTAGTAACCAGAAATTGGATGAATTATTAGAACTCTGGCAATCTTCCCTTAAGAACTAGGGTGACACAGTACATAAGGCTTGAAGAATGGCAAGAGGTGGGCTCTGCATAACTCAGTCTCTCCTGACTGCCAGTCTTGTCAGCCTTAGAACTGTTCCAAGGTTGGTTGTTTTTTCTTCCTAGTGGGATCTTGCCATCAGGAAGCTTTGGCATCTCAGGGAGAAACTCCAGAAACAAATTGTGAGAAGGAATAGGTCAGGCATTGACTAGTGTCTGGACTATTACTGTTCTTCATTGAATTTACAATGCTGGTGAAGGGACTTAGTAGAGAAGGAGAAACTCACGCAAAGAATGGCACCTTAGGAGACTGCTCTGCCTTTTGTGGCATGACCAGGTAAGGACTTAGGAGACATTTTTCTTAGCATTGGGGTAGACGCTGCTGAATACAATGAATTCCTAATGACAAAGGGGTCCCCAAAACTAAAACAGGGTTCTGATACTTTTGCTTTGGGTGGAACAAATCTTGAAATTCCCTCCGTTTCTCTTTCCTCCTTTCCCTCTTTCCTTCTCTTTTTTTCTCTCTTTCCTTTTTTGAGTTGGAAATAGCTACCATATTACTCAAAACTGAAAGTAAGGATAAAGCCTTACACATAGGCATGGAAGCCTGTGCCCTTCGTTTCTAATTCAACTGATGGGGCTTGAAAAGGATGCTAACATACCCTGTGGGTATGACTCTTTAAATACTACTGTTCCTACTCCATCTGTGTAGTAGGAATCCATGTGTTCTATGCTTAAACTTTCCTGTCCATAGCTGTTAGAAGGGCTTCTCCCAATGAGGAGGAACCCCATTTAGATAGATGATAGTATGTCAGAGGCCACTACGGTTCCCTTTGAGCTCCCCAATCTCCTGTGATGAATGATGGCTGGTAAAAGTAGTTGGAGGGAGACAGCCTCCAGGCTGAGGTGCCCTTGGAGTTTTGTACGTAGACTCCTCCTCATGGCCATATGCACCCCTTCTGAATGATAACTGAAACACACTCATCAAAACTGGTCAGCCAGTCTACCTGAATTGGGGAACTCTAGGTAAAGTGAGAAACCCTGCATTAATAAGATGGAGATCAACTGAGGAAGACCCACCCCTGCCCAATGTTGACCTCTGCTTTCCATACACTTGCACACACAAGTATGCCCACACACATGCAGACACCACATACACATATGCCAAAAGAAAACAAAATGAAACAATTGAAATATCCAGCCTAGTAGGCCCATTTTGTAATGGACCAGACAGTCAAGGTGGGACAGAGCCAGTCAGCCTATCTTGTAAAACAGAATTGACATATCCAAGAGTGTAGCAGGCTTAACCCTCGTGTGACCTTGGATTTCAATGCAAAAGCAGCTCTCCCTTTGATGGAATTTACCCACCTCCACTGCCCTAAACAAGGTCCTGTCTCAGAAGCATCCTCAACTTACAAACATTACTTTTTGGGGTTTCACAGTACATGTAGACAGTACATATAGATTGTACTCAGGAGATTCCTTTAAATGCCTATTTCCACTCTAACTGCTAGATTGGTTAAGCTGAAACTAGTGTTGTTTTAATAGGATGCCATGGTATTCCAGCCGACAATGCTAGAGACACAGAACTTAAAATGGATGTGGTTGCTTTGGTCAGTGGGCAGACCTCACGACTCTTCGAATAGCTCTGGCCAGTGCCTTCCTCCGTGATCTTAGTTGTGTTTGTACTGACTGTTAGGCTGTTTCGAGAATGTGTAATTTGATCTGTCATTTGGAAAACTACCCTGGCAGATTAAAGATAACACTTAGGACTTTACGCAGTGGGAACAGATATGGCTGCTGACAGAACTATTTGGGTATTCAGATGGACCCCTATTGGAAGGGGTTGTTCTCTGAAGAGACTGGTGAGAATCAGCCTGCGCCTGGGCGTCCCTGTAGTGGACACAGCAACGAGTCCATTGTTACAAACAGGGCGCAAAGTAAAGAATTTCAGTTTCTGACACAGAGTTTACAGTTTGGTACTAGATTTGTGACTCTCTTGCCAAAAGTTGCCCTGATTGCCTTGTGGTGAGGGTGTTGTTCCCTTCAGTTCCTGGCGGATTGATTTCTTCCGACCTTTGCTCCACGCTCAGAGCTATTGGTTGTGCGTCACTGCTGTTGACACCTCCTCAGGTTACAGAGGTACTGTTCCATCCAGATCAGCGGATGCCTGCCGTGCCACTGAGGCTCTTGAAGCTAATTGATGTCACATGTTTGGTCTTCTGGACCACTTGGTATGACAACTGTATACCTTTTATTGCAAAAGCCGCTCAATCATGGGCTGATAGTCAAGGTATTTGATAGACTTTCCATGTTCCCTACCATCCACAGCCATCTGGAACGTTTGAGCTTGGTAAATTTGCTCTACACTTGGTCTGTGTTTTTCCTGGCGATCCTGTGCCAAGCCTTCTCACAAGGGCTCAGTACACTGCTTCACAGTTAGGTCTGAATACTGCAGCTTTCTGTCTTTGTCACATACTCAATTTATTGAACTGATTGGTTTCAATTCAGACAACTGGTGATTAATAGCTTAAGTCTCTGGCTGAAAAACTTCCCTAAAACCAGTGCCCAGGAGGGAATGGCAATAGTCTGGTGGCAAAGGATTGTTTTCCCTGGTGTGTTTTGTCATCACTGTTGAAGTAGGCAAATCAGTAGTCCAACTAAGTCTGCACGCACACACACACACACACACACACACACACACACACACACATGCATGTACACACACATACACACATAGGCATACACACACACATTCACACAATATTGATCATGGTTTCTTTAAGTCTCTTGCTTTCGATATTTTCTTCTAGGTTCTGAAAAGTTTTAAGTATTTTCTTCTAATTTATCTTATTAGCAGCCACGTTCCTATATATTAATTTTATATGTCACTCTAGTCTTTTGTTTATTTATTTTGCCTTTTTGAGGTAGGATCTTGCTATGTACCCAATGCCATGGCTTAGGATTTACTATGTAATCCATGCTGGCCTTGAACTCACAATCTTCTTGCCTCAGCTTCCCAAGTGCCAGGACTATCATTGTGTGCCACTATACCTAGCCTTAGCTTCTCTTTATGTCTTTTGTGTGGTTTTAATGTGTGTGTGTGTGTGTGTGTGTGTGTGTGTGTGTGTGTTGGGGATGTGCATGCATGTTCTACTGAGCATGTGTGGAGGTCAGAGGACAACTTTTCAGTGTTGATCCTCACCTTCCCCCTTGTTTGAGACAGGGTTTTTCATTGTTTACTGCTCTGTTGGCTAGGCTGGGCTAGCTGGTGCGAGATTTGCTTAGAAATTCTCCTGTCTCCACCTCCCATCTTGCTGTAGGCATGCTGGGGTTATAGAAGTCTGGCATCTAGGGAATGTAAACTCAGGTATTCAGAGTTTGGCAACAAGTGCTTTATCCACTGAGCCATCTGCCCAGACCCTCGGCTTCTCTTTAATACATGTTCTAAAGTTGGTCTTATGGTGATTGGTTGGTTCCTATCAGAGTTCCACATAAGAATTCAAATCACCCCAGATGGATTTGTAATCTGCTTGGAAAAATAAAATCATTAAATAAAAGAAGACAAAATAAAATATCACAGAGGTTTCAATGGAGTTTGGAGGAGAGCTTTCTTCAGAGTAGGTAGCCTTTTACAAAGGGTTTCTTGGAAAATGTGACATTTAAGCTGGACTATTAGAAATGAAAATCAGTTAAGTGGAGATAAGAGGTACGTTCTAGACTGGAGATGTGTGGAACCAGAATGAGGACAGTTCATATCTGGAAATATACAAGCCAAGTTCAGGAGATGGTATACAAAGCAAGGACTATTTATGTGAGGAGTAGAAGATCCTTGCAAGGGGTTAAGCTATTCTCTGTGTGAAGGTTTAATTCGGGTGTCCCCCCACAAACTTATATGTCCTAAATGCTAGGTTCCCAGCTGGTGGCAATTTGGGAATTGGAACTTCCTGGATGTGGTGTATTGTTGGGGTGGCTTATGGATGTTATAGCCAGCTTCCGATAGCCAGTGTTTGGCACGCTCTTCTGCTACTGTTGTCTAATGTTGGCCAAGAGGTGATGTCCACCCTTTGCTCATGCCATCATTTTTCCCTGCCATCATGGAGCTTGTCCTCAAGTCTGTAAGCCAAAATAAACCCTTTCCTCCCACAAGCTGTTTTTGGTTGGGTGTTTTATGACAGCAATGTGAAGTTGACTACAATACTCTATAACTCTAAGATTTATGCTGTGGCATTCCCCCTTCTAAATGATATGTGTGTTTGGCAAGGAGACTTGACATGACTCAATACTCATGAGACCAGATCAGGCAATTCCAAGTTTACTATAAGAAATTTGTGCTCCAGTTACTAATGGGATGAAACTCCACTGTAACACTCAGAGATGCTGAGAAAAATATTAACTGTGTGGTGATAACTTCTGCCAGAACTGGATAGTGGATTATTCACTTGTGTAAGTGAGTGTGTTACATTGTGGAGGAAGGACTTAAAGAAATTAATAAGCTGTTGTGTCTAAGAAAAATCTGCCACCCAAACAGGCCACTATCACTATTTGAACTCAGAGTATGGGAAAAGAAAAAATTCCAACGGGTGGGGCTGGAGAGATGGCTTAGTGGTTAAGGTGCTTACCTGCAAAGCCAAAGGACCTCGGTTCATTTCCCCAGAACCCACGTAAGCCAGATGCACAAGGCATGCATCTGGAGTTTGTTTCCAGTGGCTGGAGGCCCTGGCACACCCATTCTCTCTCTCTCTCTCTCTCTCTCTCTCTCTCTCTCTCTCAGTTTCTTTCCCTCTCTCAAATAAATAAGTAAAAATAAAAATATTTTTTAAAAATTCCAACAGGTTTCTTTTCTTATTTAAAATTAAAAATACAACCCATTCCTTTTTCTTGTTTAAGTAATTATAATAGCATTCAAGCAGAAACATAAAAATTATGAGGTAGGAGAATATGGGAAGAATTTAAATTAAATCTGGGCTTTCATTTGTTTCTTTTCATTCATTAAAAAATGTTGGGGCAAAAACAATCTCAATTTCTCTCCTCACTTTTTTACATATTCTTATATGTTTGGCAGGGTTCTGAACACCTCTTCCAGCTGTGGACCAGCCAAAACACTTTTCTGAATCGCCTACTAATTTGAATTAGGCTGACAAGAAAGTTTCACACAGAAATACTGCCAGACATGTCATAAGGTCGCTTGACATGTAATTCTGTAGTCTTATCTTTCAGAACAATTGAATAAAAATGTGTCTTCTGATCTTGTGTTTTTTAGCTTGTTTTAGATTTTTCAGAAATAGATCAAGAACATGCAAACAGAAGAACCTTGTTTTTGCTGCCCATCTGGCTTTCAGATCCAAGGAGGATCCTCTGGAGTGATCAGTGGGTTCGAGGGAGAGAGAAAGCCTGGTATTGTGTAATGTTGGAAGGAAAACAAAACACCATTCTGTTGGGTATAAGTGGACCAGGAGGCTCCATACTACAGCAGGGAATGTTGTCTAATGTAGTAGGTCCCAAGACTAGACCTGGAATCTTGTCAAATTGATCTCCATATCCTTGCTACTGTTCTTAACAGTGAATGGAATGGTCCTTGTTCGAAGTTAGGGATAGCAGGAAAGTAGTGTGGTGAACCCTTCTGGGTAAGCCCAGGGTGAACTAAGGAGCAGCTAACTATTTCTAACTGTGATGGAGTATATTAACCATGTGTTTCTGATATCAGTAAGGAAATTAGGGTGTCTTTGACAGTGTTGGAGCCTTTATCAGCTCTTGGATGGACAGTAGTTCAGGAGCTAAGGTGATAGACAGTCATGGCTACACCGAGGTTTCACGAAATTAGTGACCTTCAGGGATCTTGTCTTATGAATTTCCATGAATGAAACCCACAGACTAGAGGATAAAATTTATAGATGTATGTAGTATATAGAGATAGAGCTTAAGATAAGAAAGGAATACAGAGCTATTGCCCAAAGAGATGGCAAAGGGATTCTGAAAATAGGAAAGGCCACCCAAAGACCTAGACTGAGGTCTTTTATGGACAGCATGGGGGTTTAGCTAAACAGCCCTGATGCCAGGTTTCTAGGTAAGGGATGAGCTTTTTTCACATCAGAGCAATCTTCCCAGAAATCTTAATCCTCCAGGAAGGCAGTAACCTCATCTCTTCTAGGGAAGGGGAATTCCTTTAGGGGAGAAGAGATAAGGAAAGGCCAAACCCTTTTTAACATTTCTGATACTTAGCAAAGTGGAGGACTCCTTTAGGGGAAAAGAGGTAAGAATGACCCAGATTATTCCCCACAGGCTCAAGGACATTCCTGGTGTTAACTTTCAGGGCTCTGGTATCCCAAAACTATCCTGATATGTTGACATATGGGACCCTGCTGACCCTGAAAAGGTGACTCTTCCTGGGACCAGCCAATTTCTAGAACTGTAAAGATTCACCTCTTTTAAATGTGTCTTTCATATGCTCACTAGCCAGTTTTAGGATTACACATACCTGCCACTTTCTTTTACATTCTGAGTCACCATTTCCCTAATAATCACTCTATGGTCAAATATAAGGCAAAAAGGAAAAGAACCCCTACACTTTGGAACCTACCCAAATTCTTTACTTCAATTCTTTAATCAAGCTACTCCTACGCCTGCCTATCCTGCTTTGTCTGACTTTTCTATGGAAACCACAAGTCTTTTTTCCATGTGTCTCCTCATTCCTAGCTGCCTGCTTCCCCCTGCATGGCATGGTATGGTCCCCTCACCTTGAGAATTGAACTTTTCACAATGTCAATGCTTCTGTAGTCAGTTGCCACACTATATGAGTAAGAAAAAGACCTATATTTCAAACCACAGGAATGGGAAAGAATTAGGTCAAGGGAGACTTCTGAGAGATGTTGCATTTAAATAACCCCCTGAAGAAGATGTGGAAGTTGCTAACTGATTTGAGGCAGAGAGGCTGAGAAGTGGTTTCAGGCAGAGGGAACAATGTCTGAAAAAGCACATTTGGGTCATTTGGATAAAAGTTGTTACTGTTGTTGGGTGTCTGGAGCTAAGTGGGTCAATGGAGAGGAGAAATGAAACTGGAGAGATCATGAGGGCAGATCATAAAAGAGGACAAGATCCCAGAAGACACTCAGTCCCTATGGAGTTCTCACACCTGTGGTGACCATCAGAGCCCTTATGGAAGCTTTGGCATATTTCAAAATGGTATCTTTGGTTAAAGTGCGTAAATTCCTTGCTCTATGGTCTCCTGAACAGCAGAAGTTGGAAGCTTTGCCATTGCTCTGAGGTCTGTTTGAGGTTTCAGTTCTTACAGGTATCATGTGTTATGTGTATATTCTGGCATGTGCCACACATCTAAGGTTGCCTGAAGCAAAGCTTTGCCACCCTGCAGTGTCCACTTCTCTCTCCATCACTTAAGCTCTCCTAGGTTCCCAGTTAAACTGTACAAGATACTTTGCTGTTTCTTGCAACAGAAACCTCCCTGACCCTGACTGACAGATACTTGCTTCAGAGCCAAGAAACAGTCTTGACTTGGCTTCCTGCAATGAGGAAGATGACTTTTATTGATTTCCGTTTTCACACAGAGCTGACAGTGCAGGCCTGTGGAAGAGCAAGCTGAAGAAAATCAAGATGGTGGCCTGCCAGCTCATGTTTGTCCTTATCTCTAAGGAAAACACAAACTGTCTCAGGGAGCCACTTCTCCATCCAAGACAAATGAGCCATTGAAGTGTCAGGAGTTTGAAACTGTGGTGATACACATACAGGAAACCTGACTGATCAACCTTAGGAATATGTCATGAATGAAGAATAGTTTGTGTTATCCATTGTAGAACATTATTTGGGCTCATCTGCTGGAGAGAAAATGGCTAGGACACTCAGCCCTTCTCTTTCCAAGCTCCTTAAAGAAGACTACCAAAAGCCAGCAAGCCTGTATTGAGTCTCTGTTTGTGGGCAGCCTTTCAACACCTATACCAATGAGGAAGGCCTCATTCTTCTGGTTCCTACTGGCTTCCTCCTTCTGTGTCTCCCTCCTTTCCCTGCCTGGCTTTCCTTCATCGCTTAATAAATTATTCACCATATGCTGACCACCAACCAATGTGGACATAAAAGTGAATTAAAGGTGTGCTTCTTCAGTTAAAAAGTTACACAAAGTCTTTAACTAAACTTATTTTTGTTATATTGTTTAAAACATGATTATTCTGAGTCCCAAACTAGCATTAAAAAAAAAAAAAAATCTTCCCAAATTCTGTTCTCTGGATGGGGTAGTGAGCAAAACTGGGAACGGTGAGAGAGATAAGTGGCGTGGAGTGCTGTATTTACTCTTAAATTAATTGAAAAAATGTCTGCTTTAGGGACTACCTGCTTGGGACCCCTCCCAGCTTAGAAGCTGTGGCTGTATTTCTTAACATAAATTTTTGTTAACTTAAAAAAAAATCTACTTTGGTGTATACCATTTCTCTTTATGCTTGAATCATACTCATTAAATGGTTTTGTACCCCCAATAAAGTTCCACAGCCATCTTTTTCATGCATCCTTGGTGCTCTGTAAAGCTCCAGTCTATTTTGAAAGTTTTAATTTGAAAATTTTGAATAGGCAATAAATTTACAAGGTTTAAAATTCAAAACAGTTCAAAAGTGGTCCCTGAATGAGAAGTTTCCCTTTTCCCACTTCCCCACCCAGTGGGTCCCTTGGCCACCCAGCTTCTATGTCCTGAGACAACTGCTGTCGTACATGGCTTAGCTCAATGCCAGATAATATATAGCCCAAGTGTCAAGCCAAAATTTCAACACCCATATAGAACAATTTCAAGAACCAAGGACCTAGAGTGAGATGAAATACAACAGTCCCAGTAGGACAGCTCTGAACTCATCTATGAAATCTAAATTCTCATTTTTAAGATAAGATTAATAAACTTTCCTTCTTGGTCTTCTTTGGAGTAAGAACCTGTTGAGATGATGTGGATGAATATATTTTGAAAAATTATTACTGAAGGGTTTTAAAGGCCATGGAAGAAAAAAACTCAGAAAGCCTGATGTTAACTCCATCAGGCAAGAAATCATGGTAACTGAGTTTTCCAAGAAAGAAAAGAAAGCTTGCTCACTCTTTCCCTCCCTTCCTCCCTCCCTCCCTTCCTCCTTCCCTCTTCCTCCCTCCCTTCCTCCCTCCTTCCCTCCCTCCCTCCCTCCCTCCCTCCTTCCTTTCTTTCTTTCTTTCTTTCTTTCTTTCTTTCTTTCTTTCTTTCTTTCTTTCTTTCTTTCTTTCTTTCTTTCTTTCTTTCTTTCTTTCTTTCTTTCTTTCTTGCCTTTTAATTTATTTCAGAGTTTCCCCTGCAGAGATATGGAAGGGGCTTTTGCACTCAGTGGGGAAGGAAGGATAAAGGTGGGTTTATGTCCTGTCAGTTTCCAGACCCTTTCTGGGGTTCTCCTGTCACTTAGCTAGAAGTGGTGGTTAGGTGAAGACTGAACCAAAGAATGCAACATCTTTTGTAGCTGCCTGACCCCATCACCTTTGGGGTAGCGAAGGTGTACTTCCTGGCTGCCTGATTCCTCTGCTTTGTAGAGTGCTTTCTAGTCCACTATAGATAGTAAAGGTGTGTGGGCTGGGAGAAAATACAAACCAATGTGAGGCTCCAGGCCTAATGTCACCATTGTCCTTCGGGCAAAGCGTGCCATTTACTTCAGAGAAGCTGTACTTGGGTAAAGAATGCAGACCTTGATGTGCAGTTTAGAGAGCATGTGTGAAGGGAACTGGACTGATAGCCAGGGTCTGGAGCCCTGTTTATCCACAGAAGATAGGAAGCCAGGGACAGAGATAACACTGACTTTCTCCACTGCGGGCTTGCACCTGGCCCTGGAAAAGCTGTGCTTGGGAGATAGGAGCCCGGGTCTGGCTCCTTTCGTCTTGCATGGTGTAGGAATCATGGAAGGGACCGACGTTCTTTTGTTCAGTGAACTCTGGCCCATGGCTTTCCCTTTACAAAGCAGTCTCACTATAGCCCCTGGATTCTTAAGAGAAGGTCCAAGTTTAGCCAGCCCCTGTGGCTCTCCTCTGTCCTCCCTTCTCTACCTCAGTTGGAAAGATCACTCCGCAGATAACAACCTGATAGGTGCCTTTGTCTTGACTTTCTGATGTTGGGAACTGAATTCTTAAATCTTAAGAAACCTTTGAAGTTACTTATCTTCTATGATACGGAAAAGTCAGATACTTGGTGGAGTGTGTGCTGTGGTGAATTATGTATCTGAGCGGAATCCCTGATTCTGTTAGCTGCTCCTTTTAGAAAGTTTAGGAGACTTAGAGGGCTCCATAGATTGGAAGAGATTTGGGCTTTTTGGTGAGTGTCGGATTTAAATCAGAATCGTGAGTGCTGTAAATCTAGAAATCACACTGATCATGTAACCAAACAGAATTCTTTGACAAGTTGCTTAAAACCCACTGACACCAGGAACTTTGTCAAGGTTTTGGTTTAAATATTTTAAAGTGGTTAAAATGCTTCTGCCCAGGCAGTAATTAGTCTTTAGGAAAACACAGAAAATATGTCAGCAACACTATTGTCTTCAGTCAGTCAAAGGAATCATCTACGCATGAGGTGGTTTTAGCAGCTTGACAGCCATGCCCGGCAAGGACCCTAGGTCAAGACCTCCGGCCTGAGAGATTACTTCCCTACTGCCTGACTGCCTTCAAAGTCTTCTAATAGAGCACCTTTGCTAACAGCCAGGTGAGGATTGGAGAGGCTTATCCCAGAAGCTCCATTTCCCCACTGACATTTCAAAAGGCCATGAAGGTGGCTGAGCTGTCTGGCTCTTGTTACTGCCCCAGACAAACCCAGGAGCCTGACTGAGGTGTGGAGAAGGAGGGGAAGGATGGAAGAATGAGCTCCTGAGCCCTTGCTCTGCCTATTGCCCTGCACTCTCCCTATTGAAGAGTCAAAGAGACAGACAGCAGCTGTACTACAAATTAGCCTAGTTACTAACAGCAATCTCTACATTTCTGTCCACTTTTAAGACTTAGAGCAAATAATGCTATTTCAGGGCTGCTCTTTACCCTCCCAGCATATGTTGGAAGAGACATCGTTTGGCTAAAAGGAATCTCTACAACAGCTAATGAGAGCAGACAAACATCATGAATGTTAAAAGAAGCAATTGTAGGGTTGAAGAGATGGTTCAGAGGTTAAAGACACTTGCTTGCAAAGCTTGGTAGATTTGATTCCCCAGTACCTACATAAAGCCAGATGCACAAAGTGGCACATATATCTGGAGTTTGGTTCCACTGGCAGGAGGTCCTGGTGTGCTATAGTTCCCCCCTCTCTGTTTCTTTCTCTCTCATGCTCTCAAATAAATAAATAAAAGTATTTTAAAAAGAAGAGCAATTACATAGAGCAGAGGCCAAGAGTGAGGAGACAAAATGAGCTGTAGAACTCGTAATAATAGTGATAGCAGATGCTACAGATGTGGAGTTGAAATAAATGATGTATGAAATGCTTAATCTTCAACAACCATCGCATGCCGTAGGAATTACTGCATCCATTGCACAGAAAGGAAACAAATTCACAGAGATTAAACACTGTAAGATTTGCATGGTGATCATGTTAGAGGTGAGGTTTGAACCTGTGTCTGACAGAACAGATCTGTGGTTCTGACTATTATGAACCCTGATCAATAGCTCTTAACCACTGTATCCTGTAAACTAGTTTCCCCCAAGACAAGAACCCTAGCCTTGTTCATTTTGCTGTTCTCAATCCCTGGTGGTATGGAACTACATGTTGCAGGGTATAAAAATATATCTGGGAAAATATTCAAAAAATGTACTGAGGAAAAGAGGGGGAAACTCAGGGACAATGGAAACATGAGCAAGAACTGTGTTATGTGACCATGGTGACTCCATGTCCAGTGTTGTTGTGAAAATGACCTGACAAGCACTGTTAAGAACCAAGGATTAGGGCTGGAGAGATGGCTTAGTGGTTAAGGCACTTGTCTACAAAGCTAAAGGACCTCAGTTCGATTCCCCAGGACCCATGTAAGCCAGATGCACAAGGTGGCATATGCATCTGGAGTTTGTTTGCAGTGGCTGGAGACCCTGGTATGCCCATTCGGTCCCCCCACCCCTGCCACCTCTTTCTCTCTCTCAAATAAAAAATAAAAATAAAGAACCAAGGATTATATAAACCCTCGGGATAGTATTGAAAAGCACTGTAACTTCAGGAGCCAGTTCTGTTTTCTTCTCTTGCCTTTTGTCATGCTATAACCTAACCTAGACCTGGGTTCAGGATTGTTACCATACTTCTTAAGTTTAGAAATTTAGATCAAAAAATTAAGATGTAAATATTAAGTACTTTTTTCTCTTGAGGGTTAGTGTTGATTAAGATTTGAAATATTCCACCCCCAAAGGCTCATTTGTTGAAGGCTTGGTCCCTAGGTGGTGGGTCCAATTATTAAGAGCTGATTGGACCCAAGGGTTATGATCAAATCCAAAGAGGATTCATAATATGACAACATTATGGGGAGATGGGACCTAGTTGGAGGAAGTAGGTCACTGGAGGCATACCCTGGAGATACATGCCTTGTCCCTGAACCTTTCTGCCCATGTCTTCTGATTTCTAGTACCCATTAAAAGCAGTGGAGCAAGCCACCCATGGACTAAAACTGGAAACCAAAATAAATCATAATTTCTTTAAGTTGGTTTTTTATAGGTATTTGGTCATAGCAACCAAGACATGGGTACCTCAGCTACTCTGCTATCCATAGCCTCTAAAAGTGCTGCACCTCAAAATAGAACATCTGCTCTTTCTTTTCTACTTTTATCACTAGCACTTGGGCTTGAGCTGTCCACTGAAAGAACTGAAATGCCAGAGGGACTCTGTGTGGTACCATGATCTCTCCTTTAGGCCAATTCCCTCCAGAAAGAAATGAGCGTTCGCAAGCTGCCCACCATTCAGTCCATCTGTGACAAGGTACAGATCAAATGTCCTGCATTAGCCCTGCCTGCTCCAAGGTGTGGCTAGTCACTGTTGCAGGTGAGGACCAAACCTGGGCTCTATTTAAGAAGTATCCATTAGATGAGTTTCAAAGTTTTGTTTTCTTTTTCTTTAGGTTGGGAAATAACCCACTCCGTCCTCCCTCCCAATCTGATGCCAGACATTGTCCCCTTTGAAGGCTTGCGAGTAAGTCAGTATATTAGAAGTCTCAGTGTAGCAGCATTGTGGGAAGGAAACATTGGCTTCTTGCCTGTGTTCAGATCAGAGGATGAAAACATTGTCTATGAAGTGTCTGTGCTCAGGGACATGGGATCACATGGGCATATAAAATTCACAATAAGTATTATAGTGGGCATATTCAACCGCCTGTACCACCAAATGCTGCCAGGAGGAAAGTGGTCTCTAGTTACTGGAAGTGCTGGTAAGAAGCAGTCTCAATGAAAGATGGCACACCGTACAAGAAGGATCACAGATGTGTACACCAAGGGTGGCTCAGTTCTGTCACTTTACTTACGAAGTTTTCACTGTAGATTGGCAACATCAGTATTGCCCAAAGTTTGTTAGAAATGCAGAATCGTAGGCCTTATGCTAGGCCCAGATCAGATCTTTATAAACATTAAAATTTGAAAAGCAAGGCTCTAAACTCAAGTCAACCACATGTTACATATCTACTAGCTGAGAAAAAAGATGGCTGAGGTCATTAACAAAGTTCTTAACTGTCATCAAGGTTAATCATTTGTTTATTTAAGCTAAAATGGCCCGCTTCCCTTGGAACCATTTACTGGACTATCAGTAAATCCTTGCTCTTAATTCTGAGGTTTCCTTATTTCTTACTTGCTTGACAGTTCTCAGAATGAATTAAGCATCAGTCTATTCCTTTCGCTGTTGGCTTGGGTTTTATCTGCCACATAGCTATTTCTCTTTCATTTGGAAATGGCATCTTCCTCTTTAGAAATGGGTGGGCGGGTGGGGCTGTCAGCCACTGTCTGCTTCTCTCCTGTGGCCGGGGGTTACTCTGAGTGAAATGCGGCCCTTAGGTGTTCTTTGAGATGAAGCTCATTGATTTTTTTTCATGATAGCTGAAATGATCAGTGGCTGCGTAGATCCAGAACGTCTGGCTTGCTCCCAGTCCCTATAGACCTGGTTATTCCATGTCTTCTTGCGCTCTATTCCACAGTCTTCTGACACAGTCCATTTTTAGAATACCTTCTATTGATTTAAGCCGAAGAATCCCAGTAAGCCAGAAATGATAACACATAACTATAATCCAAGTATTCATGAGGCAGAGGCAGGAGAATCTCGAGTTCAAGATCTTCCTGGGATACATAGCAGAGATGCTGTCTCAAGTAAAGCACAATTAAAAAACAGCAAAGATCCTCAGCTGAGGAAGAGAATCTATGTAGTTCATTTTATGGGCAATTACAATTTTGTTATTAAAGAAAAGGATATTTATAAATCACCACAACCTTACTTTTTGTTTCATTGCTTGGAAATCAGTTACCAGTGATGGAAAGAAGGTTTAAAATTATTTATATGTTTTCTTCATACCTTGCTTGCATATTATGTCTGCATGCATCTTTGAAATGGACTAGAAATGGACTAATAATCACCAGGACTCTGGCAGTTCATATTTCCGTGGTAACATCAAACTTATCCTCATTGTTAAATTTGTGCTTTTAAACCTTTAAACTTGTTACCAGTCTCAATGGACTATTTATACATTCTAAGAGAGTTAAAAATTAGCTCCAGAATATGAAAGAGCATGTATAACAATTTATCATATAGAAAACACATAACAATCAACAACAGATATTACTGAATTAGCAGATTTTACTTTATTCATATGGTTTCATAAAAATTCACATACTTTCATCACAAATGTATTTCTTTATAAACATTGAACAAACTGAGCCCCAAGGATAACTAATATATAGCTCCTATTATATAAGTAAACTGTTTTTAGAAAAAAATTGACATGGATCTCAGTCACACATTGGCTCACTGAATGTTCAAACAATGGATGCCTTCCATTCATTAACAAAGTGCAGATAAATATTTATTAGACTTATGTTCATTATAGATAAAGAAATACACCATATGGGTTAATTTTCTCATTGCTGTCTCCAAATGCCTGACAAAAGGAAGAGTGTATTTTGGCTCTACTTTGAGGGTCTCTTATGTCAGGGAGGCATGCATTGTGGTGAGAGGTTCTAGCTAGTCACAGTCAGGAAGCAGAGATGAGCTGGCACTCAACTCACTTCCTTCTTTTTATTCAGTCTGTGACCTCAGCCAGGGGAATGATGCCATCCACATTCAGAGCTGGACTTCCCACATCCTTTAAACCGCTCTGGAAATACCCTCATAGACACACTAGAGGCTTTTTTCTTAGGTGATTCTAAGTTCTATCAAGTTGATAATCAAGATTATTTTATAGTATTTTGTATATAATAATGCATATGCAAGGTGTTATGATCATCCAGCTCTGAGTAGTTTTTCTTTGTTGACATTCACATCCTAGTCCAAGTTAGGGTCCCAGTCTGTAGACTAGACTGGCTTGAAACTTGTTATAGAACTCAGACTGACACTGAATTTAGCAATTTTCCTACCTTGGCCTTGTTGCTTAACTTTCAGTTTTGTAATATTTTTCTACTATAAAAACATGCTTTGGGGGCTGGGGGGATGGCTTAGCGGTTAAGGCGTATGCTTGCAAAGCCAAAGGACCCAGATTCAGTTCCCCAGGACCCACGTAAGCCAGATGCACAAGGTGACACATGCGTCTGGAGTTCGTTTGCAGTGGCCGGAGGCCCTGGCGTGCCCATTCTCTCTCTCTATCTGCCTCTTTCTCTTTCAAATAAATCATATATATATATATGCATGCTTTGGCCCACTCCCGAAAGTTCTGTGGCTGGCCTGTGTCCTGGAAGCTGCCCCTTCTCGGGGATCATGATGGGCACCAAGATGGCGTCCATGGGCAGGGTGGTTCTGGTAGTAAAGCCACAGGCTCACTGATAACGTTCCCCAACAGAAGAGACAATCCTAAACTCAGTGCCCCAGGAGCTATGAGATCAGCAGGGCTCCAGCCCCACTCTATAATTACACAACTTTCTAAAGGAAGTAAAACACCAGATTTGCTGATGGATCAGGGTCCACCAGACACTGCAGATATAATCAAAACCTTACCTCAGAAATACAGAAGGAAACATCTCTCAAGAAGAAACAGAATTTATCCAATGTGGAGGTCCAGAATGATCATTGTGACTGCTATTTGTCATCAGACAAAAGAATTATCTTTACAATAAAGGACTTCCAAAAACACAAATGAAAAAATGTATACTAAACAATCTTAATAAATAAATATTCTGCACACAAAAAGGAAGTGTAGAAACTTTAAGTGGATACTTGTATCACCTAATTTATGTAACTACCCCATTATATACTTTGTACTTATTAAAGTCTGCATTTTTAAATGTTAAAAAAACATGCTTTGTGGGTTGGGGATATTATTATTACAGTGCTTGTGTGGAATATGTAAGGTCCTAATTTTGATCTCTAGTACCATAAACAAATCTTTCTCTTGGGGTTTGAGAGTTGGCTCAGCAGTTAAGGCACTTGTCTGTGAAGCCTAAAGACAGAGGTTCAATTTCCCAGTACCCACATAAGCCAGATGCATAAGGTGGCACATGCGTCTGGAGTTTGTTTGCAGTGGCTAGAGGCCCTGGAACACACCTTCTCTATCTGCCTCTCTTGCTTTCTTGCTGTAAAATAAGTAAATAATATATACATATACAGTATATATAAATCTTTTTCTAGGCACGGTGGCTCATACTTATAATTCTAGTACTAAGGAGGCTGGCGCAAGAGTATTACTAGGGTGGGCTAAGAGTGGGACCCTGCCTCCAACATGAAGAAAGGGAAAGGTGAGTTGAAACTAAACTAGTGACTTACTTAGCTTTGTTAATTAACACGGGAAAAGATGTTATGGTTTAGATATCCAAAGTCAACCTTATTGTACCAAGTTCAAATAGTATACAAATACAAAACTTCCCTGAGAGTGTGGGAAAAGCCTTATTAGTTTTTATTTTCCATTAATTGAATTCAATGGAAGTTATTAAGAAAATATTTCTGAGACAGTTCTGTATGATTTTGTAAAGATGTCTTACAGTCAGGGACTTAAAAAGAAGAATAAATTAAATGTTGTGTTATAACACCCATTTCTGTTCTCTAAACTGGAACTTCTCAAATTTTAATGTGCAGACAAATCCCCAGGGACTCTTATGAAAATGCAGATGGGTCTGTGGTGAGGCCTGAGATCCTGTTTCCATCATCTTCGAGGTGGAGCCAGATGCTGTTCCTCCATGGCTTAACTTTGAGTGGCAATGGTCTGTGGACAGGCGTTGTCATTCTTAATGATGTTGGAAATCACTCTAAGCCAAAAGAAAAAAAAAAAAAAGTTGTTGAGCAAAAAGTTTTACAGCCCAAGGCAGAAATCTGGGAGGATGTGAGCCTTCTGGGTCTGGGATTTGAGTGTTTCATCACAGTGGAACTGAGGTCAGAGGTCTGTGTGTAGGAGGGAAGGATGGGATATTGGATCATATTATGAAGGTTAGCCAATAAGGGACCTTGGGAGAGCAAGACCGAGCTGCTAACATAGCCCTGTCTGATGACATTATTTGATATATGCCTGACAGTGCCATTGCAGGTCTCCATCACTCAGGAGAGTAGAAAGCTAGCAGAAGGCAGACTTTGCAGAGGGGAAGGTGGGAGCGGGCTTGTGAGTCTATAGGGAGAAATGAAAACGGAGGTGGTGATGTCTGACACTGGTGCTGGTGAGCAAAGGTGAGCACAGGCAAGAGGGGGGAATGTACATGCATTGACATGAGACCCTGGAAATCTCATGCCCTCAAGGACAGCTCAGGACCCTGAAAAGCTCCCTTTTGTCTGCTGACACCCCAAATAAACCAAAGCTTGGTGCTCCCTTTAAGCACTTGAAAACAATCCCAAAAGGATTAGTATTTTCTATATTCTTAAAAATAAATTGAACACACAGCTGTTGGGACAGCCCAGAGCTGTGGGGACCTGGATCTTGCTTGAATAGAGGACATTGAGGCAGGAGCTAGGTCACACTTCCCAACTAACTTGCATTGTGAAGCTGGAAAGGCAGTCTCATAGGAAATAATTCATTTGTCTTCACAATACAATAAAAGTCACAAGGAAAGATTAGACACAATCTTTTGATACTGTATATGCAATAAATTGTGGCAATTGTTGACAAGATAATAACCCTCAGTAAGCCATAAAGGGCAAATTCTACTTTGAAAGCAAATATGAATGCCTGTGAAACCCAAGGACCCATGTTTGACTCCCCACCATGCCTGGATCAAGCTGTTTCTTATATATGCAATAGGGATAATAATTTATATATATATAAATATATATAAATATATAAATATATATATATATCTGCCAGGTGTCATAGGGTTTCTCTGGCATCGATCCTCCCTTCCTCCTTTTCTCCCTTCCTTCCTTCTCTTGATTTGTCCTAACTAGCTCTCAGGCTATACTTTACTGAGCACTCAGCTGTCTGAGGTCATAACTGTTAGCATCAGCCTAGCACAACTACAGACAGATGGTTTGGTCATTTGTGACCTACAATGGGGATTCCTTTTTTTTTTTTTTTAATTTTTAAAATTTTTAAAATTTTTTATTTTTTGGAGAGGGACACAGACACACACACACACACACACACACACACACACACACAGAGAGAGAGAGAGAGAGAGAGAGAGAGAGAGAGGAAGACAGAGATGGGCGCGCCAGCAGTGTCTCAGCTGCTGAGAATGAAATCCAGATGCCTGCGCCCCCTTGTGGTCAAGTGTGGCATTGTGCCTTTGCGTCACTTTGCATCTGTCTAAACGTGGGACCTGGGGATTGGAACCGCTGGAGATTGGAACCAGCGTTCTTAGGCTTATGAGGCAGGCACCTTAAGCCCTAAGCCATCTCTCCAGCCTGGAGGGATTCCTTTTGAGCAGCCACATTATCTCTGACAACATTGAATTAGAATTCTCTAGAGGAGCAGAAGGGATGGAATGAATACATGTTACCAAGATTGGCTTACATGACATGGACTGGTAGTCCAACAATGACTGTCTACACACAAGGCTGGATGCCTCAGCAATTCTAACCTGGTGCCGAAGGGCTGGAGAATATCTGAAGATTCAACACATCTTTAGATCATGGTGGAGGCCGAAGAAGCTCGATTCTGAGGTCAGCAGCAGGGTAGATGCTCTCACCAGCAGGGCATGAAGACAGGCCAAGTAAATCAGGGTGCCTTTCCTTCAGACTGTCTGGGCTGCCACCAGAAGGGCTTCCCATGTTGGGGGAGGGTTTTCTTCTCCTAGTTATTTCTTTATGGAAACACTCCCACAGATCCGTGTTGCAGTGTCTCTTGCTTGATTCCAGACCCAGTCAAATCAACAACTGGATTAAACATCAAATGTACAAAGCTGTGAAGACCACCAAGATACCAAAATCTTCTGTGTCTGGTTTTACTTTTACAGTTCTGCAATATATCTACAGCAATAATCATTTGGGTGTGTTTGTTTTCAACCTACATCTCCTTTTCTCAAATAAAATAAACCGTGTAAACAAAACAACAAAGCTCTACCATTGAATTACACCCGGTACTCTTGCTGGGTTAGCTGCTTAGACCCTTCTCCAAACCCTGAACTTGGAGACAGCCATCAAGCCACTAAGCTGTTTGCTACATTGACTCAGCTTGGTCAATGGATCTATGCTGGCACATTTTCCACTTGTTATTGCCAGGAGGGTGCCTCTGTTTCCAAAACCTGCGGTCAAGACCTGTTGGCATTGACAGAGGCATCTTCTTTGGTTATTGGAGATTTCTAAGGAGTTTTCTTTCTACCTTTGAAGATTATAACTGAGGACTTGAGTTGAGAGAACTTTTGTCTTCTATAGATGGAAGTTTCTTACCAGTTTCATTAAAACAATAAGAAGATCTGTCAGAAATGCTCTGTTAAAATCACCTTTATTTTTGGAGAGTCAAAGAGAAGAGGTAAGGCATGGCCATTTTCCAGTGATTTCCCTGGGGAGGATTTGGGGAAGTTATAGAAGCCTATCAGTATCAATTAAAATAAGACCAGCACGTGAGTGACAGCTGAAGTAGTGGCCATGCACCGTGTTGCCTTTGCTGACTTCTCTGGATAGAAAGTAGAGGAAAGAAGGAGAGATTAGTGTTTGGGAACCGTGATCCATAAATGCTTCCCATCAGGAGTCAAGAACCTTTCCTTCTTTGCTTCCTTCCTGAGATTTCCCCATTGGAATCGGGATTCAGGTCACTTTCCAGCTTGCTGCTAGTGGCGGGAGCTGAGGGACTTTGGCAGTTTGCCATGCAGTCACAGACCTCTCCCCTGGCTTCCCTTTCCTTTGCCCACTCACATGTCCTTAATGCTCTCAATATTCTCTTCAAATTCAAATAATAAATGATGTTCAGGGCTGGAGGTATTGCATAGTGGTTAAGGCACTACCCTGTAAAACCAGAGCACCCAGGTTACATTCCCCAGGACCCACATAAGCCAGATGCACAAGGTGGCGCATGCGTCTTGAGTTCATTTGTAGTGGCTGGAGGCCGTGGCATCTTCCTCTTTTTATCTGCCTCTTTTTGTTTCTCGCTCTCTCTCAAATAAATAAATAAAACATTAAAAAAGAAATGATGTTCAGATCTTACTTGAATCTGAAGGGATAGATTTTTGCAAAACAAGATGGGCTCATAAGATCAGGAACTTAATGGATGAAATTCCACACATAGAGTTCAGTTTCTGAGTTTTGAATGATTTTCTTTCTTTTCTTTTTCCCCTTTTCCCTTTTTCTGTTATCTATCTGTCTATCATGTATCTCTCTCTATCTATCTAATATAGCTATATATTTTATATTGCTTCTTCAGGGCATTATATTCTAGTTTGTGACATCATCACACATAAACCAGATATGAGCACTTAATGTTTATATAATGACACCATTTACTTATGCATTTAAAAATTATTTATTTATTTATTTGAGAAAGCCAGAGAGAGAGAGAGAGAGAGAGAGTGAGAATGGCATACCAGGGCCTC
This sequence comes from Orientallactaga sibirica, assembly GCA_036365145.1. Lineage (NCBI taxonomy): Eukaryota > Metazoa > Chordata > Mammalia > Rodentia > Dipodidae > Orientallactaga > Orientallactaga sibirica. The sequence continues at coordinate 10,501,073 of JAEOAD010000240.1, forward strand.
CAGCCACTGCAAATGAACTCCAGATGCATGCACCCCCTTGTGCATGTGGCTTACATGGGTCCTGGAGAGTCAAACCGGGATCCTTTGGCTTTGTAAGCAAATGCCTTAACTGCTAAGCCATCTCTCCAGCCCCTACTTAAACATTTTTTTTAGATGTGTGTATGTGTGTAGCGACACTTGTGAATGTGGGGGGGGGTGTCCTTGCTTGCACATGCATATGAAGACCAGCGGACAACTTCAGATGGTGCCCTCAGGAACTCTATCTATAGATGTTAAGACAGGGACTTTTATTTTATTTGCCTAGAGCTCACCAATCAGGCTGGACTGGCCAGTGACAGTCAAGACTTCTTCTGTCTCCATCCCACCAGCCCTGGGGTTACAGGCATGTGCCACTATGCCCAGGTATTTTATGTGGGTTCTGGGGATTGGCTTTAGGTCTTCATCCTTGCAAGACAACCATTTTGCCCACTGTTAAGCAGTTTATATATGTTATCCCATTTAATCCTTAAAATGAAAATATGGGATTGATGTAGTATGTACATTCTGACAGATGAGGAAACTGAGGTTTAGAGAGATTAGCCTGCTCCAAACCACACTGAAGAGTCAGCAGAGTGTGACTGCAACCACTATGCTGACTGCTGCATTATGCTAATTGCTGCACCTTACAGGACACAATGTCTGAATTGTAGAGGAAAATGAAAGGCCAGTTAGGAAGTTTCGGGGAGTTGATCAAAGCTGAGGTGGCCATTGAAGGATGGGTGGAAGAAAAGTGGAAACATGTAACACTTATGGCCTTATTGTATCCTCAGCCTAGACAACACTCTGTCTCTCTCTCTCTCTCTCTCTTTCTCTCTCAAAAACTCTGGTCCTTCTTGCTGTACACGAGCTATGAGAATGTGGTAGTTTTCCACTCCACGTGGAAACTGGTCATCATTAATTACTGCATGCAGCCGTGCTTCCGGGGGGGGGCTTCTTTTGGATGCTGATAAATCTCTCTAATTAGCCATAAAAATCATGAAAATGCAACGTCATGTTTTAATCATAAGCCACTTGGGCCACTGACATTTGTGTCCTAGTTGAATTCTTATTTCTGTTTACCAAATTGGTTTGAGTTTATGACATATTTAGTAGAGCTCTTGTAAGCGCATGGAGCTCAGGATTACAAAAGCTATGAATTGTTTTCAGTAACTGAATCACAGAAAGAAAAAAGAAAGAACGGCAAAAAAAAAGAAAGAAAGAAAGAAAAAGAAGAGAAAAGGCATTGACACATTGTCAGTGGTTTATTTCCCCATGTGGTGGTGGAATAGTAAAGATCTTTGAGATCTCAGATAATTTAGTGCAGACCTAGTTCTAAGAATAAAAGCTGGCATACTGAACCCTGGGCCGCGGGCGGGTGGGGAAATACATTTGCTTTTTTTTTTTTTCTCAGAAGCTGGAGTGCACTCTTCCAAGAGCTGCAGAGAGAATGCGGACTTAGGAGGCACAGTGATGGCCTTGAGCGGTGATCTGGAGCATCAGGCGGGAGTCCGAAGATCATGTCTCAGCTCAGATTTTCTCCATGTTGTGGGACAGCGATGCCTCTCCAACTTCAGCATGTCTCAGAGTCATCTGAAGAGTCTGATCCTGCACAGATGGCTGCCATCTCTGACTTGATAGGTCTTGAGTAGGACTGGAGATTTACATTTCTGACAAGTTTTCAGATGATGCTGTTGCCACCAAAACATGCAAGTCTGTCTGACTTTAGTCTCATCTCAGTGTTAAGCCGATCTGAACACAAATGTTCACCTCAGGGGACACCTGAGCATGTCACATCTTCTGTCTCATTTGTACCTGTCCACAACAGGTTCGTAGCTGCTTTGAGGACAATTTGATGTCTCTAACAGCATATATCTATTGGCAAAAATGTTCACTTCATTTTCCTTACATTTCCTTATACTTGGCTTGAAACACTGATAGGAATTTTCTGTTTCCGGGGAGCTCTGAAAGGGAACTAATGCTGTTCTTCAGCTGAAAATCATGCCTGATCCTTGTGTGAATGTAGAAGTTCCAACAATAGTTTTCCTAGTATCTCCCTCCATCTTTTAAAAAATAATTTATTTATTTATTTGAGAGAGCAAGAGAAAGAGGCAGACACAGAGAGAGAGAAATAGAGAGAGAGGGGGGGGAAGGGGGCAATGTGTACACCAGGGCCTCTGGCCACTGCAAACAAATTCCAGACACATGTGCTACCTTGTGCATCTTGAATAAGTGAGTACTGGGAATTTGTCCTTAGGCTTTGCAGGCAAGTGCCTTAACTGCTAAGCCATCTCTCCAGCCCTCATTTATTTAGTTTTTTTTTTTTTTTTTTGAGGTAGGGTCTTTGCTCTAGCCCAGGATGACCTAGAATTCAGTGTGTAGCCTCAGAGTAGCCTTTAACTCATCATGATCTTCCTACCTCTGCCTCCCGAGTGCTAGGATTAAAGGTGTGTACCACAATGTCCAGCCTCTTTTTATTTTTTGGGACAAAGGTCTGGTCTCAAAGTAGGCTAGACTGGTCATGAGCTCACTGTGTAGCTTGGGACTCCTGCTTCTTTACTCACAAGTGCTGTGATTATAGTTGTGCTTTGCAACATATATCTTGATAATAACCTTTAGCATTGAAATTTTAAAAATAAAACATTGATTTCTCAAAGGTGCATGTGTGTGTTGGGAAGTTGAGTATTGAACTCAGGGCATTGTGAATGCTAGGGCAGCACTCTGCCACTGAGCTATATCCCTTCTCCCATGTCTGTATTGTTGTCGTGGAATATTCCACAGCATGTAACAGAATGTCTTGAGTATAGGAAGTGTTCAAAAGTTTTTATTGAGTTGAAGCATTGATTTTGTTTTTTTTGGAGAGAGACACAGAGAGAGAGAGAGAGAGAGAGAGAGAGAGAGAGAGAGAAAGAGAGAGAGATGAAGACAGAGATGGGTGCGCCAGTAGTGTCTCAGCTGCTGCGAACGAAATCCAGATGTGTGCGCCCCTTGTGGTCAAGTGCGGCATTGCGCCCTTGCGTCACTTTGCATCTGGCTAAACGTGGGACCTGGAGATTGGAACCACTGGAGATTGGAACCAGTGTTCTTAGGCTTAGGAGGCAGGCGCCTTAACCCCTAAGCCATCTCTCCAGCCCGAAGCATTGAATTTTAAATGAACTTATTGTCAAAATCATATTTGTTAAATATTATCTTTTGAGATGATTAAAATAATTGGAAGAAGTATACTTTTTATATATGTATATAATATAATATATACATTATATATATCTTAATTATGTTTAAGCTGCTATAAAAGAATACCATAGTCTGTATGGATTAGTACTGGCAGCACTGATTTGTGGCTTGTAGAATGCCGTCTTCTTGCTGTATCCTCAGAGGACATATCTCATCTTGCTTATACCTCTCCCTCTCTCTTTTGAGGTAGGGTCCTGTTATTTAACCCAGAGTGTCCTTGAACTCACAGTTTCCTGGCCTCTGCCTCCTGAGTGTCAGGATTACAGAACTGTGTACTAAGCACATTCTGCACTTTTCCCTTACTGTAAGGGCACTGGTTCCGTCACGAGCACCCTCAGCACCTACATACCCCACCAATAAATATCATTATGTTTGGGATTTGGGCTTCAGTGTGTAAACTTCGGGGGGAAACAAACATTCAGCCAATAGCTGAGCAAATGAGGATTTCAACAGAGTTGGAGGATAAATGATCTTTTCCCCTCTACCTGCATGAAAGACGATCTAACGGTCATCATCTTTGGGTTCAGGTCATGAGGAGTTTCAGTATGGACCTACTGGGATTGCTAGGAACAACTTTCTAGCTCTCTACCCCCACGGGAAACACTTTTCCAGTAGTTTTTGATAACTGGGTCTATACATGACAATGCTGTGTATCAAAGCAGGCATGCTGGGACCCCTAGTGAGAACTCCTTCAGAGGAGCTTCGCCTGCTCTGAGTGCTGGAGAGGAAAGGTTCTCTCAGCCTCTCTTGACACATGAAGACAAGAGGCTACTGGACACTGCTATCTTGTCAATTACAGTCTGAGTCCCTAAACTCTGCACCCCAAATATTTCTTGGCATTTGCATTTTTTTTTTTTGCCAAAGGAACATTTTCATTGTTTAAAAAATTCTAAGTAGTAGTTTTATTTATTGTTTTTTATTAATTGAGAACTTGATTATATGAACATATTGCATATTGGTCATATTTCCATTGGATTACACTTTTATGTTCCCTCTTTCCCACCCCCATTCCACTGAGCATCCTCCTCAGAGGGTTATTGGTCTTGCCATAAAGCTCAGCACAGCCTGGAACTCACAGTCCTCCTGTCTCTACCTTTCAAATGCTGGCATTGTAGGAACCTGCTGCCATACTTAGTCATATATCCCTCCCCCCTTTTTAAAATTTATTTGAGAGAGAGATATAGAAATAGGCAAGTAGAGAGAGAGAGAATGGGTGCGCCAGGGCCTCCAGCCACAGCAAATGAACTCCAGATGTGTGCCCCCTTGTGCATCTGGCTTATGTGGGTCCTGGAGAATCGAGTCTTGAACCGGGGTCCTTAGGCTTCACAGGCAAGCGTTTAACCACTAAGCCATCTCTTCAGCCCCCATATTCCCTTTTAAATGCCAGGGGAAGTTGACTTTTTAAAATATTCTATTTATTTTCACAATGTCCAGCCTCTTTTTATTTTTTTGGGACAAAGGTCTGGTCTCAAAGTAGGCTAGACTGGTCATGAGCTCACTGTGTAGCTTGGGACTCCTGCTTCTTTACTCACAAGTGCTTGATTATAGTTGTGCTTTGCAAGATATATCTTGATAATAACCTTTAGCATTGAAATTTTAAAAATAAAACATTGATTTCTCAAAGGTGCATGTGTGTGTTGGGAAGCTGAGTATTGAACTCAGGGCATTGTGAATGCTAGGGCAGCACTCTGCCACTGAGCTATATCCCTTCTCCCATGTCTGTATTGTTGTCGTGGAATATTCCACAGCATGTAACAGAATGTCTTGAGTATAGGAAGTGTTCAAAAGTTTTTATTGAGTTGAAGAATTGATTTTGTTTTTTTTTGGAGAGAGACAGAGAGAGAGAGAGAGAGAGAGAGAGAGAGAGAGAGACAGAGATGGGCGCGCCAGTAGTGTCTCAGCTGCTGCGAACGAAATCCAGATGTGTGCGCCCCTTGTGGTCAAGTGCGGCATTGCGCCCTTGCGTCACTTTGCATCTGGCTAAACGTGGGACCTGGAGATTGGAACCGCTGGAGATTGGAACCAGTGTTCTTAGGCTTAGGAGGCAGGCGCCTTAACCCCTAAGCCATCTCTCCAGCCCGAAGCATTGAATTTTAAATGAACTTATTGTCAAAATCATATTTGTTAAATATTATCTTTTGAGAGGATTAAAATAATTGGAAGAAGTATACTTTTTATATATGTATATAATATAATATATACATTATATGTATCTTAATTATGTTTAAGCTGCTATAAAAGAATACCATAGTCTGTATGGATTAGTACTGGCAGCACTGATTTGTGGCTTGTAGAATGCCGTCTTCTTGCTGTATCCTCAGAGGACATATCTCATCTTGCTTATACCTCTCCCTCTCTCTTTTGAGGTAGGGTCCTGTTATTTAACCCAGAGTGTCCTTGAACTCACAGTTTCCTGGCCTCTGCCTCCTGAGTGTCAGGATTACAGAACTGTGTACTAAGCACATTCTGCACTTTTCCCTTACTGTAAGGGCACTGGTTCCACACGAGCACCCTCAGCACCTACATACCCCACCAATAAATATCATTATGTTTGGGATTTGGGCTTCAGTGTGTAAACTTCGAGGGGAAACAAACATTCAGCCAATAGCTGAGCAAATGAGGATTTCAACAGAGTTGGAGGATAAATGATCTTTTCCCCTCTACCTGCATGAAAGACGATCTAACGGTCATCATCTTTGGGTTCAGGTCATGAGGAGTTTCAGTATGGACCTACTGGGATTGCTAGGAACAACTTTCTAGCTCTCTACCCCCACGGGAAACACTTTTCCAGTAGTTTTTGATAACTGGGTCTATACATGACAATGCTGTGTATCAAAGCAGGCATGCTGGGACCCCTAGTGAGAACTCCTTCAGAGGAGCTTCACCTGCTCTGAGTGCTCTCAGCCTCTCTTGACACATGAAGACAAGAGGCTACTGGACACTGCTATCTTGTCAATTACAGTCTGAGTCCCTAAACTCTGCACCCCAAATATTTCTTGGCATTTCCATTTTTTTTTTTTTTGCCAAAGGAACATTTTCATTGTTTAAAAAATTCTAAGTAGTAGTTTTATTTATTGTTCTTTTATTAATTGAGAACTTTATTATATGAACATATTGCATATTGGTCATATTTCCATTGGATTACACTTTTATGTTCCCTCTTTCCCACCCGCATTCCACTGAGCATCCTCCTCAGTGGGTTATTGGTCTTGCCATAAAGCTCAGCACAGCCTGGAACTCACAGTCCTCCTGTCTCTACCTTTCAAATGCTGGCATTGTAGGAACCTGCTGCCATACTTAGTCATATATCCCTCCCCCCTTTTTAAAATTTATTTGAGAGAGAGATATAGAAATAGGCAAGTAGAGAGAGAGAGAATGGGTGCGCCAGGGCCTCCAGCCACAGCAAATGAACTCCAGATGTGTGCGCCCCCTTGTGCATCTGGCTTATGTGGGTCCTGGAGAATCGAGTCTTGAACCGGGGTCCTTAGGCTTCACAGGCAAGCGTTTAACCACTAAGCCATCTCTTCAGCCCCCATATTCCCTTTTAAATGCCAGGGGAAGTTGACTTTTTAAAATATTCTATTTATTTTTTTATTTGAGAGTGAGAAGAGAGACAGAGAAAGAGAAAGAGAGAAAGAGAGAGAGACAGCATAGGCACACCAGGCCTCTAGCCATTGCAAATGAACTCCAGACACATGTGCCATCTTGTGCATCTGGCTTTATGTGGGTACTGAAGAATTGAACTCAGGTCCTTAGGCTTTGCAAGCAAGTGCCTTAACCATTGAACCATCTCTCCAGGCCCAAGCTGATTTTTTTAGAAGTTAGTAAATGAAGTCTTCTTAGTGGGAAATGAAGTGTGATCTACTTTTGTTTATTCATTCTCAGATCGGTACATGAATCACAAAGGCATAATATAAAAATGTTTTGGAAATAATTACTCACCCAGTAATACAATTTGTGTGATATGCATAAAAAATCCTCCCTTGTCTGTGGAGTGGGGAGGACTGATCCTAGCACACACCCCCTTGGATACTAAAACCCACTGATGCTCAAGTCCCTTATATAAAATGACATGGTGTTTCCATATAATATATGCACATCTTTCATTTATTTATTTATTTATTTATTTATTTATTTATTTATTTATTTATTTATGTGTTTTATATATACAGAGAGCAAGAGAGAGAGAGAATGGGTGCACCAGGACCTCTAGCCACTGCAAATGAACTCTAGATGCATGTGCCACTTTGTCCACCTGGCTTACATAGGATCTGGAGAATTGAACCTGGGTTCTTTGGCTTCATAAGCAAGTGCCTTAGCCACTAAGCCATTCCTTCAGCCTGCACATCTTCTTATACATGTTAAATACTTCCTATATCACTGATGACTACTAATGCAACATAAATAGTTCTATACTTTTATTTATTTTTTTGTATTTTGAGGTAGGGTTTCACTCTAGCTCAGGCTGACCTGGAATTCACTATGTAGTCTCAGGGTGGCTTCAAACTCATGGAGATTCTCCTACCTCTGTGTCCCGAGTTGTGGGATTAAAGAGGTGCACCACTAGGCCCAGCATAAATAGTTCTTACATTGTATTATTTAGGGCATAATGACAAGGAAAAGAAATCTATAGCTATTCTGCAAAGGCATGATTTTTTAGATTACTTTTGACCTGTTAAGTCTGTGGATGTGGAGTACAAAGACACAAAGGGCCAACCATAGGTCCCATTTTATTCTGCATTTTATAGTCAGTGAGAATCAAAAGGTTTGACTGATTGAGTCAAGATAACTTTCTAATGCTTATAACTATATTATTACATTCTCTTTTAGTGTCTTAGTGAGGCTTTTGATAGTGTTTTAGGTATTGATATCAGAAATATAAATGTTTAAATAAAGTTATTATTAATCATAAACAATATAAAGTATGTAGCTAGTGAAGTTTTTTTTAATTTTTATTTTTGGAGCGAGACACAGAGAGAGACAGACAGAGAGAGAGGGAGAGGGAGACAGATAGAGAATGGGTGTGCCAGCAGTCTCTCAGCTGCTGTGAATGAAATCCAGATGTGTGAGCCCCCTTGTGGGCAAGTGTGGCATTGCGCCCTTGTGTCATTACATCTGGCTAAATGTGGGACCTGGAGATTGGAACCGGGTTCTTAGGTTTAGCAGGCAGGTGCCTTAACTGCTAAGCCATCTCTCCAGCCCTGAAGTTCTTTTTTATGGCACCTGTAAGACAGTTTATGGATTAGTTTTGATTCATCTATCAAGGCTGTGTTTACTAGGGCTGACAATGTAGCTAACATTCCCAAAGCCTTGGGATTGATCCAGAACCAAAAATAAATTAATAATAATAAAATGAGGTTGGTGCTGTGGTACATAGCTGATGTCAGTAATCCTGGCCTTCAGGAGGCTGAGACAGAAGGAAGAGGATGGAGAAAATTGGTGGAATCTTTGGCCAGCCTTGGCTATAAAACTATACCCTGTTTCAAACAAATACAGGGCTGAGGAGATAGCCTGGGAGATAAAGATTTGGCCTTGAATTCAAGCCCCAGATGTTACATGTAAAACATAAAAACACAGGTGTGGATTGTTAAGGCTTGCTGGCTAGCCATTCTAGTCTATTTTGTGAACTGCAAGCTAGTGAAGGTCCTTGACACCTGCAGAATTAACACATGATGTTTTCCTTTGGCATCCACATGCACACACATATGTATCTGCACATATGAATACATGCAAACATGTACACACACATACACATATGTCCACAAAAGAACAACAACAAAAAATCTTCGCTCTATGTACTTAGAGCCTTTGTATTTGTTTGTGTAAATGCATATTCAACTTCTTTCTCATCTACTTTGTAGAAGACTTTATAGTTATAAATAGTTTACATTGATCTTACAGCACTTGGGAAATCTAGAGACATAAAATGAAAACCAAACCAACTTAGAAGATTTTGTGATATTTTTCTATGCATCTACATGCATCTCTTTATTTTGATAGACATAAGTATGTGACAGCATGAAAATGGTGTTTTTCTTTAAACAGCATCTCTATCTTAACACTATATAAACACACACACACACACACAAATTGGGAAGTTGGAGCCTTGCTGGAGGAGGTATGTCATTGAAGGTGGAGCTGGAGATAAATTAGCCCTAGTTTGCTTGGGTAGCTCAGCTCACTCTCCTGTTGTTATTTTCCACCTGCTGTAGCAAGGAGCTGATGTTCAGTCTCTGCTCATGCCATGGTTTCTCTTATCATCATGAAGCTTCCCTTTGAAACTGTAAGCCAAAATAAAGCCTTTCCTCCATTCTTTGATCAGATGTTTTGTTCCAGCCATGTGAAGATAACTACAATGGGGGGAACCTCCTTATTCAGTAGCCTACAATTATTGAAGTCTGAAACTCCAGTACCACTCAGGAGAAGGAAACAAAGTACTGTAGCAGCAACAGCATCAAACTTTCATGAGTTATATAAATACATTTATTTATTTATTTGAGAGAAAGAGAGAAAGAGAGAGAGAGATGGAGTGAATGGGCACGCCAGGGCCTCCAGCCACTGCAAATGAACTCTAGATGCATGTGCCACCTTGTGCACCTGGCTTATGTGGGTCCTAGGGAATCAAGCCTGGTTCTTTTGGCTTTGCATGCAAGTTCCTTAACCACTAAGTCATCCCTCCACTCCATAAATACAATTAAAACGGATTACAGCCCACTAATACAGCATCATAGCCATAGAACAGAAAATGGCAAAACTACTATAGAATGTCCTTTAAGTTAATATCAAAATTATTTGGACTAAGAATAGAAATACTAAATGAATGAAATAAAGTAAGGAGACAAAGAAAGAAGAGTAAAAGATGTGATACAGGGCTGGAGAAATTGCTCAGTGCTTAAGGCATTTGCCTGCACAGCCCAATGACTCAGTTCAATTCCTCAGTACCCACATAAAGCCAGATGCACAAAGTGGCACATGCACCTGGAGTTTGTTTTCAGCATTTAGAGGTCCTTACATAGAATAAAGGATGAAAGGAACTGGGTAAACAAGGATGTTATATAGGGGAAGATAAAAGAGTAAGAGATTAACAAAAAGAAAAAAAACAGCAAATGAAAAAGTTTCCTAATAATGAAAAAGTTTATAACAAAATAGATAATAAGGGGAATTAAACAATAAAAGCAAGACTATCTTTTGAAATATCTTTATTTATTAATTTATTTAAGAGGGAGAGAGAAAGAGGCAGAGAGAGAGAGAGAGAGAGAGAGAGAGAGAGAGAGAGAGAATGGGTACACCAGGGCCTCCAGCCACTGCAAACGAACTCCAGGTGCATGTGCCCCTTGTGCATCTGGCTTACATGGGTCCTGGAGAATAGAACTGGGATCCTTTGGCTTTGCAGGCAAATGCCTTAACTGCTAAGCCATCTCTCCAGCCCAAGAATATTTTTAAAAAGCCCATAAGGTAAATGTAGAAATGGGAATATGTATATATGTGTGGGGGCATGAAATAGAGGGGCATTTAAAAAAAAAGAAACAAAAAGATATTATTCCCAGATAGAAAAAGTACATAATTAAAATCAGATGAAGGTATGCAGGAGAATATTAAGTAAAAATATAAACTTTAAAAAATATAATGTAGTAAAAATACTGCTATGTATATAGAAAAAAGGGGGTGTTCATGGGGAAATAAATATTTTTTTAATAGATGAGGTATTTGGGGCAGTTTCTTGTAGGTCCTTGAAACTTGGAGACTGTTATATTCATGGAAGGAGGCATTAGTTGAACTGTGGTCTCTTGTCTTTCCTCTGGTTGCCATCTCTGTGTGACTCAGTTTTCTGAGACACCATGACAGTGGGCACAATATGGCCAAAACATGAGAGATTGGGGGAAGAGAGCAGAATGGGTTTTGTTTGTTTGTTTGTTTGTTTGTTTTTGTTTTGTTATGTTTTTCGAGGTAGGGTCTCACTCTAGCCCAGGCTGACCTGGAATTCACTACATAGTCTCAGGGTGGCCTCAAACTCATGGCAATCCTCCTACCTCTGCCTCCTGAGTGCTGGGATTAAAGGCATGCTCCACCATGCTTGGCTAAGATTTTTTTGTTTTGTTTTGTTTTGTTTTATTTTTTTATTGGCAACTTCCATAATTGTAGATAATATCCCATGGTAATTTCCTCCCTCCCCCCACTTTCCCCTTCAAAATTCCACTCTCCATCATATCCCCTCCCAGATTTTTTTATTTTTATTTATGTATTTGAGAGTGACAGACAGAGAGAGAAGGAGGCAGAGAGAGAGAGAGAGAGAGAGCAAGAGAGAGAGAGAGAGTGGGTACACCAGGGCCTCCAGCCACTGCAAACGAACTCTAGATGCATGTGCCACCTTGTGCATCTGGCTTACGTGGGTACTGGGGAATTGAGCCTTGAACCGTGGTCCTTAGGCTTCACAGGCAATTGCTTAAACACTAAGCTTTCTCTCTAGCCCCAGATTTTTTTAAATAATAAAGTCACTACCTCAGTAACTCATTCCTGAGATTGATCTATTCATTCAGGTGAAGCCTACATAAGCTTATCATCTCCTCAAGTCCTACCTCTTGACAGAATCACATAGAAAAGTTTCAACATGTGTTTGGGAAGAGACAGTCATACCAAAGCATATTCTACCCTCTTTTCTGCCTGCTTGGTGTGCTGTTAAAGTTAGTGTGTGGGGTGGGAGTGGACGAAGCGTGAAATTGAGGGCAGGAGGATATATGCAACAGATGTCTACCATCTCCACAGGTAGAAGAATCCTCATTTCCTTATAACAACCATCTGTCTTCTAGTATCAGTTCATATAGTTGTGGCTTGTCCTCTTCTCTTTTCTTCCAGGTTTGGGCATATGTCATCCTACCCATGAATAATCAGAGCTAGCTGTGGCACAGAAGTGCACTTCCTTCAGCTTTAAGGGTTGTGCCAGAAGCTGGGACAATTTATTGTCACCAGGAGATGTGTCTCTTTGCAAGTGAAGCCAAGGCAGGTGATTGAGAAGTAAAAGGAATGAAGGCTGAATTTAGATGTAGAGATAGGATTCCTCAAACAGTGTCTGCCCTACTAGTTATGTCATCCAGCCATTTCCTTACTTTGAGCCAGGCTGAACTGAGTTTCAGATACTTGCAGATTAAAGAGAAGGCCTAACATATATATTTGGTGGGTGTGTTATTGAGTGTTCCCTAGAAGAATAGAGTCAGTAGAATGAATACAGATTACAAAGAGGATTTATTAAATAGGTTTCCATGATATGGGATGGGTAATCCAACAATGAGTCCATGCTGGAGACACTGTGAAGTTCATAATGGATGCCTTAGCAGTCCCATCTGGAGCTGCAGGCCTGGAGGATCCCTGGAGAGCTACTGGTTTCAGTTCATGTGGGAAGAATGAAGAGGCTGGGTTCTGAGGTCTGTGAAGGACGATAGCAACAAGGTAGATGGACTCAGCGGCAAGAAGCGAGGACAACCAGCACGGTTTCTTCCCAGAACCTCTTTAATATAGGCCGCTGCCAGAAGGGCTGCTGAATCCAGAGAGAAAGTCTTCCCCTCTGTTAAACCTTCCTTGGAAACGCCCTCACAGACCTGTCAGTGTTGTTTCTCTTACTTGATTCCTTGTCCAATCAAGCTGGCAAAAAAGATGAACCATCACACCCTCCCTTATGTGCCTTTGCTTCAAAAAACCAAATAGCAGTTGCCTGACCAATATTACAGAACCGACACATGATACCACATCATTGCTGCTTCTTCTGTGCAGATGCCTTATGAATGGCGAGTGACCAGTTGTTCCATACACGCCTCTTCTAATCCTCGTTCAACCATAAGTCAAGCTTTTATATGTAGTAGTTGGCTGATTACCATCCAAAGCAAAACGATTGTAATTTTGGCAGTTAATCATTGCCACCTGTTAGGAATCAAATATATAAACTGGATTCAAGGATATTAAGGGAGACATGTCCCTCCATTCCTATCCCCTCCATAAAAATCCGACTACGTCTCAACAGAATGTTTTGAAAATTTCTAAAGTAAATCTGGGTAATGTTCTTTATGGCCGTGCCATCATAAAGATAAAGATCCCATAGCCAGATCCAAGCTCTGTGAAGTGTTTCAGGGGATTTGGCTAAGATGCCCTATTTTTTACCTAACACTTCAGGAGGCAAGTCTGAAAGAAGATACATAATAACTTTCTGGTGACCTAAACTCTTGTAACTTTGGTCTCAAATCACAGGCTGGCTCGCTTGCTTTCTTTCTTTCTTTCTTTCTTTCTTTCTTTCTTTCTTTCTTTCTTTCTTTCTTTCTTTCTTCTTGCTTTCCTTCCAATTGTCTGATTAATTATTTGAATTATTTGTCTGTATTTAGTGCTCTTCCTCAGGAGCCAAAAGAAATTGGAGCAGCTGGGGCCAATTTTTAAATTTAAAACTAACAGAGCAATTTAGCTGTATGAAGTTGGGATGAAGAGTGACTTTAACATTGTCATCTCCACTGCACCCAACAAGCTCTGTTTCAGATATGCAACATCTGGGCTCTGCGGAGTGTGGCTGGGAAATCAAGCAAGACACATGGGCATCCTAATGAGATGCGAAGCTCTGACTGATTACATTGTTCCTTTCCTGTGCAGACTCTTTCATCTGTCTTGTTGATGTTTTCTGGATACAGGTCTGGATAGCAGAATTCATCCTCTTACCAGCAAGGTAACAAATACAAAGAAAGTTGTATTGTCCAAAATTAAATGAACTGAACAAGAATCCACATGCACAGTCTCCTAAATCCCTCCCCATAAAATGTTCTCACCCTTCTTACTGGCTGGATACAAAGCCTATCTGGGCCTTGTCGGGTAGATGCTCTGTAGAAGTGATTTCCTTTTCCAGCAGCAATGTATTGCATAGCACCTTTGCTTTCTATATTCCAGAATAGGGTGGTTTAACTTGCAACACAAATAAACACTTTCTTCCCAGGTCACAGTGAGAAGGTAACAATTCATTTGACATTTTCAAACAACAATACTTGGTAAGTAGCAACTTTGGCTGGGGAAGGCTGGGATTAGGCTTCATGTAGGATATTCCAGGGGTAGACAGAGCTTGCCAATGGAATGTTAGCTTATTCTTCTTTACTCAAAATTTCCTTCCTATTTGATTAACATAATGCCATCTGATCTGAAACTCAGTCTAAGGGAAGATGATTGCCTCTATTGGATTTTAGCAGAGACACTTGAGCGAATGAATATCCCTTCTCAACCAATCACTGAGTATTTTATTTTGGGGGGTGCTATTCTATGTGCTCATCTAGTGTTCAGTGAAACAGAGTCACAGACCTTGTTTACCATGTAGTTGGGTAGACAATCTTAGCTCATTATACAATGACTACTAGTAAAAGAAGTTTAGTTATAGACTTTATAGACTAAAACCTTTTAGGAACTCAGAGAAGAGGCTGTGGTGATGGTGAATGATTGTGACTGTGAAAAAGGTTGCTCTGAGATGAAAGAGAGGTTAATTGCAGACTGGGCATCTTACCCTACACAGGCATGAAAAATACATACCTGTTGTCACCAGGTAGAGTGGGTTAGTTAGGAAATATGGATATCTCTTTGCTAATGCATCATTTGTGCTGGAGATACAATTTGTTTGGCACTTGTTATCAAAGGATCTAGCCTATTCTTCATCCTTGTAAAAGTGACCACTGAAAACTGATAGAGTCACTTTCCTGATGGAAATACAGGGATCAGTGATGGACAAGGCACATTCAGATTGGTCCAATTGGGAGAATTGCCTGTGAAATCAAATTGAAGTAGCCCAGCAGCCATATGTAAAGGGTTCCCTCGTGTAGAAACAAGAGTGTGCACTGGATAATTCAATAGAAAACATTAGTCATTTATCATCCTTAATTATCAGTCCTCTCTAACTGCATCTGGTTTGCATTTTTTATTAGAAAGTGTTCTTTTTTTCAGTTGGGTCTGGACATTTTTCTTCTATTCCTGATTTCATTTTGTTATTCTTTTTAAAATTCCATCACTAATTCCCATGATGTGAGGAAGTTTCTATTTCCTAAGATGCAATAAATCAAGGAGCTCTTCTGTTGTAACATTGTCCTTACTGCGTATTTATCATAGGCCCTGCATTGCTGAGTTTACTCAAGGTTAGAGAGTCAAGCTGCTCTGAGGACAAACTTAGCCAGCTCTGTGGGTATGCACGTAGCCCAGCACAGGAGATGAAGTTATAAAACTTCCGTCAACTTGGGGGAGCACAGCTGCTTCAATAGCTACATGGCAAACACTGAACCTGGGGCATTATGGAGTTTAAGTGCTCTCGTCTGGGTAATCTGAATGCTGAGTGGCTGTGCCAGATGTTCACATGTAGAACTAACGAGGGGTAACATTTTACTTTCATTAAATAGTAGCAGCATCTAATATTAAGAAGTCTTACATGTTTTGCATTGTGTGATGTGCTTTATACATTGTCAACTTTAATTCTCATAATAATTTTTTGAGATATGTGTGTGCTATGAATGTATGTATGTATGTTCATATGCATGTATTAGAGTGCATGTGCCTGTGTGTGTGTACATGTGTGTGGAGGCCAGAGGACAACTTCAGGTATTATCCTTGGAAATGTTGTCCCCTTCTTTTTGAGACTGGGTCTCTCATTGACTGGACTCATCAATTAGGCCAGATTGACTAGCCAGCAGGCTTCAGAAATCCTCCTGTGTCTGCCTCCCCAGCAATGGGACTTTAAATACATGCCATCATACTAGGATCAAGCCCAGATCCTTATGCCTGAGAAGTGGACAGTTTACCCACTGAGCTATTGCTCCTGCCCTGAGGGAAGTAAATGTTATTTATATAGCTTAGATGAATAAACTACTACCTTAAAGATAGTGTTTGTATTGATTTCTCATCTGGGGATCCCCTGATTGTAAAGATAGAATAAATCAGAAACTCAAATCTCTATGAGGTAGGCCTGCATTAGAACCTCATAGAACTGGAGCATTTTAACCGTGGAAATCCTGACAAGTAAACTGATTTCTTTCTCTCCGTGTGGTATGGTTTGTTTCATTCAAGTTTTTAAATTTATATGTTTAACTTTTAAATAATTTCTGCTTAAGTATGAGTTCATGAAACTTTTGAAAATTTAACACATGCTCTTATGAGCTGATACAAGTGGTCCCAGAACATGTATCTCATGGGGTTGAAGTAACACAGCTTCCAGGCATTCTGAGGAGGAGATCTGAAGGCTTAAGGAAACAGGAGTGATGGAGTAGGTGTGCCATATACTAACGTTATTTTTTTAAATTTACTTTTTATTGACAACTTCCTTAATTATAGACAATAGCCCATGGTACTTCCCTCCCTCCCCTACTTTCCCCTTTGAAACTCCACTCTCCATCATATCCCCTCCCCCTCTCAATCAGTCTCTCTTTTCATTTTGATGTCATGATCTTTTCCTCCTATTATGATGGTCTTGTGTAGGTAGTGTCAGGCACTGCGAGGTCATAGATATCCAGACCAATCTGTGTCTGGTGGAGCACGTTGTAAGGAGGCCTAGTCATATACTAACTTTACACTTATTACCAATTGAATCCTTCTAGGAAGCCGGAAGGACTAACTCCTCCACTGCCATTTTGAACAAATTTATCTGCGAAGGGAATCCTAATGGCTGGCAAAGTGCTGTGGAGTCTCTCACTTATAGACAAGGTGTGATTGAGGCAGGCACCCTGGTTTCAGTGGGAATGGGGAAGAGTTCCTGGAGGAACAAAGTAGCAGCACTTACCCTTGAAGGACAAGGTGGGCACATTCTCCATACAAGACAATAAAGCCTGCTACTTCCCACAATGCATTAGGCTGCTCAGGTTGTAGGGGGTGGTTAATTGATCATGGCATCCCCTAGTAACAAAAGAAGTGGTAAGTCTCAGATTAGTGTTAGACCCATACATCAAAAAAAAAAAAAAATTCTGGTGACCAAAAACCCGATTAGAGTTGCTGTAATGGAGTACAAGAAATTCCTTAAGTGTCCAGAACCAAGCTATTTCATTGACATTGAGCTCTGGTGAAGGTCTGTTTGAAGAAGAGCCTTCCATCACTGTTACAGAGAAAACTGTCTTTCTCCAAACTTTTCATCAAAAGGACCTGTAGCTTGTGATGGAGTGAGTGTGCATGTGGGAAAGGAAACATCTGGATATTTCAGAAGTCACAACTCTACCTTAATTACATCAGTTCCTATGACCTAGTGACCCATGTAACGTCCACGTCAGTTGAAACGAGGGCTTTCAGTGGAAGAGATACAGATGTCTGTGCCCAGGTTTAACTCAAAGTAGGATGAGTTGGTCAATGGATTTTACCCCGTGGCCATTTCCCCAGTGCCAAAAATGCAATTGGAATAGGTATTTGGGGCCATCACCAGAACCTTCGCCTTGGCTCTCTGACCTGTAGAGTGAGGGCCATTATGGTTGAAAGGGTTCATTGTCATAATGACTGTAAACCACAGTAATCATATCGGGGGCAGATTGCATAGATGGTGACACCTCCAAAGACTGGAAATCAGCATGGTGTTACCTATTACATGCCCCTTTGGTTCATTGAGTGGCTCTTGAGAATGACTGTGAATCACACATCTAACGGTGGCAGGCCCCCTTTGTAACTGCTGTCTTATATATGGTACATTTACTGGAACAAATAATTACCACCTCTGACAGTTCATATACAACTACTCATCTGAAAAGTGCCTTTTCCTCCTTAAAAATGTGCAGAAGCACCAGAAGTAGTTTGCTTACATTTGGCACAGCCAGTAGCAGGCTTCACACCCTTCAGTCAGGGCCATGTCAAGTTTGTTCTGTGCTCTAATGTAGTTGGCAAAGAAACCAAGGGTCTTGGTGTTCTACAAAAAGTCACACTGGTCTTCTACATTCATAATAGCCTGACCAGACATACTCAGGAGAAAGTGGCAAATCCTATGTCATATATACAATTAGGAAGTGAGACATACGTGATACCATATATACAATTAGGAAGTGAGACATACATGCCACAAAATTAGGGGCCTTTCTCTAATGAACTTTGTGGGTGTTCAGCGGTCTAGAGTAAGGAGAAAGACAAGCTGTTGCATCTTGCACCATATAACATGAAGAAAGAGGTATGAAGTTTAAAATTTCTGGAGCTAGAGATGAGCAATGCTGCAATTCCAGCTCTTCTGCTATGAGGCTGATGGTCGGGCAGCTTGAGTGATATAGCAGGTGCACAGCCAAAAGGGATGCTTTACGGCTCTTCTGGCAAGTACTAAAAGGAGAGAATAAGTTCAGAGCTTTAGATGCTTAGAGCAAATCAGTGCTCTCTTCTGCATGTATTCAATCTTCCTTTGAAAACAGCTTCTACCTTGCTACTGGATGCCCCAGAGAGTTTGAATACTGCCTATCCATATCAAGTGACTATATAACTTGCGTGTCTCATCACGAATTGGGTATGGTCTGACCTACAAAGCCACAAGGTTTAGTGGGTACAGTTCAGTCATTAACATCTTCAAATGAAGCGCCCTTCAGTTAACTGACTGAGGAAGAAAATCCTTGAACCTGGTTTACAGATAGTTCTTCACACTGTGCTGGCAGCTCTGAAGGTGGCTGGGCATTTCCATAGCACCACTTGTGGCGAACTCTGTGATCCACTGGTTCTCATTCTCTGCTCCCTGGCAGACACATCAATAACATGTGATTGAATGTACTGAATCTTAGTATGTCATTGTGTATTTCATTATAATCCCAACATTGGGATGTTGCAATGTAATACAAACTATGGTTATATTGCATATATATTATTATAACATAATAGCAATTGACAGCTCCTTATGTGTTTTCATGTTTGAGGACATGGGTGCCACTCTGCAGAATTTCGCATCAAATTAATGTCATGTTCACTTTGTGTATGTGTGTGTGTGCACGCACACACGTGCATTTGTGTGTATGAGTGCAGGTGCACACTTGCCGTGACACACTTACAGAGGTCAGATGACAATCTCAGGTCCTTGCCTAAGAACTTGAGGACCCTCCTGTCTCCACCTGTCTTCTCACTGTGGGCTCATTGGGATTCAGATCTATACTATGGATTCCAGATTTATGTGGGGTTTGGGGATCTGAACTTGGGTTGTCATGCTTGCAATTTTAATCCACTGAGCTCTCCGCAACCTCCCCCTCTTCACTTTTTATAGTTTATTTTTCATTTTGGAAACTAGGTTTTTCCTCTATTTTCTAGAGCTATAACTTAAAAAAATTATTTATTTGCATGTGTGTGTGTGTGTGTGTCTGTGTGTTTATGGGTTCACAAGGGTCTCTTGGCCCTGTAAATTAATGCCCATCCAGCTGTATGTAGTTGGCTAGGGACCTTAACCCAGGTCAGCAGGCTTTGCAAGCAAGAGCCTTTAACTTCTTTTTTTTTTTTTTTAAGAGAGAGACACAGAGAGAGATAGAGAGGGAGAGGGAGACAGATAGAGATGGGCGCGCCAGCAGCCTCTCAGCTGCTGTGAACAAAATCCAGATGCATGCGCCCCCTTGTGGTCAAGTGTGGCATTGTGCCCTTGCATCACTTTGCATCTGGCTAAATGTGGGGCCTGGAGATTGGAACCAGTGTTCTTAGGCTTAGGAGGCAGGCGCCTTAACCACTAAGCCATCCTTCCAGCCCAAGAGCCTTTAACTTCTGAGCCATCTCCCCAGCCCCTAAAAATTCTAACTTAAAAATATCTACTTTCATATTTTCTTATCATTTTATGTAATCTAATATTCAGCAAATTTACATCATTGATTGTTTTACATACTTTTTTTTGGAGAGTCAGAGAGAGAGAGCAGGACAGATAGAGAATGGGCATGCCAGATGCATCCACCCCCTTGTGGAGAATGGAACGGGTGTTCTTAGTCTTAGGAGGCAGGCTCCTTAACCACTAAGTCATCTCTCCAGTCCTTAAATACATTTTTATTGCAAATATTTAAAGTAGAAAACATGGTTATGAAATGCATATAGATAGTCCAAGGGTTACTATAGTGAAACATTTCTATCATGCCTCATAGGTATCTCCTTTTGTGGTAAGAGTAACTAAAATCTACTCATTTAGCCTGAATCTTATATGTAAAACCCTTTCATTACCTATGCTCCTTATATATGAATTTTCCTCTTTTCAAGAATTCTATATGTAGAAAGAACATGCAATATTTTACTTCCTGTGTTTGACTGATTTTATTTGGTGAAATGTTCTACAGCTCATCCCATGTTTTAGTAAATGACAAGATAGCTTTCTTTCTAGGGCTGAATAATATTTAGTGTATGTATATACAAATTTACTTACCCATTTGTTTAATGGATAAGGTATTTAAATTGTTTCCATATCTTGACTGTATTGCTGCAATGAACACAGGAATATATATATATATTTTTACGAGGTATTGATTTATTTTCCTTTGGGTATGTGACCAAAAGAAAAATTGTTAGGTGATATGGTAATTTTATGTGTAAGTATGTATATATGTGTGTATCCATGTGTGTGAATGCACATGTAAGTGCATGTGTATGCTGGAGGAAAACCTCAGGTGTCATTCCTCAGTTACTTTCCATCATCTTTTGAGAAAAAGTACCCTTTTGGCATGGAATTCCTCAAGTAGGGTATACTGGCTGGTCACCAAACTCCATGAATTCACCTTTCTGCCTCCACAGTTCAGAGATTACAATTGTGCACCACTATGCCTGGTTTATTGTATGTGGAATCTCAGGATCAAACCCAGGTCCTTATACCTAATTGGGCTATCTCTTGAGTCCTCAATTTTTTGAGAGAGAGAGAGACAGAGAAAGAGAGGGAAAGAGAGAGAGACAGAGAGAGAATGGGTGTGCCAGCAGCCTCTCTGCCACTGTGAATGAACTCCAGATGTGTGCACCCCCTTGTGTGCATGTGCGACATTGTGCACTTGTGTCACTTTTTGTGTTTGGGATGCAGAGATCCGAACGGGCACTCTTAGGCTTCGCAGGCAGGCGCCTTAACTGCTAAGCCGTCTCTCCAGCCCTCAATTTTAATTTCTTTACAAACTTCCATACTATTCTACATAATGGCTGTACCAATGTACATTGCTACCAATAGTGTATGTGTTCTCTTGTCTAGATGTCCTCCTGTATCAGTTACTTTCTTGCTACTAGGACAAAATATCTAACCAGAAGCAGCTTAAGGAAGAAAAGGGTTTATTTTCTGCTTGTAGTTTTGAGGGGAAGTCCATCAGGGAGTGGCAGGAACGAGTATCAGCAGGGAGGCAGTAACAAAAGTGACGAGAGCTGCTTGCTAAGCCTGCTCTCCCCTTTTTGTACAGTCAGGATCTGCAGCCCATGGAATGGTGCTGCCCACAGTTAGGGTGGGTCTTCCTACCTCAAGTAATCTTCTTAAAAATATCATTTATACATGCACCGCTTTGTGCATCTGGCTTTATGTGGGTACTGAGGAATTGAACTGAGTCATCAGCTTTTGTAAGTAAGCACCTTTAACTCCTGAACTATCTCCCTAGCCCTCAATTAATCTTATCTAGAAACTTCCTATCAGACATGCTAAACTAAGAGATTTATTTCCATGGTGATTTAAAATCCTATCCAGTTGACAGCCAGAGATTAAACAAAACACTTCCCTAACATTTGTCTTTTGACCTTTTGATAATAGCCATCCTAACAGGTGTGAGATAGTATCTTATAGTGGTGGATGTTGATTTGACTCTTTTCCTCTTTCTTCTTCTTCTTCTTCTTCTTTTTTTTTTTTTTTAGAAAGGATCTTGCTGAGCTAAGGTACCTATATTAGTTATCTGCTTTTTGCTGGGACAAAATATTTGAAAAAAAAAACAGTTTAATGAAGGAATGGTTTATTTCAGCTTGCATTTCTAGGTTACAGTCTGTCATAGTGGGGAAGGCATGGCAGCAGAAACTTGAAGCAGAGCTTGTAACATTCAGGTCATAGGGAGGAAGCAGAGAACAAAGAATGCTCATCTGACTCTCCTTAAATAGTCTAGGACTGTGGCCCGTGGGATGCAATGGACTTGCCCACAGTTAAGGTAGGTCTTCCAAGTTTAATCAACCTAATTAAGATAATTCCTCACAGAGGCTAATCTAACTTAGATAATTCATCACAAGTGATTCTCAGTCCTATCAAGTTGAAAATCAAGAGATGTTATCACAGTATCCCCGGCTGGCCTGGTACTGGCTTTAAGCTCCCAGCAATACTCTTCTCTCAGCCTTGCAGGAACTGGAATTATAAGTCATGTATCATGATATTTGGCTGCATCTTCCTTATGGTTAATACTGTTGAATATTTCTTCATATACATTCTGGTTCTTTCTGTTTTGAGAAGTTTATAATCAAGGAATTTTCCCATGTTTTAGTTTTTTTTTCTCCCACTAATGAGTTATATGAGTTCTTTGTACATTCTAGCTATAGACACCTTGTTAGATATATAGCTTACACATATTTTCCAAATCCACAGGTTTTATTTTGTTATACAGAAGCTATTTAGTGTGATATAGTCTGATTTATTTTTACTTTTGTGAATTGAACTTTTGGTGTGATAAACAACAACAAAAAAAATCATTTCTAAAGTCAATGTCCAGGAGCTTTTTCTTACAGTCTAGTGTCTGGCCTTATATTTATGTATTTTAAACAATTTTAAGTTGATTTTTCCATTGCTGTGACAAAATCCATGACAAGAACAACTTTAACCAGCAAGGGCTCCTTTTGTCTCACAGTTTGAGGGGATAGTCTATCATGGAGGGCAAGGCACGGCACATTGCACCCTTAGTCCAGACACTGAGAGAGATGAAAGCTGGGACTCTTCAGTGCATCTTCTTTTCCCTTTTTCATTCAGTCTAGTCTTATAACTCAAACTCTCACAGACATGGCCAGACATGAGTGATTTTAAACCAGTCAAGTTGAAAATTAAAATTAGCCATCAATAGTATATGATAAGGCTAATCGTCCTTCTAAAACTTAAAAAAGAAGTAAAATATGCAATTTGTGTCTCCCCGGAGGAACCAGGAAGACAGTATACTAAGTCAAATCAGCTGAAGAGAGAGATGCTGCATGATCTCACTTACGTGTGGAATTTAAAACAGTCCCAACTCACAGGAGTAGAGATGGAGGAAATGAGGAGCTGTTGGTGAAAGGTATAAACTTTCAATTATAAAATGAGTAAGTTAATGTACAGCAAAATTATCTATGAGACTAGATCATAAGTCTCAGCACACACGTGTGCACACACACACATGGGTAACTATAGAGGTTATGATGATGGATATGATAATTTGATTATGCTCATCATTTCACAGTGTATGCATATTATGAAAGCACCACATTCTAAACTTTGCCTATGTGTGTATATATATATTAAATCAATTATACTTTAATAAAACTGAAACATTCTCATGAAAATATTTCTCTCTCCCTAGTCTGCTAGGCAGAGGCCCACTTGGTGAATGGCACACATTATCAATTAAAAGTAGACAGTACTCTGGAGCAATCAATATTCAAGTTTGTTAATCTGCTATTATTTCATAGGAAGGATAGGACTTTTCCCTACTTTTCTTTTACTTCTTGCTGTTTCAAATTCCTTCACTTTTAAAGCACAGCAAACATTAGAGAAGCGATTGCTATGTAGGGTGACATGACATATTTAAAGTGAAGAAAGCTGCTTCCTCCAGTCATGGATGTGTCTTCAGGTTTTCCGAGCACTCAGGAAGTGAGTCAGCTATCCTGAACCAGTCCTTAACACAGTGGGATTCTGCAGCCAGATGACATCCTGGCTGGGGGCCAGGTGCTGCTGGCCCATTGACTCTTTCTGCATTCAAATGTTAAAACAAATGAATTATTTAAGGTAGTGAAATATTCTCTATGATATTATAAAGATACCATATATGGTACTATAAAGATGGACACATGCCATTACACATTTGTGTGTACCCAAAGAGTGTGCAACATCAAGATAAAGCCCCAAAATAACATGGACTTTGGGTGATATGATGTGTCAATGTAAGCTCATCAGTTGTAACAACGGGATATGATAATAGGGGATATTTTGCTTGTTTGGGAGGGGTGGTATATAGGAACTCTCAGTACATTCCTCTCACTATTCCTCTTTTTAAACAACAACAATAATGAAACAAAACAAAAATGGATGAAAAATAGTATCAAGGTTCTACAGCTTTAATAATGAAGGGAACCTATTGGTAGACAATGCAATTAAAATAATAAATTTTCTAGTCTGAAATTCTTATGCTGATATATTAAGAAGTAAAAAAGTTAAAATTAGTAGGTTACTCAAATGAGATACCATACAAATATAAAGTGCAAATGAAATTTTGTGCATTGAATCATGAATTAAATTAAATTAAATTTCCATTATTCCCCAAATACATTCATTTAACTTAATTCTAATCAAAATCTATGCAAGTAAAGATGAGTGCATGATAAGAATGTTTAGCTACAGGAATCCCATCTATGTTGCCCAAGCTAGAAACCTAGTCCTTAGGCTTACCTGTTCTCCTTCCAGTCTAATGATTGCCTTCATCAAGTCATTTTCCAAGTTCTGCCAGTTCCTCTTCTGACTGCTTCGCAAATCCATTCCTGATCCTATCTTTGAATTTCACCTGCTTGGCTCCTAGTCTCATTATTCCAAGAAGACTATGGCTTCTCTATCATCGGGTCCCCTGTCTTCTTTCTACAAATAGAAGCCAAATTAAACCAGCTTGTGGATCTCCTTGCTTAACGCACTTCAGTGATGTCATGTTATCTCAAGCATTAAGTTCATACTCTGGCTCACATACTGACCTTGAGTACTGGGTTTCAGCCCAACTTTTCAGTTTTGAATCATTTCCTCCATATTCAAGTCATGATTTTTCACAACTTTGGGTTTTCTGTGAAGTCTAAGGCCACATTTTCTCGGTTATTGAGTAGCTCAAACTCTATGCTTTGTCACTAATAGATGACCCACTCTGAGATGGTGGTTCCCTTCCTTCCCCATAGCTCCTAGCGATTACTTTTGGCATGACACTATTCAGACTGTGCATGAGCTCCTTATTTTTCCTGTCTCCTCTTATTCCTCCAAAGAATTCTGAGCTTTTTGGTTCAGGAGCTTAACTTTCTTTGCATGGTGTCTGACATGGGGATGGTGTTTCAATGAACACTTGTTGAACAAAACATTAATAGATAAAAGAAAATGAACAAATATCCAAAGTTTCCTACTCCCTTTATTAGTTCACAAACCTAGTCTAGTTAATAGTTTACCAATTACAAAGCATCAGAAGCCCTGTACAGGAACTCACTTTTGTTCTAACCAAATACATTGCTCTTCAAAGACACAAATGACATTAAATGTTTTGTAAATGAACCCACTGGAGTGCAAGAAGGAATATTATATTGGAAAACATTAAACAACCTGAAACAAAAGCAGATCATTTCCCAACCACAAATTGTAAATTAAAGAAACAAAATTCTTAACCAGTATTAAGTAAATATTGCTAACATGTTAAAGGAAGGGAACTACCAAATCAAAGGGACTAAGACTGTCAAATGAAGACAAATGGTGAAAGAAAGAACATTAGCCAAGAAAACAAGATGCCAGAAAGCCCATTTGGACAATGAGAAAAAAAAGTAAAATAAATTCGAGACTTTTACAAACGTCTCATTTCTATAGGGTTGTTTCATTGTTTTGGTTCGTTTTTCTTACCATGCTGATCTTAGAGAATTTTCCTTTCTAGGGAGAGGCTCTGGCTGTCATTTTATTACGGTATGTGTTTGTTCACAGGCCATGAGAGCAATGAGTTATGAAGAAAGAGAGCCTGGTTGGAGGCAATAGCACGCTGGGCACACTTTTAAGCAACAAATGGAAGCCAAATAAAACTTGAAATCTAGGTTCTTTTCAATGCACCCCCCCAAAAGAAATGCTGAAATTCTGTTCTCAGCTACTTCAAATCTTACCACTTCAAAACCTGTCTCAGTTTCCCCCTGCTTCCAGGGTCCCCACAGACTCCAGCTACTTTGGTCCTTTCTTCTGACCTCCTGGAGAGCTCTGGAGTCAGCTTATTCAATTGTTCATATTCTTGTGTTAAAGTTATCTCCTATTTTGTTTTTGTGTAAATACTGCCTCTATAATCAGATTATACTCTACCAAAAACTTTGACAATTGACTTTTTTAAAATTTTATAATTTATTTATTTGAGAGAGAGAGATACAGAAATAGGCAGGTAGAGAGAGAGAGAGAGAACAGGCATGCCAGGGCCTCCAGCCACTGCAAACGAACTCCAGATGTGTGTGCCACCTTGTGCATCTGGCTTACGTGGGTCCTGGAGAATCGAGCCTCGAACCGGGGTCCTTAGGCTTCACAGGCAAGCACTTAACTGCTAACCCATCTCTCCAGCCCAACAATTGACTTTTGAAGAATATCCCTAACAGCTATTAGCTCAGTGTACGATGTATATATTAAATATCCTGTAAACATTACAATTAAATTGAGCAATAAATATTTTATAATAGACATTATTTTCCTCTTTCAAAGTGTTGATACACCAAAAATCTGGATATGAACACATTCATTGTCTCTTTATATAACAAATATTTTTTTGTCCCTCTTGTTTTCTAGGATATAAGTAGGTGCTGGGACACATCAGTGATTCTCAAGCCTGGATTCACATTTAAACCTCCTGAGCATTTATCTAAAATATGGATGTCAGTCTGCCACCCAGTCCAAACTCAACCAAAAGGCATAATGAGCTTAAAAGAAAACCGCAGGGGTTTAGTGTACAGACACCAATGCCTGATGCTACATCATCAATTAATGAGTCAGTCAACAGCTTTTACTGTACCCCAGGGCTAAGCTCTTCAAGATTATCATCACAGAGGCTGGGGATATGGCCCAGAGGGTAGGAACACCCACTGTGCAAGCACAAGAGCCTGAGTTTGATTCCACTACCCACTTTAAAAGCCAGACTTAAAATGCATGTCACTATCTATCATACTTGAGGTGTAAGGGGTACAGAGACAGGAGAATTGTTGGAGCTCCGTGGTCAGCCAGCCAAGCTGAAAGCTGTGGATCCCCAGGTTGGGTGAGACTCTGTCTCAGAGAAATAAGGTAGAAAAACAATAGAGATGGACACCCCACATCTTCCTCTAGTTTCTGCATGTATGCACCAAGGGTACACACATCTGCACACACCATATGTGCACACATATGTACCACACATTACACATCACACACCCACAACAACACAAGAAAGATTACCATGGTTGGTGCTCCTATGGGCTCTGTTGCAGTCAGGTCCGCATTTTTGGTAGAAATGACCCGACCAAGAGCAGCTTCTGGGGAAAAAAGGGTTTATTTTGGCCAGAGAAAGCTCCATGATGTGTAGGTGAAAACGATGGCATGCACAGAGGGTGGACGTCACACCCTGGCCAACATAAGGTGGAAAATAGGAACAGTAGACTGTGCCAAACACTGGCAAGGGGAAACTGGCTATAATGCCCTTAAGTCCGCCCCCAAAACTACACGGCCTCCAAGAGATGTTAATTCCCAAATCTCCATCAGCTGGGAACCTAGCATTCAGAATGCCTAAGTGTGTGGGGGACAACTGAATCAAACCACCACAAGATCCTATTGGCTGCTTGTTGTCGATGTACCAAGTTGTGTATGAGCGTTTGAATATCCAAATTTCCTCTTCTTTGGTGCATGAGTGCTTTTCTTCTAGACTTATAATAAATAACATGAGCATATTTTATCTAGAGTGTAAAATGGAAAAATGAAGTTCCAAGAAACTTAGGGATTTTAGTGAGAACAGTTTTGATCAGTTCTAGGTATTTAATTAGAGGTGTGGAAGAGTTGATTTACATTGCCAGAAAAATGAAAAAATTTGCAAACACACTCATTAGAAACCCTTATCACTTTTTATATCTGAGATATCCAGTTATTGCTCAAGAATTAACATTTTTTTTTTTTGCTATATGTATACTTGTATTAATTCCTAGCTTGGTTTTGCATTTACAGAGCAACACTGCATTGTCAATGTTCTCACTTTAAATTATTTATTGAGTCTTTAATACATACCAGACTCTCTGTAAAGTTATTTACATTTGATCTTGCATTCACTTAACAGGCTATTGGAGCCATATGTTTTTGTAGCTCCTGTCTTACATATAAAGAAGTTGAGGCTGGAGAAGGTAAGAAACCCAGCAGAGTTACACAGTTAGTGAGAAACAAAGGCAGAATTCAGCCTAGGTTTGTTCTGCTCTAGAGCTCTCAACCTCTGCCCTGTGCTCCAAGGAAATAACTCCTACCACCTGGTGCTGCTGGATAAAGAACTCAATGAAATGCTTAACCCGAAAATCAAGGGTGATGGAAAAGAAATAAATTGTGAGGGTTTTCCTTTTCATTTAAGTTCAACTGTAAGTCATTTATGAATTTATGTCTACTGGAATTGTGTTTGTAACTTTCCACTAGAATGTGTTTTGGATGATCTTGTAAAATTTCAAAGAAGTAGAAGATGAGGAAGGGCTGCACTGTGAGTATGATATGTGGCTGACTTACAAGGAAATTATAGAATAGATTAATGCAACTGTTTCCTATTCAGCTGCGATGGCTGTGGTGGAGCATGCTGTGCTGGTTTCTGCCTCTGTGGATGAGCCCATGCTCAGTACTCCACTGTTACACACCGCCCTCACCTTTACCAGGTCTTCATGACACATTCCAGCCAGTTCTCCCAGATGCTCATCTATCTTTTCCCTTGTTGAACTCTTTCAGTCCCCACCTCCACAGACCCAAAGAAAATTTTCTTTGTGTCTCAATCTGTATCTTATAACTTGTTCTGTTGTGTTTTGGCAGGTCTCATGGTAATCCTGCCACATGCATCTTTCTTTCTTTTTTTAAAATATATTTTATTTATTTATTTCAGAGAGAGAGAGGGAATGGGAGCACCAGGGCCTCTAGCCTGCAAACCAACTCCAGACACATGTGCCATCTTGTGCTTATGTGGGTACTAGGGAATTGAACCTGGGTCCTTAGGCTTTGCAGGCAAGTGCCTTAACCACTAAGCCATTTCTCCCAGTCCTCATACATCTTTCTTTTGAGGTAGGTAGCCTCTTTAAGTCAGGCCACTGTTTAGGTAAGAGTCCACCCATGGCCCTGGATTTAAAGTCTTGGCTCCCAGCCTGTGACACCACTGTGAGGTGAGAGAACCTTGGAGAGGTGGTGTCCAATGGAAGGAAGTTGTGTGTTCTTGAAAGGGATACTGGGATCTTGGTCACTTCTTTCTTCTTCTTTCAGCTGCCATGAGGTGAAGGCTCCTCCATTCCATATAATGTACTGTGTTGAGTCCCAAAGGCAATGTCTACTGACCATGACTGAAACCTCTGAAACTGTGAGCCAAAATAAACTTTCTTCTTTTTCAGTTGATTTGTCTCAAGTATTTGTTGACTAAAAGGCTAATATAGGTCAGTGTTATTCCACAGTCCTTATCTCCCCAGTACCTAGTGTATGGTTTATGCTTCATAGTTTGTTGATTTTTAAATGAATTATAATTCAGACAAATTTGAAATTACCTAAGAGACCATATTGTGAAGGTTGAGCAGAGCTTTCACTCTGATTTGATAGCTTTTTCCTTCATTTCTAAAACTTTCACATGGAAAAAATTAAAATATGTGTATACATATATAAATACATAAAATTTATCTTCTTTTGAATAAATCTTTTGAAGAAAGATAAAGCCCTCTGGGAAAGTAATTAGTTGATATGCAATGTTGTTGGCATTTATGTATGTGGGGATATGTGAATGTAAACCTTGGACTCATGGATTTAATTTATCTTTTGAAAAGTTGATAGTTGATACAATATTAAAATTTGTTACATCAAGTCATCCTTATAACACTATTTGCCCCGACACATAAAACTGATTCATTCTGACATCCATCTGTCGGGGGTTTCGTGACTGAATTAACCACTGTGAGAAAGAATCTTTACATGTGGGGTGTGGGTGTTTGTAACATGGGAAACAGCATCTGAACCCAGCCTCTTTCTTTAAAGTTTTTCTTTGAAACAGATGTCTCTCCTACTGGGGAGAGAGATGTGGGACTACGCCTTTTGGCTGCCCTGACTTGATCCCCATCTGCCTAGCTTTGGGCAGGTCCTCAACACGGAGGGGCACCATCCTACAGTGTGGCAACTTCCTTGTTTGCCCAGAAGCCTTGAAGAGCATTAGCTGCATCCTTTACTATTTGAGCAAAGCTCAAGACAGTCATCAGGCTGTGGTGCAACTCAGGTATGGACCACTTGCCTGCCAGGTGGGAGACCCTGCCAAGCCCATCTCTGAAAAGAAAATGTGGAAAGCAGTTGTCTCTTGGTCTCAAGCATGCTATGCATCTTGATGACACAGTGATTACTCTCAGTATTTCACCGTCTTAAAATCACCACATGGAAATTCATTTCATTTCCTAAGATTTTTTTCAGTTTGCTCAAATTCTGGCTTTCTAGCTTGCTGTATATGTGTTTAAGTAACCAGAATGGGGGTGTTAAAAATAATTCATCACTTATGTCTAGGAGTCCTATGAAAGTTTGAATTATATGCAATCATATGATTTTAAATTCTAAGAAGCTGTGCAAGGCATATGAAATAGCCAGTTATTACAGCTACTTAGATGATTCAGGTTTCAAGTAACCTTGTAAAAACTTTATTTGGGATGATTAATCGTGATTACTTACGCATGGTGGTTGAATTTGCTCTGAAGGTTTAGTTTCCATTTTAATTCAAGGACCACACCTGGTTTTCTAGCTTGGTTAGGAGGAACTGGAGAACACAAAGCAAACAATCTTAGCTTTTTGCTCTTTCCAATGATCAGTTTATTTGATTGTTTCTTTGTAAGTGACATTTAAAGTCCATGAGAATTGTAAAGCCCTGCATTTATCTCAGGAATTTCTAGATATGTCAGGAACATTTCATCCAGCCAGTGATTTTATTTCCAAAGATTATTTGCTAGCTGATCAATACGTACAGGGATTTGGAATTGTCACAAGTAAGTGAAAATGGTACACTTTTAACTTGTTATTAAGAAAGTGTGTGAGCTCTGCCAGTCTTGATAGAGATAAATGACACAGTCTGGAATCTAGGCAAGAATTCCAAGTTATTTCTGGGTACTCTGAGCCACTTGCTCCATTTTCTTAAATCATGGAGTTTATTTCTATGAGAAGAACCATATTTAAATACGTCACATGAGCTATTTATGGTTTATGTAATATTTTCTACATTGTTTAATGGAGGCAGAGAGAGCAACATTTTTTAGGAGTTATTACATTATGATCTTATAAGACTAGATGTAATTTTAAAAGCCATATACGTTATTTTTACATATGCTCCATCATACATTTGGACTATCTGGATACAATTAAAGCATAATGTTTTCTCCTAATGTAGTAAACTCCATCACACTGCTTAATTTGAACTATAGATGCCTAAAAGGCAGAAATGAGTACCAGTGGCTCTTTCTGCAACACTGCAAGATTTCTTCTTTCCTTTCATATTCGTTGGCTTGCAACTTGAGTTTGAAGATAAGCTGATTATATAAAGAGAGATGATAAGCCAGGTGTGGTGGCTCACGCTTTTAATCCCAGTAGTTGGGAGCAGAGGTAGGAGGATCACAGTGAGTTCGAGGCCGCCCTGAGACTACATAGTGAATTCCAGGTCAGCCTGGGCTAGAGTGAGACTCTACCTCAAAAATTACAAAACAAAACAAAACAAAAAACAAAAAAGAGATGATAGATACCAATGTAAGCATGTGGCTGAGAAGTTTGGAAATTCATAGCAGGAACTTGTGACTGTTTTCTTGTTTCTGTATTTCGGTTTGAGACAAGCTGGGAGGGATGCTGCTTTTTAGCTATGGACAAGCCTTTCTCACTTGATATCTAGGGCAAGGAATAGGTAATCCATTGGGTGATTTTAAAAATAGACAATGAAATTAGTTCTCAGAGAGTTGAATTATCAAAGTAACATATACTAGG
Source organism: Orientallactaga sibirica (assembly GCA_036365145.1). NCBI lineage: Eukaryota > Metazoa > Chordata > Mammalia > Rodentia > Dipodidae > Orientallactaga > Orientallactaga sibirica. Next base: position 10,533,348 of record JAEOAD010000240.1, read on the forward strand.
TGGAAGAGTAATCTGATACTTGGGTGCTTGAGGAGTTTGAGTAGTTTTTGAGCTCCTTGGACAGAAGGTCAGTATATAAAATTCACGTGTCTAAATATTAGCTACGAATAACCAGCAATTGTTATGAATGATGAAAGACCCAAGTGCAACATTTCACCTCAGTTCAGAGTGTGATGTGAGCGGCAAAAGGATGAATGCTTTGGAACCATGTTTTCAAGCTCACTTCAGGGTAGTGCCTTTTCTCTTTCGCATACTCTCATTCTCCTCTTTCTCTTTCCTTCCTCCCTCCCTCCCTCCTTTCTTTATTTCTTCTGTTCCCTTCTCTTTCTTTCTCTCTTCTCTTTCTTTCTCTCTTCTCTATCTTTATTTCTTCCTTTCTTTCTTCTTCCTTCCTTCCCCTCTCTTTCTTTCTTTCTTTCTTTCTTTCTTTCTTTCTTTCTTTCTTTCTTTCTTTCTTCTTTCTTTCTTCTCTCCCTCCCTTCCTTCCTTCCTTCCTTCCTTCCTTCCTTCCTTCCTTCCTTCCTTCCTTCCTTCCTTCCCTTCCCTCCCTCCCTCCTCCCCTCCTCCCTCCGTCCCTTCCTTCCTTCCTTCCTTCCTTCCTTCCTTCCTTCCTTCCTTCCTTCCTTCCAAAACAGGATATTACTATGCAGCCAAAGCCAGATTACATACCTGTGCCACTGAACAAGGGAGGGCAGTGTGTTCTTGAGTAGTTTGTCCTTGATTGGCTTGAAAGGCACGTAGTGAAAAGAAAAGGTGATTCTTTATAGAGGCAGTCACTAAACAAACTAACACAAGTGTCCTATTGAGCTTGGCTGAAGCTATTTTATTTGCTGAAACATGTCCAGAGGTGTATACTCACTATGACAATTCTTTCTGATTATTGAATTTTGGGTTACCCAGAGGTAAAAACAAATCTCATGTGCCATTTTGAGCATGGTAGTATCACTGTATTCTGCACAGCATAAGAGCATATGTCCAGTTTGATGGAGAAAGGTATTCTGTTAGAAGGGACATTTTCTCATTGAAAAATATTTTACTGCTATATAGAACTGTTAGAGATCTACTTTATATGCATGTATATAATTAGCAGATTTACGTGTCAGGGTTGATATAGTCTTAATGACCTCTGAAAATTGCTGCTGTCCTGGTCACCTTGCTGCTCCTGATCTCACCACAGAGATCTTGAAAACCTCTGGTTCTTTTGACCTCCAGACTTTCTGCCAAACCCTGGGCCACAATGGGCACATGCTTTTTTGAAAAAAAAATTATTTATTTAGAGATTTCAAGGAGAGAGAGGAAGGAGGATGGATGCACCAGGATCTCTAGCCACTGCCAACAAACTCCAGATGTGTGCAACACTTTGTGCATCTTGCTTTACATGAGTATTGGGGAACTGAACCCAGATTGTTGGGCATTGCAGGCAAGCACCTTAACCAGCGAACCATTTCTCCAACTCAGGAACATGTTTCCTTCAGCATTTCAGAGGAACTGTTACCCTTGGCTGGTGAGTGGAGCTCATCAGGTCTGGCCTGGGTTTGAATGTAGAAAGAAAAAAGAGTGGCTTCTTTTTGCATCTCTTAATTAATGATGTGTGAGATGAATGTTCAAGAACATTCCTGGGACAAATGCTGTAGGTCACATGAACTGTGGCCTACTTTCTATTTAATTAATAACAAGTATATAAAGGCTTTTGTAGAGAACTTCTACATGTGTGCACACATGCTGCCTTTATACCTTCTCCATGATTTTGTAGGACAGATGCATATCTGCTTTCATTTCAAAAGAAAAATCCTGGATTGACATTCAGTTTTAGATTCTAGTAACTACCTTTTGTCTTCAATATCTTTAAACAAAGGTGTTTCTAAAACTGATTGTTTTCATTTTATATACAGATCAAAATTATCTATTCAAGTGTGTACTTTTCCATGTCATTGCACACACCTCCAGGGTTCAGTGATAACATGCTTGAAATGTTGGCTACTAATAATGACTGGAAATAGACACTGGCCATGATAACATAGCATGGGTGGGAAATGCTCCTACTGCACCTCTGAGAGTCAAATCATCCCTGAGGAGACAGGCAACCTGAGGAGAACAGACTTGGAAGTTGTCTACTCAGAGATATTGCCGACTGATGACTGATGACTGGCTTATTTACAGGAATGTGACAGGGTTTTACAAGCAATCTAAGGGAGAGGAAGCTGTGGACACCCTGGTGGGTGGCATAGTGGGGAATCACTGCGTGATTGGATAACCTTTGCTATTTCCTGTTTGTGTACAACAGCCTGGCTTTCAGTACAGACTCATTTTGTTCAGTCAGTAGAACCCCTCCCACCCTCAGGGCTATGCCCATGTGGTCATTGTCTTTTCACTGTGGATCTTACGGTTTACCTGAAGTGAGGGAGGGGCAGCAAAATTATTTCATCCAGGTGTGATGACCTACACCTGTTATCACATCACTTGAGATGATGAGGCAGGAGAATCATGAATTTGAGGCCAACCTAGGCTGCATAGGAACGCCCTGACTCAAAAAATCCCAATAATAATAATAATAATAATAATAATAATAATAATAATATTTATTATCATTATTTGGAGAGAGACAGAGAGAGAGGGAGAGGAAGACAGATAGAGATGGGTGTGCCAGCAGTATCTCAGCTGCTGCCAACGAAATCCAGATGTGTGTGCCCCCTTGTGGTCAAGTGCGGCATTGCAGCCCTTGCGTCACTTTGCATCTGGCTAAATGTGGGACCTGGAGATTGGAACCGGCATTCTTAGGCTTAGGAGGCAGGCGCCTTAACCGCTAAGCTATCTCTCCAGCCCCTAGTAATTATTTTAAAGGGAGAAACTTATCATCACAAAGGTCTGAATAAAACTTAATGGGAACAACTAATTATACAGGTTTCAAGAAAGGAAAGAATGAGATAGATAAAGGGTAGGTCAGCAGACAGGGAAACTGGAAGTGGGCCAGGCCCTTGACTTGACTGTACTCAGGCCCCTAGACACAGGCAGGTTGATCAGTGAGTATGTTGCCAATGAACCAGAGGTACCAGGGGGACAGATTCCTACCCTAAGTTAGCTTGTGGTCAGTGCCACCTTTCTCAATCCAGATACAAAACTAAAACCTTATGAATAAGTACCATAGAAACCTTCTTTGTTAGCCAATTTAAAAGACAGAAAATGTTTTTTTGTTGTTCTTCTTCTTCTTTACAGAGAGAGAGAGAGAGAGAGAGAGAAAGTTCCCTGCTGAGGTAGAGAAAGCTTTATGTTGAAGTCATGGGTTGTTGCAGGTAAATCTCAGATGGGTGCTGTCCTTAGCTGTTGGTCTACAAGGCTCATGAGGCCTCCAACACAATTTAGGCTATTGGCAAAATGCCTGGTTACCCACTAGAATGAGATGGTAAGACCCTGTTGCTGAAGACACCACCTACTGTGGTCACAGGACACTGAGAAATCAAGATGGGGCTGAGATTCAAACCATCTCCCTGGGAGGAGCTGTGAGCTGCCAGGGGGAGAAAAATCATTTACAGTCTGGACATGAAAACTAAAAATCAACCAGCCAAGCAAGATGTACCATGGTGCAATAATAGTACATAAGTTATGGGAGTAATCAATGGCTCTCTGTTTGGATAAGAGGCCCTGTTCAGTGAGAGGGAATTTATGCCTGGTACTGAGAATCAAGTCAAACCTGTGACTTTGAAAGTCATAGACCTCAGGGGGAAGTATCTACTGCCTTTTGGCTAAACAAAGAGCCATTATGCCCATCAAATTTATGCCCATCAAATAAATAGCTTTCTAAGTTTGTATGTTTAAGCTCTTTGGTTAATTCGGTTTCCCTTTTAAGAGAACTTTTTTCAGATGGCCACAAATACTGGAGATATTCAAGACTCATCAAAATGAAGGAAGAAGAGAAGGCCTTGGACTTAGCACTGGATGAATCAACTTTATCACATACACCAGGGCTCAGGAAACATTGCAGAGGTAGTCGAGGAAATAGATGAGTGTTGCTCTCACTGCTAGCTAGAGGACGATCCTATGGAGATGGTAGACATTGAGGAGGCTTGAGCTCATCAAAGTAGAAAGTAAGGGGCTGTAAGAGATCAACACTAAAGGACATTTCTATCACACCCTCTGAGGCTCAGGGAACATTGTAGAAGGGCCAGAAACAATCTTAAAGCCACAGGGTGTGTCGTCATATGTTGGGGCACTGTCCTCCCAGCTAGAACTGCATTTATGACCCCACAGTTGTTATAGGCATCTGTGCAAGACTAGCATGGTTCTGAGTCCAGGAACATTTTGACATGGAGGTCACAGGAGGACAAAAGGAATGAGACAATAAAACAGAGGAAGGCATACCTTGAAAGGGAAGAGTCCTCAGGGGGTGGAGGTGGGGAAAAAGGACAAAAAACGATCAAGGGGTGGGACCACAATAAAACTATTATATGAATATTATAGTTCTCAGAAAAAGAAAAGAAAGAATCAGAAAATTATTCACTAGGTGGTAACAATCTGATTCTTATAGTGTAGGAGAGAGTGAGAGGGAGAGACAGACAGAGAGAAAGAGAGAGAGAAAACAGAAAGAGAGAGAGAGAGAGACTTTCTATGTGGAATCAGCTACTGGCTAAGGCATAGCCACAGGAGAAAATGTGGCTTAATGAGGACATAATGTCAAGTTTTGTGTGATTGGAATTTGATTTTGGAGGGGAAAGGGCAGACATGAGAACAAGGAGAGAATGATAGAACTGGAGTGAAGTTGTTAGACACAGTGACTTGATTTCCCAGCCGAGGGGTTTCAGTTTTATTCGCCAGAAGGGGATTAGCTAGTTAAGGATAGAGGGTTTTTTTTTTTTTTTTTTTTTGCACTTACATATCTATTTTTCTATTTAAAATTATTTATTTATTTATTTTACAGAGAAGGGGGAAAGAGAGAGAGAATGCATGTGCCAGGGCCTCTAGCCACTGCAAACGGACTCCAGATGCATGCAACCCTTTGTACATCTGGCTAACGTGGGTCCTGGGAAATCGAACCTAGGTCCTTTGACTTTGCCAGAAAACACCTTAACCACTAAGTCATCTCTCCAGCCTTTTTTTTTTTTTTTTTTTTTTTTGTATTAAGAATATACAGTGTATGGATACATCATGTGTTGGTATCATCTTTTCTCTCCTCCCTGCCCCCATTCCATTGATGGTCCTCCTCAGTGGGGTTACTGGTATTCCCCATGGGGTTGTGGGTTATGCATTTGAGAGCAGCAGTCAGTCATTGTGTGTGGGGGAGGGGGGTAACATGTCTGGGTATGCCATTCAAACCTGTGGCTCTTACAATCTTCCACAAAATTTTCTGAGCCTTGGTGGGCGTGTTTTATGTCTACTTTAGTGATGAGCTCTTAGGAGCCTCTGGATTTCTGTTTGGTATGTGTTGAGTATCCTTAGCGTCTGTATCCCTCATCCTAGTGCTGATTGTCAGGCTCACCATGGAAGCAGCACTCTTGTTCATCTCCCCAATTCCTCTGTGGTTTCACCTTGGCCTTGGTTGAAGTGTGAGGGGTGGTTCATCTTCTTGGGTCTTGCTACCTTCTGAAAAAGAAAAACAGATTCTCCACCAGAGAATGAATTCAGCATAGGTTAAATGGATAGGCATTATTAATTTAGGGGGATTTTGATGGATGTAGCCCCTCTTTTAGCCAAAGACTAGAGGAAGCTTATTGTTGGAGACCATGATCTTGATCTCCATAAGATTCTGACCTGGTTCCCAGTTCCAGCTATAGGCTCCTCTACACTGAACAGATCTCTTAGCCAATCAGAAAGCCATTGGTTAGTCACCAAGGCTGTGTGCCACCCTTGCACCATTGTGTACTTGTTGTCAGGCTGGTTGCTCTGAGAAGCTGCGTGCTCACACTACTGTTGTCCACTCTCCCCCAGTAGTTCATATAGTGTTGTCTGGCACTAGATGGATTAATCATTGGGGGATTGGCTGTCTTCTGGATTCCAGCCAGGTCTCTCAGTGTTCTGTGTTGGCAGCATATAGTGAAGGACAGAGCTTTTGTGTCCACCTGTGGGAGAACAAAGGTTATTTTAGTAATTGACCAAAGTATTTTGGTTTTAATTAGTCATTTTTTTAGGCCAGTTAGGGCATCGATTTCCAGATTCATTGACAACTGTGATGGTGGCTCTTAATTGTCAAACTGATGCATCAATACCTGTGAGAGTATCTGTGGGGACATTTGTAGAGAAGATTAAATGAGGGTGGAGACTACCTTGTAGTAGGCAGCTCAGAGATCAAATGATCTGAGGGAAAAAGAAATCAGTTTTGCCTGGGTGGCTCTGTTTCTTCCTGAGCAAATGGGCCTATTGTTGCTGTCTGTCATCCCCTTTCGATGACATCAGACTCCAGTGCTTTGGCCTTTAACATGGACTGAAGACCAGAGGCTCTCCAGACACCTTCCAGGCCTTCAGTCCTGGATTGGGACTGCTGAGGCACTCAGCATAGTGGACTGAGCAGTTGCAGGGGTCTCTGTCTCTATTGATGGCTCCTATTGAACTAATCAGACTTTATCATGTAGGTTAATCTAATATATATCCTACTGGTTCTGTTCCTCTAGAAAATTCTTGCCTAAAATAGCAAATAATCTCATTTATCAGTGTAACTTAGGTATATCTATCTAGTTTATTACTCAGTCTGTTGTAATTCATGTCTATTTCTTCTGGGGGGTCTGATCAGCTATTATTCTTGGAAAAAACTTAATTTTCTGGCTCTGTACAATGGGAGACCCTCTGTGGCACGTCCTACTTCCTAAATCAGTGTGACTCCAACTTTCAGTCAGTAGCACAATGAGGTTGGACTCCAGATTATCAGTCCTTGCCTATCACTTACATTAGGTCATGCTATCTGTAATTATAAAAGCACTAAATGCGTTACTTATCAGTCTCTTTAGCAGACATGGTGAGCGTGAACATTAGACCATTGTTTCTGGTGGGGCCTTGTCTTTAAAGCTGCATAATGGGAGTAGATCTTAGCCTCCGTGTCATTGCATTGAGGATGCCCTTGTGTACACAGTGGAAACGTGATAACTGCTCTCTGAAGAATGGTTTCACAATCACATGTTCCCCTATAAACACTTTTTTGAATTCATTAGGAGTCTGTATCTTGTTAATATTTACTATCATCTGTTAACATAAAGTTGATTCAACTTTGTTGAAGAATTTCCTTAAGAATGAGGAAATGTACATCACAGAAGCAAGAAAAAAAAACTACAAATAAGGAAGCGACTACAATGCAGTGAGTCAGTGTTGCAGATATAAGCAGGATGTAGGATCACAGTCAATGGCTATAATCATATGTAATTACAGGACATATTATTGGTCTTATTAGGTCATTTCAGATTGCAGACTTTCCTGCCTCTCAAACAATATAAGTCTTATTTGATATTAGTGTATCAACTTAAAGATGCCTAGATCAAGGAGTGGAACATATTTTCCCCATGAAGTGTGGTGTAAGGATGATAGTGATGAAGTAGGGGAATGTCCTTAGAGTACTGTTAAGCGGGGAGGCAGTTGTCTTCTGGTTTCCAACAGAATCCTTGGACTGGAAGGTATATATCCCTCTTGGAACAGTAATCTCCCTCCCTCAGCCTCTCTGGATGTCAGTATTGCTACTGTCCCACTGGCTGCTAATAAGAGCAACAGACAACATTTGCAGCACTGGAACTACACTCTATGTCAAGAAGACAATATAGCAACACATGATAATTACTTTAAGTACTACTCAAGGGAAGGGTGACTCCTGGATAATGCATGTTCACCATGTCAAGCAAAAGAACAAATACACTTCCATTATTTTAGCTTTCCTTTCTTTAGGACAACAGATTTTTGTGGTGCTTGTTGCATAGCAAACATGTAACTTTATTTTTAATTTTATTTCTTTATTAGACAGAGAGAGAGAGAAGTAGTGAGAGCGTGAGTAGGGGCACACCAGGGCATCCTGCCACTGCAAACAAACTCTAGATGCATGCAATACTTTTGTGCCTCTAGCTTTATGTTGTTAGTTGGGAATCAAACTCAGCCAGTCAGGCTTTACAATAAAGTGCCTTTAACCACTGAGCAATCTCTAAAGCCCATCAAACTTTATTTTTAATGGTTTCTGGAACATGAATAATTCCCCCCCCCTTTTTTTTTTTGCAAAAAGGGCTCACTCTGTAGTCTAGGCTGGCCTTGAACTCATGTCTATCCTCTTGCTTCAGTGGCTTTAGTGATGAGATGATAAGTGTGTGCTACCTTGTGAAAAATTTTTTTTTTTTTTTTTTCAAATCTACACTGTTCTCAGTTTTTTTTTTTTTGTTTTTTTGAGGTAGGGTTTCACTCTAGTCCAGGCTCACCTGGAACTCACTATGTAGTCTCAGGGTGGCTTTGAACTTATGGCGCTCATCCTACCTCTGCCTTTCAAGTGCTGGGATTAAAGGCAGGCACCACCACACCCGGCTTCAAAGGTTTTAATCAGTTGACATGAGATCTGAAGTTGAGCTAAGATTTTTATCTTTCCTTCTTTGCTTTAGAGATTAAGTTGGCTTGTAAGAAACCTAAAAGTGTTTAAACCCTGAATTTCTGAAATCTTCTGTGTGTGTTCTTGGGTCAAGGGCAGGGGGTGTGGGCAGTAAGTAGAGGAAGTGGCACTTAAAATGCCTCTTACCCTTTTAAAGAAACATCTCCAAACTCTTTTTGTTTATTCTGATGGTAAGTGGTTTTATAAAGTGCTGGGTAGTATAATTTCCCTGGACTTTAATGATCTGAAGAATTACTCAAAATTTCTTCCAGAACCCTAACTGTAAGAGCCATGTGGTCTGGCTGGTAGTTTCCCTGCTATGTTTCTGGACAGGTCACATCTCTAGACTCAGCAGGCCATCCTGGATGAGCTGTTCCTCAAAGAGCCAGCTTTTTCCTCCCCACAGTACACCCCACAAACTATGGCTTGATGTGCCTCCTTGAGTGGGGTGCTACTTGCTCTCCATCTCTGCTTCCAGGACCTCTGCTCTGGTGCCACTCACTCTCCATCTCTGCTCCCACCCTCTTAGCTGTGGTACCACTCACTCTCCATCTTTGCTCCCACCATCTTTACTGTGGTGTCACTTGATTTCTATCTCTGGTCCCATAGCATTTGCTACTGCCTGTATGTCTGGCCAGATGCCAGTGCCTCCTTCTGGTCCTGCACACAACTCCCCATGCCTGTTAGGATTTATTATCTCCTGTGTTGTCCCAGGTGCTCTTCTTGGTGCCACATGCATGCTCTTCAGGTACTGCTTACATTTTGAAGAATGAGTGGATATGAATCCTATAAGGTCTTTATAGACACCTTTGTCTTTCAGTTAAGGGAATACTCTGATTGCATTATCATAAAACAAAGAAAAGAATGGTCAGTGTTTCTTGTTCTATCAACATCTGAAATTTCTATTTTTTTGGTACGTGTGTGTATAGGATGTATAGTGTTGTATGTGGTGTGTGTGTGTGTGTGTATGTGTGTGCACTTCCATATACGTGCAAGTGGAGGTCAAAGAGAATGTTGAACATCCCACTCTGTTGTAGTTACCTTCACATTGCTGGAGCAAAATAGCAGATCAAAAGCAGCTGATGGGAGAAAAGTGTTGATTTTGGTTTATAGGCTTGATGGGAAGCTTCATGATGACAAGGAAAAGCATGGCACAAGCAGAGGCTAGGCATCATTGTTTGCCACAGCAGGTGAAAGATAGCAGCAAGAACGTGAGCTGATCTCTGGCAAAGGAGAGCTTTAACACTTGAAACCCTCCCCCCAGTAACATGCCTCCTCCAGTAAGGCTCCACCTCCTAAACTGCAACCATCTGGGCACCAAGTATTCAAACACATGACTCTATGGTGGGACATCTGATTCAAACCACCATATTCAGTCCCTGGCCCTCATAAGCTCAAAACCATATGATGATGTAAACTGCATTCAGTAAAATTTTAAAAATCTCCATAAGCTATTTTTATTTTAGAGAGGGGGGAGAGAGAGAGAGAGAGGAGAGAGAGAATTGGTGTTCCAGGGCCTCAGCCACTGAAATGGAACTTGAGACTCTTGTGCCACCTAGTGTGCATGTGCAACCTTGTACTTGCCTCACCTTTGTGCATTTCGGTAATGTGGAATCTGGAGAGTAGAACATAGGTCCTTAGGCCTTACAGGCAAGTTCCTTAACTGCTAAGCCATATCTTCAGCCCCCCATAGTTTTTTTTTTTCTTTCAAATCAATCCCAACTTTGTTTAAAAAAGTCCAACATCTCAGAGGCTTAGCCACTTGAAGTGTCTGTCAGGTAAAAGTCAAACATCTCATCTAAAATGCTCTCTTAACTATAAGCTTGTAAAATCAAAACACAAGTAACATGCACATAATGACACAGAATAAGTATTCCAATTGTACAAGTGGCATAATAAGAAAAGACTGAACCAATACAAGATCTAAAACAAGTAAGGCAAATATCAAGTCCTATAGCTCATGTTGACATCTAGGACTACTGATAAAGTCTCCAAAGTTCCAATTCTGCTCCTCCTGCTGTGCTGTCCACAACCTGGGGAAAAATCTATCATGAGCTACCATCTCTCCTTGGCAGCTGTTGCATAGTCCTGGCATCTCCAAAAATCCTGGAATTTCCACTGCCACCTGGGTTGCATGCATGCTATGGCCCCTCATGGCCTTTATTAAGAAGCTATACCCTGTTCCACATCACCTAGAGGCCATCTCCAAGAATCCATGTGATAAAACCAATGATTCTTTCTGGCCTGCATTTTTTTATACTTCAGTAGTGCCAGGTGAGCTGCCAAACTTGTTAATTCCAGGGGGATAAAGCTTACTTTGAAGAGCAGGAAAACTCCTTCAGCATTCTTCATTCATGCCCAATGTGGAACAGCTGGCCAAACTTAATTGGTGGTAATCTCCTGAACAATTGCAGCTGAACTGGGCTGCTATATCTGGCCTAGAACTTTCATTTCTTTCTGTGCCATCTAAACTTAACCTTTCTAAGGTTCAAGACACAGGTAGACACATGGCCAGCCTCTCACAGAAACTGCTTCTAACCCACTCTGAATAAAGCTCTCTTTCCCCTCATAAGCCAAGCCTCACAGTTCATAATTCTTCATGAATAGTCCATCTTTCTTTGTTCAGAGCATTCTAAGGCATCTCTTTGAACAAAGTTTCAAATTTTCCCCATTCCTCCCACAAATCAGTCCTAAAAGTTCAAAAGCCCCACAGTCAGATTTCTAGCAGTAATGACCTCACTCCTGGTACCAATTTTATGTTGAAGGTACTTTCCTATTGCTGGACCAAACACCTGATCAAAAGTAGCTGATGGGCCAGGCATGGTGGCACATGATTTTAATCCCAGCACTTGGGAGGCAGAGGTAGGAGGATCACTGTGAGTTTGAGGCGAGGCGAGGCCAGCCTGAGACTACAGAGTAAATTTCAGGTCATCGTGAGCTAGAGTGAGACCCTACCTTGAAAAACTAAAAATAATAAAAAAAAATTTAAAAAGTGGGGTGGGGGGAGCTGATGGGAGAAAATTATATACTTTGGCTTTCAAAGCAAGGCATGAACATAGGCTAAACATCACCTCTTGCTATAGCAGGTGGATGATATCAGCATAAGGGTAAACAGAGATCTAATAAGGTTTTAACAACCCAAAGCCTGCCTCAGTAACACACACTTCTTCCATCAAGTCTCCACCTCACATATTTCTACCAGCTGGGGACCAAGCATTAAAAACACATGAGTTTATGGTGCACATCTGATTCAAACAACCACACACTGCATTGCTCATCAGCATGTTTCCTTGAGAGAGAATATCTTCTTTGCACTTGGAGATGCTATTTTCATGAGCCCTAGTGATTCTTTTGTCTCTGCTCTCCATAGAACTTGAGTTAAGTATGTGTGTTGCCTTGCCCAGTTGTTGAAGTAAATGCTGTGAAATCAAACTCAGGTGGGCTCAGGCCCACTTAGGTCCTCATATTTGTGTAGTAAGCACTTTTAACCACCAAGACATCTTCTCAGCTCCTATATTCTTTTATTAAAATTTCTTTATAGCACTTGTAAATTATTTTTTCCATATCATAATATTTTTGTTTGTCCCTCATATACTGTGTACTCTTTGACAGGTACTATTTTTAAAAAAATATTTTATTTATTCATGAGAGAGAGAGTGAGAGAGCGAGAGAAAGAGAGAGGGAGAGAGATAGGGAGAGAATGGGCATATCAGGGACTCTAGCCACTGCAAATGAACTCCAGACACATGTGCCACCTTGTGCATCTGGTCTTACATGAGTACTGGGGAATCAAACCCGGGTCCTTAGGCTTTGCAGACAAGTTCCTTAACTGCAGAGCCATCTCTACAGCCTGACAGGTGCTATTTTTAAGTCCTTCACAAATGCTAACTTTTTATACTCTCATTCTCTTACAAGTACAGAGTAGAACTTCCTCAGGTTGCATGGTGACATCAGCAGTCTGTGGTTTATTGAATGTGCGATTGTTATGCTTACACTTTAGAATTTTCTATTTTAACTTCTTACATAGTACATATGAACACATATACCTTATTTAAACAATAGGTTTTGAGAGTTCTTGAACATATATATATATATATGAATTTTTTGATTTATTTATTTGAGAGTGGCAAAGAGAGAGAGAGAAAGAGGCAGAGAAATAGAGAAAGAATGGGCGCACCAGGGTCTCCAGCTACTGTAAATGAACTCCAGATGCATGCACCACCTTGTGCATCTTGCTTACATGGGGCCTGGGGAATTGAGCCTTGAATAGGGGTCCTGAGGCTTCACAGGCAAGCGCTTAACCACTAAGCCATCTCTCCAGACCCTTGATAATATTTTTTAATTGTCACAAAATTGTATTTATTTGTTGTGTATATTATGTTGTATATATCTTTAAATTAAGTTTTTAAAATATTCTATTTATTTTATTTGCAAGCAGACACACACACACACACACAGAGAGAGAGAGAGAGAGAGGAGAATAGAGAATAGGTATGTCTGGGCCTCAAGCCACTGCAAACAAACTCCAGATGCATGCTACTCTTTGTGCATCTGGTATAACATAGGTCCTGGAGAATAGAACCAGGGTCATTAGGCTTTGCAGGCAAGTGCCTTAATCACTGAGCCACCTCTCTATCTTTCAAATTAATTTTATTTTTAAAATATTTTATTTATTTATTTGAGAGCAAGAAAGAGGCAGACACACACACACAGACACAGACACACACAGAGAAATAGAGACTGAGACAGAGACAGAGACAGAGGGAGTATGGGCATGCCAGGACCTCCAGCCACTGCAAACGAACTCCAGATGCATGTGCCCCTCATGCATCTGGCTTACGTGGTCCTCGAGAGTCAAATCAGGATCCTTTGGCTTTACAGCCAAACACCTTAACTGCTAACCTATCTCTTTAGCCCCAAAATTAAAATTTAAAGTTAGCAAACATTATAACAATTTCATAATACTTGTTTTTTTATTCACCCCCTCTTCCTTGGCTTCCTTCTGTCCCCTCTGCTGGTCTTTTTCCTCACCTTAATAGTCCTTCTTCTGTTTCTGCTGTCACATCTTTGTATTCCATTACTTCTCTACTTACCATCTCTCTTCCCCTCTCTTGGTCCCCTTTGCGCGTGTGCGCGCATGCACGCGCGCGCACACACACACATCTAGGTTCTACATATGAGAGAAAAAGATGGTTGTTGTGGTTTGAATTTGGACTTGAATTTACACATTTGGCTATCTGCTGGTACCACTGTTTTGGAAGGTTGTGGAACCTTTAGAAGGCTGTGCAGGCCTTGAGATTTTATAGCCTGGCCTCCCTTCCTGTTTGTTCTCTGCTTCCTGACTGTAGAAACATTGTGACCAGCTGCTTCAATCTCCTGCAACCAGCCCTCCGTGACATTATGAGCTGTATCTCCTCAAAATAAACTCTTATTCCTTTACATGCTTCTTGTCTGGCCTTTGGATATAACAACAAGTAGCTAGTACAGTCTTTCTTAGTATGGCTTATTTCACTAACCAATGAGGAAATATGTAAATATTAGTCTGGGTTAAAAAAATTATACCTTGAATCAGCCCTACAGGCTTCTGTTACAATTCTGCCTTCCACTGGTATTGTTGTAATGACCTTATGTGAGATTGAAGACAGGCAGGGAGCCATGACAAATTTGATAAGAGTTTAGTGAACAGAAGCATATTGAGGACAGTAATATTCCTATACAAGTTCACCTTCAGAATAAGTTTCTCAGTCTCTCACATGGTCCTGGGTAAACAAATGTCCATATTGTTTCATTCTTTTATGTTTCAGTAGTTTAGGAAATTTCCAAAAATGGAATTACAAGAGAAAAGCAATAAGTAAGAAATGATGGGTTCAACCTACTAATAACTTCGAAAAGGTAGCTGTTCAGATTTAATTAATTCACTGATATACATTTGAATTCTGGCTATTTTCCAGGTATGGTTAGTCATCTATAACTCATGTAACTTTCTCACAGGATTAGATCATACCTCTTTTTTTTTAAAGAATATTCTTATTTATCTGGGAGAGACAACAAAGGAGAGAGGGTGTGCCAGGGCTGCTTACTGCTGCAAATGAACAGAAGCCTGTGCACCTTTTTGTATCTGGCTTTATGTGGACACTGGGGAATAGAACCCAAGCTTGTAGGCATTGAAAGCAAGCAGGCACCTTTATTCAGAACCTTGATGGCATTCTTAAATGACTGTTGGCTTTCTAGCACCTGAATTTCTTTCATGAATGTGTACAGGACTATATAGTGTTTTGAATATGCTGTAGTCTGAATTCAGGAAGGAAACATTTACCCAGATTCCAATTACCCCTGGATTTCATTTGTAAATTTTGTAAATCCCATTATACCACTTGTTTCACAAAAGTTTGTATAGTGGTTTTTTTAAAATATCTCTGTTAAAATAAAAATTAATGTTTATTGCTCAAAATTTGGCCACATACCTGTGAATTGATATGAGAACTAATGAACTACATTCAATTGACTTTCTATTTTGCTAATTGTGACTTAATTATGAGATCATCTAGATGATTCTGTCCAAGCTCTTGAATGACACGTTGAATCTTTGTTGATCATTATGGAAACTGGCAAAGACATTGAAGAGAGAAGTTGGGCCTGGCATGGAGGGCCTGGCTTGATACAAAGATGATACCAACCCCCTCCCAGTTTTCAACAAGTTCCTACTGTAGCAGCAGAGGAATTCTTCAGATCTGAGCTATAAGAAGGGATTCCAGGGCTGGAGAAATGGCTTAGTGGTTAAGGCGTTTGCCTGCGCAGCCAAAGGATCCCGGTTCGATTCTCCAGGACCCATGTAAGCCAGATGCACAAGGGGCACATGCATCTGGAGTTCGTTTGCAGTGGCTAAAGGCCCTGGCATGCCCGTTCTCTCTCTCTCTGCTTCTCTTCTATCTCTCTGTCTGCTTGCAAATAAAAATTAAAAGTAAAGAAGAGCAGAAAACGAAAAAAAAAAAAAAAAAGGGGATTTCCAGGTCTTGCTTTTCAGAAAGTGGAAAGGGAGGATAATTAGGCTTCTGGTTTAAAGCGGGGCACTTCTCTGAAGTAAAACAGGCCAGATAGCTACTCTAGAAAGATATGAGCTGAGAATGTTAGAAGACATGGAAGATGATGATGATGATGATTTTAAGGGATGGTCTCACTGTAGTCCAGGCTGACCTGGAATTCAGTATAGAGTCTCAGGGTGGCCTTGAACTCATAGTGATCCTCCTACCTCTGCCTCCCGAGTGCTGGGATTAAAGGCACACCATCATGCCTGACACGGAAGATTATTTTTTTAATGCCAGACATTGAACAGCAAAACAGGCAGACTCCTGAGGTCACTCTGGAGGTCAGAAAGATAGAAGCAGTTGTGGGTCTGGATCAGATGGGCACCTGCAACAGCTTGGGCTTGGGGCTGTGGGATAGTGGCAACTGTGGCAGGGTCTGACTAAGTGTGTGCCAGGCAGGGGAAAAGCCTGCTGGAGTGGGGTGCCAAAGGGAGTAGTCCTGCTGGAATCATTCTCTCTTTCCAGAGGCCTTACCACTTATGGCCTCACCAACTTCGATGGCTCTTCTCTCAGATTTATTTAAGTGTCCTAGGTTTCGCAGATGACACAGAGGAGGTGGTAAACAGAAGACCAAGCTGGTGTGAGATCTTGAGTTGGTTTTAGTGATATTTGGTGAAATAAGAGACAGGATCATTTTTCAATCCAAAGTGTAAGGAGTGTTTCCAACCAATTCCTTTTTATAGATGAGTATTAAGGCCCCATGAAGAGTGTGATGTGCTTGATGGTGTGTGGTCGATACAATGCTGGCATTAAAACAGCTCTGAACAGCTGTGTCTTAGGCAGTCTTATTTCCTCTGTTATTTTCCTTATAACAATATTATTCTTTCCATTTCCTTTTATTCATAACTTACTATTGCTTTAGAAATCTTTGTTGTAGGTGCCAGAAACTCATCTTAAATAAGCTTAGCTAGAAATTTTGCTACATGAATTTTTTTTTTTTAATCTGGATCTGTTGTATAAACTGAGGTCAAAAATGTGGCTAAGCCTTGGGAATATTGTCCTGATCATCTGTGGCCAGGTCAGACTGGAGCTAGACTAACTGATGAACACTGGGCTGAGGGGGTGAGAGGGAGCACGGAGGAGGCCATGTCCACGTGTGCTCTTAAAGCACACAAAAATGTTTACTACAGTCAGTGGTAATGATTTTGAAACTGATATATGTACCTCTGACAAAACAGCTTGATGAAGCTAATAATAATACTATTTGAGGTTTTTTGAGATTACATAAGCTACATTATCTTATTGTGAATCAGAACTGCTAAATGCAGTGAAGCCACAAGTGTATCCCATTTTATAGATGAGCGAACCAATGGGCAGAGAGGTTCCGCAGTCTGCCCAAGGACGCACAGCTGGTAACTTACAGAGATGAAATGCACGGGTTTTCGACCACATCCTCTTCCTAGAGGCTCCTTACAGTAAATCAACTCTGCTGTTCAGGTCTTTTTCATTTATTTTAAGGAAACAACATTCTGGATTAATTTTGAGTAAAAGTACCCTGAAGGCATCAGGCCGCTGATCATCTGATGGGGCTGTAGCATTTTCATTGTTCTTCTGGTTGGGAGAAAGGCCATTCTCCATGCTCCTCTTTTCTTTTCTTTTCTTTTCTTTTCTTTTCTTTTCTTTTCTTTTCTTTTCTTTTCTTTTCTTTTCTTCTTTTCTCTTCTTTTCTTTTCTAACTGGCATCTTTCCTCCTCCACACTTTTCAACATTCAAGCCAAATGCCAATTGTCTGTATGAAAACACACTGCATCTCAAATGTATCAGGATGCCAAGTGTCTGTGTAATGTTTGATCATCTGTGAATGTTCCAGTAAATTCCTGGAGACTTTTGTTCCAGTATCGGCACTGTGTAGCAGTAGCCCATAAATCCCACCATCTATCCAGAAGACTCACATCTGCTTCATATTCATAAGAACTCTAGAAATAGAGTGCATCCTAAGCTTCAGCTTTTGGTAAGACAGAGGTAGGTGCATCCCCATGGGGGGAGTAGCAGCCTGTAAAAATAGAAATCAATGAGCTCTCCTCAGTTTATTGCTATCATTAGTTATGGGAGCAATTGTTATTGTGGAAAAACATATAAACAAAGAACATTTCTCAAAGGAAAAGAATATGTGATAGCCAATAGAGAAATTTTAAAACTAACAAAAGAAAATAAAAGAAAAAACAGGTTGAACTAGACTAACTGGGCCAGCCAGCAAAATTATCCTGCAGCTAGACAGGGTGGGATTACATTCTGGAACTCTAAGCAAGCATATTAAAAAGGACACAGGATAGAGGCTAGAATTTTGAGCAGCATCTTTATCTTTTCCTTTCCTTTGGCCTCCTGAGATGCTGGCCCAATCATCAATAAAAACAAAAGCAGAAACAGAACCATTTCAGGAGAATTTACTGCACAGCAAGCTTTGTTTTGGGCCTGTTATGTGTTAAGATAAAATGAACAAGGCCTTTGTCCAGGAGGCCCTTATGGCGTTAGTACAGGGACCCTCCTACCTCACAAAAGTGTCAACAGTGCTACACAGGGAGCATGAGCTGAAGGCCACGTTTCTCTGGAGTGTCAGGGGTGGAGGTAAACACAGAAATTCAGCCTGCTTCTCAGCTGGATAAGGTCTGGTTGAAAGGTTGTTCTTGCACTGCACTCTTTCCTCTCTTCTGAGTGTCAGGACCCCATTGGCAATAACAACAGCAAACATTTATCAGTTTCTTGCATGTGCTCTGCATTGTAATTCTCTTCCATTTGATTTTTCAAGCAGTTTAAGCTGCTCTGATGTACCCTGTATTACAGTTGAGGGAACTGAGGTTTATAGAGAGAAAGTAACTTGGGAAAGCCATGTGTTTGCTGCGTTGTGTGATTGTTAATCCTATAGAGTAGCATATTTCATTCTACAAAGATCAGAGTTTAGCTAGATCTGGTGGCTCACATCTGTAATCTAGCACTTGGGAGGCTATGGTAGGAGGATCAGGAGTTGAGGAAAGCCTGGCTTATATAGCAAGACTTTGCCTCAGAAAAATCATACAAAGTCATGTCATCATAATTATTTTCTAAGGCAATATACTGTCTGTCTCAAATCTATTACTCCTCACCTATGCTAAAACAAATTCCATCTTTTCCCCTAGAACTGTGGAACGCCCTTTGCATGTATGAAAAGTCCTTCTACAAGAAGGTCCTTCTTCCTACAGTGACCCGTAAACTATCATACACATAATATTTTTAAAAATATTACCACATAAAAATTTTTAAAATTTTGTGTAATCTTTCTATCTAGATTGTGCATTCCTTTAAATTGGCAATTTAGCTTTAGGGATTAAAAACTAACTTTATAATACTCACTGCAGTGCACAATGAACAATTTTTTTGTGATAATTTGAATTGAAGTAGTGCTGGCTATGTTCTGTTGTTTGACAAATTACCAGAGATGGTTATTTAAAATAACACACACACACACACACACACACACACACACACACACACAGCATCTTATAATTTGTGTAGGATTTGGTATGTGTCCTAACTGGTCCTCTGCAAAGTCAAAGTCAAGATGTTGGCTGGAATCTGTTCTCATCTGGGGGCTTGAGTAGGACAGATCTGCATCTGGTAACTCTAAGAACTATTCCTCATGTTGGCCAAAGTCATTTATTTCCTTGTGGTTATAGCACTGAGGGCTTCAGCTGCTTGCAGGCTATCAGATGGAATCCACTATCAACAACTCAAGATGGCTTCTTCCCAACTTCCTTCCTTAAAGTTAGCATGTGAAAGAAGTCTCTAGTTGTTCACTGGTAAAGCCATGTAATGCACTCTTGAGGATGACGCCTATCACCTTTGCTGTAATTAATCCGCTCTAATCAAGTAGCCAAAGCCAACGAAATCTTGAGAGGTTCTCACAGAAGATTAGGGATCATGGTAGGATAACTGTAAAACCTTCACAGAAAAGAAAGAAGTAGGAAACGTATTCATACTTCCACATACATAAATACATACATACAAACATTCATCTAGAAAATCAAATATAGAACTTAAAATAAGATTAAAAACTTGACACCATTCTCCTTCTTCTGATGACTAAATCACCGCCATCAACACTGATGTGGTCTTGACAAACATCAGTTTATGACTGGTGGAAATGGATTGCTTCTCTTGAGGAGTGTGTGTCAAAACGTCCTATGAATATTCTTCAAAGTGAAATGGTCAACTCAAGCCCTCCTTTTGCTGGACCTCTGATACAAGGTCAAATAGTCAGGCATCTGCAGCAGGAACTGGGTATGTTAGAACTGGGGTTCACTTAAGTCTTTCAGAGAGGGAAGGTGAAAAGGTTGAAGTAGTTGGTCAGGCCCTCCTAGGAAGATAGGAATAGAGCCTGAAGGCAGCATAAGCAGCCCACAGAAAGCTGTGGTCAAGCCATGGATACAAAGAATGGACCAGTGTGCAGGTAAGACTGTGATTCAGTGAGTTTGTCCTCATTCATAGGACCTACACTAGTTGCACCTGTGGAAAGAAGGGAGGCTTCTACTGATTTTTTTCTGAAGTTCTTAATGAAGAGGGACTAAGAATTATATCACAAAATGTAGGCTTTGATTCCACATTGAACAAACTTACAAGAAGTAATCTATCCTGAATATAAAATTTATAAGATTATCCTAAATATCAAGTATATTTATATAATTATTTTAATATGATTCGTTTTTATTTGTGATTACTTTGTTCTCCCTTTAATGAAAACTAACCTGTTTAACTTTTATTAAAACCCTTAGATTTCTTCATTTCATTGAAACTCAGTGATAAAGATGTAATCATATCAATTGAACGAACTGGATCTGATATGCTTTCCTGATATTGTTTATTTATTATACAACTTCTTTGTCTTTTAAAACAGCACACTTTATGGGGTCTTTCTCCAGTGACTCATTTTTGGAGCTGATCCGAGAAGGAGTTATTCTCCAGACGTGGCACCATTGACCCTCATTTCTAACTGAATTTTTTATTTATTTTAAAGGAGATATTTCATTCACAGAGTCCCCACTGAGCTTTTTATTGTGGAAAATTAGGGCCTGTAAATCATCCCCCTCAGAAAACTATAAATTTTATACAATTGAAACATTCCATGGACTGAGCTTGGCACTTTGATGAAATCACTCCTTTGCTTCTCATAATTTATGAGTCTCCCCCACTTTCTCCCCCCTGCTTCATCACCTTGCCCTCCCAGAAAGAGTGGGGGTGGTATTGTGACTTAAAATTGCTCATTGGGGTTTGCTGAGTATAATATGTGAGTGAATTTATATGAATCCTCAATATCCAACATATTCAAAATTATGAACAATAAAACTTTTCATTTTCTCCTGGCAGGGAGAAGGGACATTGGGTGATCATGGTGGAGGTAGCCCTGCCTGCTGCACTGAGGAGGAACAATGGGTTAGAGCTATGACTCTTCCAATCACTTCCTGTAAGGCAAACTAGTATCCTTACTTTATATTCAGAGCATGAATAGTTTTTAAGGCCCCTTTTTTACTCCTTACCCATTTTGAGTCTGTGGATTAAAATGGCTTGGCTTTAAAAAAAGTAAACTAAAATGGCTTGGCTTGTGGCTTCTTTCAAAGGCTAAGGAAAAGAGTATCAAACAAGCATGATGTATCTTAAAGATCTGATTTTAAGTGCACATGGTTAACGAGCCCTTCTTTTCTGACTTGATTTGGCTTTAATGAGGTATGGTCCTGCTTTATTGCCTAGGCTGGACTCAACTTATTGTCCTTCTTCCATCTTCCAAGTTCTGGGTTAAAGGCACGAGTCACTATGCATGACATCCTTACCTTTCAGGAGAGAGAAGAGAGTGAGGAGGAGAGTGCATGAGTCAACAAAGAGCAAATCACTCCAGATTCCCATCTGTCAGGTTGGTGCTGGATGACAAGATTATTTAAAGTTCTGGCTACACCCCGATACAAAACCTCAAACCTAAACTTCTGATAAAAGCATGGAGCCAATGCCGAGAAGCCATGCACTTGAGCAGCTGGAATTGTGCCAGGCACAGAGTAGGTACTTGATATATATTTGTTCAGTTTAAAACAAATGCCATCTTTGGGACCATGGAGTTTCCCTGTGTGGCTACCCCCAGTCCATGGGAAAACTTTACTTTTTATATTTTGGTGGTATTCTTGACCAGAACTGCAGATGGGTCTTCTAAGAAATTGTTTGCTTTTTCTGGGTGTGCTGGTACATGCCCATAATCCAAGCAATCAGAAGGCTGAGGCAGGAGGACTGTGAGTTCAGGGCTTGAGTAGATTACATAGTGACACTGATACTTATTGGAAGAATCTCACAGGGTGTGTTGTTACACGCCTTTAATCCCTGCACTTAGGAGACAGAGGTAGGAGGATCACTGTGAGGTTGAGGCCAGCCTGAGAATACATAGTGAATTCCAGGTCAGACTAGGTTAGAGCAAGATCCTACCTCAAAAAAAAAAAACAAAACAAAAAACAAACAAACAAACAAAAAAAACCCCACCTCACCATTTTGGACAGGGGATGTTGCTTACATTTTTACTTACTTCTAAGAGCATTTTTTTGAGATCCCAATTTTTTAGAATAGAATGTGAATATAATGCTATAAAACATGTCTAGTATCTATTTTTTCACAAGATGGAGCATTTCCTTCCTGAGAGTTTTCAGTTATTTCTACGTGTCACTATAATGTAATCCACAATTGCTTTATGATGAATATTGCTGGGGACAACACAATCAGCCTGAAACACTTGAAAACCAAAGGGAGGACAATTCTCTCATCTTTGATTTCCTTATAGGGTATTCGGACAAGAAATTAATTGGAATATATGTCTTGGAACTATTTACTCCATAAATATTAAAAATGCCAATGGTGTTTAGGGTGACAGAATACTAAAGTGATGGCCACCCAATTCTTGCAAGTAAAACACGACTCACTTAATGACATTTCAGTACTAAATCATTGTGCTGCAAGCAAGTTGTAGCTGAAGGGGCTGCACAAAACATTCCTGGGGGACCTTTTAAAAAGGCTCAATAAGAAAAGAATCCAGTGTGATGATGCTTAGCAAATCAAAAGAGGTTCAGGTACGTATTATTTTCAGTGACTCCAGGCCCAATAACATTTTCCTCACATGGATAGATACCCTGGACAGAAAACACACTGCTTTCCAAGCCAGAGAACATTATCAGATTTCTCTGTCTCGTCAGACTAGCATTCAAGAAGCAAATGAAGTCTGCTACAAGGTTCACATTGGCAGGAAAGCAATTTAGCGTCCACTGGCTTCTCATAAACTTTGTTCAGATTTGGCATGGGGTGCCAAGGAGTGGTAAAGCGTATCCTGCTGCATACCTACCTTCTTAGTCTCTCATAGGTCCTCAGTGGAGCTCACACAGTGGCTGCCAGGGAGTCTCGTGAGCAGGAAATGAGACAGTTACACATGTTTTGTCTCATGATCAAATATTCTTTTCTATCTTTTTCTAAGTTTCCCACTGGAAGACTACATACTGTTTTTTGGGGGAGGGTTCCTTTTTCCATAAGCTATTGTCTGTAATTTCCACTTTGTTTTAAATATGTCATAGCTCTAAGATGGAGTTAGGTTGCTTATGTATGCTCATGTCTCTTGTCAATTCATTTTATTTTTTTATTTTAGAGACAGAGAGTGAGCGAATGAAAGAGCAAGTGAGAGAGAGAGAGAGAGAGAGAGAGGGAATTGGCAAAACAGGGTTTCAGCCACTGCAATTGAACTCCAGACGCTCTTGCCACCCAGCAGGTGTGTGTGACCTTTTGACAGTCCCACCCTGTCTGATTTAGAGAGAGATTGACCATGGGTCTTTAGGCTTCACAGGCAAGTGCCGTGCCCTAACCACTAAGCTATCTCTCCAGCCCATCTAATGTTATTTTAAATTTGGGGAAAATCTTTTTTTAAATTTTTTTATTATTTTATTTATTTTTGGAGAGAGACACAGAGAGAGACAGACAGAGAGGGAAAGGGAAACAGATAGAGATGGGCACGCCAGCAGCCTCTCAGCTGCTGTGAACTAAATCCAGATGTGTGCGCCCCCTTGTGGTCAAGTGCGTCATTGTGCCCTTGTGTCACTTTGCATCTGGCTAAACATGGGACCTGGAGATTGGAACTGGGTTCTTAGGCTTAGTAGGCAGGCGCCTTAACCGCTAAGCCATCTCTCCAGCCCTAAATTTAGGGAAATTCTTAATTCAGCCATGGATAGACGATTGCTTGCATTCACCTTCCCTTTTGATTCCTAGCCCATTGTGACCTACTGATGTGAACTGACTATGAATAATGCTAATTTATTTATTGCATTCAGGTTTTCTTATTTCTTCTCAACCCTCGGCACAGTTGACCTAGCAATACAAATGTTCAATACTTGCAGTGTGCTAGCCACATTACATTTATATCTCATTTAAAGATCATGAAAACCTCTTGGTTTAAATGGATATAACTAAAAGATAAATACCTAGGAACACATTTCTGTTAAATTCATTGGGTAAGCTTGGAATACTGCACTTCACTTTTTCTCCAGAACTTTATAGTCTATTAAATGTGAGATGCTAGAAAACATGAGTGTGACACAGAGAAGAAAGGAGGAAGATGAAAAGCTAAATGTAGGAAGATGGACAATCTGGGTTCTCACCAACAACTAAGCTGACGAAATATTGCACATTTGGCTCTTGTTGAGCTAAACTGTCCTCTCAGGTGCTGTGCTAATAGGTGGCCCGCTCAAGCACTGGGTAACTCATTATCTACTAGAGAAGATTTTTTTATATATATATTATTTTTTTATTTTATTATTTTTTATTGACAACTTTTATGCTTACATACAAAAAACCCCCACCTGATATTTCCCTCCCCTCCCCCCCATTCCACTTTAGAACTCCAGTCTCCATCATATCCCCTCCCTCTCTCCATTAGTCTCTCTTTTAATTTGATGTCATCCTCCTTTTCTTAGAGGAGATTTTTTTGTGGTGCTTAGAATCAAACTCAGGGCCTTGCCTATGTGAGGCAAGTGCTCTGTCACTGAGCTCAGGCTCCGGCCTGACAAATGTTTCTTCTGTGTTAGGTTATCACAGAGATCTCCCATGTACCTTTACCCAGAAGTGCCCAGTTGTTAATATTCTGGCAAATGTATTTTTATCATTTTCTTTTTTCTATAGATACTTATTATATTTTGGACCATTTGGGGAAGAGTTACAGACACAATATCATTTTATTCCTGAACACTTTGATGTTTATTTTTTTTAATTTTTCACTTTTATTTTTTATTTATTCGAGAGAAGGAGAGATAGAGAGAGAGAGAGAGAGAGAGAGAGAGAGAGAGAGGGAGAGAGAGAGAATGGGTGTGCCATGGCCTCTAGCTGCTGTAAATGAACTCCAGTATCATGCACCACCTTGTGCCTCTGGCTTATGTGAGACCTGGGGAATTGAACCTGGGTCCTTTGGCTTTGCAGGCAAGGGCCTTAACCACAAAGCAATCTCTCCAGCCCTGATGTATAATAAATAAATTCTCCTATAAAACTACATTATGATTAGTTCCCTGAAAAAATTACTGTTGATTTGATGTTACCATCTAATCAATAGATTTCATTTATGCTTTATCTTTAGGCAGTTATCCCAGTGGGAACGGGATGCTTAGGGAATTATCTGGAGTCACGTGCTACATTTAGTTGTCATGTCTTTCATAGTCTGAAATTGTCTCTCTTCATCTGCTGTTCGTTTTGACATTTAAAAGAGTATAATTCATTCTTTTGTTGTTTGTTTTTCAGACCCTTTATTACTGGTGGCCTCTTTTTGGATATTTCCAGGTTTTTGATGCTCCATTCAAATGATTGGAAAAGACATGCAAAAATTAAAGTAGCAAGAAACTCTATTAAGAGCAAAGTGATGGTAAAGTTTTGAATACTCTACCAAGGTGGGTCAGTGGGACACCTGACTGGCAAAGTGCTCAAATATTGATAAGGGTTCTTTTTCATTTTGTTTTTCTTTTCTTTTTTTTTCTTGACAACTTCCATAATTATAGACAATAAATCATGGTAATTCCTCCCCCACTTTCCCCTTTGCAACTCCACTCTCCATCATACCCCTTCCCCCCTCAATAAGTCTCTCTTTTATTTTGATGTCATCATCTTTTCCTCCTATTGTGATGGTCTTGTGTAGGCACTGCAAGATTATGGATATCCAGGCCATTTTGTATCTGGAAGAATGCACTGTAAGGAGTCCTACCCTTCTTTTGGCTCTTTCTGCCCCCTCTTCCACAATGGACCTTGAACCTTGAAAGGTGTGATAGAGATATTTCAGTGCTGAGAACTCCTCTGTCAATTCTTCTCAGCACCATGGTGCCTTCTGAGTCATTCCAGGGTCCCCACCATCTGTAAAGAGAAGCTTCTCTAACCAAAAGTGAGAGTAGCATTAATATATGGGTGTGGCATTAAGAGAAGGGCTTACTGGGCAGTTTGGTGAGCACAGTATATACATTTAGCCAGACACAAGTAGACATTACACCCTTAGGGCTCATGACTATCCCTTTCATAGGTTTTCAGTATCAGGCATGTGTTCCCTCCCGTGGAGAGTGCCTCCAATCCAATTAGAAGGTAGTTGGTTCCCCTATAACAGACATGCCAGTCTTGTACCCATTGGCGCACTTGGCCTGGCTTGCAGTGTTCACTGTTGAGTATATCCACTGGTGGTTTTTCTCTCTCCCATGGAACTGCATGCAGCGTGGCCTTTTCCAGCTTTCTGTCAGCTGGTCTACACAGAGGAGGTTTTCAGCTCAGCTCCAGCAGGATTTTCAGTGACCTTGCAGCCCAAGTATGTGGAATCCTCAGCAATAGGGTCTTGCCATCTGTTCCTGGTGGGAAACCAACATTACAGGCAATGACCTGTAATATTTTGGAGCTGGCAAAAGGGACCTCCCTGACCAACAACTCACTGGAAGGTATCCCAACTCTGGCACTGAAAATTTTCCAATAGCAATCTATGGCTTCTGGGTGTGCCATTGTCTCAAGAAGTAGGTTTCTGTATGACTTATTCATACCCTCTTAGATTTTACTCAACCTCTTCCCCTGACCTCACTTAGGCCTTTCCACCCCCAGCAATCTGTTCTTCTACTTACATTATATACAATACCATCCTCTTAAGTTCCCCCTCCTTCCTCCCTTTCTATTCCCTCTATGTCCCCTTTTTAGCTTACTGGCCTCTGTGACTGAGTTTTATTCCAGCTTACATACAAAGCCAAACATTTTTAGCTAGGATCCACATATGAGAGAGAACATGCAACGTTTGGCTTTCTGGGCCTGGGTTACCTCACTAAGTATAATCCTTTCCAGATCCATCCATTTCACTAAGGGTTCTTGTTAAGGAGTCCACCAAAAGGAGGCATCAGTTATGAAGGGGTGTAGTTTGGATGACCTGAGTTACATAACCTTTTCTCTACTGTGCATGTCTTTTCCCATAATGCCTCTGACCTTAATCACGTTTGCCCAGTTACACAAACACAGGCACAAGATGACAAGTAGGGTTCCCCCCCCCTAAGAATTCACTTAAAGTTTATGTTATTGTGCACAGACCCAGACTTAGCCTAGGCCAGATGCCATTCCCCCACTGCCTCCTGATCCCAGACATATCTACCGAAGGTTTTAAATGAAATTGGGACAAAGGGGGACCCTGTTTATAGTTACTAGGGGAGGAGAAATTTATACCATTTTATGGAGTGTGTGTATGTACAGCTTGGTGAAGGGTGGTCTTAGGTTGCCAATAGGTCACGAGATATATTGTTAGGAAAAGGATGTGGTTACTCTTCAGGCCCAGCAGTATCCTGTGTGGGGAAGCTGTTCTCTATGCTTGCCTGCCTCATCTTGAGTTTGTCTGATGTTTTCTTATGAAGGGTTGAAGTCATACCCTCTTTGGGCAAATGTAACACTGAAGCAATGGTGAGTTCTTCTCTGTGTCTAGTATAAGGAGGCTTCATGTAGATTTGTCCCATTCAAGGTAATGTTAACTGGTTTCTATATTGTAAAGTTACACATTTTCAATGGATTAAAGATTTTATTTGTATGGCGGTTTCCTGGCCAAGAAGGAAAAGATGACATCTTAAATGGTGCTCTTGTCCTAAAGTGTAGGAAGCTCAGTTTCAGAGGACATTATCACCATATGTGCGTGTGCATGTGCATGTGTGCGTGTGTGTGTGTGTGTGTGTGTGTGGGCACTCATGTTTGCACATACTGAGCTGTTCTGGGGTCAGATCACAGAATTCATGCGATCGAAGAAATGAAGTGTTTTACTGTGACCACATTGCTATTGTTGTCATCATGATTTAACATTTATTGCATGTCTGTAGTCCCCTGGACAGACCCTGGAACTGGATGTTAACTCTGCTTGGTGAATTATGCTTGGAATTACATTGAAAAGTCACAAGATGGAAAAAACAATGAGAATCTTTCCAAAGGAGAAATATTGAATAATGCATTCCCAGGAAAGGTAGGTAAGGAGACATGAGTTGAGCTAGGCAGTTAGGAATGAAGGATGTGTGAGGAGATGTAGATGTTTAGCTGTGGAGTTGTTTGCAACCATTTCCAAGAATCTTGGGAGGGACTGTGTAGGCTGCATGATCTAACACTTTAATCCTCTTCTGCCACAGCTCAGACCCCATGGAGTGGAATCGTGACAGGGAAACTCCCTGTCTTGGGTAATAACAACAAGATGTCTTCTCCACAGGCGGCATTTCAGGTGGAAGTTTCATTCTACCACTGGCAAAACCAATGCAAAAAATAAGCCCCCAGGTGAAAGGGTAGTGGTTTTAAAAGGTGTTAAGGTCATTCAAAATTAAAGACCTAATTTTTCAGAACATTTTCCTCCTTAAAATGTACCTCAGACTATCTTGTTTTCTACCTCAGACACATCCCCTACTACTTTAATATTAAATGTCTCTTAATAACAAAAGTAAACTGCATGTTATTTATGGAAACTGCATGATAATGATTTTGCTAATTACATGGTTACTCATTTTCCCAGGACCAACCAGATCACCTCCCATTTGTTCCCAACTACCAGGTCCATGACCATATGTTTTAAGGGTAAGTCAGAAATAATAAACTGCAGGTTTCCAGGATAATCACATGTTTGTTTTATAGTTCACACAGGGAAGTGACCATCTGGATTTGAAAGGCACATCATCTCAAGACAGTTTAGAGTGAGTAGGGCTTTCTCATGGCCTGCCTAAATAACCATTGATGCTGTGGGGAAATTTCAGATAGTATTCTGGAACCAGAAAGTCCTAAAATCAGATGCCCACCATAGCAATCTTCTGCTCTGGTAAGATCTTTTCTGTTGTTGCATCTTGGTTTTCAAGAAATTGGGGATTATGATGCCAATTTCTAAATGACCTGAATTTTAAATGAGGTGGTACAATATGGTACCTGTCGTAAGGTGAGTTGTCAGTGAAAGATGTTTACTGGGTTCTTTTGTGTTCACTTTGCCCTTTTCCAAATTCCTAAGCCAAGAAGGTATGAAGGTATGTACCAGCCAGCCCAGACCCAGGGGAAGAAGCCTGCACTGGGCTCTGCTGGTGTCTTATGGGAGGGAGCTGCTATTTGTTTATCTTTAATTCTGACTCTCCTCCCTCCTTGGTTAGCCACTGGCACTTCTAGAGATCTGAGTAATTTGTTCAGTGATGTATGTTTTGCTTCCCCACATGGAGCTTGAGTAAACTCACAACTCAACAATGCTTTATTCAGCTTTACTAGGAACGGCGGGAATGGTCTGTCCCTCTAGATCTTTGAAACAATTCCTGTGGTTGCAACCACTTCAGTCTTTTGATCTATAAATTCTCCCTGTCTCTTCTTTTTTAAAGGGATCTATTTAAATGCTGCTTCGTTTCAGTCAGTTCTTTTCTGACACAATGGACATATGAAGCTTCCCGCCACTGACACAACTTGGCCAGATGCCAGCCAGAATACCTACAGGATATTTTGCAGTAGGGTAAGTTAAAGATAGCCCAGCCTTGCCATCTGGATGATCAGTTATTATAGTAATAATAAACACTGGTGTGCAATTGGTTGTCAGAAAATGTGAACCTTATTAATTATCCTGTATTTTGGCAACTCTGTCTAGTCTCCATGTCTTGGCATTTTCTCATCTGTCGTTTCTGCTACAGATCCCCTGCAGATCTTTAGCTAACTGCTTTTTTCTATTTTGTCATCTTTCAGTCATTGGCTTTTACTGTGGTTTCTTTCCCACTAAACCAGAGTTTTAATATCCTTCTTAGTTGTAAAGAAAATAAACCAAGACTCCTTGAATGCATTTCTCCACCATTATTTCCTGTTTTGCCACATCTGCTATAGTCCAGACAGCCTATCACTATTCAGACTTCCACATCAATTAACATATTGTTGAACCCCACTTGATCAGGCCTCAGGGGCACTGAAGACAGCAGTGAACATCTCACACTGTCCTCGGGGGC
Source organism: Orientallactaga sibirica (assembly GCA_036365145.1). Taxonomy (NCBI): domain Eukaryota; kingdom Metazoa; phylum Chordata; class Mammalia; order Rodentia; family Dipodidae; genus Orientallactaga; species Orientallactaga sibirica. The sequence continues at coordinate 10,563,428 of JAEOAD010000240.1, forward strand.
TCACCTTCCAGTTGGGAAGTTAGGCATTTAAGCAAATAACCATGATGCAATGTGCTAATCTCTACAACTAAACTATAAACTAAGTGAGTCTGGGGAGTAAGATGTTGCCTCCCTATTGATTGGAAGCAAGGCATAGTATTTTAATTTCTAAAGTAATTCATTGTTTTTTGGTGTCTGGGCAGTCCGAGTCATTACTAGGACCCTCTTTTAGTCCTGTAATTGTTGAGTGTCAGATTATATGGTATGTCTATTTATATACCAAATCCCACATATGAAACTAGTGCAACTTGGGGGATAATCACATTCTGATTTCTAAGGAGTTCTTGAGTTGCCTGGCTTTCCATGAGTGATACTGACAGTAGAGAAGCTTCTTGGTATGGTTCATCTATTTCACTAGCAGTCATACTTGTTCCTTTATACATTATAGTGATTAGCAAATGTGAAGTGTTCTAAGTGGGTAGTTTCAACAATAGTTTGGATATTTATAAGCATTTTCATTACTTGAGATTTAAGATACATCTCAAAGAATTGACTAATATCAACGCCTGGAAAAAGTATCTAAACCAAGATGTTACTGTAGAAAATTCCCAGCACATTGCCATAGGGTAGCAGCTCCTACAGAGAACTGCTTGCCTGCTCCCTTACAGTGTAGTTCAAATGTAAAGATGAAAGTAAATGCTGGTCATGGAGAAATCTAGATCTGAATTCTATGTGATTCAAAATGCTATAAACTGAATGTAATATAGATATGGGAGACTAAACTGATTCTATAGCCAAACTAGAGCTCATTCATTCACCAAAGGGATAAATTCTATACTTATTGAGCTATCTGTCAGCTAGTCTATTGGACACATGGACACCACGATAATATATGCAGACATATCTCTGGTCAACTTCTAAATAAAAGTTAAACTCACATAACATTTCCTTGATTTCTTTTTTGTCTTGCCATGTCACTACCATTAACTTTTTGTGGAGTACTTTTGTACCAAATATTGCTGTGCATCTGTTTATGTGACAATGTAAAGGAAAACTATACCTTACTAAGATGCACTGCTTAGCATTAGTTGCTCATTTGTCCACAGTTCAAATTGTTATGCCAATTATATAGGTGGACTTTAGGGGGACATTACTAAGTGATTGAATCTACAAATATCAAGACTGCATATTTCAAAAGTATACATTAGATCTTAAAAATATTTTATTTTTATTTATTTATTTGAGAGAGAGATACAGAAATAGGCAGGTAGAGAGGGGAGAGAGAGAGAGAATGGGCACTCTAGAGCCTCCAGCCTCTGCAAACAAACTCCAGATGCATGTACTTCCTTGTGCATCTGGATTACTTGGGTCCTAGGGAGTCAAACCTGGGTCCTTTGGCTTTGCAAGCAAGTGCCTTAACTGCTAAGCCATCTCTCCAGCCTGATTTTTTTTTTATCTTTCTAAGAAATAGGCTAAGTATTACCAGGCCATATAAGGGAAATTTAGATATTATAGATTCCCTACTATGACTTCTGTGTCTCCTGGTATCCAAAACATCTTTATTTTTTTCATGTGATAGTTACCCTTAACTATAGAGAATTTTTATTCTTGAAAATCTGTGAGGGTTAGAGAAATGGCTCTGCAGTTAAAGGCACTTGCTTGCAAAGCCTGATGGCCTGGATTTAATTCCCTAGCACCCATGTAAAGCCAGATGTACAAAATGGCATATGCATTTGAAGTTCATTTTTAGTGGCAGAATGCCCTGGGTGCCCATACTCTGACTCTCCCTCTGAATGCCTCTTTTCTCTGTCTTTCACTCTTTCAAGGAAATAAATAAAAATATTTCTAAAAAAATACATTGTACTGTCAAAAAAAAAAGCAATTTTGCCAGTCTTTTCTTTGATGAGTCTGGTGTTTTCCTGTGAGTCAAAACTCTGTGTGTGTGTAAATGAGGTGTTTTTGTCAGGAAGAGTCACTCTCTGATATTTTAAAATGGTTTCCTTATCATGTAAGAACAATCAGGGAATATTCACCTTTATCTCTCATCTCAAACAGGTAGGTCTAACAATATTGATAATGTTATCTTCTTTGCTCTTCTGTTGATTATATTAGTTAGTTAGAGTATACTTATTTGATCTTGAGCTTCCATGAAATTTTTATTCCAACCCACAATTATTCAGTAAGATTCCAGCTCTATGCTGTCACTGAATAACTCAATTGAGAGCTTAAACAAAATAACTTAAATCACTGGTGTCATTCTTTAATTGGATAGGTCAGTAATCAAATGTGTTATATACGTACACTCTTCAAGGTTGGTATAACTTCCTTTCTAAGTGTATTAATAACCTATGTAGAAGCCAAAGCTAATTGGAATCATCAGAGCAAAAAAGGCCATTATGTTGGTCCCTGCTCCCAGGTCATGAGTCCACTGGAGATGATGGGACACTTCTACACTAGACCCCGGTAAGTCATCTATCTTCCTGATCAGGGAGGATAAGGAGACTCAGAAACAAAAAACTAAGTTTACTGTCTGAAACAGGAGAGTCACAACTGGGGAAATCAGTCCTCCTGGCTAACCAAAGAAGGGAAAACTCCTTGCTCATCCTAACAGACAACACCAGTATTGGAGAAGCTATAGTGCCATGCTTGAGTCCCTAACATCTCCTTTGGAGAGCTATTTGACCTCCAGAATTAATCATTGATTAAATTTTGGCTATCTGCTTGGTCTTAAACACTCAGAGAGAAATGTATAACCAAAGATAAAGGGATACCTCAAATATATAAATGGTCTATTAAGAGCTTTCCAAGAAGGGAAACAAATAAGGCCTTAAGACATGGTGTCCCCATCTCTAATAGCTATAATTCTATAATAAGGAAATACAACCATAGATGTCAAAAGGGTTATTTTCAAATCAAAATATATATGGGTGACTCTGGCCAAGGGTTGCTGAATTCAGAAGACTTCCTTATACTGGGAACAATGATGACTGTCTTCTAACTTGTGCCAGAACACCCTTAAATAAGTCCTGAGACTAAAAATGTATTTGTACAGCCTCTAATGGCACCCAGTGGCTCTATGGTACGGACATTTGGCCCTGGCTACTGCTAGAACAAATTAAAAAAGGTACACTCTGGAAGGCTATTATATAAAATCTGGTATATTCACCATTATCAAAGTTAAATGTTGTATATACATTTCTGATAACTCTACTCATATCTCATCTGTTTTATGAACCATAAAGAAACAGATTCAGGCCATGTCAAACACTACTGTGCCATTTGATGAACAGTTCTGAAAGAAAATCTCAGCCTCCTCATGTTCAGATGGTGCAGAGATAATCCAACTCCATCTACCTGGGTTCTCTTGAATACTCTCCAAGACCTAGAATCCCATAAAAAAGATAACCCTAAAGGTGACCAGTTTGTGGTGTGCTCATTCCTCATTAACTCCTTACTTTTATTCTTTCTCCACAACAATTTCTGCCAAGACTATCTTTCTGCACTCCATCAATAAAGTTTGGGGTCCTTTAAAATAGTTCCCCTCTCTGGGAGACATTCTCCAACTGCCACAACTCTGTGCCCCATTGAACAGGAAATAGTTCATGATCTGACATCATTGCCCCTTGTCCTCTAACAAAAGTTAGAGTGTCTCCTCATGAGAGGGAGAAATTAGAGTGGGATATAGTTAGGGTGATTGGGCCCCTGAAGGTAAAAAATACAGGAAAGTTTGCACTTACTAGAAATCAAAGATGATCTGACTTCTTATATCTTGTCTAGTTTCCTACACCCATTTTCCCCCAAACAACCAGGACCCCTCCTGGGAGGGAGGTCTTTCATAGGATTTAAACATTGTTATTGGTTAAGTTCAGCCCCCAGAACTTTGTACCAGGGATAACCTCTTCCTCAGACAGCCCCTAGCCCTAACCAACCAGCTGCCCCTCTGGTTCACCTGAGCCAGAAGACAGCCCACCACTATAAGGTTATAAATACCTTTGCAAGGGGAGGGCAGGCTCTCTGACTTCTTGGGAACTTTCAGCTGTGGGTGAGTTTTTCTCTTGGGTGGGCCTGTACTGGCTTGGCCCAGGCCCAGGACCAGCCAGGAGGGCCCGCTAGCTCTTACTCTCCACATGGCAGCAGCTCCATGAACTTTCTTTCTATTTATGTTCCATGCTTTTTTCTTGGCCGTCTGTGTGGGATCTCTAGACACACGGGTGCCTTTCCTTGGCTCTGTACTTCCCTCAATAAACTAATAATTTAATAATTTAAAAACATTCCAGTTCTATCCACTAATGTACAAAGAATATGAATACCTAATTGACACCCTATCAATTAATTGAGAAAACAAAACAAAATGGAAAAAAAGGCAACCAAGGGGCTAGGGAGATGGTTCAGCAGTTAAAGGCACTTGCTAACAAAGCTGAATGGCCTGGATTCAAGTACCTAGCTCAGATATAAAGCTAGATGCACAAAGCGACACATGCTTCCATAGTTTCTTTGCAGTGGCAAGAGGTCTTGGCATAACCATTCTCTCTCTCTTTTTCTCTCTCTCTCTTTGAAAATAAATAAAAAGATTCAAAAGAAAATGAAGGAGGTCATGTTAAACAAACAGAAAAACAAAGCAATAAAACCAGATAGTACTGAACAGTAGAAATGTCACTGCAACTGGAATCAAGAAATGTGAACTAAGGTCAGGGCACTATTACTTATTAACTGTATGATTATGGTCGGGTCATTTAACCCCTCTGACCTTCACTTTCTTCTTATATATGCAAAACATGACTTGTCAAGCATCTTGCTCACCTAGCTGACTACACGATCCTCAGGCTGGAACATCTTGCAACTCCTCTGCTCAGGTTAGTTTTCTGGAGAAGTGCTTTATCTTCAGAGGACTTGATTCTTGACTTATCTTTATATTCTGCTGTTGTCGGTAGGCTTACCATAAATGCTGCCTGAGAGACTCTCTTGTGAAAAGATTCAGGCCCATGCTAAGTTCATTCCAGTTAAAAATAGAACCTCGAGATGCTGTAGCTACAGTGCCTCTTAAACCTCTTCAAATAACATTGAGCAACTAAGTGCCTGCTACTGTGGAGATAATGTCCACGAAACCAGCAGCAGGCCATCTCAGGAAACGATAGCACTCTAAGTGGCTGTCAGGCCACAGTCATTTCTAGTAGTTCTGAAGATGTTGTCTTATCTCCTAAGAATTCTAAAAGTTCCTGGGGGAAACAAATAACATATTCTTTATTTTTTTTAAATCTCCTTCTCATGCTAACAATAAAATCCACTAGGATGAAACCAAATAAATAGCATGCCATGTCCTCTGGACTGCTGACATCTGAATGGGTCGAGTCTTTTTCTCATGGTTTTGCCCATAAGTTCTGAGGTCAAGTGAATAGTGAATAGATTAAGTGATGGTCTAGAATGTGAATGTTGTTTTTCAGGAAGATGGAAGAATTTACTTCCTTTCTGTGCATTTCTTGGATAAATGACTAGCTTTTAAATAGATGACTGAAGAATTGAATTAAGTCCTAACATGTTTTCTGGTTTTGTTTCTTTGATTCTTTAAGGAGAGTTTGAAAACAAACTTTACTTTATTCCTTCCATAATAGAAAGTTTGATTAATAGGAAATCACAAAATGAAAAATTATAGACTATATTTTGTTTATAAGGCAAAACTCAGTGGAAGATCTCTTTATAATAGCTATTCACTATGGAAACATATTTTCTCTTTTTCTTAAAGTTAAGTTGCATGTATCTATTCATTAACAAAAGTATGACAGCTGTTTAAACTGCCAAGTCTTTTTAATAAACATTTCCTTAGGAAGGTAGGATATTTTTTGTATACTTTTCTAAAGATTTGAGATGACAGACTTAGTGTTTTGCTTTATTTCAACAGCATTCTGGATCCAAATCCCTGGGAGAAAATACATGCTATTCACTTCCTTGGTTTAACCTTGTGGTGCCTGTGGAAGGCTGGCCTGAGAGAATCCTTTCTGTTGCTACTTTCTGCTCAGCTATTATCACATGTGATGCTGAGTGTGAAGCACTGCAGACAGTTCCCCAAGCACAGGCTTTTCTCTTACAAGAGCAGGTTGACTTTTTCCTAAAAACCCATGGCTAACTATGTTAGTGTGATTTAAGAAAACTCAAACATTTTTTTTTTCAAGTGTTTTTCTCATTGGAGCCCTACATTTCATGGTATGCCACTCCTGTATTGTCATAAAAACAAAATGCCCATTGCTCTGGGATCGACACTGTAGTATGCTTACCTTTGTAATACCATGACTACTTTAAAAAATTATTGATATTTTATAACCAAGTTGCACACATAGACTGTCTTTGGGGGGTTATTGGTGTTCATTGTGGGGACCAAGAGGCCTCAGTCAGTCTCTGCAAGGATGTGGAAAACATGGTGTCTCAGGCTATTCCCACCCACTCTGAGGCTCTTACACTCTTTCCTCCCCCTCTTCTGTGATGCTCTCTGAACACTGGCAGGTAACGTAGAGGTCTAACTTAGTGTCACTTTCTCTGTAGACTATGGATCTCTGTTTTTATGAGGTTTGTGTGACCACAATGTCTGTCGCCATTTCCCTGGCTAGCTAGCTAGGAAAGCAGTTTTCCCTGTAATCACTTCTGGGCCTGGGCATATGAGGTAGAGCTTACTCATTGCCTGGAAGACAGTTGGCTCTCTCTTTTGATGTATCTGGTTCTCCCCTGCATTTTCCTCAATCTGTAAAATAGAACAGATTATCCTCAGCAAAAGGACTTACATTTTAGCTCTTGCAGGTTATCAAGTGTTTTGACAATAGCCTCTATTATTTTGGGTCCTCATGTGTCCCCGATCAACAGCTCACTGTGTGTATGGAAGGAGGGCACCAATTCTGGCCCTGGGTATTACCAGTTAGCACCTATGGTTTTAGTGTGATGCTTTCTCCACCTTTTATGGAGCACTTCTGGTGGGTTCTCCTCTCACTTATTGAGGGTAATGGCTTGTAGAGTGGTATCCTAGAAGATACTTTATATGGAATTGATTCATGTTGCCATTAGTATTGTGTAGCCCCCCATACCCCCATCTTCTACCCACTAGGTCTTTCCCTTCCTTCCTTCCTTCCTTCCTTCCTTCCTTCCTTCCTTCCTTCCTTCCTTCCTTCCTTCCTTCCTTTTCCTTCCTTCCTTCCTTCCTTTTCCTTCCTTCCTTCCTTCCTTCCTTCCTTCCTTCCTTCCTCCCTTCTTCCTTCTTTCTTTCTCCTTCCTTCCCTCCTTCCTTCCTTCCTTCCTTCCTTCCTTCCTTCCTTCCTTCCTTCCTTCCTTCCTTCCTTCCTTCTTTTCTTTCTCCTTCCTTCCTTCCTTCCTTCCTTCCTTCCTTCCTTCCTTCCTTCCTTCCTTCCTTCCTTCCTTCCTTCCTTTTCCTTCCTTCCCTTCCTTCCTTCCTTCCTTTTCCTTCCTTCCTTCCTTCCTTCCTTCCTTCCTTCCTTCCTTCCTTCCTTCCTTCCTTCCTTCCTTCCTTCTTCCTTCCTTCTTTCTTTCTCCCTTCCTTCCTTCCTTCCTTCCTTTCCTTCCTTCCCTTCCTTCCTTCCTTTCCTTCCTTCCTTCCTTCCTTCCTTCCTTCCTTCCTTCCTTTTCTTTCTTTCTTTTCTTTTTCTTTCTTTCTTTCTTTTCTTTTTCTTTTCTTTCTTTCTTTTTCTTTCTCTGATAGTTGACTTGTTGCCAAGTAGCCCTTCCTCCTTTCCCTCACTATTTCACCTTTTTCCTATCTTCATTCTAATGTCATGTCCATATTGTAGATATTAATATGGCTTACAATTAACTGATGCTGGGGCAGGTTAGGAACTGCAGATGAGAGCAGTCATATAGTGTTTGTCTTTCTAAGCCTGTGTGACCTTATGAAGCATTTTCTCCCCAAGTCCCCCCATTTTCCTACAAATTTGATAATTTCATATTTTCCTTACTGCTTAGTAGAATTCCATTGTGTATATGTACCACATCTTCATTAACCATTCATTTGTTGATGAGCATCTGGACTGAGTCCAGTTCCTGCCTATTGTGAATAGAGCAGCCATAAAAATGGTTGAGCAAGAGTCTCTTTGGTATACAGTGGAGTTTTTAGGGTATTTTCCCAAAAGAGGTATAGCTGGATCTAAAGGTCTATTTTAAGTCTGTTTTTTTTCTTTTTTTGGTTTTTCGAGGTAGGGTTACACTGCAGCTCAGGCTGACCTGGAATTCACTATGTAGTCTTAGGGTGGCCTTGAACTTACAGCAATCCTCCTACCTCTGCCTCCTGAGTCCTGGGACTAAAGGCGTGTGCCACCACACCCGGCTATTCTAAGACTTTTTTTTTTTTTTGGTTTTCCGAGGTAGGGTCTCACTCTGGTCCAGGCTGACCTGGAATTAACTATGTAGTCTCAGGGTGGCCTCGAACTCACGGCGATCCTCCTACCTCTGCCTCCTGAGTGCTGGGATTAAAGGCGTGCGCCACCATGCCCGGCTATTCTAAGACTTTTGAGGAGTCTCTGTACTGATTTCCATAGTGGCTGTACAAGTTTGCACTCCCACCACCAGTGGATGAGGTTCCTCTTCTCCATTCCCCTACCAGCAAGTGCTGTCATTGGATTTTTTTGATGGTTACCTGTATAGTCAGGTTCACATTGATGGTAGAAATAGCCCAACCAAGAGCAGCTTGTGGAAAAAAAGAGGTTTATTTTGGCTTACACGCTCAAGGTGGAAGCTCCATGATGGCAGGGAAAACGATGACATGAGCAGAATGTGGACATTGCCCCCTGGCCAACGTAAGGTGGACAATAACAACAGGAGAGTATGCCCAACACTGGCATGGAGAAATTGACTATAACATCCATAAGCCTGCCCCCAACAATACACTGCCTCCAGGAGGCTTTAATTTTCAATTTCCATCAGCTAGGGAGACTAGCATTCAGCATACCTAAGTTTATGGGGGACACCTGAATCAAACCACCACATTGCTATTCTGACTGAAGTGAGATGGAATCTCATAGTCCTTTTATTTTGCATTTCCCTGATAAGCAGAGATGATGAACATGTCTTAGGTGTTTAATGGCCATTTGTATTTCTTCCATTGAGAATTCTCTGTGCACTTCCCTGCCCCATTTTTGAGTGGGGTGCTTAATTTTTTAGTATTAAGCAGAAGCTTTGTATGGACATAAACTGATGGTATGATCATTTACCTCCTCCCTGCCACCATTCTACTGAGGGCTTTTCTCAGTGGGATTTCTGGAATTCACCATGGGGCTGTGGGTCAGGAGTTGTGAGAATTTTAATTTTTTTATTATTTAGATTTTTGAGTTCTTTATAGATTCTGGGTATTAAACATTTATCAGAGGTATTGCTGGTGAAGATTTTCTCCCATTTAGTAGCTTGTCTGCTGATGGTTTGTTTATCTGTACAGTAGCTTTTTATTTTCATGAGGTCCCAGTAGTTGAGTGTTTGCCTAATTGCCTGGGCCACTGAAGTCTTGTTCAGGAAGTCTTTCCCTATGCCTATATCTTGGAGTGTTCCCCCACCTTCTCCTCTAGTACAGTTTAGAGTTTTAGGTCTCATATTGAGGTACTTGAACCATTTGGAGTTGATTTTAGTGCAAGGTGAGAGGAGGGGGTAAAAATTCAATCTTCTCCATGTGGCCATCCAGATTTCCCAGCACCATTTGTTGAAGCTGATGTCTTTGCTCCAGTGAGCACTTTGTGCTGCTTTGTCAAAGATCAGGTAGTTATAGTTACTCAAACCAATAACCTGGATTTCAATTCTATTCCATTGATCAATGCACCTATTTTTATGTCAGTAGCAGTTTTTATTATTGTTGCCTTATAGTAGAGCTTGAAATCAGGTATGGTGATACCACCAGAGTTGTTGCTTTTGCTGAGAACATATTTGGCTATCTGAGGCCTTTTTGGTTTCCATATGAATTTTGAGATTTTTTTTCTAACTTTGTGAAGAATGTTGTTGGAATTTTGTTTCGAATTGCATTGAATTTTTATATTATTTTTGTATGATTAGCCTTACTACTTTGACAAACAAAATAGAATAATATGAGAAAACTGGAGGACTGGCATGGGAAAGGTACTGAATCAAGAAAAACAATGTGTGGAATGGAAGGCAGAAAGCTAATGAGCCACTGTGAACCAGCCTGGCTCTGCATTCGGTGTCCTAATTTTCTAGTGAGATTTCATTATACCTGTGTATTGTGTTAGCTGTTCAAATGCTCCCATGAGTATATATTGAGAATATCTTTCTGGAAAATCAAGTTGGGAGTATTTATTAAGGGGATAAAGAACATTCATAGGGCTTAAAATAATTTCAATAGCAGAGCTGTATCCTAAAAATATAATGAGCACATTTTAACCTAAAGATGTTCATTGGTACATTATTTATAATAGAAGTATTGGAACAAGTTAAATATATATTACAGGGAAGTAAATACTATGAAAATGAATTTTTGCTATAAAACTACCCAAGACATTTATAAAATATACTAATCCTGAGATCTCAGACATATAAAATACATGTGCATAGACACAAAAGAAGGAATTTTAATAATGGCTATCCATGGATTGTGGGTAATTCTCTTTATTTATTTTTGTATTTAAAAAAAAATCATCCAGGCGTGGTGGTGCACGCCTTTAATCCCAGCACTTGGGAGGCAGAGGTAGGACGATTGCCATGAGTTTGAGGTCACCCTGAGACTACAGAGTGAATTACAGGTCAGCCTGAGCTAGAGTGAGACCCTACCTCAAAAACCAAAAAAAAAAAAAAAAAAAAAAAAAAAAAAAAAAAAATCTACCATGGTTATTTATTTAGATACAGAAAACAATGTTATTAAAATTCATCTAATAGCAAATGTTTGTGTCAAAGTTATAAACCTAAAATATGGGTTCCTCTAAAGAGGCTGAGCATAGCTGCATAGCAAGTTCCTGTCAGACTTTCTCTTACATATGAGTCTTCTATGTTAAAGGGCTGTAATTCTATATAAAACATAAATACTATGAATTTTGCCACCTGGTGTTTGATTTTGGCCCAATTTGAGATAAAAATAATTTGGAAGGAAGTTAACATTAAGAGATATTTCTAGAACTGGACAAGGGAGCAAAAGCATGTAAGAAGCAAGGGAGCATTTGTAGCAAGCCTTTCCTAGCCAGAAGATATATTTGACAGTCTTCTTTGTTCACTGTACATGGGCCTCTGTCATTAGACATTTGCCCGATGTTCAGTTTGCTTTCCATGTCGCATATGTATCTGACATTCCCAAGAATGACTGACACTCCTGCCTTTGGTGGTCTTTCCTCTACCTTCAAACCTTTCCCAGCTCATGTTCTTTTGGCTCTTAAGTATAGTTCTTTGAAGCCTCCACTGATGCCATATATGAATGTGTTTGTCTACTCCTTTCAGTGCCCACAATACACTTTGGGCATTTTGAAAACTGTATGGGTTTGCAAATTTCTATGCACAAGATCTCACTCATGCTTTACATATCTTTGAGGAATTGATTTTGTTTCAGAGATTGGGTGTTAGTTTGCCTGGCCCAAACTAAAAGCCAACCAAGGAAGTCAAAATCTGACTTAATCACACCATGCAGTTTTGATGTGGTATTCATCTACCAGCTCTCAAAGGTCACCTCAAGAAAGGGGAATAATGAAGTTTGTGGGTTTTCTGGGCGAGGCATCTTTCTAGAGTAAAGTATGAACAGCACACTGGGAGCACTGCACTACAAACTCAGCCTAGCAGGACTCTCCACTACGGCTTATGGGGCTTTCAGAATATGGAAGAACAGACTGGGAAGTACCTGAATTTGAATCTTACCTTAGTGTCTGGTGCATAGATTAGGTCTCTAAGTTTGTGCACACAAATCCCATGTAGAGCAATCTGTATTCCTTTTCTTAGACAGGGTTTCACTGTGTATGTCAAGCTTGCCTTGAACTTGTGATCCTTCTGCTTTATCCTTCAAGGTTCTGGGATTTCAGGTGTGCACCAGCTTGTCTTTTTAAAAAATCAGGACTATATTCATGGTCTACTATGTTGAAATCTATAGTTTATTCACACAACACAACCCTTTTAACCTACCATTTTGAAGCTCCTTTGAAAAATTTAAGGAAATATTAATCTAAATATGTCTCTGCAGCAAATGTGTATTTTACCGTAAGTATACATTTATGGATCTTATACATAGTCAAAATATCCCCTAATAAAACACACTAACGGGCTTAAAGCAGGTCATCTGAGTTATAACTCCTGCTGCAATTTGTTTCTTATCAATAATGTTATAATAACAATGCTGCCTTGCCCTAGATATTTGCCTTGAAGGTAAGATGAGCTAGCGTTAACTAAGTGCTTATAGTAGTGCTAGGCATACAATAAGTAGTTAACAAAAGCCAACCATATTTCTAAAGAATATGGAGTTCTTGCAGTTCTATGTTAAACCAATGAATTCCAATAATTGAGGAAAACTTCCTTGTGGAGTTGTGCCATCTTTTATAGGAGGGAGAGTATGTGCATGACTTCGAGACTTATGATTCACCATGGTTTGGATTTATTCACAGCGCCATTCAAGGACCACAAGGGCACTGAAAGAGCTGCCAGACGCCAGTGAGATAAGGAGCATTTTGTGAGCAGGGACAGACTTGAACTCTTTTAGCAAACAAGGAAATGATGGCTCTGCCTACTAAATGTTGTCCTTCAGCCTTAATATCCCAGGACTTACTTTTTTTTCATATGCTGCTGATCATACAAATAAGTACAGGAACTTCCTGATAGTGAAGTATCTTTACTTTCGGAGCTAAATACTACTTTTTTCTAACATGAATGTTGAATATAGTAGAAATGGGTGACATACTTGAGTTTACTAAGCCCTAGATTTTCTGATACATAAAAATAAAAGGAATGTACAATTTGCTATACATACCTGATCTAGATGTTATGGCTAAGTCATTTTGACATTTCAGGATGTTTCTTGTTTTACTTAGCCCTTTATTTTCATATACTGTTTTTTTTTTGTTGTTGATCTATTAGATTTCCTTGGTGTTATTATTCACTCTCCCTCTACATACTGTCTCTTTCCTTTTGTCCTCATTTGATTATGTTAAAAACATAATATTATATTTTGATTAAATATCTGTTCATCTATATTCATATTTAATTTTTAATTTAACAGATAATTTTTTTTCTGTGCTCCAGGTACTATTTTCTCCGAGTTCCCCCCCCCTTTTTAAATTTCATTTTTATTTATTTATTTGATAGAGGGAAAGAGGCAGAGCAAGTGTGAGAGAGAGACAGAGACAGAAAGGGCATGCCAGGGATTCCAGCCACTGCAAACAAACTCCAAATGCATGTGCCACCTGTGCATCTGGCTTATGTGGGTCCTGGGGAATTGAACCGAGGTCCTTGGGCTTTGTAGGCAAGCACCTTAACTGCTAAGCCAATTCTCCAACCCCCTTTCTTTGTCTCACTCTCTTCCAACTTTGGGTTCTGCATTTTATTTTACAGAATTTCCTCAAATATCTGGTGAGCCAAATTGCCAATCCATAATTATAGGCTATGTACTAAAATGATTTAAACAACGTACTGCACAGGTCATGAACAAGCCAAATTTCTCATTGGAGGGCCTTTCCAAATATCTAGACCTTAAAATTTTTCTCTTGGGAGGATTTTGTGCCTTCTATGAGGTCTAACACTGGATGCATAGTGAACAAGAAATGATGTCTCACCATTCAGCATGTGGACTCACTGCGCTGCTTGCTTTTGAGTACAGGTGTTATTGATTATAATATGAGCCACGAATTCCTCCCAGTTCCTGTACCCACACCCTTTGCTCTTATTTAGCTCTCTTTACTAAAGAGAAGGTGCTTTCTCTTCACCTCAATCTGACCTGACTTGGGACTTAAAATATGATAGAATTAATAAGATGTCACTTCTATGTTTCAAAAAAATCTTGTGCATTTTGGACTGTTCTTCCACTGTTTGCCCCTCATGGGCCTGTAAACATTTTGAGCTCTCCTGCTGGGAGATGAGAGGCCTGTGGAGCAGAGTGGAGCCAAAGACATCAGCCAACCAATTTCCCTACACACTATCACCAACCTGCCTGCTAACACTCAGCTAATGCCATATTTACAAACACCACATTTCATTATTGAATATCACTGGGGCTATTTGTTTCAAATGATTATTTTCATAACAGATAATTTGCATTTTACCCCACTCTCAGGATTACAAACCTTTTTTTTTTTTTGGAGAGAGAGACAGAGAGAGAGAGGGAGAAGAAAATAGATAGAGATGGGCACTCCAGCAGCCTCTCAGCTGCTGTGAACAAAATCCAGATGTGTGCACCCCCATGTGGTCAAGTGCGGCATTGCGCCCTTGCGTCACTTTGCATCTGGCTAAACGTGGGACCTGGAGATTAGAACCGCTGGAGATTGGAACCAGCGTTCTTAGTCTTAGGAGGCAGGCGCCTTAACCGCTAAGCCATGTCTCCAGCCCAGGATTACAAACCTTTTAAGAAATTTGCCTCTGTCTACCAAGATGAAGGAGAAGTTACCAAACTTTATGAAGTGATGAGGACCCTGCATGACTAAATGGACCTCACATAACTCTTCAATCAGTCCTCGTTTGTGCTATGCTAGAGGTTTCTGATGGGAACTTCTCAGCTTTCCAAGGTGCTATGCACAGTGAGGCTGCTGATTTTGGATTCCCTCCCCCATCTTACAGGTACCAGGTTTTGGTCTTTCTCTGTCCTCAGCTACATTCTAAGTGATGCCCTTCCTTAGCTTATTTTGCCTCTATAGGCTAAGCCCCAAAATTCATTTCCTCCAGTTACCTTGGGAACATTCACCTGGCACATGATTGACTTCAGGATTTTAAATGAGGTAATTATAAACAATGTCACTAAATAACTTAATGTGATAATCATTGGTTCATACATCAGTGCTTTCTCTCTTCATTAGTGAAGTGCTTGTATTAATCTACTCTATGGGTATTTATCAAGTGTCTAAATTTCATCTGGAATATGTATTGGGGTAGCACCAACAACAGCGTGTAGCCCAATAGACAAGCTTCCTTTCCTCAAGGAACTTCCATTATGGAAGTCTACCAGAAGTCAGTGGTCCCTGAATACTTTATTCATTAATTCTGGGAAATATTATGAAGCCCTTCTAATAACAATATCCCCTATTCACTGGCATTTATAAAGGTGAACAGTGTAAGATGGAGTCACATCATGGTCAGTTTAAATACTGGACAGTAACTTAACTTTTTTAAGTCTGGGCTTAGATTGCTTCAACAATTAGAGTATCTTTTTAAAAATTTATTACTTATTTTATTAGTTATGCTCATAATGTTAATACATTCATGTTGGTGCCTTCAATAGCTTCCTCCTGTCCTTCCCCTTCCAAAGAGACCTTCCTTGTTGGGGAATGTGGGTCGTGCATAGTGGGGGTAGCCATCAGTTATGTGGAAGAGGCCATGTCTCTGTTCATAATGATGACTTGTGGCTCTAACAATCTTTCTGCCCCCTCTTCTGCAAATTTCCCTGAGCCATATTGGGTTCATTTCAGGTCTACTTCAGTGATAAGGTCTTGGGAGCCTGTGTCCAGATATCTGGTTCAGTAGGAGTTGAGTGTTTTCTGCTCAGCCTTGTGTTCAGCCTTGTGCTGGTGTTAGGTTCACCGAGAATACTGCACTCTTTCCCATTTCCCCCATTACTCTATGGTTTCATCTGGGGCCCTGGTGAGGTGCGATATGCTGATCCTCTCCTGAGGTTTGGTGTCCATCTGAAAAAGAGAAGCAAATTCTCCAATGGAGAGAGAAGTCAGCACTGGATAGATGGGATAACCATTATTATTTTAGAGAGAATTTTATATGTGTAGGCCCTCTTGTAGCCCATGATTGGTGGGCGCTTGATATTGGAGAGTGGGCTCATTTTTTGGACATGGTTTTGACTTGTTTCCCAGTTCCAGCTGTGAGTTCTGTTCCACTGAATGGATCTGTTAGCCAATTCAATAGCTGTTGGTTACCCACTATGGCTCTGTGCCACTATTGCACTTGTGTGAGCATCGCATCAGGTTGTTTGCTGCTGAGTAGCTTAGTCTACGAGTTGCTTGGACAGATATAGGTCATTTCCCCCCAGTCACTCATGTAGCACCTTCTAGCACTAGACGAGCTGTCTGGGGACTGACTCTCTTCCAGATTCCAGCCAGGTCACTCCATGTTACATACCAATAGCATATGGTGTCTTCGGCAGTAGGGTCTTACCATTAACCTTTGGTGGGTCACCAAGTACTCTGACAGAAATCTGTCTTCTTTTGGGAAACCTTGTAGGTCTCTCTAATCAACAGCCCAACAATTAGAATATCTTTTAAAGATTTAATAATGAATATGTCTCCCTTCTTTCTCTTTAATACACACGTATTCTGATTTCCAGATTCTTGTGAAGACTCAAGGGACACTGTGGCATTAGACCACTGTCCCACATGGCAACATTAACTCCATAGTGATTAACCACTTTAAATGCTCATGGCCTTGACATCTGCCAAGGGCTCTGTCACTTCCTGTTGTGATGGCTGTTTATACATCTATGTTATTTGTCTGTCCTCTGGACCTTTATGTTTTCTACCTGCAATGGAGGAGCATAGTACCGAATCCCTGGCTTTGTTTATTTAATTTCATGTTCTCCCTTTAGAAATGGTCTTTGTGTCTTCTCCCTGGTATTTTGGCTGTGGTCATCACTTGAAAATTCCAGCCTGGCTCCTTCTTCTAGTCTCTAGTACTTCCCATTGACTTTTATGTCCTGCCCTTGCACCTTAACTAGCTCTTCTACCCTTCCCAAGATGAAAATAGGGGGTTAAGATATCCTACAACCCTAGAGTGCTTTGGTAGCTATCAATTTAGGTAGAGCACTCTGGAATATTAATACTGGCTAGAACAGTTGAATTAGAATTCTACCCATGAACAAAAATTGCTTACCTTCCTTTTGAGGGAAACAAAAGACCTCTGTCCTTTAGATACTACACGGTGCCCTTATGATTTGCCTATTTTTTTTTTTGGAGAGAAAGACCGAGAGAGAGAGAGAGAGAGAGAGAGAGAGAGAGAGAGAGAGTGAGAGGAAGACAGATAGAGATGGGCATTCCAGCTGTTGCGAACGAAATCCAGATGCATGCGCCCCCTTGTGGTCAAGTGCAGCATTGAGCCCTTGAGCCACTTGGCATCTGGCAAAATGTGGGACCTGGAAATTGGAACCACTGGAGATTGGAACCAGCGTTCTTAGGCTTAGGAGGCAGGTGCCTTAACTGCTAAGCCATCTCTCCAGTCCTGTTTTGCCTAATTTTTTTTTGACAGAAATGAGGTAATAAAAATCAAACATAACCATAAGATACTATAGTGGAAGACTACTGTTAGAAGGAAAACAGCCAGCTGGTCTCCTGTGCAGTGTTCAGAGCACTTTCTGAGCACAGTATTGCCCAAAGGACAGAGAGAGAGAGAGACACAAAGGACTGTCTCCAAAAGAACCTTCTTGGTGAATGTGTAAGCACCCCCCCTCCCAAAAAAAAAACACACACACACTTGAAAAGAGGTTAAGAAGTCTGGGAAAAGCAAGCCTGGAGAAGACAAGACTTAGGGAGTGGTTTGAGAGATGGCAAGGATCAGAGCTGTTGTCAGTGCTATCAAATTTTCATGAGGAAGAGAGCCTATAAGCAGATGACCTCAAAGGACCAGAGTTTGCTCAATGGGGAGGAATGCTGAGGAGGAATACAGTGGAGTTCCTTGTTCTCCTCTCCTTGGCTTCCTCCTTCATATCACTGTCAGTGTTGTCCTTCCTCCTACTGTTTTTTTTTTTTTTTTTTTTTTTTTTTTGGTGGTGGTTGTTTTTTAATAGGTAGGGTCTCGTACTAGCTCAGGCTAACCTGGAATTCATTCAGGGTGGCCTCAAACTTATAGCAATCCTCCTACCTCTGCCTCCTGAGGGCTGGGACTAAAGGTATGTGCCACCATGTCTGGCTTTTCTTCTTCTTTTTAAGGGCAAGCAGTTCAAAGGTGAAATTTTTTGTCTCTAGAGAATATTCTTGTCCTCTTGACAGACAAGCATAAAGTGGACGACCACTTGGTGGGGATGTTGTAGAAGGGATTGACTTGCTGATGAGATAATTGGACAAGATGATCTTTAAGATTTCCTTCTATCCTGAGATTCTGCAGTGTTTGAAATTGTTACATAGGATATTCTTGCACAGTATAAAAAATACAGTCATGGCATTGTGTGTGTTATAGATACCTTGTTAGAATTGCAACAATGAAATACTAATATGTGGACATATGTTCTGTTTTTATGTTTTCTAAATAGGTAAATCCAATCTCTTGATTGGGTAAAAAATGCTGCTATGTATTGTTGGAATAAATCTTATTGCTTTTTCTATAAATTAATTGCACAGAGGCTAATGTCATAAATTTTGGTTCTAATTTTAGAGTGAACGACAAATAATATTTTCTCTTTTCTTTCTATCCTTACTAACTAGTAGAAAAATGATATAACTATTTCTTTTATATTACCACTTAGAATTAAGAATATGCTAAATCTGGCAAATTCAGTTAGGATGACCTATAATTGAATAATTTAACCTCATTTCTTTCATATGGGATGAAACTGAGCTTTATTAATTTTTCTCTCCAAAGCCTTCCCTAATGTTCTCCATCTGAGTTCTATTCATTTTCTCCACGTCCCTGGACCATTTACTGTGTTTTGACTATAGAATGGTTATTTGTGGAATCTGTCTCTTTCCCCCTAGTAGATGGCAAGTGGGAATATGTGCCACACATTTTTGTAATCCCCACAACAACTATCACCTTTCACTGTACTGAGTGATTCTCAATAGATATGACTCAGAATCTTTTCTTGATTGTCTATGCACCATGTGCTCAGTCCAGCAGTGAATAGGGTAGTGTGTAGTAAGTAACCCTTTTGAGATTATGACAGGGTCACTTCACAAACTACACACTGCTATCATTATGTGAGAAGAAGGCAAGTCTAGGGGTTCTGCATATGTACAGTATACTGTAGAAAAGGAGAGGAAAGAAACGGCACCTGCCATGGTTGAAGTATGGGAATATTTTTTCTTGTGTTCTGGAGCTGCTATTTCCAGGGCTAATGTCTGTTATGAAAGCAGACGAGAACTTTGGTTCTGCTTTTGGTTTTACCATCAGCTAGCAATGTTATGTGTGTCTAGCCACTGATCTTTTCTTGATCTGATTTTCTTCATCTGGTGAGGGCTTTCTAGCACCTGCCAGCCATACTATTGTTTGACAGTAAGTTAAGAGACTTGGCCTTTCTCTGACATGATTCTCTTTCTTTTCACCATTTAGGCAATTGCCTTATTCTTTGTGGGTTCAACTCCCTAACTTTAAAAATGAGGATTACCTATTTATGGGTTGTGATCTGCCTTAAGTGGGTCAGCATGTGAAATGTTGGAGCAGGGTCTGATGTGGAATAAGCATTGATTAAAATGTTAGCTAGTTTATTTTGCTACCTTGAAAAAATGCTAGTTCATCTCCAAAGGTTAAAATTTCAAATTAATTCCTGATATGCTTGGCATGGTCATGCACCTGACATGGGTTTCAGGTCTATGCTTCAGGACAATTTTCCATCATCTTCTTTCAAGTAGTTCTGCATAAAAATATATTTCCACCTGTTCTTAGAATATCTCTGGTGACTTGCTTGGTCCAGTGTGTTGCTTAATGCCTTTGCTTTTACACAACTAATTGTCTAGTTTTTGATCTCATGTTCTGAGACCATGTGGAGACTTTTTATGTCTGTAAACTCATGAGCATTGATAAGCCAATTAGCATGCAGACAAGGTGTCTTTCATGTCTAATAGTCTGATAAAAGAGTTAGTTAAGAATGACTCATCTTCTAGAACCTGTATGTTGTCTTTGGATCTATGGATATTACATTCACATAACGGGGAAGTCCTCCAGCGCAGTTCAGCCTGTCAGTAGATTCCTTTAACTAATTCTAATGAGCATTTAATCTATTAAACACTGTTTAAATTTTGTGTATGTGAGACACTATTTCTCCCTGGAGGTGGGAGACAGGAGCTAGGTAGGAAATAACAGTTTGGTATCAAAGAATCTGCATTCTCTCTCTCTCTCTCTCTCTCTCTTTCTCTGTGTGTGTGTTGTTCCTGTGTGTGTATATATATGGGTACATTCATGTGTGTGTGCATTTGTAGGCCAGAGGATGATATAATCTGTCTTCCTTGATTACTTTCCTGTTTATTTTACTGAGGCATGTCTCACTTGAACCCAGGGCTCACTGATTCAGCTGGTCTAACTAGCTAGCTTGTTCCAGGGATTCTCCATCTCTGCCTCCTACCTGCGGTGTAAATGCTAGGTGCTAGGGGTCTGAACAATGGTCATCACATTTGTGAGGCAAGCACAAGCACTCTTCCAACTGAGTCACTTCCCAGCCCTAGAACCTGTGTTCTTATTGGATGTGGTGCTCTAGGTATTTTAAGAACAAAATGCCTTGGAAGATAATGATTGAGTTATTATTTATATACCATTTAATCACCCAACAATGTTATTTAAAAAATTAAATGAAAAAGTGAGTTGAGTTTAAGAAAGTTTAAGTTTAAGTTTAGGCAGGTTGTTGGCCCACACGGTGACTCAGAAGGGTTTTCTGACTTCAGGGTATGGGTGACAATGTGTTCAGAGATGAGACTGTAAGGCTGCATCCTTCCAAATGTACTTTTTTTTTTTTTTTTTGCTTTTTTGAGTTAGGGTCTCACTCTGGCTCAGGCTGACCTGGAATTCACTATGTAGTCTCAGGGTGGCCTCGAACTCTCAGTGATCCTCCTACCTCTGCCTCCCAAGTGCTGGGATTAAAGGCGTGTGCCACCACGCCTGGCTCCAAATGTACTTTATATGAAATGCAGAGGTCTCTTGTGTTTCCCTGGTTTTATTATTAGTCTGTAGCACATTTCTGAATCCTCCCAAATGATCCACAATTTTCCAACATCGAATTTTTGACAGTCATGATTTAAAGCTTCAAGCATATGATTATGCGATGGTGGTTCTCAATGTTTACCACAACCTTTCAGCTAACCACATAGCAACCAACTCTCCGAATTTCTTCCAGGAGGGCAGAGGGAGTTTTCTCCTTGCATATAGCCCAACTCCATGGGAAAATTGTAACAGTGACAAATGACTTAGACGAACCATTGAATCTGAGGTAAATATGAACCTTTGCTCCTCTGTACAAGAAAGCCACCATGACGGCATTCTCCATGACAGGTTATAAGAATCATAATTGAAAATTTTGGTCAATATTAACCTTTAGGCAAATTTGTACAGTAACTGAACATGAGAGGGGTAGGTGGTATTTTTTGGAGCCAAGCCTATTTACATTAATATTTATAGATATTTATATTTCTTTCCTTTGGCATACATAAAAATGTTTTCAGTCTATGAAAAAACAAAGCAGAATAGACTTTAAAAAATTTACCACAGAAAGGATAATAATAACTTCCATGTCTGAAGACAACAGACAGGCATAAAATATAAAGGAATTGTTTTATCCCAGACAAGAGAATTGCTGCTATATCAAATTTTGACCCTGTCAAAGTCTGGATAACTCTTAGGTTTAAAAGTCCACCCCACAGACCTCAGTGCACAGAGAAGATCTGGGGCTTAGTAGTATTGGTGAGTGGTGCATTATGGGATTTAAATATAGAGTGTTTGCTTCCCAAGGAGAGAACTACAGGAATTTTAAGAACTTGCACCAATTCCCTAGTGGAGAAGCAGTATGTCTAAGTATATTTCAAGTAAATCCTCAACTCAACACATAAAGCTACAGTTCCACCATGCCTTTAAAAGGAAATTAGAATAGGGAACCAGGCCAGCCTACCCTTCCTGGAAACCGATCAGTGGTTCATCTCTTCAATGGCTCTGCTAGTCTCTTTTAGTAACTTGTAAGGCACCATCATGTTCACTAAGCACATGCCCTTCTCCCACCTATCCCACTACCACATCAACGTCTGGCTTCTGATTTTTCTTGTAGTTTCTTAACATCAAGTAGTAATTTGGATGATTTCTTTATATATTACTGATATTTTGGGCCACAACTTTTTTGTGATAATTTTAAAGTACTTATTATTTCATCTTTTTATTAAAGTTGTCTTGGTCATTGGGTAGACTTTGTCTAGTGAGTATAAATAAGACCTGTCTAAATAAATACAATATGTCTTAGAGGCATACTGACTTACTTACTCAGGTGAGAATGTGTACTAGTTGGGCTAACATAGTGGTACAAAGATTAAGGTCATCTATTCGTATTATTGGGTTTTTCTCCAAGTGTAATCTGTGAGTCAATTAGTAAGCATCCTACCTTGTTCAATAGAGAGAATAAGATTCAATAAGTTTAAGTAGGAAAATAAATGGGATGGCAACATGGATAATTTTACAAGTGAACAAGGTTATCAGTTATCTAGTTGATATGCACAATTATAATGGAAATAGTCTCATGCTAAAAGTGTAGCAGTAAATCTCATAGACTTACCAGTTTAAATATGTCATTATTATCAAGATGAGTGAGGTGGCGACATGAAGACACACATAAGGCTTAGTTAGGTACCACATGTTTTAGGACTTGATACTGTGGGCTCACTTTGAAATTGGCCAATTGCATTTGCTGCTAGTTGCCTACATAGAATAGAGATGCATTTTGAACTGTTCAAATTGAGCAAAATGCCTTCACTCTATTCAGCTTAATCATGGTCTACTCCTATTTGTCTTTTCATTTGTTACTTGGCTTTGGTTAAGTAGAGTCACAATATGGTATCTTGCCATTTAATGTTCTGGCTAGATCCTATAGTTACCTTGATGTACACACACACACACACACACACACACACACACACACACACCCCACAGTAGTATTACTGTTCTATGGTTGGCAGTGAAAATTAAATATGATAGGATTGAAATAAAAACTCCCTTTAGTTTTATAGCATTATGATCAGTATATCATTGACTGAAAATGATCACAGTAGTAGAATCTGCTGCCTTCAAAACAGTAATGATACCATGCCTGTTTTTAATGATGTCCAGTGTAGGGGGAAAAACTTAGAACTCAGAACTTAGGGTGGGTGTGGTCAGAGAATTATAGCATAAAATCCATATGCTTTAGAGTCTGTTGTGTGGCAGTAGGTTGGAGGAACTCAGGTATGTTTTGGGTTAGTCCAGTCCCTTAAACTATTTCTTTCAAATGTTTTCTTTCAACCAAATCTGAAACACATTTTGCCAAAACCTTTTTTCCCTTAATTTTTAAAGCCATGTGTATTTAAAGGGACATTTAATCCATATGTTTTGGCTCATTTACACTTAACTCATCAAGATATTGTTTTTAAGAGTTATATGAGCTTCACAAAGCTATTTTATAAGTCTTTTCTTCCGCAGTGCTAGGAAGTTGTGTTTTGCTGGAAACAGAAATTGAACCCACAAAATAATTAAGTTCGGATGAAAATTGAAAATGTACAAGATTTTTGAGGGCCACTAAACTTAACTTAGAAAGTATATTCTTCTCTTAAAAAGTTTTTAGTTACTTCTAAATGCTAATATGCTTTAGCTGAGATGCTATATTTGACCATCTTTTAAATCTTATGTCACAGTTAAATGTCTGAATGTTTCTTTCCCAAAATATCTTCTGGAGTGTAATGGATAAAAGCAAAGTCAAACATAAGGAGCACACACAAAATAGTGAGCTCAACATTCCCTTTGATGTTAATGCATAGTTCAGTGTTGCCTTTTCTCTCCCAACTAAGCTTTCCATGTAGTTCTGTCTTGTCTACTTTGGATTTCTTTCTTGTGTTTTGGTGAAGGTGGTGAGATGTAGCTGCTTAATTCACTGTGTCAATAACTTTAGCACCTTCAAAGACCTCATGTTTTCTCCCTCCCTCCTTCTCTTCTTTTTTTTTTTTTGGTAGAGATTTATTTATGTATTTAACTTGTAAGCAATAGAGAAAAAGAGGGAAAAAAGAGAGAGAGAGAGGGAGAGAGGGAGAGACTGGACATACCAGGGCCTCTAGCCACTGCAAATGAGCTCCAGATACATGCATCACCTTTGTGCATCTGACTTATGTGGGTCCTGGGGAATCAAACCTAGGTCCTTTAGCCTTGCAGGCAAGCGCCTTAACCACTAAATTGTCTTTGCAGCCCTCTTTTTTTTGTGGAGTTATAAATGGGTGATGAATCCAGAGTGTTTATTAGACATATAATGAGATGGCCTACCTATGTAACAGTCCCCTGGAAGTTTGGGATCCGCAGACATTTCTGGAGAAAACTCAAGAAAACTCAACACATATCTTACATAGGTATACATAGACAATGTTCCTAAAGATATGGGGGAGGGTGTGAAAAAACCCTTCAAATGAATAAGTTATAAGCTAATTATAATCTTAAGCAAGAAGTGAACTTCTCTAAAACAAATTTTTCACATTGAATGTCAGTATTCATAAGAATTACCCTTTCTCATTCCTCAAATGTTCATATTTGAAATCCATTCACATGTCCCAGGATTCATTTGAAAAGGGTTTCTTTTTCCCCCTTGAGTTCAAGTCATTATTGTCACTTGTGAGGTGGTGAAGAGGAAGAAAGGAAGAAAGAGAGAGTGAGGAAGAGGAAAAGAGGAAGAAAGTAAGAGAAAGAGAGGGACAGAATGAATGAATGCCAAGGGAAAAGCAAGGAGGTCAAAGAGCTGAGCAAGGTTTCTGAAGCTAGTTGGAGGTGCTGACAAGATATGCTCTTCTGCTCATGTTCAGGTGCATCTATGAATAAAAACCCATCACAATTGCTGAAGACATGAATAAAAATTCAGTTTTTAGAGCCAGACATGGTGGTGCACACCTTTAATTCCAGCACTTGGGAGGTGGACATAGGAGGATCTCATGAGTTCAAGGCCATCCTGAGACTACATAGTGAATTCCAGGTCAGACTGGGCTAGAGAAAGACCCTACCTCAAAAAAAAAAAAAAAAAAAAAAAAAAAACAGAATAAGAAGAAAAGTGAAAATAAATTCAATTTTTAGTTTATAGTAAATATGCAAATATGTCAAATACGTAAAAATCTCCAAAATCTTCATAGTCTAGACACAGAAAGTAAATTGCTTCTTAAAATTGTTCCTTATGGGCTAGAGAGATGGCTTAGTGGTTAAGGTGCTTGCCTGCAAAGCCTAAGGATCCAGGTTCAATTCCCTACAACTCACGTAAACCAGATGCACAAAGTGGCACTTGTGTCTGGTGTTCGTTAGCAGTTGCTTGATACCCTGGAGTGCTCATTCTTTCTTTTTCTATCTGCCTTTCTCTCTCTCTCTCTCTCAAATAAATAAACAAAATTTTTTTTAAGGAAAAGGAAGAACTCCTTTCTAATGTAAGCATATTTAACATATTTGAGGGATTATACTTCCCATACCAGCCTTTGCCACAATTAAAAAAATTGTTGTTTATAAAAAGGAATTAATTATTTTTTTATTTTACATTCATGTTGGTGCCTCCGATAGCCTCCTCCCTTTCCTCCCCCCCCCGAAGGGAGCCTCCTCATTGGGGAATGTGGGTCATGCATTATGGGGGTAGCCAACAGTTATGGGGGAGAGGCAAAATCTCTTAAAAAAGGAATGTTTAAAAATATTTGCAATTTTCACTTTATTAAATGCATAAAGAATTTTCAGTAGTCTTTACTTTCTTTTTAAAAAATATCTTTATTTATTTGCAAGCAGAGAGAAATAGAGAGAAGAGTGAGAGACAGACAGAATGGGTGTGTCAGGGCCTCCAACTGTTACAAATGACCTCCAGATACATGCTCTACTTTGTGCATCTGGCTTTACATGGTAACTGGGGAACTGAGCCCAGGTCATTAGGCTTTGCAGGCAAACACCTTAATTGCTGAGTCATCTCTCCAGCAAGAGGAAACAAATTTTGTTATGCAATATTAATGGGTGTAATGAGTTTGATGGAGCAGTTTTAAGTACCTTTTATGTCTTTCTTTTAGGACAAAGGTACCCTTCCCTTCAACATTGCATGGAGGTGGGTGCACTGCGGTGGTTCCTGACATTCGGTGTTACAGCATCTGTAATGACCCATCACGAGGTGTGTATCCTAATCCTGAAAAACTTTTAAAAGAGTTTTCCTATTGTTTTAAGGCAAATGTTTGGTCTTGGACAGATATCTATCATTCTGAACTTTCTGAGACTCTGAAAGGTACACCAAAAACCCCTGTTTACCAGATGTTCAACATCTCTCAGAGATAAAGTCAGTGATAAAGGAGATTTTTTTTTGACAGTATTAAACTCTTACTTGTTAAAACTCTTCAATACTTATTTTTAAATAATAAATTTCCATGCCTATTCTTTCCAGTGTTTTGATCATGAAGTAGTGTTGTATTTTCTCAAAGGCCTTCTCTGCATCAATTGAGATGATCATTTGGTTCTTATGGTTAAGTTTATTTATGTAGTATTGACCGATTTCTATATGTTGAACAATCCCTGCATCCCTGGGATGTATCCTGGGATGTAGTTGATCAAGGTGGATAATTCTTTTGATGTGTTGTTGAATTTGGTTTGCAAAAAGATGATGACATCAAATTAAAAGAGAGACTAATGGAGAGAGGGAAGGGATATGATGGAGATGGGCATTCTAAAGTGGAATGGGGGGAGGGGACGGAAATATCATGTGTTTTTTGTGTGTAAGTATAGAAGTTGTCAATAAAAAATAATAATTAAAAATAAAAAAATTGTTCATAATCTTTGTATCTAAGTTCATTAGGGATATAGGCCTATAGTTTTCTTTCCTTGTTCATCTTTGTCTGGTTTTGGTATTAGGGTGATGCTAGTTTCATAAAAGGAGTTGGGGAGGATTCCCTGGTCTCTGATTATGTGAAATAGTTTGAGAAAAATTGGTTTCAGTTCTTCAATAAAGGTTTGATAGAATTTAGCTGAGAAGTCATCTGGTCTTAGACTTTTCTTTTGTGGGAAGTTTTTGTTTATTTATTTACTTATTTGAGAGCGACAGACAGAGAAGAGAAAGAGGCAGATAGATAGGGAGAGAATGGTCACACCAGGGCCTCCAGCCACTGCAAACGAACTCTAGATGCATGTGCCACTTTGTGCATCTGGCTTATGTGGGTCCTGGGGAATCGGGCCTCAAACCAGGGTCCTGAGGCTTCACAGGCAAGTGCTTAACTGCTAACTAGCTCTCCAGACCTTGGGGGAGGTTTTTGATTACCTATTCAATTTCCATGGATGTGATGGGTTTGTTTAGGAGATTAATTTTAGTAGGTGATATGTGTCTAAGAATTCATCCATTTTTGAAGATTATTCAATTGTGTGGAGTAGAGGTTTTGGAAGCATGCCCTGATGAGTCTTTCAATTTCATTGATGTCTGTTGTGATTTCTCCTTTTTCATTTCTGATTTTGTTAATTTGAGACTTCTCTCTCTCTCTTTTTTTTCCTTTTTTGCTTAATCAAATCAGCCAGGGCTTCAATCTTGTTTATTTTTTCAAAGATCCAGGTTTTGTTTCATCAATTTAAAAGATTTCATTTTCCAACTCATTAAATTCTGCTCTAATCGTGATTATTTCTTTCCATCTGAAGTTGGATTCTTCTTCTTTTTTTTTTCCCACTTCCTTTATGTGGACAGTCATATTATTAATTTCACATCACTCTATATTTTTTATAAAGTCATTTAGGGCTATGAATTTTCCCCCTAGGACTGCCTTCATTGTGAGTTATAAATTTTGGTAGGTTATGTTTTCATTATCATTCAATTGTAGGAATTTTACAATTTGTGTTTTTATTTCTTCCATGACACATTTGTTATTTAAAAGTGTGTTGTTTAGTCTCAAGGAGCTGGTGGAGTTCTTGATGTGTCTCTTGTTGTTAATATCTAGCTTTAAAGCATTTTGATCTGACATGATGCACGAAGTTACTTTAATTTTCCTGACTTTACGAAGGCATGCTTTATGGCCTAATATATGGTCAATTTTGGAGAAGGTTCCATGGGCTACTGAGAAGAATGTGTATTCTACAGAGCTGGGGTGGAAAGTTCTATAGATATGTGTTAGGTCTAGTTGATCTATGATGTTGTTGAGCTCTATTATTTCCATGTTATTTTCTGATAGGATGATCTGTTTATTGATCATAGTGGAGTATTGAAGTCTCTGACTTATGATGGTGATGGTTTTTATTTCTGTTTTATTGTTGAGTAAATTTTGTTTTATAAACTCTGGTGCACCTGTGTTTGGCTTTTATACACAGACACACACAGACACACACACACACACACACACACACACACACACACACACACATATTGATTGTGATGTGCTCATGTTGGATCATTCCCTTTATGAATAAGAAGTGGCCTTCTTTGTCCTTTTTGATTACTTTTGGTTTGAAGTCTACTTTATCAGATATTAATATAGAAACACCCTCTTGTTTTTTTATTTCCATTTGCTTAGTATATCATTTCCCAACTTTTCATCCTGAGCAGGTGTCTATCTTTAGTGGTGAGGCTGGTTTCTTGAAGACAACAGCTAGAAGAGTCCAGTTTTTTTGATCCATCCTGATAACCTGTATCTTTTGATAGTTAAGACCATTAATATTTAAGGTTATTATTGTGAGGTTTGAATTAATTCTTGCCGTGATGAGGTGTTTTATAGGGTTTGTTGCTTTCTTGTGTTCTGTACTATTTTGAGCCTGGTCTATTTTGGTTATTGTGATCATCTTGCTGGCTCTTGAGATTGGTTGTTTGACTCTTCTGTATGGAGGATTCTCAAGTATTCTCTGTAGGTTTGGCTTTATGTTCATATAATCATAGAGTTGACTTTTTTCATGGAAAGTTTTTTTTTTTTTTTTTCACCATCTATTATGGGTAGAGTAGCTTGGGTTGGAAGCCATAGATTTTCAGACTTTGGGAAGTGTTCCATTCCAGGCCCTTCTGGCTTTCAGGGTTTGCATTAAGAAATCTGATGTAATTCTGATGGATTGCCTTAGTATGTTGTGAGGTGTTTGTTTTTGCTGCTTTTAACATTTTCTCTTTGTTTTCTTTGTAAGATTTTTAACTATGATGTGCATTAGAGAGTTTCTTCTTTGGTCTTGTCTGTTTGTATTCTATGGACTTCTTATATCTAGATGGGTCTCTCTTTTGAGAGATTCAGAAAGTATTCGTCAATAATTTTGTTGAATATGGTCTTTATGCCTCTGGCCTGGATTTCCTCTCCTTCTGGTATACCCATGAACTAGATGTTTGGTCATTTTAGGGTATCCCAGAGTTTCCTTATATTCTGTGTACTTAATAAAAATGAACTTAGCAGTTTTTGGCCTTCTGATCAATTTCTTCTGTCTTGTCTTCCAGGTCAGTGGTCTTCCACATGAGGAACTCTGTTAGTGAGGGGTTCTAGAAAGGATTTTATAATTTCTATTTGATTTTTGTTTGCTGTTGTGTTATTTTGCATCATGTCCTCTTTTTTGCGGTATGATTTCAATTTGAGTTCTGATTTTCTTGATGCTTCCTGGAATTCATTCTTGCATTTGATCAAGTTTCATTAAGCTTAATCAACTAGCTGATGAGATCTTCTATTTCTTGACTCACCATCAATTTATTCATACCTCTTTGGAGGGTTCTGACATTTTCTTCAGTCAAGTTAAGTATCTTGTCAAAATCTGAACACTGTAAGAGACTATTCTGTTCAATTTCATTGATACAATTGTTGGTTCTTTGATGATTTGCTTCCAGTTCAGTGATTCTTTTGATCAGGGTCTCATTGATTGTTGTTTTGGTTTTGGGAATGAATTTCTGTTGATTTCTCTATGATTTCATTGGAGGCTTCCATTGTAGAACTAGGCATCTTTGGCGGAGATCTCTCAGTTTTCTGACTTTCATTGTTTTTTTTTTGTGTTGTGACTACCCATTTTAGGGAGACTCTTTATTTTATTGAAAATGAAGCAAGTTTTTGTCCTTTGGCCCATGCACTGTCTGACTCAGGTGAACAGGGATGTTGATACCCAGTACCCAGTCAAGATGCCAGAGCAAAAGCCTGGACCAGGGGCCTGGAAGGAGCCAGAGAACAGGGGTCTTGCCTACTCAGTCTACACCACTCCACCTGCCAGCACACAGACTGGTACAGGGAACCCAGACCAGGTGGCTGGCAGGAGTTAGGAAACAGGGGTCTGGCCTATTCACTCCACACCACCACACCTGCCTGCACACTGTCCGTGAAGGAAATGCAGACCCCTTTCATTTTTCTTAAAACTTTGTGTTTCCTTCAAATAAAATAGAAAATAGTGGGGCTGGAGAGATGGATCAGTGGTTAAAGGCACTGGTTTGCAAAGCCTGCTGGTCCAGGTTTGATTCCCCAGTACCCACATAAAGCCAGATATACAAAGTAGTGCATCATGTCAGTAGTTTATTTGCAGCAGTAAGTGGCCCTGGCAGGTCCATTCATAGTCTTTCTCAAACAAACAAACAAACAAACAAACAAACAAACAAACATATGAAAACCCAAAAAATAATATATTGGAGTTGTGATACATGCCTATAACCCCAGCAATAGGGGAGTGGAGGCAGGAGGATTGGAAACTTTAACACATCCTCTGCTATGTAATGATTTTGACGTCAGCCTGGGCTATGTAGAAACACCCAATCTCAATAAACAGTCACTCAGACAAATGCTAATATAAGTGTTTCATTGTTTCATAGAGGTAATATGTTAGAAGCATACAGTGAGTCCATTGGCTTCTACCTACAGTTTGTGCATGTTAAGTTATGAAGATAGGTTTTGTTAATATAGATCCTTTGTTGAAGAGAAAATATGCTTCACCTAAGCTGTATATTTGCATGAGTATTTCTTCATATACAGGTAATTATATAATTACAACTGAATGTGAGGCTTTGGCTATTATCTAATCGTCCTAATTAATTAGCAGAGTAACTTTGTCTAATTTGAGTAATCAACTAAATGGACCTGTCAGCTTAAGTACAAGCAGAATAACCAACCATACAAAGATTATCACACCTAGTTCACTATAGTTAATTATACTTTTAATCACTATAATCAACCAGGTAAGTACATAGTCAAAGGTATTTGTTTGCACAAATGTGTGAACCACTGAGGATTATTTCCTGTCTTATAGTGGATATGTGAAAGCAGCAGGCCTGAAAATATTGTTGAGACATAAACCTATGGATTGTTCTGCTGTTGCAGGAGCTGAAATTAACTCAGCAAGACAGATTTCTTATCTTCCTGCCTGCCAAGCCTGGAAGGACAGTGGCAATGATGTGAGAAGAACAGGTCGGGGAAACAAAGTCAAGAGCCTAAAGCAGCTGGTCTGTCAGGTTTGGAGTGTCTAGTTGAGGCTGAAATCAATACTGTGGAGAAGCAGATTATGGATAACATGTTTTTAGTATCAGATCAAAAATCTCTTCAGCAACACTTGGTCAGTTCTGGGCCTTCTATTTTGGCTTTTTCTTTCCTTTCCTTTCCTTTCCTTTCCTTTCCTTTCCTTTCCTTTCCTTTCCTTTCCTTTCCTTTCCTTTCCTTTCCTTTCCTTTTATTCTCTTTTCTTTCTTTCTTTTTTTAACAAAATAAATGTCTTCTAAGCATAAGTAAAATGGAGTCCAGTATACATTAAGGACCCTAAAGAATAACTTTTTTTTGTTTGTTTGTTTTCGAGGTAAGGTCTCACTGTAGCCTAGGCTGACTTGGAATTCACTATGTTGTCTCAGGGTGGTCTTGAACTCACAGCGATCCTCCTACCTCTGTCTCCCAAGAGCTGGGATTAAAGGCGT
Organism: Orientallactaga sibirica; assembly: GCA_036365145.1. Lineage (NCBI taxonomy): Eukaryota > Metazoa > Chordata > Mammalia > Rodentia > Dipodidae > Orientallactaga > Orientallactaga sibirica. The sequence continues at coordinate 10,595,244 of JAEOAD010000240.1, forward strand.
GTGCCACCACGCTGGCTGAAGAATAACTTATTCTTTCTCAAGTGTTCATTGTTTCAACTCTACCTCAATGGTCAGCACATTTCCAGTCAATTTTGATTGTGTATTTCCTTCTTTATCAGGAAATGTGCTTCCAATTTCTCCTCATGAGATTCTTTGTCTTCCTGCACTAATATTTCAGAGTGAAGACACAGATGAATGGTTACAGGTTTGTGTCCTTTTTATACTTCCTTGTACAATTCTCTCAAAGAAAATCAAACTCTATGATACAGCAGTAAATCTACATTTTTGTTAGGAGGGTTGGCTTTCTTTCCCTTTTTATTGACAGCTTCCATACTTACAGAAAATAAACCATGATAATTCCTTCCCTTCCCCCACTTTCCCCTTAAGAGATCTAACACTCCAACATATCCCCTCCCTCCCTCCTCATTAGTCTCTCTTTTATTTTAATGTCATCATCTTTTCTTCCTTTTATGAGAGTCTTGTGAAGATAGTGCTAGGCAATGTGAGGTCATGGATATCAAGACCAATTTCTGTATGGTCAATTGCATTGTAAGCAGTCATACCCTTCCTTTGGCTCTTACATTCTTTCCGTCACCTCTTCCACAATGGCCCTGAGCCTTGGAAGGTGATAGAGATGTATTAGTGCTGAACATTCCTCCATCATGTCTTCTCAGCACTATTGTGCCTTTTGGGTCATCCCAGTGGTCACCACCATCTGAAAAGAGAAGTCTCTCTAACCAAAAGTGAGAGTAGCATTAATATATGGGTATGAATATTAAGTGAATTTTAGGATTGCTTTTTCTATTTCTGTGAAGAATGCCATTGGTATTTTAATAGGGATTGCATTAAATGTGTAGATTGCTTTTGGTAAGATTGACATTTTCACAGTATTGATTCCACCAATCCAAGAACCTGGGATGTCTTTCCATTTCCTAGTGTCTTCTGAAATTTTTTGCTTGAGTGTTTAAAGTTTTTATTGTAAAGATCTTTCACTTCCTTGGTTAGATTTATTCCAAGGTGCTTTATTTTATTTTATTTTATTTTATTTTATTTTATTTTATTATTTTATTTTGTTTTTTTGTGGTAATTGCAAATGGAAGTGATTCCTGGATTTCATCCTCTGCATGTTTGTTGTTAGTATAAAGAAAAGCTACTGATTTCTGTGTAGTTATTTTGTATCCTGCTACATTGCTAAAGGTTTGTTTTTTTTTTTTTTTTTTTTTTTGAGAGAGAGAGAGAGAGAGAGAGAGAGAGAGAGAGAGGAAGACAGATAGAGATGGGCACGCCAGCAGCCCCTCAGCTGCTGTGAATGAAATCCAGATGTGTGCGCCCCCTTGTAGTCAAGTGTGGCATTGCACCCTTGCATCACTTTGCATCTGGCTAAACATGGGACCTGGAGATTGGAACCAGTGTTCTTAGGCTTAGGAGGCAGGCGCTTTAACTGCTAAGCCATCTCTCCAGCCCTACTAAAGTTTTTTAATAGCTCTAACAGTTTGCTGGTCCTTAATGTATAGAATCATATCATCTGCAAATAATGATAACTTGATATCTTCCTTTCCAATTTGTATCCCTTTTATGAGTGTCTCCTGTCTTATTGTTATAGCTAAGACTTCCAGTACTATAGCAAATAAGAGTGGGGACAATGGACACCCTTGTCTTGTTCCCGATTTTGATGGAAAAGCTTCAAGTTTTTCCATATAATAACATGTTGCCTGTAGATTTGTCATAAATAGCCTTTATTGGGTTGAAATATGTTCCTTCTATTCCCAGTTTCTGTAGGACTTTTATGATGAAGGGATGTTGGATTTTGTCAAATGCCTTTTCTGCATCTATTGAGATGATTGTGTGATTTTTGCCCTTTGGCCTATTTATGTAGTGTATTACATTTATCAAATTGCATATGTTGAACCATCCCTTCATCTCTGGGATGAAGCCTACTTGGTTGGGGTGAATAATCTTTCTGATATATTCTTGTGTTCTGTTTGCCAATATTTTGTTCAGAATTTTAGCATCTATGTTCATGAAGGAGATTGGTCTGTAATTTTCTTTTTTTGTTCTGTCTTTGTCTGGTTTTGGTATCAGGGTGATACTGGCTTCATAGAAAGAGTTTGGTAGAATTCCTTACTTTTCTATTTTATGGAAAAGTTTGAGAAGCCATGGTGTTAGTTCTTCCATGAAGGTCTGGTAAAATTCACCAGTGAATCTATCCGGGCCTGGACATTTTTGGTTGGGAGACTTTTTATAACTGTTTGGATCTTAGTACTTGTTATAGGTCTATTTAAATGGTTCATCTCATCTTGATTTAATTTAGTAGGTCATATAAATGAAGGAAATGATCCATTTATTTCAGATTTTCAAACTTAGTTGTATGTATATTCTTAAAGTATGTCCTTATGATTTTTTGAATTTCTGTCTGTTGTAATGGTGCCTTTTTAATCTCCAATTTTATTAATTTTTGTCTCTTCTCTCTTTCTTCTGGTCAGATTTGCTAAGGATTTATCAATTTTCTTTATCCTTTCAAAGAGCCAACTCTTTTTCATTGAGTCTTTGAATTGCTTTTTTGGTTTCTATTTCATTAATTTCTTCCCTCATCTTTATTATTTCTTCCTGTCTGCTGATTTTTGGTTTGCTTTGTTCTTCTTCTTCCAAGGCCTTAAGGTAAAGTATTAAATTTCTTACTTGTGAACTCTCTAATTTCTTCATATACTCACTTATAGCTATAAATTTCCCTCTTAGGATTGCCTTCATTGTGTCTCAAAAGTTTGGGTATATTGTATTTTCATCATCATTTGATTCTATGAATTTATTGATTTCCTTTTTGATTTTTTTAATGACCTGTTCATCACTCAATAGTGTACTGTTTAGTCTCAATGAATTTGTGTATGCTCTGTAGTTTTTCTTGTTAATTTGTAGTTTAATCCCACTGTGGTCAGATAGCGTACAAGGGATTATTTCAATTTTCCTGTATTTGTTAAAATTTGCTTTGCAATATATGGTCTATTTTAGAGAATGTTCATTGTGCTGCTGAGAAAAATGTATATTCTGCAGCATTTGAATGGAATGTTCTGTAGCTATATGTTAGGTTCATTTGTTGCATGACATCATTTAATCCAGGTATCTATTTTTTGCTGGGATGACCTATCAATTGATAAGAGTGGGGTATTGAAGTCACCGACTACAATTGTGTTTGGTGTTATCTCTGACCTTAAGTCTAATAGTGTTTGTTTGATGAAATTGGTTTAGGTGCATATACATTTAGGAATATAATGTCCTCCTGCTGGAGTGTTCCTTTAATCAGTATAAAGTGACCTTCTTTATCTTTCTTCACTAATGCTGGTTTGAATTCTATCCTGTCAGATATTGGGATTGCGACACCTGCTTGTTTCCTAGACCCATTTCTTGAATTATCATTTTACATCCTTTCACCCTAAGACAGTGTTTATCTTTTATTTTGAGATGAGTTTTCTGGAGGGAACAAATGGCAGGATCCTGCCTTTAAAATTTTTTTATTATTTTATTTATTTTTGGAGAGAGACACAGAGAGAGAGAGACAGAGAGAGAGGGAGAAGGAGACAGATAGAGAATGGGCGCGCCAGCAGTCTCTCAGCTGCTGTGAATGAAATCCAGATGTGTGTGCCCCCTTGTGGTCAAGTGAAGCATTGCACCCTTGCGTCACTTTGCATCTGGCTAAACGTGAGACCTGGAGATTGGAACCCGGTTCTTAGGCTTAGCAGGCAGGCGCCTTAACCTCTAAGCCATCTCTCCAGCCCAGGATCCTGCTTTTTAATACTCTCTGCAAGCCTGTGTCTTTTGGTTGGGGCACTGAGGCCATTGATATTAAGCATTATTATTGAAAAGTATGCATTTATTCTCACCATTCTTGTTTGTAGTGCTTCCTGTTTTCCCTTTACTGCCTTGTTTTAACTGTTATTTGAGTATGGTTTATTTTTTTCCTGTTTCCTCATGTGTGTGTTTTGCTTTCTCTTCAGTGTGAAGGATTCCTTCAAGAATTTTCTGTAGAGCTGGCTTAGTTGTCATAAATTTCTTTAGCCTGTTTTTGTTGTGGAATATCCTTATTTCTCCATCATTTTGGATAGATAGCTTTGCAGGATAAAATAATTTTGGTTGACAATTTTTATCTTTCAGAATTTGGAATATTTCATTTAAAGCCCTTCTGGCTTTTAAAGGTTATGTTGAGTATTATGCTATTATTCTGATGGACTTGCCTTTGTAGGTGACTTAGTTTTTCTCTCTAATTGCTTTAAATATATTTTCTTTGGAAGGGAGAGTGCAGGAAGCCTGGACTTGTACTGGAACTGCTTATCTGATCCCTCCTGTATCCTTTTCAGCAACTCTTAGCTGATCTGCACAGTCTCTCCTTCACATTTCTTGCCTTTGTAAGGAGGCTGATGAAGTTGGAAAATCCCCTCACTTTGTCTCTGCTCCTGCAGCTTGGTGCTGGGCCAGGTGGGCACATGTATCTGTGAGGATTAGGGATGCAAGTACCTTGGCAGGATTCTGTCTGTTTTCCTACTTTCTGGTAGATCTTGATCTCTCCTGCTTGTCTGCTGTGGCTAATCAAAACCTACACACCTTCACTTTTTGGAGGAAGAGTGCATTTTTCTGTGGTTTTGCTGAAATCCCCCTCCCCCACCTAGGTTGGTTTGGCATGACTTCTGTGCTGCCATCTTACCTGGAAATCTCTGGGGTTGGCTTTTTTGTGACATGAAGATTGTCCCTCACTTGATTCTTCACCCCTGTACAAGAATATGTGATACAGAGCAACAAGAAATCAACTACTGGAGAGAGGAGAGGAGGGGGTTTTCATAATCAGATGAGATCAGGTGCATTCAGGGTGGTATGGCCATAGATTGAGTTATCACAACATATTTGCACCAGTGAGGAGCAAGGAGCAGACTCTTCAGTCCAACTATGAAACATCCTTGAGAAACATTCCTACAAGAAGTGGCATGAATGCCCTTGTATTGCAAATAAGCCAATGACATTTGGGGGTACTTGTGTTTATATTCAGTAATGATTTCTGAACATCAGTAGCATCTACTTTCTTGTTAAATAAGTGGGTGGAGTTTTCTAAGTGACTAAATTTGAATCTTATGGAACAAACTTCTAATTTATAGACAGAATTGACATTACAAAGAGAGAGAAAGGACATGGACTTTATGTTATAGCTTTTCATATTTTAGCTATGGAGACGTGATGAAGGTATCAATGAGTTCTGAATTTCAGAATATACTTTCATATTGTACTAGTAAGGTGATCGGCACAGAACGATCTTTGATATCTATTAATTTCTCTTTTCCTCAACAGCTTAATCAATCAGGAGTTTTGGAAGCAAGATTAGTAACTTTCTGTTTCAGGCTCTAGTTCTCAGAAACAATTTCTGGAAGTTTTCTTAACTATAGAACAGAAAGAAGCATTGTCCAAATGAAATATCTGCCCTAGAGAAATTCTGCAGCTATCTTATAAGAACATGTGTATATGGCTTGAAAATTATATATAGTAAAGAGAAAATAAGCCATCCCATTTAGGAGATGTTACTTTAGGCAGTAATATCGTATATTTTGTATCTATCTTAACTGGGAAATAAGTCAAAACCATGTACAAAAAATGAGCTCAGTCTCCAAGATCAAGATACTACCAAATGTGGGCTAGAAGAGAGCCTACGCATATAAAATTCCCTCCAAAATATCTATGGCCATTTCATCTATCTAGTACTAACTTCTCTCTCCGTTGGAGAATTTGCTTATCTTTTTCAGATGGACAAGGAACCTGAAGGGAGGATCAGCCAATAACACCTCACCAGGGCCCCAGCTGAAACCATAGAGTAATGTGGGGGAAGGGCATTCTTGGTTATCATGACACCAGAAAAAGGCTGAAGGAGATAAACACAGAGAAAATCCAACTCCAAGTAAGCCAGATATCCAGAAACACAGAGGCTCCCAAAACCTCATCACTGAAGTAGAACTAAAATGACCCCAATGTGGCTCAGAGAAATTCGCAGAAGAGGGGGCGGAAAAAATGTTAGAGCCACAAGTTGGGGCATTATGCACAGAGACTTGGCCTACCCCCCAGAACTCTTGACTACCCCCACAATGCATGACCCACATTCCCCATTGATGAGGGTCCCTTTGGAAGAGGGAGGACAGGGAGGAGGATAATGGAGCCTACACTATGAATGTAAAATCAGAATAATATAAATAAAAAATAAATTATAAATAAATAAATAAAGTATATTTTTGAAAAAAGAGTAGAATAAGTAGACTTTCAGAAAAGGATTCTTATTTCCTTGTCACATTTTACCATATTTACCCTTGGTCTTTTTCTTATGTCCATGTGCAAGTAAGATTCTGAAGAAGGTATTTTTTTCTGAGCATTAACATTTTTTTCTTTTATAAATATAATAATGGCTCCTAAAAGACCCTTTGCTTCCAACGAAACAGGAAAGAACTGTTTGAAATTTTCTTGTAAAAAATACATGTACACAATTGTAAGAATAAGATTGAGTTTTATTTTTAATGAAAGTGAGTGGAAAATTTTATGTTTAAAAGGAAAATGAAATTATTTACCAAGATGAAATCTTAGAAAATATTGTTGAAGTTTTTTTTTTTTAAAAAAAAAAACGATAATGCTTGTTTTCAAAATGCGATTTGACAGATTAAATTGGCCTGAGTGGCAGATTTCTTTATTTTGTCTTTTGATAATTGTAGCAGATTTGGAAAAGAACTAGGAATCATCTCTGTTATTGTCATTTGGACTCTTTCTGAACAATAGAACTAATTTACCAATGCAGAAGAGACATTCCAACTCACTGACTTGAGCCCCAGAAAAGAACAGTTTGCCTACTTTATTCAAAATTAAATTATATCTAAAAGTTTGAGAAATTTCAGCATGTTTCTCATATGCCTTTATTTTTCGTATTTAAACTGGAATAACTCATGACATTGCTTTACATAATTAGCTATCCTCAGTCACATACGGAAGCTTTGTGCTGGTAAGTGCCCGGTCTCTTACAATGCTTAGAAGTACTGGGGAGCTGGTGTCTGGGCTCTTGGAGGGGCCACTTGACTTACCATGATCTGAGTTGGACCGCACTTTGAGTCTGCAGGCATCTAGACAGAGTGAGGGGCAACTGATGGCTCCAGCAACAAAGCGATTGAGGTAGACGGAAAGTAATTAGTTTTTAATGATCTTTTGGAAGTCACATGAATAGACTGATTTCTGTTTTGATCTTGCTTGAATTAATAGCTGCTTTGGAGTGTTCAATCCCACTTCAGCATGCATTGTTTCTCCATTTCACGGTCTGGCGCTCCCAGAGTTTAGGTTTTACTTGGCCATTGTTCCACTTTGTAAGGCTCTGCCCAGTGTTTCTGTGCTCTTCAGTGTTTAACATTGTGGTGGTTTTCTCCTTTCATTTCTGTAGCTGTTTCCTCTTGGGAATTCCATGGGGTTATTATCACTTCCAGGGACTGCATCCAAATAGAGGTTTTGAGAGGATTCAGTTCACACTAAACCAAGTTCTGCTCCTTGTGCAAAACGAATTTAGTGTTGTCTTGTTTGGGTATTTAGTTATAGCTTGGATTTTTCCTTCCCTTTTTGAAGTGATAAGGTGGGGATTATTTGAATTATTTAGAACCAATTTAAGAGGCTACAAGGAGGCAGTTTGTACAGCTAGAGGTGCTGTCATGACTAAAAAGTGTTTCCCCAAAATAAATAGTAACCTGCTTCTCACCAATGCATCCTTACAACATTCCCCATTTTGCCCAAACACTGTTCCATTTTCAGACTTCCTCCCTCTCTGGTTGGCTGGCTTCTTCCTCTCTTCTCCCTCCCTCCCTCCCTCCCTCCCTCCCTCCCTCCCTCCCTCCTTCCTTCCTTCCTTCCTTCTGTCAGGAAGGGACTAAAGGCTCAAGTTTTTTTTTTTTTTTTTTTTTTTTTCGAGGCAGGGTCTAGCTCTAGCCCATGCTGACCTGGAATTCACTATGTAGTCTCAGGGTGGCCTTGAACTCACGGCAATCCTCCTACCTCTGCCTCTTGAGTGCTGGGATTAAAAGTGTGCACCACCACGCCCGGCTAAGTTTTTTTTATATACTTATATTTTTTTGGTTAATCATACTATGCATGTGTAGTTTTAAAAATATTATTTTAAACATGAGGAAAAAAAGTAAACCAGCCAAATTTTACAAATCTCAAATTTCTGACAGTTAAAAAACAAACCATTCAGTTTTCCTAGACAGCTATATTCTTAGATACATGACTTTGTATGTGCTTGTTTGAATGTTTGTTTGTTTTGAGACAGGGTGTTAGGATATTTCTGTATAATCCAGGATGAACCTGAGCTCTCAGTCCTCCTGCTCAATATCCTAAATGCTAGCATACAGGTGTGTGCTACCTTGTCTGGTGATATATGGCTTTTATGTAGTTATGCTTTAAAAGAATTGCTCATTTAATTAAAGTAATCATCTTTCCATACTGGTAAATATAGATCTCCATCATACATCTTTCATTTGAGCTATAATAGAAATAAAATATTTAAAATAAAATAATAATTTTAATGGCCTTTCATTTATTAAAATGATCATTCAACTAATAAAAATAAAATATTACAGTCTGAACTACAAACATCTTTATAATTATTAATTCTTTTCTATTCTTTTTAAGAAATAGTAATGGCATAATTTGATGTATCTCTTTCCAGATCACTGTATGGCTGCAGGCTATTTATTGAACCATTTTTTAAAGACTTTATTTTTATTTCTTTATTTATTTGCAAGCAGAAAGACAGAGCGAGAGAGAGAGAGAGAGAGAGAGAGAGAGAGAAAGAGGGAGAGAGAAGGGAGGCAGACAGAGAGAGAATAGGCATGTCAGGGCCTCCAGCCACTGCAAACAAACTCCAGATGCATGCACCTCCTTGTGCATCTGGCTTATGTAGGTCCTGGGGAATCGAACCTGGTTCCTTAGGCTTTGCAGGCAAGTGCCTTAACAACTCCACCATCTCTCTAGTCCAATTCAAACGTGTGACTTTTAAGCTATAACCTTTACTCCCTTGTCCCCTGAGGTTTATGGCTGCCTTATAATATCAAATACATTCAGTACAACTTCAAAAGTCTCTATACACCTTTAATAGTCCTAATATCACTTATCAGTCTAAAGTTGGAAGTCTCTTCTGAGACTCAAGGCAACTATGAGCTATAATACCAAATGATAACATCAAAAAGTAAGTTAGATATTCCCAATATGGAGTGGCATAGAGTAAACATTCTCATACCAAAATGGAGGAGTACACAGCAAGGAAAGATCTGGTCAAAGCACGACTAAAACCAAGCATGGCATCTACCACATCCTGTACCTCACTTATCTGGCATCTGATAGAATCGCCCCAGTTCCAAAGGAGTTGAGTAGCCTTTTTGCTCTAGCTCTGTCACCTGCTGTAAACATAGCCTCTCTATTGGACCTCACCATGCCTGTAGCTTTCCTCATCAGACCTCCCTTGTTCTTTCATCTCCAACATCCATTGCAACTTAGTCTTCACTTTCACAGCTTTATATAGTGACTTCTCAGTGGTTGCTTGTAGGGATTCTGACCCTGGCACATATTGCCTGGCCTCACTGGAGGCTCTCTGGAGACTTGGAACAATATTCAATGCCCCTCTTTCACGCCTTCAAAGTCAGTACCACATGGACAAGGTTGCCAAGTTCTGCTGCCAGCTTAGGATGAAGCTTGGTGCCCTTAGACCACAGTTGCATCAGTTTCTGTGTGCCTTCCAGGCTGACCCTAGAGAAAAAAATTTCCCTAGGCAGTTAAATTTGAGCAGGGAATTCCTTCACTGGAATTCTCAGCTTCGGATTTTTCCTTTAAAAATGGATTTGCATTTTCACAAGATTGAGCCTTAAATGAGTGGGGCCTTGCCCTCAGGGTACCTTTTCTGTTATTCCAGTCCAAATGGTTCTAATGTATTGGACAATTATAGCTGCTTTAAAACCTTCCTTGTTTGTAACTTTAAACTCATATTATTTTTTAAAAAATATTTTATTTTTTTAATTTTTTATTGACAACTTCTATACTTACAGACAATAAACTTTGATATTTCCCTCCCCTTCCCCACTTTCCCCTTCACAACTCCACTCTTCATCATATTCCCTCCCTCTCTCTATTAGTCTCTCTTTTAATTTGATGTCATCATCTTTTTCTCCAATTATGAGGGTCTTGTGAAAGTATTGCTAGGCACTGCGAGGTCATGGATATCAAGGCCAATTTCTGTCTGGAAAGTTGCATTGTAAGGAGTCATATCCTTCATTAGGCTCTTACATTCATTCCACTACCTCTTCTGCTATGGACCCTGAGCCTTGGAGGGTGGGATAGAGATGTTTCAGAGCTGGCCACTCCTCTGTCCCTTCTTCTCAGCACTAAGTTGCCTTTTGGTTCATCCTAGTGATCACCACCATCTGAAAAGAGAAGCTTTTTTAACCAAAAGTGAGAGTAGCATTAATATATGAATATGAACATTAAGGGAAGTGCTTTCAGGGCAGTTTGGTAAGCATAATATACGCATTTTAACCACACAAGAGCAGGCTTTATACCCCTAAGGCTCATGACCTCCCCTGCCATAGGCTTTGGATTAGATTTTCAGTACCAGGCATGTATTTCCTCCTAAGTAGCAGGCCTCCAGTCCAATTAGAGAGCAGTTGGTTTCTCCCAGAGCAGACATGCCACTATTGTAGCCATTTAGTCATTTGACCTGTCTGACCAAACATGAGGCTTCCAGTGTCCACTGTTTTCACCACTGATGACTTCTATCTCCCATAGGGCTGGATGTAGTGCAACTTTTTCCAGCTTTAGTTATCAGGTCTACAGGGAGGTTTTCTGATCAGCACCAGCTTGATTTCTCAGTGACCTTGCCACCCAGGCATGTTAAGTCTTCAGCAATAGGGTCTTACCATCTGTTTCTCAAGGGAAACCAAGGGCCTTGGCAATAGCCTGTAATGTTTTGGAAGCAACAGGGACCTCCCTGGCCAACAACTCACTGGAAGATATCCCATCCCTCATACTGAAAATTTTCTAGTAACAATCTATGACTTCTGGATGTGCCATTATGTAAAAAAGTAGAATTTCATATATCTTATGTCTTGTTCAGAATGTCTTGAATTTTGTTTGACCCTCCCTCCAACCCTTTTACACAATCTTTTCCCCTGGCCTTGCTTAGGCCTTTCCCCTCCCTGTAATCTGTTCTACTTACATATACACAACATCATTCCCTTAAGTTCTTCCTTCTCCTCCTTCCCTTATAGCCTTTTTCTGGCTTACTGGCCTCTGCTACCAAATTTTGGCTACAACTCACATACAAGTCTGTACATGTGTAGCTAGATCTACATATGAGAGAGAACATAGATGTTTGGCTTTCTGAGCCTGGGTTATCTCAGTTAATATACTCATTTCCAGATTCATCCATTTCCCTGCAAATTTCATAATTTCATTTTTCTTTACTGCTGAATAGAACTCCATTGTGTAAATGTACCACATCTTTATTATCCATCCATCAGTTGAGGGACATCTAGTCTGGTTCCATTTCCTAGCTATTGTGAATAGAGCAGCAATAAACATGGTTGTTCATGTATCTCTAAGGTAGTGAGAAGAGTCATTAGGATATATGCCTAGAAGTGGTATAGCTGGATAATTTGGTAAATCTATTTTTAGCTCTTTCAAAAACCTCCAGATTGATTTCCACAATAATTTTACCAGATTATATTCCACCAACAGTAAACACATTTTTTATCTTGCTAAATTGCACATTTTAAATATGTTTCTGCTCTACTTATTGTTTTCTCTCACTAAAAACTGGGATCAGAGCAGTGAGCAGTAACTATTACTGCTGTGTAGTCTGAATGCTGTCCTATCTTAAAATTCCCTCTACTACACAAATTTGTCCGTTGTTTTTTTACTCTGAATTAAAGTTGCATTTAAGTCCTCATGACATGGGCAGGATTCACCCTTTCTTTTCCAGAATATAACACACATTTCTACTATCCCAGTCCCCAATAAGAGTCCTTGTTCCCCTCTGAAAACTTACGAGTTGGGCCTCTACTATCTGTTTCTGTTGGTATTCTGGTCTTCCAAACTTCCAGACTGGTTCATTAAGTTTTCCTTATAGACATCTTGGGTTTTTCTAGCTCAAGGTACCAACTTTTTTCAGATTCCTCCCACAAAACAGTTCTAATGGCCTCTCAACCATATGGTCAAGTTTATCACAGCAGCTTAGTACTAATTTTCTGTATTAGTTGCTTTTCTCATTGCTGTAACTGCATACCTGACAAAAAGCAAGTTAAATGAGGAAGAGTGAACCTTGGTTCACAGTTCAGAGGATTATAGCCCATCATGATGGAGAAGGCATGGTGACAGGAGCACAAGGCAGCTGGTCACATTCAAAGTTAGGAAGGAGAGTGAATAATACTGGGGCTCAGTTAACTTTGACAGTGGAGGATGCTTAGGGGCCAAGTCTATGGGATATACCACCCTCAATGACACCTGAATAAACCAATCTAGAAACTTCTTCACCAACATAACCAAATGTTTGTTTCCATGGTGATTATAAATCTCATCAAGTTCACAATCAATGTTAATCATTACTGCCACCTTGCTGAAAAACACTTTTGAATGCATTTATGAACTGATGGTTTTAGATGTTGGGAGGCAGGTGATCATGCCATTTACAAATAATTATAATTTTATCTGTTCCTTTTTGATTGTTACTTTTCATTTCTGCTCTTCCCCTGAAGTGAGAATCACAGTGAATGAGCCCTGGAACAGCAGGAATCATATTGTAAGGTCCGCTTCCTCAAGGGAAATGCTGCAGGAATGCCCTCTTCTCACTGACATGATTGACCTCAATTCTCCCTTAATTTTGAAAGGGGAATAAGGGGAATAATATCTGAGGATTAAAAGGGAAGAAGAGCCAATTAGGATATCAAAGAATCTACAAATGCAATACAATGATGACTCAAGAAGAAATCCAGTCTCTTCCTCTCTTTCTCTTTCTCTGTCTGTGTCTCTTTGGTAATAATTAGAAGATTAAAGAGGCACTTAAGAATCCTGAGAGGAGGGCTGGGGAGATGGCTTAGCAGTTAAGGCACTTGCTTGCAATGCTTGATGACTCAGGTTCAATTTCCCAGTACCCATGTAAAGCCAGATGCACAAAGTGGCTCATGTATCTGGAGTTTGTTTGCAGCAGCAATAGGCCCTGGCATACCCATTCTCTCTGTGAGTCTTTCTGTGTTTGCAAATAAACAACTAAATATTTTTTAAAATCCTGAGAGTATATATTACATCTGATAAAAACCATAGAGGATATTACATTGTACCTAGCAATTTATTCATGTCAACTTTTCACTATACCACCTGATGGCCCATTGACCTCTCAGATTGGTTCATGGCCTGACTCTGGCCAATGAAAACACAGGCCCTAACCAGATGCCACCTCATCTGGCCAAGATACCATGGCCTCCTCCACTGTGCAGGGAACCAACCACAGTATATAAATGATAGCCAACATCATGATACACTATTAGCTTTAGCCCCTTAATTAAATGTAGGAGCCACTTATGTGACCTATTTAATCATAAGCATTCTTGCCCAAAGTACTTTATTTTCCATGAAAGCTCCTGTAATGAAAGGTTCCATAGTCATTATGTCTGGGTATCACTTGGAAGCACATTTAGAAAAATAGTGAATTCCTGGATACCCTGGGCCACAGGGTGATCATGGCGTGGAGTGAGTAGGCCAGATCCCTGTTCCCTGGCTCCTCCCAGTTTCCTGGTCCCAGTAGGTTCCCTTGCAGCTGATTTGGGGCTGCTTGGACCCTGTGAGTTTGCTGTGGAAGCTGGCCCTTTGCTCTACCTTCCTGATCAAAAAGCCCCTGCATCTCCAATTCCTGGATACTCTGTGCCAGAGGGTGCACATGGTATGGAGTAAGTAAGCCAGATCCCTGTTCCCTAGCTCCTCCAAGTTCCCTGGTCCTGGTAGGTCCCACTGTGCCTGGTTTGTGAAGGCCTGGTACCTGTGTGGGGGCTATGGAAGCAGGCCTTTTGCTCTGGTATCCTGACTGGCCCCTGGGTACCAACATCCCTATTCCCCTGAGTCAGAGGGTGCTGAGGCCACTGTAGGAGCAGGCATCTTGCCTTTTGCCTCTTGCTCTCCAGCTTCCTGGTGCCTGGTTCTCCAACCCATGATTCCCATGTGCTGAATAGTACATGCAAGCAGAGTGAGTAGGATAGAGCTCCCAGTTCCCAAGGTACCTTTGATTTACCTGCAATCTCCACAACCTTCACATCTGAGGTTATAACCCTATCATACACCAGTACACTAATCTAGTTCACATTTAAAACAGAACACCCTTTGAAGATCCTACAAGGACCAAAACTTGCTTCCTCCTCATAGAATAAAGTGTCTCCCCAAGACAGGTAAACCACATGCAAAAACAACAACAACAACAACAACAAAAAAACAAAAACAACCCCAAAAAACGTCAGAAAAGAGGTCTCCACCAAGGATGACCAGTCCCACAATGGAAGCCATCAATGAAATCATAGTGAAATGAAAAGAAATTCAACCCCCAAATCAAAATACAACAACAAATGAGACCCTGATCAAAAGAATTGTTGAACTGGAAGCAAACAATCAAAAAATCAACAATTGTATCAATGAAATTGAACAGAATAATCTCTTAGAGTGTTCAGCTTTTGACAGTAGGCTTAACTGGATTGAAGAAAACATTAGAAATCTCAAAAGAGGAATGAATGAATTGATGGTGAGTCAATAAATGGAAGATCTCAATAACCAGTTGATTAAACTTGATGAAGAGTTGATCAAATGTACGAATGAATTCCAGGAAGCATCAAGAAAATCACAACTCAAACTGAAATTGTACCTCAAAAAAGAGATGGACACATTGAAAAATAACACAACAGAAAACAAAAATCAAATAGATATTCTAAAAACCTCTCTAGAACCCCTCACTACTCATGTTACTCATGTGGAAGACAGAACCTCTGACCTGGAAGACAAGACAGAAGAAATTATTGGGAAGCCAAAAACTTTGCTAAGTTCAAAAAAATCAAGTAAACAAGATGAGGGAACTGTGGGATACCGTAAAATGACCAAATATCCAGATCATGGATATACCAGAGGAGGAAACCCAGGCTAGAGGTATAGAGAACATATTCAGGAAATTATTGAAGAAAAATTTCCCAATCTCTCAAAAAAGAGGCCCATCCAGATACAAGTAGCCACAGAACACCAAACGGACAGGACCAAAGATGAAACTATCCAAGGCACATCATAGTTAAAACTCTTAACAATGAAAACAAAGAGAGAGTGCTAAAAGCAGCAAGAGAGAAACAACTCACTACATACAAAGGCAATCCCATCAGAATTACGTCAGATTTCCCAAAGGGAAGCCTGAAAGCCAGAAGGGCCTGGAGTGGAACACTTCAAAGTCTAAAAAACTATGGCTTCCAACCCACGCTACTCTACCCAGTAAAAGTATCCCTCATAATAGATGGTGAAAGAAAAACTTTCCATGAAAAAAGTCATCTCTATGATTGATGAACACAAAGCCAAACCTACAGAGAATACTTGAGAATCCTCCATACAGAACAGTCAAACAACCAATCTAAAGAGCCAACAAGAAGATCACAACAACTGAAAATAGGCTAGGCTTTAAAAAGTACAAAACACAAGAAAGCACAAAACCTGATAAAACACCTCATCATGGCAGTGATTAACTCAATCCTCACAGCAATAACCTTAAATATTAATGGTCTTAACTCATCTATCAAAAGACACAAGTTATCAAGGTGGATAAAAAAAAAAAAACTGGACCATTCTATCTGCTATCTTCAAGAAACCCACCTAACCACTAAATCCCCGCAGGTTGAAAGGTTGGAAAATGATTTTCCAAATAAATGGAAATAAAAATAAGTGGGTATTGCTATATTAATATCTGATAAAATAGACTTCAAACCAAAAGTAATCAAAAAAGACAAAGAAGGCCACTTCTTACTCATCAAGGGAGTGATCCAACATGAGAACATCACAATCATAAATCTATATGCACCAAATGTTGGTGTATCACAGTTTATAAAACAAAACCTACTTGACAATAAAACAGAAATAAACACCAACACCATCATAGTGAGATACTTCAATACTCCACTATCATCAATAGACAGATAACCCAAGCAGCAAATAACAGGGAAATAATACAGCTCAACAACATCATAGATCAACCAGACCTAAAGGACATCTACAGAACTTTCCACCCCAACTCTACAGAGTACACATTCTTCTAAGCAGCCCATGGAACCTTCTCCAAAATAGACCATATTAAGTCTTAAAGCATGCCTCCATAAATTATAGCAGATCACAATGCTTTAAAACTAGAAATCAATAACAAGAGACACATCAAGAACTCTACCAGTTACTGGAAACTAAACAAGACACTTTAAGAAAGGGAATGGGTTGTGGAAGGAAATAAAAAAAAAAATTGTAAAATTTCTAAAATGTAATGATAATGAAATCACAACCTACCAAAACTTATGGGACACAATGAAGGCAGTCCTAAGGGAAAAATTCATAGCATTAAATGCCTTCATAACAAAGAGAGAGATCCCAAATTAATAACCTAACTGTCCACCTAAAGGCACTGGAAAAACAAGAAGAATCCAACCTTAAGAGCTTGAGATGGAAAGAAATAATCAAGATCAGAGCAGAAATTAATGAATTGGAAGCTAAGAAAACAATTAAAAATTGATAAAAGTTGCTGGTTCTATGAAAACATAAACAAGATTGATAAACACCCTGAGACCACAAGGTCAGCCCGGACCATCAAACCAAAAAAAAAAAAAAAAAAAAAAATAAGAGAAGTCTCAAATTAACAAAATCAGAAATGAAAAGGAGCAGTCTCAAATTAGACAAAATCAATGAAAAATTGTAGTCATGAATCATCAATGAAATTGGAAGAATCATCAGGGCATACTTTCACAAAACTGGATAATCTGGAAGAAATGGGTGAATTCCTAAACACATACCACCTATGAAAACTAAACTCATAGCAGATTAATCTCCTAAACAAATTTATCACATCCATGGAGATTTTAAAGGTAATCAAAACCTTCCCCCAAAATAAAAGTTCAGGACTGGATGGCTTTTCAGCTGAATTCTATCAAACCTTCATTGAAGAACTGGGACCAATTTTTCTCAAACTATTTCACATAATCAGAGACCAGGAAATTTCCCCCAACTCCTTTTATGAAGCTAGCCTCACCCTAATATCAAAACCAAACAGAGATGCATCAAGAAAAGAAAACTATAGGCCTATATCCTGGATGTATTTAAATGCAAAGATCCTGAACAAAATCCTCACAAACCAAATTCAACAGCATATCAAAATCATTCACAGAGATTGAAACAATGATCTCAAAATTCATATGGAATGGCAGCAGCTTTGGATATCCAAACATATCCTCAGCAAAACAAACAAACAAACAAACAAACAAACAAACAAACAAACATAAAATGCCTCTGGAGGTATCACAATACCTAATCTAAAACTGTATTACAGGCTGGGCTTGGTGGCACATGCCTTTAATCCCAGCACTTGGGAGGCAGAGGTAAGAGGAGTGCAATGAGTTTGAGGCCACCCTGAGACTACATAGTGAATTCCTGGTCAGCCTGGGCTAAAGTGAGACCCTACCTCAAAAATAAAAAAAATCAAAAAATAAATAAATAAAGCTATATTACAAAGCCATAGTAACAAAAACAGCATGGTACTGGCATAAGAACAAAAACATAGACCAATGGAACAGAATTGAAGACCCAGACCTTAGGTCAAGTATGTACAGCCTCTTGATCTTTGACAAAGGTGTCAATAATGTAGACTGGAGACAAGACAGCATCTTCAACAAATGGTATTGGACAAATTGGATGACCATATGTAGAAAAATGAAACTAGACCCACTCATACACAAAAATCAAGTCCAAGTGGATTAAAGACCTAAGGTCTTTATATATAAGACCTGAAACTCTTTTCCTAATTAAAGAAAAAATAGGAGATATTCTCCATGATATAGGAGTGGTGAAATACTTCTTGAACAAAACTTCAGTAGACCAGGAAATTAAAGAATCACTCAACCATTGGGAACTCATGAAGCTCAAAAGCTTTTGCACAGACAAATTCACCATAAGCAGAACCAATAGATTACCCACTGAATGGGAGAAAGTCTTTGCTAGCTATAGCACTGACAGAAGCCTAATATCTAGAATCTCAAACAATAAACTAAACAATAAAAAATCAAACAACCCACTCCAAAAGTGGGGCAGAGAACTGAATAGGGAGTTCTCAGAGGAAGAATTGCAAATGGTTAACACACTTAAGAAAATGTTCAACAACTGCTATAATAATTATTTAATTCTTAGTACAGGTTTTTAAAAAATTATTTATTTATTATATAATTTCATCAAAAAGCTAAGCAAATCAATACAATTAGTGCTTTAAAAACCTTCTAAACAAGTGATGGAGAGAAGTGGACACACACATACTTCAATCTTCATATAGGCAAAGAAATCATCCCTAAGTGGAGAATGTATTCAAAGAGAAGTAAGTAGCTGGGAAGACAGTCATGTCAGCAGAGATGGCAGATGACTGCTCAGTGGAGAGGTTACTGGGGACACTTGCCTCAGGCTCCAAGAAGACAACCAGGATTAAGATTTTGCCATGAGTAGAGAAATGGTATTAACTGGCTTCCCATGGTTGAATACTTTCAAAGAAAACAGAAACAGCTATTTATCAGGCCAAAGTGGAGACTAGTGCTAGAGCTGAGGCTGCTTTTAAATAGTTTTTATTCCTGGCCCCAAATTCTTCCCATTGTCCATACTACTCAGGAAGAATAATTGCAGTTGAGTTGAACTGGATAATGTTTTGAAAGTCAATCTTGTTTTTGTTTGTTTGCTTGCTTGATTCATTTCATTAATTAATTTTCCCGAGTTGGAGATCAAACCCAGGGCTTTATGCATACTATAGTGGCAAGCATTGTACCACTGAGTTGTTTGCTATTTTAATGCGTACACTTTTGCTTTCTTTGTTTAGTCACTAATGTGACAACTCAAGTATTGCAAGGAGGGTAGAAATCGGCCCTGATTGCCATTATAGGAGATGGTGTAAGTCACTATATTCTAGTCCTCTAAAACATGGGATTTAATTTCAGTTTTGATTGAATTTGGCCGAATTTTTCAGACTCAGATTTCAATGGTGAAACTGAGGGCTTGACACTACATGGCATTATATAATACTACATTACCTTCACAATTCTAGGTGTTGCCAAGAGTGTAGGTACCTCTCAAGGGTTTTCAAACATGTTAATTGGAAGTGTTGACGATTTATGCCAATATTTAATAATAGCATATCTGAGAAATATCAGATGAAGGCCAGACCTTTAATGACATTACTTATATAACTTTTTTGGCATAACTGATTTTATTTTTTAAAGTCTAGCAACCTCTTATTAAAATGAATCTATATATAACATATAAACTGCTTGAACATTGACCTAAAGTGTGTTTTGGTACAACTATTGCAAATTCGTGGGCATTATTAAGCAAGACTCTCTACACTGACTTGAAAGGATGTTATCTGATTAGTTTAGTCTGAGGCACTTCATTAAATTCCAAGAGTAAATGTATACCTTATATAAGATTAAAATTTACACATTACAATACAAACTATAACATAAATCATAACTATAGAACTCCAAAGATACTGTCACTTTAAGCTTTCTTTAAAAATACTGAGAAATATTTTTAGTGAGCTGTGCTTTCCTCATTTAGCTGTGTTAATCTCTTAGTTGCCAAAGGCAGATTGATTTGTTTATAAACTTGTTAAACCCAATCTGCACACAACCACATCACAGATAATAAAGTGGGAAAAGACCACTCAAATTGTCAGCCTGTATCCACTCACCACCTCAGTCTTATTAATGTCTAATTTAACTTTTGCATGTCTTGCACATTGTATTGTTCAATGATGTGCTGACGATGGTTGTTAGCCATGTGTGCGGGTGTGGCTAAAAAGACCAATGTGCGGCCAGCATTGCTTTTCCAGTGACACACCCAGGCCGGGCTACTGTCAGTAATTCATTTTCGCTGCGTTGACATGGAACCCCCTCCCCCAATGTGTGGGCTTCTGTGTCAGAGACGGCCTGCCAGATGCCTAGCATGTTTGTTCCACAATAGTGCCAGGAGTACAGGAAGAGGAGTATGCCACATTCTGATTGCTGGCGGTAAAGAGCTTTCCCTGGATATCCGCCACTTTATAAAAGGTTTCTTCATTTTGAAATAAATAAAAATCAGTTCTTTCTACCATCACTTATCTAATAAGCTTCCAACCTTTACAGTGAATTATATGAACACATAGGATTATAAAACTTGTAAGATCAAAAATTCCTTTACAGATGGCTTAGCCAGTAAGAATGCTTTCTGTGCAGGCATACAGACCTGAGTTTAATTCCCAGCGCCCATATAAAGAGCCAGGCATGCCAGGGCACCACTGTTGAGGGAAGCAGAGTCAGAAAGGTCACTGGAGTTTCCTAGTAAGCCAGTGTAACCACAAAATGGGAGCACCAGGTTCAGGGAGAGACCCTTAGGGAAATGGGGTGGAAGAGTGATGGAGGAGAATGCCAATGTCCTCCTCTGGCTTTTGCACACATGCACACATACACACATCCAAACATCCCAAATGTTTCACTGGGTGAGACTTAGATTTCTTAGTGTGATAGTGGTAAATATCAGTGATAAGAGATAGCATAAGTTGTGTGTGTGTGTGTGTGTGTGAGAGAGAGAGAGAGAGAGAGAGAGAGAGAGAAAGAGAGAGAATGTTTAAAGAATAGATGAAATGATTTTTTGATATGTCTACTATAAATAAAAAGTTTGATGTATTATACTAGGTAGAAGTTTACCCATCACAATCTAAGCAGGCAG
The DNA here is from genome assembly GCA_036365145.1 of Orientallactaga sibirica. Taxonomy (NCBI): domain Eukaryota; kingdom Metazoa; phylum Chordata; class Mammalia; order Rodentia; family Dipodidae; genus Orientallactaga; species Orientallactaga sibirica. Next base: position 10,616,286 of record JAEOAD010000240.1, read on the forward strand.
AAGTATTTTCTAGAATTGGTCTCAATTTTGCTTTTGAGATCTGCTCTGCCTCAATTTGATCATTTGATGTTTTAGGCAAAGTGAATTATCTTGGTAACTTCCTTTCAAGCTTGGTTGTTGATCTGGAAGGACTTCTTTCCATTTTCTTCTGTGGCTCTGGCAGGAAGGGTGAAGGTTGTCTATAGGCTCTGCCTTGCTGGGGCATGACTCTAGCCTTGGCTATTTTTCTGGTCCCTGCTACTTTTGACTAAGCAGTGTCTGGGCTTGCCTGATCCTAGACTTAGACTCACTTGTAAGCCTCATGGTAATTTCTGTAACTATGCCTAGAGGAGACAGTATAATTTCTTCCATCCCAGAAGTCTCTCACAAGGACATCAGTCATATTGGTTTAAAGGTCTGTCTTAACACCAGTATGAATATGACTTCACCTTAATTTATATTCTTAATTACATCTGCAAAGACCCCGTTTCCTTATGAGGACATAGTCACAGATGTTGAGGATTTGGACTTCAACATAGCCTTTTGTAGGACACAATTCACTTTGTACAATCAATTATGCATTTTGAGGAGATCTGTGTATTACTTAACCCCAGTGGACTATGACCACATTAATAGCATACTGCACTTGATTACTGTTGGGAGAACTTATTTTTCACACTTTTGTACTGTTTCCAGTGTGTCTTAGCGTCCTATTACATTTTCAGAGCTTACTCACCAGAAATTTAATTTTATTTAAATTGAATTCATTTGACTAATATATAAATATGTATAAATAAAATTATCCATATTGCTGGGGTAATGTGCTATGTGATACATGCATATGTTAGGAAATGTTTAAATAAAGTTAAACATATGTATATCCTTAAACAGAATTTTAAAATATTTTTATTTATTTATTTGTGAGAAAAAAGAGAGAATGAGTGCACCAAGGCCTCTTGCCATTGCAAACTCCAGACTCATGCGCCACTTTGTGTATCTGGCTTTATGTAGGTTCTGGGGCCTTAAATCCAGGCAAGCAGGATTTACAAACAAGCACCTTTGACTGCTGAGCCATCTTCCCATCCGCCAAACATAATTTCTTTAAGGTAAAAACTTTCAATATACTTTCTTTAAACTTTTGAGATTTCTAGCTCATTGTTCTCATCTGTATTCACTATTCTGCATACCAGAACTTCTTGCTTCTATTTTACTGCAATTCAGTATCCATTGATTAGTCTTTCTTTCTTTCTTTCTTTCTTTCTTTCTTTCTTTCTTTCTTTCTTTCTTTCTTTCTTTCTTCCTTCCTTCCTTCCTTCCTTCCTTTCTTTCTTTCTTTCTTTCTTTCTTTCTTTCTTTCTTTCTTTCTTTCTTTCTTTCTTTCTTTCTCTCTCTCTCTCTCTGTCTTTCTTTCTTTCCTTTTTGGAGAGACATAGAGAGTGACAGAGAGAGAGGGAGAGGGAGACAGATAGAGATGGGTGTACCAGCAGCCTCTCAGCTGCTGTGAACAAACTCCAGATGCATGCACCCCCTTGTTGGCAAGTGCAGCATTGCACCCATGCATCACTTTGCATCTGGCTAAACGTGGGACCTGGAGATTGGAACCAGCATTCTTAGGCTTAGCAGGCAGGCACCTTAACCACTAAGCCATCTCTCCAGCCCAAGTCTTTCTTCATATTTCCCTTCCCCATACTCTAGACATCCTATGGTAAGAACCATGCAACTGCATTGAAATCATTTTTTTTCTTTTTTTCCATAATTTACTTTTATTTATATTATTCTGATTTTACATTCATAGTGTTGGCTCCCTTATCCTTTTTTTTAAAAAATATTTTTTTACTTATTTATCTGAGGGGGTGGGAAGTAGAGGAAGAGGCAGATAGAAAGAAAGAGTGAATGGGCACACCAGGGCCTCCAGCTACTGCAAACGAACTCCAGACACATGTGTCCCTTTGTGCATCTGGCTTATGTGGGTATGGGGAATTGAACAGGGGTCCTTAGGCTTTACAGGCAAATGCCTTAACTGCTAAGTCATTTTCTCAGCTCCTGAAATCAACTTTTAAAAAAACATTTATTTTATTAGAGAGAGAAAGCATGTGAGAGGGAGAGAGAGAATTGGCACACCAGGGCCACTAGCCACTATAATCAAACTCCAGATGTGTGTGCCATCTTATGAGCATGTGTGACCTTGTGCATCTGCTTATGTGGATTCTGGGGAGTCAAACTTGGATCCTCAGGCTTTGCAGGCAAGTGCTAAGCCATCTCTCCAGCCTGAAATCAAATATTTTTTTAATTTGTAACAATATTTTATTTATATCAGAGAGAAAGAGAGAAGGAGAGAAGCAAATAAAGAGAGAGAGATAATGTGCATAACAGAACCTTCAGTCACTGTAAACAAACTCCAGATGCATGTACCAAGGTGTGCATCTGGCTTCTGTGGGTCCTGAGAAATTGAGCATCTGTGCTTTGGCTTTGCAGGCAAATGCCTTAACCACTAAGCCATCTGTACAGTCCTGAAATCAACTATTTTTTAAAATATATATATATTTATTTACTCATTTGAGAGAGAGAAAGGAGAGAGACAGATAGAGAGAGAATGGGAGTGCCAGAGTCTCCAGCCATTGCAAACGATCTCCAGATATATTCACCACCTGGTGCATCTGGTTTACTTGGGTACTGGGTATTCAAACCTGGGTCCTTAGGCTTTGCAGGCAAGCACCTTAACCTTTAAGCCATATCACTAGCCCAAAATAAACTTTTAGACTCCATGGATGTGTGTCTTTCTGTGCCTGGCTTAACATGATGATCTCCAGTTCTGTACACATTGCTGTAAATGGCAAGATTTCATTCTTCTTATAGGCAAATAGTGTTCTATTGTATATACAAAACCCTTTTTATTTATCCATTCATCAGTAGATGATGCTTAGGTTAATTTCTTGCCCATTGTGAATAGTGCTATAATGAATGTTTTTTATCATATGACTATATTTCCTTTGGATGTATACACAGATGATGCCTTCATGTATTGCTGAATCACATGGAAGTTCTAGTGTAAAAATTTTATGAACCATCCCTGGTGCTCTGTGTAATTACTGCATGTATCTACCTTTCCATCAACAGTGTGCAGGGTTCCATTTGCTTGCAACCTTGCCAGCACTAGTTATCTTTAGCATTTTGAATATGTGCCATTCTTACCGGAGTGAAGTGATACTCTCTATGGTTTCATTTTGTGTTCTTTTTAAAAAAAATTTTTCTAGGTAGGGTCTCAGTCTAGCCCAGGCTAACCAGGAGTTCACTATGTAGTCTCAAGGTAGCCTTGCACTCATGGCAATCCTCCTACCTCTTCCTCCTGAGTGCTGGGATTAAAGGCGTGCACCACCATGTCCAGCTCATTTTGCCTTCCTTTGATGGTAAGTGGTGTCTAGTACTTTTTTCATCCAAATATTGTCCATTTGAACATTTATATTTAGTTGTGTTTATTTGGGTCTATAACACATTTTAACTGATTCTTTGGGGGTTTTGGCTATTTAATTTTTTTGGAGTCTTATGTATATAAACCTCTTATTAGATGGCAAGCTTGTATATAGTTTTCCCATTCTGTTAGTTGTCTTTTCACTGAGTCCACATTGTTCTAGAACTCATTATTCTGTCCTTAGGGGTGGAGGGCATGGAGGCTAGAATGCCAGAGGTGATGATGGAAAACCAGAAATAAGAGCCATCTCAGCAATGGACAAACTTTGTGCTGAAGCCTAAGGGTTCTACCTCCTGCTCCTCATGACAGCCTGCCTATGTTTCTATTTTTCTTCGCAGCATAAGCTCTTTCCAGGCAGCTCATTAGTCAGATATACTCTGGCAAGTATTACTTTCTTTTCTCTTGACCTTCCTTCTACCACTTCTCCACAGACATGCTCAGGCATGTTTAATTCTTATTGAATGCACTGAACACTCCTGTTGTACAAGCTTCTCCTGAGATTCAGAAAATGTGTTAAAGACAAATCATAATTTAGACCTTCACCTCTGTCTCTAACCAACAGCCTTTCTGTAGGCAAAGCTAATGGTAGTGACTGGTCGACAGGGGTCATCAGGAAACTCTGGTATAATAATTTGCCTTTATCAAGTTTTGAAATAAAACTTAGACCAAGGTAAGAGTCACAGGGAAAAGGATCTCTGCTATACACTGGAAGGCATTATCTGGGTAAAGTCATTATTTTGTTTCTGCAAGCATTAATTTTCTATCAGGTAACCAGCCTGCATAGAAGTAGAGCATAGGTATCGGCAAGTCTAGAGAGACCATCATGGTTGTGGGTAAATGTGTTTCTCTTATTGATGTTTCTCAAATGTACACAAGCCTCCTCATAGAAGTGTGTTTCTTGGTCTTCACATGCTCAATCAACTAGCTTTCTTTTTCCCCAGACATGTTCCAGCCCAGGTTTGCTGATTTCTAACTCATCATCTGAGACACTCCCCGTGACCTTGGTTTCCAGTTCTGTCTAGAAGAAACTAGCCTGGCTGAATCTGAACCTATTATTCAGAAGCCTGGGACACCAGAAAGACAGGAGGCTTTAGATGATTTTTGTTTCTGTTTGGTCTTGAGTCTCTGCCTTTTTATAGTGGAATGTGAACTGGATGGCTTTAGAAGAATGATGTAGGTCTCCTGGAAACCAGCCATGGTGAGGGCTCAGAGCAGGAGCCCTAGGAATGGGTTGTCATGTTAAGAAGCACGGCTCTCTTATCAGCAAGCACTGGTGATGAACAGTGAGGCCACAGGAATTCTTTTACGCTGGAAACCTAGGCCCTCCCAGCAGGCTGCACTCAGAAGCCAGTGTGCGTTCTTCTCTGTGATTTTTCTCAGCCTTTGACTGAAAGGGACCATATAGTGTACTTCAACTCAAAATCCAACACCAAACATTTCTGTAAACATCATTCTATAACATTAGTGAGTGGAAAGAAAGTGTTCACAATAGATAAAATTTATAGGAACAAATTCTAGAAGCAAGTTAATGAATTAATTAATTTAATCAGTGTTTTGAGTTTTTGTTGTTGGTTTTCCATTTTTGAAAAAATCTTTTTTGGCCAGCTCTGTCCTACAGGTTATAGTGTCCATGATGTAAAGATTGCCATCTTTACTAGGGTGAGAAGATGTTTCACAAAAGCACAAATCACTGTGGCTGTGTTTTGAGAATTTCTTGTGATGGGGCTACTAGTCTCTACCATCACATCTGCTCCTTTACCTTCTGATTGCCTAAGTCAACTTTCCACCTTTTTTTTCTTTGTGAGGGGGAGGGAAGAAAATGCAGGATACCAAAATAGATTGTAGGAGCAATTAGACGCTACCTTTTAATGGAACATGTGCTCATAGTCTCATCACTGCAAGCCAGTTTTATCCATTTCCATGACCTGATCTATTTCTGTAATGTCTGATCTATAGTAGAGAAAAAGTCAATGTTTTCCCCTTTGATATATATATATATATATATATATATATATATATATATGATAATTTTTTTAAGTTGGAAATGAGCCACAGTCAGGAATGGAAATGGTCATTGAAAATGTGTAGCTAAATAGACTTTCCTATGACTACAAGTTAAGTGCATTTATACAATAGTCATGCTCAGTGTTATAATGTCTGAAAGACAGGATGGCCAGATCTAGGTTGGCAGTAAATATTCAGTTCCATAGATACATTTCAAGGGAAGAATCTACCCCAGAGGGCCAGCCTTGTAAAGAAGTTTGTTAGGTTGGGACTAAGGCTTTGAAGGAGCCTGTATGTCATATTGTGGTGAAACATGTGGCCACCTGGCTGGGAGAGGTTCTGAGTCTTGTGATATTTTACATGTGACAAGAAAAATGGAATGCCTTTGGACTTAAATGAACCTTCTTTTTTCAAGCCCCACTGCCTTGGGGAGAGGGTAGGCTTAGAGGATCGCTGCTTCCCCTCCTGAGACTGTGCCAGTCTTTGATATTCTAGTGGTAAGGGAGGAATTGGACTTTTTATTTTAAAAATAAAAATTGAAAACCTTGATAAATGAAACACAACCTCTTTTCTGGTTTTTAACATTAAATATGACAAATATTTTCTATACACATCCATGTGTCTGACGTTTTTAATGTTCCACCTTCCCGTGATTTCTATTCTCTTATGAGCCATTTTATATGGTCTTTTTCCAGGAATCCTTCCATCTCATTAGGTTTTCCTTTCTTTTTCTTTCACGCTGCTTCATTTTCCTTTTATTCTAGAATCTGTGTTTAATTTTCCAGTTCTCTACTTTTATTCTTATTTTCCTTTTGTCAGCCTGGGGTCTTTTATTTTCTGTCTATTGTTATTTCTCCCTCCCTGTATCCTCCTTCATGTGCTATTATACGGTTTGCTTATTTCTCCCTTCTGTTCAGTTTGTTATCTTACCATACATTGATGCCTCCTGCATCAAAATGAAAAAAAAAAACAACAACAAAAATCCAAAACACTGATTTTGATTTGTTTGAGTCGTATCTTTCTCTCATTTATTTATACTAACTCCTCACTGCAAGTCAATTTTTATACTCTATATTGGTTGCCAAAATCCCAATATGACTTAATTTCTGAAAAAAATTCTGTAGAAAATTAGATATATATTTCTAAAATTAAGAAAAATTCACTAATTTGAGATAGGGAGAGGCAGATAGAGAAAGAATAGGTGTTCCAGGGCCTCCAGCTGCTGCAAATGAACTCCAGATGCATGCACCACCTTGTGCATCTGGCTTATGTGGGTCCTGGGGAATTGAACTTTGGTCCTTTAGCTTTGGAGACAGGCACCTTAACTGCTAAGCTATCTCTACAGCCAGAATTATATTTTTAAAATAAATGAATAGAATTTCTATATTTCAGTGGTTGTTCAATAACACAAAGATGGAAATCATTGTGTTGGTTTCTGATCATATTTCTCCCTTTGGTCTGTTTATTACCTCAAAGAAGCCACAGTTTCTCATTGAATCTTAGTTTCTTCAACTATTAAGATTGAAGAACTTCCTTGCCACTCAAGATATGGTCTTTAGACTAGCAACAGAAGTGTGACCTTCCTCCCTAATGGACTTCCTGATTCAGAGCTGACATTTAAAAAATTTTTTTTGTATTATTTTATTTATTTTTGGAGAGAGACACAGAGAGAGACAGACAGAGAGAGAGGGAGAGGGAGACAGATAGAGAATGGGCGCGCCAGCAGTCTCTCAGCTGCTGTGAACAAAGTCCAGATGTGTGCGCCCCCTTGTGGGCAAGTGCGGCATTGCGCCCTTGCGTCACTTTGCATCTGGCTAAATGTGGGACCTGGAGATTGGAACCGCTGGAGATTGGAACCAGCGTTCTTAGGCTTAGGAGGCAGGCGCCTTAACCACTAAGCCATCTCTCCAGCCCCAATGCTGACATTTTATCCTAAGCTGGTGTTGCAGTTAGCTTCATTTTACTGTCAAAAAACACCCAGCCAAGTGCAGCTAGTTGGAAGGAAAGGGTTTATTTTGGCTTATAGAATTGAGGGAAAGCTCCATAATGGCAGAGAAAAATAATGGCATTATCAAAGGGTGGACAGCACCTCATGACCAACATCAGGTGCACAATAGTAGCAGGCGAATGTGCCAAACCCTGGCAAAGGGGAAGCTGGTTATAACACCAGTCAGCCTACCCCCTCCCCCCCCAAAAAATACACTGCCTCCAGGAGGTTCTATCTACCAAATTGCTACCATCTGGGGACCTAGCATTCAGAACACATAAGTTTATGTGGACACCTGAACCAAACCACCACATTCTTCCTCTGACTCACATAAACTGATAAACCATCCATGATGTAAAATGCAATACATTCAGTCCAACTTCAAAAGTCCCCATAGTTTTTATTAATCCCAATGATGTTCAAACATTCCCATAGTCCAAAGTCTTTCAACTGAGCCATAATATTAAAAAAAAAACACCATAATGGCACAGAGTAAACATTCACACTGCAAAAGATGGCACTGGGCATAACAAGGAAAAATTGAACCAACACAAGATTTAAAACAAACAGGGAAAATATCAAACTGTAGCTCCAAGTCTGACAACTCTAACCAGAAACAGGTCTCCAAGTCTGATAATTCTAATAGTGATAAGTCTCTGGAATTCCAGTTCTACCTCTCCAGGTAGGCTATTCACAGTCCCAGAAAACTTCATTCACTGCTAGTATATATCCTTGGCAGCCATCCCATAGTCCTGGCATCTCCACTGCAACCCACAGTTCATCATGATGGTTTCATTGGTCTCCACACAAGTAATCCAAGAAGCCTGTTTCACACTGCCCATGACCATTCCCCTGCCACCCCCCAAAAAAAACTGTGTTGCAAATTTAATAACCTTCTTTTTTTCCTGCATTTGTTATACTCCATAGTACCAGGTAGACTACCAATCTGGCTAATCCGGGGGGGGGGGAGGCGGGAATAGAGCAGAATTTGAAGAACAGGACACTCCTTCAGCATTCAGGCCCCTTCTAAAGAGTCTACATTCTTCCTGTTGTCCCCATGGAGATCAGCAGTCCCAATCTCAATGTTGCAATCCCTCTAGCATTTGCAGCTGAATTGGCAGCATTTCAGCCCAAAGATTTCATTTCGTTCTGTGCCATATTCATCTGCTCACACCAATGCAGCCCTGCACAAGTTTTCAGGACACAGACAGGCAGAATGCAATAAGCTTCTCATGCAAACTGCTTCTAGCCCAATCCCTACAAAGTTCTTTCTCACACTCATAAGCCAAACCTCACAGTCCATAGTTCTTACTGCATTCAGGTCTTTCAACTCTGACCAGAATAGTCTATCAAGCTGTTCTTACAGCACTGCAAGGCATCTCTTAGGCCAAGGTTAAAATTTTTCTACATTCTTCCCTCAAATCAGCTCCAAAAGGTCAAAAGCCACATAGTCAGGTTTCTAGCAGCAACAACCCCACTTCCTGGTACCAATTTACTGTTGTACTTATCTTTGCATTGCTGGCAGAAAATACGTAACCAAGAGCAGCTTGTAGGAGGAAAGGGCTTATTTTGGCTTACAGACCTGAGGGGAAGATCTGTGAAGGCAGACGGAAATAATGGCATGAGCAGAAGTTGTACATAACTTCCTGGCCAACATCAGGTGGACAACAGCAGCAGTAAAGTGTGCCAAACACTAGCAAAGGGAAGCTGGCTATAATACCCATAAACCTTCCCCCAACAATACACTGCCTCCAGGAGGCTTCAATTGCCAGTGCCACCAGCTGGCCACCTAACATTCAGAACACATAAGTTTGTGGGAGACACCTAAATCAAACCACCACAGTTGGTTTATATGTTCATGGAAATTTATGGAGAACTAGGATTTTTCTATTTTTAGCTTTGCCAAATATGAGTAAAAACCCATTTTAATAAAAAATTATAACATTTTTTATTTGTTTGAGAGAGAGATATAAAGAGGAGAGACAGAGAGAAAGAGAGAGAGAGAAAGGAAGAGAGAGAGAGAGAGAAAAGAGAGAGAGTCAGTGAACCAGGGCTTCAGCCATTGTAAACAAATTCCAGACACATATGTTACCTTGTGCACCTGGTTTGCATGGGTCCTGGAGAATCAAACCCGAGTCCTATGGATTTGCAGGCAAATGCCTTACCTGCTAAACCATCTCTGCAGCCCTAAAATATTTTAATAATTAAAATGGGTAAAGTATTTTACTAAATTTTCACTTTATCCAGTGAAAACTGCTTTGATTACAAGTCACAGTAAAATCACCTGAGAAGCTTTGACACAGTGCCTTGGGTCCCCTCTCTAGTCAACCAATTCCTAAACTCTGAAGATGGTTATTAATATTTGAGTAGCCATATCTCACTTCATTATGCTATTTGAACATTTACTTTCTTTTCTGGTGGTAGTGACTATTACTCTAAAGCATTTGGTTTTACATATTTAAGTGCACTAGAATGTATTTCTGGGGAGAATAAGAAGATAATCTTTGAAAGTGACCTAATATATTTTTAAATCTTCATGAGAGCAAAAGTCACTCCTCCTGTATTATTTGTTTCTTGAGCCTCCCTCTGGTTTCTGTTAAGAATGGGTGCATATGTGGTAACAGGAGGAAGTAACCCCAAGTGAGTGATGGATTGACATAGAACTCCTGTAGAATTGCAAGGTGGGGTGAATGTGTCAGTGGAAAGACTACATTTAACCATAACTTGGCGCTAATGCTAATGGGGTGACCAAAACCAGCACAGGCTGGGATTGGGTGACTGACTAATAAAGGCCCAACAATTTTAATTACTTCGTGTTGCTGAATTGTAGCTGCTTTAAGAAAAATTGAAACCAACATTTTTTTTTAAATCTTGCCTTTATAGTCTTTAACATGAACTGGGGAAAAGTGATAAAAGTTTGTCTCAAGAATACAGGGAATAATTCTATTTTGTAGAAATTCTTATATGGGGCTGGAGAGATGGCTACGCGGTTAAGGAGCTTGCCTGAGAAACCAAAGGACCCAGGTTCGACACCCCAGGACCCACGTAAGCACAAGGGGGCGCATGAATCTGGAGTTCATTTGCAGTGGTTGGAGGACCTGATATGCCCATTCTCTCTCCCCCCTCTCTCTTTCTTCCTATTTCTGTATCTCTTTCAAATAAATAAAAATAAAATATTTTTTAAAAAGTAATTCTTACATGTTATAGTCTCTTAAGTTTGACCTTGAGAAAGCATGTCTTTAATTTTCTGTTTATGAAGGTTAATGTGTCTCACCAGTGCTCAGTGAGAAATCTAATCACATGATGACATTTTGTAGTGATTAAATTGCTTAAAATTAAGAAAAAGTATATTTAAATTTTTTTTTTTGTGCTTAGTATAGCACCTCCTTTACTCAGTTTTCATGTCTTGAATTTTTTTCTACATCATTAACTCTAGCTGAGGAGCCAAAATTCTGTCATTTGGGGGGGGCATGTCTAAGGTGTCACACTGATGAAAAGAGATATTTAAAGTAAAATGTCATTTTGTTCTATTCTTGAGTGTTACTCCAGGAGTGAGCAGAAAAACACTAATCTCACAGGCCATCTGTCTTTACCATCACATGGCAGACCCCCAGAATGAGTTTTTAGTCAAGGTTGGATAAGGGCTGCCATTCATTAGGTCTGAAGAGAGTCTCTGGCAATGAGGAGACTTTTTACCTCGCAGACTGCTTGGCATCACATAAGAACTCAACAAATATGTCCTCTTAAATTATTCTAGCTCTAGTCAAAATTATAAGGTAGTTAATTTTTTTATGAGTGAATTTTTTTTCTCTTGTTGATACTTCTCTGTGTTGTTGGCTTTACTTTGTGTTCCTTTTGCTGGCTTTTTGCTCCTCACTGCTACCTCTGTGAGAAATCTTTGTAAACAAAATCTATGAATTTCCTGAAGGCACTAAGATGACCACTGTCTATTAATTTGAAACAAGAAATAAAATAATTAAATTGGCCTGGCTTGGTGGCGCACGCCTTTAATCCCAGTACTCGGGAGGCAGAGGTAGGAGGATTGCTGAGAGTTCGAGGCCACCCTGAGACTACATAGTGAATTCCAGGTCAGCCTGGGCCACAGTGAGACCCTACCTTGCAAAACCAAAATAATAATAATAATAATAATAATAATAATAATAATAATAAAATTGGTGTCTTTTGTCATTAATAGGTTATCTTTTTTATCATTTGATAAATTTCCTTCTTAACTTTTCTCATCCATTTTAAGAGGGAGGAAGTTGAAAAAATTTTCATCAAAAACTTTATTGTGGCATCCTACTATGGCTAATTTGTTCTATTTGGAGAAAATCCAGAGTAGTTCTTGATACCACTCATTTTTAAAGAAAATAAGTCTGCAATTAAAAAAATCCAAGTTTTACCATTTTCTTAGAGCTTTCAAAATAGAAAATATATTTCCCAGGGTTTTGTTTAGATGGAGGAGGATATAGTGCTAAAGATTATGGTAGCCTGAGTGGGTGTCCTAGAAATAGGGCTTGAACATGAAATTCAAGCATATATGGTCATTATTTTTCCTTACTTAAATGTTTAAGGTATTTTTTTTTATCTAAGTCTTTAAAGTCATTTACTTGACTCAACTTTATTTATCTATTTATTTATTTGCTTGCTATTTTTAAATAAGAATGATTTGTAAACATTACTTTTAAGGCTCTGGGATGCGTGTGTGTGTGTGTGTGTGTGTGTGTGTGTGTGTGTGCACGCGCATGTGGGTTCATGGGTGGTTATGGAGGCTAGGGGACAATACGAGGTGTTATTTTTAGAAGTGCTGCTCATCTCCTTAGAGATAGGGTCTCTCATTGGCCTGGAGCTCACCAGTTAGCCTAAACTGATTAGACACTGGGACACAAGGATCCTCTTGTCTCTGCATTCACAGAATTAGGATTAAAGGCATGTGCCATCATGTCTAGCAGTTTTATATAGGTGCTGAGAATCAAATTTGGGTCTTTATGCTTGTAAAGTAAGCACTTTACTGACTGAGTTTTCTCCACAGACTCCTGAATTCTTTTAGATTCTGCATTGCTGACACTTTTAAAATTTATATTCTTGGCTTTTGAGTCAATATGTTTTTCTGGGAGATAGAAAAATTAATGAGGTTGAACCAGTGAGCTGGACCTACAAACTCTGTGACATTTAATATACGCGATTTCCAATGCTTCTTTTTCCTGAGGGTGCTACTAAATTGTGGCATAACCACTTCAGTTAGAACCTACTCCAGCTTTATGAAAATCCTCATACCCTTGTAACACTGTGGGAAATTTAAAGAAAAACAATAGGCTTGGTACTTGTTCAAATGTGATTTCTTCTGAGTATTTGGAATTTGCAGTGAGTTAATGAAAACTTCAGTCACTATTGCAGTTCACAAGGTTTCCCCTGGCTCATGAAATTTTTCCATTCTTTCCAGACTTTAGAGGGAAGCATGCAATAATGGGTTCAGCATTTGAGATGGGGTGACTTATTGTGTTGCTGCCTGCTTTTCAAATATTTGTCTTTGCTGAGCTGTTGGAACAGAGAGTCTGAGACAGTGTTCAGTGTTTTGACTCACACCATCTTGGATCTAGAAACTGCTCAAACCAGAAGCCTAGTAAGTGTGTCCAAGGGAGCCATTGGCACTCTAGGTACTTGTATTCAGGAGTCTGTCCTTTGGCAAGCAACATGCAACCCACCTGACGCTCCCTAATGCTACCAAAAGGCAGTGAGGACAGCAGCAATATATTTCTCCCTACCTTCTTTCCACTGGATTCAGGTGTGGGATCTCTAAAGCCCTCTCTTCTAGTAAAATCATAACTTCTGTTGGTATTATGATTTTGCTCCTTGGTTGCTATATTCCAATGATTTTGCTTCTAGAGAGAACTCTAAGCCAAGGGAAGGTAGAAGTGGTCTATTTTGCTTTTGTGGGGCAAGAAGATTCCAGAACATGACCAGCTGTAAAAAATGTCAGACCTTAGTAGGTGGTACATATATGGGGACTGGAATGCCCAGGTGAACCCCAAAGGAGTCATGTTTAGGACATAATATGATCTATTTTTATGGTTTAACACAGAGTAATTACATGACCTTATGTATAAAAGGGACTTTAGTACTCCTTCCAGAAGTAGTTTTGAGCATTGCCAGAATGGAGGGTCTATCAGATTTGGGGAAAGATATAATTTGAAGAAATATTTAGCATCTTCCTTAATGAAGTAGATAAAATTCATGTAATTATTGGCATTACTCGGTGAAGTAATTAACTTCCCAATATTAAAGTTGATTAAAGTTTGATTTGTGGCATTATCAATATTTGGAGTGGGTCATCTGAATGAGTGAAATTGCTTGTTAACTTAATTCAGTCTTCAAAGCTTAAAATCCAGTTCTCCCTGCTGTAGTTGATCCCCCTGAGGCTGTTGGTAGTGTGATGTTCCTAAAAGCATCAGATCAGAGCAATATAGAACAAAGGCACATGGAAGAATTGCTGGGATATTGAAAAGAGAATACATTTATGCTAAAGAGAAGTTATCAAAACATGGGCAGATATGCTCTCGTATATAAATCCTATGCTTTGGAAACTGAATAGAGAATTCTCAAAAGAAGAAATACAATTGGCTAAAAACCATCTAAAAATGTTCAAAATCTTTAGCCATCAGGGAAATGCAAATTAAAATTGTTTTGAGATTCTGGCTTATTCTGGTCAGAATGGCTATCATCAAATAATCAATGACAACAAATGTTGGCAGGGGTGTGGGGAAAGAGGAACCATCATCTACTATTGGTGGGAGTTCAAACTTGTACAGTCACTATGGAAATTAGTATGTAGTTTCCTCAAAAAATCTAAAAATAGATCTACCATTTGATCCAGCTCTATCACTACTGGGCATATAACCTATAAAGACTACTCTTTACTACAGAAATACTTGATCACCTATATTTGTTGCTGCTCTATTCATAATATCTAGAAAACGGAATCAGCCCAGATGCCCATCAAATGATGAGTGAATAATGAAGATGTGGAACATATACACAATGGAGTTATATTCAGCATTAATAAAAGTGAAATAATGAAATTTCCAGGAAAATGGATGGACCTGGAAAAAATTTTTACTAAGTGAGGTTATCCAGGCTCAGAAAGACAAAATGCTGCATGCTCTCTCAAATATGAAGATCCTAACATGGAATAGATTCATTTGTTTGTAAGTTGTAGCATGCATTAGTAATACTGGCAAGGAAACTAGAATGAGGCTTAGAGAGAGGAGAAGCAGAGTATGATCAGAGGAGGGGATAGTAAACGGGGAAATGGAGGGACAGAATAGAAGAGGTGGAAGGGTCTAGAGGCACAGGGATAAGGGGTGGAGGGGAGGGGGAGATACACAAAACTAATGATGGCATGAATCAGTACCATAAAAACTTTTCTCTTGGTTATTTAATTAAAACATATAACTCCCTTAAAGATATGTGAGAGGGAGAGGGGAGAAAATATGAGGAGAGAAAATTTGGGCAGAAAGACCCTGCAGAGGTAGAGAAAACTTTACCTTAAAACCAGGGTTGGAGAGTTGGCTTAGCAGTTAAGGCACTTACCTGCAAAGCCTAAGGATCCAGGTTTGATTTCCCAGTACCCACATATAGCCAGATGCACATGGTGGTGTATGCATCTGGAGTTTATTTGCAGTGACTATAGACCCTGGCATGCCCATTTTCGCTCTCTCTATCTGTCATTTTTTTCCCTCTCTCTCTCTCAAATAAATAAAAATTAAAAAATTAAAAAAATTTAAAAAGCCACTGGATATTAGTGGTAAATCTTTGTGCCAGAATTGGGTTACCCCTCATAGTGAGCTGTTGGTCCAAGAGACTCAGAAGGCCCCCAAAACAATGCAAGCCATTGCCAAAGCACTTGGTTACCCACCAGAACTAAATGGTAAGATCCTTTTACTGAAGACACCACAGGCTGTGGCCACAGCATTGAGAAATCAAGCTAACTCTGAGATAGCCTACTGACTAACTCTCATAGTGCTGAAAAAAATGCTATGTATGTTAAAGGTTATCAACTTCATGAATAAGCAGTGGATCCTATAAGCTACAAAATCAGCCAGCCAGTCAAGATTTATATACCTGTGCAATAGTGACATATAGGTTATGTGGGTAATAAACTGCTCTCTGATTGGATATGAGATCTGCTCAGTGGGAGAGAATTTATACCTGATACTGAGAACCAATTCACAAGCCAATGGCTTAGAAGGTCACAGACTCTAGAGGAAAAGCATCCACTGTTCTTTGGTTCAAAGGGGAGGATAGGCCATAAGAAAACTTCTGTGTTTATCCCCTTTGATCCGATACTCTCATTTTTAAGTAGAGAATTGGCTTTGTACAAATTGTAATGAGTACTGGAGAGACCCAAGTCCCATCATAATGACAAGAAAAGAAAGCCTACTGCCTATCATGATCTGCAACATCTCTACCACATCTACCAGGGCCCAGGAAAAACATGACAAAGTGGAAGGTTAAATATGAGTTCTACAATTTCAGCTAGCCTGAGAAGCCCCTTCAGGGAGATGATCGTAGACACTGAAGAGACTCAAATCTCATCAAGGGAGAAAATTAGATGTTTCCTACAGCACAACACTAATGGAGATTTATAACACACCCTCTGAGTCTCAGGAAACATTGTGGAAGAAGGGGCTGATATATTGTAAGAGTCTCAGGGTGTGAAGGTTTACTCAGGCATCCTTCCCCCACAGTGACTGCCTGGTGCATTCATGACCCCACAGTGATTACCAATAACTTACTGAGGAGGGCCCTGAGTGAAGGTAGCGGAGAGGGGATATAAGAGTATAACCCAATAGGAATTTGTTGCAGTTATCAAAAAATAGTAGTACAATAGAGAACTAAAAATAATATCCTCTGCCCCTGCTCAAAACAAAAAAATATGTTTATGGGGCTGGAGAGATGGCTTAGGGGTTAAGGCGCTTGCCTCCTAAGCCTAAGAATGCCCACTGGAAAGATTCTCAAGGTCCCACATTTAGCCAGACGCAGTGATGCAAGGGTGCAATGCTGCACTTGCCCACAAGGGGGAGCACACATCTGGAGTTCATTCACAGCAGCTGAGAGGCTGCTGGCATGCCCATTCTCTATCTGTCCCACCCCCTCTGACTCTCTCCCCCCCCCTGAAGAAAGATGTTTATGTAGAAAGGGTACTAGTCAGGAAAAAGAAGGGTTCAGTGTGATTGGAAGAGGATAACAGAACATAACAGAGCATGAATATGATCAAAATACATGATCTACATGTCTAAAATTTGTTTAAAAAAGAGGCAGAGTTGGGGATGGCTGACAAAAGAGGAACTGTGGTGTTAGAGGTGTATGTTGAATATATGGGTTTATCATGTGTGCCATGAGCATTCTCTACCCTGGTTATGGTTAGCTAGTGTACACCAGGCATTCACTGAGCATGTACATGGGCCAGACATTGTTCAGCAGGTGTGGAAGTGAGCCTGACACTTCTGACTTCAAGGAGCTAATATTCCATTTAGTAAAAGAGCTATTCTGTCCTTATTAAGATTAAAAAGCTTGTTTCTAGCAAAAAGTACAAATGAGAGATGCTCACGTAGAAATAGATGGTTTGTCTTGGCAAACATTTTCGAGGAAAGATTAGCCTGGTTAAAAAAAAAAAAAAAGTATTGAGTAACATTCTCTCCACTTCCACCTTTCTGTCAGGTCACAGATATAAATTACAATTCTGGCCTTCATTCACCCTCACATAGCTTGCTGGCCTCCTTTCCATTCTCTGAACATGAAAGGAATGAGAAGGTTATTTGGAAGGTCATTGGTCTGAGGAGTAACTCTGCTTTGGTTACCGGGGAATCTTGAATTTCATCTGTCCTGTAAGGCAGCAGACAAACACAGTATAGGAGTCAGTTGGTGAGCAGACTGCCCCAGAGATGAGAAGCATATGGAAAATCAACTTCATGATTTGCTGCTTAAAAAAGAATAAGCTGTGGGTGGATTTTAAATCCTACTCTAAATACATGGCTTGTGTCAGCGGCTGCTTTCAGACAAACCCACGTAACCCAGTCTCCCCCAACGTGTTAGGGAGACTAAGGCCTCACATGGAGAACTGAAGAATGCTCTTTTGTCTTTTTTTTTTTTCTTCAGATGTCTATCTTGTAACACAGCAGAATTTCTGGTGTTGCATCTAGTCACTACTTTGTGGCAGAAGTGACTTGTATGTCACCAGGAACTCACTCTGCTGCAGGAGAATGCCGGGGAAAGACTGTAGGCTTGCAGGACACCAGCTGAGTGGGGAACTATCGCTTCTGTAGATGGAGGGAGAAACCCTCATCCAATTCCTTGCTACTCACAGTATTGTCCTGGGAGCTTGCTCTGGTCCTAAAAGCTTTGAAGCATTGATCCACACAATGTACATTTTCCTTCCTCGTGTTTCTGCTATCCCTCATTCCTGTCACCCTGTAAGTTACCTTCAGCAATGGTGCTCACAGAGGACCAGACGGGGTGAAGGGTAGAGCACAGCCATGTAGTTCTTGAGTCCCAGAGTCCAATCTCAGGAAACACAAGCACAGTCTCATTTCAGACACATCTGTACTCTGTTGGAAAGCATGGGGAGGCAAAAAAGCACCAGACGTCTTTGGGTGTGAATTTTGAATCTTTTCTGCTTGACATCTGTTTGGCTGCCATGACCTTCAATTTAGCAAACTATGGAAACTTCATTATGGCATTCTACCCATATAATGAGGAAAACTACGTGTGTCTCAGCCCCGGGCCCCTAAAGCAATGCAGGCCCTAACCACACTTTCCTATATAGCTCTTTACACATAAAATAAACCAAGGTATTGGTTCCCTGTAAGTTCATATAAATGAAGTTTCCCTTCTTGTACAAAAGAAACAATACCAAAAACCTTTGGTTAATATCAACTTCATGAGCAGAAATAAAAAATCTTCAAGCTTTATCTTGTTAACAGAACTTCCTTCTCAGTGTACATCCCCTTTACCACCATTTGTGGGTTAGAAGTAAAACTAGCTTCGTTTTGGATTCTCAGAGGAAAGAGACAGTGGGAAACAAGGGCAAATTCAGGAGTAAGACTACGATAGACAAAGAAAGACACTGGAAGAATGAAGTAACCTGTTGAATTCCAAGCTCATCTACTCTTGGTGGCAGTAACCACAACCCAGACAAAAGCTTTCTTACATAACATGGTATCAAGAGGTTGAGATTGTTGTCCCAGTTCACTTCAAATAAGCCACTCATACTATTTCTACATTACTCTCAGTCAGTAGTGCAAATGTATTGAAACGTCTGTGTTGCTCACATTTCCTGTGTTGTTAGCTGTACTGTCTCAAAGCCTTAGCTGTGGAACCATAGTTGAACGCAGTATCCTGTCAAGAAAGATTTGTACAGAAAAATCAGACTTCACCGTAGCTTCATTTATTTTGAGATTAGAACATTCAGCATCCTTTCCAACCTGACACACTTGGCTCTTCTGTGTAGTAAGTTTTGTTTGCACATTTAGCTATTTTTTTCATTCTTAGGGGTTTGACTTCATTAAAAAGTCAGTTGTGGAGGCTGGAGGGATAGCATAATGGTTAGGGCATTTACTTGTGGAGCCTAAGGACCAGGTTTGATTCCCCACTGCCCACAGAAGCCCGATGTACAACGGGTGCACAAGCACATGTATTTGGAGTTCGTTTGCAGTAGCTAAATGCCCTGGTGTGCCCATGCTCTCTCTCTATCTGCCTCTCTCTCTCAAAATGGATAAATGAATTTCAAAAATACTAAGAAAAGAAGAAGAAGGAGAAGGAGAAGAAGAAGAAGTAGAAGTCAGTTGTGAAGTCAAAATCCCAGAGAGGCAGGTTGTTTTTGTAAAAGAGCTGTTTCATCTTGTCAGTAGGTCAGGCTTTAAATAAAAGCTCCTAAATAGCTGCCTTAGCTGACAGGTTATTTAAGTCCAGGTGAAAACTTTGGAGAAGCACTGCGAGACACTAAGGCAATGAAGCTCTATTGGACCGTGTTCTGCTTGTCCACGTGATGACTCTCACACTTCTTTCCATCCTTCACGAAACCCGAGGAGTGAAAATGACAGGAAAAGACTTTCATTTAGGTACCATAAAAACCCTGAACAACATCAGTTTATATGTTTTTATTCAAATTAATGTCCTGCAGGTATTTTGTAGGTACATTTTCTTCTAGAAGATGATTAATTATGATAGTTAAAGTTCCTTTTGGTCATAATTGAATTCTATAAAGATGATTTAACGATATATAATCTGAAAATGTTACTCACAAGTTTTCATCAGAAAGCACCCTGTGGGGCTGTGATATCCTTCCTAGCTTGGGTACAAGAAAGACATTATGATTATATGTAAGGAGATACAATGGGGTTTAGATTACATCTTCTCATTACACGAGGGCAGATTAAAAACAACCCTGAGTTGGCAAGCCCTTTGAATCACTATTGGCCCCTAGTTAAGTAGAGGAGTTAAGATACCAGCACCCTTCAGTTTAACAAGCTCCCTTCACCCTAAAGACCAATGAATTTATTAAAGAAACCAGAATACATGTCACCAGCCATCACACACAACACTACAATTCTTAGAATTAAACAAATCAATTCTAGAAATAGGATACTAAACCAGACCACTTGAGGGAGGTGGTGGCTTATCTAATCTAATCTAAGGAACCCTATACTATTATAATAATGTGCAATTTAAAGAATTTTGAAAATCTCCTATGACTTGTGGGTTAAAGAGATCATAAAAACCCAGATACTGACCTTTCTTCCACTTGGATCACTCTCTCATTTTCCTATTAAAATAAGGGATTTACAAAATGCTCATGATGGTCTCCCTGATGGATCACGTTGCAAAGAGAAAGAGGTAAATGATTAGTTTATTTTCACACATCAGCTTTAATTTCTTTCTATGAAACAGATGAACAAGAAGCCCATTAAAATGATCATAAAATTCCTCATTTTGATTGTTTATTAAGGTGACAATACTAGACAGTGTGATAGATGGTCAGTGTATGCTTGCTGACATCAACATCAATTAAAACATAAGAATGTGATGATCCTTCAACCCTTTATCTACCATCCAGGTAATGTAGAATTTGGAAAGAAATCAAAATTAAAGTGAATTATATCTAAGTGCTAACAATTATTGCTTCTTGGTTAAAAAACCTGAGCTGAAATGAAGGGTGAAATAAGTCAAGTGGAACCAAAGTCATTGTATTTCATCAGAGCCAAAAAAATCATTAATAATTAGAATGTGGGATCAACTCACTAAAGAAGACCCTAGTACAAGCACCTTTGACTCACTGCTATTTTTCTCTTTTCCAGACATCATAAAATATACATGAACTTGGATATATTCCTTTGGGACTAAATTATAAATCAAAATCTTCAAAGGAATTAGTTTTAAAATTTATGAAAAATTAATATTTTGTTTTTATTAGTTTGATGCAGATATAGAGTAGAGATGAATAGTATTATGGCATTTATAATGAAAGACAGGAATAAAGCTCCACTTTGATTATCCTATAGCCTTTGTGAAGATGGTACCACTCTTCTTTTTTAGCTATTTCTCCTGGCATGAAGAAATGTTGAACTATGTCTCTAAATACCTAAAAGAAAACATATTCATACTGCTCTTGTACAGCAATGACTAAGCTTTATCATTTCCTCTCACAGAGAAGACTCCAGCCCCAGTAATTTTTTCCATACTGATTAGCATACACTTTCTATTTCCTCAGCCTCTAAATACAGTTATCATTTTTAGTTTAATCTATGTATTTTATTTATTATGGCTACATAAATACTGTACACAGCAGAGTAATTCAAGGTATGCTGACCTATTTATCTTCCAAAATGAAAATTGTATTTTATTAGTTTAGGTAACCTTGTAGTGACTCATACTTCAAATCTGAACCTTATTATCCAATCTCTCAATACATGTTCCAGTCACTTTCTAAGAACAGTTGAAATGGGGATAATGTCTCTTTCTACCCTCATGCTTTATTAAAGCTTGGCTAGGTATGGTGTTTGATGTAAATTACTTTCTCTAAAGATTTTATGCATGTCTCCTTATCCGTTGTATTTGTTTTTATGAGGTCCAATTGTATTTTCCAGTGCTAATCCTGCAAATGGGACTTCCTTCTTTCTTTAACTTTGGATGCTTTCTGTATTTTTCTTATTGCTGGTGTTTTGAAATTTATTCTTCGGTGTATCCTTCCTCCCATTACTTTTTGTACTGAAGAATTAATGGTTTAGCCTCTCCATAACACAACACCCTTTGTAATTATTGTATGTTTTATTTTATTGTATTACTTATATGATAGTTTCGTCCATTAATTTTCTGTGTTCTTTCTTTTTAGAAGTTTTCATTGCTTTGATAGTAGATCTTCTGTACTTTGTTCCAGTTTAAAAAATTTATTCAAGCCATTCCCTAAATATCTCTTTTTATTTTATGATTTTTCTTGTTTATCTTCTACCTCATCTGTGTAATTAAAAATTTCCATTAATAACTTTTATAATTCAAGAGTTCTTTTCTGTTCTCAGAATTCTCTATTCTCAAAAAACAAAGACCTTCAGAACATACATCTTTTCTTATTTTGCCAGATGGAACACCTTTGTTTGACCTTGCAAAGATATTTGGTACAGTTTTTCTTTCTTTCTCTCCCTCTCTTTCTTTCTTTCTTTCTTTCTTTCTTTCTTTCTTTCTTTCTTTCTTTCTTTCTTTCTCTCTTTCTTTCTTTCTTTCTTCCTTCCTTCCTTCCTTCCTTCCTTCCTTCCTTTCTTTCTTTCTTTCTTTCTTTCTTTCTTTCTTTCTTTCTTTTTCTTTCTTTCTTTCTCTCTTTCTTTCCTTCTTTCTTTCTTTCTTTTTCTCTCTTTCTTTCTTTCTTTCTTTCTTTCTTTCTTTCTTTCTTTCTTTCTTTCTTTCTTTCTTTCTTTCTTTCTTTCTTTCTTTCTTTCTCTTTTTTTTGGTTTTTCGCAGTTAGGGGTCATTCTAATCCAGGTTGACCTGGAAATCACTATGTAGTCTCAGGGTGGCCTTGAATTCACAGAGATCCTCCTTCCTCTGCCTCCTGAGTGATGGGATTAAAGGCGTGATGATGGACACTGGATGCTTATTTCAGGCCCCCTTTAAGGGACGGCTTATTTCCTAAGACTGTCTCCTCTTTTAGTCCATGTGGGCCATGAATACTTGACTATCTTGGACCAACTTGGTTTAATTCTAAAGGGCTATTCCAGTCACAGATACTGAGTCTTCAACTGTCATGAGACCAGCTTAGCTGTTTGACTTTACTTTCTCTCCTGCTCACTCTGGCTTTCATGCCCTCCAAAGAAATGCCCAAAGAGGAACTAGAGAAATGCCTTAGGGGTTAAGGCACTTGCCTGCAAAGCCAAAGACCCAGGTTTGAGTCCCCACGACCCAGTAAGCCAGACATACAAGGTGGAACATGTGTCTGGAGTTCATTTGCAGTGGCTAGAGGCCTGGGCACACTCATTCTCTTTCTCCTTCTTTCTCTCTCTCTCTTAGAGTTAATAAATTTTAAAAAAATGCCCAAATAATAAAGTGTACTTGCTTCTTATAAATTCCATTTGTCCTGTATGTTTCTTTTAGAAATTGACTTCTCTATCAGAACCTTTCTGTTCTGCCTTATTTGAAAGGACAGTTGGCTGGGAGCTTAAGACTGTATGGCTCATGCATTCTGAGATTCACAGGTACAAACAGTAGAAAACAGCTGTTTCTTTGGCATCTGTAGATTTTGGCTCTCATCCCCAGACTATTTCCTCCTTCCTGTGCTTGAAAAAAAAAAACAAAACAAAACAAAACAAAACAAAACAAAAACAAAAACAAAACAAAACCAAGTAGCAGCTTTCTGAAAACTAGTCAGGGAAAGGGGCTTGGTTTAGTTTGGAACCTCATCATAAATTTTAGCTCTGTCTAGAAAATCTACTATATTTTGTTTTGAATTCCCTCAGGAAAACAAAACAAAACAAAAACAAAGAAAAACAATAACAACAAAAGGAATTCTCTTTATTATTATTTTCTACTAGAATATAGCTTCTTAAGTTGTATATCACAATACCACATGGGGTTTTTTAACTGACTGTGAAGGTCACAAAAATTTTCACAATAGTGCAAGGTTTCTTAGCATACAACAACCAAAAACTAATTCAAAATTAAACCCACAGTGCATCCAATGTGTTTCTTATAGTGCTTGCTTGTGGTACATCACATGACTTCACTGCAGCATGGGCTCCGTTTAGACAACATGCACACTTCATACTGTACATGCCATCCTGCAACACTAATGAGCACAGCCTGAAACACCTTGACTCTAGTACAAGACTTTTATGCTATAAATTTCACTATTTTTACTGTGCATACAAAATGTTCTGCCCTTAAAAGAAACATAATGGCTTAATTATGGGAAGCAAAAACATAAAATTTTCCTACTACCATTCCTTATGTTTTTCATTGAATTTTGTTAGAATTTCATCATAAAAATTGCTGTTTGAGTTGCTAACTTGAATACCAAAGATTGTTTTGAAATAAATTTCTTTATGATTTATTTTCATCAAATGTTTGATTTGTGAACCTCTTTTGCATATCTCTATATCTGGGGTCATGTGAAGATTTTTGGGCAAAAGGGGTCATGAGCAGAAAATGTATAAGAAGCATGGTGTTAGGGTACAAATTGGGGTAACCCCAGGGTATATGGGACTGGGAAGTGATTTGGGGCATTTAATTTTTCCTTATTTTGATTTTCAACTGATTCCTTCCATATTGGGTTCCTTACTCTTTGGAGCTATATGTCTAATACTTAATACCTCCTTGACCACTGCATCCTTGTGGATGTAATCTTGCTGTGGATACCTGGACTTCTCTTCTCTTAGCTATATCAGTTATCCAATATTTTATGTTCCAAAATTTCACTGATATTATTTATCTGCTGTGATCTCTGCCTGCATTCTCTTAGCTTATGTGGGTTCACATCTTATTTATTTATTCTGTCATTTGAGTAGACTTTGAAAGAGGGACATACACACACATGTGCTTTGAACACATTTGAAGCCACCAGAGTGTCAAGTCAGCAGCATGTAACAATGTTGACCCTGTCCTCTCTTTAGGAACATCCTTCACTTGGCTCCAGAACATCACATTTGACTGATTTCTTTCTATTTAACTGGTTATTCATTCTCACAGTATGGTTTTTAAGCTTTCATTTCTTCCAAAACAAAGTTCCTAGAATAAATCAAAATATGACAATTCTACCAGTCATATTAACTCAAGCACCAGGGTAGGTTTCCCTAGAGCAAAAACTGGAAGATGGAATGATAGATTTCATAGTTGCAAAGAGCAATCAACTTTAAGACAATTAAACTGAAGAATTTACTCCTCAAAGATATTCCCTTCAGTTCTAAACTATTTCTGTAGTTTTTATAGAGGGTATAGGCATAGAACTTTTCAAAGCATACCAAATGATTTAGAACCAATATGATTGAATCACAAATGAAAATTCAAGCCTACTTTGTTCAGATAGAATATACCATATGATAAAAGGATTAAAAAGTTTGGAATGAGAGAAATTAGGAGAAAATATAACTTTGTAGGGAAAACATTAATGATTGTATTTCTTCAATACTGACCAATAGTTATATTTTTGAAACATTTTATTTGGCCCTCTTAGATAATCTTCCTAGGCTACCCATTTTGAATATGTATTAAAATTTAAAAATACATACAAGTATATTTTATGTTTTGCACTTAAAGCAGAATTTACTTCTAAAAGCTAGATACTATGTACAATGAGTTAAGAACTTTTTCCTAAAATCAAAGCCATAGTCAATATGTGATTACCCAGGTAGAACTGACATTAGATTCACTCATTGGATGGCTTATCATGTTGACAGCAAGGATGCATTTGGAAAGGGAAACTCAGCCTTATTATACGTCAAGCAGTTCTTTTAAATTGCTTAATGGTTTGGGATAGAACTGTAATATATAGATGCAAGGATGATAATATGGCTTTGACATGATTGCACAACTACCAAGTCGCTGTCTATTTTTATTCAACCATTGCATATTTGTGCAGCAAGAGGAGCCTGAGACAGGTGCTGATGCTCCAGTCATTGGCTACACAGTTCCATGGTTTGTAAATCCTGGGAATTGTGCCTCTTAATCTGACTGCTAACGGTCTCTCCTATTGTCTTTTCATGTAATAGAAACATGGCTCGGATGACAAAGCCCAACTAATTATAAAACTTAATTTAATAGCGTGAAGCGCAAAGGGCAGTCCCTGAACAGTAAAATCTTTTGTTTAGAAATTTTTAAACAAATTATATTTTACTTTATGTTTTATTATTTACGTAATAAGTATTTATAAGAACATAATTTTCTCAAGATTTGAACTGCCCATTGTTCCATAAATAGGACACACATTTAGAAGATGAGGTTTTTCTTTTTTCTTTAGGAATATTTTAGTGATTACCTCTGGCTGAAAACACAAAACTCCTTTAGTGCTTGATGTTACTGGAATCTTGACCTGGATTATTTGTTGTCTCTTCTGGAAGGTTAATAATAGGAATGTTCTCAGTCCTCACTACTGCTTTGAATTAAGGTTCTGTACTGCTGAATTGCTCTCACATTTAATGATGGAGCTGGTAGAAATGACTCACCTGATCTTCTCTCTTCTCTGCAATAATCCCAAACCCTAATTGTTGGAAGTGATGACTGTTTATCCCACGTGTGGCCCCCCTTTTTTAATTTCCTTGATGGTGACCTTATTCATATTGTGACAACTTCTACTTGGTTACTTTCAATAATGGAGAAATTTCTGTCCACTCTTGGCCTCTTGTTTTGTTAGTAGGTGTTTTCACCTTAATAAAAATTCCTACTTACCAAGGAGTTTGTAGGTTAGATCAAGGAGCAAGAATTTTCCTTAAATGGTCAGGAATGTAAATTGCCCAAGGTGAACTCTGACCTAAAAAATAAGAATACCATTGTTCAGGTGGGATTGTGATTTTAGTAGTTAATAGAAGTGGTTGTCAGCCATATTGGCTCTGGTGAGGGAAGGGTTGTTTCTCAAGACTGGGTTTTATGTCAGTATCCTGTGAGTTTAAAGTGTTCTTAAATCTGACCTGTTTTCCCGAGGACTGAGACAGTTTAGTAGCTTATGGAGCCAAAGTTCTCCTTACCCTTAATTTGTTTCCTTCACCAATCCTTTAAATTTTTTTTTTTTTGTTGTTGTTGTTGTTGGTTTTTCGAGGTAGGGTTTCACTCTGGTCCAGGCTGACCTGGAATTAACTATGTAGTCTCAGGGTGGCCTTGAACTCACGGTGATCCTCCTACTTTCGCCTCCCAAGTGCTGGGATTAAAGGCGTGCACCACCACACCTGGCTACTGATCCTTTAATTTTAACAACATGTTCTCAACACTTAGAGGTAAGGAATATGATCTGCCCAAAGCATAGCAGGGCACCCATTCACAGAGCAGATACTCAGGAAAGAACTCCTTGTGATAAGGAGAAAGGTTTAAAGGAAACTTCAGGCAATAAATTGATAAACTGCTAGAGATAAGAAAGGAGACAGCTAAATTATAAAAGAGCATATAAAACATAAAAAATGTTTTTTTAAAACATTTATTTGCAAGCAGAGAGAGAGAGAGAGAGAGAGAGAGAGAGAGAGAGAGAGAGAGAGAAGAGAGATACACACCGAGAATGGGCATGCCAGGGCCTCTAGCCACTGCAAATGAACTCCAGATGCATGGGCCACTGTGCTTTGCATGGCTACTAGGGAATCGAATCCAGGTCATTAGGCTTCACAGGCAAGTGTGTCTTAACCACTGTGTCATCGCTCCAGCCCAAACATGAAAGCTTTTGTAAGAAATGTATAGAGTGTAAATATTGTATATCAACATAAACTTTTTGAATGCACAGATTCATCTAAGCAGAGTAGAGCTGAGAAATTTTCTATGAAAGAGAAAGGTTTTGAAGGCTGGGGATGTAGCTCAGTTGGTAGAATGCTTGCTTAGCAAGCTGGAAGCCTAGGGGTGGATCCCCAGCACTGTGTAAACTGGGTGTGGTGGTACACACCTGTAATGCCTGCAGTCTGGCCCTCAGGAAGAGCAGGTGTGAAGGCATGAGGATCAGGAATTCAAGGTCATTTTTGATTACATAGATTAATGCCAGCCTTGCTTACATCAGGATTCATCTTAAAAAACAAAAACAAGCAAAAGCTTCATAGAATGTCTGTGAGGAGAGGCTTGTTAATTGGCCAGTATTTCCTCTTTACCTCACTTTCTACAAGGATCTAGACTCTCCTTATACCTGGCCCAGGATTCTTGCATCTTATGGGCTAATGGAATTTGATTGCTGACATCAGTATTGCTTTGAGTATTCTCTTTTATTTTTACATCTGTTTCTGAGTAATGCTACTGCCTGAGAGCCCTCCTTCCACTGTAGTATTTCCCTTTCCAAGTATTAAGTTCCTTTCTTTGAACATTTCACACAAAACTACCATTCCTTTCCTCTTGATGGGAAATTACTGCCTTCACTCCTGGTGAAGGTAATGCAGGTAGCTTAAAAAGTTCACTCTTAATGAAATGACTTTTGAACTCAGGATTCTGGTGATGTCCTGAGCTGAGAATGACTTTGCCCAGGAAATGAATAGAATCATTGTCCCTTTTTACCCTTAGATCACCTTTGTTATTTTGCAGTCCTGGGTCACTAGGTACCAGACTGGCTGCACCCACTGAGAATGCCTTTGTGCTTTCTGTAATTAAAAAGCCAGTTACAGTGCTGAGCACATAGCTTAGTGGCCAAGTGCTTGTCTAGCATACGTGAGGCCTTGTGTTCAACCTTTAGCACTGAGAGTGATTTAAAGACAAAGAATAAAAAAAGGCAATTTCAGGGCCATTTCAACTGAGGCTGTTGTACTTCATAAAAGTGGGACTCCACCTGCCCACTGCAATGAAATGAGGCTTGTGACACTGGCAAGCTAGTCTAGCAAGTGAATTCACACACCCTTCCCCTGACCAGCCTCCACCCTCCCACACCCACACACTGCAGCCTTCTTGGACTGATTGATGACATTTCCTAATATAGCAGGGGTAAGATGACTTATTTTGAAAATAGAATTAAAACTTTCCCTTTTTAGGAGCAAGCACCACTTTGGCAACACTGTCAGCCTCAAGCACATTAGTTTTTGTGGCCAAAACATTAACAGGGTGCTTTGTTAACAAAATGTTCAGGTCATGATAAGGCCAACAAAGGAACTGTAGGGCTTTTTATGAGCGGAGTCTTTCCAAATAGTGCTCCAAGTCAAAAGGACTGAGAGTAAAACTTTCTGCTATAAACAGAGCCTGGATGAGCTAGGGTGAGATTTTTCAGGGGTGGGTAGAGGTGTTGTTGCATTGACCAAAGTAAGCCTCCTCATAAAAGCAGGAAACAATTGGTTGAACCACAAAGTGTAAGGCTCTTTGAAACCTTGAAGTGAAGGGTCTAAGATAGAGTCACTAATTAGGCTTACTGGGTCTCTCTGGAGGGTAGGGATCCTTTTAAAGCACTCAGCGAGTGCTAAGTGCTGGTGCGGTTTATTGCTATGCCTATAAACACTGGGACCAGACAGGGAATTAAAAGAGATGCTGTGGCCTGCCAGAGCACCTGCTTGGGAGCTCATCTTTATTAACTTTCCTTGGCTCTAAATCCTGGTTGCTTCTCCTATAACCTCCTCTGTGCAGTAAAGAATGTGAGCTCAGGAGTAGTGCTTCTATGATGCTTTGTCCTTTTTTACTATGGGTGGTGGTACAGGGGAGGAAGGATGGAAGCCTGATGTCACCAGCCTGGGAGAGAGGCACCCTTATTCGTAGTCCAGTTTTCAGTGGTGACTGAGTTGTGTTAGACTACTGAGCACTTTTGGGATTGCATGTTGTCATCTGTAAAATGGGGGGAGTAGATGAGATGCCTGCCCCTTTGATTTTGGAAATGACTGGTAATGTCATACATTTATAGGTGTCCTCACATGTGTTATTTGATTTTATTTTAATCCTTGAGGTAAGCATAACCAAAAACACTATCTCTGTTTTAATGAGGAGTGACATGAGATTCAGGAGTCAAGTGTTATCAAGACAGCTAGTACATTGTGTAAACTGGAGTAATAATCCAGTTTCTTTTCATTTCTAGTTCATTCTACAACTTTCAAACTTGACGACATAGAGGGAAAACCACAGATCCGATCCAGTTCTCCATTGCTTAGTAAATCCTGCTGACTGGCTGTCTAGAGAGAAACCCTTAGCTGACAAGGCTCTTACCTTTAAGATCAGACTACACATTTTTTTTGAATTTCTATACTGTGCCAAGATCATTGCATAAATTTCCTTAATTACTCAGCTTACATAATTATTTTAAAAGTGAAGAAGCAACAATCCTGAGTGTCAAATCATACTGCAAAATCTGTGGAAATGAGATACAGACAGAGTCTGCCTGTTTCCCACCTCACAGAAGTTTCCTCTGACACAAAAAGCAGCCTATTTGGATCAAACAAAAAATAAGGACAAATAGTTCAGTGATAATTTGTGTTCAAGACTTGGGTCTTTCTCCCTGATTTCCCAAGCCATTTGCTCAAGGGGTATCCCCATGACCCTGTTCCAGGGAGTAGTATCTTTTAAAAAATTTTTTTAAAATTATTTTTTATTTTTTTATTTATTTTTGGAGAGAGAGACAGAGAGAGATAGACAGAGAGGGAGAGGGAGACAGAGATGGGCGTGCCAGCAGCCTCTCAGCTGCTGTGAACGAAATCCAGATGCGTGTGCCCCCTTGTGGGCAAGTGCAGCATTGTGCCCTTGCCTCACTTTGCATCTGGCTAAACGTGGGACCTGGAGATTGGAACCGCTGGACATTGGAACCAGCGTTCTTAGGCTTAGCAGGCAGGCGCCTTAGCTGCTAAGCCATCTCTCCAGCCCCCAGGGAGTGGTATCTTAGAAGACTGTGGTTTGATTTGTGTTGCCTGCCTGGTAGGAAAGGGGCTTAGTGTCCTAAAATGATTTGTGACAAATTAAAGTTTTAATTTCTGGCATACCACATAGAAAAAAACAATATGGAAACTGAGTCATCATTCAGGCAGGCTGAGCCTAAAATGATCTGTCATGAAATCAATTCTCTTGATACTTTGTTTGGCAATGAATGTCTATTTCTTTAAATCAATGCTGTCAATTTGATTTTCATTGTCTGCCTGTTGCATTTAATTTAGATAATAAAATTATTTGGCATCATGTTTTTATAAAAATTAGAACGATAAAATTCTTATGCCTGGCTTTAAATTTGTACATATTTATGCAATAACACACACACATTATATATATATAAAATCACATTGTGGGATTTAGAGATTACTCCTTTCTTTATGGTTCACTGAAGTTTGAAAATTATTGTTTAATTCAAAGGAATTATACAAAGCTAAATTATAGCTATTGAAGGTCAGGAGGAGAAAACATGACAGGAGAAAAGGAAGGTATTTTGGAGAAGTCCTTTTAAATAATATGCATTTTCTTCCTGTATGCAAAATGTCTTTCAGATAACATGGGTTTTCTTTGAACACTAATTTTGTAGTGAAGCTTTGTTTTTAAGTGGAGAACACAGCCGGTAGGGCAGGTCAGGTGTCTTCTTTGTCCTCCAGTCTTCCTCAGGCCATCATCAAGGGCTTCCTCTTATGCTCTTCAGGATGATTGTTCTGGACCCTTCACCCTTCTGAGATAGTGAGCAATGATCTGGTGTGAAGATCCTCCTACTCATGTCATAGCATAGTCTAACATGAAATCACGTGATTTTTCATAGTGATATTTTTATAATTTTTTTGAGAGAGAGAGAGACAGAAGGAGACAGAGATAGATAGATAGATAGATAGATAGATAGATAGATAGATAGAGAGAGAGAGAGAGAATGGGTGCCCCAGTGGCTCTCAGCCACTGTGAACAAACTCCAGATGTGTGCCTCCTTGTGGGCAAGTGCAGAATTGAGCCCTTGCGTCACTTTGCATCTGGCTAAATGTGGGACCTGCAGAATCGAATGGGCATTCTTAAGCTTTGCAGGCAGGTGCCTTAACCACTAAGCCATCTTTCCAGCCTGTTTTTATAATTTTATAATTAAAAACATTCTCCTTTATTCATCAGTTCTTCATTTACCTAGCTAATATTCTTCAGTTCTGTTGCTTACTATTTCCCTAAGGTAAAAGGTTAATCATAAAATAAATAAATAAGGCTACAACCCAAGATGCTAGCTTCAGGGTTTTGTTAATCCTCCATTACAACATGTACATTTTTGATCCTTCAGAAGTAAATACTTTAACTCTAAACATTTACTACAATTGTGAGATTTTTAGGTCCTTTGATTTTCTTGTGAGATCATGAAAGACTTTTATATTTCACCAAAAGCATGGTATAGACAGCTTTAATAAGATAGAAGAAAAGTATCTTTGCTTATTTCTGGTAGAATATTAATGTCATGTGTATTCTGGGCATAGAATAACTGTAACCTTTTTTTTCATCTAACATCAAGACTAAACACTTCTTCCCCAACATTAAACTATAGAAACACATGGAATCTATAAATAAAACTTAAGAACTTTTTGTCAGATAGGTTAATTGAATTCTAGGAATGATTTAAGAAGTCTGATATTGACTTAAAAATCCATATACCAGATAGATAATTTGTAAAAGAAAGAAATGTAGTATTTTTGTGATCTCTTTCACATGAATATAAAAATGTAGACTTACATTCATAGTGTTGGCTCCAATATCCTCCTCCCTGTCTCCCTCTTCCAAAGGGACCCTCATCAATGGGGAATGTGGGTCCTGCATTATGGGGGTAGTCAAGTTATGGGGGATAGGCCAAGTCTCTATGCATAATGCCCCAACTTGTGGCTCTAACATTCTTTCTGCCCCCTCTTCCATGAATTTCCCTGAGCCACATTGGGGTCATTTTAGTTCTACTTCAGTGATGAGGTTTTGGGAGCCCCTGTGTCTCTGGATATCTCTAAGTGATCTGTATATGCTCTGTTGAAAAACAGAATTGCTCACAGATCAATAATAAAGTTCAAAAATGAAAAAAAAATGTAGAACTAAAAACTGATAAACTACAATTATTCATCATATTTGAACTATATTTGAATTATACTGACAGAATTTTCACTCAAATTGATTGCAAAGCTATTTTTTACTATCTGTGAATCATTTACATATATAGGCTTTTATTTAGTATATTTTTCAGATAATATCAATATTTAACCAACTTGAACTTGATGTAGTTTACTGACACATTTTACATTAAGATCTTTATATGCACCTTACACTCTCATGATCTTCAGTTCTCTGATAACAATAGCTCACAGAATGATAAATTAATGACAGATAATGACATTGAATTATGAGTCTCAAGAATAAAAAAGAAATAACTGAACCAGGCGTGGTGATGCACATCTTTAATCCCAGCATTGGGGAGGCAAAAGTAGGAGGATCACCGTGAGTTCAAGGCCACCCTGAGACTACATAGTTAATTCCAGGTTAGCCTGGGCCAGAGTGAGACCCTACCTCGAAAAACCAAAAAAAAAAAAAGAAATAACCATTTATTATAAAAGTCAATGGTCCATTCAAACCCAGATCAGAATAGAACATCTTAACCTGACAAAAGCATCTACAGGATCTTCTAGCCAATATTAAACAGTGAATATCAAGTAATGTTTCTTAAACTCAAGAAATGTGGAGGAATGCCCATTCTAATCATGTTTATTCACCATTATGCTAATTTCCTAACTAGCATGGTGAAGAGAAAGGAAAAAGTTAAACTGTTTTTGTTGCCAAATTATATAACCATGTGTGAAGAAAACCCTATAGATTCTATTTAAAAAACTATAAGAAAGAATTGACTTTGGGGAAAATGCAGGTTGTCAGATTGATATGGACAATTGAATTATATCTATTAGTAGTTAATGAGAAAACAAAATTTCAAATAAGTCTCTCAGAGAAGCCCACACCTCTGCTGTCAGATATGGGCTTTTTCTGTGCTTTTCTTTCTTCCTTTTAATCATCATGCTTAAAATGTATATTAATATATCTTTAATAAACCCCAACAGTGCTTCATTAAAAAAAGAAAACAAGGGATAGAGAGGTTGCTCAGTGGTTAAGGCACTTGCCTGCAAAGCCTGAGGCCCCAGGTTTGATTTTCCAGGACTCACATAAGACAGATACACAAGGTGGTGTATGTGTCTGGGGTTCATTTGCAGTGTCTAGAGGCCTTGGTGTGCCCATTCTCTCTCTCTCTATCTGCCTGTCACTCTCAAATAAATAAATAAGTAAACAAATAAAATATTTTTAAAAATTTAAAAAAGAAACAAAATTTGAAAAACTATTACTTGCAGCAGCATTAAAAAGTCAATACCTAATAATGAGATTAATATAAAATGCACAAAACATTGCAATGAAAATTATTATACACACACACACACACACACACACACACACACACACATATATGATTGTGAGTCGGTAGTCTCAGTATAGTTAAGATGAGGCAGCCAGGTGTAGTTGCACATGCCTGTAAAGCCAGCACTTGGGATTTCAATGAGATTAAGACCAGCCTCATCTGTATAGTGAGTTCTAGGCCACCCTAGGCTACATAGCAAGACCCTGCTTCAAAAGAAACAAACAAAAACAAAAACGCTAATTTTATCCCAAATTGACCTCTGGATTCAATTGAATTTCAATCATAGTCCTAACATTTTTTTGTTACTTTTTTGGTGTGCTAGTATTGAACTCACAACCTTACACATGCTAGGCAAATGGTCTACAAGGGAGTTCCACCTCCACCTCCTAGCAAACTTTTAAAGAACTGATACAGTTGCAAGCTTTTGAAGAAATCAACAAATTCTGAAATTTACATTGAAATTCAAAGAATCTAGTATAGCCAAATTAATCTTTAAAAAGAACCAAGTTTAACTACTACTGTTGTTTGGCTAAATGGATATAATAGGACCACCAAACTACCTTCTCAATCTTTCTGTTTGTGTTCAAACATTATGCTATTCTCACTTTTGGTTAAAGAAACTTCTCTTTTCAGATTGCAATATCACTGTGGTGACTCCAAACTCATCAAAGTGCTGAGAAGGGCTGGCAGTGGAGTGTTCAGCACTAAGTAAGGCATCTCTATCACACCCTTCAATGCCCAGAGACCATTGCAGAAGAGGTGCCAGGAAGAATGTAAGAGTCAAAGGAAGGGGAGGAGTGCTTTGTAATACTGTATTTCAGACACAGAGTGGTTGTTGTATTCATGACCTCACAGTGGCTGAAACTACCTACACAAGACCTACATAATATGTGAGGAAAAAAAGAGTATGATGTGAACATAGAAGAGAGGCTAGTTTTTAAAGAAGGGATTCAGTGGAGAGGGGATTCAGGAGTGGGATAATGGAGCATGGTAGGATCATGGTATATTGCCTGTATGTACAGGGGTTTTCCATAAATTATCTTAAAATGGAACCAAGTGTGAAGCCTTGTGCTACCTGATTTCAGGGTGCATTAGGAGGCTACACATAATTAAAATCACTGGGGCTTTAGTGTAAGGTCAGAGCAGATCAGCAAGACTGAATAGAGCCCAGAGACAGAATTGCACACATGTAGTCAGTTGTTTTTTATTAAGGTAACCAGTTGAAGGGAATTCACTGGGGAAAGAAAGACTTTTTAACAAATGGTATTGGGAAAACTATATATTGGCTTGAAAAGGCCTGAGAAAGGACTCATATTCAGGATAAACATAGATGTCCTGCAAATAGACAATAAAAAAAGTAAGAAATAGGTAAGACTTAAACAAGTACTTTTCAAAATAAAAGAATGACACATGAAAAGTTCAACATCACTAGTCTTCAAGAAGGTATGTTAAACCACAATGAGATAGCATAACATAACCCAGTAGAATAATTAAAATTTAAAATGTCTGACAAGTCCCAGTTAGTAAGGATGTGTACAACTGGACTCATTTCAGAGCAATTGTGAAATTAATTTAAATTTATGTTTGTGTTAAATTATGTAAAAGTGATTTAATTTGTGTGATAAAATTGCTTCTGGAAAATGTTCATCCATTCATGCATTTCTCCAACAATTATGTGTTTAAAATTCATGCTGGGTGAGGCAAAGTTCATGCCTCCAAGGAATGTGTAGACAAGTTTGGGAACCGAAGCCTTATTAGGTCAGCCACCAGATAACTAGTGTTACCACATTTTCTTGATGCTCAGACACATATATTAATTTGAAACTAATTTAAAATTAATCTGACAACTGATTGATTTTCCCACCAGGAAGTTCTTATTAAATCAATGATACACTTCACTGCTGAGAAGGCACACTAAATAAATCTAGTTATTATATTCAAATAGGCCAGCTGTTCTACTGGAAGGAAGTTAATTTTAAAATATGAAAGAATTAAAAGAAGGGGGAAGAAGGGAACTGGGAATCGAGGTCAGGGAGAGGGAAGGCTGTGGAACAAGGGCATGAATTAAGAGCAAAGTATAGTGGTATATATATATATATATTCTGTATGCTATCCTAAAACATAAAGTAAAGAAAGACAGCAAGTATCTCCTTTTAAAGAAAAACAGTTTTGAAACCATGGAAGTTGTAGTTCCCTACATTTTATGTGTGTATTTGGGAGTTGGCTCTTTCTGGTTTCTTTCACACAGTGATCACAAAAGTCCTTGAATGCCAGAAGGTTCAAAGATAATTTGGTGAAGGGGTAATAAGGTGGACTTTGGATACAGATCTTCCTCTTTCCTTCCCACTATTATCATGATCAAGCAGGGTAGTACTTTTTTTAACCTATGGACTACTTTCCAGATAGAATACATTAAAAATATAAAATACGACTTGTATGGCATTTTCTAAACAGAATGATGAACCTGATGGGAGGATCAGCTAATCACACCTCACCAGCTGAAACCATAGAACAATGCAGGGGAAGGGCAAGAATTCAGCGTTCATGGCGATCACGACACCAGAAAAAGGCTGAAGGAGATAAACACAGAGAACATCCAACTCCAACTAAGCCAGATATCCAGAGACACAGAGGCTCCCAAAACCTCATCACTGAAACAGAACTAAAATGACCCCAATATGGCTCAGGGAAACTCGCGGAAGAGGGAGCAGAAAGATTGTTAGAGTCACAAGTTGGGACATTATGCACAGAGACTGGGGCCTATCCACCAGAACTCTTGACTTAACCTCACAATGCACGACCCACATTCCCCATTGATGAGGGTCCTCTTGAAAGTGGGAGGACAGGGAGGAGGACAATGGAACCAATACTGTGAATGTAAAATCAGAATAATATAAATAAAAAATATGTATTTAAAAAAAAAAACAGTTACTACTTGATGAAGGGTCAAGGTTTAACTAAGAACTAAAAAAATCTTCCAAGTTTTACCAGGATGCCTACTTCTTTCTTGAATTCTCTTTTTAAAAGACTGACACTTATTAGTTTAAAGTTAAGTCAGGTTAGGAATTTCCAAATAATTAAGAATAATAATAATGAATAATTGTAAAAGTTTATAAATTCACCAAGTCTGCCAAACCTGTTCATGGACTCTCCTAATCTCCATGTCTACCTCACAGAGGTGGTTAAAAGTTTAGGGTGAAGGACTTTTGCTTTTGAGAGAAGAGTAAAATCTGGGTGAGTCAAGCTTGCATGTAGATATCACTCCAAAAATCCAAATGATTTTTTTCAGGATACATTGATTTTATTTGTCATTACAATATATGATCTACTAAAATAATGCCCTACCATAGCATTTTCCAAACATCTAAGAGAGAAAATCATATAGATTTGACCAAGTCAATGTCTGTTAGTCAGGTGCTTTTTATTTCACAATGTCACAGAAGTACCCTTGAGAGCTTATTGAATAAAATCATAGACATATACCTGAGGAAATGCAATATATTAGTAAATAGCATAGCTGGCTTTGGGTTTGCCTACAAAAAATTAATGCCTCTATTGTGTTTTTATTATGCAAAGATAATTTTCTGAAGATTAGTCATCTTTACTGTGAAATCAAGCTATGCATAGCTTAGCAATAAAGATACATTCTGAAAATTGTGTGTTTATTCAAACACTAGATTCTCTTTACACAAACTGAGGTGATGGTGGTGTCACTAGGTGATAAAACCTTATAGGATGGCTTTCTTGTAGGTATCACTGACTGCAATGTTATGTGGTACCCAGATGTGTTTCTCTTCCATCTCTGTTTATCTCTATCTCTATTATCACTGTATCCTGAAGGGCTGTGGAGGGGAACAGAGCAATACGTTTCTCTCAATATTCAAGTTACTTTTGAATCTAAAGAGTCCTGTAAAAAGGGATTTCATTGAGGCAGGGGATTACATGATGAAGAGAAAAGGTGAGTACCCCCAGAAAATTGATACCAGAAAGCAAGAACAAGGCTTTGTGAGCCTCGTGTGCATCCATCTCAAACAACTAGAGTGCAGGGTTTTGCTACAGGCACCACACTTCTCTAGACACCCAACCTACAAACGTGACTAAGACAAAGTTCTTTCTTGGAAAGGATAACTGTAATGGGAGTATAGACCAGAACTCTTACAAAACCCGGTGCTTTGGAAAATAAGAGCAGGAAGGGTATTTAAAGTTAGGTGGTGTGGTAGTTTGAATATATGTCCCCCAATATATTCAGTGTTTTATTATTTTATAGTTTGCATCTGCAATCACCTTGCTAGAGGCAAGGTCACTGGGGGCCCGGTCTTAAGGTGTGGTGATGGGTTTGAGATTCCATTGTAAAGATATGCAAATGTGTCTAGCAGGAGTTCCTGAAGTGTGCTGTGTGACCTTTTGGCTGTAGTTTTTTTGCTCTGTTTGCTGTGGTGGCTGGTTGGCTTTGTCTTTCTCTCCTTGGCCCTGTGAAAAGCAGGCTGCTTCTCCTGCCTTTATGGAACTTCCCCTAGATCTGTAAGCTTCAATAAATAATATCCCTTCCTCCATAACTGTGTCTGGTCTGAAAGTTCATCTCAGCGAACCCAAAGCTGTCTGCTACAGTAAAGTGGTACCAGGAGTGGGGTAAGATAAACCTAACCGTGTGGATATTCGTCTTTTGGAACCTTTGTTTTGGAGAAATGGGCATAGACTTGGTGCTTGCAACTAAAGGTGCCTTCTGGAGTGGTAAGCCAAGTTTTATAGACTATTCTGATGAGAGTTTAAAAATGCTAAGTACAGACAGTATTAAACTTCAAGGCTTGGTTTATAAACTTTCTAAGGGGAAGGAAAGACTACAAAAGACTTTGTTGAAACTGGGCTACTGGCATAAGGGATGGCTACGTTCGGCTATCCAGGCCCAGACTGTTTGATCAAAGTTAAATTTGTAATGGACTGATGTGCTTGGCTAAAGATATCGAACTGAGATTTTAAGATTTTAAGTTAAAAAAACTAAAAAAAGTTAAAAACAAAGGCACTAAGACTAGTTTTAGGTTACTGGAGCTGCTATTGTCAAACACATTAACAATCTTAAGAAAGGTAAAAGAAAGGTGGAAAAAAGGTGGCCCGATTTGATTTACATTAAAACAATGAAGAAAATGCCTAAAAAAAGACTGTTAAAAATACAAACTCTTGAAAAGAGCTGACTGGAGAAGGAACCTGCTTTTCAAGGCTATGGCTTATTTTGTCCCTGAATTTAGAATATGGCTGTGTCCTGCACACCTGGTATTAGTTTTGGAAATATAAAAAATGCATAAAATGGTCATAAGTTGCACACGGTTCCAGGAGCCGCTGCTGAGATGCGGCATAAAACAGGGCATAAAAACCCTCAGGAATAGGCTGGAAGAGCCTTTGAAAAATGGACCGTGGGTTACATGGAGACCTAAAGATGTTTTGGATATATCAGGACTGTGCAAAAGGACTACCATAAAGTACAGTGTTGAACTGAGATGAAAGTTTTCCCTGGTGACTCTGCCCAGCTGGAGGGGCGGAATTGGTAAACATGGAGACTGTTAGTCTCTGGTTATATTAAACTTAAACTGCAGAAGTTTGATGATGGCTGATGGTGATTGAGTTTGCATTGTTTTAGTCTCTCCTTGCTATTCCTTATACAGTTAAAATGTTTACTCTGTGCCTTTACATGTTGAAAGTATTTAACTTGTTTGATTGTACAGGACTCACTATCTTAAGTTAATCAAGACTGTGAGAACCTTTGAAATTGGACTGAGTACAATTTACAATATGTAATAGTTATAAATCTATTGGGGGCCAAGAGCTAAATATATTGGGGGCCAGGGGCGGAATGTGGTAGTTTGAATATATGTCCCCCAATATATTCAGTGTTTTATTATTTTATAGTTTGCATCTGCAATCACCTTGCTAGAGGCAAGGTCACTGGGGGCCCGATCTTAAGGTGTGGTGATGGGTTTGAGATTCCATTGTAAAGATATGCAAATGTGTCTAACAGGAGTTCCTGAAGTGTGCTGTGTGACCTTTTGACTGTAGTTTTTTTGCTCTGTTTGCTGTGGTGGCTGGTTGGCTTTGTCTTTCTCTCCTTGGCCCTGTGAAAAGCAGGCTGCTTCTCCTGCCTTTATGAAACTTCCCCTAGATCTGTAAGCTTCAATAAATAATATCCCTTCCTCCATAACTGTGTCTGGTCTAAAAGTTCATCTCAGCGAACCCAAAGCTGTCTGCTACAGGTGGTAAAGACAGGTTAACTACTCCTGAATGGAAATGCGAGCTGCTTGATGGAGAAAGGGGAGAGCATTTTGGAGAGAAAGAACAAAGTGTTAAAGGAATCAATGTGCCAAGAAGCATGCTCAGGAAGTGAGCAGTCAACTGGTCTTCCACTGAGAGGCAAAGCCCATGGTCACGCAGCTAGCTCATTTTGCAGGTCTCTTTAAAGTCAATCTTTCTCTCTCTCCTCTCTTTCTATGTAATTTTATAACAGGAAAAAATTGAAGAAATAGCCATGGAAAATGTTCCTCTGCCAACAATTCTCATTCAAAGGGCTTGGGAAACATCAAATAGGCAATGAAGTTTATTGAGAAAAAATGTCCCTAATTTTGAATGTAATTTGAAAGTCACTGGGACAATGAAGACTGTCAAAGCTTGCTACTGTGAGGTTTGCCAGGAAAAGACAGCATCAGAAATCATGGGTCTTGACTTTTAAGAAGATTTAGTGAAGTTCTAGTACAAAGTGGCTGCATTTAAAAATTTATTAGATTTTTATTGTGTTTGATTACATGTTCAGAAATA
Source organism: Orientallactaga sibirica (assembly GCA_036365145.1). Lineage (NCBI taxonomy): Eukaryota > Metazoa > Chordata > Mammalia > Rodentia > Dipodidae > Orientallactaga > Orientallactaga sibirica. The sequence goes on from JAEOAD010000240.1 coordinate 10,657,023, forward strand.
CCTATCAAGTATGGTTGCATTTCTTTATTTTTAATTTTTATTTGTGTGAGTGTGTGTACTTAAGCACAGAAGATCTTGGTAGGACCTCTTGCCACTGCAAGAACACCAACATTAGTGTCATTTTTTGCTGAATTTGGCATATGTTGGTGACTTGGGAATTCAACCCCAGCCAGCTGCAACCAAGAACCTTTTAACTGTTGAGCCATCTTCCCAGGCCCTTTTCTAATTTTAAAAAAATTTTATTTATTTATTTATTTATTTATTTATTTATTTATTTATTTATTTGCAACCAGAGAGAGAGAGAGAGAGAGGGAGAGAAAAGAGGTAGACACACAGAGAGAATAGGCACGCCAGGGCCTTTAGCCACTGCAAATGAACTCCAGATGCATGTGCCCCTTGTGCATCTGGCTTATGTGGGTCCTGGAGAATCGAACTGGGATCCTTTGGCTTCACAGGCAAATGCCTTAACTGCTAAGCCATTTCTCCAGCCCCCTTTTCTAATTTTTTAAGTGCATGATTCTGACTACCTTAAATCCTGAAAAATATTGGTGCGCTATCACTTTATAATCTTAGCCAATTTGATAGGCTTTTGCCTATCTTGCAGTTTTTAAAAAGTAAGTTTACAAGCATCCTAAGGCCTTCTTCAAATTTGCTTTGATGTTTCCCAACACAGCTTTATGGAAAATGGAAAAATGGTTGGGTACTCTGTCAGTGCTAAGGAAAAGAAGGCTCCATGTAGCTTAACAGGTTCTGCGGTTCCCATTCCTTGCATGTTCGTAAATGTAAAAACAGGTTTCATTTTGCCTGGAGCTCCTGTCATTGGTTCTTTAAGTTTTTTTTTTTTGTTTGTTTGTTTGTTTGTTTTTTGTTATTAGGCAGTGTTCAATTACTTCTGTCCCAATAATGAAGTACACATTGGAGAGGTTTGTAAGATGGGTGTAAACTCTTCCACCAGAGCAACCAGAATGCAGGGCTTTGCACTCTTTTTGGGTGGGGGAATTGAACTTACAGAATTTTTCACTGTTGAACAAGTGACTCAGAGAATATAAATGCAGAAAAGTGAAAATATGTAGAAGTTTGAATCATATATATATACTGATATTGTTTATAAAAATAAACAAAACTCAAATTCATTAGCCAGATCTTTTTCCTCTGATGGTAACAATGTTCTTCATTACCTACAAAGTCCATTTAAATAGATTTTCTATTGAGGGGCTTTTTAAAAGAGTTAACTTTTATTTTACTTTTTATAAAAGGTCAAGCTCTTATACCCCCTTTCCCCCTTCCCTATTACACTGAGGCCCCTCCTTAGTAGGGTTATTGATAGTAACTGTGGTACTCTTGCCAATTTATTTTATTTTATTTATTTATTTTTCATTTTTTATTTTTTTAGAGAGAGTGAGAGACACACACAGAGAGAATTGGCACATCAGGGCCTCAGCCACTGAAATCAAACTCCAGTTGCTTGTGCCACCTTGTAGGTATGTGCAGCCTTGCACTTGCCTCACCTTTGTGCATTTGGCTTAGGTGGGATCTGGAGAGTCAAACCTGGGTCCTTAGGCTTTGCAGGCAAGTACCTTCACTGCTAGGCATCTCTCCAGCCTACCAATTTATTTTTTAACCTCTTGTGCTCATGTCCATCTTTCATTATGGTCAGTAATGAGATGTTGGCAATTAAATCTTTACAGATGTTGTGGTACATTAACTTTTAAATTGCTTTCCTTAGAGGACCTCAGTATCTAGATGAGCTCATGTGAGAGCTGGCATTCTCCTTTGTCTCATCTGTTCTTTCTATCGTGTTCATCAGCCCAACTCTATGCTCATCCATCAGTTTCTTGCACATAAACGATTGGTGTATTCTTTGGGCTAGGCTTTTGGTAAGGAATTTGATAGAAATACCTTGTCAGCCCTACAAGGTATTCCTTCATGTTTGCTTGTCCAATTATTACTATTTTATTATTATTATTATAATATGTGTATGCATTTATGATGTGTGTATGTTCCTGAGAGTGCATGTGAAGGTCAGAAGATAACCCAGGGATATTTGGTCCTTTCCTTTTACCTTTTTGCTCACCAATGCATTCCCATGAGCTTTTATAGTTGATTTTTCTGTCTCCGCCTTTCTTCCTGCCCTACGCATACTGGGAGTATAGAGGCTAGTATTGTGTACATGGGTGCTGGGATCAGAACTCGGATGCTCACACTTGCATGATAAGTGCTTTTGTCCATCTCCCCAGCCCATTACAGACACAATTAAACTCTTGCATTTCCTACCTTCTTTGGACTTGTTTACTCTCAAATATTAGTGGGAGAATGGATCAACTGACTTTTCACCATCCTTTTCATCTTTGCATATCAGTTGTAACAAGCTTACTTGCTTAATCTTTAGAAAGGTAGAAATGTACTTTGCATAAACCAATCCCCCAAAGCTTTAGTATCAGACAGTCTTTAAGCACAAGCACAAGTAAAGGAACACACTTATCTTTCATGTGTAGTATTGAAAAACTATTACTAAATTAGTAAAAATCAATTATCACTTGATTCAGATAATTCAAATTGCACATAAATGTCACTTCAGATTTCTAGTGTAAAACAGTTTTCTTCACTTAAAGATGTATGCTTTATTTTGCAAGCACGCACCTTTAACTGCTGAGCCATCTTCCCAGTCCCATTGTTTTATTTTATTTTTTAATAGGAGCAAAAGTTTTTTAGTGAATATTTAGTAAAAAATCTTTTAAAACAAGCTGAAGAGAAAATAAAATCAATGAATTTTAAAGAATAAAAATATCATCTTTTCTTACCCTATGACCCTGCATAGAATGCTACTTTTCCTTTAGATATTTTTAGTTAAATGTCACATAAAGACTTTGACAAAAGCACAATAATTGTGTGTTTCTTAAAAATTATAGAAAAATTTAAATAGAAATCAGGAAAATGACTTCAAAAGCCACAGAAGTAAAGATGCTAATATTTTTCTCTTTTGGGCTATAAAACACATTTCTGGATACATCATTGTGTATAATCCCAGCTCTTCATCCTGCCCACCAAAAGCTCATGTATGTTTAGGTGTTCTGCCCCTCCTGTGGCTGTGTGCTTTAGAGTGAGGGCCTTGTCCTCATTGTTAGACACAGCACAGATTGCTCGAAGCTAGTCCATCCTTAAATCTTAAACATGTTCATGTTTGTGTGTGGCCTGCACACATGGTTATCCTCCTCTTATGGCCATGAGGATGCTAGGCTAGCTTGAGAAGACCTGGTTTGCATTAAGGATAGTGGAATAGAAAACTTGAGATAATTTGGATCCTTGCTTCATTGGGCTACTGAACTAACCATATTGAATCAATGGAAAGAAATCAATTTCTAGATCCTCAACTTTCTAAGTGCTTCTTTCTAAAATGAATAGACCCTTGGAACACTGTGAGATGATGGGTTGGCTCTTCCTTCTCACTTCTCTTTCCTCATTCCTCCTTTTCCACTATGCAATGGAGAACTCTGCCACTTTCCCATTCCAAATCTTACTATGATTCACTGTACAAAGTGAAAATGAATTTCAAGAAGGCTCTTTTAATCTGGTAGCAAACCCATTTTCCTTCACCTAGTTTTCAGTGTATTTTCAATATAATTGTGCTTAATAATTGCTAATATTTTATGACAATTTAAATTGTATTTTGAAATTTTCTCTATTAAGAATATTTATTAAATAACTAAGAGATATTTTGATTATTTAGAATTTTATAATACTTGAACATTAATTTTAAAAAATTTTATTTTAATATATTCTTGTAAAGAATTATAAGATCAGTAAAGTATTTTAGGCATAAAACTATATATTTAAATAAAGTGGCTATGGGAGGTATGATGGAAATACCAGTTCAAGGAAGAAAAAAACCTATAAAAATGACATTTTTCCATTTTTTTTTGAAAATGCATGAAAGTGGCCTTCAAGTTATAATGGTATTAAACTTACTTGTTAGATTCACAAGTGGCATTAAAATAAAACTAAATGGTATATTTTTTAGGTTATACAAATATTTAATATTAATATTAAATAAATATTATATTATAAATTATAAATTATATATTATATATAATATATTATATTATATTATATAAATTATATACTATATTAAATAAATATATTAAATAAATATTTAATAAATTAAATAAATATATTAAATAAATATTAATATTAAATTTTACATGTTGGTCTGGAGAGATGGCTTAGCAGTTAAGGTGCCTGCCTGCCAAGCCTAAGGACCCAGGTTCAATGCCTCAAAACCCACTTAAACCAGATGTACATGGTGGTGGGTGCATCTGGAATTCACTTGCAGTGGCTAGAAGCCCTGGCACACCCATTATCTCTCTCTTACCTTCCTCCTTCTCCCTCTAATAAATAATCAAAATTTAAAATTAAAAAAATGTACATGTCAATGTAAAAAGTTGAGACTATGTAGAAGTTTTCCACCTTATTTTATGAAATACAATAGCCAAAAAAATTGAAGTTCACGGTATAGTCCATGAATTAAATTTTCTTGGTTCACAAGAATGCATTTATTTTATATCATCTATCTATTTATCATCATACATATTATTTACATTAGATATATTTAAGCCAATGGAACTTAAAGTTGGATGGTCATATCATCACTTGCTCTGCAGTTGCTTGATTTTCTTCCTCCTCTGCTTTGTCTAGCCAAATATTCTCTTTCAGCTTCACATTGCTGCCTACCTCTAGATGGCTGTAATATTTTGTTTTATAGTTTGTCTTTTGGATTTGTTAGGGAAAAAGCAATATGATGTGAAATTTCACTTTAGAGTAAAGGTAAGTGAGTGTTTTGTCTGCTGATATCTTCTTTTCTAATATGCATTTTTTTTGAGAGAGAGAGAGAGAGAGAGAGAGAATGGGTGAATAAACTCCAGATGTGTGCGCCCCCTTGTGGGAAAGTGCAGCATTGCGCCCTTGTGTCACTGCGTCTGGCTAAATGTGGGACCTGGAGAATCCAGTGGTGTTCTTAGCCTTGGCAGGCAGGATCCCTAACTGCTAAGCCATCTCTCCAGCCCTTCTAATATACATTTTAACTTAATTGTACAGCAGGTCTATCTTCCCTTATTGCTTAATACCTTTGCCCATTACATATTTTAAAGGTTATATAGTACTTTACTCTGTACAAATTTCTTAGTGTAATTTATTTTTTAAAAATATATTTACTCATTTGCAAGGAGAGAGAAAGAAAGAGAGTGAGCAAGAGAGAGGGTGTGACAGGGCCTCTTGCCACTGTCAATGAACTTCAGGTGCTTGAGCCACTTTGTGCATCTGGCTTTATGTGGGTACTGGGGCATTGAACCTAGCCTTCCAGGCTTTGCAAGCAAGCACATTTAACCCCACAGCCATCTTTCCAGCACAGGAAGCTATTAGTATAATTTCTGGTCCAATGCAGAGAGATTTCTGTGTGTTTCTCAGATTCCTCCTTGTCCTTTATTTTCTACTACACTAAGAAAACAGGTCCACCCCTCTTCTGTTCCTTCCACATAAATCACTCTTGTCTTATTAGGAACATGATAATTAAGATTTAGGAAGGAAATAAGGGCACAAATACTAAGCTTTCCCATTTTAGTTGCTTTCTTTTGAAATGTCACACCCTACCAATTTTACACTGATAAAGATATCAAATCCTGCCCTATGTGCCCTGAGCTCTCACAAGGTGAAAGGCAGAAAAAAGCACGCAGCCACGAAGGACCCAAGGAGACGTGAGCATAAAGGACACATGCATCTAACAAAAGAACCTCTCATAACAAGTAGACCCTTTCTTACCCAGGTGACAAGGAATAATAAAAGCTCCTTATCAGTCGACTTGATCTGGAGTGGCAAAGAATGAATGTAGTCTTTGAAACAGCTTAATAAGGCAGGGTAGTCTTGATGGAAACATTTTAGACATAGCTTACATTCTGGTCTTAACCTTTCTGGACACAGTCACTGCCCTTCTGTCAATTACTGCCATCACTTCATTGACAAGCCTGATGGGTTATAAGTACAAGAATCTTCCAGATGCATGGTAGAGGGTGTGTGTGTGGTGAGGGAACAAGACCTTTAATTCTGGCATGGTATTTCCTATAGCAAAAAAACCTAGTCTTGTGAAGGGAGGAAACCATTGTAAGGAAAGAGGGCCAAGACCTTCTTTTGGTCAGATGAGTCAACGTGTCCACTCTCATAGGGACTGGATCGAAGGGCGTTTCTCTTGCTTTTTGTGAGATATTTTTAAACAAGTCTTCATCAAAGCTGACACTTTGATTTTTTTTTCTCCATTTCTGCATCTTGTTATCAGCTAAATCTTCAATTAGTTTCCACCTGAACCTGATCCTAATTCCAGTAACACAAAGCCTGGATTCTTTGTGTTCAGTGCATCTTTTCTGTCTTTCCAGGAGCTAAGCCTGTAAATCCCACAGTGAAACATGCATAAACACAAACTAGACGGGATTAGACCACAATGTTTAGTTAATCTCAGTTTACAAAACCCCTTCTCTCTGTCTGAAAGGCTGCCATAGAAATTCACAAATGCAATTCACAAACCAAATGTGAGAGCTTTGTGCACAAGGGATAGAAAGAGAGTCAAAAATAGCTGCTTGCTTTCCTAGGGCCTTTCTGAGCAGCCCTAGGGATATTTTCAGGTTGAAGGATTCCTGGCTAATGCTTTAAATTATCATCATGAAGAAGAACACAGCAGTGTTTCTTTCCAAAATTTAAGTAGCATAATATCCATGCGACTTGCAAGCGTGGTTAAAATTAGCCCTCCAACTCATGGGCAACTCCCATGTTTGGAAAGTTTACGTTTTTGATCCAGTGATGAGACTACTGGTAAGCTATAAGCAAAAGGTTTTGACTTCTGGGAGGAAGAACAAATGATAGTTTTCACATTCACACAACTGAACATTCACTTACAATAATAAAATGGCTAAGCAGAAGTTTCTGTACCGCATCCAGTCTACAAGGGCTTGAGGGCTGAGCACTTGCAGTCTGCTCTCACCATTGCCTGATGTCCTGAGCACCTGCTTTACAGGAAGGCCAGAACCGTTTGTGTGCACATGTGGGTAACAGGCACCCTATTTTAGTTCTGAATTTAGATAAAAGAGGCTCTGAGCATATTTTCCCTTACGTACCTTGGGCCTGGGCTCTGTAGACTACTCTTTGAATGTTCTAAAAGATCTGGGTGACTTTGGCTAAAGATGGACACACACCCCCATCATCAAATACTCTGCTCTCCCAAGTTGGAATAATTTGAGGTTCTTTTCCGGGGTCATGTGTGTTAGATTTAACCATACCTCTTGAAGTTAGTTTTCAAGTCATAGTGTTATAAATTGCTTACTTTAGATTGCTGTAGAACAAAACATGACTTCAGTTAAAATAGCCACAGTCAGTGTATTATGGGAAGCTACCTGGCTGCAAACCAAGCAAAAGGCAAAGGGTGGTGATGGTAGTGGTGGTGTTGGCAATAGCAATAGTACAGGGAGTATGTGTGTGGCTAATATAAGTAGAAAGAGAACCACATTGGTTGCTGGCTATAATTTCTATAACATTCTTTGGTTGCTTTCATAGTATAATTTCTATACCAATCCCTATCCTTAATGTTTACTTACTCCTCATCCATAGAACAGCAGTGTTATTTTAAAATACAAAGTCAGAAGTCAAAAAATAAAACCCACCACAAGACTGTAATCTCCAGTATTTAAATCTTGGTACTTGTGACTAGTTGACAATAGGTAATGATAAAACCCGACCTTTCAGTATTTACATATCGATCTCAGCTAGCATATATTCATAAAAGTATTGCCTGTCCTGATTTTTCCATTTCCGGGTAGCCCTCTTCTTGGGACAGTAGTTTGTAGATAATGGTGTGAACACATATTCTTGACACATTTAAAGTCAGGGATGTTTAGACAGAGATTGTGGAGATCTGTCTACTCACATGGATTTAAATTGAAATCCAAGTAATAATCCAAAAAGGGTTGCTTGCCAATGTTATGTTCCATAAGAAATTTTGGCCTCCTTAACAAGTGATGTGTATATTGACTTGGTCTCCTTGGTAACTACTTAGTTCACGGACAAGGTCTCGTCTGTGCCTAGGGCAGTGTTCATCATAAATATTTTGAATATTGCCATTGATTTTACAGAATGAAGGGAGCTTTTGAAACTTTCTTCTAGCAATAGAAAAGTTTAATTCAGGTTTACTCTAAACCATTCTTTGGACAAATTACTTTCCTTAGATAAAACAAAAGTGTAAAAGTTGGAAGTTATAAGGTTTACAATCTGTCTAACATATATCCTGCTTTCTGCTTGTTCAGACCTACATATCTCACGTGGGAACATTGCCTTTCAGGAGCTGGACCACATTTCCATAGACACCCTTCCCTGTGGATTGGGTCTTTCAGTTACACAGTGGTCCCAGGAAATTCTTGAGTAAGTCTGTTCTCCTGTTTTTGTGTAAATGAAACGTCACAGAACCTTCTCTATTTCTCCATTGTTCTCCTCCAGGCATTTCATCTCAGCGAACTCTTTGGTTCTTCATGATAGTTTATAAGCTTGGTTCCTTATTTCTATTTTTTCTTATGTTCTTTATCCTCTCCCTACTATGATGCTGGGAATCACACCTAGAGCCTTTCAGTGGCTAGGCAAATTTTTCTAAATCCAAGTCTCTTATGTTATCTCAATTTTTATTTCCCTCTAAATGATTTGACTTCTTCTTATTCTCTTTTGATTATATTTTATCTACTAGCATTTCTAACTCATTTTTTTTTGCCACTACATTTAAAATCCAGTTTATGCTGCATTCATCTTCTGAACTAAGCAGTATGGAACACACCTGTGGCAACCTGCAGCCTCCTCCATGGAGCCTTGTCCTACTGCATTGGGTTGGAGCTATGACTGCTCCCAAGTCCCCTCCACCATTCTCTTATTTAAAATATTTATTTTATTTTATCTCTTTATTTATTTGAGAGAGAACGAGGCAAAGACAGAGAGAGAAAGAGAGAGAATGGGCACACTAGGACCTCCATCTACTGCAAACTAACTCCAGACACATGTACCATCTTGTGCATCTGGCTTACATAGGTTTTGGGGAATCGAACCTAGGTCCTTTGGCTTTGCAGACAAGTGCCTTAACCACTTAGCCATTTCTTCAGTCCCACTATTCTTTTTTATACCACACAGGAATGGTCTTACTTGTTTATGTTTGTCACTGTGTTCTCTGGAGTCCAACCTCACAAAGATGCCTTGCAAATGTTTGCTGGATTCAGGATAAATTGAAATTGCTTAGGCATTTTGCCAGACACAAAAATGGATGAAGCTAAACTCTTTGCTAGCTAGCTCCAGTACACAACATAGTGCATGGCATAAAGTACATACCCAATATAAGTCTGCATATGCATAAGAAAGGTTTGACTGATGTTATGCTGAAATCTTACTTTAATATATTGTTGCCTACATAAACATGTTTTTTTTTTTTTTTTTTTTCTGACTTGGTTTAATGGACCCATATTCTGGAGTAAACTTGTGTACTTCAAAGAGTACTCAGGACCCTGTAGGCCATTTGGAATTTCACTCACTTTCTTAGGCTTGTGGGTACTTCACCCATATTTTAAATCAACATTTCTTCTCACTACCTATGTACATTTATTTCTATTTTTTTTCCTGTAGCTAAGACCACAGAAAGTTTTGGCTTGCAGCAAATATATATTTCCATGGAAACCAAACCAAAAGTAAGAGGAAAAAGACTCTGAATATAGAAGGTGTTTTGCTTGGGAAATGTCAGCGCATTGCCTGATTCCCTTTAGTTCTATGTTGATGCTTTAATTCAATGTCAACACATAGGCTGTGGAGTTTTAAATTAAAAAAAAACTTTAAAAAATAAAGTTTACTATCCTTATTGACTTAAACCACATATTTACAAACATATACAAGATTGTGGGATTTGAGCATTGTATGACTGAATGAGGTTTGTATTTCAGTGTGATTTTTATGAAGTTCCATCACTTTTGGGTGAAGTGTATTTGCTATAAATTTAAGCTGTTCACTGACACATAATGACATTATTCCTTTATAGTGTGACGTTTTCCCCCTCTTGAAGGATAAGGAGAGTGTGGTGGGATATGGTTTGCAGCAAGTACCAACATGATTACATCATCAGTTAAAGGATGCTCCCTGCTCTTCACCAAGCATAGGGATGTCTGGGAAAACAAACAGCATGTCTGATAGCGGTCTGAGAAGGACCAGGTAGTCGTGGCAGATGGGTCATGGGCCAGTGAGAGATGTAGTAGAGACCTGTGTAATGCTTGCTGTCATGCTTTGCTTGTGTATCTTTCAAGCTTGGACTGATAACTTGTACTTTCCATAACCTTTCTAAGAATGGTTAACAGAAATATGAGAAAATGGGTTGCCTCCCATTTGAGACTTCTCAAAATGCACTAAAGTTCTGTTTTGTAACTTCAGTCAACCCTGATCACTATTAATTGAGTACAATCCCATTCTAAGGCAATGAAAATCAATTTATATTGTACTAAGTAAACATTACTTCAAAAGCAACCTGCACTTGAGTATTTCAAAAGCCTTGAAATATATATTTATGTCAAGTCAACAATTCCACTCCAAAGATACAGGGTGGAAGCTGCAGGTTACAAACATGTGCACTAGAAGGTTACTTATGATATTAAAAATAGAAAATGATGATCTAAGAATCTGTCTCCATGTGATTAGTTAAATACAATTTACTTGATGGCACATCAGACCATTATTAAAATAACCTTGTAGATATATAGTATTATATCACATGGTCAACTTAAAAATCTACACATAATTATTTCTTCCCTTTATAGATTTATAAACATCTTCATTTCCTTTTAGCTACTCAGCTCTAATTTACTGTTCTTTGGCCTTCCCCTGAAACTTCTCCAGAATGGTGGCAGGTGCTGAATGTATCACCACAGCTGTTAGGACGTAGGTGTGAGTGAGGTGGCAAAGTCCCCATCTGTGAGTTGCATTGCTTGCCAGTTTGATAAAAAGCTTCTGGGTGAGATTCTCTACAGTTGCTCTATGATCCTCACAATCATGGAGGAAAGGCTACCATACATTTGAGAAAGCCTATGCATTGTGCTGCTTCAGATTCTCCTACCATCATAGTCCACACTGTTTTGTAAGTCCACTTAGCTCTGGTCTTTGCCTTAGAGGGTGGTTACAAGGTAGAAAGCTCAAAGTTGCTCTGTTTGTGCCAATATGTGTGTCAATCCTTTTATAAGATCTTGATTCCATAGGTCAATTATAGCCAAATATGACAGGCTGGCAGGATCCCAAACTTTTACTGGCCAAATTTCATTTCCTTGGGTTTTGATGTATGTGAGTTATGGTTCTTTGTGTTGATCAGAAATTTATGCCAACATTGTGGGGCACTGTGTGCTAACAAATGCACACAATTATATATTATAGGCGCCAATAGTAACAATTCTTAAATAATAGATTAGTTAGCAAGGTGGACAGGACAATTTGCTTAAACCCAGTGGCTTTTTGATATCTTATGATAATTGGATTTGTTAATAAAGTTCTAGGATATAGGATCCTTTTTCTTTTCATTGTCCCATTCAACTTATGTACCCACTTAAAAAAATAGAGGCATCCCAGAAGGCTTAGTAAATCTGAATTATTTTTAAATTAATTATGAAACTTCTTTATTATTATTCTTTATTATTGCATCAATAATGTATTTTAATGCTAGTGTCTTCATGTACCAGTTTAAATTTGAGCAGATGCATAAGAGGAAATAGTGCATTTATAGATTCAATAAGAAAGCTTAATAATCCATTTCTTTTTTTAATCTCCTTGGAGGCAAAACATTTACAAACATTTGTCTACCTATCATCTATTTGTCTACCTGTCTATCTATCATCTATCATCTGATCCATTGGATATACAGAGAGGGGAGAGAGTGTGAGGGAGGGAGAGGAAGAGAAAGGTTACTTTGTAGCTGAACTCATGGATTCTTCTGCTGCATCTTCCCACTTGCTGGGATTATAGGTATGTGCCACCACACTCTACTTACCAAGCATTTCTACAGCCAAGACAGTGCTATGCTATGATTGGAGTATGATTTGTTTCCATGAGATTCATATTGAGGTTTGGTCCCCTGATAATGTTGAGTGGTGAGGTTTTTGAGAGTGGTGCTTACATTCAGGAAGATCTGACCTCATGATGAGATTAGTATATACATCCTATCCTTTCACACCTAACTTCTACCCTTAACTACCACTCTCCACCTGTGGACAACATTTTACAAGTACAGTCCACTTGGTGGCCACCTGAAACCTACCACCCAGATATAGACTAGAGCTGCCCCTTAGCACACCCCTGGGCTGTTATATGGACAGCTACGTGGAAATTCAGTTCTTCCAATGGACCAATCTGCATGAGCAGCAGCTGTGGACCTACCAATGCCAGCAGGTCAACTTCTCAGTTATGCCACAAGAGCTCCTGGATTTATAGATCCAGCATCACCTGTTGGCTTCAAACCTCCTGCCCCTGCCCTGCTGACTAGGGGAACCACCCACCAAGATGTACAGCCCACACCTTCACACCCCTTTTACTCTTACCTTCAGTATAGTACTTACCACCTATGGGGTCTACCAACCACTTGCTTCCTACATCATCACCTCTACTTCTGCCTTTATCCACACCACAGAAATGACAGCTGCTGGGGTGAAGTGTCTGTGTGCTCCCCATTTTGCCACAGGCATTGATGTGTACACAGTTAATGCATGACTGTCAGGCTCTGTGGGGAAGCAGCCCACATTGGCCCAGGCACATCTTCCTTCACCCTTTCTCTTTAAGTGAGTGGCACTGGGGACTTCAGATCATCCTCAACATCTCACCTGCCTACCACACCTGCTTTCATAGGGTCTGCAGCCCCACCCAGTGGAACAGCTGGTACCACTCCTGGTTCCATATCATCTGGCACCCATCTAGTCATAGCAGGCATTCTAGGCAAGGGCATGCTAGCTGGCATTAGGACAGTGGTATATTATCACCCACTGTTCTCCCTGGCCTGATGGCCAGCAAGTCTGATTAAACCTCAAGGGCACTTGACTCTATTAAATATAGTTTATTTTGCTGAGAAGTATTTTCTATGGGTCACTGTTAGCTCATTCCTTCATGTGCTAATTCAGGAATTAAGAGATAAAGTTCTAGCTGGGTACTCAGAAGGCAGAGGTAGGAGGATCACCATGAGTTTGAGGCCAACCTGAGACTACAGGTCAGCCTGGGCTAGAGAAAAATTCTACCTTGAAAAACCATGCTAAACTTCTGTTAATTTTCTTGTAAAAGTCTTTGTAGAATGGAAGGAATGAGTTTTATGCTCAATACATGTTTACCTTTCAAATAAATATGAAGTGATCTACAATGGAAAAATAAAATTTGATAATTCAGGTGTGAATCCATCTGGTCTTATGTGGCTTGAATCTCATTGCTTAATAGTTTGTTTACATTATGTATACACACACACACACACACACACACACACACACACACACACAAACACATACTGGAGTCCAGCCCTAGAGTGTTACTGGGGGTATCTGATTTCCAGGCCAAAGGTATAAGAGAGCAGTCTAATCTGCCTAGCTCCCTGCTTTTTGCTTTGTGCTTGCTTGCTTGCTTGCTTGTGGGGCTGGCTGTTTGGTTGTGTCTCTCTGCTTGGATCTGTGAAAGGAGGCCAGCTTTTTCTACCATATAAGCCTTAAATAAACCCCTTCCTCTCATAAACTGTGTCTGGCTTGGAAATTCATCCTTGCAACATGAAGATGACTACAACAATATATATCTTTTGGCTTTAGCTTGGGGGGGGGAATAAAGCCAACTTAAATAGCAAGAACAACTACGTTAGCGTTCAGGCCCAATACTTTCAAAAGAGTCAGCTTTCTTTCTTCTGTACCAATGTAGAACTGTTGGACCAATTGCAATGGTTGCAATCTCTCAAACAATTGCTTCTGAAAAGGCACTTTCCCTAACCTGAAACTTTCGTTTATTTTGCACAATACTCATCTGCTCACACCAGTCCTTTTTTTTCTAAATTAAACTCAGGTCCAATTCTCAGGACGTGGACAAAGCACAGCTAGTGCTTCACACAAAGTGCCTCTAGCCTAGTCTGGACAAAGTTCTTTCTGTCATAAGCCAAGCCTCCACAGTTCTTTCTGCAATTTGGTCTTTCAAACTCTAATCAGAATGGTTCATCACACTCTTCTGGAGCACTGCATCTCTTAGCCAAAGGTTCCAAATACTTCCATATTCCTCTCACAAACTAGTTCCAAAAGGCAAAATCCCACACAATCATATTTCTAGCAAGAATGACCCCACTCCTTTGGTACCGATTTTCTGTTGCAGTTGCCTTCACATTGCTGGAACAAACACCTCACCAGAAGCAGCTTATGGGAGAAATGGATTTATTTTGGCTTTCAGATTTGAGGGGAAGCTTCATGTGACAGAAAAAAAATGACATGAGCAGACGCTGGACATCACCTCTCCCACAGCAGATGGAAAACAGCAGCAGGAGAGTGAGTCAAACTCTAGCAAAGGGGAGCTAAACACTCCTAACCTCACACCCCAACAACACACATCCTCCAGCAAGGCTCTACCTCCTAAATTGCCATCAGCTGGGACCAAGCAGTCAAAACACATGAGTTAATGGGGGGCACCTGAGCCAAAACCCCATAGGGTCTCATGTATCCCAGACTGGCCTCTCAAACTTTCTATGTAGCTGCTAGTGACCTTGAATTTCGGCTTCTACCTGCTGAGTGCTGGGATTACAGACATGCACAAACATGCCTAGTTTATGCATTGCTGGAGATCAAACCCAGGGTTCTTGCAGGCTCAAAAGCCACTACAAATTGAGCTCTATTCCCTAGCCCTGACTTTACCTTTTATCTCAATATTTTGCACTACTCAGATATGATGAGTATGAGATGAAATAGTGTTCTTGTAAGGTCACTTTGAGTTGGAGTCTATGACTTATAAATGAAAAAGGACTATTAGATATCTGACATATATTTACATAGAACAGAAAAATGGCTAGGTATCTCATCAAAGCTCTTCGTTTCATGGCCAAGCTGAGTAAAGTACATACAAACTCTGCTTGCAAATAATAGTCAGACATAATGAAGAACTGAAATTCTATTTTTGCCAGCAAATGCATTACTTCAGCAAGTGATACCAGATGGATAAAAAGTAAACTATAAAAATTATGGGTATTGTCACAACAAGTTTGACTGAACATGTACAATTTGAAGATAAAAGTGCATGATGTGAACATTAAGCTTAAAACTAAGAAGCTTGATTAAAGAATTAGGAAAACAAATCTGCCTGGCTCAAAACAGTAAATGAGGTCTGGCCATTTAAGACTGAAAATAGAAAAATAAAGGTTACTTAGACTGATTCTAGTTGAAACAAAGGATTATTGGTGAATAATGCCTTGAATACAAAGAATGAGTATTAATATTATTGAGTATAAAATACATTCTAGAAAAGTATTTTATGTGTTTATATGTGTGTGTGTGTGTGTGTGTGTTCCTCCTGTTTGTGAGTGTGGGCATACATGTGCCATGGCACATGTGGAGGTCAGAGACAATTTTCTACTTTCTATTAAGAATCTCAATAGGGAAACATATAATTGATGGTAGTATAGAATACCACACAGAACTATGTTATTTTTAAAACACTGATAAAATTTAGTTAGACTAAGTAAGAAAACTTGCTCTTAGTGAAAATGGAACAATTTCCATTGTTTTTATATATATATATCATATCATATATTTCAACATATGGTTTTATTACTTCTAAAGTAAGACTACAAATATAACAAAAGGAGAGAGAATAGACCAAGAGGCAACTTAAAGAAAGTGACCGACACATATTACATATTGATGGGCATATTACCTCATTAAGTTCTTAAGAAATTTTAGTATTTAGTTGTGGTAGTTTGAATAAATGTTCCCCAATAGATTCAGGAGTTTATTAAAACTTCTTGGATTTCAAGCCACCTGAGTGGAGAAGGTAAAGGTGAGGTGGTAGGTTTGAAATTCTAATCTAAAGATATGCAAAGTGCCTAGTTCCACCTGGAGTTCCTGAAGTGTGCTGTGCGATGTGGCATTTTGCTTGTGGCTTCTCTCTCTGTGCTTGGACCTGTGAAAACGGCCAGCTTCTGCCATCATCAAACTTCCCCTGGATCTGTAGTCTTCAATAAATATCCCTTCCTCCATAACTTTGGCTGGTTTGGAAGTTCATCTCAGTGAACCTGAAGCTGTCTGCTACAGAAGTCTTCCATGTACTCAAGAGATAGAGCCAAGATTTAAGGAAGGAAATTGCTCAGATCCACAGTTGTTATATAATAGAGGTTGGAGTCATATCCACTATTGTTCTGTTGCAAAGCCAGCGGACATAGCATCCCTTCACAGGATGAATGAAAACCAGTATTAGATGCCCATGGACATGAAAGGATTGGTAAGGGAAAGCAAACAGAAATTTTCAGCATGGCTTAAGTCATTCCAGCAGAAACAGGGACAATGTGCTTACTATAGAATGGAATTATGCTTCATCAACTAGTGCTTATGATTTCTTATATAGTATATATAAAAATATTGAGGTACAAGTTTTGGAGTAGTAAGGAAAAAAATCTTCAATGTTTTCAAATAATACATTTAGAGTACATTAGAAATTCTAGAAAATGTTCAACATTGTATAATACTGTGATTTCATTTTTTTTTTTTTAAAAACAACTTTATTTATGAAAGACAGAGACACAGAGAGACTGAATGGGCATGCCAGAGTGTCTTGCCACTGCAAATGAACTCCAGATGCAGGTACCACTCTGTGCATCTAGCTTTATATGGGTACCTGGGTTATCAGGCATTGTAAGCAAATGCCTTTAACTGCAGAGCCATCTTCCCAGCCCAGACTATGACGTCTTGCATGCCTTTTGTGTGATTTATAAGTTAAGTGAGGCCCTTTGAGGATTGTTTTCTGAAGACCTAAAACATCCTCAGCATTCCTTGCTATATCCTAAAACATGGCTAAAATAAGGAATTGAATGCCACATCTTAACTCTACTTTGATAATGTTAATCATTGATCCTATGGCATAAATTTAGACAAGGAAACAAGTCAGTACCAATTTCAGAGGCAGAAGAACTTCATTTCAGCCATTTGCTGGATGAACATCTTCAGCAAAGTTATTATTATTAGTAAATTTACTAATAAAATGAAGAGATTTAACTAGAGCATTTTAAACTTTTAATTTGATTTTTATTCCATTTTAGAGTCTATTGTATTATGAGCCTAAAATGTTGATAACCTGCTCAGACCATAATGAATGTTTTATTAGGTTTATTTAAGTTCTTGGGTGTGTTGTGGTGAGCATATTCTACTTCCAATTATAAAATATAAAACCATCTTAGTCTTAATGTCCAGCTACCATGGGATTTTTTGTGATTGTTTTCCAAGGCACTCTGCTCTTCTCACTATGCATTGTCCTCACAATATTTCATCTTTCACACCTGGCTGTGAAGTGGAACATGGCCCTCAATATTCTATGCTCTTGTGTATGTATGTCTTATCTCTCTCTGCCATTAATGGAGGTGGGACTTATTAGCTTCCCATACTTAGGTCACACCAAAAGTAGCGAAGATAAAGGATTTCACAAATAAGATTTAGGATGTTAAGAATTTAACCCTTTGTTAATCAAAAAGGAACTCACCTTGGCTGTGCCTAGCCCTGTCAGGTAAACCCTGTAAGACAGTGTGGAGATTTGGAGTGAAAGTGGTTCAAAGTGAGGCGGATTGGAGGCTCTCCTGTTGAGCTTACAGAACTAAGCTTCCATATTCTGGGAGGGTCATAGTGCAGGCCGTGAAGACAGCCTTCAGGAGCTAAAGGCATGAATCCTTTGATCACAAACAGTGAAATTATGGCAACAACCAGGGAGCTTGGACTAGGATCCTAAGTCTTAATTTTTATTTATTTATTTATTTTTATTGACAACTTCTATACTTACATACAAAAAACATATGATATTTCCCTCCCTTCCCCTCATTCCCCTTTAGAACTCCAATCTCCATTGTATCCCCTCCCTCTCTCCATTAGTCTCTCTTTTAATTTGATGTCATCATCTTTTTCTTCTATTATGAGGGTCTTGCAAAGGTATTGCTAGGCACTGCAAGGTCATGGATATCGAGGCCAATTTCTGTCTGGGCAGTTGCATTATAAGAGGTCATACCCTTCCTTTGGCTCTTCCATTCTATCCGCCCCCTCTTCTGCAATGGGCCCTGAGCCTTGGAGGGTGTGACAGAGGTGTTTCAGTGCTGGGCACTCCTCCATCCCTTCTTCTCAGCACTATGTTACCTTTTGGGTCATCCCAGTGGTCATCGCCATCTGAAAAGAGAAGCTTCTCAAATGTTTTTATTGATGTCCTGATGAAACTTTGGTCATAGTATGTGAAACCATGAGTAAAGAAGTCAATTACCCTTGCTGAGGCTCCTGAACCATGGAAATTGACATAATAACTGGATATTGTTTTAATTGGCTAAATTTGTGGGGAATTGCAATGCAGCAATAGAAAAGTAATACAACATGACTCTAATTATCACCAGATGACTCATAAATTTATATCTCTAGCAAGACCTTCTCCTGTGTATCCAACTGTTCATTTGACATCTTCTCTTGTCTTGAGGCTACCTCAGCTTTAATGTGAACAAAGACAAACTGCTGTTCATTACTCCATTCTAAATTCACTTAAGGACATACATCATCCATCAAACGGAGAAGCAAAATCCCTGAGTCATTTTGATACCTTGTTTAGTCTTAGCCCTTATACCAAATCCTCCACAAATCTCAACTCATTTTACTTCTTTGTGGCAGGTCTGGTTCACTCAAAATGTCCATACTTCAGAAGCAAGCCTTTCCTATAGTGCTGAGGTATTCAAGCTGAAGAAAACATTTGCATTTATTATAGCTAGGGTTTCTCATTAGGTTTAAGCTCCATGAAGCACACACATTTGTGCAAGCTTTGTAAGATGGACACTACCAATGAAAAGAGATGGCTATGTTTAAGGTGCTCTGAGCAGCTAGTAAGCACCGTTGGGGGATGGTTTATTCTCCAGGGCAGCTAGGGTAGTAGTTGTGCAAGATTAGGCTTGAGAGTTAGTGGTGACCTTGCTCTGTAGGTTAGTGAAAATTTTAATCTTTATTTACTTTATATCTATTTATTTATTTTAGAGAGAATTAGGCAGAAAGTGAGAGAATCAGTCACTGCAATCTAATTCCAGGTGCTTGCTTCACCTACTGGGCATGTGTGCCCTTGCACTTGCCTTACCTTTTGTGCCTCTGGCTTACATGGGATCTGGAGAGTCAAACATGGGTCCTTAGGCTTCACAGGCAAGCACCTTAACTGCTAAGCCATCTCTCCAGTCATCAATCTTTATTTAAAGAACAAAGAAAATCTATGGAGTGTTTTATATTATATGTATGAAAAAGATTACTCAGTATATTTAACAAATGACTTTTTTGTTTATTTTATTTTTTTATTTATTAGAGAGTGGCAGGCAGACAGAAAGAGGCAGAGAGAGAATTGGTGCACTAGGGCATCCAGCCACTGCAAACAAACTCGAGATGCATGCGCCACCTTGTGCATCTGGCTTACCTGGGTACTGGGGAATCGAGCCTCGAACTGGGGTCCTTAGGCTTCACAGGCAAGTGCTTAACTGCTAAGCCATCTCTCCAGCCCAACAAATGACTTTTTATTATGATAAGCATAAGACCTGTGAAAAGTACCTGAGAGGAACAGTATAAAGGAAGGAAGATTTATCTTGGCTGATGGTTTCAGAGTTTAGGTCCATGGTTATCTGGCACCATTGCTCTGGGCCTGCAATGGTGAGGCAGATAATTATGGTGGCATGGTGAAAGAAAGCTGATTGCCATATGGCAGCCAGGAAGAAGTGAGAAGAGGAGGAGAGGGAAGAGAAAAGGTAGGGGAAGGGAGGGAGAAAGAGAGAAAAAGAAAGAGAGAGTAAAAGAAATCACTTTGCAGAAGCTCCACTTCTGAACATTGCAGCAGGAATAAAATTTTCAACACTTGAGTCTTTTGCAGAGGACAGTTCATGTCCAAACCATAACATATTAAGAAAAAGCTTAAGACCCTACCTCAAAAGAAAAAAGAAAAGAAAAGAAAAAGCTGTCTGGTCCTTAGCATCAGGAAGCCCATGAGATTTTCACGGGAATAATCAGTCTTACATTTTGCTTACGGGTTTCTCTTGCTGTGTTTTTCTGGCTATGGAACATTGTAGCTTCATGTTTTGACCATTCTAGAAAGTCTGTAAAATATTTTATATATATATATATGTTTTTGGGATTGGGTGGACATACATATGCACGCACATGTACACACAATTAATACAAGCTTTTGTTCATCTCCATTATCACAATTATAGGTCCTTAATAAGTTGTAATTATCAATTACTTTGACTATAGCAGTAACTCCTCAGCTGATGAATGTCTGTACTCACTATGCCTCCTATATGTTTGGTCATCTCCTATCCATTCTTCAGCCTGAGTCATCTAATTAATATGCAAAGCTCTTTCACTTAAAATTCAACAGTTGCTGATTATTCCTCAAGTATAGATAAAAGTCTTCACTCACTTACAAAGCCTGGCCCCTGCTTATTTCGTTAACCTCATCTTATAGGTCTGTTTACCTGAGACACCATTGCAGCTGGAAATCTTTAGTCCTTTCTGGCTTTCATGGATCTTTTGACCATAGGTCTATGCACACAAATTTTCTTCTTTAAGGAAGACTCTTTCCAATATTACCTAGTTAATATCCTACCATATCCTTCAGATGGAAGCCATGTCATATATGCATAGTGCCCTGTCATTTTCTCTTAGGGATCTCATCTTGAAGAGTTACAATTTTTTGCAATCATTTGATGAATAGCTGAATCTCTGACTATAGGATAAAACTTGTGAACAGGTATGTTTTGTTTTTTGCACATATTATTATATTCCCTTCACTTATTAAAGAGTTTGGCACATTATAGGTATACAGAACATATTTGTTGAATAATGCTGAAACTTTTGTTAAAGTTACTGTAATTGATGGGCTGGAGAGATGGCTTAGTGGTTAAGGTGCATGTCTGTGAAGTTTAAGGACCCCGGTTCGATTCTCCAGATCCCATATAAGCCAGATGCACAAGGGGGCGCAAGCATCTGGAGTTCGTTTGCAGTGACTAGAGGCCCTGGCACACCCATTCTCACACACACTCTCTCTCTTTCCCTCTCTGTCTCTAATAAATAAATAAAAAATAAAACATCTTTAAAAAATAAAGTTACTGTAATTGATTTATACTTATCATCTTGTTTTCACAAAAATACCTCAAGGAAGGTTTGATTAACCTATCTTACAAGATAAGTTAGGTTTTGTTGTGATAACACAGCATGGAGACAATTTGTGCTGCTGGGATGAACCTCCAGACCAGATACAGTTATAGAGGAAAGGAATTTATTGAAGATAGAGGGGAAGTTCCATAATGGAAGAAGAAGCTGGCCCACTTTCACAGGCCCAGGCAGAGAAAGAAAAGCCCAAAACCACCAGCATAAGTAAGCACACTTCAGGAATTCCAGGCACAGCTCAGGTCCTTTGCATGTCTTTAGACTGGAATTCCAAATCCATACCCACACCTTAGGGCTGGACCCTCATATCCACTCATAGTGACACTTCCTCCAGCCAGTTGGCTACAGATCTAAATTACAAATTTTAATAAAATCCTTAATATATCGGGGGCCATGCATTCAACTGCCACACACAGCATCCTAAAGTGGGTGGCTTATAAATTTCTTGCTGATTCTTCATGTATAACCCAGATTATCAGGGGAACATGTTCATAGTGTCATCACTCAGGGACTCAGGTTAGAGGCCTCCTATTGACACTTGCTCCTAGGGTGTTACAGCTGGGAAGATGAGTGACAGGAAACATCATCCTACAAGTGCTTATACCTCTCATCATTTCAAGTGCTTATATCTACCAAAGCACAGTATCTGGCCAGGTGTCTGTCCAGAAGAGAACCCCAAATATTGGTGAGAAGATAAAAATTGATTGATCATATTTAGTTATCTTATTTTACAAGTAAGTAGGTAGGTGAAAAGTATAGACAATATTTATTTACTTGGAAGTAAAGAAGCCAAGGTTTGAACTTGTGTAGTTTGTTCAAGTCCTAACCCATTTCCAGAGATCTGAGGATTCGGTGTCCACACTAGACCTAAGCATTCAATTCTCTTTTAGAATCCTTTTTTTTTTTTTTTGTTATTTATTTATTTGAGAGGGGGAGGGGCATGCCAGGATCTCCAGCCACTGTAAACAAACTCAAGACACATGTGCCACCTTGTGCATCTGGCTTATGTGGGTCCTAGAGAATCAAACTCGGGTCCTTTGGCTTTGCAGGCAAACACCTTAACTGCTGAGCCATCTCTCTAGCCTTAAACATTCAATTCTCAAAACAGTGATCATCCATGATTCTTCTTTGCTTGTGTTCCCAAAGGAGAAAAGACAGTAGCTGCTCTTCCAGAGGTTCACTATCCGAAATGGTGGAAATGAGGATATTTCTTCAGGAAGTGCATGGTCAGAAGCACGTATGTCAGCAGTCTTTTCTGTTCTCTCACATTTTGAAAGTGCATTTGCAGCTACCATTACAAAAATTAAACTAGGTAAAGAATGATTTTATCAAGTCTGCGTAACCAAATGTTATCCTCACACATAAACTTTACTTATTTATTCAGCATTGCTGTAGATTGGACCCAAGGCTTCATCTATCACTGAACTGTACCCCAGTTCATGCAAATATAAATTTTAAATGAAACTAGTCTTACTAAGATTTTTCTGATGGCTTTTGTCATGGACTGACATAAGTCAGTTGATGTTTACTGTACTTCAGTATAAAATGTCTCCTTGTTTGCTGTCATCACGACTAGTAAGCCAGTTTGAGAGCATGGTGAGTGGTTATCTCCAGATGCTGAGTTCATTGGCATTTATGAAAATAAAATTTAAATGCACTATTTACATGCATGGGTAAACAATGGTTATTTTCTACCACAGGACAAGAGGAAAGAAAGTGAGGCATTTGGGTATGATTTTATTAATTATGTACTAGCTTTTTACTAATATTTAAAATAAATTATCAGTCAAAATTACAAATTTTATTTATAGTTTATTTTGCTAATTAGTAGAAAATGCTTTTCCAAAATATAAAATTTCAAGCAAAGGACTATATAAACCTTGCTGAGCCCAATGTCAATTATTTGTTTTTGTTTTATTTTAATTAATTAATTTATTTTGGTTGGCATACAGATATTAAAGCATCATTCATTCTGGCATTTTCAAATTTAATTTGTTTAGTTCATTCTTGCCCCATCACCTCTCCCAATCCTTCTATCCCTCCCCAACTCTCTTCCCCAAATGTCTTCTCACCTTCTGTTTACATGACACATGTTTTTTTCTATGACATGATTTATTAATAAATAACCATATTATTAACATTAACATTTAACCAAGATAGTCATATTATTTGCTAATAATAATTTCTATACTCAAAGATATTTCTTGGTTTTGCTTTCTCTGTTTTTGTATCTGTGTTTTGTTAACAGAGATAAGTTCTAGTAAATCTTATGTGGAAATATTGATAAAATGGAATTTGTTGCCCATTATGGGAATGTGAGTATTATAGCAATTGAATAACACTCTCTGGGACATAGTTTCACAAGGATAGAAAAAGGATAGATTCACATAAAATATGTCAATACTGTGGTGTAAGCCTATAATCCTGGTGGAGGGAGAAAAATCAGGAGTTCATCCTCATATACTCAGCTACATAACAGTTTTGAGGCCAGTCTGGACTATATGAGCTCCTGTCCCCCCTCCCAAAAATGTGTATTTAAGTATTTATCTAACATCTTCTTATTTCAACACTGAAGAAAATGTAGATATGCTGGAGCTGAATGTGGTGGCACAGGTTTATAATCCCAGTATTTGGGCAGGAGTTCAAGGTCATCCTTAGCTACATAGTGAGTTTGATGTCAACCTAAGCTACATGAGAACCTGTTTCAAGAAACTAACCAAACCAAAAACATAAAACACAAAAACAAAACAAATAAACCAAAAGAAACAAAAAAGATGACGAGACTTTATAGACCTTGAAGACAGGTTTAATTCCATTCCTCACGAATATTGACTATCTGCTCTTTCCATGTAGTTACTTTACAGCATAGCCTCCTCTATTTCAGGTTGGCAAAAGTCTTCCCACTTTAACACTAGTTACTGACTATCATTATCTATCTCTCTCTTTTCTCATTTATGTTCCTAAATCCTTTTGTATTTCTCTTTGCCCCCACCCTTAGAAATAAGACCACTTCCAGTTAAGTGACCCTGGGGACTGAGAATGTAATGACATCTGAGAATAAGGTGGTGTGACCTGCTGGCCAAGAAAGCAGAGAAGGGGCAGGGTGGGAAAGAGGGTGGTGTTTGGCCATGTGCCCTGCTCTCCAGATCTGTCTTTTAAAAGTCACTTGTTGGCCAATCTGCACTTAATTACCTGTTCCCGCTCTACTCCCCAGACAGTCAGCAGTGTAGCGGGTCCTTATCCCACCACCAGACCCATGCAGATGCTGGGCTAGGCAGATCCATTACACATGCCCTGTGAACCACCACCACCATCACCATGTATGTGCCTGCGGGGATTTTCACTAAGACATCAGGATGGCAACCCCAGTCGTGATGTTGTGAGCCGAGGCTGGGGGATGCTCATTAGCAACCTAGAAGTGCGCTGTCGGGAAGGGCTTGAACCGCTTGGCTCTGTAATTCCAGCACCAGGAGAAACCTTGTCAATAAAAGTTCTGAGATGAAGCCATAGAAATGAGGCACTTAGGGGACGATTATAAACATTTTGCCCGCGGTAACTCTTCTCTATCAAACCCACTCCAAGCCCGATAAGCGCTGCCTCTTTAAGGGTCATTAATTCCCCCTGAAAATTTAAACAGCTGTCACTGGTGCGCCTCCTCCGGTGCCCATGTGGGAGAGATTAGCCGGTGTTTATAAGCCGGTCTGTTCATTAAGCGCCTGCCCGCCTGGAACCCCCTCCACAGGCCGAGCCAGGCCCAGATCGCCCACAGATAATTGGGGGGCTGCTGCGAATTACAGAGGCGCTGCAGGCCTCGAGGATGCTGTGTCTTATTAATATCAGCTGGGCAGGCTGCTCCGTTTTAATGACTCCCCATAAACCGAGGCCAGCCCTCAGAACGCCCAGAGCATCTGGGCGCTGACAGTTAAAGAGACTGCGCAGGTTTATTGTCAAGTTCTTTCTCTTCAGCATTTGGAAAATGAAGGCTTAACTCTTTGAGACATGGCAGATCTCCCAGGGTGGGCTTCTAAATTCAGGTGACTGATGCTTTTAATGCCAGCTTAAATCTTCCGGCAGATTTAACAGCTGTTGTCGCAGAAAAGGATACTTCATGAAGGTGTGTGGTTTCCAATACGGAAATTGGCGGTGCTTTCCAAATCAAGACACTCCTGTTTAAAGTTACATTCTGCATTCACATATTTTTAATGAAATTCAGAATATTTCTGTATTCTTTGATGTTGCTGAGTTCTTGCAAAATGACAAAAAAGCTATATCTTAACATTCTAAAATGAATCTCAGAACTTACTGAAACATTCTTTGTTTAAAATTATTGTAAATAGGTTGGACAATTTGTTTTATCATCTAATAAACACACAGATCAAGGAAAGATATGACATAATTTTTAAAACACATGACATTTATATTTTTTTTTTAGTAACAAACTATAAGTAGAATATTTTCAGATTATTTTCAAAATGCTGTTGGATTTACCTCTTAAAAACAGTCACTTATACTCAGTGTTGGAACAGTCAATTTTGACTCCAACAGACAAATTAAAATTTACGTTAAAATCTTCTTGGGAGAGTGTGGGCTATCATAGTAATCACATTGAAAGTGTCATCAGATTTCATATTTCTTAGAGTAATGGATTTTTCTGCTATCTCTATGAAGAACGGGGTTATTAAAAACTCAAAAATAGAAAAGATTTGCCTGAGCTGGGCATGGTGGCGCTCTCCTTTAATCCCAGCACTTGGGAGGCAGAGGCAGGAGGATCACTGAGGGTTCAAGCCCACCGTGAGACTACCTAGTGAATTCCAAGTCAGCCTGAGCTGGAGTGAGACCCTACCTCAGAAAAAAAAGAAAGAAAGAAAGAAAGAAAGATTTGCCTGGTCATTTCTTATTCTTACCTCCATCAAAATATTCTGAAATATATAACACTTTTTGAGGTCATATTTCTATCAGTCTTTCTTTAAATATTTATTATAAATTTGTTTATTTTATTTGAGAGCAAGAGGAAAAATATGGTCATACGAAGACTTCTGCAAATGAACTCCAGATGAATGTGCCATTTTGTGTAATATTACATGGCCTTTAATGCATTGTTTAATCAAAAGCTTCTTATAGGGCTGGAGAGATGGCTTAGTGGTTAAAGCATTTGCCTGCAAAGAGAAAGGATATCAGTTCCATTCTCCAGGACCCACATTAGCCAGATGCACAAGGGCACATGCATCTGGAGTTCGTTCTCAGTGCCTGGAGGCCCTGGTGCAGCCCATTCTCTCTCTCTCTCTGCCTCTTTCTCTCTCTCAAATAACTAAAATTATACATATATATATATATTTATTTATTTATTTTTTAAAAGCTTCTGGGGCTGGAGAAATGGCTTAACACTTAAAGTGCTTGCCTGTGAAGCCAAAGGACCTCCATTTGATTCTCCAGGACCCACCTAAGCCAGCTGCACAAAGTGGTGCATGCATCTGGAGTTATTTTGCAGTGGCTGGAAGCCCTGACATGCCCATTCTCTCCCTCTCTCTCTCTCTCTCTCTCTCTCTCTCTGTTTCCCTCTATCCCTCTCTCAAATAAATTAATAAAAATAAAATATTTTTTAAAAGCTTCTTATACTATTGAAAAGCTCAATCTTCTCTGTATTGTCTTTTCTTTAAAGGCTGATAAACATAAAAAAAAGTACTTTTGGAATATTTTATGTCAACAGAATATCACAAGTACCATAAACAGATATGAATGGCATCACTAATCTCAGCTTACTTACATGTCTCTAGACAACAATGTGATATCTGCCTTGCTTTGCTGAATCTTCATCAATGTTTTCTATTTACCATCCAAATTTATTTGTTGATAAAGGAGTGCCTTATAGTTTATCAATTAGGAAGGAAAGGGGTGACTTTTTCTATTACTTAGGGTAGAGGTTCTTAAACTTTTTCCACTCATGACCTCTTTTCACCTGAGAAACTTTTACAAGGTCTCAGATGTATAAGCACACAAAATAAGAATGCAACTTATTTACTGCTAATGTGTCATAAAGAAAGTTATTTTAAAACAATTCTTTGGTGTAAATACATTACTATTTATGAAAGATGAAAGCATATTTGCATATGAATGACATTAGTCTGCTTATTTATCTTTATATAAAGAACTAAATATTGGCTGAGTATTTGGTAATATGAGATATAGGACATCATCAACATCTTTCAGTTATTTGATATTTTGGTTTTCTACTTGTCAATGCTGAGAACACTGCTTCACATAAACACATCATACAAGAATGACAGAAGTATATCTTGAGCTATTTCAGAACTTGTTAGAAATTGTGTCCTAATCCCAAGCCAAAATTCATTTAATGAAACTCAAATCAACAAGTCTAGAGAGAGAAAATGGTCACACCAGGGCCTCCTGCCACTGCAAATAAACTCCAGACACATGTGCCACTTTGTGCATCTGGTTTTATGTGGGAACTGGGGAATCAAACCTGAGCTACCGGGCTTTGCAAACAAGCACCATTAACTACTGAGCAATCTCTCCTGCCCCAGAACAATTTTTAAAATCCATCACTCTAATATAATACAATACAAGGTTATACTAATTTGATATTTACATGTTGAGGAATGCTGGTAGGGACAAAGAAAATCTTTGTTTTTCCATAATCAAATCATAATGACTCTATAACAGCATAAAACTATGAATATACTGTAAAAGTACTGCAGTTCATCTTACAGAATAGTGTATAATCTGAGCTGAGGTGTTTCATTCAGCTCATGTTGGCATTGTGTGGCGTGATGGCATATGCATGCAAACTGAGCTTGTTGTGCTCAGACCCAAGACAGCAGTGAAGTCATGTGTTAAAGCACTGGTGAGTGCTGCCATAAACACCTTGCATTCATTATGAATTTGGTTTTGAATTAATTGTTAGTTATTTCATGTTTAGAAACCTTTTACTCTTGCCAAATTTTTCATTATCCTCACATTCAATTATGTGACTGCACACAAAGTCATGTGATCTGTACTTTGAGAAGCTGAGAGGAGGCACCATAGAAATGGTTCCTAAATATTTAACACTAAATTTAGTAAAATGTTAGAAATTGCTGGCTTTAGAACATCATGACTCTAATCATTACTTGAAAATAGTTATACTGTATTTTACATGTTAACATTAAAACTGACTGATTCTTTATAACCCCAACTTAATACCTATAACCAGGAAATTCATTAATAAAAATTGAGGCTACTCATAGATAGTGATGATAAGCCCATGTTTCAGATAGTGTTCTTGATAATTTTGAAGTTTTTAGTTTGGGATCTTTTATACACGAATAAATGATCATTAGAAAGTGTGTATAATGTGGCTGAAAAACTGTAATTGGTAAACATTAATATTCCTTTTGTGGGGATTACTTGGGCTTGAATTACCAGGATTTTTTTTTTTAACACACTGGGCTACTTGCAAGACATGTTTAAATCTAGTTAACAGTCTGTGAGAGTAAATACATTTGAAACTGGATTTGTGTTAGTGTATTTTACAGGACTTCAAAAAAAGTCAGCATAAGAGACAGCTCTGAAAACACACACATGTGAAAGTATACTTCTGAAGTCCCTATATTGCCTCACTACATTTGGTGGAAGCTTCCAGCATACAGGCTGAAGGAGAGAAATGGTGTAACTTCAGGTAATGAAGTTTATTTGCTATGGCAGAGGTTAAACAACACACACACACACACACACACACACACACACACACCAATGATGAAACAATTTGAGAGATTGCTGCCTGAAAGAAGAGAAAAAAGGGGTCATTGCCCCATATTCCTCCATCTAGGTCCTACTCTGACACTAGAGAAACTGTAATGTAATCAGCAATGATATGACTGCAAGGAATGGTCTTCTGTCTCTGTGGATCAGCTTGATCTTAGTAAATAAAAACTTATAATCTCAAGATACATCTTTTTTCCCATACTGCTATAGCCAAACTAAGAAAAACCTTGGGAAATGCATATATATGTTTAGTTGCATATGTCACACAGACATGCTCATACATATTTGTAAGGGAGAATTTGATTTTTTTATGACATTGAAGATGATCTGGACTGTCCTAAAAAATAAGAGATTGACATAGAACAATTAATATCTGTGCCTTTATATCTGTTTATTTTAACATTTCCAAATTTTAAGAAAGTCTCCATTTTAAGAAACATATGGTTTTTATAGGATAGAAAAAGGCCTTATGTTTTCCCTAGTATGTTTGAAAGGTAAGATGTAAAATTTAAGTGTGTATGTCATTGTCTTGATATGCCAAAGCTACAATTATCATAAATAAATCAATAGACTGATCAGTGTCTTCAAAGAGCAAACCTGGGCAGTGATCAGAGCTTCTCATTCACTCTGATGCATACATGGGAAGGACTGATAAGTGCTCAGGTGGGATAAAGCCATAACCCAGGGTCAGAAGGAAACAACCAGGCCTGTTTTGGGAAAAATGCTCACAAAAATGCTTTTGTGAGATATGTTTTGTGAACCCTTACTTTAGTATAATGCATTATGTCAGGTGTTGGTTGAATTCAGAAATTATTACTGCCAAAAAGTAATACATGAACCTAGAGATCAAAGCTAACAAATAAGCAGAGTGTGCAGAATACAACATTTATGTGAACTATGCCTTTCTTGGAAAGTTCCTAATATTTCCTGTAAGTAGTCATAATTCAAAATGTCAAGTCATGTGGTGCTGGCAAAAATTCACATTAAATCTGTTCCATTTTTTTCTTTCCATTTGTTCTTTGTTTGGATTCTCTTTTGATGACACTATTGCTTCATAACGTTTCTGCTCTTCTTCTTTTTCTCGTAATTGCTTTGTTCTTCATGCTTTTTGTTTCTCTGAGGGAGAAGACACTGTGGGAAAGAACGTGCATGAATAGATCAGCATTCAACCTGGCTGTGTTTTAGTTTGCTCTAAGTCACATTGAGTGACTGGGTCACCTCACTTTACGTGACGACTCTGTTGCCTGTATACTTGCGTGTAAGTATACCCCAAACACCTGGGTTTGCCTGCATGTGACCAATACTCCAGATAGCTGGGACTTTACTAGTGGAAATTTATTTCTTGTTTATATACAATATGGACTGATATTGTGATTATGCTTGGGTAAATCATCAAGGCTCCACAAAATGTCAGGGAACCAGTTTTTTTGTCTGATTGTCTCAGCATTGTCAGGGCATTGTCTCCATTCATATGGTCCAAACAGTTTCTGATTTTTTCTGAATTCCAGTGACAGGGAAGGAGCATGGCTGAGACTGTTCCCCTCACTTCCACTCAAATTGATTGGCTGAACCTAATGTTTAACCACACAGAGTGGTAAGGGGTACAGGAGAACTTCGTTTTAGATGGCTGGGCACCTGGATAAAAATAGGATGTCCCATTATTAGTGACTAATTACTGCAGTTTAATTAACATTATCTGGCATGGGAGTGTCCAACTTAAGATAAACTGATAGTAACATTGCCTAGTGCCCACGATACTTGCAGATGTACAGAAAAAAAAATTAATTAATTTTTTCTTTAAAATCAGAAGAAAAAAACAGAGTATGATAATAATGGGCATTAATGAATCTAGCCTAGATTATTTTTTGCTTTCATTACAATGCAGTAATAAAATATAATCCCTAATATCTTTTTATAGAAGTAAAATAGCATACAACTCCCATAGAAGTCATAATCTGGCTCAAGCCATAGTGGTAATAATCAAAATCTCCATGTACTTTGTAAAGTGAATTTTCATTTTGTAGGTGTAAATAGATACTGTAATGATATTTTTCCTTCATGGACATTTGGTCTTTAATCTTATCATTGTTGTATTGTTTTATCCTTAATGATATATATTTTTCTGATTTTAGCTGTATTATGTTTCTTTTCAACAAATCTTCTCTCACAAGTTGTCTTATCTACCTCTCTGCTAAGGAAGCAGCTTGTATACCTTGAGGACAAGGAAAAGGCACATTTGTCTCCAGTTCTCACATCTATTGGCACATCCTGCTAGAGACACTCCCTAGGGATTAAGACATTGACTCTGGAAGGCCCTCGCTGAACATTCAATATACTATGTGAGAAATTTCAAAACAGACTGTGAGATATTAAAACTTTATACACCTGAAAAGATAAATATGAAATAAATTTCTCACTGCAAGACTAGATTTGGTTTACTATTTTTCACTATTTTAAAATTAAAATAATTAACTTATCATTAGAATCCCACAGTAAATATAACATTAAAATTTAAATATAGCAATCAATTTTCAGTTATAGTTCATTAGGATAAGAAAAATCTTACTTCACTGAACAGTATGGCTGGTCTTTGACTGAGAACAGGCTCCAGAAATAGGAGATCGCAGGAAAATGTAAGTTTTGGGAGGGAAATAGGAAGATGTTAGATCTGCAAGGATACACTATACTACCCTCAATGTTAACTATTTATTTTACTGAAAATCACAGGGCTGCAGTTTGAACATTTGATCCCCAGTGGTGCGCTGTCTGGGGAGGTTGTGAACTGTTATGAGGTGGAGCTTCCCTGAAGGAAATCAGTCACCCAGCGAAGTCTTGAGGGTTAAAGCCCCACCCCACTCTGTTTGCTCTGGGCTTGGGAGGATACAATGTGTCCTTCTGCTCTTGTTGCCATGCGTTTTCTGTCATGATGGACTTGTACCAGCAACTGTAAGCCAAAACAAACTCATCCCTTCCCTAAGTTGCTTCTTGTGAGGTATTTGGTCAAAGCAATGAATAACTTTACTAATAAATGGGTTTATTTTGGCTCATGGTTCTAGCCATAATCAGGTGACTCCTTCTGTTTGTCCTTTGGTGAGAGACTTCTGTCTGCATCATATTATGACAGATGGGTACTTGTGAGAAGAGTTTGTGTGGTGAGAGAGGAAGCAAGAGGGCATGTCAAGGAAGCTGAGTCACTTTAGAACAACCTATCCTGATGGTACCCAAGTCTATGGAGAAAAACAAAAGGGCAGATCTCTCATGACCCCAAACACCCCTTAAAGTCCCCATATTTCACTACTGTTACTAAGGTTCAACATGAGTTTGGGAGAGGACATGCCAGATATATGATGCCAAGACACTGGGGAAGTGATCTCTGTTTGGTATCTGTATCCTCTTGATCAGATGAGATACACATCCTCGGTGCTTGGCCTACGTGTTTGCTGCTGGTGTGTCTTCAGCTGCTCCTTGGGCTGTGAGGTCTCCTTCCTAGTGCTGAGTCACTCATGGAGGCAGGACATCCTTCTTGTGTATGCTTTACCAACATGTTGACATCTCTGTGAGATTATTTATGGTCTCATAAATTAGATGTTCCAGAACCTTTGTCTTCCTAGGAACTGGTTCTCCAAGAAAAAGAGCAAGAGAATGAAAGCATGACAGGAAGAGAGTGGGAGCGAGAGGGTGAGAGAGAGAATGAGTATATGTGTCTGTGAAGACCTCTCAGGTCAGCCGTAGATGTACACATGTTCTTCTTACTCCCACTTGGGCCCTTTTCTGAGAAGCAGAAAAACAACAGAAAACCCTCTCTCTAAGTTTGAGGGATTTTTTTTTTTCATCTTTTTCCACCTTTCCCATTGGAAAACCATTTTTCTACTTAGGACAGAAGTCAATTTATTTTTAAGTTTTAAAAATGTCTTTAATAAAAAATTTCCTAAATAAATCATTCAAATGATGGTTTTGTAGGCATCTTATCTTCCCTTCTCATCTATCTATCTATCATCTATCTATCTATCTATCTATCTATCTATCTATCTATCTATCTATCATCTATATATCTATCTATTTTTCAGTGTATGAGAGGAAGAACATAAAACTAAAATTCCTATTACTAGATTTTTTTTTTTGCAGGTTATTATGGAGGAAGACAAATTGCTATTAGGATTTGGGGAATCCTAAGAATTTCTCCAAATTAAATTATCTATGCTTTTATTGAGAGTTGCTTATAGACAAATAGCTGCTCCCCACAAAAGAAAGCAAATACCTAGGATTTGGTCCATAATTCTCCTATGTTTATAGCCAACATTGTTTCTCAGTTTTGGCATTCTGCCTGAGTCTGGTGACTAAACTATTTTTCAATTTTGTGTTTCTTGAAGCAACTATCAATCATCCAAAGCTTTCATACAATATTAATCTACTTAATAAACTTCCTAGTTATTAAAGATGTGAGATCTGATATCAGAATGCTTAGATTTCAAGTCCTACTCTATCACTTATGAACAGGACAATGATCTGGGCAAAACATCCAACTTTTCTAAAGAGAGAGACAGGGAGAGAGAGGGAGAAAGAGAGAGAGAGGTAGATAGAGAGAATGGGCATGCCAGGGCCTTTACCCATTGCAAGTGAACACCAGATGCATGCGTCACCTTGGGCATCTGCTAAAGCCTCAATAAATAAAAAATAAAATGGGAGAATTAAAAACTACTTAAAAATTCATTGCAAAACGTAAGTTAAATACTCTGTGAAGTTTGGGTACTACCTAGTGCTCAACATGTGTTGGCTTTTATTATTATTATTATTTGAATATTCAGAGAAAATGTGATTCCAGGTCTGTAGAGTTATGTTTCTTTACATTTTCTCAAATTTAGAAGAGGCTTTGCAATTTCATTTAAAGAATATGTGAGCAGTCATTCTAGAAAAATTTTAAAGATTATATTTTTAAATGTGTGTATGTGTGTGTGTGTGTATGGTATGCATGTGTATATGCCCTTGTGGTGCCCCATGCACTTGTCTATAGCAGGGTACACTAGCTGGAGTGGAAACAGGGTGTTCCTTTCCATCATTCTTCTGCTGTTCTTATTTGAGCCAAGTCTCTTATTGATCTCAGAGCTTGCCTTTTTCATGAGATCTGGTGATTCCCAGGTATCTGCTCCCCTAAGCGGTTGGGGTTACAGGTATGTATATGTGGCCATGCCCAGATGTTTTATGTGGGTTGTAGAGATTTGTATTCAGGGGTTTCCATCATGCTTGTGGAAGATGCCATTAAACTGCTTAGTTATCTCTCCAGGCCTCATTGTATAAGATTTTTGAATGTGGGGCTATAGGACACAGCTTTAGGTCTCTGAGATGAACTTCCAGACTAGGCACAATTATAGAGGAAGAGATTTATTGAAGCTTACAGATCCAGGGGCAATTCCATAATGGTAGAAGTAGCTGGCCCTGCTTTCACAGGTCCAAGCAGAGAGAGAGAGAGAGAGAGAGAGAGAGAGAGATTGAGACTGAAGCCACAAGCCAAATTCACACAACACACTTCAGGAACTCCAGGTACTTTGCATATCCTAAAATCCATCTCAGCGACACCTCCTCTAGCCAGGTGGCTGCAGATCTAAATTACAAACAGTAATAAAACACTGAATATATTGGGGGCCATCTATTCAGACTACCTTAGGGGCCAAGTGGCTAAACCCATGAATGATGAGAAATGCAACAAGCACAAACACTGTCCCGGGGGGGTTAAGGTAATTGTGGCAAAAAAATAAATAAAAATAAAAATAAACTGTTTTCTTATGCATATGCAGAATCCACAATGGTGGGAGAAGCTGAGCTAATCTGAGGTTCTTTTCTTCATTCTGGCAGACTTACACAGAATCTGTGCCCAGTATCAGAAATTTGTGAGTTGAAATGCTCAGGCTAGAACAGCAGTGTGCATGAGCTTATCTTCCATGGGAAATCAGGGTTAGAATGGATAATTTAAAGGCCAAACAAAGGGTAGGCTGGCTGAGGTACACGTGTCCACTGAGAAGAAGATCAAGCCTGCATTTGCACTGGCAGCCAACTTGTATCATGAAGACTTCTATTTTGAGGGGTTTAGCTTCAAAAACTTACTATAAGAGAAGTTTGATTATAGTAGTTGAAATCAGAAGTAGAAATTGAGCAATTCTGATGTATTAGTAAATTCTTTTTGCTGAGACAAAAATACCTGGCAAAAAATCTTTTTAAGAAAGGAAGGGTTTAAAGCCATGTGTGGTGGCACATGCTTTTAATCCCAGCACTTGGGAGGTAGAGGTAGGAGGATCACTATAAATTCGAGGCCATCC
The DNA here is from genome assembly GCA_036365145.1 of Orientallactaga sibirica. Taxonomy (NCBI): domain Eukaryota; kingdom Metazoa; phylum Chordata; class Mammalia; order Rodentia; family Dipodidae; genus Orientallactaga; species Orientallactaga sibirica. The sequence continues at coordinate 10,692,553 of JAEOAD010000240.1, forward strand.
TGAGACTACATAGTGAATTCCAGGTCAGCCTGAACTAGAGTGAGACCCTACCTTGAAAAACGACTAAATAAATAAATGAAGGAAGGAAGGAATGAACGAAGGAAGGAAGGAAGAAAGGGTTTATTTCAGCCTACAGTTCCAGGTTATACTTGATCATAGCGGGAAGGCATGGAACTGATCACATTCAGTGCAACAGTAAGGAGGCAGAGCAGAATGACGAATGTCCAGGACCACAGCCTGTGAGGTGGCTGTGTCCATAATTAGTATGGTCCCCCCACTTCAACTAGTCTAATGTAGAAAATCTCTCACATACATTAACCAGAACTTTGTTTCTATGGTGATTCTAAAGCTTGTCAGATTGACAAACAGAGGGTAACCATAATAGCTGTGTTATAACTAGAAATTAGACTGGTATGATTCATTTCCCCTTTAAATGTTTTAGTCTTCAATTTTTGGGGAGTGGGAGATGTTAGTAAACTTTAATACATAATATTTTTAAAAAAACTGGTTATGTAAAAATTACATTAAAGGGATACCCCATACATGAGCTCATCCCAAGATCAGCAAATAATTAATCAATTATTCATTTCTTTCTGAAAATTAGTTAAATGATATCATATAGTAGAAACATTACTTTGAAAATATTTCTAGATTATTTCAACTTTTACCAGCAATCTAATTAATTAAAATATTATTGGGGGCTGAAGAAATGGCTTAGTGACTAAGGCACTTGCCTGCAAAGCCAAGAGACCCAGGTTTGATTCCCCAGGACCTACATAAGCCAGATGCACAAGGTGGGGCATGTGTCTGAAGTTCATTAACAGTGGCTGGAGGCCCTGGTGTGTCCATTTTTTTCTCTTTCTCTTTGCCTCTCTCTCTCAAATAAATAAATAACTAATAAAATATTTTTAAAATTACTAAATATCTCCAAGTTCCTGATATTGGATGACAAATTAAATATAGTGGTGAATAGTCCAGAGAATGGAATACAGAAAAATACAATGTCTAATATTCAATGGCATAAAGTTGAATTCATGGAAGTCACCTACAAAGGATGAAAGAGAAGAAGATATAGAAGAATTACACATCATATGTAAAGAACAAATGAAGAGGATGAGGCCAGATAAGTGGGATGAATAAGTGGCAGACTATACCAGCGAACAGGGCTGGGCAAGAGGAGTTTTGGTAGAGGGAGTGATGCTTCTGGTCCAAGGTGACAAGATGAACAGACACATATTTATTCTTTCCCAAGTCCCATTAAAATAATATCTAAAAGTCCAAGAGTGCTGACAAAGGGGAAGACCAGCTAAAGATACCAAGTAAGTTACCCTTCACCTTATGGTTTCAAATTGAAAAATTAATATCTTCACTGACATATGTAGATATATTTGAGAAGTTCTCAAATGGCTCAGTGGTTAAAGACTCTCTGTTGCAAAGCCTGATGATCTGAGAGCCAGGTGTACATACACAAATAAATGAATAAAAAGCCATTAACTGGCCCAGGTTGATGAATTTCTGGACACTGAGAACTGCATTATTTTTTATCATAAGAAATGGATGGCCTACAAAGCCAGAGAAACAAAGCCCAGATGCACAGGGATGCTGCCCTCAAACAAATAAATAAATAATATTTTAAAAACAATGAGATAGCCATGCTGCTGAGGTTACCTCGAAAATGCTTCCACACCCGAGACAATGGCCCACCAAAAAAAAGAATTGATGAAAGTGCAGAAGAGACAACCTGCATAATGGGAGAACACTTTTGTGCTCACACTAAGAAATCAAATAATCCAATCCAAATCTATAGGTGCCCTCAAAAGCAAATTAAAACGGCATTGAGATTCCAGTCAGCATGGCAGACATTAAGAAAACAAACAACTGTGCTGGGAGAATGAAAGCCAGCTGGCTGTGAAAGCACCCATCAGAAATAGTCCCACAATGATTCTTTGGCTTTGCTGGCAAGTGCCTTAACGACCAAGCCAGATGCACAAGGGGCACATGCATCTGGAGTTTGTTTGCTAAACCATCCCTCTAGTCCCCAAAGAGACTATACTAATCAAGTCTAGCTTAGTGAACCAGTGAACTTACTGGAGCATGCATGACTCAAAGGCAGCTGCATCATCAAAGAGCCCACCCAAGCACAATGGTGCTTCTTTATGAAAGTGGCATCTCCAGATCTCCTTGCACAGTTTGTAGGCTCTTGACTGGCCAGAGAATCCAGAAACTGTTACTGCTTGAGTCCTATAACCTCTTTGCTGGGAAGTGCTTTGGAAACTTGTATGTTATGAACCAGGAGCTTTGGAGCATGAACAGCTGCATATAACTTTGATTTACTACTGAGTCTTCTAAGTTTGCTTACTTCCTTACTTGTATGAGTTTTCCTCTTCCCTTGGGGGTGGAGGGGGTGTTTCAATTGAGAAGAAATAGTTACACAACACATAAATGTATATATGACATGAAAGTAGAAAAGAAACTATCTATGGGAACAAAAAGAACTAATGGTATTAGGAAGAGGAAAGAAACAGGAGAATAAAGGGAGTATGTAGTATGGGGGGCATGGTCAAAGTCCATTATATACTTGTATGGAAAGGTCCTTATCAAGCTCAGTACCATGTGTTTTAAATATACACCAATGAGGAATTTACTAGAAATTAAATATATGTGATAAAAGAAAAAAATTAAAATAAAAACCTGAGGACATCTCTTAGCAATTAGGATACAGGAAAACTAGGAATTTATATGGGAAAATGTAAAGTTTAAAATCTAAGCATATCAACTCAGAAGAACTATAATTCCTCAAAAGGAATTTCAGAAAAGAACAAATTATCCTTTAAAAGTAACAAGTAAATAATAGCATAAAATAGCATCTTCAACTCCAGAAGGAATATAGACTGGGAGAACAGAAAGAAGATTATGCAGGAGAAGAGGAGCAACCATACCTTGAGAGCGCTTTGTGAAAGGCTCCTGACAGCCTCCAGCCATTGTCAACAGTTAATGGAAATTCAGCTTCTCATCACTCAAATCCTATTTCCTTAAAGATAGAGGTGTAAAGAATTTTTTTTTTATTTGCAATTTGGAAGTTTTTAACTCAAATTAAATTCGGATAACATAGGGGCATCTTCAGAAATCTAAGACTTAGATTTTACCACTGTAGATCATTATCTGGAAGGCTTGCTTATATAATTGACCAAAGAAACTGAGAAACAAAAACTAGGGGAAAATGAAATCTATGAAACAGAATGCTTAGTCTACTGTGTACTGACATTATGCAGCAGTGTATCCATAAGTACTCAAGTATTCAGGATGAGGGAAGAAGTCTGTAACATACTACAAAATGGTTGAGAAAAATTACTTATGTTATATAATCACTCTTTCTGAAACTTCATGATTATTTTTAAATAAAAACAGTGAAAAAATAAAACAAAAGGAAGATGTTATATGGTATCAAAAAAGTCATCTTTCTAGGGAGCTTCCCCTCCTCCATCCAAAATTCCAGTTACATCCTATGTTCTTTATTCCCTAACATGCCTTCCTACCACTATTCAACAATTAAGCTTTTATTTTTCTATAGTTAAGTTTTCATACATCTCTTATCTTTTACTTCTACACTGCCAACTGGTATAAATCTTTCACAAACTGTTCACTGCTATGTGCCCGGATTGTGGAGCATTGCCAAACACATACTGGGTTCCTGATAAGTATTTGTTGAATGAACAACAACCCTTTTATTACAAATACTACAAAAAGTAAAATGTTATTCTTCACAAATATTAATTCTAAAATGGTAACATTGCCCGTTATTTGGAATCACTAAGTTTCATTGTAATTTCTACATGGAAAGAAACCTACTTAAACACCACTTGTAATATTATTGTACCGTAGGATTTTCTTACAAATGAGCTGTCTTCTGTACTTTATCCAAGAAAGGAAAATTTTAAATGTCAGTTTACAATCTTCAGGGCACTGAGAAGTTAGTTTGATACATCATTCTTTCTTTATAAATTTTTATTTATTTATTTACTTGAGAAAGTGAGAAAGAGACAGAGAGAGAGAGAGAGAGAGAGAGGGAGAGAGAGAGAGAGAGAATGGGTATGCCAAGGCCTCCAGCCACTGCAAACGAACTCCAGATACATGTGGCCCCTTGTGCATCTGTCTTACGTGGGTCCTGGAGAGTCAAACCAGGATCCTTTGGTTTTGTAGGCAAATGCCTTAACTGCTAAACCATCTCTCCAGCCCTCATTCTTTCTTTTTAGACCATGATATAAGCAAAATTTTAAGATAAAGATCAGGAGATTAACAAAAATAATTTCAAAATAACAGTTAAACAATTTGTCTAGAATGTAAATTATAGGGAATAAAAGGGCTCCAATAAGACTTTTGTTTAGAGGAAAAGTGATTTTTCTATGATAAAACGTATGCTTAAGAAGCTACATAAGGGACTGGAGATATGGCTTAATGGTTAAAGCACTTCCCTGCAAAGCCCAAGGACCCAGGTTTTAGTCCCTAGTACCCAGAACTGACACGTGCATCTGGAGCTCATTTGCAGTAGCTGGAGGCCCTGGTGTGCCCATTCTATTTCTCTATCTCTCTGTCTCTGTCTCTCTCTCCCAAATAAATAAAATGTATACACTTCTTTTAAAAAAGGAGATACATGAGCTGGGCATGATGGTGCACACCTTTAATCCCAGCTAGGACTCTCCACTCGCATAATTCAAGACCCAATACATGTCAAGCAGCATCTTATAAATTACTCATCTATTTTTCTTTAAAAAACATTTTACTTACTTATGAGAGGGAGAGAAAGAGAGAGAGAGAGAATGGGCATGGTAGGGCCTCTAGCTGCTGCAAACGAACTCCAGATGCATAGGCTACTTTGTAGATCTGGCTTTACATGGGTATTGAGGAATCAAATCTGGGACAGGCTGTCAAGCTTTGCAAGTGTGCACCTTTAACTGCTGAGCAATCTCTCCAGCTCCATCTGTTTTGTTTTACAAATTGACCACCTTGCTACCACCATGGATTTTTTTAGGTCACACATTCTCATTACCATTCTAAGAGTAAATTATGTTGTTCCTACTCTGGTATTGAAGTATCATCTGGTCTTTTTTGGGTAGAGCTTTTATCAGTCCCACTTGTGGCCGGCCATTGTGCCATCCTTTCCCATGCTCTTTAGTACCAACAGGATATTGACAGAGCTTTTCAAGGGGCTAATGTCTTGTGCCCCCCCAATTAATTAATATTTCTTAAAGAATACTTCTTTGGATTCTCTGAGGGAGATGGGGATTACAGCTAAGTGTTAATAGTGATATGGAAATATGCTGAGTCAAAATTCTACATTTATGAGACAGATGATAAAAATTTTTATAATAGGATACTTAGCATCACTTTTCATCCTCCTTCTATTCCATAGTTACAAAGATTAATGCCAAGTTATCACTGTTAATTGTATGATTGCAGTGCCAGCAGTGTGCAAAGAGCTACAGATTATGTTAGTTAAAACATGGGTTTTCCCTCTGTGAGTCTCACCAGGGGATCATGTTCTAGACAGTGGAATCTGGAGGTCCTGAAATCTGTAAAAAGGGTGAAACTTAAAAGATGAGGGAGTTTTGTCTCTCATCCTCTTCTTTGACATTATACTGAGTTTCAATAAACTATTGAGGTAATAGGAATCATTCTTTAAGAGTTGCAAGTTGAACTCCTTTAGCTCATCTTTCCATTGTGAACTCTCAAACCAGTAAATCTTATATATCCTTTGAATATAAGGAATTAAGAAACGTTCACTTTATTTGCATGCATTTTAAGTCCAGAAAACATAAAATAAATTTTTCTAAACAAATGTTGTATTGGATTCCTTATTGTATAGTTATTTCCTCTGAATAGGAGCATTCTCTCTTGTGGGAGGCGGTACTTAAGACTGAGGGAGTAAATAAAACTTAAAAGGCTCTAGAAGTAAACAAAACCCACAAATCTCAAAAAGCTCCTGATTCACAAGATGTTTCCCAAAGCAATATGAGCAGTAACAATTGCCTAGGAGAGGAGACACTTCCAGGCCAAGCTTCCTGAAACTGTGCAGGGAGACCTAGGGATGCAGCTTTAATGACTCATCCTGTATGCTGGGGTGTGTTTTGAGGATTCAGCTGCCTAGGAATCAGACATACTTCTCTAAAACACACAATGCACTTGCTAAGCTAGTCTTGGGTGGACCTTTGTTTCTTTGGTTTATCCTTTGGGCCCTCTGTGGGGTGAAGGGATGTTTGCGCACATCTCTCTGGGAAAAGTCACACAATGCTCCTAGTGCTCTATTGTGAACTAACTTGAGGCTGTGTTCATGTCACTAAAATAAGTTATTTTTAAGCAATAGAAAATATTTTTGAGAAATAGTTATCACAAATGTAGCATATTCTGTAATACAAAGGGTCGTTTATTTTTCAATTCATATATAATTTTACCTCTTTCCATGGTTTATTTGTTCACATGTCAAGGAGCCACTAATATATCTGACTTTATTTAATTTTTTGTTTTTGCTTTTTTTTTTTTTTTTTGGTTTTGCGAGGTAGGGTCTCACTCTGGTCCAGGCTGACCTGGAATTAACTATGTAGTCTCAGGGTGGCCTCGAACTCTTGGCGATCCTCCTACCTCTGCCTCCCGAGTGCTGGGATTAAAGGCGTGCGCCACCACGCCCGGCTTGTTTTTGCTTTTTGAAACAAAGTATCGTATAGCTGACACTGGTCCCTGACTCACTATGTAACAGAAGACAACCTTGAATTCCTGGTCCTAATGTCTCCACCTCACAAGTACTAGGATCACAAGCATGCACTACCATACTTGGCTATTTATCTTATTTTTATTTTTTTTCAAACTTATTTGTCTAGTAAAATGACTTTAGACAATAAAAATAATCAAAAGTAACAAGAATAAATGCTTTTACAAATCAATAGTATATGTATAATTTTTCTAAGAATTGCTAAAAGGAAACATCACTGGCCCCCTTTAGCACTTAAATGAGGGATAGTACATTAGAAATCCAGTTGTTGAAAAGACTTGGGACAGCCAGGCAAGTAAGTTAGGTTAATAAAGTGCTAAAACAATCAAAAGGGATGAGAAAAGCACACAAAGGAGTCTATCCAGTTCACTAGGAAGTAAATGTGGCGATATTTGTGTGGAACAAGAGTTCGTTAGGGAAGCTGCGGGTGGTGGCGCATGCCTTTAATCCCAGCACTTGGGATGCAGAGGTAGGAGGATCACCATGAGTTCGAGACTGCCCTAAGACTACATAGTGAGTGAATTCCAGATCAGCCTGGACTAGAGTGAGACCCTACCTTGAAAAGCCAAAAAGAGAGAGAGAGAGAAAGAGAGAGAGAGAGCAAGCGAGCCTCTGGAAGACTTTGAGTTCTGAGCAACAGTTCAGTGAAGGAATGGATGAAAGGGAACTGAAGGAGATCCCATTGCTCCCCCTGATGTGGAGGAAGGAAATCTCGGTGGTGTTGGAGCCATCTCAACCACTACTCTAATGGAGTGGCTTAAGGTTATCTACAGGTGAGGCCAATTCAGGGTGACTGGAGACCTCATGTTGAATTACAGATGTTTGGTCTTCTGCTGGTGTATGGAACACTTGAGTTTTTATAGATTCTGGAGCCAAGGGTACCTTGGAGCAGCAGCAGATGTCAGGCAAAATAACAATGTTTATTCTGGTCCTAGAGGTTGGCCCCCTACAAAGAGACCACTGTGTATATTTTTCTCCTCTAAGAAAGTATATTAGGGGTAAATGTAGTGCTAGGACACATCTTGCATGCCACTATTGCAGAATTTTACCTGAGGGTACAAGATATAAAGTCAATCACTCAGTCATGTATGGTTGGAGAAAATGGGCTCCTGTGAAGGTAGAGATTATTTGTTCACATGAAGGCCATTTCAGCAGCCTGGTGTGCCTGGCAAAGAAGATAGATGGCTTGTGAAGAATAACTGGATTATAGAGAGCTAAATAATGTATTGTCTCATCAATACCCTTTTCTTCAATGTTGCTCTTTGATGGATTAATTGATATAAGTGATGAGATCTTTTCATACTGCATTGGACATTGCTAATATTTTTCTTTCCTTCCTTTTATTTGCTATCACCTCAGTTTCTGAGTCTGAGAACCAATTTTCACTGCACACTCTATAAAAATATCATATATAATATTTGGAAAAGAATCTAGAAGAATAGTAAAAGCAGTAAGCAAAAGAGCTTTAGTGCTGAAAGTACCTTTCGTGGGCAGGAAAATATATACCCAGAAACCATATGGTTGTGTGTGGGGGGGTATCAGTGCCAGATGTGGGCTATTTTGTTAAATGAACTGCTATGTCTGCCAAGCTGCCCTTTAAACACTTGTGTTTACACTACTTATAGATTACTGCTTCTGTTAGCCTCAGTGGAAGAAATCCTTTTTCATTGGTTGGTGGTTACTGAGAGACTCAACTGGTCAAACTGCTGAGAAAACGTGTCTATTGCTATGGTGTGTATTACTGCTAGGGAATGGTGGCTTAATCTCAGAAAAAAAAAAGAAAAAAAAAACTATCCCAAACTCGGGAAGCATCACGGAAGAGGAGCACAAAGAATGTAACTGTTGAGAAAGGAGTGGAGTTTTATAGGTAGTGATTTCTCCCTGACATTAAATAATGAAGCAGAGAAATAATGGCTGTGGAGACCTACAGAATATCTTGAACCACAGTCATGGCAATGAAATAAGCAGAATTACACAGTCATATAGTCATTGAATTGAACTATGCTCCTGAAATCAACACTCACACATGTTTCTGTATGTAATGCCAAAAATTCATTGGTTCACCAAGCTAGACTTAGATAGAATTCTTTCTTTGGTGTTTTGTTTTTCTTCCTATGTGGGGTGAGTAGATGTCTCTTTATGTCTCCTCATGAAATGCAGTACAACATTGTTGATAACCTTAGGAGACATGTCAGGAAATACTCAATACTTTTCTCACTCACTACAAGCACCTTTCACAAAAATGATCACTTTGTGATAAGGTACTGTAAATTGTGTTTGTTTGTTGACTAGTCACATTTGGCATATATTTACTGGCCATTTGTGTCTTTGAAAAATGTATATTTCCAGCTATTTATCATATTTGAGTGTATTATTTATTTTTAGTATTCGTGTTTGCTTGTTTGTGACAGTGTTATCTCCTCATTCCTCATCTTCCAAGTGCTGGGATTATGCACATGAGCCACCATACCAAGAACAACTGAGCTTTCGGAGTCTCTAATAATTCTGGATATCAATCCTCCTGTCAGATACAGCTTGCAGATATTTTTTCCTATTCTGTGGATTGTCTCTGAACTCTGTTATTTCTCTTTGCTCTGCAGAAGTATATAAAACCTTGACATTTGTCTTCTTTCACCTTTGAATTAATTTGTCAGGAACCGCCCCCCCCCCCGCCCACACACACTTTCTTCTAGTATTTTCAGTGGCTCACTATAAGTAGGCTTATTTTGAGTTAATTTGTTTTACTCTTTAGAGATAGGGGCTACTTTCATTCTTGTGCATGTGAATATCCCATTTTCCCAGAATCATTCATTGAAAAGACTATTTTTTCTCTAGTTCATGTTAACACCACTGTGAAAATTTGTTCACTATAGATGTGTGGGTTTGTGTCCAGATTCTCTATTCTACTCTACTCATGTATTTGTCTGTTATAAAAACAGATGTAATACCATACTATTCTGATGACCATCACTTTGGAGCATGCTTTGAGGACAGATGCTATAATGATATCTCATGCTTTGATCTCTTTGTTCCAAATGTTTTTTGATTTCTAATAGTAATACTATCATCAAACTTAATAAAACAAGTGGCAATTACTTAATCCTCTAATAGCAATACCATTTTCAGGTCATCTCAGTGTCTTTTATTGCTGATATTTTTAAGTCAAGGAGGAAATACTATTTTCTGTTTATTTTGTTTTGCTAGGAAAAAAGAAGGTATAAAATCGAGAGTTTATTTATTTTACTATTTAAAAAATAGTTTATTTTATTCTTTATCCATTCAATTTGGATAGAAGTTATACAAAGAAAAAATTTGGGAGCAGAGGTTTTGGATATGATTCAGGTAAAGAAGACAAATGTGGATCAAATATTTACAGATTAAGAAAATGGAGAATAACAGGACATTTGAATCTGAGCAAATATTTTTAATAAGATTCCATGAGCTTTTGCTTAAAAATCAGTATTTGTGTAGTGTCTCTCCACATAGGAGTTGCAAGTTATTAACACTATCTGTTCTTTATTACTTTAAAACTTTTTTTTTTTTTCATGCAGACAGGAGCCACAGGAATGTTTCTCCATGGATGGAGATTTTTCACTCTCTGGGTAGTTTCACAATGACGGAGTGGGTATAGCTTCATGTTAAAGTTGCTGTTGTGTTATCTGGAGCAATGACTTTGAAGAATAAATACTTTAGGTTTGTAGAAAGCCACATCCTTGCATTTCTCTGTCTCTAAAAGGATGAATTTTATTATGGCATTTTTGTTGATTTATATAATGTACTTTGATTATATTAACACTCCACTACTCCCTTCCCCACTTCTCTTTCCTCCTGGTCAACTTCCTCTTTCTAAATAATCTCATTTTACTTTCATATCTTATTTTTAGGAATCTAGATTCTAAATGTGAGATAAAACTTACAGTATTTGTCTTTTAGAGCCTGGCTTATTTCATTTAACATGATGATCTTCAATTCAATCTATTTTTATGAAAATGCCATATATATATATATATATATATATATATATATATATATTCACATTTCTTTATCCATTCATCCACTGATGGATACCTATGCTGATTTCATAACTTGATCATTGTGAATAATGTTATGATACATGAGTATGCTGATACAATTTTGGGGGATATATGCCTAGGGGCAGGATAATTAGATCATATGGGAATTCTACTTCTGATTTTATTTACTTATTTATTTGCACATGCACGTGTGTGTGTGTGTGTGTTATATGGGTGTTTCAGGGTGTCTTGATGCTGCAAATGTACACCAGATGTTTATAGTACTTTTTGCATCTGGCTTTATGTGGGTGCTGGGGAATCAAATCAAGTCCATCAGGCTTTGCAGACAAGTATCTTTTAACCTTTGAACTATATCCCCAGCCCTATTTTTAATGTTTTAAAGAGCCTTTGTATTGATTTCCCTAGTTGTTACATTAATTTACATTCCCACCAATGCTTTAGATACTGCTTCCTCTAGTTTCATAGACTTAGAAATCCTGAGGGAAAGAAGAAAGTGGTGAGAATTGTGTGGTAAACAGGGGGTTATTATTGCATAACTGATTTTATGCCAGGCCTGGAGTGATATACTTTTATCTTTATGACACTGTGGTAGTATGAATAGACATCCCCCAATATATCTCGGATTTTATTATAGTTTATAATTTAGATCTGCAGCCTCCTGATTGGAGGAGGTGTCACTGTGGGTGGATCCTAGGGTTCAGGCCTAAAGTGTGAGGGTGGATGGGGAATTTCATTCTGAAGATATGCAGAGTGCTTGAGTTCTGCCTGGAGTTAAAAGTGTGCTTGCCTGTGCTGGTGTTGGTGGCTTGTGGCTTTTTTTCTCTCTGCTTGGACCTGTGAAAGTGGGCCAGTTTCTGCCATTATGGAATTTCCTGTGCATCTGAAAGCTTCAATAAATAACCCTTCCTCCGTAACTGTCTGATTTGGAAGTTCATCACAGCTGAGGAGGTCTACTATAGACATTCACATTTAAACTGAATACTTGAGCATCAGAAGGACACCAACTCTATGGGAGTATTTGATAGAAATCACAGGTATTCTGCTGAAAGTGGGCAAAGGGTAATATAATGGAAAGGACCTAGACATTCATATTACCTATGTGACCTGATAAGTAATTCAAATTTTCTGTAAAACTCACTCATAAAAATGATGTGGTAATACCTCCAGGGATAATGGTAGGGTACATAAAGAAAAAGGGCACAGTCTCCAATAGCTACATACTCATGCATGTCTATAACCCTCTTTTCATTATATTTATTAGTTTGCATTGCTAAATGTATCTAATCTTGGGCAGCCAAAATGAATACAGATAAATAATTGCAAATATTTTCTCTTAAAAGTCATGTCTTGGGCTGGAGAGATGGCTTAACCCTAAGCTTCAGAATGCTGGTTCCAATCTCCAGTGGTTCCAATCTCCAGGTCCCACGTGTAGCCAGATGCAGTGACGCAAGGGTGCGATGTCACACTTGACCACAAGGAGGCGCACACATCTGGATTTTGTTTGCAGCAGCTGAGAGGCTGCTGGCATGCCCATCTCTATCTGTCTTCCTTTCCCTCTCTTTCTGTCTCGCTCCCCCCCCCAAAAAAAAGTCATGTCTTAAAATATCAGGTAATTCTTGGTATTTGAGAATATGAATCTTTGACCTATATCTAGTATCCTGGTCAAATCTCATAAGAGGAACAGTTTCTGCAATTTGCAATGGTTTTCTGTGAAACCCTAGTTTTACAAGATACAGTGTGATAGTGAAGTCTCTGGACAAATGATGAGGGTACCTGTTGGTAATTTCATTTCTGGAGTGTCTCAGTTTTATGTTTCCTAGAAAATACCTTCTTAAAAACCCTTGCCTGCTCTTGGTCCATTTGTCTTCCCTCTTCTGAGCACTGCTAATCACTGCCTTTCTCTTCAGATCTTCTCTTTTGTCTCACACAACAGGCTGGATCGTTTTTTATTTTTATTTTTTTATCAAAGTGAAATCTGATCCTATTACTTTTTTGCTTAACATCCAGCAACACTTGCTATTATCCTTAGACTACAAGTCCGGCACTGCACCTTGGCCTATTTTATAGCTCATCCGACAGGGCTTCTGGAAGTGCCCCAGCCCCTTGTGCATTCCCACCTCTGAGCCTGTACTCTAGCTCCTTCTTTCTGCTTAAATTGGTTCCTCCTTAATGTTTATTGTCTGACTCCTTCTGACACTTTAGTTTTGGCTCTTCATCAGAGAGAATGTCCATGATTAGCATTTTAAAAAGAGATTTTTAAATTTTTTATTAGAAAGATAGAGAGAAAATGGACATGCCAGGGCCTCTAGCCACTGCAAGCAAACTCCAGATGCACGTGTTACCATGTGCATCTGGCTTACATGTGATCTGGGAAATCAAACTTGGGTCCTTAGGCTTTGCAGGCAAATGCCTTAAACATTAAGGCATCTCTCTAGCCCCATGATTACAATTTTCAACATAATCACTTCCCTAAATCCTTGGAATGGCATTTAGCTCTAATATGCTTCTCACTTATATATACACCTACCTACCTACCTACCTACCTACCTACCTACCTACCTACCTACCTACCTACCTGTCTTTCCAACTTCATTCATTATTTCTCCCACTGAAATTCATGTAAGCCTTTCTTGTTCATTGCTTTCAACTAGAACTTATAGTAGTACTTGGTGTAAGTAGCAGCTTAAATGAATACAGCTGAATGAGTGAACAAGCATGATCTCCACGCACTCCCACTTTTGGTCTTTATGCATGGAGAAAAGAGAAATGAATGATCTTCAAGATAAAGGAAAGACTAGGAAATGCCAAACTGTGAAGGATATCAAAGACACCATCACTACGGCTTTCCTTAGAAACTATCCTCTCTTGGTTGAAATTTAACTAGAAGATGGTTTTATGCTACTATAGCACTCTTCCAAGGAAACTTTATTTTAGTACATTGTTATCTGACCAGTGGTAACAGTACTTTACAATGGCTAATCAGATGAAGCTTAGCTTGCTAAGTGGTTACAGATGTGCTATCTGGTTTGACTATAATTTGATCATTGATAATTGTGCTATCTGAGGTTTAGAAGACATCTCTTTTCTCTTTGTTCGTTTTTTTCTGCCATTACTATCATATAGTCCTAAGGTTTTTTAAAAAAATATTTTATTTTTATTTATTTATTAATTAGAGACAGAGAGAGGGAGAGTGAGAGAAGATAGACAGAAAGAGTGAGAACGGGTGTGCCAGGGCTTCTAGCCACTGCAAATGAACTCCAGATGCATGCATCAGCATGTGCATCTGGCTTAGGTGGGACCTGGAGAATCGAACCAGGGTCCTTAGGCTTTGCAGGCATGCACCTTAACTGCTAAGCCATTTCTCCAGCCTTGTACCTAAGTTTTATACATGGATTATAAAGAACTGAGAAACAAATATCTTCCACTGTTATTATAATGTTTTATGTCTTTGTCATACTTTGTTTAGTGCAAAACATTTTCCCAGGTGTGGCCATATTTAATTTCATAAAATTCTTAGTTATAAATGTGTTGATTTTTCATGTTGTCTATGTTCATTTGTTGGTAATTCTCCCCCATTATCAAAGCAGGAAACAGATTTCCAGAAATATGAAATGTGCATTTATTCTAAAATCAAAATTTAAAATATTTTTCTCCGATCCATTGAATGTATTCTTTGTTACCTCATGGGTTTCAGCTTTCTTGTCTTTCCATTCACAATGCTTTTTTGTGTCAATGGTCATTGTGCCATGTCTCTTAGACAGATCTTTATTCCTGATCACTGTTTCTCATTTTATCTAATTTCCCTCTTTTGTTTACCAAATCCTCCTCAAATCATCATTTTTTGACTTTTATATTTTTTCTGTCTGTCTGAGTTCTGGGCCTTCAATCTTCATGTTTTCTTTCTATAACAGAACTCTTCCCCAATCTTGCATAATACCCATCACTTTCACTTGTCAAGTCTTCTTTGTCTCCCAACCTTGCTTGGGCATTTATTCACAGTTTGCTTTCTAAAATACTCTCACCTTCCTTACTAGCTTTTAAACATGTCTATAGTATTAAATTTTAAGTTAATCAATTTATACTTTATAAATATGGATATATATGCATATACATATATATGTATATTAAGTGTGTGTGGGTAGCATAGACAATGGAATTCTGAATTCTGGCTTTTTCTGCAATTTTTCTTTTAGTTTACCCATTCCCCCCCAACATAATTTTAGGAATTGTTCTTTCTTATAATGAAATGGTTTTGTTTCAATGGAAAACATTTTCCTTATTTGATTTGCAAGAGCAACAAGTATCTGATTTCTGTCACATGTCTCTGTGCCTCCACTTTCTACCCTATTGTTGTCTTCCTGTGACAATTACCTTCTCCCCAGCATTCCACTGTGATAAAGATAATGCAAACAGCTACAGGGCAACACTGTGTAGCAACTACGAAGCATAATGAATTATTTCCTTGTACAAAATTCTTATAATTACTAATTTTATCATACAAATTAATGGTTTTCACTGTGACTTTTTTTTTTTTTTTGAAGTAGGTTTTCACTCTAGCCCAAGCTGACCAGGAATTCACTATGTAGTCTCGGGCTGACTTCGAACTCACAGCAATCCTTGTACCTCTGCCTCCCAAGTGCTGGGATTAAAGGCGTGCGCCTCTATGGTGTTTAATGTGTTTAATGTCCACCCTTCCTTCTGCTCTCTCTTGTCTTCTCATTTTCCTCATTTCATTTCCCCTTCCTTAATAGCGCCTGTTCTACTTTCACTTGATCTTGCTAAGATTTTTGCTTGTTTGTTTTTAGTTTCATGTAATACTTATCTTTCCAAGTTTAGCTAATTTTCCCAATATAATGATCTCTTTCACCTATTTTCTTGAAATGACGTAATTTCATGCTTCTTTGTCCTGAGCAATATTCCATTGTGTGTGTACATAATTTTCTTTACCTATTGATACATTGATTTTCATCTAGTCTAATTACATAAGTTGAGTGTTGTGAATAGTGTGATAATAGCTTGGGAATGTTGGTGTCTTTTTTGTATGCTGACTTTATTTATTTTGAATATATTACATCATTTCTTGGTAAGTTTGTCTTTATGCAAATTCATGGACTGAATGACCCATATGTCTACTTACTCAATGAATGGGATGTACAGAGTCAACATTAAAAAAATTTAACATTTTTCCCGCATAAGTAGTCATTCCCACTATTTCCTGAGCTATGTATTTCTGACTGCCTTATCATTTACCATACTTTCCCTGGAAAGCCTATTCTAATTAGATTAGAGTGGATTAGAGTCTGGAGTAAGTGCTCTTCCTATATTTCCAGACTATCTCATACTTACCCGTCACAGCCTTGACCACAAGTCACCTGCTTCCTTCCTTACCCTGTGCATTTGTTATAGGAACCAGGAATGACAGGGAATAAATCTATTTGCTGCTCTATTTCCAGTTGCAATGAAATGTTTACATATACCTCATACTAGCAAATTTTATTAGGTTTGTTTTAATTGTGCCTCTATAGATTATTTTTTGTCCTCAATTCTCTTTTATTCTTGTTAGAGTTCCCAGAAGGAATCCCAAAAATGTCTTCTAATCATGTTAGTAAATTCAAAAGCTTTCAGCTACTAATATCTTTCTCTTCTTTAGTTATAAAATCGGTAGACTTTTCATCTTTTTCAGGACCTCTGCTACTTAAATCTAAAGGGTGCTTAGATGAAAAAAATCACCTAACAATTCCCTTGCCCCGTTGTAAAGATGAAGAACCTCAGGACTGAGATGTCTGTATGAGTACTGATTGGTTAATTAACTTCTTTAATGCTAGAACCAAGTTCCTGTGTTCTAGTTCTCATTGCCCATATTACTGCATTACTGAATGGTAAAAACAAACAAAAAAAATTAGCATGGAGTTCTTAAAGCAGGATTACTTCTACTTCCCTCCTTCAATCATTTGATAATGTTTATCCCTTCAGGTAGTTTATTTTTTTCTGAGTGAGTGTTTTAAGTACTTATTATTTATTTGAGAGAGAGAGAGAGGGGGGGGAAGAGGCAAATAGAGAGGTGCTAGGGCCCCTAGCCACTGCAAATGAATTCCAGGTGCATGTGCCACCTTGTGTATCTGGCTTTACATGGGTACTGGGGAATCAACCTCAGTCCTTAGGCTTCAAAGGTAAGTGCCTTAACTGCTAAACCATCTCTCCAGCCCCTGATGTTGGTTTTGTATCTGTATTCTAAAACATTTACTTGTAAAATAAGAACACTGGTTATATTAGGGAGAAAAGGCAAACCATACTTCTATACTGTATGATTCTCTTTGCTAGAGAATTAGATAATCCCCATCTCTAACACTCATAGGTCATGAATTAAGAAATGTATAACAAATCACTGATGTCTATTATACTATTTCTTTGACTGTAATTTATTAAAAATTTACAGAACAAAAATGTCCACAAAACATTCAAAATGTCAAATGTGTGATATCTTAACGTTACATGAGAGCCAGATGTGTTTAAGACTTGGAGAGCCAATTTGACATAGTAAATAGTTATTTCAAATGATAGGACCTAATATGGGTCAAAACTTGGACAGCTTAGTTCAGATAAGCATCCAAGTATTGGCTGCTAATCCCAAACCTTATCTGAACTATCTGAACCTTTCAAGTCCTGAAAACAGGGTTGGATGTCCAAAGAGAACAGCCTCATCTGGGGTGTTTGAGTATATTTGATTCCAGCTGGAACCCAAAACTGCAGTGAGAGGCATAAATGAAGAATAATGGAGTGAAACTCTGAACTTCCCCAAACCTCAAAAAGAGTTGTTGGTTAATTTGGAGGAAAGGTTAGGGATTAAGAGCAGCTTCTGTTTTATCTGGCTGCAATTATCCACCCTTAAAAATTCTATTTTAATCATCCAAATGTAAGGTCGTGAATATTGCTTTCCTTTTGGTTGGGCAACACAGTGTGAAACATTCTTTAAAACTTTGAAACTCTGCTTATTTTACATGTAACATGCAGGGTCCTGAGTACTGAGAGTTGCTCCAGAGTGTCAGAATGCATCTTACAAATCAGTAACACCTATCTGGGTACGGTTTTAGGCATTACACTAGACTTTAAATCAAGTTCCAGGGCAGGGGGAGAGTGGCACATGCCTAAAACCTCCGAAGTTAGGAAGTGGAGGCACGGATCGAGAGTTCAAGATCATTCTTGGCTACAAAGCAAGTTGGAGGCCAGTGTGGGCTACAGGAGACCCTGTTGCAGAAAACAAACACACCATGGAATGAGCAACTAACCAGCAGCTATACCATTGATAAACTTTCACCCACGACCATGTAAGAAACCTTAATTTAACTCAATACCACTGATGCCCTTTGACCCATGACCACGACAGCAACCCTAATTTAACTCAATACCGTTAATGAATTTTTACCAATAACCAGGAAAGCAAAACTAATTTAGCTCAGTGGGTTAAAATAAATGACATGACAGGCTGGAGAGATGGCTCAACAGTTAAGGTATTTGCCTGAAAACCCTAATGGTCTAGGTTCAATTTCCCAGTACTCATGTAAAGCCAGACACACAAATTGGCACATGAACTTGGAGTTCATTTGCAGTGATTGGAGACCCTGGCATGCCCATTCTTCTGTTTGTATCTCTTCTCTCTTTCTCTATTTGCTTGAAAATAAATAAATAAATAAATTTTTTTTAATGGCATAACAGTAAGATGCAAATTGAAAAGAAGGATATTGTTGGGAAGGGTAAGAGAGGGTGACTGGGAATAAGATTAAAATACATCATATACATATATGAAAATGTCAGATAGGGAAAATATTTAAATTAAAAACAAACAATAATCAAATTCAATAAACACTAAAATACAGCCCATAAGCATAGTAAAAGCAAGAAGAAAATATCTTTTGTTGTCATTTATCTACTCTGTGAGGAGTACATTTGTTTAAAATACATTTTCTTTGTTCTTTTACTTTTAATGTTATTTAAATGTACAATTATACATTAGGTATAATAGTATGTGGGTAAAGAAAGCAAATATTTATTAATTGCTTATTAGGTACAAATTATATTTTCATAATCTTTGCTCACTCCATGTTCATAATTTTACAATTCTAAAATATAGATAATATATAACTTGATTTCAGAGACTAAGGTTCAGCAAGGGTTGTTTGTTTGCATATGTTTTAGAGTTAGTGTAATGGTTAATTTTATGTGTTGACCTGGATAGGCCATGGTGTCTGGTCTGGATGTTTCTGTAAAATCACATTTGAATTGATGAACTTTGAGCAATAATGTGGGTAGCCTCATCCGTTCAGTGAAAAGACATGATAGAACAACACCATGTTCATCTCCAAGCTAGAAAGCACCCTTTACTATTCCACCTTTGGTCCTTCTGGTGGCGTAGTGATTGCCTTTGGACTCAGAAGATAACACTGGCCTATATCTCTGGCTCCATATTGATCTCATCAAATCTCTGTGGCAACAGAGGCAAATTTATTGAACTAAATCTCTTGCTGTATGCATATACAAACCCCAGTGCCTCTTTCTGTGGTGCACATAAGCTAAGGTAGCTAGTAAGAGAGGATGCCAAAGTTCAGTTCTAATTCTGTTAACTTTCAAAACATTACATCAAATCTTGTTTTATAGAAATACTTTGCTTTCTGCTTACCAAGTTACTAATTCAAATTGTTGCTGTATTCATATGTACATTTGTAAACACATAGGCACATTTGTGTATATGTTCATACATTGAGTATCTGCTCTGGCCATATGAAGTATCGGTTTTTACATTAGCTTTGGAAATTCAGAGGGGGGGAGAGATAAATCTTATTTTCAATGACTAACTTATCAAGATATACTTTGCCATGTTTGCTATTGTATAATACCCATATTTCTCCATTGATATTATTATTGGTTTAACATCTATAAATATGCTCAAATCCTAATAACTGACAGGACTTTCTAAAATTTATCCTAAATTTTGGGTACCTTGAAGATATTTTTTTTCACTTAACGTAATAATTTCATCTAATTATTCAATTCTCATCTACTGTTCAGGTTTTTGAACTGAAATATCTAAAACAATTATAGAAAGATTGGCTCTGGGGAGATGGCTCAGCAGTTACAGGTGCTTGTTTGCAAAGTAGTTGACCTACGTTCAACTTCCCCAGCCACTCACATAAAAGCCAAACAGGCATGTGCACACACATATACACATGCAAACAAACAAATCTAACATATATGCATATTTATTTATTTATTTCACAGAGAAAGGGGGAGAGAAAGAGAGCACGGGTGCACCAGGGCCTCCAGCCACTGCAAACGAACTTCAGATGTGTGTGGCCCCTTGTGTATCTGGCTAACATGGATCCTGGGTAATTGAACCTTGGTCCTTTGGCTTTGCAGGCAAATGCCTTAACTGCTAAGCCATCCCTCCAGCCCTATATATGCATATATATATTTACAATTATAGAAAGGTAAAAATAAAATACTATCCAAATCCATGGGAAACTCTGAAATTTTTTTTTATTATTATTTTGAAGAGAACCAGAGAGAGAGAGAGAGAGAGAGAGAGAGAGAGAATTGGAGCACCAGGGCCTCAGCCACTGCAATCAAACTCTAGACATTTACACCACATAATGGGCATGTGTGACCTTGTGCTTGCCTTGCCTTTTTGTATTTGGCTTATGTGGGATCTGGAGAATCAAATGTGGGTTCTTAGGCTTCACAGGCAAGTGATTTAACTGCTAAGCCATCTCTCTAGCCCTGGAATGCTATTTTTTTGATCTTTATATGTATATATATTTATTAGTTATGTATATAGTATATATACAGCCATAGTGGTACCATCGTTAGCCTTCTCCCTGTCCTCCCCCCATGGGTAATGTGGGTCTTGCCTTATGGGGGTAGCCATCAGTTATGCAGGAGAGGCAATGATTCTTTGTATAATGAATGACCCAACTCTTGGCTCTAACAATCTTTCCTCCCCTCTTCAGAGAATTTCCCTGAGCCATGTTGGGTTCATTTTAGGTCTATTTCAGTCGTGAGGTTTTGTGAGTCTCTGTGTCTCTGGATCTCTGATTTGGTAGGAGCTGAGTGTTCTTTGTGTCTATCTCCTTCACCCTTGTGCTGGTACCAGGTCCACTGATAAAGCAGCACTCTTGTTCATTTCCCGTATCAGTCAATGGCTTCATCTGATGACCTGTTGAGGTGCAATGGGCTGATTCTTTCCTCATGATATGCGTCCATCTGAAAGCGAGAAGCAGATTCTCCAATGGAGGGTGAGATCAGTGCAAGATACATGGAAAACCATTATTATTTTAGAGAAAATTTAATAGGTGTAGGCCCTCTTGTATACCACTATTGATGGGAACTTGATATTGGAGAGTGGACTCATTTTTGGATATGGTTCTGACTCCGTTTCCAGGTATGGGTTCCATTCCACTGAGCGGATCCGTTAGCCAAATCTAGAGCAGTTGGTAACCCACCTTGGCTGTGTGCCACTATTGCACTTGTGTGAGCATCACGTCAGGTTGTTTGCTGCTGAGTAGCTTAGACCACGAGTTGCTTAGATAGATGTTGGTCGTTTTCCCCCAGTCACTTATTTAGCACCTTCTGGCACTAGACAAGCTATTTTAAAGACCTTCTGAAAATTTCCCAAACATGGAGAATTGTGACTAATATTGTAGCTATTCGTCTGCCTCAGTACTTAGGTATGTAGTTATTTATTGCCTGTCTTTCTCTCTTTGCTATGTCATGATTTTTATTGTTATATTATATTCAGGTTAGATTTTTAACATTTTTAAAATTTATTTGCATTCATAGAGAGATAGAAGAGAGACAGACAGAGAGAATGGACATGCCAGGTCCTCTAGCCACTACAAGTGGACTCCAGATGCATGTGCCATTTTATGCATGTGGCTTTATATGCTTACTGGGGAATTAAACTTGGGTCATTAGACTTTGTAGGCAAGTGCCTTAATCACTGAGCCATCTCTCCAGCCCCTCAGCTTAGATTTTTACTTGTACTATGCTTGAGTAATAGATAGGGATTCATACTATGAACTTCTATAACAAAATCCTTTCACTGGGTAATTTATAAACACCATAAATTTACTGCTTATATTTATGGAAGCAATACTCTAATAGCAAGGCACTAGGAACTTTTGTCTTGCAAGGGCAAGTTACTCAAATATGGCACTAATTACACTGTTGTGTGACACAGAAATTGGCATTACATTTCACAGGTGTAAAAGTTGACATTTAGAGAGATATGTCCAGCATCAAACATTAAGCACATGGTGTATGAGGATACAAACTCATGATGACCCCATTCTAAATTCAATTTTCCTATTATGCCATGGTAAATATATATGGATGCCATGAAAGAGTATTTCACCAAAAAAAAGCATGTTTGCTCATCCACTTTAGAAAGACCTTTGGAGGCTAGAAAGATGGCTTAGCAGTTAAACACTTGCCTATGAAGCCTAAGGACCCCAGTTCAAGGCTTGATTCTCTAGTACCCACATAAGCCAGATGCACAAGGTGGCGCATGCATCTGGAGTTTATTTGCAGTGGCTGGAGGCCCTGGTGCACCCATTCTCTCTCTCTTTCTCTCTGTCTCTGTCTCTTTCTCTCTCTGTCTCTCTCAAATAAATAAATAAATAAATAAATAAATAAATAAATAAATAAACAAACAAAAAGACCTTTGGGATAAACTAGATCACCACCTCTACTGATGCCCTTTCTGTGCTGAATGCAGGTATGCACATGTCCCAATTTTGTCTTGTGTATTTCCTTCACATGTAGGCACTAAAGACCTTTAAGTGAAAATTCTGCCCCATCACAAGTAACCCTTTCACTAGCCCCTTCCTTCTGTCAATTTTCTCACAGGCATTTAACAGGATCATTGCCCTATACTCAGAAACAATTCTGACACCACTGTCTCCTCATGGCTCTTCCAATTTCGTTGTTCCCTTTAATTATCCACTTTCCAAAAATATGCTTCATTCATTTCCTTATATTCTCTATTGCAGTATACCTTACTAAGATCAACAATATATTTTATTGTCAACAATGCCAGGAGAGATTTCTTATTTCCCTTCTTTCTTGAGCTTTCAGCAGCATTTGACACTGTACATATATACACTCTCCTTCCGCTCTGCCATATGCAGTATTAGTTCTTGGCTTCCATTCTCACTCTCTGGAGACACCTTCTCAGATGCCAATTTTTCCTTTAAGGAATTAAGATTTCTTCAAGACTTCTCCAGGCTTTTTTTTTTTTTTCTCATTGAATACTCTCTCATTAGATTATTTTACCTCTACTCTTGACTTCAAGTGATATTGTACATATACAATGAAAATAATATTCTTGAGTTGGGATCATGTAATAATAACAAAATGGCCATATATTTATTATGCAACCTTAGATTTTTTTCCTGATAAAAATGAACTAAACCTAGAGATTATATAGAAAATTATGTATCATGATTACTTAGAAGCAAAATAAACTATATCTTTAGGGGAATAGAGTTGAAATACTATTGCGGTCAGTTTCAAGTTGCTATCAAAAAACACCCAACCAAGAGCAGCTTGTGGGAAGAAAGGGTTATTTTGACTTACAGACTCAAGGGGAAGCTCCATGATGGAAGGGGAAAAAGATGGCATGAGCAGAGGGTGGACATCATCTCCTGGCCAACATCAGGTAGACAACAGCAGCAGCAAGAGAGTGTACCAAACACTGGCAAGGGGAAGCTGGATATAACATTTTTTTAAAATTGTTTTTTGGTTTTTCGAGGTAGGGTCTCGCTCTGGTCCAGGCTGACCTGGAATTAACTATGTGGTCTCAGGGTGGCCTCGAACTCTCAGCGATCCTCCTACGTCCGCCTCCCGAGTGCTGGGATTAAAGGCATGCGCCACCATGCCCAGCGGATATAACATTTTAAGATTGCCTCCAACAATATATTGCCTCTAAGAGACTCCAATTCCCAAATTGCCACCAGTTGGGAACCTAGAATTCAGAACACATAGGTTTATAGGGGACACCTAAATCAAACCATCACAAGTACTATAAACTATATCTATCAGAGAGATCCCATTAGGTAGACTATTACTCACGTATATCTTCCTTTATTTTTACAATTGATCAAACACAGATAGAAATGAATTAAAGTTTTCTTTTAATCTATGTTTACATTTGTCTTCGTATTTACTGTAATACTCTCATCATAGGCCACTTTGTGATTTCTATTAGATTTGCTCTACATTTTCCTTGTGAATCACATCACATCGGTAATGAGATGACTATGTTTGGTTTCTTCATTATCTTAGGCTTTCAATTCAAACTAGGCTCACATTTAAGTAGCTTCTTCTGTGTAGGAGTTTTCTATTGCCACCTAACAGTTCCCTCAAACTTTAAAGTTTATTTATTTTTTTAATTTAATTTAATTTTTTAGAGGCTAAAAGAAGTTTATTGATTTGTTCAACATCATGGTGGTAGGGTTTAAACTTAAATATGTTCGCCTTAATATTCTTTTCCCTACTTTGTTTTTTTATTAACAATTTATTTTTTTACTTATATTATTCTAATTTTACATTCATAATGGTGACTCCATTATCCTGCTCCCTGTCCTCCCTCTTCCAAAGGGACCCTCATCAAGGGGGAATGTGGGTCATGCATTGTGGGGGTAGTCAAGAGTTCTGGGGGGTAGGCCAAGTCTCTGTGCATAATGCCCCAACTTGTGTCTCTAACATTCTTTCTGCCCCCTCTTCCGCGAATTTCCCTGAGCCACATTGGGGTCATTTTAGCTCTACTTCAGTGATGAGGTTTTGGGAGCCTCTGTATCTCTAGAGATCTAGCTTAGTAAGAGTTGGATATTCTCTGTGTTTATCTCCTTCAGCCTTTTTCTGGTGTCATGATCCCCAAGAACGTTGTACTTTTGCCCTTCCCCACATTACTCTATGGTTTCAGCTGGGGCCCTGGTGAGGAGTGATTGGCTGGTCCTCCCTTCAGGTTCATTGTCCATCTGAAAAAGATAAGCAAATTCTCCAAAGGAGAGATAAGTTAGAACTAGATAAATGGGATGGCCATAGATATTTTTTTATTTATTTATTTATTTATTTATTTATTTATTTATTTATTTATTTATTTATTTTGGTTTTTTGAGGTAGGGTTTCACTCTAGCTAAGGCTGACCTGGATCACTATGTAGTCTCAGGGTGGCCTCGAACTCACAGCAATCCTCCTACCTCTGCCTCCTGAGTGCTGGAATTAAAGGCATGCACCACCATGTCTGGCTTTAATTTTTAATTTTTATTTATTCATTTATTTATTTATTTATTTATTTATTTATTTATTTATTTATTTGAGACAGAGATAGGGAGAGAGAGAGGGAGTGAAAATGGGTGCACCAGGGCCTCTATCCACTGCAAATGAACTCCAGATGCATGTGCCACCATATGCATCTGGCTTATGTGGGACCTGGAGAATTGAACTGGGGTCCTTAGGCTTCACAGGCATGTGCCTTAACCACTAAGCCATCTCTCCAGCCCAAACTTGAAAGTTTAAAACAACATTTATTCATTGTTTGTAGAAGTCTGGTTCAGTGTGTGTGGGCCCTCATGGCTGATGTCAAGGTGTAGCAGTCATTGTTCCTTCCTGGGTTGTTAGGTGGGAGCTACTTGCAATTCTTAGAGGCTGACTACATATTGTGGTAGCACAGTGCCTTCACACCTGTCACAAGTTGTTCTTGGAATTTATACACTTCTTTATATATTTGAATTTTTCTTCTTTCACGTTCTCTGGGAAACGTTCTATCCTTGAAGAGCTCATGTGATTAGATTAAGCTCACCCATTAAATTTCACTATTTAAGCCTAACTCATTCATGAGAAGGAGAGCCATTATATTCAGTTTAGGGAATTATGCAGGACCATCTATAGCAGGAAGGAGGGAATCTTGGGGATAATTTTAGAACTCTGGTTTCCATACTGTGTTTCTTTTTGTGTGCATTTTTTTGCAAGCAAGTGCTGTTAACCACTGAGACATATACCCAACCCTATTGTGTGTGCATTTTTAAAATGTTGTGCCTGTGACCATTTTTAGTGACACTTCTAAGTCAATTTTTAAAGTACATTTGTTATAAATAACATCTAGTAGGATTTTATGTTACTAAATTGGCTTTTACTTCTACAATTTGAGCTTAGCTAAAATTGATTTATTTGTAGAAATGTGGTCTTATTATGTCAGCACATTTTAGGTTTCCTGTTTTATTGTTTCTTTAAAAATGTTCAAAAAGCCGGGCGTGGTGGTGCATACCTTTAATCCCAGCACTCGGGAGGCAGAGGTAGGAGGATCGCTGAGAGTTCGAGGCCACCCTGAGACTACATAGTTAATTCCAGGTCAGCCTGGACCAGTGAAACCCTACCTCGCAAAACCAAAAAAAAAAAAAAAAAAAAAAAAAAAAAAAAAAAAAAAAAAAAAACACACAACAAACAAAAAATGTTCATGGTAGAAAAGCTGGGTGTGGTGGCGCATGCCTCTAATCCCAACACTCTGGAGGCAGAGGTAGGAGGATTGCCGTGAGTTCAAGGTCAGCCTGAGACTACACAGTGAATTCCAGGTCAGCCTGAACAAAAATAAACAAGTTCATGGTATTATCTGTAGGTGTACTTTTCACACTCATTAGTGTGTTTCTTCTAGTCATCTACAAATTCTATAATTAAAGTCAAGTAGCTTGTTTCTATACCACTTCATGGTTTTATAAGTTTAGACATTTATGTTTTATGCATAACTTTATTTGATAAATTTAACATTCTTTTTCTTTTGAACAGCAACTACTGTTTACTTGTGCAAAAGTTCACCAGGCTTCCAATGATTAACACAAATGCCATGATTTCTGCCGAGAATCAGGAAACTTGATCCTAGCATCAATAACATTCCTTTTTGGATGCTAGTTCTGAAAAGAGTTATATTCTAAAGATAATATATCATTCTTTTTAAAGCCAGATCAACAGGATATAACTTTATAAATGATAAAGTCAAGAGGAATGCACATTTGGAACTTGTTGGGGCTATCGCTAAATAAGATCTATCATCCATGTTCCCAAAAACCGCTAGTCAGATTTCCTTTTGGGGAAGTGAGTCTACAGAAGTCAAGATGATGAGTCACATTTCTACAAAAAAGACACTTGTTTTTGGAGAAAGACAGAGAAAGACAGAGAGAGACAGAGAGAGAGGGAGAGGAAGACAGATAGAGATGGGTGTGCCAGCAGCCTCTCAGCTGCTGCGAACCAAATCCAGATGTGTGTACCCCCTTGTGGTCAAGTGCGGCATTGCGCCCTTGCGTCACTTTGCATCTGGCTAAACGTGGGACCTGGAGATTGGAACCGCTGGAGATTGGAACCAGTGTTCTTAGGCTTAGGAGGCAGGCACCTTAACTGCTAAGCCATCTCTCTAGCCCAAAAAAGACATTTTTACTGAAAAATTATGGTTCATAAACAGAGCTTTACCCTTGAAAATTATCTTAAAATATTCAGTTACATGTGTTTACTTATAGATGAAGATACTATGGCTTGGGTTAAATAGTTTACAATTTACATAGTTACAGAGTTACATAGTTTACAAACTATGGTGACCCAAGTAGATTACAATACTTTGCATGGCTTCCATTGTATGTTACTCACCCAAGATGGCATTTTGAATAATTTGTGAAAATAGATCTAAGAAGTTACAAAATGAGGTATATGGGCCACTTAGAATGTAAGTAACAAACTTGTAATCCGTGACCTGAGACATTTATTACTGTGTTCCCCTTCAGAATCAAAAGTCTCTTAATGACCTATGGGCCTGTGTTCACTTGAGGGTTTTAGAGTTCTCCAGCTGAGTGAAGGTATTGACTGTATTCTATGCATGCTTTCAAACATTTGAAGGTATTACAAACTTGGACATTGGAGAAATTATCTCTTGTTCAATGTAAACGCTCTCATAGTTCTTTGTTGCTAGATATCATTTTTGGTTTTCAGATAGGGTCTTGTTATATAGCTGTGATGTTATGGAAGTTGTAGTTATCTTGCCTGGACATTGCAAATTCTAGGATCATGGGTGTGAGCCATCATGCCTGGCCCAAATATCAGTTCTTTAATATAGGATTGCTCTCTGTATAGGGTTTCCTTCGTGAAAAAAAATCTATTAATCTTTTTTATCTCATGGGATAATAGGGATGAGATATAAGGTCTTTTACTCTCATGTTTTATACTAGTTCAAATTATATGGCAGTGTCTTCTTAAACATTCAAATTTTATTTCAATTGTTATAATAATCAACTCTTGCTAATGATTCCCACATTTTCTCTTGCTTTGACCTATTTCTAAAAGTACTTATTTTATCATGACTTTCTTTCATAATGAAGAGGGGTAGGGTTAGGGTGACTGGACCCCTGAAGGTAAAAAGGGCAGGAAAGTTTTTCTTATTTCTTGCCTAGTTCCGAAGAACTGTTTTTCTACAAACAGTCAGGGCCCCTCTTGGGAGGGAATTCTTCCATAGGATTTAAACACTGTGGTTGGTCAAATTCATCCCTGGAGCTAATGTCTTCCTGAGACAGCCCCTAGCCCTAACAGGGAGACAGCCCACCACCCTAAGGTTATAAATACTTTGCAAGGGGAGGGCAAGCTTTCTCTCCCTCTCTGATCACTTGGGAACTCCCAGCTGTGGGTGAGTTTTTCCCTCAGTTAGGCCTGGGCTAGCTGTACTTGGCTCAGGCCCAGGCCCAGCTGGTAGGGGCTCAGCCAGGAGAGTCCCCTAGGCCTTACTCTCCACATGGATTCTTTCTCCTCAACTCCCTACAAGGCAGGAGGCCCTTGAACTTTCCTTTTCTCTTTTCTTTCCTTGCTATTGTCCCCAGATCCATATCTGGTCACCTGGACTCCTGAGCTCCACGTGGCCTACATGGGCTTTTGGGTTCAACGTGGTGTTCTTTTCTCTGCACTTTGTTTCCCCTTACCTCTCAGCCTCCCCCTTTCCACACTCCTTTGTAAAATATGCATGAAATGTGCTTTTAAAAAAATCATTCTCTTGCCAGCCAGACGTGGTGGCGCATGCCTTTAACCCCAGCAGTCTGGAGGCAGAGGCAGGAGGATTGCTGTGAGTTCGAGGTCACCCTGAGGCTTCATAATGAATTCCAGATCAGCCTGTACTGGAGTGAAACCCTACCTCAAAAAAAAAAAAAATCACTTTCTTGAATCTGGAATTACCAATTCTTTGGTTAGTTTGCAGATATGAACTCAGGGCTTGGGGTTCCAGGAAGCTCCTTAGAACCCCAATTTCCCTGTTACAATACCTCATCAGTTTCCTTATAATTTGAGTGAGATTTATAAAAGCATAGGCAGTTAAGCACTGCATATTTTCCTTCTTTTTTTCTCCTTCTTTTGCTTATAAAGGTGAGCAAAATCATGAATGGAATGTGCTGGCAAAATGTACTGGGAATAAGGTAACTTGTAAATCGACCATCTTTGCTCTTATTTCCATTGACAAAATGTCATCATGTGGTTTGCTGTTTCATCTTCTAGATCTTCTTTCCACACAGGTCTACTCAGTGTTGGGATAGAACTGTATGATGAGCAGGAACTTTGACTTTGCAACTGTTGTGTGAACATGGGCAAGGTATGTTGCTGATCAGGGTAAAGGTTGATTCATTCATAGAAGCGTGGGCAATGATGTATTTGTTTCAAGTTTGAGCATGAAATGACTAAATGCATGTGTGATATAATTGGTCAGGCACAGTGAGCCTGGCTACAGAAGGGCTTTGTGAATGTTAGCTTCACTTTATGTGCAATCTCTGCTGCTGCTTTTTGGTTCAGGATGGTCCAACATGGATCACCCACCTGAGGCCCTTTTAGTCAGTCTCTTACAGGCTTTGTTCACGTGCTGGAGGAAACTATTCCAGTGGAATTATCTGCTTGGAAATAAATAAGTATGTGTATACTATCCCATCAGTCTTTCTATCCATTAAATCTATGCTGTTTAATCTGTGGTAAATCTACCATTGTGAAGGAACAGTGATAGGTACAGTGGGAAAGTTCTTCAGTGAAATTTGAAAATAGGTAGTTCAGTTTATTTACAATAAATGAGCAAGAAAAATTTGCATATTATCTTTTGCACCAGTCTTATTCTTCATAATTGCCTGAGATATTTCAAGGTGCTTTCCTATAAATCTGAAGACTTAAAAACATTGTTTTACAGTCTGGCCTACTAAGAATAATGACCTCTCCTGTTCCTTGTTTTTCTGGGTGATTAAGGGTTTCCTGACTGGCCACATGCCCTGACTTTTTGCTCAAGGATTTAGAACCACATTGTCAAAACTAATCTTTTATTCTGAGAGTTTTTTTCCTAGCCCAGGAAGATAGAAGGCATTTGCCACGTGTGCTCCAATCCTATCTGAGATATCTTGCAAGTGATGTTGCTTGTTGATGGTACAAAAGCAGCTCCGTATTCTATGCTCCTTTAACTAAATTTGGTGTAAATTATTTCAAGGATGCAAAAGTTCTTTTCTCTGTTCCTGTGAGTATAATTTCACAAATACACAGCACGTCCCTCCAACCATAGCTTTAGGGCAGGGAATAGAAAACAAAAGGAGGTAGAAGAAGGGAGCTATGGCCTGGGGCCAGTGCACACCTCTCCACAGGGGTTTCCACATGTGAGGGATTTTTAACCAAGCTGCCATAAATCAGACTGTGCAGAGCAATGACATTCTGATCACTGTTCTGGGAGACGCCTGGATAGTGTTACGCTTCCCTCATTAGGAGACACAGGAGTTGAGCTGGGGAGTTGAACTTTTAGCTGTATCAAAATAACAGCATGCAAGCAAAGAGGAGGCTAGGACCAAGGGCATGCATCCAAAACAACCCAATCTTCACTGATGGTTATGTGAAGTGTTCTGAATGCTCATCCCTACAGACAATGTAGTTACTATTTGAGCTCAATAGATACAAGAAGAATTTAGTCCATGGATGCTATAATTTGAATCTTTTGGGTGAGATTTAGACTTTGTTATCTCTCACTGGGGACATTCTGCTATAGTTGCTTACATTTTCAAATTCTGTTAACCCAAGTTTATAATGTGTAATAAATATTTTAGTATTCAGAAACATCTTCTTGAAGCCAAATTATTTGTTATTTATAGCCATTAGGAGTTTTAAAAAATGAAAATTAAGTGTGAAAGTTGGATGTTAAAACAGAGAATTGGGTGCATAGGTTAAACATACAAACATTCTTAAATAACCTCCTCCTCAAAAAAATAAATATAAAAAATAACTGTGCTATAGAGAAGACAAAAATACCCATGGTGAATGTAATTAGCTTGGCACTATTGGGAGGTTGTGGAAAGTTTAAGAGGTAGGGCCTGTTGGGGTATCTTTAGGTCACTTCCTGGACATGGGGTGAATAATTGTTTCAACATGAACTGCAACCATGATGGGCTACATCCCCACAGGTCTAAAAGCAATAGGGCTAACTGATCATATAACTAGACTGGAAAATCTGGAGCCATGACGTTGTCATCTTTCTACTTGTACGTTGATGGTTCTCAAATATTTATTTATGGTGAGTAAAAGGTTATAAATCAAATTATGTATTGTATTCTGAATTATTCCCTGATAGCTTACTTGTCAAAAAAACAAATACTCCTGTGCATCATGATGTTGCATTATGATTTTTCCATGCTTTTCAACCTTAATCCTTTCTGTGATTTTTGTGAATATTTGGAGAATGCATTAGGTGTTATTAGAACTTGCTATCTTTGACTTTTTTAGTCACATTTAAAAATGCTTCTTTGGCTGGAGAGATGGCTTAGCAGTTAATGCATTTGCCTGCAAAGCCAAAGGACCTTGGTTCGATTCCCCAGGACCCACATAAGCCAGTTGCACAAGGTGGTGCATGCGTCTGGAGTTCATTTGCAGTGGTTGGAGGCCCTGGCATGCCCATTCTCTCTCTCTCTCTCCCTCTTTCTTTTTATCTCTCTTATGAATAAATAAATAAATAAATAAATAAATAAATAAATAAATAAATAAAAATACTTCTTGTCTAACTTGATGTATACATAAAACAGTATTTCTAAGCTGGACAGATTTCTCAGTGGTTAAGGTGTTTGCCTGCAAAGCCTAATTACCTGGCTTCAATTGTCCAGTATCCACATAAAGCCAATGTACAAAGTGGTGCATGCATCTGGAGTTTGTTGGCAGTAGCCCCCCCCCACTTTCTCTCTCCCTCTGTAGTACCTCTCTACTTATAAATAAATAATTAAAATATTTTAAAAAACAGTATTTCTAAAGTATAGTTTCTTTGTTGATGCAAACATATTTTTATCATATATAATTTAGAGAGATGGGAGTAGAGGTTAATTCCATAGAAAATAAATTACATGATGTTAACTTGGTACAGTGATTTCAGCCATTTTATTGAAATTTGAGGGGGAAATTGACTGATGTGTTATTTTAATAATTTATACTTCTCATCATTTTGGAAAATCATCATATTTCCCAAATCACTTACACAAAAGTAAGTCATGTTGAAAACTTTCTGTAAATGTTAGGGGCCACTAAAAATATATTCCAGGAGGTATCAAAGTCAAAAATATATCTTTGGTAGATGTAGTACAATGTGTCATATTTAAATATGTCTAAAAGAAACTTATGGGTCATTCACAAGAATATTGGATTCAACATATTACACTGACACAACACTGGGCACTTAGTGGCTGCCACTATGGTAAAAGGATGCAAAATGGATTGAACATCATGTATCAAGGGACTAAGCATCTTTTTTCAATTGCACTCTAGTAAAAAAAAATACCATAATTTTATTTTGCCAAGCAACAGTGTTCTAAAACCCTCTGAACACAAAATACAATAGCAGAGAATCCTAGAATGCTGATTTCTCAGAACAGTTGACTAAACACCTAAGAGAGAAAGACAAAGAAGAGCAGGTTAATGAAGCTTACCTGGGCACACGAACAGAGGCTTGAGCCAGAAGTATAAATGCCAATGAAGGCCAGACTTGCTGCCAGACTGTGCTGGACAAGTAGCAGACATACACAAAGATAACCGAGAGGAGATAAGAACTAGTTCCATACTCACACTGGATATAAGTTGTCACTGGTTCCTAGTGAGGAGACAAATATCAGAATAAACAATTAAAATATTACCTAGTTTATACAGAAGTACAAAATATAAACATACATAGTTATTATAGAATATAGGTTTGGTCTGCACAAACAAATCCTTTAGTGAGTTTTACTAATGTCCTACTTAAAAACACAGGCAATAATATCAGTGTTTTCACTGGATAGATTGTGTTTTATAGATAAAATTATGGTGCTTGAAATTGTCAACACCAAGAATTAAATATATTTTTTAATATTCATTTATTTTGGAGAGAGAGAGTGAAAAAAACAGATGCACCAGGGCCTCCAGCCAAATGAACTTCACATGCATCCCTTTGTACGTCTGGCTTTACATGGGTCCTGGGCTATCAAATATGGGCTGTCAGGGTTTTCAAGCAGGCATCTTTAACTGCTGAGCCATTTCTCCAGTCCCAAATTGCATGTTTAATTCTTGCTTTTTTTTTTCTTTTCATATTTTAGGTCACTTGTTCGCTAAGAAAAGTTCTTTAAAAACTTGACTTGCTTGAAAATGAAAGTTTGGCCCCTGCCTTTTCCTTCCCTCTTTCTTTCTTTCTTTCTTTCTTTCTTTCTTTCTTTCTTTCTTTCTTTCTTTCTTTCTTTCTTTCTTTTTGCATCGCCTTTAAATTAACTATTGACAATTGACTAGTGAAGTCTTTCCAGTGTTAAATGCTTTGAGAAAAAAAAAATTCTTGGCTGGCAAAATAGAAAATAGCGTGAGGACCTGAGTTTAGATCCCCAAATCTATGTAAAGCCAGTAGTTATAGTGGGCATCTGTTACCCAGTGTACCAACAGTGAGAAGGGAGGCAGAGACAGGAGAATCCTATGAACATTCATCAACCACCTAGCCTGGCATATGCAGCAGTTAGCAACCAGAACCCCTGCCTCAAACAAGGAGGAAAGTGAGGCCCAACACCTGATATTGTCCTCTGACCTCCACGTGTGTGCTCTGCCACATGGGTGCCTTCCACCTTCTCCAGCGAACAAATGAAATCACGCAAATATTTCAAGTGGGTGAGCGTGAGGAGAGGTTACCAGAAATTTAGCAAGGCTTGTTTAAGTTAAGTGATCTAAAAGTCAATAGCAACATTTTAAGATTAGTATTCTTTATTTCACAGGACCAATTCTTTTCCTGTTGAATAAGTAAGGTGATCATATTTTATCATCAAATAAACAACACCTGAAACCAGTGTTTTCTTGGGCAAACTGTCCTCTCATAGGTGAAGTATATTCTGTGTATTTTCTTTTTTTAGGTTGTTAGTTGATGTGAAAAAATGTGATGATAGAAAGTATGAAAAGGAGAAAAATAATTTCAGATTGAAAACAAATTAATTTTGCTTTCTAATTTCACTCTATTTTCTGTCTTTCCATTTTCATTGTATGGTTTTCTTTCCATCATTGTTTCTTTTTATTCTCTAACTATTACCAGTACATTTGATGTGATGTTGGGTAAAAATACGTTTCCAGGAAAGGGAAATGAATAGGGAAGGGGACAGAGATTTATTCTACTGTGTGAAGAATATATTACATTGATATTTCATTTACCACACAATGAATCCCAGTGAGGTTGAGATTACTGCCTCTGTTTTACAGATGAATAAAACCAAGTCTCAGAAAAGTTACGTGAATTATCTAAAGCTGTAGGCTCCTAGTGAAAGGGCCAAGATCCCATCTGGAAAGGGGCTGGGTACAGACAGTGTGCCAAAACCTCCGCCTTACCCAGCACCCTTAGAGTTGAATCAATCTTCCAGCATTTTCACTTGTAATCCTTGGCTTCTCCACGATTTCCACTGTCTACATCAGAAATCAGGAAGCCAGTACAGCATGTGTGTGGCTGAGACAGCCTTTGAACATATTTTGAAGCCCATATTAAATGCTGATTCCAAAAAAGGGACTATTTATTGAATCACTGCATGTAGTCACACCTTGGATTTTCTTTGGTGGTCTTCCCTGTAAGTAATGACAAAGTAAGACATAGTTTATTTTATGAGAACTGAGAAAATCACAGCACAGGGTGGTCTTAAGTCTCAGAAAGTTTAGCTTTTGTTAACATAGATTTTTTTTTCCAATCCTAAAGTCACACTTCTTTGCATAAACAAAAGTTTTAAGAGTCATATGTTTTCAATGGGCAGCAAGCTGCTCAGTAAGCACTCTTCAATATTTGCCATTTCGTCATAGTAACTGAACAGGCTCGATCTGTGATGAAACTTACTGAGTCTGAAAATCAGCTATAACCTGCAACTCCCTCCTAGCTTTAACTTTATGGATTTTTACAGTTACCAATTGCTGTATTATGGAATTCCATAGACACTGCTTTCTGATTAAGTTTTCAGTTCAAGCTCATGAGACTGACTTGCTTGCATTCCAATATGTATTTCCCTAGGTATAACTGTCTGAAAGGAATTAGACTCAACTAATATTTTTTCTTTCTTTTTGGCTTGAAACATTCCCAAGGTTTTGTGAAATAGAGACTCAGGTTATATTTATGGCCAAAAGAAAAAGTCATTTAAATATATATTGAGTTGCAGAGTCAGATAATGATTACAGCATACATCTATTAAATTTGTTATTTGGATCTGTTTAAATAAATTTAGTTAATTAATCAAGTGCTTTAGAAATGTAATCATAGTCAGTGTGCTGGCGCTAGCCTTGTTTCTTATTAAATATGCAATAATACAAAACAAGAT
Source organism: Orientallactaga sibirica (assembly GCA_036365145.1). Taxonomy (NCBI): domain Eukaryota; kingdom Metazoa; phylum Chordata; class Mammalia; order Rodentia; family Dipodidae; genus Orientallactaga; species Orientallactaga sibirica. The sequence continues at coordinate 10,728,213 of JAEOAD010000240.1, forward strand.
AATATTTTGTTTTCACACAATAAACATATTATAGTTTAACTTTTAACTATTTATGAGTATAGCAGTTTATGTTTGTTTTCAACTAAATTAGTAATTTCAAATACAAAGTAAATAATAGCACTAAAATAATTATTTGCATATTTGTGTGTAAACAATGTGTTTTTATGTGGGTTTCCTAGTAATTAAAAAACATACAGTGGCTGACTAAATGTATGTATTATTCCCACCAAGCTGCCCTGAAAGCACTACGCTTAATGTTCATATTCACATATTAACGCTACTCTCACTTCTGGTTAGAGAAGCTTCTCTTTTCAGATGGCAATGACCACTGGGATGACCCAAAAGGCAACATAGTGCTGAGAAGAAGGGATGGAGGAGTGCCCAGCACTGAAACACCTCTGTCACACCCTCAAAGGCTCAGAGACCATTGTGGAAGAGGGGGCGGATAGAATGGAAGAGCCAAAGGAAGGGTATGACCTCTTATAATGCAACTGCCCAGACAGAAATTGGCCTCGATATTCATGACCTTGCAGTGCCTAGCAATACCTTCCCAAGACCCTCAAAAATAGAAGAAAAAGATGATGTCATCAAATTAAGAGAGAGACTAATGGAGAGAGGGAGGGGATATGATGGAGATTGGAGTTCTAAAGTGGAATGGGGGAGGGGAGGGAAATATCATGTGTTTTTTGTATGTAAGTATAGAAGTTGTCAATAAAAAAAATGAACAAAAAAAAAACCATACAGAATTAATCACTTCGTACAAGATGTTTATCAATGAAATTTCTCATTTAGGAGAAAACTCTTATCTGTCATAACTCAACCAAGAGTGAGAAGTCACTTGGTGATATGAATAGAAATAGTTTATTACAGCATATTATTATTTATATCAGAGAATTTGTGTTTGGGGGGGGATTGACAGTAAAAAGCAAATTGAACTTGAAAAGATGCACAGATATCATATGTAAGCAGCTACTGCCTCTAGGAGTAAGGGTGATTCCCAAGGAGAGCCTTCCTCCCCAGACGGGTTCAGATCATGCTTGATCTCGCTGGATCCCAGAAAAGTCAAAGTGCTGTCCTAGGGGTGGAATTTGCTAACGCTCCCAAACTCCTCCTGGATACCGTGGAAAGTATTCTCAAGAGGAATATACCTCATGGCCCCTGGGTGCTGTGGGGCCTAAGAATCTACCTAATGTGAACATGGAAACCAGCAAAACAACTTTTTTCCTGCTTTGTTTCCCTAACACCCTCTACTGAGAGAGTTGCAGTGCCAGCTGGCAGAGAAAATCCTGTCTAGATACATTTTTATAGAGCTTGCCAAAAGGGTGGGTTTGAGCAAAAAGGTATTAAATCAATAATCAGCACAGCATCAGCTTTTTAAATGACTGAATATTTGAATATTGGTTGTATCCATATAAAGTATTATTTTTAAAAGTATTTCATTTATTTGAGAGAGAGAGAGACACGGACAGACAGAATTGGCACACCAGGACCTCTAGCCATTGCAAACGAACTCCAGACACATGTACCACCTTGTGCATGTGACTTTACATGAGTCCTGGGGAATCAAACCTGGGTGCTTAGGCTTTACAGGCAAGTGTCTTAACTGCTGAGTCATCTCTCCAGCCCTCAAATATTATTTTTGACATGACGATTCTTACATATTACTATGAACTCGTTTCTAGAAGATTTTATTTTAAACAATTACTAGAAATCAACCTCTATGTCGGATCAGTTAAGAGTTCTACTCTAGTGTCAGTTAAACTCTGCTAGTTCCTGCCTCTTACCCTTCCCAGCTGTCACATAGGCAAAATATTTCACTCCTAGGTGAAATAGGATCAAAATCATATATACCTTAGTTGGATTCTTGAAAGGGTTCAGGTAAGTCGATCTATGCAGAACACTTAGATGTATATCTGGCACAGGGTGGGGCCTCAACAAATAGACAATAATCATTTAGTAAGGCTTTATCAAACTGGAATGTTATAATTTTGTATGATTTTATATTGACATATTTTCTTGCAGGCATATCCTGTAGGAGGTCAGTGTTTAGAAGTCTTGAGACCCTGGTCCAAACACTAGTTCATGTGTTCAATTCTAAGTGATGACTACTAAATATGTCAGAGAGGGCAAGTTTGGATTTTAGCCTTTCTCTCTTTTATTTATTTATTTGACAAAGAGAAAGATGGTGAGAGAGGGAGAGAGAACGGGCACACCAGGGCCTCCAGCCACTGCAAAAGAACTCCAGATGCATGTGCCTCTTTCTTTCTTTCTTTCTTTCTTTCTTTCTTTCTTTCTTTCTTTCTTTCTTTTTCTTTCTCTGTCTCTCCTTCCTTCCTTTCTCCCTCTCTCCTTTCTTTCATTTTTTACTTGTGTGTATGGTGTAGTATGTGCTGTAGTGTACACATGTGTATGCACCCCTGTGCTACACTATGAATTTGTATACAAAGGGGTGGACATGCCTTCAGGGGTCTGCAGGGAATATCAGCTATCCAGAGCCATTGCTCTTCCACCTATTCTTATTTTAGCTGGAGTCTCTTACTGATCCTAGAGCTTGCAGTTTTTTCATGAGCTCCCATGATTCTTGGATCTTTGCTCCTATAAGGGAGCCATGCCCAGATGTGGATGTGGGTTTGGGGACTGTAGCAGACAGCTTCAGGTTCCCTGAGATGAACTTCCAGACCAGGCACAGTTATGGAGGAAGGGATATTATTTATTGAAGCTTACAGATCCAGGGGAAGTTCCATAATGGCAAGAGAAGCGGCCTGCTCTCCACAGGGCCAAGCAGAGAGAGAGAGAAACCAACCAGCCACCACAGCACACAGAGCAAAACAAAAAACTGCCCAAAAGGTCACACAGCACACTTCAGGAACTCCTGCTAGGCACATTTGCATATCTTTACAATGGAATCTCAAACCATCACCACACCTTAAGACCGGCCCCCAGTGACCTTGCCTCTAGCAAGGTGATTGCAGATGCAAACTATAAAATAATAAAACACTGACTATATTGGGGACATATATTCAAACTACCACATTCCGCCCCTGGCCCCCAATATATTTAGCTCCTATTTTAATAGATTTATAACTATCACACATTGTAAATTGTACTCAGTCCAATTTCAAAGGTTCTCACAGTCTTGATCAACTTAAGATAGTGAGTCCTGTAAAATCAAACAAGTTAAATACTTTCAACATGTAAAGGCACAGAGTAAACATTTTTAACTGGTAAAAAGCAAAGAGAGACTAGAATAATGCAAACTCAACTATCATTAGCAGTCATCAAACTTCTGCAGTTCAAGTTCAATATAACCAGAGATGGATAGTCTCCAGGTTTTCCAATTCTGCCCCTCCAGCTGGGCAGAGTCGCCAGGAAAACTTTCATCCCATGCCAACACTGCACTCCATGGTAGCCCTTTTGCACAGTCCTGGTATATCCAAAACATCTTCAGGTCTCCATGCAAACCACGGTCCATCTTCCAAAGGCTCTTCCAGCCTATTCCTGAGGGTCTTCATGCCCTGCCTCATGCCGCATCTCAGCAGCAACTCCTGGAACCGTGTGCAACACATGACCACTCCATGCATTTTCATGCTTCCAAAACTAATACCAGGTGTGCAGGACACAGCCATATTCTTAATCCAGGGACAAAATAAACCATAGCCTTGAAAAGCAGGTTCCTTCTCCAGTCAACTCTTTCCAAGAATTTGCATTTCTAACAGTCTTTCCTCAGGCATCCTCTCCATTGTTTTAATGTAAATCAAGTCGGGCCACCTTCCTTCCACCTTCCTTAAGATTGCTAATGCGTTGACAATAGCAGCTCCAGTAACCTAAAACCAGTCTCAGTGCCTCTGCTTTTAACTTGATTGAGGTTTTCCAACTTAAAATCTTAAAATCTCAGTCCGATATCTTTAGCCAAGCACATCAGTCCATTACAAATTTAACCTTCATCAAACTTTCTGGGCCTGGATAGCAGAACGTAGCCATCCCTTATGCCAGTAGCCCAATTCCAACAAAGTCCTCTGCAGTCTTTCCTTCCCCTTAGAAACCTCGTAAGCCAAGCCTCGAAGTTCAGTACTATCTGCACTTAGCATTCTCAAACTCTCATCAGAATAGTCCATAAAACTTGGCTTACCACTCCAGAAGGCATCTTCAGTTGCAAGCACCAAGTCCATGCCCATTCCTCCAAAACAAAGGTTCCAAAAGATGAATATCCACATGGTCAGGTTCATCTCACCCCACACTCCTCGGTACCACTTTACTGTTGCAGACAGCTTCAGGTTCCCTGAGATGAACTTCCAGACCAGGCACAGTTATGGAGGAAGGGATATTATTTATTGAAGCTTACAGATCCAGGGGAAGTTCCATAATGGCAAGAGAAGCGGCCTGCTCTCCACAGGGCCAAGCAGAGAGAAAGAGAAACCAACCAGCCACCACAGCACACAGAGCAAAACAAAAAACTGCCCAAAAGGTCACACAGCACACTTCAGGAACTCCTGCTAGGCACATTTGCATATCTTTACAATGGAATCTCAAACCATCACCACACCTTAAGACCGGCCCCCAGTGACCTTGCCTCTAGCAAGGTGATTGCAGATGCAAACTATAAAATAATAAAACACTGAATATATTGGGGGACATATATTCAAACTACCACAGGGACCAAACCTGAAGTGGTCTTTCAGGCCTTCTCACGCTCTCGTGCTTGCTCAGGAAGCACTCTTTTAACTGTGGAGCCATCTCTAGCCCTTCATTGTATTTCCTTAGCTTGGGAAGATAACATATCCATGAGGTGACAATTTACTGCCTTCTGGTCTCCTTCACATTGTGTAAAGTCAGGTTTCTTTTCATTTCAGGGACTCCAGCCCCACGACCACGATTATTCCTTTACCTGTACTTGTATTGGATTGTGCCCACCATGTCTTTAGAGGTTTGTTGATTTGTTTCTTCAGGGTTCTGATTTCCCCCAAAATATGGGTGCAACAAGGAAAAAAGAGGCAGGAGATGAAATGGGTGCTTGGGTGGATGGGGGGAAGAGAGGAGAAGCCACAAAATGAATGGTGTATGAAAATGTTATGTGGTAACCTGTTACTTGCATTTAAAAAGTAAAAACAAAATATTTTAAAATATGATGAGAGTCATACATTTTCTGGGTATACTCTAGCACTTCCACATTTCACAATGTTCATTACTATTATTTTCCTCATAGTTTTGCAAATGCCAAAGTACCTCATGGAGTTATTTCAGAAACTACTCCTTGCTTGTTATTTCCAATGGAAAATAGGGGTGAATCATCTATACCAGAGAACCATTAAAAATTTGGCTTTTTGCTCTCAGAATTTGTATAAAAGTCCTGTTTCATTACTGGACACCAACCGTATATGGCAGCCAACCAATTTGGTGGAATATAGGAATGTGAGTGTGGGCAAGAATATCTCATTAGCATTCTCACTAGGGCTGGCTTCTTACATCTCCTGACTTCATTGAATACCATGCTTATGCATGCACTTTATCTCCATAGGAACAGCTAGTGGCTCAGGACTTAGATGGCTGGCTGGAAACATCTAAGAGAAATAAAAACTCAAAATTAGCAAAGATGAATGTTTCATACTCTGTTGGCTAAGCTGAGTTTCTGTGGATATAATGAATATTGGAACATATTTGTGAAAATGAATTAAGAACTACTTATATGACATTAGCATATTTCTGGATAAAAGTTCTTGATAAGACAACAAGGATTATTTATTGTCTGTAAAATTTTGAAATAATTAAAATATTTCTGTGAATTGTAAAATTCTTGAAATACTTGTTATTTTTACAATGTACTTTTTCTTGAATTTGAAGAAGTTATTTGATGCTTGAATTTGAAATAAAAATATTTCATTTTTTCTTCTACCATGGTCATTTTTACAAATTCTTTAAGTATACATATAACTAAAATCATAGCTGTATGCTGTCAATTAAAACATCTAAATTTAACTAGGATTAAAAACATTTATATTTTTAAAAAAGAATACCTGGTAGAATGCAAAATCTGTTTAAAGTTTAAGCTAGAAATGAGAAGAGAAAAAGTAATAAATGTGACTATACATACATACTGCAAATATACTGTACATATTTAATATAAAACATACTATGATAAGATTTAGAACTTTTCAAGCAATTTAATACTAATGTCTTAAAGTGTTAACATTGTTTCATTGAAAGAAGAGTCTATAATTAAATGTTTTCCAGTGGTAAATTATTTTATTTTCTCTTTCTTAGAAAACCATACACATATTAGTTCTCCAAAGTCTTCTAAAACTCCTGCTATAAATAAACCTACCATCTTTGTTTACTCAAATGCTTTAAAATTATTTGTGTTTGGAAACGCCTCTTCAAAACACTTATTAATAACTCATGGGGTCTCAGAATTTTGAGGGACATTTTCTGGGAAAAGTTGACATAGAATATAAGGTAAATAAAATTTGGGGCTAGAGAGATGGCTTAGTGGTTAAGCACTTGCCTTTGAAGCCTAAGTATCCTGGTTCCAAGCTCCATTCCCTAGTAGCCACGTAAGCCAGATGCACAAGGTGGCACATGCATCTGGAGTTTGCAGTGGCTGGAGGTCTTGGTGTACCCATCCCTCTCTCTCTCTCTCTCTCTCTCTCTCTCTCTCTCTCTCTCTCTCTCTCCCTGCCCTGTTCTCTCTCTGCCCCATCTGTTCTCTCAAATAAATAAATAAAAGTAAAAAGAAAGTTACAAAAATAAAATTTATTCCATGTATGAGGTCCACACACACAGTGAACAGAACACATTGCCTCTGGTTGAATGGGACAAGCTCTCTTGACACATGTAATATACTTTGAATGTTTATAGCTGAATACACTGACTGGCATATAGTAAAGACTCAGTGTATTATCTACTAGGGTGAATTGATTTTAGTGTGCAACCCACCAACCTATAACAGCCAATTTCCTTTCTGAAATCCTTTTTACATATGTGCAGACAGTAAGTTAAAAGTATTATGTACTGGGCTGGAGAGATGGCTTAGCAGTTAAGGCGCCTGTCTGCTAACTCTAAGAGCGCTGGTTCCAATTTCCAGCGGTTCCAATCTCCAGGTCCCACGTTTAACCAGATGCAAAGTGACGCAAGGGCGCAATGCCACACTTGCCCACATGGGGGCGCACATATCTGGATTTCGTTCACAGCAGCTGAGAGACTGCTGGCACGCCCATTCTCTATCTGTCTCCCTCCTCTCTGTCCGTCTCTCTCTGTGCCTTTCTAAAAAAAAAAAAAAAAAGTATTATGTCCTTTGTAATTAGACCCTGTGCTTAGAATATTTAACTTACTGTGTTACAGCAAGGAGCCTCTTAACGTGGTTGTAAAACACTGCCTGTGTGAAACACTAACCTGCTGAAGCAGGTCCCTTACCATTAACCATCAGCAGTCAGAGGACTGTTTTCTCAATGTTACATTACCTCTGCCCATGTTGAAGCCTGCATAATATTTGGGGACCGCTGCTCTTCCTGTGCCTCAATGACATGTCTTCTCTTAGGATTTGATTATTGCAAGTGTTCATAACTGTGCTTCCTATTTCCTTGGGAATTCAGATGCTCAAATCCACTCTATATCTTATGATAGTTAAAAACTATCAATGATCCTTTTTTAAATATAAATATTTATTCATGTATGTTCACTGTATACACTAATGGGATTTCTGACGACAGATTCGTGTATCATACATTTTGACCATATGCACCCTCTCTCTTTTCTTTCCTCTTCATTATGTGTATGCATATGTATGTATGTGTGGATGTGTATGATGTGTGTATGGGCATGCATGTCCTGCAGTGCATGTGTGGAGGACTGAAGACACTTGGGCTTCTTTGTCTTCTCCTTCCACCTTCAATTGTGATGGGTCTCCCTTGTTTTTGCTGCTGTGTGTGTGCCAGTCTAGCTGGACTCTGAGCGTTTGCATATTTCTGGCTCTGTCTCCCATTGCTGAAGGTGATGATGAACCTTCCTCTTAAACCTTAAGCCAGGCTGAACTCCTTTACTTCTTTCTGTAAGCTGTTTCTGATCAGGTCTTTTGTACCAGCAACAACAAAGTAACTGATACAGTTACCAAACTGATTTTATGAAGTCCTTACTCTAATACCAAAACCATAAGGACACAGCAGAAAAAGAAAAGCAGAGGGAAATCATGTGCTTTGATTTTATAGCATACCAATTTGTGTGCAGCTTTACATGAGCCCTGGGGAGGATCAAATTAAGGCTGCCAAGCTCACAAGCAAGCACACTGAACTGCTGAACTCTCCTCCTATCCCCGAGGACACTGATTTTCAGAGGTGGATTTTGGATCCTGCTATTTTGCTCAAAGTGTTTATCAATTTTTACACTTTTCTGGTGAAGTCTGCAGGGTCTTTTATGTATCAGATCATATTGTGTGCAAATAGTAATAATTTTAATCCTTGGTTTTTATTTTTACCTTTTTATTTCTTTCTCTTGTCTTATTGCTCTAGTTAAGGCTTTAAGTACTATGTTGAATATGAATGTAGAGATGGGATACTATGTCTCATTCCTTTGGAGGACATGCTTTTGGTTTGTCCCCATTTAGTATACTTTTGGTAAAGGTTTAATGTACATAGCCTTTATTCTGTTGGTGTATTTACTGTATGTTTCTATATTCTTTTTCTTCTTTCTTTCTTTTTTCTTTTAGGTTTTCAAGGGAGGGTCTCACTCTAGCTAGGCTCACCTGAAATTCACTCTGTAGTCCAAAGCTGGCCTCGAACTCATGTTTATCCTTCCACCTCTGCTTCCCAGTGTTGGGTTTAAAGGCGTGCACCACCACACCCAGCCTTCTGATTTTATATTCTTAAAGATTATTTTTTATTTAATTTTTTATTGATAACTTCTATACTTACAGACACTAAGCCATGATATTTTCCTCCAGTCCCTCCATTTCCCTTCAGAACTCATTCTTAAAGATTTTTACCATATATATTGGACTTAGCATATACTCATATGTCCATGTGATTTCTATCCTTGACTCTACTGTTATGCATTATTGCTTATTGGTTTGTATATATTGAACTATCCTTGCATCCCTGGAATAAAGCTAAATTGATCAGGGTGAATCAGCTTTTTGATGTGTTCTTGTTTGTGGCTTCTCAAGATTTTACTGAAAATGACTGCAGTTATGGTCATCAGGAATATTGCCTTTGCTGTGTTTGTGTCTGGTTTTAGTTTTACAGTAATGCTAGCTTCACAAAATGTATTTGATAGTCATATTTTCTTGTTAATGGGATAAAATACCTGACAAGAAGAAGATTATGGAAAGAACAGACTTTAATTTGGTTTACAGTTTTGAGAAGCAGTTCCATGATGGTGGGGAAGGCATGGCAGACCAAAATGTAGGTCCAGTCTTTCATGGCCTCCACAATCAAGAAGCATAAAGAGAAGTACACCTGGAGCAGACTACCACATGGTGTACCACCAGTGCACACTTCCTCCAGCAAGGCTCCACATCCTAAGAGTTCCACCACCTTCCACAGCAGTGCCATCATTTCAGGACTAAGTGTGCAAACTATAAACCTAAGAGGGGGCATTTTACATTCAAACCATCACAATCCACCCCTGACCTCCATAGATTCCATGGCATCTCATGATATAAAATGCATGCAGTCCAACTTTAAAAGTCCCATAGTCTTTAACAGTCTTCATGCTGTTTAAAAGCCCAAAGCCTCATTTGAACTCAAGGCAGTCCATTGGCTGTGAGCTTTATAAAACCAAAGCACAAGTTACTTCCAATGTACAATGGCACCGAACAAATATTCCCATTCTGAAATGGACGATTGAGGCATTGCAAAGAAATTTTGCACCAAAACCCACTAGGGAAGTGCAAAATTGTGTAGGTCTGTGTCTGATATGTGGGACACATGATGAAATCATCTACATTCTAAAAGGCTTGTGTAGCTCTACCCATTCAGGTGTGCTGCCTGTAGTTTCTCTCATGGGCTGGACCCAGTTGGAGCCTGGTCTTGTCTTTGGTGGATGTTCCATGGTTCTGACATCGCAAACATCATCAGGTCCCCATTACAACTTAGAGTTCACTTTCACAGCTTCATGCAGTGGCCTCACAGGGCCTCCATGTACTCTAGCCCTGGCACACATTGCTTAGCCTCAGCAGTTCTCTGAACTGTGGCGCAATACTTCATGACACCACCTCATCTTGTATTTTTCATGCCTCCAAAACCAGTCCACATTGAGGGCACTGCCAAGTTCTGCTGTCTGATAGGGGTAGAATCTAGCTTTTCTTTTCAAAAGAATTTCCATTCTTAGTAGCCAGATCCTCCAATGGGTAAGGTCTTGCCCTCACGGCATCTTTCCTATTGTCCCAGAATTTGGCAGTAGATTTTTCTTTAAGGGTATGAACCTCTTGCTACTGCAAACAAACTCTAGATGTGCATGATATTTTGTACATAAGGCTTTACATAGGTACTGAGGAACTGAACCTGGGATGGTAGGCTTTGCAAGCAAGCATCTTTAACTGCTGATCCATTTTCCCAGCCCTAAAAGTGTTAATCTCTTTAACAATTACAGCCATGTGGACTGTATTCTGCTTGCCTAGAACATTAAACTTGCTCACATTTTTTTCTTTTTCAAACCTCACATTGTCATATCTTTCTACCCTTCATTTTGCTTTCTCTGTAGATCTGAAAAAAAAAAAAAAAGCTAAGAGAAGCTATACACAAACTCAAGGCTATTTTGCCTTGGAATTTACTCCTCCAAACATATTAGTCCATTACTTAAAATTTAGTTTCACTCAAGTTTTCGGGCCATGGACAGAATGCAGGCAGATTCTTTGCCAGAATGTCACAATACCCATCTCCAGCCCATGCACTCGCTGCAGTTTTTACCTCTGTCAGCATTCTGGCCTTCTAAACTCCCACCAGAATGGTCCACTAAGCAATGCCTCCAGCATTAGTAGAGCTTTTCTAGTCCAAGCTTCCAAATTCTCCCACATTCCTCCCACAAACAGTTTCAAAAGGTTTATGAACCACATGGTCAAGTCTATTTCAGCAATGGCCACACTTCTCAGTAACAATTTTCTTTATCAGCTATTTTTTCATTGCTGGAAAAATATACCCGACTAGAAGCACCTTATGGAAGGAAAAGGGTTTTATTTGGCTTGTAGTTTCAAGGGGAATTTTCATTATGGCAGGGAAGGCCATAGCAGAGATCCAGTGTTACACTTCTGCATCGACTAGGAAGCAGAAAAAGAGAACTGCGTGTGAATCCAGGTTATGACACCTCAAGGCCTCCCCACAGGGATGCATGTCCTCCATCAAGGTTCCACCTCTCAAAGCGACCACAACCTGGATGTTCTTTGAGTGTATGCTCAGAAGAAGCATAGCTGGGTTATGTAGAAGTTCTATTTTTAGCTTGTAGAAAAAAATGTCCACACTGATTTCCATAGAGGCTGGATCAGTTCACACTATCACCAACTGCAAATAGTAGCCTCGTCTTCCCCACATCCTTGATTGCATTTGTCATTTGTTTTCTTGATGATGATTATTCTGACTAGGGATGAAAGGGAATTTCAAAATAGTTTTATTTTCATTTCAGTTATGGTTAGTGATGTTGTATGCTTCAAATGTTTGATAGTCATTTGTGTTTATTCTTTTGAGAATTATTTTTTCTTTCCTTTCTTTTTTTTTTTTCTTACTTACTTTTTTTTTTTTTTTTGCCTCCCAAGTGCTAGGATTAAAGGCGTGTGCCACCATGCCTGGTGAGAATTATCTTTTCATCTCATTATCCCATTTATTTATTGGCAGGTGTTTTGGTATTAACTTTTGTTTATATATGTTCTAGATATCAAATCTCTGTTTGAGGTGTAGCTGCAAAAGGTCTCCTCCCGTTCTGTAGGCTTTCTGTTTACTCTGCTGATAGTTTTTTTTTGTTATGTAGAAAATTCTTAATTTTTTTAAAGAAACTTTTTTGTTCATTATTATTTATTTATTTGACAGAGACAGACAGACAGAGTGAGAAAGTGGCAGACAGAGAGAGAGAAAGAGAGAATAGGCACATTAGGGCCTTTAGCCACTGCAAACAAACTCCAGATGCATGCACCACCTTGTGTTTCTGGCTTACATGGGTACTGGGGAATCAAGCCTCGATCAGGGCAAGTCCTTAACCACTAAGCAATCTCTTCAACCCTGAAATTTCTTAATTTTTTATAATCCCACATGTTGATTCTTGAGACTCCTGTGCTATTGTACTCTTGTTGAGAAAAGTTCTTGCCTATAACTTGAAGTGTATTTCCCCTTCTGTTTTTGGTATCAGTTTCAGCATTTCTAATTTTAAATTAAGGTCTTTGATCCATTTTTAATTGGTTTTTGTATAGGGTGATAAGTGTGAATCTAATTTTTTTCTCCTTCAAGTGGATGCTCAATTTCACCAGGTTCATTTTTGAATAGGCTGTCTTTTTTCCAGTATATGTTTATGACACCTGTGTTGAAAATTAAGTGGCCAGGTTTATTTCTGGGTATGCCATTTGATTTCATTGGTCTATGTCAGTACCATGCTTCTCAATATTTTTCAATGAATGCTTATACTTGTCATGTCTTCTTGATGAGCTATAAGAATAGCGATGTCAACCTGTTTTGGTTTTTGTTTCATTGGTAGGTTGATTTCCATTCTTTGACACTCAGTGTCTAGATGTTTTTGCTTGCTAGGTGTGTATCTTGGAGGCAACAGTCCGTTTGCTTCTTTTTATTGGTGAGTTGAGGTCATTTACATGTACAGATGTATAGATGAACAAAGGTGAACTGGAAAAGAATCAATGATTCTTTCCCCAAGCTCTCAAAATTAACAGGAGAGGAGGAAAGGAAGTACCATTAACCAAGACAACCAGAACATCACCTAATAAAAATCATAGAAATGACCTCAACTCTCCTCAATACCACCTCTCATAACTTCAACTTATAGAAGTTGCTGATTTGTGGTTCTCAAGGTCAGTGAGGGCCCTGAACTTACAGCAAAACCATCTCCAGGGGCATAGGGTCTGTGTGTGCCATGGCGTGCAGATCTTTTTGTGACTGGCAAGGTGGGGAACAGAATTTGCTCCTGCTGAAGCAGGCTAAGCCTCCCAGTGACTGATTCTTTTCATTTTCACTTCATCACTTTCTGCCCTTGTCTTTATTATGTCTTTCCAGCTAGTTGTTTTGGGTATAGTGTCTTCTTTCACTAAAGCCCTGAGGTGAATTATTAAATTATTTATTTGTGATCTCACTGAGTTTTTGCACATGTGTGTGGTGTGCATTCATATATGGGGGTGTGTGTACATGCAGGTATGTATGTTCTTGTGTGTACATGTATGTGGGTGCTAAAGGAAAGATGGTTGTTATCTAAAGGAACAAGGTCTATCTGTCCTTTAAACAGGGGTTTTCAATGGCCTCGTCCTATCCATTTTGGCTAGGTTGACTTCCCAGTGAACTTCAGGGATCCTCCTGTTTTTGCCTCCATAGTGCTGAGACTATAGGCATGTACCCATGTCCTGGTTTGTTATATGGGCACTGGGAATGAAATAAACCTGTATGCTTTCAAGTAAATGCTTTACCTACTAAGCTATCTCCCCAGTCCTATGAATTTTTAATGTAGGAGTTAATAGATATAAGTTGCCCTTGTATAATCATTTTCATTAGATCCCTCAGATTATGGTATGTTGTGCTTCCATGTTCACTCAATTCTAGGGATTTTTAAATATCCCTTCTAATACTTTTAATGTTGTATTAACTTATTCAAAATTTTGTTGGTCAGTTGCCATGATTTTGAATATTTTCTGGAGTTTCTGTGGCAGTTAATTTCTTGTTTTACTCCATTGTATCCATATGTACTAGAAGAAATTATTCTAATTTTCTTGCATCATTGACTTAGTGTGTGTATTGAAATTTGGACTGGTGTAGAAAGTTCTAGGGAATGCTGTGATGAGTGTGTTCTGTAGGGTTTGGGTGGAGTATCTGTAGATATCTGTTTATATTTATAATGTCATTTAACTCTGATGGATTTTTTTTTTACTTAGTTTTTTGTTGTCTGATTAACCTGTCTGTTGATGAGAATGCCTTTTAAAATTACACTCTATTATTGTGTTGAGATCAGTTTGTGCCTTTATACCCAATAGTGTTTATTTTATTAAATTGGTTGCACCAATTTTTGGTGTATATGTTTAGAATTCTTATATCATCTTGACTCATTGTTCTCTTAGTTAATATAAAGTGACCTTTATCTCTAAGATTTTTGGAAGACTACTTTTTCAGATATCAGTATTCTTTGAATTCATTCAAGAGTTTGTGTCCTCTTTAATTTAATTGAACATTCTTTAATCATTGTTTTGAATCCTTTATGTGACATTTAATACAATCCACTTTCAATGGACTCCTTAGCTGTGCAATTATTTTCAGATAACTTATTTTGCTTTGAGTTTTTGTGTTTTTATATTAGGATTTACAGATCTGTGGCTAGGTCATTTATTGGATTAAAAAAAAAACACTTGTAATGTTTAAGTGGTTCTAGGTAGTAGGGGTCAGCTATCTTTCCTCCCCTCTGGACTAGGGTTGAGGGTCAGTAGCTAAACCCTCAGTTTAGCACGCAAGGAAATAAGCACAATCTCCAGTGCCAGTCCAAGTGCAGAACTCTACCTGCAGAAGCAATCATAACTGATAAATATAATCAGTATAAAAATATAACAATAATCAATTAAAAACTTATCCCCTCAACTCATGTGAAATAAGGAACACACATAATATTGTATGTACTAAGTATTAAGTATTACTTAATAAGTATAGGAATGAAAAAATTGAGTAAGACTAGAAATTAGTAGGCTAGCAATAGAGAAAAGAAGAGGGAAAAGTAAGTCATGTGGGTGGAATAGTGATGTTGCTAGGGCAAATGGAGTTTATACATTATTAGAGAAGAATAGGACGATAAAAAGAGGAAAATTAAGTAAGAATGTGACAGAGTGCATTAGAAGTAGTAAGAGAAATAGAAAAAACACGATAGAATAGGTGTGAAAATGGAACAATAATAAAACATAAATGAGCAATGTAAAAATTCAAACCAGTAGTGGGGAGATGGCTCAGCTGTTAAAGGTACTGGCTTCCAAAGCCTGCTGGTGTGGGTTCAATTCCCCAGTTCCCACGTAAAGCCAGATGCACAAAGTGCCATGTGATCTGGAGGGCTTTTGCAGTGGCAAGAGGCTCTGGTGCACTCATTCTCTTTCTGTCTCTTTCTCTCAGATAAGTAAAAAAGTTCAAACCAAACCAATGCTTACGCAAAAGTAAATTTTTTTTTGAATACTAAGTGAAATACAAGTAACACGAAAATATAGCATCAGTTAATATTGTCTTGTGGATTTAACTCTGCTGGTGTGAGAGTTGCTTGTGCCTCTTGTTCAAACCTGGTTGACCAGATTGGTCAATATGTAGTGCCCTCATGGAACTCCAGCAGGTGGCCTGTGAGGTTGACTTCTGCCCAGAAATCAGTAGGGGAAACTCTCCCTTGGGAGTTTCTCAGCGCTCAGCATGGTATTATTGCTTCATAATATTTCCCAGCCAGGCAGATTCTGTCTTCCAAATGTGCTGAGTGCTCTCACTTCCCCCCGTCCTCTTATGTGGTTTATATTGACTTTTTCAGCTGAATATTACTGTCTTACCAGGGCTTGGACTACCTTTCTGCCAGAGCCCATGTTCTTAGCTTGAGAATGTTTGCTGCAATGATTTCAGTACTGGCCAACTCATGTTGTTCTATGGTTCCAGGGTCTTCTGTTCCTAGTGAGTACTGAGGGCTTTTAGCTTTGGGGATGTGGCTATACGCAGTTTTCTGCTTTTCTCGGTGGACTGTTCTGACTGCAGAGATTCTCTTGGGATTTGCCTGGTCCTGGCCCCAGCACCATAAGCAATGATGTAGGATGGCAGCCGGCGGCTTCCAGCCTCTACATTTAGCAGCTCACTACTCTGTCATGCAAAGTTTTGTTTTTGCCCTTTGCTTCTGGAGATTTTCCTTTTTCTTTTGTTTACAGACTCAGAGTGGGATAGAAATATTATCCTTTTTCTGTGGGCTGGATACCCAGTGCTTTTTCATAAACTCAATCAGCAAACATTAGTTTCTTGCTCAGTAATCTTTGAAAATACGGAGGTGTAATAGAGAGTACCCTAAATTGTCTCCTGGTCCAATAACAAAACATAACAAAAGCAGCACTCCTAGTTCTGCATGAGAGCACAAAGTTCCAACAATGTGCAGAAGGCTGTTTTATCCCTGAGGACAGTCATCTCCTCAGCACAGTCACAAGACACTTTCGGGTGCTTTGCTTTCCTCTCATGCCTAAAAGCTACCCATGCTTCTTGTCTCTTCAGGACTCAAACCCCTATCGGGAAGAATTGCTATTACCGTTCTGTCTCCGTTACTTTCTAGCTGCTATGAACAAACACCTGACAAAAATCATTTTAAGGGAGGAAGTGTTTATTTCAGGTGACAGTTCCAGGTTAGAGTCCATCATGGCAGGGAAGGCCTGGCAGGAGAAAATTGAAACAGAGGTGGTCACATTCAGCCCACAGCAAGAAAGCAGACAACAATGAATGCTGACGTTTAGCCAGTTCTCTTCTTTTTGTACAGTTCAGGACTGTAGCCCATGGCTGCCACCAACAAATAAGGTCAGTCTTCCCATCTCAATTAACCTAGTCAAGATAATCCATCATAGGCATGCCTAGAGGCCCACCTGCATAATCCCTCCTAGGCAATTCTAGGTTCTGTCAAACCTTGTTCTTAAAGCATTCTGCCTATAGAACCATTTCTCTGAGTCATAACATTTCCACATTTATTGAAAGAACTGTAGACACTCACTGGAAATGGTTTCAGATGCTCACAATCTCACACAATTTTGGAAGTTGAGACAGGAAGATTGTGCATTTGATGCTAGGCTGGGCTATATAGTTAGTCCCTATCTGAAAAAGATCAAACTATACCAAACCAAAACAAAGCAAAAACTGAAAACACTTGCTAAAGTTTGAGTATGAAATGTCCTTCACAGGCTCGCATGTTAAAGCCTGAGCACTCCGTCAGTTGGTAGTGCTATGTTAGGGGTGTTGTGCACACTTTAGGAATTAGAATCTAAATGGGGAGTATGGGTTACTGGAAGTGTCTTGTCCCTGGTTCCTTCTTCCTGCCTCCCGTTGTTTGCTCTATGTCTGCCATGGGGTGGAGGGCTTATGCACTCCTACTACGATGAGGTTCTATACAGGCACATGGAATCTAATGACCATGGACTGAAATCATGAGCCAAAATAAATCATCCATCCTTAAAGTTGTTCTCTCAACTATTCTGATCGTGACTTTGTAAAAGTAACTACTACCATATTTCGTCTCCACTTCCTCACTTCTTTCTATGTTCAGGCTTCTGCAACCTGGCTGTGCTACCACATATTTATTGACTCTGAGCTTTAGGGCATTCATGTTAATGAACTCTTCCTTTTTTCTGTCCTCACCTTACCTTTAAGAGCTCTAATCAACATGTATTATAATGTTCAAGTCTTTCTCTGAATTTTATGTGCCCCAGTTTATGAATCTGTTCTTCGGGTTATCTTTTTGTCTCACTGTTCACTTGTTTTATTCTCTTTAAATGGTCTCTTTATCACTGTTTTTCAGAACTTAGCTCCCCATTTCTTTTTGGCTGAAATATCTGCTCATGTGATTTTTATACATTTCTGTAGCTTTACATTATTCTTTAAGGTCATTTCTCCCTTGAGTTTCAGACTCATATTTGACTACCTACTTGAACATATTTCATTGCTGTCTCAGTTTAGAAACTGTTAAGAGGTGGTCTCATTTGGCATCCCACTCCTCTCATTACAGGTGTGGGACTTTTCCCTTCTAGGCTATCATCTCCTACTAAGTGTCCAGAGCTTTCCTAAGGCTTAGGCACCTCTGGGACATTAGAGAATGGTTTGTCTGACTGTCTGAGATAAGTCAAGGAGAGTCTGAAGCCACAGCAGGTGTCACTCCTGCTGAGCAGTAACTGGGAAGAGTGCCAGAGATGATTGAAGAGATGCCTTTATTAGTCACCAATGAGGAGAAAACCTGCTTGCATAACTTCTGGACACAGGGGATGCATAGGAATTACTTATACACAGGCCAGGGCACTTAGCAGATGATGACTTCCACGTGGCTCCTATGCACCGAAGCAATGTTCTCACTGTGGCCTTTGGCTGAAAAAAAATCCCCATTCCTGTCCATGTGGCTCCTCCTGACCTACCCCTCTAACCTCTATAATCTCATCACTTCTGTTTCTTCATGTCTCAGCATGATGGCTTATCATGATGGTCAATTTTATTAGATTGAGGAACACCTGAACAATTAGGAGACTGGGAAGTGTATCTCTGGTGATGCCTCTGAGGGCATTTATAGAGTGGGGAGGAGATCTACCCTGAAAGTAGGCTATATCATTCCATAGGCTGCTGGTCTGGATGGAATAAGTAAGGAAAAAGGAGAAATCCAGCAAGCACAGCCATACTCTTTTCTGCATCCTGGCCTCCATGATGTGAACTGCTTTGCTCCACCATACCCTCCTTACCAGGGTGGACTGGAACCTCTGAAACTGAGACAAAACGAGGCCTACCTCCCTGAACAAGGCCTGCTACCCTAAGTGTTCTTATTCAGCAATGAAAGTATGACTGACACACTCAGGGAATTTTTACTTTCCTGGCTGCTGCAAAGGGAGCTATGATGGGAAAAGGTTTAGAGTAATGATGTGGTTTGCTCCATTATGTCTCCCAGACATTTTGTCCACACTAGGTGTCTTCTTTATAACTCAAGAGGATGAAAAGCCATGAATCCACATTCTTCTCTCAAGATTTTGCAACCACTTCCTTATCTTAATTCAATTGAATAGAGAATGGCATGGATGTTTGAATACAGATTGGGAAGAGGAGAAAATATGTGATAGCATTTCAAGCTATTATTTCACAAAGATGTCTATATTGGCCAACTCATGCTTCCATAAAAAAGAAATATAATTTTGGTGGCTAAAAAAAGAAATTAATTTTTTTCTCATAGTTATGGGTTAAGATTCCTCAGGGTTTGGTTTCCAGTGAGGGTTATCTTCCTGGCTTGAAGATATCTATCTTCTTACTGGGCCCTCACGTGAAGGAGAAAGAAAAAACTCTGGTGTCTCTCTTTTATAAAGACACCAATTCGCTAGGTGTGGTGGTGCATGCCTTTAATCCCAGCACTGGGGAGGCAGAGGTAGGAGGATCACCATGAGTTCAAGGCCACCCTGAGAATTCCAGGTCAGCCTGGACTAGAATGAGACTCTACCTCGAAAAACCAAAAACAAACAAACAAAAAAAGACACCAATTCTATCTCATTTAGGATTGTACCCTTGTGACCTAATTTAACCTTAGCCAGTTCCTTAAAGACCTATCTCTACATTGTTGTTATGGAATTAGATTCAACATATAAATTTTTAGAGGAACACTTTAGTCCACAACAAGGTGTTATAGCAATGTAAATTTTCCTATTAACATATATTAACATAGTCACCCTCCAAAAGTAAGTTATCAGTATTTTTGTTCCTTGTGTCTCCACAGAATTCACCTGCTGATCTCTCCAGTCATTACCTTACTGTGTGACACTATTGCCTGAGCTGTTAGCCTTTCAATGTGTCTTTCAGTGGAATTTTGTGTACAGTTTAACCATATTGTCTTACTTGTCCCTTCAAAACTTGTAAAATATTTGAATATTGGAGAACAAACACTTAAATTATGGAAGAAATGCTTAGATCTGCTTTGTGGAAGAGGTGAATAAGTTAGATAGGGGAAAGGTCAGGCTAATGAGAGAGACATTTATTCAATATGTACTGATGTAATACAGATAGAATGTGGAAAAATTATTAGAAGGACTGAAGGTAGGATGTACTGAGAGAAGAGGAACACATTGGGGATATTTATGAGATATAGAAGGAAGAAACAGAAAGCAAGACTAAACCAGGGTGGAGATAGAGACAGAAATCAGGAAGTCAGTCTATTGTACCGAACATATGGAGTATTAGCACTCAGAAAGAGGGTGAGGGAGTTTTGAAGCGGTTGATAAGTTTTTTTTGATACTTCTTAAGTTTGAGAGGATGTAAGAATATAAACTAATAGGAATATGATCAATACTCAATAGGGCCATACAATGAAATTCATAATCAATTTAAAAAGTAGCAGAAGCACTAGTTGTAGGGAGAATGGGTCAGAGGAAGGAGCAGTGGAGGAGGGAAAAGATAGAAGGACGTGAGGCAACTTTGATCAAAATTCATTTTCTACATACATAAAAATTGTAAATAAAAAATACAAGTGGGCCAGGTTGGAAAGAAGGCACCCAGTGGAGGGGGCATATGAAAGAGGAAAAAGAGAGGGTGGTGGGAGAGGATTGTGATCATGGCATATTGTCTGTATGGATGGAGATTGTCAATAAAAATTTTAAAAAAATAAAAAAAAATAAAAATGAGTCATGTTAATTTGAGTATTGGATACAAAAAAAAAAGGAAAAAGATTTGAGGAATCTGAGAGGGTTCATACAGCAAAAGTTAGAATATTTGACTCAGGGCTAAAGAGATGGGTTTGTAGTTAAGACACTTGCCTATAAAGTCAAAGGACCCAGGTTTGATTCCCCAGTACCCATGTAAAGCCAGATGTACTCTCTGGAGTTTGTTTTCAATGGCTGGATGCCCTGGCAGGTACATTCTCATTCTCTCTTTTTCTCTTTCTCTCTCTCCTTGAAAACAAATAAATAGAAATATAAAAACAATTCATATATATATATATATATATATATATATATATATATACATACACACACACACACATATATATACATATACACATTTGACTTCATAGTGTGTATATATATATATATATATATATATATATATATATACACACACACATTTGACTTCATAGTATTTAGTGTACATTGGAGGAAGAGTGGTCAATGAAAAAGATGAATAAATAGAAATATGAATGGAAAGCTATCAAAAAGCTAGTAAGTGCAAGTGTTACACAAAGATAATGCGGTTAAGATCTAAAGTATCTTCTTCAGATTTGCAGGCTTAAATCAGCAGTGGCATTTTTTAGAGTAATTTGAATGAACTTGTAGGGATAAGAAGAAACTGAATTGCAGGAGATGGGAAAGAGTGGGAAGGTTAACCAAAACTAAGTGTCTGTATGAATAAAGAAAATTTAGAATATTTAGAAAATATTTAAATAAAAAGCCTGATTATAATGGTTTGTAGAATAAATGAGGATTACTTTTATTTTTCAATTGATTGGGTGAAAGAACAAGAGAGAGCTAGGGTGTTAAGTAATTATTGGGGGTATACAATCAAGAGATTTTGTTTTTACTTTTTGCAATGAGAAGGGAAAGAAGTAGTAGTTATAGAAACGACTGAAAGTAAATCAAGTAAAAAAGCAATAAAGTAGAAAAATAGGGAATGGGATATGATAGGTTGAGTTACACAGCAGAGAAGGAGGAAGAATTGTCAATCAAATTACTCATGAAGATTTGTCTTAGTGTTTCCAGTTGTTGCTAGACAGGGCCTAAAACATACATTTTTTATCACTTATTGAACAGTATTTTCTATGTAGCTAAAACATGAATGATGTCAATTTGATCTCTGAAATGTGAAGCTTTACTTTTCACTTTTGTATGGCTTGTGACCTATTACTTCCCTCCCTGGAAGATGGTGCTGGATAGATAAACCTTGACTACACTCTACAGCTGTATTGTATCCTCTCTACTGCCTTCCTATACAAACAAAAGACTATATGACTATCATATACTAAACTATAAAAGTTTCAAAATATATTGCCACTTCTGAGCTGTCCAATGATTGAGACTTAATCATTCCAGCTACAGCACGTTTTTTGCTTTGCTTTAGTTTTTTATTAGACGTTTGACACCAATTCCTTCCTCTGTGATTCAGTTTCTTTTTATTTGACAACTTAGGCTTGTTTTAGGAGCGATTAAAAAAACTCACCTAACTAAGAGTTACACATCATAAAGTTTTATTCAGTGGTAAGGCTAATTTTCCTCTAAACTATTGAATGTCAGAGATTACTTTTCCAGTGGGAGTGAAGGAAAAGACCTTGCTCAGCTCTCTCATAATTAATGTAAATTATCACTAAGGGAGACTAAAAGTCATAGAAAATATCTTTAGTATGGATGGAAATGTCATCACAATAGATAATGAAGAATTCTATTCTTAATAATATATTTAAGTAAGATGATAAAAAGAGTACAAACTATAATCTTTTGAGAACTAAGGGAATGGGGTCTGATCATCTTAGAAATAGTTTATTGCTTAGGGGTTTCACTGGTCATCATTGTTCTGAGATCTGAAGAGTTAAATACATTTGAACTTGGGGGGAAGGGAATAGGCTAGAGGAGGAATGCTTGAGAGTAGATACTGACAGTGATGAATCTTCATCCTTCTATATGTCTCAAACAATCTTGCTAAGTATATTTGGCCATGGAAACAGACTACATATCTATTTTAGTTGTTCTTAAACAAATAAAACTTGAATAAAATGAGTAATGTTTAATCTTTAAGAATTTTTTTTTCTGGAAGTGGAATTAGTTTATAAGATAACCCATCTTCCTACACTCATGATACTTGGCCTTTTGTAAAGATACTATGGTAATCTTTGGGGCATTTTTTTAAACCTCAGATTCTTTGTGCATCAGTTGAAATAGCACAGTATATACAATTTATGTTGATTTGTTTTCCCACTTTCATCAATCAACTTCTTTATTTGCAAAATGACTGCTATAAAGACAAATCCTTCACAGTATTTTTTTTTAAAATGAGGTTAATCCATGAAAACAATTAGAATGTGCCCAGTCTAGATTAAATACTTGGTAAGTATTAGTTATTATTATTCAGTACTCACCCTGTATATCACATGCTTCTTAAGCATAGATGAGAGTTGGGGTGCTGACACTAAATTAATTCAAATAATGTTGATGAATAAACATCAGTTCTTTCATTGTATCATTAGTGTATATAATGACTTGGGTATTTTTCTAGACACTGAGGACATAGCACCTAATAAATCTAAGTTCATGCACTCATGGAGCCAATACGAAGACAAAAACAAATCCAGGATAGGATACCAGGAAATAAGACTTTGTATGAAAATTTCTCTTAAAATAGTATAGGGAGGTAGACATAGAATCTAACACTTAATGGCTATGCTCTAGATAAAATAAAAGCAAACACAGGAATTTAAAATAAAGGTTAAGAGCAGTTTTTACTGGTGAAAAAAATCTAGGTAATGACTGATGTTAGTGGTTAAAATTATGTATGGGAGGTTTTGCTAGGATGTCAGTGATCAAGAATCTGAAATTGGAAGTTGGTTAGCTCAATGACATATGTCCTGATTTAGCATTGGCCTATAACCTGGGCAAGACTTAGAATAAAATCTGCTTAAATCATACAGAATACAGATGTCACAATAAAACATGAGATGAGGTCCAGATTAGAAATTCATTACCACCAAATATTTTTTGGTTTATAATTAAAGTGTTTCTATTCTGGAAATTTAAGAGATTTTGTTTTCATTTTTTTCTAATAAAATGACCTGTACTTTAATAAGCATCCTAAATATATCCTAATAGTAATATGGAAAAATTATTTTTTCACAAAATCTATGTTTCTTATAAAGATCTCAAGACATTATAGGACAATACAATAAAACTGGATGACTTTTTAAGAATAATAGATTGATTTTTTTAGAAAAATATTTTTACTTTATAATATAATAATGAACCTCCAGGGCAACATGAATTCCAATAGCATTCTTGACCAGCAAAGTTGTCTAAAAACATTATATATAGGGCTGGAGGATTACTCAGTGGTTAAGGCATTTCTCTGAAAAGCCTAAGGACCCAGGTTTGCACAAAGTAGTGCATGTGTCTGGGGTTTGTTTGCAGTGGCCAGAGGCCCTGGCATGCCCATTTTTTTTCTCTCTCTATCAAATGAATAAATAAATAAATAAAATATTAAAAGCATTATATATTAAGCATTAGGTCAGCTGTTCTGGCTGAAGACTCCTTTCCCTATGTCCTGTACTTCAGTGGGCCCTTATATATCCATAGTAACAGAAATAAATTACTTAAAGGACAAATGATGTCCCCCTTTCTTCTGTTCTTGGTTCTGTGACTGGTAGTCATATATGGCACCATGACACTCTTTTGTAGCATTCTGTAGTGGCTGCATTAGAAATATGAGCCCTTGCATTTAAAGATAAAAAGCCTTTCTTTTCAATCAATAGATACTTTGACCTGTTTAAAGATACCTTGTTAAAAGAAGAGATGCAGAGGCTGATGCATAGACTGGAGGAACTCCCTAACAGAAAATTAGTGTGGAGCTGTCATTAGAAACCATAAGTGGAATGAACATCTTTCTTCTCTGGGTTGATAGATGCTAATAAGTTGTTGTACCTTGTGTGAGAACACATTTTCAGCAGTATTACGATGTTAGTTATATTTTAATGCCATTTTGAGATAGTGTTTCTACAAATAAGTAGATGGCCTCTAAGTGTAGACATGCAGATCATTCTTTTAAAACATGATTTATTTGTTTTTCAAAATAGAACTTAAGAACTTATGGGCATGTTATATTGCTTTGTCTCGAGAGTCACATATAGTTGTGCAGATGTTATTGCTGAATGCCTGCTGGAGGAAGAGTCAGACAAAGAAACCATGGCTCTGCCACTTTCTATCGCTACAGTGCTTAATCAATATTAGGTGCCAACATAAGGACCAGTTCACTGTCTTCTCTGTGGAACTGTACTTTTCTTCCCTTACAAATGGAAGTCCCTGCAAGCTGGCCCTTGTTTTGTTTGTTTACCAGCAGTGCTGTCTGGTATCAGCTCAAAGCCATGATTCCAAATCCTTTGTGCAGATGATTGCTGAACATCCCCCCACATGAGTGGTGTTAAATGTTCACAGGACTACAAAGCTTTTGAAACAAATGACTTTTTATTAAACAAAGTTCAGAAAAGTTAGTACCGAAACAACAGTACTAATAGTGCCAACAAAATTAGTGAGTTAAACTATAGGTACAGATTAAAGCTATCGCCCCAAACTATGCTGGGAGTCACTGATTTCACCACCAATGCCCATGGGCTTGCTAAAAGACCCTGTTTTACTTTTATTTATTTTTTATTTTTTAAAAGATTTTATTTTATTTATTTATTTATTAGGGAGGGGGAAAGAGAGAGAGAAAGAGAATAGGAGAGAGAGAGAGAGAATAGGTACACCAGGGCCTCTAGCCACTGCAAACAAACTCCAGACGCATGAGCCCCCTTATGCATCTGGCTTATGTGGGTCCTGGAGAATCGAACTGGGATCCTTAGGCTTCGCAGGCCAATGCCTTCACCACTAAGCCATCTTTCCAGCCCAAGATCCTGTTTTATTTAAGAAAGTAGTTATACCAGTGATCTTAGCACTGGGGAGGCCAAGCAGGGGTGCTGCTTAGAGTTAGAGGCTAACCAGGCCTCAATGAGAGACTCTGTGTCAATAAATTAAATAAACCAATCAATAAATTATTTTATTAAATTTTAGTGCTTGAACACATATGTGTTTTTTAATATTAGTGTATAATGTGAGAAGTGTGAATATAGCACTTCTACTGTGACCTGAAATATATTTGCTAATACTGGGCATGCAATTTCTTTAGATGTAGGCTGAAATAACACAATTCATGAAACACGTTTCACTGTTTTGTTTTTTTTCTGTTTGAAAGAATGACTGGCAGAAAAACTTATGGTCAATGTGTATATTAATAAGAATTTTATCAAAATAAGCCAAATGCTTTTTTAAAAATAGAGCACAAATTTTAAAAAGTTATGAAATGGTATGCACTAATATTAAGATGGTCTATATACCCAGCAAGATGATATTTTCCAAACAGTCAATACATGATACTATAAAAGAACACACGGATAAATGATCATTTTAAAATTCAAGATGACAGGGCTGGAGAGATGGCTTAGCCATTAAGGCACTTGTCTGTGAAGGCTATACAGACCCAGGTTCAATTCCCCAGTACCCATGTAAGCCAGATGTACAAGGTGTCAACATGAGTCTGGAGTCTGTTTGCAGTGGCTAGAGGCTCTAGTATGCCCATTCTCTATCTCTCTCTCTAATAAATAAAAATAAAATATTAAATAAAATAAAATGCAAGATGGCCAATGGCTTTTGATGTTGCAGCTCATTCAAATTACTTATAACATTTAAGAATATCTCATGTCTTCAGCAAAGAACATCCAGAATTATCTGAAAAAAAATATTTCCAAAAGTTCTTCCTGTTCTCTTTACATATCACAATATGATAATATTTCTTTCCTTCCTTACCCTCTCTACCCATTCTCCCTTCTTCCCTCCCTCCCTTCCTCCTTCCCTTTCTCTCTTCCATTTTTTGCATTTGTTTGAGTGTGTCATGCATACATGTATGTATGCATTTTCATATATGTGTGGCATACTTGTGTGCAGGTGAGTGAGTACAAGCATATAGAGCCAGAAACTGACATTGGCTGTCTTCCTTGATCAGTTTTTTCCTCAAACTAGGATGTCAGAGATCAAGAATCTGAAATTTATTTATTGAGATGAGGCCTCTCATTTGAACCTAGTTTGCCAGTTGGGCTAGTCTAGCTATCCGGCTTGCCTCCTCAATTCCCTTTCTCCACATGGATCTTCCCATAGGTCTCCTACTCTTAGTGTTGGAAATTCAGGCAGGCATTTTTACTAACTGATATATCTTTCCCTCAGTCCCTTTTTCTTTATGTCTTTTTTAAAAATTATTTATTTATTTATTTATTTATTTATTTATTTATTTATTTATTTATTTGAGAGAGAGACAGAGAGAGAGGGAGAGGGAGACAGAGAATGGGCGTGTCAGCAGTCTCTCAGCTGCTGTGAACGAAATCCAGATGTGTGCGCCCCCTTGTGGGAAAGTGCGGCATTGCGCCCTTGTGTCACTTTGCATCTGGCTAAACATTGGGACCTGGAGATTGGAACTGATGGAGATAGGAACCCGGTTCTTAGGCTTAGCAGGCAGGCGCCTTAACCGCTAAGCCATCTCTCCAGACCTATGTCTTTTTTTTTAATTGAGACAAATTCTCATCATATAGTCTTGACTCTTTGACTGGCCTTGAACTTGTAGCTATCCTCCTGCCTTTGCCTTCCAAATACTAGAATTACAGTTATGCACCATGCCCAGCTTAGAGTTTCTTTATATCCTTCACAAACATCATATGGTAATATATGAAAATGGCAATATATTCCAGTATTTCAGACCTAATTGAGATTTGGAAAACAAACAAACAAGCCAGCATCCATTCTTGTCACTAACCCCCTTTCTTGTTGTCATTTAAGAGATGACATCTGGTGCAGTTATTGTACTGACGTAGACACTGTCTCAAGATGTGAATATAAGCAAGGCAATTTACTTGATTGTATCAAGGCATTTTGTAGTGGCTTTATGAAATTTCTGGCATCACATTTTATGTTTGAACAAAATATGTAAGATTTGTTTAGAATGTTTTTTTTTTAACTTATATTGCTACTCAAGAAAATAGTTCCTACAAACTAACTTTTTTTGTGGTAGAAAAGGGTTCATTTTGGCTTACAGACTCTAAGGGAAGAAAGCTCCTTGATGGCAGGGTAAAATGATGGCATGAGCAGAGGGTGGACATCACTTCATGGACAACATCAGATGGACAACAGCAACAGAGAAATGTGCTAAACACTGGAACAGAGGAAGCTGGCTTTAATACCCATAAGCCCACCCCCAACAATACACTGCCTCCAGGAGGCTTCAATTTTCAAATTGCCACCAGCTGGGGACCTAAGTATTCAGAACATATAAATTTATAGAGGACACCCAAATCAAACTACCACATCCCACCCCTGGCCCCCATAAAGTGATAACCATACATGATGTAAAATAAAATGCATTCAATTGAACTTGAAAAGTCCCCATAATTTTTACCAATCCCACTGATGTTCAAACATCCCCAGAGTCCCAGGTCTTTTAACCTTAATATGCAAAGAATAAACATTCACACTGCAAAAGATGGCATTGGGCATGGCAAAGAAATATTCAACCAATACAAGATTTAAACAGGGCAAACATCAAACTCTGTAGCTCCAAGTCTAATAACTCTAACCAGTGATGAATCTCTGGAGTTACAATACTGCCCCTCCAGATAAGCTACTTACAGTCCCAGAAAACTCCATCCAGTGCCAGAGGCTCTCCTTGGGAGCCATCCCATAGTCTTGGCATCTCCATTGGGTCTCCACTGTAACCCACAGTCCATCCACATGGCTCCATCAGGCCTACAGGCAGGTAATCTAACAAGCCTGCTCC
Organism: Orientallactaga sibirica; assembly: GCA_036365145.1. NCBI lineage: Eukaryota > Metazoa > Chordata > Mammalia > Rodentia > Dipodidae > Orientallactaga > Orientallactaga sibirica. The sequence continues at coordinate 10,756,655 of JAEOAD010000240.1, forward strand.
ACATGCCCATAGTCATTTCCAAAATACAAAACTGTGTTGCAAATCCAATGACCCTCTCTTTCCTGCATTTTTTATAGTCCATAATACCAGGTTGGCTACCAATTTGTTAATCTGGAGGGTGGTGGGAATAAAGCAGATTTTAAAGAACAGTACACTCCTTCAGTATTCAGGCCTCTTCAAAAGATTCTGCATTCTTCCTGTTCTCCCAATGCACTTCAGCTGTCCCAGTCTCAATAGTTGAAATCTCTCAAACAATTACAGCTGAATGGATAACAGTTTTGGCCCAAAGGTTTTATTTTTTTCTGTTCTATATCCCTCTGCTCATACCAGTTCATTTCTACTCAATGAAACCCTGCAAAAGTTCTCAGGACAAAGGCAAGCAGAACAATGCAAGCCTCTTATACAAACTGCTTCTCGCCCAGTCCAGGCAAAGCTCTTTCTCACCCTCACTTTCAACTCTGACCAGAATGGTCCATCAAGCTGTACTTTCAGCACTGCAAGGCATCTCTTAGGCCAAAGTTTCAAATCCTTCCACATTGCTTCTTCAAATAAGTTCCAAAAGGCCAAAAGCCATGTAGTCATGTTTCTAGCAGCAATAACACCACTTCTTGGCACCAATTTTACTGTTGCAGTCAGGTTCACATTGCTGGCAGGAAACACCCAACCAACAGCAGCTAGTGGGAGGAAAGAGTTTATTTTGGTTTGCAGACTTGAGGGGAAGCTCCATGATGGCAGGGAAAATGATGGCATGAGCAGAGGTTGGACATCTCTTCTTGGCCAATATCAGATGGACAACAGCAAAAGGAGAGTATGCCTACAAACTGTAATTTACAAAATACTGAAGAATTCCATCCTTTCATGAAACATATAACTTGCCACAATTGTTAATAGAACACTAGTTATTGATTATAATAGCACAATTGGTATTTTTTAATTTTCAAGGGTAAAGTGAGATGAATACTTTTTTATAACATAAATCAATAAGTGTAATTTGTCTTTATTCCTTATCCAAAAATTGCTATCTTATAAATGCCCAATAATAATTAAATTTGGCTGTTTTATTGACTCTAATTCCCATTAAAACTAGAACTATATACTTATTTTTCTTATTTTTTTAGAAAGACATACCTGTAAAATTCAAAGGACCTGGGTTTATCCTGACCAATAATTTATCCCATACTACATCAAAAAAGACACAATGCCATCAGAGAATAGAGGTGTGGCTATAATTTTCTTTGAGAGCACTTGAGGTATACTATGTGTTCCTTCTATCTTACTATTAAGGAGGACAAATTAGGGCATTATTCCAATTCAAGGCAACTGAGAGAGGCTTTGAAGAAATCACGTGAGAGCTTACCATGTCTCTACTAGTCACTTGGGAGTGTAATAAGATTGCCTGGCTAGCTTGGCAGTGGAGCAGAGGGATAACTGAGAGTAAAGAACACCTCTAGTAGAAAAGAGGAAGCTAGATGTTTCCAAGAACCAATGTAGATCCCAGAAAGCAAAGCTGTTCTGAGGTTGTCACAGAATGAATTCCACCCTATGGGCTACTTGGAATGGGAGAAAAAGAACCCAACAGAAAAAGTATATATGTAAGTAGAAGAACAGATTACTGGGGGTGGAAAGGCCTAAGTGAGGTCAGGGGAAGAGATTGAGTAAAGGAAAGGTGCCGGGAGAGTTAATCAAAATCTAAGAGGATACAAATAAGTGATATGGAAACCTACGTTTTGGACAATGGCACATCCAGAAGCCATAGATTGTTATTATAAAGTTTTCAGTGCCAGGGATGGGATATCTTCCAGTAAATTGTTTGCCAGGGAGTTCTCTGATGCCCCCCCCCAAACATTATAGACTATTGCTGATGCTAACCCTATTGCTGAAGACTCTACATACTTGGGCAGCAAGGTCACTGAGAAATTCTGCTGGAGCTGAGCTGAAAGCCTCCTCCATGTAGAGCAGCTGACAGAAAGCTGGAAAAAGCTATGCTGCATACAGTTCCATGGCAGAGAGAGAAATCACCAGTGGAGATAAACAACAGTGGACACTGCAAGCCTTAAATTTTGTCAGCCAGGCCAAAGGAGCCAACAGGTGCAATAAAGGCATGTGTGTTATGAGGGAAACCAGCTCTCTAATTGGACTGGAGGCCTGCTCCAAGGGAGGGAATACATGTCTGATACTGAAGCTTATGACAGGGAGAGTCATGAGCCCTAGGGATGTAACATCTGCTGGTGTGTGGTTATATGTATATACTATGCTCACCAAACTGCCTGGTAAGTACTTTTCTTAATGTCCATACCCATATATTAATGCTACTCTCACTTTTGGTTAGAGAAGCTTCTCTTTTCAGATAGCGATGACCTTGGCTCAGAAGGCACAATAGTGCTGAGAAGAAGTGACAGAAGAGTGTTCAGCACTGAAGCATCTCTATCACACCTTCCAAGGCTCAGGGTCCATTGCAGAAGAGGTGGCATAAAGACTAAGAGCCAAAAGAAAGGTAGGACTCCTTACAGCGCACTCATCCAGACACAAAATGGCCTGGATATCCATGACCTCACAGTTCCTGACACCACCTACACAAGACCATCATAATAGGAGGAAAAGATGACTGATTGAGAGGGGGAGGGGGTATGATGGCAAGTGGGGTTGCAAAGGAGAAACTGGGGTGAGGGAATTATCATAATTTATTGTCTATAATTATGGAAGTTGTCAACAAAAAATAAATTAATAAAAACATGTTAAGCAAAGATAATAAACAGATTGGGAAAATGCTATCTGCATTTCACAGGATAGGAAATATGCATCACTATAATAAAATACCTGAGACAATAAAAGAAAAGAAAAAAAAACAGTAGCCAAGGGCTGTGTGAGAACTCAGTGTGGGTACCCAGGGAGATTTCCATATCAGGGGAATGGCATTGTTAGTTCTTAAGAAGGTAGATCATAGGGAAAATCTTGGCTGTCCCTCGGGAAAGAAAGAACATGAACAAATGCACCTGCTTAGACAAATACAAGAATTCAACCACACCAAGGGAACTGAATGAGGTGGGAGACAGAGCCAGGATATCACAGGATACTGCCACGCTGTGTTGTGCTACCTTGTCCTCTTGCCTCTATCATCACCCTAAGCTCATGTAGCTTCAAGATAGAGGAAGAAAGACACATTAAGCTACAGTGGGACTCTCATAGCACCCTAAATTGGACCTTTTCAATATACTGTAAAGGAGAATGTCTATTAATTATGTATTCCTTTTAAAACTGTAAGCATTCCTCCAGTTGAAGAACTATTTATCAAAGACAGTTTAAGAGGAAAGTTTAAGGAAGAATATAGTTGATTTTTGCTTTGTCTACTGAGCATAGCTTTTTCAATATGATAATTCACTGTGAGATTTTATTTGGGGGAATATATTTAAAACACACATTTTTTTTTTTTTTTACTTTGAAGAATACATTGGCATTGAGGTGAATTTTAGTCTTTTGCAACTGAAAACTTGAAAATAGTCATGTAAATAATTTTTAAAATTCTAACATGTGCAGTTTATTATGAGAAAAGAATAGACTATGTACACAAGAAAATGCAGAACTTGAAGTGTTAGATAAAATCCAGATAGGAATCTCTATTGTTAGTTAGAGTATGAAGGTGTTTATGAGGCAAGAGAAATGTGCAATGGAAATATGGTCTTCTGTGTATGTTACTTCAATATGAAGCAGAATGAATTCCATTATTATGTGTAGTTGAGGAGGGATAAGAACAATGGACAATGATATATGTGCTTGAAAGTGTCATGATGAAACCCATTACATTCATGCTAATTAAAAAACCATTAAAACAATCTTGAGGAGAGAGTCGTTTCTGGAAGAAGTGGTATTGAAGTGGGGATGTGAAAACTGTATACAAGTTGGCCGCATGACTGGCCACTGATGGGAAGGGCTTTTGTCAAACAGACAAGTGTTATGTGTAGAAAGACTCAGGAAGCTTTCGAGGAAGTGAGACACTTGGTATCACCCCAACATATGGAAATAAGGAAGATGGTGAGAAATGAAGCTCCAAAGGGAAGAAGCTAAAATTTGTGGTGCTTTGTGGTTAATGATAAAGCTCTTGGGGGAAATTAAGTAGAGAGGGATTAGGAAGTACTTTGGCTGCATCGTAGTAACCCTGAGTGAAGGGCAAAGGACAGATGACAGCATAAGGCTCACCACTTGAATGAAACCTTGAGTCCATCTCTGACTTGTGTTTACTCATTTGATGCCCATGATTCAACAATGGTTTCAAGTCTTTCAAGTGGAACCTAAGTGTAGTTTTGTTTGTTTTCACTTTTACCTAGAGAATGTTCTGCCCCTACTCTGGACATCTGAATCCCTGTCTGCTTGGGGAATTGGATTCAGAAGCCTCCTTCAACTGACACATTTTTGGACTTCACATAAAAGTGCGTGAGGATCAGAGAGCACTACAGTTCTGTCTGTAGTTCTGTTTATAAGCACACATAGCCTTCCATGTTTGCACCCCTTGGAAATATGGTTTCAATTTTGTTCTAGAAACATGAGAAGAGTTGGGTTGCCAGCACATACTCATCCCTGCCAAGCATATTCTTATGTGTAGAGTATGCTGACATCTTATGAAGTATTGCTTTCCAGCTTTAAAAGTTTATGCTGAGGATGGAAAGATGGCTAAGTGGTTGAGCACTTTTGCCTGCAAAGCTTAAGGACCGAAGTTCAACTCCCCAGAACCCGCATAAGCCAGATGCATAAGGTGACACACGTGCACAAGATGATGCATGCACACAAGGTGGTGCATGGGTCTGGTGTTCAATTGCAGTGGCTAGAGGCCCTGCCAATTATCTCTTTCTCTCTCTCCCTGGCTAGCTCACTTTTGCTCTCTCTCTCTCTCTCTCTCTCTCTCATAAAAAAGTAATAAATGATTGTGAACTTTACTTTACGAACATATTGGTCATATTCCCATGGGGTTATACTCTATGTTCCCTCCTCCCTAACCCCATTCTACTGAAGGCCCTATTCAGTGAGGTTACTAGAATTTGCTGTGTGGTCATGAATGCACCAGTAACTGTGTGTGTGTGGATGGGGGGAGGGTAGAACATTGCCTCAGGGTACTCCTTATCACCTTGTGGCTCTTCCAGTCTTTGTGCCTCTCTTCTGCAGTGTTCTTTGAGCCTTGAAGGGTAGGTTATAAGTCTCATTTAGCTTAAGCTCTGCATATCTCTGATTTTTCTGCTGTTATGAGTCTTGGGTCTAATGCCATCTTCTTGGAGGAGGTTTTCAGGCTAACAGTGAGAGAAGCACTCATGCTTAATCTTCCTCTGTGGTATCTCTTGGGCCCTGGTAGATGTGACAGAGATGGCTTATCTCCTGATAGACGGTAGGCTTTCTCTTCTTTTTGCACTGATGGATCTTGGGCCTTCCAGTTATTTGCTGCCAACTTTAATAAGCAGATTCTCCAACCCAAAGTGAAAGCAATATGGATCAAAGAGGATAAGAACAGCCATTAAAAACAAACATTTTGATGGGTATACCATCTCATCTTAGAACAATAGGAACTTCCCTTTAGAGTGTATGGCTTTCCTATCCATAGGTTTCTGACTCAGTTCTCAGAACCAGGTATGAATTCCTTCCCACTGATCAGGCCTCCTATCCAAACAGGGAGAAGTTGATTACTCCCATAATCTTTGTGCCACTATTGCACAGGTGAGTATATCTTGCACAGACAGTTGATTTTGTAGTTTGCATGATCCCCTAATTGTTCACGCTATTGGTCATCAATATCCCCTAGCAGCTCACATAGTATTTTGCAGCACTCTAAGGGCTAGCTAGGAAGAAGCTGACTTCCTTTTCAGTTCCAGCATGATATCTTGATGTCCTGTGACTTCAGCAATATGGTCTTACCACTTAGATCTGGTGAGTAACCGAGTGCTTTGGCAATGGACCGAATTGTTTTGGGGACCTCATGGGCCAACAGCACACTGTGTGAGGTAACACACTTCTCACACTCAGATTTTCCAGCCAGAGCCTACAGTTTCAGTTTGAGGGTTAAGCTTTCTCCACCCCTTACAGGGTATTCTGCCAAGACAAATCCCCCCTTATATCTTTTAATTAACTAATCAAAGGGAACTCTTCTTTTCTTTCTCGTTTCATTTCATTTCTTTTCTTTCATTTTCTTTTCTTCTGTTCTTTTGAGGCAAGCTCAAAAGATTGGCCTTTTGGTTTGTTTTGTTTTAATGTGAGAGAAAGAGAGAAGCAGCAAGTCTTCCTGTCACCATAATCGAACTCCAGATGCGTGCACCACCTTGTGCACATGTGCAACCTTGTGTGCTTGTGTCACCTTGTGCATCTGACTTACATGGGACCTGGAGAGCAGAACCTGGGTCCTTGGGCTTCACAGGCAAATGCCTTAACTACTAAGCTATCTCTCTAGCCCAAAAGGGAAATTTTCTATGGTACTGATTCATGTTATCATGAATTTTGTGAGTTGTCCCTCTCCAACTTTTCTTTTCTACTGATTGCTCTAAGCCCCTTTCACGTCCTTTATCTCATCTTTTCATTTCCTATCAAGTATGCACTTTTCTCATCCCTCCCTGTGTTCTTTCTCTCCTAGCCTTATTCTAGTTTCTTGCCAAAACTATGGATGGTTACTATAACATAAAGAAATCAAGCTGCTCCATATTAGGAACTGCATATGAGATAGAATATGCAGCATTTGTCTTTCTGAGACTTGCAACGTTGCTTAGTATGACTTTTTCTAAGTACATACATCTTACTGCAAGTTTTATTTTATTTATTTTTATTTTTATTTTTTTTTTTAGAGAGAGACACAGAGAGACAGAGAGAGATGGAGAGGAAGACAGATAGAGAATGGGCGTGCCAGCAGTCTCTCAGCTGCTGTGAAAGAAATCCAGATATGTGCGCCCCCTTGTGGTCAAGTGCGTCATTGCGCCCTTGCATCACTTTGCACCTGGCTAAACGTGGGACCTGGAGATTGGAACCGTGGAGATTGGAACCAGCGTTCTTAGGCTTAGGACTCAGGTGCCTTAACCGCTAAGCCATCTCTCCAGCCCAAATTTTATTATTTTATTATTTTCTTACCATTGAATAAAATTCTATTATGTATATGTATCATATCTTCATTATCCATTCATCAGTCAGTTAATGGACATCTGGACAGATTGCAATTCCTAGCTTTTGTGAATAGAGCAGCAACAAATATAGGTGAACAACTATCTCTGTAGTAAAGATTAATCTGTAGAGGGTATATGCTCAGGAGTAGGGGTATAGCTTTGATCTATTTTCAGATTTTAAGGAGTCTCCATACTGATTTCCATAGTGGCTGTACAAGTTTGCATTCCCAATAGTGGATGAGAGTTCCTCTTTCCCCTTTTTTGATGGCTAAAGATTCTGAATATGTTTTTAAAAATATTTTTATTTATTTATTTATTTGTAACCAGAGAGGTAGAGATAAGAGAGACAGAGAGAGCTGGTATGCCAGTGCCACTGCAAATAAACTCCAGGTCAAGTGCTACTTTGTGCATCTGGCTTTACATGAGTACTGGAGAACTGAATCCTGGTAGTTAGGCTTCATGGGCAAGATGCTTAACCACTGAGCAAGCTCTCCAGCCCTATTGGATTTTTTTTTTTTTTTTTAGATATTTAGTGGCCATTTGTATTTCTTCCTTTGGGAACTCTATTCAGTTCATGGAGCAGAAGATTTTTATACCAGAGCATATCTACCCAAGTTTTAATAACTTCTTTTCAGCACAGTTTTTTTCTCTTTCAAAGATCCCAGCAATTCTTCCATGTGCCTTTGTTCTACATTGCTCTGATCCATTTGGAGTTGGTTTTTGTGCAGGATCAGAGAAGAGGGTCTAGATTCATTCTCCTACATGTGCTTATTTAATTTCTCTAGCACCATTTGTTGAAAATGCTGTCTTTTCTTCAGTGTACGTTGCTGGCCTCTTTGTCAAAGATCAGATAGATGTAGTTATTAGAACTTATACTTGAAACTTTTATATTCCATTAATCTATGTGTGTGTTTATTTATTTATTGCTAGTTCCATGAGGTTTTTGTTACTATGGCTTTGTAGTATATCTTGAAATCAGCTATGGTGATACCACCAGCAGTATTCTTTTGGCTAAGGACATCTTTGTCTACCCATGGCATTTTTTGCTTCCATGTTAATTTTGAGAAATTTTCTATTTATGTGAGGAATGGTGCATGAATTTTGATTGAAATTGCATGGAATATACATATTGCTTTTGGTAGGAAGGCCATCTTGATGATATTAATTCTTCCCGTCCATGAGCATTGGAGATCTTTCCATCTTCTCATGAGTTCCTCAATTTTTTTCTTTCATGTTTTAATGTTTTCATTATAGGAGCTTTTCAACACCTCATTAATGGATATTTCAATATACTTAATTTGGGGGGGGGAACTATTGTAAATGGAAGTTTCTCTGATTTTTTTTCCCACAAAATGTTTTGCCACTGGTATGCAAGAAGGTTACTGGTTTCCATGTGTTAAATTTATGTCCTGCTACTTTAATGAAAGTGTTTATTAGTTCTAGGAGATTTTGGCAGAGGCTTTCGGATCTCTTAAATATAGAATCATATCATCTGCACACATGGCTAGTTTTACTTCTTTCTTTCCAATTTATCTTCCTTTTAATTTTTGTCTTCTCTTAATGTTTTAGCTAAAATTTTGATACTATGTTAAATAGCAAAGGGAAGGGTGGACATTCCTGCATTCATCCAGAACTTAGTGGGATGATACAAGATTTTTCAAGTTAGTAAGATATTGGCTTTATTTTGTTATATATAGCCTTTATTATGCTGAGATATGATCCCTCCATCCTGAGATGCTCCATTATTTTCATCATCAAGTAATGTCTTTTGTTGAAGGATTTTTCTGCAACTATTGAGATGATCATGGGATTTCTGTTCTTAAGTTTATTTATAGGATGTATTACATTTATAGATTTCTGTATGTTTAACCATCCCTGCATCTTTGGAATGGAACCCCCTTGATCAAGGTTGATGATATTTTTGATGTGTTCTTGAGTTTGATTTGTAAGGATTTTATTGAGAATTTTTGATTCTAAGTTCAGTAAGGATACTGGGCTATACTTTCCTGTTTGTGCCTTTGGTTTGGTATTATTGTAATGCTGGCTTCATAGAAGGATTTAGGGAGCATTCCTTGTGTTTCAGTTTAGTGAAGTTTAGAGAATAGTGGTTTTAATTTTTTGGTAACGTTCTCATAGAATTCAGCAGCGAATCCATCTGGGAATGGACTTTTTTGACTGGGAAATTTTTAATTACCACTTTGATCTCATTAGATTATTATATTCTATTTAGGTTATTTTTCTGCTCTGGGTTTAACTTTGGTAGATAATATGTGTCATGAAATTTATCCATTTCTTCCAGATTTTCTGGTATGGCAGAATATAATTTTGAGATATGTTCTTGTGAGTCTCTTATTTTAATTGGTGCCTATTATAATATCACCCTTTTCATCTCTATTCTTGTTGATTTGTCTTATTGCTCTTTTTCTTTGGGCTGATTTGGATAAGGGTTTATCAATCTTGCTTATCTATTTGAAGAACCAGCTCTTTGTTTCATTAATTTTAAAAATTCTCTTCTTCTTTTCTAACTCATTGATTTCTGCCCTAATCTTGAATATTTCTGTGTCTGATTCTTTTGGGTTTGGATTGTTCTTGTTTTCCAAATGCTTCAGTGTATCATTAAATGATTCATTTGAGATATCTCTGTTTTGATAATGTAGGCATTTAGAGTTATAAACTTCCCTTTTATGGTTGCCTTCATTGTGTCCTGTAGGTTTTGGTATGTTATATTTTAATTTTAATTCAGTTCTAGGATTTTTAAAAATCTCTTTCTTGATTTCTTCAGTGACTCATTCATTGTTCAATACTGTGTTGCTTAATCTTCAGGGTTTTGTGTATTTTCTATTTTTCTCTTTTGTTAATTTATAGCTGTATTGCATTGTGGTAAGATTTAATACAAATAATACATCAATTTTCCTAAATTTGTGGAGACTTGCTTTGTGTCCTAATTCATGATCAATTTTAGAGAAGATTCCACACGCTGCTGAGAAGAATGTATTCTGTAGAGTTTGGTGGAATGTTCTGTACATGTTTGTTAATCTATTGTGTCATTTAGCTCCATTGTTTCTGTATTTATTTTCTGTTTAGATGATCTGTATATTGATGATAGAGTATTAAAGCCCACCTATTATTATTGTGTTGGGATTTATTTCTAATTTAATGTATAGAAGATTTTAGTCTGTAAAATTTGGTGTACTTGTCTTTGATGCAAATATGTTTAGGATTGTGACATCCTCTTGTTGAAGTATTTCTGTGACAAATATAAAGTAGCCTTCTATATCACTTTTGAAACTTTTGGTTTAAAAGTCTATTTTTGTTAGATATGAGTGTAGCCACATCTGCATGTTTCCCGTTTCCATTTGCTTGGACTATCGTTTGCCTTCCTTTTAGCCTCAGGTCGTGCCTGTCTTCAATGTTAAGATGGCTCTTTTGAATGCAGCAAATAGATGGATCCTGCTTTCTGGTCCAGCCTGTTAACCTCTATCTTTTGACTGAGAAATTGAGTCTACTGGTGTTCACAGTTATAACTGAGAGGTGTGAGTTAATCCCCTGTCAGGCTGAATATTTTTGTGGAGTTTGGTGTTTTCTTGATCTTTATTTGCTTTAACAACTATTATAACTTTGCTTATTATATTTTTCCTTCTGTAACCTTTTGAGTATGTTTATTCTTATGTTCACTGTCAAGTATTCGACCCAATATTTTCTCTGGGGCTGGCTTAGTGCTCATGTGCTCACATAGCTGGCTTTTATCATGAAAAGATTTACTTTCTCCTCTATTATGATGGATAATTTTGCTGGGCATAATAGTTATAGTTGGCATCCATGATGTTTCAATATTTTAAATACTCTATTCTAAGTCCTTTTGACTTTGTGAGTTTTATTGATAAATTAGATGTTATTTCGATGGTCTTGCACTATGTAAGTGATGAGCTATTTCCCTCTTATAACTTTTAGTACTCTTTCTTTGTTTTCTGTGTTCAGTGGTTTTTTTTTTTTTTTTTTTTTTTTTTTTTTTTTTTGTAATGGGATGTGGGGAATTTCTTTTGTGGTCTTTTATATTTAGCATTCTGTATGTCTCTTGTACCTGGATGGGCCTCTTTTTCATAAGGTTTGGAAAATTTTCTTCCAGAAAATTACTGAAGATATTCTATGTCCTTGACATGAAGTTCTTCTTGTATGACTTGAATGCTTGGTGTTGTAAGGTGCCCCACATTTTTGTCATGTTCTGTTTGAATGAACTTTTGAACTTGTCATTGACTTTGGCCTCCTGATATATTTCCTCTGCCTCATTCTCAAGTGTTGATATTATGTCCTCTACATGTCTTGGTTTGGCTTTCCTGGCAGCTTGTCAATTGAATTGTTTTACTTTTAATTTCCATTGGGGTTTTCTTTGGCATCACTATCTACCTATGGCATCTCTATTAATTTTATTTTCTTGGTTTGACTTTCTCATCTCAGTTGATTGTGTTCTTTTGGAATTCATTTACGCATTTGTTCATATCTTCTTTGAACTCATTCAGGAGTCTATTGAGTTCTCTTAATTGATCCTGTTGCATTTCTTTCAGGCATTTATTCATGCCTTCTAAGTTTGCTATATATGTTCAGCATAATTGTGTTTTAATTGTCTGTAGTTTCCTATAAGTCATTTTCATTGGTGGCTCCAATTATGAGACTAAGCATTTTTGGTGATATCATGCTTCGGTTGCTTGTGTTACTTGTATTGTGTTGAGAACTACCCATCTGGAGTTAATCCATTTGTCTTGCCAAAAAATGTAGCAAAAGGGACTCTACTATTAGAACACAGGGTGGGCTGGGTCTGGGACTGCTCCAGAAACAGATGTGCATCTGGATTACAAACTCCCTGAGCCTGGACCTGGACTTCTCCAGGTGGTCTACTCTAGTTGGGGGTAAAGGACTTGTGCTGAGCAGGCTGGTTCTTCTTGCTCCAGGTGGGGCTACTGTAGGCTCTCTGGATTAGGAAGTACTGACTACAGGCATGTCTGGGACACTGTTTGGAGGGTTCAACAAATTCTCCAAGCCTGAAGACCAATCACTGGACTGGAGTATACAAACTGCCAAGCCTGTGGTTGCAGCCCTAGTGTCCTAGTCTTGGGGTTGATCGTATAGGAAGGGACAGCTGTGGGGTATGCTGGGAGATCATCATAAGGTGAGCATGCTCCCCTGCCAGGTCCAACAGTCGCTATTAACATAGAATAATCACAGGGCCTCAGTTCAGAGAAATCTGCCTGTCAGGCCTGGGGCATCATGCCTGTGTCCCACAGAACCCCAGTGCAGATCACACTCCAAAGTACTTAGGCAGTGAATAACACTGGGAGAATTGAGCACTGCCTGGACAGGAAGTAAACCAAGCTGGGTCACTCCTGGACCCACCACGAGGTGACACACACAAGGAGGACCCTACTTAGACCCTAACCCAGCTGAAGCAAGCAGGCAGACCACCTCCCCATACACCCTACTTAACTAAAGCTGACCTGGAGGTACACTTTTGGTCCCACCCACCCTCACCCTCCCCAACTTAATAAAAAAGAAGAAATATTTGCATTTATAATTTTATAGTACAAATTATATTTACTTTTCATGCCACATTATGTAGAAATGATGAGACTTCTTCCAATGTGTTATGGAAAAGCTCTTTGTATTTTTATCAGTTCTTCATTATTGTCCTGACTAAATCATATGCTATCTCATTTTCTTTCAACATAGTATGTCAGGCTAGACAATGTCAGGATAATTATTTTATCCTGATTTTATAGTGACTACAGAGTGTTCATAATAATTTGATTTGCAATTGCTTAGTGTTCAACACTGGTCACAATCAACTGTGTCTTTTGTGATGAAAGCTTCCATTTTCTCTATGTTACTATGGAAAAAGACATGCTATTTTACAAGAGTAAAAGATTTCTACTTTTTCCGCATACTTTGCCATAAAAATATCTGCTGTATTACTTAGTATCCTGGGAAGCAAGTCTTTCTTTGCACTACACTCTTTCTATGCCCTCTATAATTGATAGTTTACTGGATCACAAGACAGGTAGAATAAAAAGACATACAAACTTAGTACGGACTTATTTCCCACATTTTGAAAAAGTGATTGGCTCTATTTTTGTCATAAACAATGTTGTTGGCTGCAGCATCAAAACATGTTTTTGTTAGAAGATTTATAAATCATGAGTAAAGACCATACCTGTTTTTGCAAAAAAAAAAAAAAAAAAAAAAAAAAAAGGAGTGATAATTTTCATAACTCCATAGATTGGTGTCCCAAATATTACTGGCCAATGTATAGATAGAGTTGATCCTGGGTGTAGTTGCTATATTTTAATAATGCTAGATATATCTTCTTTCTAATCCCTCTGGATTGTGGTTGGGAATAGAAATGGCTATTTTATATATTACACTTTATATCACCCAAAACTCCAAACAAAATAACAAGCATTGGTTATCTAGCTTTTGTTGAAGTATATGACAATAGGGATTTTTTTTTTCCTTTGGTTTTTCGAGGTAGGGTGTCTCATTCTGCCCCAGGCTGACCTGAATTTAAGTCCCAGGGTGGGATTAAAGGCGATTATCCTACCTCTGCCACCCAGGGCTGGGATTAAAGAGGTTTTTTTTTTTTTTTTTTAATTACATTGATATCTTTTCTATTTGAAGATGATGGTAGAAAAGGCCATGCAAAGGGAGACAGTATACCAAAAGAGAACATATTCCAGAAAATTAGGACTTGTGCAGAAATTAAACACATGAAAATCTTTTCAAAGAACAGTATGCAAAGCAGTCTTGGGTGACTTAACCTGGGCAAATGTTGATGCTGTAGAAATGTAAATCATCAGCAACATTCATAGGAATGCTGTGTAAATATAAAGTGTCAAAATATTTCAGAATGTGCCAGAAATTCATATTCCTCTCCAATGTTCTAGGCAGTTGGTGTAAGAAAGAAGGAAGACACTTAGGCCCACAGACTCAGGAGAGCTGTAAATTCCTTCCAACTGCCTTTGGTTCAGATGCATGTTTTACCATTTATTATGGTCTCTTTAATTAAACAGGCTTAATTAAAATCACTTTTATATCCTTTTTGTGCTAATATATTCAGTTAACGTACTGGTTAACTTGAAAGAAATATTGGTTAAGATCATTAGCTTTGGAGCTAAGATTGAATTTGAATTTTGACTATACCGCTTACTGACTAATTCATTTTCTCACAAAAGACCCAAATTCTCAGAAACACAATTTCCTCCTAGGTGAAGAATACAGAATAATATCTACTCTATAAATTTATAGTAAACATTAAATGGAGTTACTTATATTAAATAATCAGCATAATTTAAAGGCAAATAATAAATGATTAAGAAATGGTAATAAAAAGAACAAAAATTAACTGGGTGTGGTGGCTCATGCCTTTAATCCCAGCCCTCTAAAGGCAGAGGTAGGAGGATCGCTGTGAGTTCGAGGCTTCCCTGAGACTACATAGTGAATTCCAGGTCATCCTGAGCTAGAGTGAGATTCTACCTCCAAAAACCAAAAGAACAACAAAAAAAGAACAAAAAATTATTTTTCATTATGGTAGAGAGGCACTAGTTGAATTTGAGGAAATATACAAAATATACATAGAGATGATTAGTTTAATTGAAACAACTCTATACATGACTCAGCTTTATGTATCCATAAGCGTATACTTATGCATACAGCATATACATAGGCATATATACAGGTAATAAGGGAATGTTTTCTTTAAAAAATGAATGGGCTTAGTCTTATTTATGCTTTAAAATTACTCAGATACTGAATATTTACATTAGTATAATGCAGAAATATAATTTACATTTCTAGCACTCTATAGATAGAAAGACTGGAGAGATGACTTAGTGGTTAAAGCACTTGCCAGCAAAGCCAAAGTACCTAGGTTTGATTCCCCTGTACCTATATAAAGTCAGATGCACTAGGTGGCACATGCATCTGGAGTTCATTTCCAGTGGCTAGAGGTGTGCCCATTCTCATTCTGCCCCAGGCTGACCTGGAATTAACTATGTAGTCCCAGGGTGGCCTTGAACTCTCTTTCTCTTTCTTCCATAAATAAATATAAAATATTTTTAATGAAAGAAAGAAAAACACATCTGTGTGTACTTTAAGAATCCATCAGGAGCTGGGCTCAACACTCAGGAGGCAGAGGTAGGAGAATCACTGTGAGTTTGAGGCCAGTCTGAGACTATATAATGAATTCCAGTCATCCTGGGCTAGAGTAAGACCCTACCTCAAAAAAAAAAAAAAAAAAAAAAAAAGAAAAGAAAAGAAAAGAAAAAAGAAAAAAAGAAAAGAAAAGAAAGAAAAAGAAAAAAGAAAATAAAGGAAAAGAAAGAAAAAGAAAAAAAAAAAAAAAAAAGAAAAAAAGAAAAAGAAAGAAAGAAAATAAAAAGAAAAAGAATCCGTTGGGGTGCTCATCTCCCTGTAGTACAATGCTATGAGTATAATTTAGCTTGGAAGGCTTTCAGAAACAACATCATAACACATTCCATGATTTCATGCATTGCATGGCTGGCATTGTTCCCAGTGGGGCATGATGGATACACATACTAAAATGACTGTCTAAGTAGGTTAAGATGAATTATCTAAAAATATTTTAAGACTAGAATTAGCGAGGACAACCACTAGTTTTCATTAAGTGTTTTGTTCTATCACTTGATGTTAGAGTCCCTGTTTGGGAACATACTACCTACAAATTCTATTTCCTTTTAAATTAAAAAAAATTTTTAACTGTGAAATAAATGACTGCCAACTTAAAAAGATACATGAAAAATTAGATTATGTTTCAAATGAGACTGGAATGATCCAGAAACTATTTTTTTATAATCAGTAAATATACTTTTCGCCCTTTCCTCTTGATTCACATAAATTTAATAAAAAGAGTTTCAAAAATGTGTGCTGGTCTGCATTTTATTATGTAATAACGTTTGCATGGTACCACTTTTCTGTTTCTCACTTCATCAGAACTGTTTTTCATTTGGTTGGACCTCCTCAGCTGGGACAGTGTTGGAAAAAGCATCTGCAGTTGTGCAATCATCTACTGAAAAGGTTTTGCTTCCATGTAACTATATGTCTCTTGCAGACCAAATGGGAGAAGCTGAATGATAATAAATAAGCATTTTCTGCACTAATAATGACCAGACCCTGAGATCTATAGACTTGATTAATTGGTTTTTTTTTCTGTGCCAAGCCAAATGGACTCATAAAACAAGTGATAAAGCTGTGAATTGCATACTTAGTTACAAATGCATTCAGAATAAATATGGTTTCTATTTGTTAATACAAATATTACAGTGCTATGGAACCCAACCTTAATCCATTACAATAGAGCACAATACAAATATATGACCTTTGTGCATAAAACACATTTGTACCAAAGGACTATAGGAACAGATATTAAGTCTGTCTTTCTTTTTTTAGATGTGAAAAATTATGACTCAAAGCCCTGGAGTCTATATTCAACTCAACTCTTTTAGGCCTCCCACTGCTTCCCCACAAAGAATAATAATAATAATAATAATAATAATAATAATAATAAAACAATAAAACAATCTGATCGAATGGATACATTATATTCTGGTTTTATATAAGCAGTGTATATTTGTCTGTCTGCACTTAAGAACACAGTTTTGTGTGTGGGGAGTTGAGGTTGGGTCTTGGTCTAGCCCAGGCTGACCTGAAAATCACTGTATAGTCTCAGGTTGGCCTCAAACTCACAGCAAGTCTCCTATCTCTGCCTTCCAAGTGCTATAGTTAAAGGCATAGGTTACCATGGTCAACTATAAAAACATTATTGTGATGGTTAATCTTGACTGTCAACTTGATTGGATCTGGAATCAACTAAGATACTTCTGTTAAGGCATTTCAGGAAGGATTAACAGAGGGGAGAAGACCCACTCCACACCGGATGCCTCATTCTAGCAGTAGCCCCGATGTGAAGCAGTCTGAAGGCAAAGCAGTACTGCTTTTGACCTGCCCTCCTTTACTTCTTGCTGGTGAGCACATCTATATTGTTGTTGCTGCTGCTGCTGTTGCCACTCTTCACTGACATTATATCCCAGCCTCTTCAGCTTTTGCTTGTAGACAGAAGACCAGTAGCTCTCCAAGAACTCCCTCTCCAGTTCTCCAGTACCAGATTTGGACTGCTACAACATCCAGCCTCCTGGTTTGCAAAGCTACTGAGTTCTCAGCCTCTCCAGCATGCAGATGGCTTTTGTTGGTCTTAGCCACATGTATAAGCCAATTTAATCAATCTTCTTTCAAAATGCATATTGACTGTTTCAATTTTGTACCTCTATAGAACCCTGACTAATGCAGTTTGTGATACTTGGAATGGTTCTGGAGAAAAGAGATTATAAGGATGAATTTCTATAGTAGGCTTCGTGGTATCTCAAGCTGGTTATCTGGCTATAGCTAAAATTATTTAAGACTCTCTCGGTGGTATGAAGAGTATTGATTATCCCCAGTGTGAACTATTTAAAGAGCTATGCAAGATAAACACATGTTATACTCCCAATTCACCTATGGTCAGGAACAAAGAACTTAGTGACTTTATATGTAAAACTTTTGAACATTTCTGGAGGAGAAAGAAATACAATGCTGGGTGGTTGCTTCTAACATCTCTGAATAAAGTAATAAAGGAAAAGAATAAGCCCAGAGATGAAACTCTAAAGTTACTAACATATATAAACAACCTAAAACCTAAGTGTTTCCTGATCTTTTCTTCAGCAGCCATAGGGCCAAAATTGCCAAAACCCAAACTCAACCCTTCAGCATAGGATCCACTGACTTACAATGCAAATTGAAATCCCAGCCTAGGAAGGGTCAACAGGTAAAGTGAGAACACTAATTGGGAAATAATGGAATCTTGTAACTTGGCATGGAGAGATATGGGAAGACACATAACCATACGTGTGGGAGGACCCTGATGAAGCTGAGGGTGTTGAACTCTCAGATTTTCATGTATTTATCTTGCCTGAGGAAATCTACCCACCCTTATTGGCAGATACATCCCTACCTGCCCTGTAGAATTGTCATCTCAACCTTGTCTGACGGAATTTATCAAGCATTATCTATAGAATCAGCAATGATCCTTCATGAAGGAGCTGCCAAGCAAAACAATGTGCATGCCCCCCAAGGGCCCATTTTTACCACTTATCTTTGCCTCTAGACCTACAACTAGATGTAAAGCTCAGAAGGCCCATAGAGGTGAGGCATGCAGTGTTACTCCTGAGAAGATGCACCACAATCTTAAAGAACTTCTTAAGTTTTCTAATTAAGACAAGCAGAAATCTGGGGAACATGTGTAGAATGGATTTTAAAGGTATAAAATAATGGTAGAAGGAACATAAAACTATATCTGGTAGAGTTTATTGATATGGGTCTGTTGAGCAGAGATCCTAGGTTTAATGTTGTAGCTCACACGATGATAAAGGATGGCAACAATTTATTTGAGTGGATGTCCAAAGAATGAGTCAAAGGTTGGCCTACTGAGACTGAACAAGTGCTGTTTGATATTCCTTGGCTTAACTTTAAGGAAGGAATTCAAAGGCTCAGGGAAATTGGAATGCTGGAGTAGATTTTCCATGTAAACCCTAATCCTCTACAATGGGAGAGTCCAGAAGACATGCCTTTCACTGTTACTATAAGAAACAGATTTGTGAGTAGAGCACCAGCATACGTGAAGATCTCTGTCATCACTCCTCTCTATGTGCCAGACTACAGTGGGAACTGAAACTGCTCAACTGAATAACTTAAATGCAATGTGTCTAATTGGATCCTGAAGTAAGAAAAGCCAAGTAGCATAGAATCACGAAAGGCAAGGTAAAAATATTTACCATAATAGGGCTGAATAGATAGCTTATCAGTTAAGGTGCTTGTCTGTGAAGCCAAAGGACCAAGGATTGATTCCCCAGAACCCACATTAGCCAGATGCAGAAGGGGCACATGCATCTGGAGTTCATTTCCAGTGGCTGGAGGCCCTGGCACAGCTGTTCTCTCTCTGTCTCTCTATCTCTCTGCTTACAAATAAATAAATAAAATTAAAAATAAAACTCCGTAGCCGGGTGTGGTGGCGCACACCTTTAATCCCAGTACTTGGGAGGCAGAGGTAGGAGGATTGCTGCTGTGAGTTCAAGGCCACCCTGAGACTACATAGTTAATTCCAGGTCAGCCTGAGCCAGAGTGAGACCCTACCTCGAAAAATCAAATAAATAAAAAAATAAATAAATAAATAAATAAATAAAATAAAACTCCGTTAAAATTATTGACCATAATAGACATTAAAGACAAAGCAATATTCATAGTGGTCTGACTTGTGTAGACCTTTGGTAATGGCTGATGAATCATAATGTTCACAGAAGTGAAATAGGTAGAAGTCCACTAAGTTCTTGGTTGATTTGTCTAGTCAGAAAAATTCTAGAACAAGTAAATGAAAGGCTTCTTTGAACCATAGTAACAGAGAATCATAGCCTTGTAGTCAGTTTCAAGACACGAGCCAGTTTGCAGACTAAAAACCCCTTGAATAAAGGGACAACCAGGTTGTCTTGAGTAAGGAACTTACTATAATACTAAAAAGTTTGAATATTAATCTTTCTTCCATCCTTCCACAAAGGGACCTATGAGTTTTTATAAGGGTACATTAGAGTAAAGGAAATAACAAGACCTTCTGGGCCTACTAGACACTGGGTCTGAATTTCCACTGATTATAGCAAATTCCAAATATCATAATGGCTCTCCTGTTAAAGTAGGTGCATATGATGGTAAGGTGATCAATGAAATTTTAGCCAAAGTCCAGTTCGCAGAGGGTTCATTGTGTCCCTGAAATCATCCTGTGGCTATTTCCCAGTGTCAGAATACATAATTGGGATTGATATATTTAGAAGTTGGCAGAATCCCCATGTTGGTTTCATGAACTGTGTAGTAAGGGCTATTAGTGTTGTACAGGCCAAATGTGAGAGCCATTAGATCTGCCTCTACCAGAACATAGAAAATAGTGAACCCAAAACAATATTGCATCCTTGGAAGGACTGCAGTAATTAGTGTCACAATAGAGATCTTGAAAGATGCATAGTGGTGTTTCTCACAACATCTTCCTTTCATTCTCCTATTTGGCCCAGGCAGAAGATGGATGGATCATGGAGAATGACATTCTCCATGTAATTGATTATCAATTACTTAATCAAATAGTGGCTCAATTATAGCTCCTTCCTCACTCGATCAGTTTTCACATTTTGTGGTAACTGGAATGTAATTATTGATCTTGAAAATGCTTTCTTCTCCATAAAGACTATTTCTGTCCATAAGGACCACTAGAAGCAATTTGCTTTAGCTGGCAAGGTCATCAGTACACCTTTACTGTTCTACTTCAAGGGATTATAATTTCTTCAGCTTTGTGTCATAACTTAGAAGCAATCTTGATTGCCTGTCTCTTCCACAAGGAATCAAAATGGTCCATTATATTGAAGATACTTTGAAGATTGGATCAAATGAGCAGGAGGTAGCATATACTTTGGAGTTGTTGATAAAACTATCTGCATCAAGTAATGGGAAATTAATCCCACCAAAATTCGAAGATCTTCTACTTTGGTAAAATTTCTAGGGGTCCAGTGGTGTGAGGTATGCATAGGTATTTTCTCCAAGTTGAAGGATAAGTTGTTGCACATGGTTTCTCTTACTACCAAAAAAGAAGCACGTTGCCTAGTTGGTTACTTGAGCATGTAACTCTAGCCCATACACCAAGTGGCTTGGAAAACTGTGAGTTTTGAGAGGGATCCAGAACAGGAGAAAGATCTTCAATAGGCCAAAGCTGCTGTGCAGACATCTCTATTACATGGGCTGTATGAGTCAGCAGAAATGATGCTACTTTAGAAGTTAGTAGGGGGAGAGAGAGAGAGAGAGAGAGAGGCTGTTTGGAGCCTTTGAGAGTCTCCATAAATGAATTGTGGGTTTTGTAGCAAGACCCTGCTGTCATCTATAAACATCTGCTTTTCTTCTGAGAGACAGTTCTTGGCCCACTATTGGAATTTAGTGGAAACTGAGCACTGACAATGGGCCACCACATTACCATATTACCTGAATTGCCTATCATGAATGGGGTGTTTTCTGATCCACAATATCATAAAGCTGGACATGCATAGTAGTAGCTTATCATCAAATAGAAGTAGTACATATATGATCAGACCTGAACAGGTCCTGAAAGCACAGGTATATTACATAAAGGAGTTGCCCAAAATGTCTATGATTACTATTTTTGTTAAATACGTTCTGTCCCCAAGTATACTCTTATGCTCTCATGAAGTAAAATCTATGACCTAAAACTGAGGAAGAGAAGAATAGATCCTGATCTACAGATAGTTCTTCATTGTATGCAGGAACCACGCAGAACTGGATGGCCAAAGAAATACAGTCCTTTTCTGGGACAACCTGGAAGATTCAGTGTTGAAAAAAATCTTCACATTGGGCATTTTTCCTAGTCATGTATTTCTCTTAGAATAAAATGTAGCCAGTTGTGTAATTATATGCTGATTCATAGGCTACAGTCAATAGTTTGGCTAGATGATTGGAAACATGGAAAGAATGTATTCAGAAAAACAGTGAGAAATGGCATGTGGGTAGTTCTCTCTAAATGGACAAAAGATTTGAATATACTCTGTCCCTTGTAAATACTTGCTCTCAAAGGTATTCCTCAGGGACTGAGGAAATGGCTCAGCAGTTAAAGGTGCTTTCTTGCAAAGCTTGTCAGCCCAGATCCAATTCTCCAGCCACCAGTGTAAAGCTGGATGGGCATTCATTTACAATGGCAATAAACCCTGGCCTGTGTGCCCAGGTGCACAAACACACACAGAGTTCAAATAAATAAAAAAATTTTAAAGGGTGAGCTCAGTAGAGTAAGACTTCAGTAATCAATTAGATAGGATGACCAATTCTATGGATAGCAGTCAACCTCTTTCCCTGGACACTCCTGTCACTGGGTCCATAAACAAAGGAGCCATGATGGTACAGATGGAGGTCATGCATAGGCACAGCAATATGCACTTTGATGTACCAAGATTGACCTGGCTAAAACTGTTACTGAGTGCCCAATCTTCCACCAGCAAAGGCTGACACTGAGTACCCAATGTGACACCATTCCTTGGGAAGACCAGCCAGCAACCTATTGGCAATTTTATTATATTAAACCAAATCCATGGGGGAAATGGTGGTGTTTTGTCTTGTGTTTTTGTTTACTGGAACAGATACCTCTTTGGGGTATGGATTTCTGTTTCCTGCACATAATGCTTCTGACAAAACTATCATCCATGGACTTTGGACTTATACAATGTCTTATGCACCGTCATTGTATTCCAATACCATGGTCTGGGAATATTCCTTTTGATCAGATAGCTCACTACTTTGGCAAAGAAGTGCAGCAGTGGACTCCTGCTCATGGTATTCATTGGATTTAGCAGCTGGCTCAAGAGAATGGTGAAATGGCATTTTAAAGGCATGGTCACCACTCCAACCAGATGGCAATAGCTTGGAGGGCTTGGACGGGTTCTGTGGAAGGTTGTATGTGCTTTGAGTCAATGTCTGTAATATGGCACTATTTCTCCTGTAGCCAGAATTCATTGATCCAGGAATCAATGGGTGGAAGTTGGGATGGAAACACTTACCATCACACCTACTTACCCACTGGCAAAGTTTTTGCTTCCTGTTTCTTGGCCTTATGTTCTCCTGGACTAGAAATTTTGGTTGCAAGAGGGAGGGAGTGCTTCTGCCATGAGGCTCAACAGATTATTTCAGTAAATTGGAAACTAAGACTCCCCTTGTCTACTTTGCTGTTGCAGTCAGTTTTGCATTGCTGATAGATATCACCCAACCAACAGAAGCTTTGGGGGAAAAAAAGGGTTCACTTTGTCTTACAGACTCTAGGGGAAGCTCCATCATGGCAGGGGAAAATGATGGCATGAGCAGAGGGGAGACATCACCCCCTGATCAACATCAGGTGGACAACAGGAGCAGGAGAATGTGCCAAACATGGTAAGGGGACACTGGCTATAATACCCATAAGCCCGCCCCCCCAAAATACACTGCCTCAAGAAGGCATTAATTCCAAAATCTCCATCAGCTGGGAACCTACCATTCAGAACACCTAAGTTTATGGGTGGACACCTGAATTAAACCACCACATTCCACCCCTGGCTCCCATAAACTGATAACCAACCATGATGTAAAATGCAACGCATTTAGTCCAACTTTAAAAGTCCCCATAGTTTTTATCAATCTTAATGATGTTAAAACATCCCCATAATCCAAGGTCTTTTAACTGGGCCATATTACCAAAAAATCCTCCCCCCAGAAAACCATAATGGCACAGAATAAACACTTGAACTGCAAAAGATGGCATTGGGCATAGCAAGGAAATATTCAACCAATACAAGATTTTTTTTTTCTTGGAGAGAGACACAGAGAGAAGAAGAGGAAGACAGATAGAGAATGGGTGCGCCAGCAGCCTCTCAGCCACTGTCAATGAACTCCAGATGTGTGCGCCCCCTTGGAAAGTGTGGCATTGCACCCTTACGTCACTGCATCTGGCTAAACGTGGGACCTGGAGATTGGAACTGGTGTCCTTAGGCTTAGGAGGCAGGTACCTTAACTGCTAAGCCATCTCTCCAGCCCCAATACAAGATTTAAACAGGGAAAACATCAAACTCTGTAGCTCCAAGTCCAACAACTCTAGTCAGTGACAAATCCCAAAGTCCAATAATTCTAATTGGCAACAAGTCTCTGGAGTTCCAATTCTGCCCCTCCAGCTAGGCTACTCACAGTCCTGAAAAACTTCATCTGGGGAAGGCAGCTCTCCTTGGCAGACATCTTGTGGTCCCAGCATCTCCACTGGGTCTCCACTGCAACCCACAGTTCACCCTCATGGCTCCATTAGGTCTCCATGCAGGCATCCAACAAACCTACTTCACACTGCCCATGGGCATTTGTAAAACACAAGGCCATGTTGCAAATTCAATTACCCCCCTCTTTCCTACATTTCTTATACTCCATAATTCCAGGTAGGGTGCCAATTTGTTAATCCAGGGGGAAATAATGCAGATTTTGAAGAACAGGACATTCCTTGAGCCCCTGTAAGATTCTTCATTCTTTCTGTTGTCCAATACAGGTCAGCTGGCCCAATCTCAATGCTTGTAATCTCTTATATAATTGCACCTAAATGGTAGACGTTTCAGCCCACAGATTTTGTCTCTGTGCCATATCCCTCTGCTCACATCGTCCATTTATATGCAAAGCAACCCTGCACAAGTTCTCAGGACACATACATAATAGCAAGCCT
The DNA here is from genome assembly GCA_036365145.1 of Orientallactaga sibirica. Taxonomy (NCBI): domain Eukaryota; kingdom Metazoa; phylum Chordata; class Mammalia; order Rodentia; family Dipodidae; genus Orientallactaga; species Orientallactaga sibirica. The sequence continues at coordinate 10,781,135 of JAEOAD010000240.1, forward strand.
CTCACACAAACTGCTTCTAGCCAAGTCTAGGCAAAGCTCTTTCTCACCCTCACAAGCCAAACCTCACAGTCCATAGTTCTTACTGCATTCAGGTCTTTCAATTCTGACCAGAATAGTCCATCAAGCTGTACTTCCAGCACTGTAAGACATCTCTTAGGCAAAATTTCAAATCCTTCCACATTCCTCTTGAAAATCAGCTCCAAAAGGCCAAAGCCACACAGTCAGGTGTCTAGCAGCAATGCCACTCTTGGTACCAACTTTACTTTTGCAGTCAGCTTTGCATTGCTGGCAGAAATTACCCAACCAAGAGCAGCTTTTGGGGGTGGAAGGGTTTATTTTGGCTTACAGACTCAAGGGGAAGCTCCATCATGGCAGGGGAAAACGATGGCATGAGCAGATGGTAGACATCACCCCCCTGGCCAACATAAGGTGGACAATAGCAACAGAAGAGTATGCCAAACACTGGTAAGAGGAAACTGGCTATAATACCCATAAGCCCACCCCCAACAATACACTACCTCCAAGAGGCATTAGTTCCAAAATCTCCATCAGCTGGGAACCTAGCATTCAGAACACCTAAGTTTATGGGTGGACACCTGAATCAACCCACCACATATTTGTTCTCCTAATGCCCTTGAGTCAACATGCTTAGACAGAAGTTACCGTGTTCACAGGGTGATTGAACCAGACTACCAAAGTGAAACTATACAACTTCTCCACAAAGGAGATATGGAAGAGTATGTTTGGAGTGCAGGAGATTCTCTAGGGCATCTCTTGTCCCATGATTAAGATCAATGGGAAACTACAACAACCCAATCCAGGCAGGCTGATAAATGGCCCATATCCCTCAGGAATGAAGGTGTGGATTCCCCTCCCAGTAAGGAACCCAGGCTTCTTGAGGTGTTTATTGATGGTGGAAATAATACAAGTTGCATTGTAGAAATAGGTGGTTATGAATATGAGCTGCATATACACATATATTAGCCAGATTTTGTGTTTTCCTTCCTCTCCTATTTCTTTGCCATAGAAAAATAACATTTATTGAGATATCAATAGCTAAATCTAAGCTATCATATCTGAGTTTTGGGATATTAAGAGATTAAGCACTTCTCAAGCGACATTGCTATCTTTTCTGGGGGAAGAATGGTACATTTCCTGTTGAACATGAGATGTTTATGTCATGATAGGTGGAATATTGTCATTTGGAAATTAAGCATTACAGAAAGAGATGTGGCTGGGTATCAAGATGGTAAGAGGTGAACTTCTTATTCTTAACCTTGATTGTCAGTATGTTTGGATCTGGAGGTATATGCCCCTGGGAGCATCTATGAAAGCATTTTTCAGGAAGAAATTTAGTTAATTAACTGAAGAAATTCAGTTAATTAACTGAATTAACCACAGTGGGTAGCACCTTCTGGTAGCAGCCCAGATATAAAGTGGTCTAATGGAGAAGTGCTTCTTTCTGTCTGTTCATTTTGCTTCTTGCTTTGGCCATCTATTCTGTTTTATTGAACTGCTGCCATCGTCACTCACTGACATTAGAACCCAGATGCTTTTGCCATCCCACGAGAGTGAAAGATGAGTGGCTCTCCAAGAATCCTTCAGGCCTTCAGTGACCTATTGGGATTGCTGAGACCTCCTGCATTGTGGATGGATACGCTACTGGGTTCTTACCCACTGCAGCCCCCAGGCAGCTATTTTTACACTACCTAACCTCTTTCATCTAAGCCAGTCTAAATCCCTTAATAGTTGTTGGTTCTATTATTCCATTCCTGTAGAGAACCTTGACTAACACTGTGGTCTTTATATCAAGTAGAGCTGAGGTTTTTGTTTGTTTGTTTGGTTGGTTGGTTTTTGGTTTTTCAAGATAGGGTCTCACTCTAGCCCAGGCTGACCTGGAATTCACTCTGTATTCTCAGCATGGCCTCGAACTCATGGTGATCCTCCTACCTCTGCCTCCCAAAAGCTGGGATTAAAGGTATGTGTCACCACACCTGGCCTGAGGTATTTTTAAATTGAGGTGCTTTCTACATTTATGAATGTAGAAAGTGAGGGCTTTCCTACAGAAGGCACTATTGATTTCTATTGTTATGATATTAAATTTAACCATTTGAATATTATTCACAGATTTTTTTCCTAAAAATGTCTGAAATCTATAAGAAAGACCATGATTGAAAACAGACTGTGATTGGCTATAATGACCAATGGTTGTCCTAGATTTGGGCACCATTATTTTAAATTTTAAGATGAAAATGATGGCAAACTCGAGCTGCAAAAAAAAAAAAAACACTTACTTTAGAAATAACTTGGAAATTGTCTGGGATTGTGAAGAAAATTATTCAAACAATGTGAAAGATTTGTCTGACATTGAAATTTACTTTGTTTCGAATCTTGTGCTTTGTGTGTATGAGTGTGTGTGTGTGTGTGTGTGTGTGTGTTGTGTATGTGCCAGAAGTTGTTATTGCATGTCATCTTCGATTGCTCTATTGAGTAGGATCTCTAATTTGAGCCCAGACCCCATTGATTTAGCTAGTCTGGCTAGCCAACTTGTCCTGGAGGTTCTCTGTCTCTGTCTCCCACTATGCCCACCTGGCAATGAATGTTCTACGTTACAAAGAGAAAATATAAATTAAAGATATAAATCATTATATTTAACTTAAGACCTTTTCTCCTACTTAACAAGATAATATATTTTATAATGATACAACTCTGGAAATGTATTTTCTTCTTTATACGTATATTTTATTTATTTGAGAGAGAAAAAGAGGCAGGCACAGAGATTGAGTATGGAATCACCAGGGATTTTTGCTACTGAAAACGAATTCCAGACACATTTGACACTTTGTGTATCTGGCTTTACATGGGTTCTTGGGATTCAAATGTGAGCCATAAGGCTTTGCAAGCAAATGCCTTTAACTGCTGAGCCATATTTCCAGTCTCCTTTTCTTCTTTTTAAATTTTATTTATTTATTTATTTATTTATTTATTGATTGATTTATGAGAGCAGGGAGAAGCAAACACACACACAACACACACACACACACACACACACACACACAGAGGGAGGGAGAGAGAATAGGCGTGCCAGGGCCTCCAGCCACTGAAAATGAACTCTAGATGTGTGTGCCACCTTGTGTATCTGGCTTATGTGATTCCTGGGGAATTTAACTGAGGTCCTTTGGCTTTGCAGGCAAATGCCTTAATCACTAGGCAATCTCTCCAGCCCAACTTTTCTTTTTAAAAGAAGTACATTGTATAGTAATACAAATTTTCATGCCTTAACTAAAAATTAGATGATATTATCTACCTGTACAGAAGACTTTCCACTACCACCAGTCAGCTGTAGGAAAAATATCCTGTCACTTTTTCCTTCCTGGTATGATTCTTGCCTTCTCATTCATCAGTCATCTTGGATGAAACTAAATTCCCTGCTTATCAATTGTCTCTGGCTGGGTCACAGCATCTGCATGCTATGGTACCCTGGATGTCTTATGTTGCCACATCTATCTGGGAAATTATAATGCATCATTCAATATGATCATTAAATGTTACTTAATCTGTGAAATTTTCACCAATCTCCTAATCACATCTACTCCCAGGCAAATTTTAGATCTTCTTTCTTTAATCCCATTACATGCTCACATTTTAATGTATGTTCTGAATTTGTTCAGTAATCTTCTGTACTGATCAAAGCATTCATTCAATACATTGAGGGTATCTTCTATTAGTAGACTGGTTATCTTGAGTCCCAATTAATACACGACAAATAAGTGAGTAACTGAAGTAAGCAGTGAGTAGAAAATTTATTTTCAAGCCTGAGATCCAAGTTAATCATTCTATGGATTCTTTCTTTACTATATGGGAACCTTGCCTTGCTCACAATAAGAAAGTGTATTCAATAGTAAAATAAAGGTTTAATTCAAGTCAGTTGGCTATCTTAATGTAAAGTTTTGTTACTTATATGACAAATGTTTCTGAATTATGAAGTAATTAAAGATATTTGACCTTTATTCCTTCCATGAAAAAAATATAAAAAGTAGAAGCAGGGGCTGGAGAAATGGCTTAGCAGTTAAGGCATTTGCCTGCAAAGCCAAAGGACCCCGGTTCAATTCTCCAGGTCCCACATAAGCCATGAGAGGCACATGCATCTGGAGTTTGTTTGCAGTTGCTGGAGGCCCTGGCATGCCCATTGTCCCTCTGTCTGCCTCTCTTCAATCTCTCTTTCTCTCTGCTTGCAAATAAATAAACATTTTGTTTAAAAATTTTTAAAAAGTAAAAGCAAATAATGATGGAGAAAGTATTCATGAAATGATTGCACAAGCATATCCTAAGTACTTTGGAGATGCTTGAAATAGGATAAATAGATGGATTTTGAATCCAAGTGCTTTCCTACTTACTCTCTTAGGCCATTTATGAATAGCAAGAGAAATAAAGAAAAGAGTGTGTGTGTGGGGGGGTGTTTGGACTTAAGTAAAGCTTTTAGGAGTTATTTTTTCCCACTGTAAGTTTTTTTTCAAATTAACGCTCTATTTATCTTCTTATTTTTTGCTTTTACTGAGAAGACCTTTATATTTTCATCTTCCCATTTGTATATTTTGTAATTGGAAACAATGTTCTCATTAACTATTAATTAATCTAATTTGAACTTGCTACATTAGCTTTTATTCTCTCCAAAGTCCCTCAAAGACACCATAAATCACTTAATTGTCACAAAGTCACAAAATTGGAAATACTTATTTTTTCCATTGCTACTATTCCATTCCATTTCATTGCCTTGAATATTAAATAGTGGAATATCTTCTTTGTGTAGTCACTGTTAGGATTACAAGTATTATAGTTGCCATTAATGGTGAGTTACCTTTTAATTATTTGAGTTTAAACATCTTAAGATCACAAGTACTATAAATATATATATCTTAAGAATTAAATAGCCAGGCGTGGTGGCGCATGCCTTTAATCCCAGCACTTGGGAGGCAGAGGTAGGAGGATCGCCATGAGTTCAAGGCCACCGTGAGACTACATAGTGAATTCCAGGTCAGCCTGGGCTAGAGCGAAACCCTACCTTGAAAAAAAAAAAAAAAAAAAAAAAAAAAAAGAATTAAATTATCAAGAGTCTATTCATATTTGAGCTAAAGGGGTAGCGACATCTCTCAACCTAGCTTCAGTAACTGAGATTGTAGGAAGGATCCTGAAGTAAACTGCATAAAGGAAGCAATCAGGAACCACAGCATCATTGGGGACGTTAGAGGCTCTTTGTCTCTAATTCATACTTCTTTGAGTATTAGGAGCATAGTTGCTAGAAGTCCTCACACCTCATATTTTTTGATTGAGAAGAAAAGAAAGAGATAACTAGTAGAAAAAATATCTTAAGGAAGAACTCTGATTCACCTCCAATCATATACTCATCATATACCCATCTTTGAGGCTAGAACTAAAGCTAACTCTAAGTGGTCCAGCATGGTCCACAGGTACACCTGTGGTAAAGATGTGGGACTGCTTTTCAGAGTAGCATGGCAAAGATACCATCCCAAAGGGTAATTATTATTATAAAGAAAACCCAGGGTTTTTAAATCTATGTTTCCTGTAGCATTATAGAGCATATACAAGATAGTTTATATAAAATGATGAATATTTGTAACATTACTGCTATTTTAGAGGTAGGGAGATGATATTCCTTTTCTCTGTATAGTATCTAAATATTTTCTCTGGCAAAGGATTGTTATGGAAAAATCCAAACTATAAGGCCAAATGTTAAAGTGAAAATTGAATTGAAATATTTGAATGTAATGGGTTATGAAATTCTAAAGTGAGATACGAAACTGACATGAAATATTTCAAAGAAACTGCTTATAAATGGGTGTCTTAAAAATCCATATTCTCATTGGGATCAGAAATAGTAAAAAAGCTAAAGAGGATTTTTAAAGAGGATTTTTTTGAACGTTGTGCTTTCTTCTTTGCACCAAGCGTGTATTATTTAGGAAGGCTTTGCTATGTCCCTTATACTTAGTGATCATATTTAACAGAAGATGAGGGAGTAGGTGTAGCTGGGCATGGAATGAAGCCTGGACTGTCCTTCTGGCTTAGTTATGATGGGGACATGGATGTCTGTATGTGTCCTGGATATGTGTAGTTAAGAAAGAGAGAGAGAGTTGGCATAATACTTTATTAGATGCTATGCTAGGAGGTCTTCCACAAAGTAAATATGCCTCAAGGGAAGTTAGAGGTGGGCCACCAGGTCTCTTGTGGCCAAGGAAGAAGTAAGGACTGAGCTCAGTGCACTCTAGAGAATTGCTGGTTGGAGATCACATGCAGTGGGACAAGAGTATAGGGATGTTCCGCCAAACGAAAGTTCTTCAAAAGAGAAAGCAAAGTCTTTCAACATCTATAAGTCTTTGAGTCACAGAAAGCAACTAAAGCAGGGTAGTCAAGTCAGGACTTCCCTGCCTCAGCTGATGTCTGTTCTTACCTTACATGAGTGAACTAAATTTCCCCAAAGGCTGCTGGTCATACTTCAAACTACAAGACTGATTGTAGAGGTGAAATGTTGCAGATCCAAGCCCAATTATCTTGGGCTGTCTTTAGCCCCTTAGTAGCCCTATTGCTTATCTCCATGTCTGCCCTAACATCCTTGTGACTATCAGGTGTTCAAGTGAAACCTTTCTAGAATGTACTAAACAGACCACCAGCTTCCACAAATCAAAAGGCTGAGTGTGTCATCAGATAGCTTCTAAAGCTTAAAGCAGAGACTTGCCTGCTTTGCTGTAACCCTGATGTTTCCACCAGTGCATTTGAAAAGTGCCTTGTTTATGACCTTTTGTTCTGTAACTATAAAACCTTCATAAAATTGTTAATACGTTGGAGCATGGAATTTGTGGTAACCTAAATCTGTGTTCCCAGGTCATGGTCACTCATATTTGGATCCAAAATAAACTGTTTCTTATGCCCTCTGAGGTGAGAGCTGTGTGTTTCTCACTGATGTGTGTTTTCTCTGAAGGGAAGTCACAACCACAGTTGGTAAGGTGAGATGCCTAAGAGGAAAAAAAAGAGAAAAATGTCCAAAAAGAGTTCCAGCCTCCCCTTTACTGTTTTATTAATAATAGTAGGCCTGTAAGATGAATATAAGGAATGAGCTCTAGTTTTGGATGGTGTTGCCTGATACATACGTTAACATTTAAACTTTGAATTCTAGAGTGATCATAATGCCTTCTACTGTCTAAAAGTAAGAATAGCTGGGCATGATGGTGCATGCCTTTAATCCCAGCTCTTGGAAGGCAGAGGTAGGAGGATTGCTGTGAATTTGAGGCCAGCCTGACACTACATAGTGAATTCCAGGTCAGCCTCAGCTAGAGTGAGATCCTACCTCGAAAAAACAAAAATTATTAAAATAAAGTAAGAGTAGTGCTTTATTCCAGGCTCAAAGAGAAGAGAACATACTGCTAAATAAATTTTAAGAGGAAAGTGTGTGAACAAAAGTGTGTTTCTGGTTGCTAGTTTGAGCTTTGTTTTTTTTAGCAGACAGTCCTTTTAGTTATCAGATTTTTATTCAACTGATCAGTGACAAAGTGATATATTTACTGTCCTATTTTATCAGTTTTGCATGCAAAACTTTTGTACTATACTATTTGTATCTTTGTATCTACAAATATTATATTTTGTTGTTTAATTAATCTAGTGTATCACTATAATATCAATTATAGTAACCACTTTATTGAACTTAAAATTTATTTGAATCAGACTCATATTATAAAAGCAATACAGAAAAGTCAACCACTAATTGGAACTTGCAAAATATATTTTTACAGATTAAAATTAAAAACAAAATGTCATTTAAGTGTTTTAATTGGTTTCAGTTTTACAACTGCAAACCAGATGGTTTCTTTTCAAGTAGTTTACAATGTCTTTGCTGGATAACTGAATTACCAATGCAGCTGCGATTATTAACATTTACCTAAATAGAAAAACATGTTTGCTATTTGTTTGCTAAGAATACCTGCTTGTCATAAGTTTGGCAAAAATATCGCAATTCCAATCATTCTAGATAGGAGAATATTTTAATAAAATAGTAAGATACTTTATAAATAGGAGATATACATATTAAGCTATATCTTAAAATCCGTTTCAATTTTGTAGTTTAACTTATTTTTCAGGCTGTTGAATCAGTCTCTGTAGAGCCTTCCAATTTTGTGTCTATAATTGTAAAATTAATTTACATTTTTTGATGTGAAGAAATTGATTTTAGATTTAATTATACTCCTGTTACTAAGTCTCTTTAATTGCTGTTTCAAATACTAGGTTTTAGCCAGGCATCGTGGCACATACCTTTAATCTCAGCGCTTGGGAGGCCAAGGTAGGAGGATTGCTGTGAGTTCAAGACCAGCCTGGGACTGCATAGTGAACTCCAGTTCAGCCTGGGCTAAAGTGAGACCCTACCTCAAAAAAAGATCTCAAATAATATGTTTTGTGTACACCTAGAAATTTGTTTCTGATATGAGGTGAAAGTTTTCCAACTCTCCTCTTAGTAAGGTAGGCTCTATATACTAACTATAACTAGTAATACTGGTTGAAAATTAAACTCTTCAGCTTGTATTAGAGCCAATTATGCAAGGAAACATTTAAGCATAAATAATAAGACAAGTGAGAATAAAATATAATGACACAAGTGTATGAAATACCATAATGAAACCCATTGATTTATATACTAAATTTTTTTTGTTTGTTTGTTTTAAAAGGTAGGGTCTCACTCTAGCCTATGCTGACCTGGAATTCACTATGTCGACTCAGGCTGACCTCAAAGTCATGGCAATCTTCCTACCTTAACCTCCTGAGTGCTGAGATGTACCACCATGCCCAGCCTAACTTAATTTTTAAATTAAAAAAATTGAAAATAATGGCAAGGAATGCTATTTTAGATAAATTATCAAAAAACATTCCTGACAATCACTTTGCAATCAGAATTCTGCTTAATGAATTATTGTTTTGACAAAGGGATTGAAATAATTTTTCTCACAGGTCTATGAGTTGTTGCTAAACTGGTCTTAGCTGAGCTCTCTTGCCTATATATCTATAGTGAATGGGAAGGTGTGAAGGGGTGGATCATTGTAGGATGGATGGTAGTGGGAGCTTATCTCTCTAGGTGTCTCTCACTCTCCTAGCAAACTAGAACAGATTCTCCTGGTTATATAGAAGGAGCAGGCATGGTAGGACAGCAAGTCCTAAGCAAGAACTTAATTCTCTGATTGGGCTACATTTGGTAATATTCCGATGAGCAATGCCAGTCATATGGTCAAATCCAAAGTCCAAGCGTGGGGCACAATGTCTTGTCCTTGATGGAATGGGTTTAGGGCTACCAGTGAAATCAATGGGGCACTCTGACACCTTGACATAGCTTTGCACTTCTCTTTTTTTTAAAGTTTTTGTTTAATTATTATTTATTTATTTGAGGGTGACAGACAGAGAAAGAGGCAGATAGATAGAGAATAGGCATGCCAGGGCCTCCAGCCAGTGCAAACGAACTCCAGATACATGTGCCACCTTTGCATCTGGCTCCTGGGGAATCAAGCCTCGAACCTGGGTCCTTAGGCTTCATAGGCAAGCCTTAACCACTAAACCATCTCTCCAGGCCCCTGCTCTATTCGTTTATAGCATTCCTGTGTATGCATTTTGTACTGTCAAACTTATTTCCTCATTTATGGATATTAAGGTTGATTATAACTTTTTTCTTTTTTGCCACCACAATTAATGCTATAATAAAAATCAATGCACACACAGTTATTCATATGTCTTAAAATATTTCCTTTTGAAACATTTTATATCCTCACTATTCAGATTATATCTTCACTATTTTGTTTTCCCAAGGTATTTTATTTTCCAAGGTATTTTATTTATTTATTTTTTTGAGGCAATTGTGAATGGTAGAGATTCCCTGATTTCATCCTCTTCATATTTATTGTTAGTGTATAGAAAAGCTACTAATTTCTGTGTGTTTATTTTGTATCCTGCTAACATTGCTAAAATTGTTTATCAGCTCCAACAGTTTGCTGGTAGAGTCTTTAGGGTCCTTTATGTATAGAATCATATTATATGCAAATAAGGATAATTTGATCTCTTGCTTTCCAATTTGTATCCCTTTGATGTGTGTCTCTTGTCTTATTGCTATAGCTAAGACTTGCAGTACTATATTAAATGAAAGTGGGGACAGTGGACACCCTTGTCTTGTTCCTGAATTTAGTGGAAAACCTTCAAATTTTCCCTCATTTAGTATTATGTTGGCTGTAGGTTTGTCATTAACACCTTTTATTATGTTGAGATATGTTCCTTCTATTCCCAGTTTCTGTAGGACTTCTACCATGAAGGGATGTTGGATTTTGTCAAATGCCTTTTCTGCATTTATTCAGATGATCATGTGATTTTTGTCCTTCAGTCCATTTATAGTGTATTACATTTATCGATTTGTGTATGTTGAACCATCCCTGCATCTCTGGGATAAAACCACCGTCACTGGGATGAATAATCTTTCTGATATATTTTTGCATTCTTTTGCCAATATTTTGTTGAGAATTTATGCATCTATGTACATGAGGGAGATTGTGATTGTTCTGTAATTTTCTTTTTTGTTCTGTCTTTGTCTGGCTTTTTATTTACTTTTATAACATTCTTTTTTTTTTTTTTTTTTGCTTTTGGCTAAAATATATGACCATTTTGATTTTATTTTTCTTTCTTTCTTTTTTTTTTTTTTCAGTTTTTCTGCCTCCCATGTGCTGGGATTAAAGGCATGTGCCACCACGTCTGGCCCAATTTTTGATTTTCTATAGGAAGCTCACACATACTTGCTAACCTCTCTTACCTACCTATAAAACTTTTGTAGTCTAACAATATGTTTTCCTAGAAGGAGTGACAGCTTTTCTTCTATTCCATTTTTTATTTTATTCATGGAGCTTTATAAATATTTTGTCTAATTTCACTGAAAAGATCTTCAGTAAGAATGCTGTCTAGAGCAATGATTATTCATGTCCTCATATTCTTTTAATTCTAACAGACTGTCTATAATGTTTATGAACTGATGTTTGTATTTAATGAATTCTGATAACTAACTTTAACTGGTAAGGTTATCCTAATCCTACTCTGCCACTAGTTTCATTAAATTATGAATGTGTCATCAACTTTACAGTAACTGAACAAAATAATGGGTGCCTATATGATATGAATGCAGCATACTTTGGTGTGTGATAAGAATATATTATACTTTGCTGTGTTATATGAATGTAACACTTTGCTGTGTCATGTGAATGTAGCCTACTTTGCTGTGTGATATGAACATAACATGCTTTGCTGTGTGATATGAAGATAGCATACTTTGCTGTGTAATATGAATGTAACATACTTTGCTGTGTGATATGAATGTAACATACTTTGCTGTGTGATATGAATGTAACATACCTTGCTGTGTGAAAGTAATGTAACATTCTTTGTTGTGTGATAGGAATGTATCATACTTTGTTGTGTGATAGGAACATAACATACTTTGCTGTGTGATAAGAATGTAACATATTTTGCTTTGTGATACAAATGTATCATACTTTGATCACAGTCATCTCACCACTTCCTCATCTCCCCTCCTCCTGGTTCCTTCCCTTGTCCATAATAACTTTTTACCTTCATGTCTTTTGTTTTATTTTTAATTTCTCATATGAGAGAATTATGCAATGCTTGCCATCCTTAGTATGTTTATATTTTCACTATAATATCGAGTTCCCTCTATTCCCTTGAATGACATGTTTTCATTCTGAATAATACTTAATTTTGTATATATGTCAGGTTTTCTTAACCATTAATCCATTCATGGGTATCTAGACTGATTTCGTAACTTGGCAAATCTAAATATTCTCAGAAAACACAGGTATTTATTTATTATTGTATACTGACTTTTATTCCTTTGCTATTAACCCCAAAATTGTATAGCTGGATAATATGGTAATTCTAATTTTCATTGTTGGTGGAACCTTCATACTGATTTCCATAGTTACCAAAATAATGTATATTCCCACCAACGGTGTTATAAAGATTTATTTTTGTAATTTTATTTTTATTTTTATTACAAAACTTATGGTGTTATATATCCTCTTCTGCTGGTACCCTTTTCCCTGAGGACTCTCCTCAGTGGGATTTTTGTTCACTGTTAGGTAATTGACACCTCAGTAAGTCTCTGTGGTGGGTGGGAGCTGGGCCAGAGGGTATTTCTACCATCCCCATGGCTCTAATCTCCCAACTCCCTCTTTTGCCTTAGTGCGTCTATTAGCAGTCTGGTTTAGTGATGAGTTCTCTGTAGCCTCTAAGTTTTGGTTCAATATGTTTTGATTGACCACAGTGTCAGTCATCATGCTCCAGGAGCTGGTTGTCAGGCTAACAGTGGGAGCTATATTTGTGTGGATTTTTCCCCTGCAATTTCTTGTGGGTTCCAGAAAATGTGGTAGAGGTGGCATATCTTATGGTAGGCATTCAGCTATCTTTTATTGTCACAGACATGGTTCTAGGATCTCCTGAGTTTTCTCTGCCATCTTCATGCTTTGAGAGAGGAGATTATTATGCAAAATTTAGTCTCTATTTTCTCCTGTTGCTTTTGGCACAGCTCCTATTCTGCCATCTCCACCAAAAGACCTGAAGATTTCTTTCTTCCTATGTCCTTATCAGCATTTATTCCCCCCTCCCGATCTTGGCTATAGCCATTCTAAGTAGTATAAGATCTAATAATGATTCCATTCTTATTTGCTTTTTCATGATGGTTAAAAAGGTTGAACATTTTTTCATGAATTTGGGGGCATTTGTATTTCTTCTTTTGAAAAGTGTCTATTCAGTTTTGTCTATTCATTCAATGGATTATTTATCCTTTTGCTGTTTAACATTTTAAGTTCTTTATACATTTGGGATATTAATTCCCTTCACATGAATAGCTGGCAAATGTATTCTATTTTGTACAATATATTTTCTTCCTTTTGATTGCTTCTTTGCTGTGCAGAACTTCTGTAATTTCATACAATCTTGTTTGTAAGTTCTTGCTATTATTTCCTGAGCTATTGGAGTCACTTTTGGAAAGTATGTGACTATATTGTGAAGTGTTCTCACCTGCATTTTCTTATAGCAGTTTTAAAGTTTTAGATAATACATGAAACTTCTTGATATATTTTGAGCTGATTTTTGTACAAAGTAAGAAGGAAGTATGTAATTGTATTATTCTACATGTGCATATCCACTTTCCCAAGAACTGCTTATTAAAGACGCTTTGTTTTAATCAATGCATGTTTGGGCATATATTTGTTGTAAATCTGATGCCTATAAACTGTGCAAGCTTACTTCTAGATATTTTATTATATTATATTATTCAGTGTGTCTGTTTTCATTCCAGTCCCATGCTGGTTTGTTACGTGACCTCTACAAGAATTAGGTACTGTGGTTCCTGAGCCCTTTTTCTATCACCTGTCTGTGTTGTTTTACCTATTTTGGTACTTTTGTGCTTCCATATGAATTTTAGGAACTCTCTTTAATCTGTAGAGAACTTCACTGGAATTTGGATGAATTTTGTGTTGAATCTGTAGATATGGCCATTTTCACAAGAGGAGTTCTCCTGATTTGTGAACATAAGGTATCTTGCCTTTCTTTGGTGTCTTTCATTGTCTTCACTGTTTCATAATTATTATCACTGAGGTTTTCACAGATTTAGGAGGCTTTTTCCTAGGTATTTTTGAGATTGTTGGGATGAGTGCTATTGTCCTGACTTGTTTCTCTGAAAATTTTATTAATATATAGGAGTATCCTGTGGGATAAAATCATATTTATAAGTGACCATATGGCAACACATAAAGAGACTATATTACTTATCAGAATATTTTATTGTGTTCCTAGTTTGGGGCTGTGATAAATATCATGTGCACTGTGTACTAAATGTATCTCTTTAGAAAGTTGTATCATTCCTTCGCTGTGAAATGGAAATAGGTCCACCTATATCTACAATTACACAGAAGATTAAGGGTGAGTATGTGTGTGTATGCATGTGTGCATGCATACACATAAGTGTGTGGGATGTGAGTCATGTATCCTCATGTGTGTGCTCTTGGGTATGAATGTTTACCATGTGCTTGATGTTTAGAGAAGTTTGTGGCATGTGACAAATACAAAATATCAATTGTCTTACAATAATTTTAATAATGGCTTTAGTTTATTGAATAAGCTAGACTTGATGCTTTATTAACAACATATAACTTTCTTTTCAAATATGTCATATGGACTAGTCATCTTTTTCTCTTTTATATGTCTATCTCAGGATTTGAGGGTCACTCATATCATACATGGAAAGCTCATCAATTTCAATGAGAGAAGTCTGATTTAGTTTAGGAATTACACCATCATTTCAATCAGTTTAGAGAATAATTAAAGCTACCAACTCCTAAATTCTTGCTCTCTCTGCTATATTTGTGCCTGATCTGGACTAGGAAAGCCTAGAGTAGAAGGGAGAGAGTTTTTCCTTTTGCTGTATCCTACTTTTTCCTCCTCTTTTACTTTCTAATCAAAGTTGCAGAACAATAATTTATTTTGTAGTTCCCCCTCTCACTTCCTTAAAAATACTTGACCCTGGGCTGGAGAGATGACTTAGCGGTTAAGACGCCTGCCTGCTAAGCCTAAGAACCCAGTTCCAATCTCCAGGTCCCAGGTTTAGCCAGATGCAAAATGACGCAAGGGCACAATGCTGCACTTGCCCACAAGGGGGCGAATGCATCTGGATTTTGTTCATAGCAGCTGAGAGACTGCTGGCGTGCCCATTCTCTATCTGTCTCCCTCTCCCTCTCTCTCTGTCTGTCTCTCCAAAAATTAAAAAAAAAAAATACTTGACCCTGAAATATATTGTAACTATTTTAGGCATAGGAGAGAAAAAGGTTTATCTGGAAAGAAATTGTTAGTTTCTTATGTCTTGATAATTCAGCCAACTCATAGTCAACTTTCTTATGAAATGCTCTAAAACCTATCCATGGAAAGCAGCATCTATTTAAAAATTGCCTGGAGTCACTAAAATATGTTATTTTATTTCACTTTTTAATAATTGATGATGATTCACAATGAGTTCATCATTTATAGAGTATAATTTAGAATTGCAATATATTATTATTGTTTTGCTCTACACTGTTTCAAATAATGTTCTAATAGCAAAGTCATAAAGTGTACAAACTGACGATAAAGCACTACTGAAAACTTGTCAGCAGAGTTTTTTACCTTTTTATACTTAATATTTCTTAGTGATATCCATTTCTTTTGGATTGCTATGTCCTGTTTCAAAGACATCTGTTGATCAAGGAAAACACATCAAAAGACTAAGGGTTCTGGTTCTTAAGAGGGATTTATTTCAAAGCCAGTATCTTTCATCAACACTGGAAAACAGATTTGTATTTCTGCAACTATTCCATGTTCACTCTGAAAAATGGAATAGTTAAGGAAGGGACAATGATAAGAAAAACTGCACTTGGCTGAGGTAAAAGATGTCAGTTATGAATATTAACTAAGAAGCCACATAAGGAAGGAGAAAATTTTAAAAAGCTTCTGGAGTAATTTGTCTTACAAATTACAACTGAGCTGCTGTGAAATTTTGTATCTCACAGGTGATGAATGAAGCCCCAACAGAGATAGGAATTGAAGAAAAAAGGATGGCAACTATACTGCATTTGGCAGATTCTAATCAACATAGTTTTAAGGCCCTGCTTAAACAATGTATCAAAAACTTTGCAAACTAAAAGACTATTAAATAGTTTTAAATATTATTAACTGTGTAAATTTTGCTAATGCATATAAAAAAGCATGTCAGGAATAATTTTCTAAGTCACTCATTTTATTAAAATAATCCAAAATTTTTAGTTCATAGAAATACTGGGATAGTTTGATTCAGGTAGCCCCCATTAACTTAGTTGTTTTGAATGCTAGGTTCCTAGCTGATGGAAATTTTGGAATTAATTCTTCCTGGAGGCAGTGTATTGTTGGGGGCAGGCTTATGGAAGTTATTGCCAGTTTCCTTTTGTTAGTATTTGGCACACTCTCTGTTGCTGTTTTGTCTGGTGTTGGTCAGGAGGTGATGTCCACCCTCTGCCCATGTCATCATTTTCCCCTACCATCATGGCGCTTCTGCTTGAGTCAGTAAGCCAAAATAATCCTTCAGCCCAAGCTGCTCTTGGTCAGGTGCTTTCTGTCAGCAATGTGAACCTGCCTGCAACAAATACATGTTCCACAATTTCTGAAAATTAAGATTAAATTTTCCAGGAGCTGGGTGTGGTGGTGTATGCCTTTAATCCCAGCACTTGGGAGGCAGAGATAGGAGGATCACTGTGATTTCAAGGCCACCCTGAGACTACAGAGTGAATTCCAGGTCAGCCTGGATGTCAGAAAACCAAAATAAATAAATAAATAAATAAATAAATAAATAAATAAATAATTTCCCAGATTGTATCAAACTCCAGAAAATTTTTTTTTAGTTTTTGTGTAATCTTTTTTTTATTAACTATGTATATAGTATATATACAGCCATCATGGTACCATCGTTAGTCTTCTCCCTGTCCTCCCCACATGGGTAATGTGGGTCTTGCCTTATGGGGGTAGCCATCAGTTATGTGGGAGAGGCAATGACTCTGTGCATAATGATCCAACTCATGGCTCCAACAATCTTTCCATCCCCTCTTCTGCAAGTTTCCCTGAGCCATGTTGGGTTCATTTTAGGTCTATTTCAGTGATGAGGTTTTATGAGTTTCTGTGTCTCTGGATATCTGATTTGGTAGGAGCTGAGTGTTCTTTGTGTCTATCTCCTTCACCCTTGTGCTGGTACCAGATTCACAGATAAAGCAGCACTCTTGCTTATTTCCCCTATAACTCTATGGCTTCAGCTGGTGCCCTGGTGTGGTGTGATGGGCTGATTCTCTCCTCAGGTTCTGTGTGCATCTGAAAGAGAGAAGCAGATTCTCCAATGGAGAGTGAGGTCAGTACAAGATACATGGATAACCATTATTATGTTAGAGATAATTTAATAGGTGTAGGCCCTCTTGTATCTCACTATTGGTGGGAGCTTGATATTGGAGAGTGGGCTCATTTTTTTATATGGTTCTGACTTGTTTCTGGGTTCCAGGTATGGGCTCTGTTCCACTGAGAGGATCCGTTAGCCAAATCTAGAGCAGTTGGTAACCCACTATGGCTGTGTGCCACTACTGCACTTGTGTGAGCATCACATCAGGTTGTTTGCTGCTGAGTAGCTTAAACCACGAGTTGCTTAGACAGATGTTGGTCATTTTCCCCCAGTCACTTAGGTAGCACCTTCTCACAAGCTGTCTGGGGACTGACTCTTTTTCAGATTCCAGCCAGGTCTCTCCATGTTACATCTGAACAGCATATGGTGTCTTCAGCAATAGGGTCTTACCAATAAACCTTTGGTGGGTCATCAAGTGCTCTGACAGAAATCTGTCTTCTTTTGGGAAACTTTGTAGGTCTCACTGATCAACAGCTCATTGTGGATATTAACCTCATGCTGGTACTGGGAGTTACAAGTCAGTGCCAAGGGAAGAGGAGGAAGAAAAAAATATAGGTAATATGAAAGAGAAAGAGAGAAGAGAGAGAAGAGGGAGTGATAGAGAGAGGAACCAGGGATGGTTCAACATAAGGAAATCTGTCAATGTAATAAACCACATAAATAAGCTTAAACACAAAAACCACATGATCATTTCAATAGATGCAGAAAAGGCCTTTGACAAAATACAACATCATTTCATGAACAAACATTGGAGAAACTAGGCATGGACATTCTATATCTCAACATAATAAAGGCTATATATAAAAGATACTAAAGCCCAAATAATACTTAATGCAGAGAGACTGAAGGAATTCCCATTGATATCAGGAACAAGACAGGGGTGACCACTCTCGCTTCTGCCCTTCAACATAGTGCTAGAGGTACTAGTTCAAGCAATAAGACAGGAGAAAGAAATAAAAGGAATACAAATTGGAAAGGAATAAGTTAAGTTAGCCCTATTTGCAGATGACATGATTCTATACATAAGTGACCCCAGAACCTCCATCTCAAAACTCTTCAAAGTGATTAACTCCTTTCAGTAAAGTAGCAGGATACAATGTCAATGCACAAAAATCAGTAGCCTTTCTATATGCAAAAGACAAAGACACAGACAAAGAAATAAGCAACATTGTCCCATTTTCAATAGCATCAAAAAAAATAAAATAAAATAGCTTGGAATAACATTAACTAAGGAGGTGAAAGACCTTACAATGAAAACATAAAAACACTCAAGAAGGAAATTGAGGAGGACATGAGAAAATGGAAAGATCTCCCATGCTCCTGGATAGGGAGAATTAACATTGTGAAAATGGCAGTCTTACCAAAAGCAATATACAGATTTAATGTAATTTTAAATTTTTTATTTATTTGAGAGAGAGGGCAAAAGGCAGAGAGAGGGGGAGAGAGATTGAGAATAGGCATGCCAGAGCATTCAGCTGCTGCATAAGGACTCCAGATGCATGCACCACCTTGTGTATCTGGCTTACGTGGGTCCTGGAGAATTGAACCTGGGTCCTTTGGCTTCATAGACAGGTGCCTTAATCACTAAATCATCTCTCCAGCCCCTGTAATCATTTATTTTTAAGAGAGAGAGGTAGAGAGAAAAAGAGAGAATTGGTGCACCATGGCCTCCAGTCACTGCAATTGAACTCCAGATGTGTGTGCCACCTTGTGCATCTGGCTTACCTGAATCCTGTAGAGTCTACAATGGGTCTTTAGTCTTCACAGGCAAGTGCCTCAACCACTAAGCCATTTCTCCAGCACTATTTTTTTTTTTTTTTTTTTAGTTTTTAATGTGAATTACATTCTTAGAGACATATTTTAATTAACTACAAGAATAAACTATAACAGTAACTATGACAGTAAACATTTTAAACTATATATAATATCAATTAGCCAAAAATATGGACCATCTCATGTTTAAAGGTATATTTACCACAAACTATGAACACTATTAAAAACAAGTTTTTAAATTATTCATATTTCCATCATCTTAAAATTATCTTCATATTTTTCTATATTTCCTCTGTGTCTTGGAGTGTATATGGCAAGGAACGAATTATTCCTAAGGCTCATACTTATTTGCCTTTGCATGCATGTATTGTTCCTTCACTTGACTTTAATATGGATTTCTTACCAGCTTACTAACTTGCATAGCAATCTTGATCATGTTATAATATTTAATGCATGTATAAATATTTATACAATAGACTTCGTTTTCAAACATTTCACTACTTTTCAATCTCTGCCTATAAAATGCATTTTGTATTTTTGTGTGTATGTGCATATGTATTCATATGATGTGGGTGAACATGCACATATATGTGCCTTTGTGTAGAGGCCAGAGGTCAATGTCAGACTCTTTCCTCAATTACTCTCACCTAATTTTTGAGACAATGTCCTTACTTGAACTTGATTGGACTAGTCAAGCTGGCAAGAGAGCACAGAGCAGCCTCTTTGCCTCCCTAGAGCTAGGGGTGTACCACTACACTTGGTTTTTACATGGGTGCTGGACTATGAACTCATGTCCTTGTGCTTACAAGCACTTTACCAACTGAGCCCTCTACCCAGCCTCATAAAACATATTTTGTTTTTAGGACAATTTCCTTAGGATATATCTTGAAAATATAATCTATCATAATTAAAATATTTCAGCAGATATAAACAGAGTATAATAAAAGTACAAACTCCAAGATCATAACGTGCTTGTAACTATATTTATGTATACCACTCCTGAAAATAGTGTCAGAGATGATAAAGAAATCTTTCAATAATTTTAATTGAACAAATTTAATTTTTTCCTTTACATAGAAAACAGCACAAGCAAAGGGCCATTGCTTTTATAAATTCCAGGAAGGACTGGGGGTAGTGGGAAGGAATAAAAAACAGGAAGAATTTATCTTCCAGTACCCCTGCAAGTTCTGTCCAGACTCTTTTCTTCCAATCTGGAACCCCTTTTATTTTCTCTGACTTTGGGATTGAGGAATGTTGAATCCTTGAGGCATTTCCAGTTTTGGTGGAACATTCTGCTTGTGTATGATAGAGTTTCAGTGGATGCCTTGTGATTTTTGAACATTTGAATCAAATGAATATAATGCCTGAAAAACAATAAAATAAAAGAAGAATATTTTATAAATTTATATTGCTGTGAAATTTTCCAATGTTTTACTTTGTGGCTTAAAATAGTAAAGGGGGGAGTCTTTAAAACACAAAGTTTTAAGAGAAAAGCAACTCAGCAGGTCTTAGATGTCTCTGATCATTTCATTTTGTGTATAGTAAAAAATATGTAAGCCATGAAACCCTAAGTGTTTTTCATTTTAAAAGGTATAAAAAATGGAGTTACACTGAAAATCATATCAGTACCACTTCCTGCCTTCTACTAATCCACAAAACATTCAGAGAAAATTACTTTTTAGTATCACTTATTTGTTTGCTCTAGCTGCACTGTCAAATATGGCATCCATTTACTTACATGTGGCTATTTAATGTGCATGTAAGTTAATCATACTTAGGTACAATTAATATTTTTAGTCATATGAACCATGTTTCAAATGCTCGGGTATGATATGTTGCTGCTGTGCTGGACAAAGCAGATATCAATGAAAATATGGCATAGGCAATGATTTTCTGAATATAACCCATTGTTCAGAAATAATACCGCTAGTCAAACTCATGAAATTAAAAAGCTTTTGTACAACAAAGGACACTATGAATAAAGCAAAGAGGCAACCTACAGAATGGGAGAAAATCTATGTCAGGTATACATCTGACAAAGGATTAATACACAAGATATACAAAAAATTCAAAAAACTAAATAATAAGATATCAAACAACCCAAACAACAAAATGGGCTATGGAATTGAATAGAAAGTTTTCAAAAGAAGAAATACAGAGGGCCTATAAACATCTAAAAAATGTTCTACATCCTAGCAATCAGGGAAATGCACATTAAAAGTGCTTTGAGATTCCATTTCACTCCTGTCAGAATGGCTAACACCAAGAAAACAAATGACAATAAATGCTGGCAAGGATGTGGAAAAAGAAGAACCCTTCTACATTGTTAGTAGGACTGTAAACTAGTATAGCCATTGTGGAATTCAGTGTGGACATTCACAAGACAGCTAAAAATAGATTTACCATATGACTCAGTTATTCCAGTCCTTGGCATATCCTACCTAAGGGTTCTACTCACCACATTAGAGATACTTGCTCATCCATGTTTATTCTGTTCTATTCACCACAGCTAGGAAATGGAATCAGCCTAGATGTCCTTCAACTGATGAATGGATAATGAAAATATTGTATATTTACACAGTGGAGTTCTAGTCAGTGGTAAAGAAAAATGAAAGTATAAAATTTGCAGGGAAAGGATTATACTAAAGTTAGGTAACCCAGACCCAGAAAATCAAATGCAGCATGTTCTCTATCATATGTGGATCCTAGCTACAAATGCTTAGATTTTTTAAAAAATATTTTATTTAATTTACTTATTCATTTATTTGAGAGAGAAAGAAAGGCGGGAAGAGACAGAGAGAGAATGGGCAATTCAGGGCCTCTGGTCTCTGCTAACAAACTCCAGATGCATTCACCACCTTGTGCATTTGGTTTACATGGGTCCTGGGGAATCAAATCTAGGACCTTTGGCTTTATAGGCAAGTAACTTAACCACTAAGCCATCTCTTCAGCCCAAATACTTAGATTTGTATGTGAGTCAGAGTAAAAGTCAGTAGTACATGCCAAGAAGTTGGAAAGGGGCATTAAGAGAGGGAGGACTTAAGGGGAGGGTATTGTATACACTTAAGTAGAGGTACAGATTATGGGGGTGGAGTGGCCAAAGTAGAGTCAGGGTAAGGTATTGAGTAAAGGAAGGGTGGGAGGAGAGTTAATCAAAATTCATGTTGTTATGAATGAGCCATATAGAAACCTACTTCTTTGCATAATGATGCACCCAGAAATCACAGATTGTTACTAGAAAATTTTCAGTGCCAGGGGCAGGATACCTCCAAGTAAGTTTCTGGCCAGGGAAGTCCCTGATGCCCCCAAAACAATACAGGCCTTTGCCAAGGCTCTTGGTTGCCCACCAAAACTATGTGGTAAGATCCTATTGCCAAAGACTCCACATGCTTGAGCTGTAGGTAACTAAGAAATCAAGCTGGAGCTGAGCTAGAAACCTCCTCCCTGTTGACTAGCTGTCAGAAAGTTGGAAAGAGCTATCCTTGAATGAAACACTTTGAGAGAGAGAAGTCACCAACGATGTTAAACAGGAGTGAACCTTACAAGCCCTAAGACTAGCCAGCCAGGCCAAATGGGCCAACTGGTGAAATAGTGGCATGTTTGTTATGGGGGAAACAACCACTCTCTAATTAGACTGGAGGCCTGCTCCATGGGAGGGAGTACATGACTGGTACTGAAAACCTAGTCAAAAATCCATGGCTGGGGAGGTCATGAGCCCTAGGGAAGTAACGCTAAATGCATATATTATGCCCACCAAACTGTCTTGTAAATGCTTATAATTATATATTAATGCTTCTCTTTTCAGATGGCTCTGACCACTGGAGTGATTCAAACTCACCATATTTCTGAGAAGTGACAGTGGAATGTTTAGTGCTGAGACATCTGTATCACATGTTTCAAAGCTCAGGGTCCATTGCAGAATAGGTGGCAGAAAGCATATAAGAGCCAAAGGAAAGGTAAGACTGCTTACAGTGTAGTCCTCCAGACACAAAATGGCCTTGCTATTCATAACCTTGCAGTCAGTGACTGAAACTACCTATATAAGACATTCATAATATAAGCAAAAGAAGATGACATGAAAATAAAAGATACTAACTGGAAAGGGGGAGGGGATTCAATGGAGGATGGACTTGGGAGAGGGAATGGGAATAGAGGGAGAGAATTATAGTTTTGTTGTCTATATGTATTGAAACTGTCAATAAAAGTTAAAATATAAGAAAAAAATACAAAGAAACAACAAAAACACATGGAAGTCAAGGGCAAGGAAGAGAGCATGCCTATATCTTAATCCTCTGAACCCGAAAGTACTACCAGTTACATAGTTAGAAGGACTGTGGGGATGTGATTAAGTTAAGGACCTTGAGATGTGAAGATTATTATTTTTTTTAATGTTTTTTATTTGTATTTATTTGAGAGGGAGATCCACAAATAGGCAGGTACAGAGAGAAAGAGAGAGAGAGAGAGAGAATGGGCACACCAGGGCCTCCAGCCACTGCAAATGAACTCCAGATGTGTGTGCCCCCTTGTATATCTGGCTTACGTGGGTCCTGGGGAATTGACCCTGGGTCCTTTGGCTTTGCAAGCAAGTGCCTTAACCACAAAGCCACCTCTCCAGCCCCCTGAAGATTATTTTTAATTAATTGAAGGGACACAATATAATAACAGTTGTGTCAGACTTAAAAAAAAAGGAGATGGCTGTATATGTGTGTTGTACACATACATTTCTAGGCATATGTGTGGGTAAATGTGTTGCATTCTTATTTTAAACAGAATCTCTAATAGCAGAAACCTGAAAGAAGATGATACGTCAATAAATGGGGGAAATGTTTCTTACAAGGGAGAAATATGAATACAAATACTTGTTGGGAGATTTGGTTTGGTGTTTGTGATGTATTTCAAGAGTGTCTGAGGGATATTGCCTTAGTATGGTCTGGCTCCTATAACAAAATGCCACACACTGGGTGATTTATAAAAAAATAGACAGATTTTTCACAGTTCTAGAGGCTGAGAAGTCTAAGGTCATGGTGCCAATATGATTGAGTTCTGGTAAGTTGGTGAGTACCCTCTTTCTGATTCATAGATGATGCCTGCTATCTGTGTCCTCATCATAGAAAGCAAAGGCAGGTTTCTAGGGCCTCTGTATAAGGGTATTTATTCTTTGCTAGGAATTCTCTCCAGACCTAATTGTAAGGTTTGGGAGTGATCAAGACCACACAAACCACTCCGAGGCAAAGATGAAAGCTTTTACTAGAGAAAAGCATGAGGTGCCAGGGCTGATTCTCAAAAAAGGAGCACAGCCAACCTGAATTTTCAGGTACTGGGCTTTATAGGGCTTTTTCAGTTGGAGAAAAGGGATGAAGGGAAAAGAACTCATTTGTTAAGTTGAATAAAAAAAGTTTTTTTTAAGGCTGGAGAGATGGCTTAGTGGTTAAGGTGCATGCCTGCGAAGTATAAGGATCCTGGTTCAATTCTCCAGGTCCCACAAGCCAGATGCACATGGTGGTGCATGTGTCTGGTGTTCCTTTGCAGTGGCTAGCACCCATTCTCTCTCTCTCCCTCTCTTGAGATCTCTCCCTCTCTCTGTCTCTAACAAATAAATAAGTAAAAATAAAATCCTTTTTTAAAAAGTTCCTTTAGGGAAGATCATTATATTAGCTATTTAAAATAGCTAGGGTGTGAGACCAGAACAGTGACCAGGCAACTTACAAGATAAGGGTGCAAGAAACCATGACTTGGGAGCATTGTTAGGCAAGGAAGGGATAATGGCTGGGCAGTTTCTTGAGGAATGTGGATAATCCACATCCTTATGCCTCTGTCACCATACTGCTGTCCTTGTTGACTCCATCTTGGGAGCCCATCCTGACCTAACACTAATCACCTCCAAAGTCCCACCCACAGTATCACTTTGGTGGTTAGATTTCAATATATTTATTTTAGGGGATCACAGACATTCAGATTGTATCAGATTTCAAGGAGGCTAACATAGCTAATGGAGAGTCATTTGCTCATTTTGCTGGTTAATAATTTTAGAGTTAAATATGTTTGTGTGTGTCCTAAAGGGACAGATAAGACCTCACATGTGTGGAAATAGAAATGACTATGGCTGCTGTCTGGCTAGAAAAAAGAATATAATTTTCTGTGAGCCTTGGAAATCATATCTGACAGGCATCACTTTTCTCACAGACATAAAACTGTCAAACTTTAATGCTCAGATAAAGAATGCTATGTGGAAAGAATTTGCTTACAAGATCCAAATTGTGAGATTCCAAGCCTGGAACTTTTGTTGATTGACTGTTTCCGAAGAATTATTTGTTATTGATACTTCCCTCATGACCAATCACATATAGCTTAATGTATAAACAGAACCTAAATGCCAATCTACATTTATTCAACCAATTTATGTAACTGCCATCTTTTAATGTAAAATTCATTTATTGATCCAGTGACATTTAAAAGTTATTGGTAAGCCGGGTGTGGTGGCGCATGCCTTTAATCCCAGCACTCGGGAGGCAGAGGTAGGAGAATCGCTGTGAGTTCAAGGCCACCCTGAAATTGCATAGTTAATTCCAGGTCAGCCTGGGCCAGAGTGAGACCCTACCTTGAAAAACAAAAAAAAAAAAAAAGTTATTGGTGTTGGGATACTGGAGGGATGAAGTTCAAAAGCTAGAAGATGTGGTTGAAGTGATAACTATTGAGATGGAAAATGTATGATTAAGACAAAGTCTATTTATGATTACAGGCATTAGCGGCTCATAGAATGTAAGATAAGTGCAGTGGCGGAAAGGAAGTCCTAAAAGTTGGAGGCTGAATATATGATCTTTCTACTGAAGATTTAGATCACAGTATTACAGTTTCAGTGATGTTAGAGGTAAAAAAAAAAGTCACTTTGGAACACATAGGGTGATCTTCATGAGATAGATTGAAGGGGCTTCGCCTCTCCCTGTGGCATTGGGTGGATGTTAAATATTGTTAAAATCTGTTAAAATTTGTGTTAATTATAAGTCCTTTTAAGGAATATTTTTATTTATTTATGATGAGAGAGACACACAGAGAGAGAAAGAAGGAGAAAATGTGTATATCAGAGCCTCCTGTCACTGCAAACGAACTCCAGATGCATGCTTCACTTTGTGCATTGGGTTTTAAGTGGATACTTGACAACTGAACTTGGGCCTTCAAGCTTTGCAAGCAAGTGCTCTTAACCACTGAGCCATCTGTCCAACCTGTAATTATGAATTCTTTAAGTTCTTGCTATAGAATTCTTGATGTCCATTTTCCTATGACTTCAAATGGTTGGGTGCTCCCTAATTGGTGACTGTTGCATCCTTCTTTGCTTCCTTGGCTACCATGACCAAAAGAACTTTCAGAAAAACAACAAACCAGGCTACATTAATGCCCAGCACTAGCCATTTTGCATAGTCAATGGTCACATTGAGAAAACCGCACTACAACCACAGCTGATTGCTCCAGATCCTCAAGGCACAACATCAGCTTCAGCCATCTGTACCAGAATCATTGCTATCACAAAACCATCAGAGGATCCTGCAACCATTATGACCTAGGACTAAGGGAACTTTTCCAGTGGCCTGCCATGAGGATTCCTTTGATTGGTGCCAAAAAAAAAAAAAAAAAAAAAAAAGATTGGTGCAAACATAAGCCTCCATTTATATGTGAGGTGGGCTTTGGTTGGTGCAGACACAAACTCACCTTGCAGGAAGGAAGGCTGTTCACTTTACTGAAAGAGTTGTCTAGGAGATGACCTCCTAGACCTAAAGGTTTCTCTTGAGTGACTGTTGCATTTCACTTCTCACTGTTGGACGAACACCTGACCAGAAACAGTTTACTGGAGGAAAGGATTTATTTCAGGCTTAGTACTTAAAGGGGAAGTGCTGGAGAGATTGCTCAGAGGTTATGACACTTGTCTGCAAAGCCTAATGATCTGAGATCGTTTTTCCAGTACCCATGTAAAGACAGATGTGCGAGGTGACACATGCGTTTGGAGTTCACTTGCAGTGGCTAGAGTCCCTGGCATGCCCATTTTCTCTCACTCTTTCTCTTTCTCTCTCTACTTCTTTCTTTCTCTCTCAAATAAATAAATAAAATATTAATAAATAATTAGTAAATTAATTATTAATAAAATAAATAAAATATTGGAGAAATTCCAGGGCAACACCATCAATTGTGGAAGAAGCTGGCTCACTTAAATAGATCCAAGCAGAGAGACACCACCAACATCCAGCACCACAAAACCAACATCCAATGCTCCAAACTGATCTTTTCACACCTTAGGGTGGAACTCAAGGTCCACCCCCCAAACACACCTTTAGAGCTGGACTCCAAGACCCACCCTCAGTCACACCTCCAGTCAGGCTGCTGGAGACTCAAGTTACAATCTCAAGTCTTAATCAAAACCACCACGGGTCCATATATTCAAACTACCACAGTGGCTTTCTCTTGCCTTTGTTTAGTAGTTTGGGAGAACTGGTTACTCACAGAATGAAGCATATGAGCGGTATCAACCCAGCAGTGGCAAGATGGCTGAACTGCTTAAGTAGCAAGGTATCCAGCTACCTGATAAGATGAAGAGGCAGCTGTACAATTTGAGATGGGGTCCCCATGCAGAAACAAAGAGAATGAAAACAGAGGGGAAATGAGCTGAGGTTGAAGAAGGACAGAAGGATGTGCACAGAACCACAGGCTCTGGCAGAGTTCCATAGACTTGTAAAGTTCCCCACTCCCCCGTGGCTAAAGGAAGTATTTTAGGGCTTTCCTGAATCTGCAACATCAGTGGTTACCAAAGGTGCAGAATCCTGACTTCTGAGGCTTACACAAGGGTATTGTACATAAAACTAAGGATCCCAGTACCCTAGATCCATATTAGAGGTATACTACTTGAAAAAGTAAGGATCTTGATGATGATGTAGGATTAGAGGGTTCAGGAGGGGTTCCTACAAGTTTATGAACCCCAATATTGGGTCCTGTTATATTTTTAGAAAGGATTGATAAATGAACTCAAGAAGGATAAATTTTGAATTACTAAGTTTATTTAGGGATAAATCACAAATTATGAGGTTTATTTAAGGGTAATTGGGATCTAGGAAGGAAGAGCAGAGCCATAAGCATGTGGGAGACAGGTGCTCAGGTGGAAAACACAGCATGGTTAATTAGGTTCATTTAAGAGAAATTGGGGTTTAAAAAATTATATTATCTTTATTCAGAGAAGTACAGAACCAAGGAAAGACAGCCACATGGCTTGAGAGCCCATGTGGTGGGCCTGGAAAAATGTGGAGAGGACAGAAAAGAAAGTTCAAAGAGCTGCTGCCATGTGGAGAGCAGGAGGGGTAAAGAGCCCATGTGGAAAGGAAGGAAGGAGGGGTGGTTCTCCCCTCACCTAGCCTGTGTGCTGCTGAAAGCAGGAGGTGTAAAGAGCCCATGTGGGAAGGAAGGAAGGGTCTGGGGTGGTTCTCCCTTCCCCACAGCTCTCCTCAGCTGAGTTGAGGAGAAACTCACCACAAGCTGGAGGTTCAGGAGAGGTCAGGTAGCCCAGAGGAGATTGAAGTGTTTAAGGACAGACTGGAGTACAGCCACAAACACATGGATGATAGAAGAACTTAGGTGTGTATGTAGAGAAATTTAGAAGAAACACACATAGCATCTACCTTGTGCTTCCATATGGAAGGAAGTTAAGGGGGTGTGGTACTTTGAATGGATGGTCCCCAGTATATCCTGGATTATAATAAAGTTTGTAATTTAGCTGTGCATGGTGTGCATGCCTTTAATCCCAGAACTCGGGAGGCAGAGGTAGGAGGATCACCAAGAGTTCAAGGCCACCCTGGGACTACATAGTGAAGAGCTGAGGAGGTTTGTAATTTATATCTGGAGGAGGTGTCATTCTGGGCAGATCTTAGGGTCCAGCCCTCAGGTGTGGGGCTGAATTTGAAATTCCAGTCTTAAAGGAAAAGGGAAGTAACTGAAGTGTGTTTGTTTATGGTGGTGGCTTTTTCTTTTCTTCCTCCATTATGGAACTTTTTGTCTATCTTCAATAAATTTCCTTCCTCCATAATTGTTCCTGGTTTGTAAGTTCATCTCTGTGACCTGAGGCTGTATGCTAAAGAGGGCAAATGATGAGAGCTTATTCTTAAGGAAGACTCATAGGGGGAAAATATCAAAGCAGAGATGAAGAAATTCAGGTTAGAAGTGAAGAGCAAAATACTCTCACTTTTGGTTAAAAAAGCTTCTCTTTTCAGATGGCAGTGACCTTGAGATGACTCAGAAGGCACCATAGTGCTGAGAAGAAATGGCAGAGGAATGCTCAGCACTGAAACATCTCTATCACACCTTCCACGGCTCAGGGTCCATTGCAGAAGAGGTGACAGAAAGAATGTAATAGCCAAAAGAAGGGTAGGATTACTTACAATACACTCTTCCAGACACAAAATGGCCTGGATATCCATGACCTTACAGTGCCTGATATTACCTACACAAGACCATCATAATAGGAGGAAAAGTTGATGACATCTGAGTGTAGATGAAAGGTATGATGGAAAGTGGAGGTAGATTTACCATGGATTGTCTATAATTATGGAAGTTGTCAATAGAAAATAAATTTAAAAGTAAAATAAAATAAAAAGAAATGAGTAGCAAAGGAAGTTGAACCCATGGCTATCCTGAGTTTAGAGTAACTACACAGGTAACAGACCTAGAGTTAACAAAAGCATCCATGTGGTAGATCTGGAGTGTAGATGAAATACACAAGTGGTAGATTTAAAGACCAGAGGAAAATCACACACATAATTAAAGTGAGAAATCACTCCACACTATAAAGCACAGGCAAGCAGAAACGTTCTTCCAGATCAAGAAACAATATTATATTCCCGCCCCCACCATCCAGCCAGACTGGATTGGGTAAGCCAGAGTCATGTGTATCCCTGTGGACAGAGCAAGAGACAGACAGAGAGAATCCAGAAAGTTCAAAGGAGAAGTTGGAATAGCCTTTATTGTTGATTGAAATGTGTTCTTTCATTGGATTCAGGTGTGCAAGGGGAAGACCTTATTGGTTTGTAGATTTCCCCAGGGTCAGCACACTGGGCCATTTATCCAGGTAGCATGCTAGTCTTTGGACAGCAGCAGGGACTGTAGACCAATCTCAATCAGGCATGATTTCCATTCCTGCCAAGAGTTCCATTCTTATGCCAGGGTGAGGAGGCATATATGATGCTAACATCTCTTGGTTCTTTCTGGGCCTCGATTTCTAACTGAAACTGTGTAAAAGAAGCTAGCTTTCTTCTATTCTTCAATGACACCAGAGGACTGTACAAGAGCAGTAACACTAGAGGATACCACTAGTGCTGTTCGCAACTGCCTGCTGCCTCTCCTATCATGCAGGTGAAAAGCTGCCATTGGCCAGCCCTTGAAGAGATTCTCTCTGGTCTAGTCAAGATTTCTACTTGGGTAGGGCAACAGGTCCCTAGCTTGCTGGCTGGTAACACTCAGACTAGCAGTATGGACATCATCTATTTGTTGGAAATACAAATATTCATGTATAGGCAGATGATGTTAATCAGAAAAATCTGCACATAGGGCCCACAGTATTTCAACAAGGCCCCTGGGTAATTTCTGGTCAAGACTGAAGTTTGAGAGATACCTTCGTGGCCTTACACACGATGGAGAAGTAGGTACCGGAAGCACTTACACGGGCTTCAGTGAAGTAGCACTTCAACTGTACTTGAAAGTGATGGCAAAGTTAAGCAGAAAGTCTTAAAAATAAAAGGGACAATATTTGTTAAAGAAAATCCGGAGACACACACAAAAAGCTAATGTTAAACTAAATGTAATTGTGTAAGAGTTTACAATGTTGTATTTTAATTTCCGAAAATCAGGACTTGCTAGGACGGCTGCGGTTGAGTACTGATTAAACACAAACTTCATTCATCTGCTTTTAATCCATTGGTATTGGGCAGCATTACAGTCAAGTTGAGAGTTCAGAGAACACATGTGGCCGTCTTAGTGGGCATTCTAAGTAATCTCTTCACCACTGGAAATCTCGGAAAACTCTTCAACTTCACAGAATAATGTAACACAGAGGATTCAGCAAGCCCCAGCCCTCTAGTGACGTCACGGAGAGCGGCCCCGCCCAGCGCTGGCAATTTCCACCTGTAGCCGGGCGCTTCCGGCGGCGGCGCGGGCGGGCGCGGTGACGTCACTAAGGCGCGCCGGCGTGCTTCCCTGGGCGGCAGATTCAAACGTGTGGCGCGGCCGGCCGGGCGGCCAAGGGAAAGTTCTAGAACCCTTGCGGTCCACTGCTGCGACCCGGGCAGCCGCGAGCGCGCAGGGCCGGGAATGGCGCGCCCCGCCACCGTGTCCCAACGGAAGAAGATAAAGCGGACGGCACCCCGCGGCTTCCTGAAGCGCGTCTTCAAGCGACACAAGCCTCACCTGCGTCTGGAGGCGCGCGGCGACTTGCTGGTGAGAGTCCGTCGTGGTCCGCCGGGGCCGGGCCTCCTCGCCGCAGCCCGTGTCCAGGCCTGTGCTGCAGCGACGAGCGAGGGAGCGGGTCCGTAGTTCCGTAGCAGACCTCGGACGTGTAGGCTCAGCGGAGCTTTTAACCGGCCTTAGCAAGTGCTTTCAGCCGGAGGGAAAACTAGCCCACCGTGCTGGACTGTGCTTGAGGAGTGTGTGGAAGAGAAACCTTTTCAAAGCAGGTTTTGTAATTTTGTAATAGGTCTCTTGCCTCCCTCTATCCTTTTTTGTTTGTTTGTTTGTTTAATGTTACCAAACGCATCGCCCTGTTTCATTTACATTAGGCTTCCTAACTAAAGATCTGTGATCCCAAAGTGCTCTCGATTGGGAACTCTTTTTCTTAGATAAATAATACACTTGTTCAAGTTTGCAACCTTGTCTGACTTGATGCAGCGTTCTTTCTCCCAATAAATAGCCCCAGCAAATCACTGAGTAATATTTCTGTTTGAAATTAATTCAGTTTGTGTGTCGAATGCCTGGAATACATTTTGCTGTAGCAGAGTGAAATTTATTTCCCCAGGTTAAGACCACAGTCTCTGACTAGAGGATGAATGGATGTTTCCAGGGTATAGAATTGTAGATACAGAAAGGCTTGCTGTGTGGGTTGATTTGGGCATGAAACATTGCAGCTTTTTGTTTACTTTTATTTGCTAAAATAGCATTAAAAACTTACATAGCCCTTTTCTACCTACCTCCTTTGTCCCTTCTCTCCTTCACTGAACCCTCTTACTTCTTACACACTCTTCTCACTTAGTACTTTTCTTGTAGGGTTTTGTTTAACCTTTACTAATATAAAATTTTATAAGAAAGGACCACACTGCACATTACACTCATCTTTGGTGATGGTGGACGTAGCACAAGTGGGCTGGGTTTCAAAGTGTGTAAGTGTTGCATTTGTTCTGGGATACCAAGACCACTAGCTGATGTAGATGCTGTGGCAGACATTTCTCAAGTGGTTAGCCTCTGGTCAACATCCCCCCTTTTCTGCTTTAAGACCTGTGAGTAGATTGGACCTTGGACCATATGGTAGTGTTGAATCTGAGTGGCAGAGAAAGGAAGCAGAGTTGAAATGTCAAACTGTTGGAGTGACAGGGAAAAGGAAGTTCCTTGGGCCACAAGCTCCCCTCAGGTGATATTCTTGTCTTCTATGGCTTTCGTTAAGCAGTTTTCATTTATTGCTTTGCGTGTATCAACCCAATGGTTTTGCTTATGGTTTTTTGTTCTCTCTTGACTTCATAAAATTACTAAACAGGCATTCCATATTATCAAGTTCTTTTCATAGAAGGCAGTTTTGATCTTTTTTTTTTTCTGCTTTTGGACAGTAATAAGAATGTACTTTATGCAGTTTAGTCAGAGAGAGGCCCCCACTCTCTCTACCCAGCATGGTACTCAAGCAAGGTTTCACATACATTAAATTTAAATATTGCAGATTTCTGGCTCCCTTAGCTTTTAGATTGATCCCAGAGGAATCTGTACAAATATTTGGGTTCTTTGGTTTGTGTGAAAATTTCAAAGCCCTCTGAGGAGAGTTAGAAGAGGTAAAGCTGGCTTAGTCTTTTGGTGAATAGGAACTGTAAAGCAGGGGACATTTAAAAATAAATTTTAAATAATTTACCTTTCTTATTTTTCAATTTGAATGCTTAGCTAACTATCTTGCAACCAGGTTTTGTTCTGATTATTTTTAATTTAGGCTAGGGCATTTGAGTGACACCACTTGGCTGTCTTCTTACATACAGGCTGCTTAAAAAAAGTGACTCCTAAAAAGATACTTATGTGAAGAGATATGGAAAGATTTTTCTTATTTTGAAAGGAGATCTTGCTATGTAATACAGGCTGACCTTGACTTCCTATGTAGTGCAGGCTAGTGGAGAAAGGAAGCAGCTTGAACTAGCTGTCTGTCTTGTCTTAGCCTACCTAATGCTCCCTATGCATGTACAACCAAGCCCTACTTGGAGAGTTCTTTTGTTCGTGGATTAATAATTTGCTACTTTATATTGAGCAGGGTGTTAAAAGTCACTAGGGGGAAAATACTGAGACTGGTAGAATGGTTATTGCAGTTATTGTACTTGAGAAAGTCAGGTGAGAAGTTACATCACACAAGATACTGTGCAGGCATATAATCTTCTATATGGGGATGTTGGACTTTTTAAGGAAGTCTATTAATCAAGCATTTCTAGAAGGAGGCAAAGATGCATTGAGATTCTGATAGAACTTCAGAAGACCTAATGTGGAGCTGAGAAAGGTAAAAGATGAAAACTGGAAGTCAAGTAGAATTTACTATTAAGAAATGTAGGAGTTATCCTGAGAGCATCTGAAAGCTATTCATCTTCAAAAGTAAAAAATCTAGATTAACAGATGAAAGTCTAGAATGTTTTCACTATAAAGGGGAATAGTCCTTTTGGAATTAAAACAGTGGTATAATGTAAAGAATTAAAATTGTAATGCTTTGCCTTAAATTTCTTGTGAGAGTTAATGAAGACAATGCATCAAAAATGTTAAAAGAATATTATTTTCTAGTAAGTTTCTAGACCCCCTTTGTATAGTTATCATTAGAACACTCTTAAAACACCTGCATACAATCCAATAGCAATCTCTGTTTGAAGCATTACCTGATTCTGTAAGATTTAATGAACTTTGGGAGAGTGTTTATGTGTAGTTCAAGGAACAGTGACTATCCAGCACTCTGATGTAAATAATAAAAGAAATGTATGGTGAGAGATACCTTTAAGTAGAGATTCTAACTAGATCCAAATGGGTAGTCCCCTGCAGTTCCTGGCAGAAGCAGTGAATGGGAAAGATGTTAACAATAATGGGAATTAAGAGAATACTACATATTATAACTAGTGGGAGGATTGAGAGGATTTCAGCTCACTGTCTGTATTGTTCTTGCTTGCACTGTGTGGCACTAAACTGTTTTCAAGGTATGTTCATGTAGATTATCACTTTTATTGGTTTAGCTGTTTTGAGTAAACTACTTAATAAAATGTTAATATGAATATTCAGATAGTAAAATGATTCATATTATTTCCTAAAGATGTATCATATGTATGTTAGAAAAGTTTATATGTATTACCTGATGATACAAGTGTTTAACTTCTGTGTAGAGCTTATTTCTATAAGAATATGCAAGAAACTGGCAACTATTGTTGACGGGTAATGTAGGAGAGGAGCAGGCAATCTACTGTTTTTTTTTTAAGTTCTTTATAATTTCTATTTTTATTTTGAAGTAATTATAGTCACAGAAATGTGCAAAAATAGTACATGTGTCTTTATTCATCTTCCCACAATGTTAATATTTATTTATAATCCTTTGTAGGCTTTTGCATTTTGTACTGTCAGTTTATATTATCTATTTAAAATGATTTTAAAAGAAAATTTTAAGATTATTAATAGATGATACCATGTTGTAGTTTTCAGGTGGCAAGTAACTTGACTATTATATATTTTTCAATTAAGCAGTTTTCAAAACTTATTCACATGCTTTTCTGTATTTTAATTTAAACATGTGGTTTAAAAAAAATCTTATACCTCATATTGTCAAATAAAAGCCTAAAATAGAGTCACTGATGCATTTTGACTTAGCATTTTCTGGAAATTTAAATTATATTTAAAATTTTTAAAGTCTCTTTTGAAAACATTTACGTCATCTGGGTTTCGCTTTGAAGGTTCACCTGAGCTGTTTGCTGTTCATTCGTCGACTGGCTGAAGAGTCTAGGACAAACGCTTGTGAGAATAAGTGTAGCATCATCAACAAAGACCATGTAATGGATGCAGCGAAGGTAAATGTGATGCCTTTTCTGGAGCAAGAGTATTTTAGAAATGCCACCTAGGCTGTCACTGCTTCTGATGCAGATACTTTATTCAGCTTTGTTGCCTGAGTTGATATTTGTCCTTCATGTCAATCAATTTTAATTATTGAAGT
This sequence comes from Orientallactaga sibirica, assembly GCA_036365145.1. Taxonomy (NCBI): domain Eukaryota; kingdom Metazoa; phylum Chordata; class Mammalia; order Rodentia; family Dipodidae; genus Orientallactaga; species Orientallactaga sibirica. The sequence continues at coordinate 10,816,393 of JAEOAD010000240.1, forward strand.
AGATTTTTTTTTTTCCTGTGTGTGTTACTGTTTTCTAGTGGTAAAGATTAATGACCACTGCTTTGTCACTGCTGAGGAGAAAATGAAGCTTAACTGCTAATTTGTAGGCTGAGGAGCTTTTTAACTGTGATTGTCTGAACTACTTGTGATCATTTTAAGTTGGCCTAGTTACTTAATTTTTCTAGCTTTGGAGACTTGATTGACTTTTGAGTATAGTCTCTTATGAACAGAGATCACTTTTTACTAGAGTTTCTTTGTAAGACTGAGCCTAGTGCAGAGTTTTGGAAATTCATTCTTTGGGACATTATTTTTATTTCTTTTTAAGTTATGGTTTTAAACTTTTTATGTATTAGAGGCAGAGAGAGGGAGAGAAAGAGAGAATGGGCATGCTAGGACCTCTAGCCACTGCAAAGAAACTCCAGACACATGCTCCACCATGTGCATCTGGTTTATGTGGAACCTAGAGAATTGAACCTGGGTCTTTAGGCTTCTCAGGCAAGTGCCTTAACCACTAAGCCATCTCTCCAGCCCCATTTTATTTCTAAGTGATGCTAATAGATGGGCTCCTTACATGCTTATGTGCTCACATGTGGTAATAACATAGCTTCTTATATCTCCTTATGTAATCACAGTGCTATTGTTTATATATAGAACTTATTTTTTTGTGAAAATATGTAAGAAATTTGCAACCATATTTGACTGGAACATGATTGAGGAAAGAGAATTATTTTTGACCGATGACCTCTTTGTTGACAATTGCAAGTTTTTCTTTAATACTTAGAGATTACCACAGTTCAAAGTAATTCAGAGTTCCCAGGTACCCTTTATTATGTTTCCCACAATGCTAGCATCTTATAATTATATAAAGTTTGGAAAGATTAGAAGAAATATAGCGTAAGGAAATTTGTTGAATTCTAAAAGCGTTTAAGCATTTTGCTTATTTGGCTACATAATAACATTTTTTTTTTTTTTTTTTTTTTTTTTTTTTTTGAGGTAGGGTCTCACTCTGGCCCAGGCTGACCTGGAATTAACTATGTAGTCTCAGGGTGGCCTCGAACTCACGGTAATCCTCCTACCTCTGCCTTCCCAATGCTGGGATTAAAGGCGTGCACCACCCGGCATATTTAGCATTTTTTACATTCAGTCATGCACATAATCTTATCTTGTGCAGTCCCCATGTTGGTTTCTTGTAGATCAATCAGAACAGACCTGATGTAGGTTGTAGAGCTTCAAAATTCCTTTGCAGCTAGAAACATTGTGACTCTTAAAGTCAGGGTAAGTATTTTTTTCTGGAAGTAATACAAGGCTTAAGAGATTTTTCCCCCAGTTCAGTGGTAGCTAAATGCTTTAAAATTTTTTGGAAGATATTCTGGCTTAATCCCTCATCCTCCTTACAACTAAATATACCTGTTGTCTTATTCCTATAACAGGGAATGTTTTGAATATTATCTATATTATAGACAATATACATTTATACTGTGTTCTCCAGTATAAATAAGCTGACTAGTCTTGGCCTCCAGCTTATATAATTCCTTTTTCACGATGAGAATATCCTGTTGCAGTGGATTTGCACTACTGAGACTCCTTTAGACTTGGGAAATACATGATTTATAATAGGGGTTTTTGGTTTTAGAATGTTCAATAACTCCCTAGATTACTAGTATGTTTAAAAGTTTCAAGTTTGAAAGCAATAATTTTGATATTGTGGGTCACAATTGGAATGAAATGAAATGAAAGTCAAATGAAAGTGACTTTAACAGCAAGTTTTGAGAATCTAGGCATGTTGTGTATTCCTGGAGAGAAGTAGTCAGTGTTAGAGAAATCTGTATCAGTGTAAGACAAAAGGATTCACTAATCACCTTGCAAATTAACTTAAATCAGAGGCTTGGATATGATCACAAAGAGCTCTTTTAACATTAGTTGAGGAGTTATGTTTTATTTTCTATAGGTATAATGTGAATTTTCATTCTCTTCCCCACACAGGTAATTCTAAAGAAGAGCCGAGGTTAGAAGTCAACAGTTTTGAAAATTATATCGTATTTCAAGGAGTAATAGGTCATAAAAGCACTTTTTTGTATCATTTTGTATTGTTAATTATTAAACCATTGACTACTTGAGCGATGGAACATTGTGTGCATTTTACTTCTTGTAAGGAATTAGATTTTATTCATTTTAAGTGGCCTCTTATTTCTGTGTTGCTATTGTAAAGGTGTGTGTGTGTGTTGAGAGAACTTCAGAACTTTATTGTACTTTATCAAAAATAAAGTTATACTATATTAAATAGCTTATAGAGATAGACTTCTCAGACTTAAGTTTATAAGTTTAGATTTAGCCATAATTTTGCAGTGAACTTAATTTCCTTGGAAAAGCTACATATAGTCAAAGGTATGTGCATTTTCAATATGTTCACTATTCAACACATTCAGGAAAAAATGCAGTTTTATTTTCTGTTACGCTAATAGTAACAACATAATTACTGTACTCATAGATCATCGATGTTTAAAAAACAACAACACAGCCCTCTGCAAACCAAAACCAAACAACAACAACAAAAACAAAAGGAAAATAAATTCTGAAACAAACTGATATATTTGCCTGTGGATTTAATAAAGATGTTTCTCCTCTTAGCAGTCATTTAGAAATTTATTGTATATCATCTCAATAGCTGTTTTTTAAATTTTGAGATAATAATAGATTGCCACATGAAGTTGCAGACATATACTCTGCACTCAGAAACCCAGATTTCCCCAGAGGATATGTTTTTTTTTTTTTTTTTTTCACTTATTTCTGTTTTTAAAAAATTTTATTTTATTTTTTTTTGGACAACTTCTATTTAGAGGTAATATCCTAAGTAATTATACTACAGTATATCAAAGGCAGGAATTTGGTATAAATGGAATTCCTTGTCATTTTATCACATGTGTAGGATCATTTACCACTATAACCAATATATAAAACCATTTTAGGACTACAAAGATACTTTTATAGTTGCACCTAGCACACTTTGTCCCCTACTTGTACCATCACTAACTATTGGCATCTACTAACTGTCTCCAGCTCTATAATTTTGTGTTTTTTGAGAATATCATATAAATGCAAGTAATGACCTTTGTTTGGAGCCTGGCTTTTTTTCTCAGTGTAATGTCCTTGTGATCTGTTCAAGTTGTTGCACACATTGGAAGTTGCTATTTACTGAGTGGTATTCAGTGGTACAGATATACTGTACTTTGTACAGATATTCACTTAGTGAAGGACATTATAATTATTTCCAGTGTGGGACTATTAAATAAAATTGCTATGAATAAGTTTTTATATATGTATATATTTTCATTCTTCTCTGATATATGCTTTGGGTAAAATGTTTAACTTTTTTGAAAACAAAAACTCAGAAACAGACTCTGAACTATTTGCTACAGTGGCAGCATGTACCAATTTACATTTCACCTGTGGTGTGTGAAAAATTACATACATTTGGTATTATTACTGCTTTTTAAAAAATATTTTTAGCTGTTTTGACAGGAGTGGGTCTTCTTACAGTTGTAATTTTCATTTCCACAATGTTTCATGTCTTAGTTGGGGCTTGTAGTTTCAATGGCTGTCTCCCAACGGATTCAGGAGTTTTATTCAAGCTTGTTACTTGGCTGGAGAAGGTGTCACTGTGGGCAGATCCTAGGGTCCAGTTCTAAGGTGTGGGGGAGAATCTGGAATTTTCAGCCAAAGATATTCAAAGTGCTAGAGTTTTGCTTGTGGTTTGTGGAGTGTGTGCTTGCTTGTGCCGGTGGTGGTCTGCATGGACCTATGAAAGTGGGCCAGCTTATCCTACCGTTGAGGAACTTCCATTGTCTCTAAGCTTCAAATGAATTCCATTCTTCCTATAAAGTGTCTGGTCTGAAAGTTCATCCCAGCAACCCAAAGCTGTCTACTATAGGGCTTTTACATATACTGGAACACTCACAATCAAATTTAATTTCTCTTAGTTCTAGTGGCTGGCGGTCTGAGATGAGAGTGCTGTCACTGTATATGGTTCTGATGAAGCTGCTTTTCCAAGTTACAGATTACTGACTTACTGTAGCCTCATTTAGAGGAAAGAGGCCACAGAGATTTATGGGAGTCTTATAAATACACTAAATGAAATTAAGAGGTCTCCACTCTTGTGAGTTAATTGCTTTCCAAAGACCCTATTTTGTAACTCCCAGGTTTATGCAATCTTAGTGACATTTCCTGCTTTTAGTCAAGGAATAAAACTTTTTGGGTCCTGTTACCCTGACTGCCTGGCCAATTTCTGTCTCCTAACAGAAGTTATCCCATCCCCGGCACTGAAATATTTCTCATAACAATCTGTGGCTTATTCATAATATCTTAAATTTTGATTGACCCTCTTCCCACCCTTCCTTTACTCAATCCCTTCCCCTGACCTCACTTTAAGCCATTCCACCCCCAGTAATCTGTTCATCTACTTACAAATATACAATACCCTCGTCTTAAGTCCTCTCCTCTCCTCCCTCTCTTATATCCCCTTTCTGGCATATTGGCCTTTGCTACTGACTTTTTTACTCCAACTCACATACAAATCTAAACATTTGTACATTGGAGCCACATATGAGAGAACATGTGGTGTTCTGGGCCTGGGTTACCTCAGTATAATTCTTTACAGATCCATCCATTTCCCTGCAAATTTCATTTTCTTTACTGCTGACTAGAACTCCATTGTATAAATGTACCACATCTTCATTATCCATTCCAGTTGAGGGACATCTAAGCTGGTTTCATTTCCTAGCTGTTATGCATAGAGGCATAATAAACAGATGAGCAAGTATCTCTAATATAGTGAGTAGAATCTTTAGGTAGGATATATGCCAAGGAGTGGTATAGCTGGGTTACATGTTAAATTTATTTTTAGCTGTCTCAGGAACCTCCACAGTGATTTCCACAATGGCTATACCAGTTTGTATTCCCACTAATAGTGTAGAAGGGTTCCTCTGCTTCCACTTTCTTGCCAGCATTTATTGTCATTTGTTTTCTTGATGATAGCCATTTTAACAGTTGTGAGGTGGAATCTCAAAGTGTTTTTAATTTTCATTCCCCTAGTGGCTAAGGATGTAGAACATGTTTTTAGATGTTCATAGGTCACCTGTATTTCTTCTTTTGAGTACTCTATAGTTCCAATGCATAGTTTTTGATTGGGTTGTTTGATTTTTTAAAAATTTTAAGATATTTTAAAAAACATTTATTTATTTATTTATTTGAGAGAGAAATAAAGAAATAGGTAGGTAGAGAGAGAGAGAATGGGCATGCCAGGGCCTCTAGCCATTGCAAACACTCCAGATGTGTGCGCCCCCTTGTGGGTCCTGGGGAATCGAACTTGGGTCCTTTGGCTTTGTAGGCAGGTGCCTTAACTGCTAAGCCATCTCTTCAGCCCTGTGTTGTTTGACTTTTTTTTAATCATTTAGTTTTTTGAGCTCTTTATCCTGTTAATCCTCTGTTAGATGTATAGCTGACATTGTTTCCCATTCTGTAGGTTGCCTTTTTGCTCTATTCTCAGTATCAAAATCTTTTTAATTTCATTAAGTCCTAGTGGTGATTAGTGGTTTGGTGATAGGGTGCAAGGTGTTCAGGAAAGTCCATGAACCCCAAACCCTAGGTTTGTATCTAAATTTAATCAAATAATTGAATAAAATATCACTAAGAAGGATAATTATTAAATTTATATGTTTATTTAGGGAAGTATGGAACCCAAGGAAAGGAGAATGAATGCACCCACATGGCTTGAGAGCCCACATTTGTTGGACTGGAAAAACGGTTGAGGGGACAGAAAAGAAAGTACAAAGAGCTCCTGCCATGTGGAGAGCAGAGAAGGGTAAAGAGCCCGTGTGGAAAGTAGGGCCTAGGAGGCTTGCCCCTCAGTTTGGCCTGAGTGGGCCTGAGCTAAGGGGCTTTCCCCTCTGGAGCTGAGGGGAAACTCGCCAGCATCTGGAGGTTTGGGAGAGGTCAGGCAGCTCAGAGAGCTTGTTCTCCCCTAATAAACACATTTATAACCTTATGGTGGTGGGCCCTACCTTTTGGCTCAGGTGAGCTAGAGGGACAGCTGATTGGTTAGGGCTAGGGACCATCTTAGGAAAAGACCAGCCACGTTTTGGGGTCTAAGCTTGACCAACCACAATGTTAGGATTAGATCTAAATCCTAGAAAGGGTCCAGGTTGTTTGTGGAAAAACAGGTCTAGGGAAGAGATAAAAATCCAGATCATCTTTTGATCTCTAGCGAGTGCAGACTACAAGGTTAGGTCCCAGGACATTCCTGTTTCTGACTTTCAGGGGCCTAGTCACCCTAACTGCCTAAAAGAGCTCTCTCATTCCCTGTCAGTTTTACTTCCTGAACAACTGGGGTTATATTTAGAAAGTTGTTGCCTAGTCCAATATGTTGAAGTGTTTCTCCTACTTTTTCCTCTAGCAGTTTCAGGTCTGATATTAAGGTCTTTTCTTGTGCATGGGGAGAGACAAGGATATATTTTTTATCCTTCTATATAAAGATATCCAGTTTTCCCAGCACCATTTGTTGAAGAGGCTGTCTTTTCTCCAATGAGTATTTTTGCATTTTTGTCAAAGATCAGGTAACTGCCTTCCTGGGTTTATATCTGGGTCCTCAGTTCTTTTCCATTTCCATTGATCTGTGAGTCTGTTTTTTGTGTGTGTGTATGTGTCAGTACCATTCTGGTTTAGTTACAGGGATACCACCAGCCTTATTTTTGTTGCTCAGAATTGTTTTGGCTATTCAAGGGTTTTTTGTGTGTGTGTGTGTGTGTGTGTGTGTGTGTGTGTGTGTGTGTGCGTGCGCTTCAAAATAAATTTCTGGATTGTTTATTCTACTTCAGTGAAGAATGCCATTAGAATTTTGATGGGGATTGCATTAAATGTGTAGATTACTTTTGGTACTTTTGGGTGGAGCAAAATACAGGCATATTCTAAAATCCAACTGAGTTATATATACTCTCAATCAAAACCAACATGGAGTATTTATGCAAGAATAGGGATTAAAACAAACAGATAATATAACAAAGCCAAAGTTCCTAAAGGTGTGTTCTGTCAACTGGGATGCTGAGATTTGTAATGGATTTCAGGTCAGCCTGGGCCTGAGTGAGACCCTGCCCTCAAGAAAGAAGACAAAAAGCACTATAAATCAGGAAATATCAAAAGTAACAAAAGTCAAACCCAAAACAGCTTATTTAAGAATGGCAAAACCAACCAAAAATACATCAATAAAATCTAACCCATAACCTGCCCTGACATGGAAGGTGCAATTAGCACTTGTAGTGCTGGCCTAGATATCTAGCTTTGAATAAGTAGGTCCTGTTACCTTTGGGGATGGCTTCCAGTCTCACCTATGCTGAGTGCCCACCTGGTTCCCTCTTTGTTGCACTGTGGGCATGACTAGATGGGGTGTGTCAATGGATTTGCTGTATTGGATGCTGTGTTGCTGAGGTGTGGCTATGATCCCTCGGTGCTCCGAGATCTTCAGTGGTTACTGGTGCTGGAGGTTGGGGGAGGAGAAGCTGTGGAGAGTGCCTAAAGTTGTTCTGGAGCTGCTCAGCTGGTCCCTGTTGTCTTTTCCTTCAGGTTTTTTGACTTTTTGAGGCAGGTGTGAGTGGAGAATCCTTTCACTATAGTTCTAGTCCTATCACCTCAGGCAGGCTGGGGTCAGTAGCTCTTTTCAGTGAACAGCAAGAGCATGGCTAGGCTGATTCTGGCTGGGTGTGTGGTAGCTAGAAGCTCTGGGTCCCTCCTGTTTCCCTGCTGGGGTTAATAATTCCTTAAACACCTTCACTTTTTGGTAAAAGGGTCTATTGTTTTACTGCCTCCTCCCTTTCCCCAAGGCTGCTTTGGCATGGCTACTATGCTGCCATCTTAACTGGAAGTACCTCAGTATATGAATTTTAGCTCTAATAGCCCACCCATATTAGCTAATAGTGTAGAACATGTTTTAAATGCTTCTTTGCTGTTTGCATATCTACTTTGATTAAATGTTTCTTCATCTCTTTATTTTCTTTGTGAATGGTTTTCTTAATGTTGAATTTTGACATGCCTTTATTAGTGGTATGGCTTCTTTCCCAGGTTTTGTTGGCAAATATTCTAGTGTTTACTATCTCTTAACAATCTGTATATAAATTATGCTTAATTAAAAAAGGCATATTTATTTAATTTTCACTTTATGAATTGTATTATTGTATTATTGCTTAAAGAACTCTTCACTAAGTTGTAAGTCCTGAAGATTTTTCCTGTTAATTTTGAAAGTTTTACAGTTGAAGTTTACATTTAAATCTCTCACCCATTCTTAGTTAAGTATATGGTATGAGGTTTAGATCCAGGTTTATTTTTGTGTGTATGTGTGTGTGTGTGTTTGTGTGTATGTTCATGACCATCCAATAATTCCAGCATCATTAGTTAATACCATCTTTCCTCCACTGAATTTCCTTTGCCCTTTTGTCAAATGTTTGTTGGCCACAGTTGGGTGGCCTGTTTGCACAGTCTGTATTTTTTGCTGCTTTATATTTTTGTCAGTAACTGGTCTGTATCACTGTAACTATAATCACTTTTTTAAATTATGTAGAGTAATTCTTTTTAATTTTCAGATTTGTTTTAGTTATTCTAGTTTTGTGTTTCTAAATAAATTTTAGTATGAACTTGCTGGGATTTTGATACATATCATAGTATATGTGTGTTCTCTAGAAACACAGAACTGATAGAATGAATACATACTATGAAAGCTTACAGGATTTGGGCTGAACAGTCCCAGCAATAGCTGGAGAGTCTGAGAAGCAGCAGTTCCAATCTAGTACTATAGCCCTGGAGGATTCCTGGAGAACCATTGTCCTTCAGTCCAAGTTGGAAGGCTGAGGAAGCTGGGTTCCAGTGTCCCCTCAGGATGGCATCACCAGGGTAGATACACACAGTAGTAAGTAGCATAGACAGCCAGGCAAAAGGCGCTGTGCTGTCTTGGAGCTTCTTTATATATAGCCCACCACTGAGAGGGCTACCCACTATGGGGAATGTCATCTTCCATCCATCCGTCCATCCTGGAAACACCCTCACAGACCTGCCCAAGAGGCACATCTCTTACGTCATTCCTAATGTGATCAAATGGGCAGTAGAATTTAATGCTTACAACTTATTATTAGTTTGGAGACAATTGCATCTCCATTCTCTTTTATAGGACAATCTTCCAATCTGTGAGTGGGGTTTCTTCACTTATTTATCTTTTGTTGTGGTCCCCCCTAAGGCCAGCCCAGGAGGGACAGTAGGGTCTATGCCGAGTTGGGGTGAACAGCGCAGAATCACTACACAGACTCCGGGAGTTGGATGGAAGCAGCAGAGGGCGAGCTGCTGCAAACTCGTTTATTGAGGAAGTGCACATGGGTTTTAAGGGGCTTGGCTGGCTAATCATTGTATGGGGTGGTCCTGTTTTTGTGACCAATGACAGCCTGTCTCTGCACAGGTCATCTTGTAGCAGGTTTCTGGCGAGCATGGGACTGTAGCTGTTGTCACACCAGGCCTGCGCAGAACGCCATGTTCACAGAAGCCACTTCCTGGTTTCTTCTGCCATGTGGTCTGGCTAGGACCAGACCTGCATTGTGCCATACAATCTTTGATTTTTCATCATTGGTTAGTATTTTTTACTTATTTTCTAATATCCTCGGTTTAGAGAACCTCAGCTATTCTTTTCACATAGAACTGATGACAAATTTTCTGTTTTCTTTATCTAGGAGTCTCTTGATTTCTCCTTTATTCCTGAAGCATATTGTTATTGGATATAAAATTCTGGTTTGGAAATTCTTTTAGCGCTTGAAAAATGTTTGTGTTACTTCCTTCTGGTTTCCATTATTTTAGATAAAAAAGTCCATCATTCAAAATGTTTTTCCCAGTAGGAAATACATTGCACTGTTTGTGTCTTAAAAGATCTCCGTCTCTCCTGCCCTCTCTCCCTTTCTCTCTTTGGGTTATTTTGTGTATTTATTTCTATTTTTGAAATCTGACATTTATTTAACTTTTTTTTATTGAGGCAGGTTCTCACTATGTAGCCCCCGAGTGGCCTGGTACTCATGGATAATCTTCCTGCCATAGCCTCCTAAGTGCTGGGATGACATCTGTAAACAACCATGAGCAAATGATATATATTTTAGTATGGATATTTTCAGCTTTTTAAAAAAAGATATTGATATGTGTGAACAGCCATGAGCAAATGACATATATTTTAGTGTGGCTATTTTCAGCTTTTTTAAAAAAGGTATTTTTAAACTTAATTTTCTTTCTTCTCTTTTGTCTGTTTTCACATTAGGTAATTTTTACGTTATATTCTTAAATTGATTGGTTGTTTCTTCTCTTTTGGTTGTTGACCTATTGGTCTGACAGTTAAATATGTTTTAGCTTCCAAAGATGTTTCATTATAATTTCTGTATCTTTTTTTGTTTGTTTTGGTTTTTTGAGGTAGAGTCTTGCTCTAGTCCAGGCTGACATTCACTATGTAGTTCCAGGTTGGCCTAGAATTCACAGGGACACTTCTACCTCTGTCTCCCAAGTGTTGGGATTAAGACATGCACCACTATGCCTGGCAATTTCTGTATCTTTGTTGAGACTTTTTTTTTTTCACGTGTGTCTTCAATTATTCATGAAAATACTTTTGTCATGGCTGTTTTGAAATCTGTATTCCAACTTCTGTTATCTTACTGACATTTTGGTATTAAGATTTTTAAAAAAAATTCAGATCTGGACATTGGGTTAGATTCTGGATCTTATTTAAATAGTGTTATTCCAGAGCTCTGATTTTATGACAGATGCACAGTTGCACTTCCTTGTTACTGTCAGTGGTGTGCAAGTTCAGGCTCTCCATTTATTTATGTAGTCTCCTGACACCTGATGATAGGACGAGCTCTCTTTATTCCGAGGCAGGAGTGGTAGTTGACTCTGCACTAGGCTTTTGCTGATATTACCCTGGATGAGAGAGGGAGGGACACGTGGTTATTGCTCCCCACTAGTGATGTATTAAAATAGCCTTATTATTGATGGCAGTAATATTGAAAAGACCATTGAGTTTCTGATAACACTGAATGGGAGAAAAGAGACTCCTTACTGTATCATGAAGATGGAATGAATATAGGTCTGGAACTCACCAATTAGGTTAGACTGGCCAGCCAGTGAGGTCCATGGAACTGCCTGTTTCTACCTCCCCAGTGCTGGGAGTATAGGTGTACCACCATGTCTGGCATTATATAAGGAGTGGTGATAAAACTTGAGCCCTCATGCATCAGATGAGCTTCACAGTCCTAAAATGGATCATTATAAATATAGTTAATATTTAAATCACTGATGTAGGCAAGGAACTAGAATTTTGTCCTCCTTAACCAGTTGTGTTCTGCTTCCTTTAGAGTTACAAAGGTCTTTGCAAAGTCCTAAACAAAGTGTTGACTCTCAATTAGCTTTATTTTGTCAACATATATTGAATAAATATCTCTCCTGTTTTCTGGAATTGACTAATGATAACTGGTTGCCACAGTGTGGACACAAAATGAAAGTTTGAGGACATCACGTTAGAAAGTAGACACATCTGAGATGCACTTGTAAAATAATTTTCTAGGAAGTGATGTCGGCAAGATGGGGGATTGGTATATGTCAATGCTGATCCCTCTTCCACTGAAGAACAATAATTCAACTAAAAATCTCTGGAGGAGCTTCAGTATGTAGTAAGAATCTTGTGGATGGAATGAAATGTCCCCCATAGGCTCATGTGTTTGAAATACTTGGTTCCCAGGTGGTGGAAATTTGGGAAAGTTGTGGGGCAGCCACCTCCCACCCACTTTGCAGATTACTTTTATAATACCCAATACAATATAGCCTCTCAGGATTGGTTAGGGAATAGTAACAAGAAAATAGGTCTGAAATGCTCAGTACCCATGTACCAGGGCTTCTAGCCACTGTAAATGAATTCCAGAGCCTTGTGCTATCTTGTGCATCTGGCTTCACGTGGGTACTGGGAAATTGAACCCAAGTCATTAAGTTTTGAAAGCAAGCACCTTAACCACTGAGCCATCTCTCTAGCCTCCCACGTGCACCTTTTAAAGAAATTTTTCCAATCTGATTGTGGTTGAATCCACAAGTCTAGAAAGAACATGCAAATACAGAGGGCTAAGTATATCTCAAATTTAAGTGGATTACATTCAACAATCAAGCAGTACATAATGCCTTGGTTTTTGGGCCTTGATGCTTGGACATAGAGTGGTGTGCAACTTAAGGATGTATATTCAGTGGATAAATCTTGGCAATAAATATAGGATGTGGCTGTCAATAAGTTTTATAATAGCATACTCTGAAAATCTTGGTTAAGTACTCTGCAGACTATAACAGCTCCTTTATTGAAAACCTTTATTTCTGAGTCAGGCATGGTACCCACCTGTGATCTCAGCACTTGCAAGATGGAGAATCAGGAGTTGAAGATCATCTATGTAGTTCAAGGCCATCCTTGACTAGAAACTATGTCTCAAATGAAAAAAATAATAAATAACATTGTACGTGTACATTCATTACTATACTATTCATAATAGCAAGGAAATGGAACCATCCTAGATTATGCTCCAACAGAAGAATAGATAATGACAATGTATATATCACAAGATGGAAGTTTACTTAAATTTAAATTAAAATGAAATTATAAAATCTTTGTAGGCTCAGTGGTTAAAGGGATTTCCTTGCAATGCCAGAATGCCTGCGTTTAGTTCCCCAGCACATACATAAAGCCAGATGCACAGAGTGGTACATGTATCAAGTTCATTTGTGGCAAGAGGCCCTGGTGTACCCATTCTCTTTCTCCCTCTCCCCTTTTGCAAGTAAAAATAATTTAAAAAAACAAAACAACAACAAAAATCCTTAAGGAAACTTCAAATGAATGCAGCTGGAAATTAAGTGAGGTGACCCAAGTTCAGAAAGACAAATAATACACATTCTTTCATGTGGATCCCAGCTCTTAATGTTTATATGTGAATATATCTGGGTATGAGGATAGGCTATGAAACTAGAAAGGGGACTATGAGAGGGAAAATGAGGAGGAGGAATTGAAAGAAATAGAACACATATGATACGAAAACAAGAAATTACTAGGGTAGAAATGTGTAAAGGGCAGAGAGAATGGGAGGCAGAGGGGAAGGAAAATCAAATTTTGTTTGAAAAATGTCTTAGTGAAACTTAATACTTTGCATGTAACTAAAAGTACATAAAACAAGAAGATCAGGTGTCAGGCTTGCTTGCTATTTTTAAGCCTGTCATGAGAATTGACTGGGATCTTACAACTTTTGTCATTCTTTCTGGGACAGTATTTAATGACTTCCCCATTAGTCTCCCACCAAGTGTTAAATTAGGTTCAAACACTAACTCCTAACATTGCTATATGGAGGACTCAACCCCCAACTCCTTAATCTTTGGAGGATATACTTAAATACTTCAAAAATAACATAACAACCACAATTTGTAAATAAATATTTGTTATTTTCTAGAATCATTTGCTTTCTCATAGAGAACATTTTTGTGTGCATGTATGGGCATGTGCAGATGTATACAGGGGTGTGTGTGTTCCTCATATATTGCCATCCTCATTTTTTGAGGCTGTCTCATTGGCCTGGACCTCACAAAGTTGGTCAGTGAGATCTAGGGTTCTGTTTGTCTCTGCCTCCAAAGTCCCAGAATTCCAAAGGTATACTAACCTACCTCACTTTTTTATGTTGGTTCTGGGGATCAAACTCAGGTCCTTGTGCTTATCAAGGCAAGCAATTTACTGACTAAGTGAGATCCCTAGCCTCAGGAGTAATTTTTTATTTTTTATTTTTTGGTTTGGTTTTTTGAGGTAGGGTCTTACTCTGGCCCAGGCTGACCTGGAATTCACTATATAGTCTCAGGGTGGCCTTGAACTCATGGCAATCCTCCTACCTCTGCCTTCTGAGTGCTGGGATTAAAGGTGTGCGCCACCATGCCCGGTGAATTTATTTTATTTATTTAAGAGAGAGAGAGAGAAAGAGGCAGATAGAAGGAGAATGCCAGGGCCTCTAGCCACTCCAAACAAACTCCAAATGCATGTGTCCTCTTGTGCATCTGGCTTACGTGGGTCCTGGGGAATTGAACTGGGGTCCTTAGGCTTTTCAGGCAAACACCTTAACCATTAAGTCATTTCCCCAACCCCCAACTAGATTTTTTGTTCTTTTGTTTTTTGAGGTCAGGTCTTGCTCTAGTCCAGGCTGACCTGGAATTCACTTTGAAGTCTTAGGCTGGCATTGAACTCATAGCCATCTTCCTACCTCAGCTTCTCCAGTGCTAGATTAAAGGTGTGAGCCAGCATACCTGGCCACACTGGATTTTGAGCTGACAGGGCTTGATGCAGAGGAAGGATGAATTCCTCCAGGTATGTACGGGCAGTGGTAGTGTATTTGAATAGATACCCACAGCCTTGCTCTATTGGGAGAATGAGCCAAAGGAAAGAACATTGTAGCACAGTTATAGAAATCCAGATAACTGTCTTGATTCTGCTTCTAAGTACAGAAGTTTTCAGTTCTCTCTGGATAAAACTATGAAGGAGATAGTCTTTAGCATTCCTTCTAACTTTCCAAACAAAAATAGGTCTGGGGAGATGGCGCACTGGTTAGTTAAAGCTCATAGCACAATTCTGAACACCTGAGTTCAGATCCCTAGCCCCCATATTAACAACAACAACAACAAAAAGCCAGACACTATGGTGAGAGCTTCTGTAATCACAGTATGCTTACAACATGAAGTGAGGTGGACTGGAGAATATCCCCAAAGTTCACGTAGGGATCAATGAACAAGCAACCAGAGATCGTGCCTCCAATGAAGACTGAACTTAAATGTTGTCTTTTGATCTCCTCATGTGCACTGTGGTATGCATATACCCATATAAACAGAAACACACACCCCACAAATAAATGAGAGAATAAATGGAAACACCAATATTTGAGAAGCTATCATAAAGAATGTTTTATTAGTTGGGTATATCAAAATCCTAACATATTTAGTTTACGATCCACAATGTGATTATGACAATTCTCTACCTCCTAATGTCTTTAATATTGTTTGTATCAGATCATGGGAGAAGAAAGCCCCTATTGAAAAGCCTTCTTTTGTCTCTGTTGCATTTATACTTCCTTATGTTCTCTCTTCTACTTTCTCTCCTATGATCTTTTATTTTTATTTATTTGTTTACTTTTTGATGTGGTGCCAAGGGTTGAAAGCTTGCTGCTACTGATCTCCACTCTCAGCCCCCTCTTGTAATTTTCTTTAAAAGTATTTATATTAAAATAAGCTTTTAAGAGTTAATATTGAAACTGGAATCATTTCTTTTGATTTGTTCAAAGTTATATATAGCAGAGTTACACTGCTGGAAGCAGCAATTCTTTCAAATATATTTGTTGTGTGAAGCTTTGGCTTGCATGCTTAATTTAATCTAAAAATACTGGAAGAAAAAATGGCTAGTTCTATTAAGCCTTAATGTGATTTTTTTTTTTTTTTTTTACAGACACCAGAATATCTCTCTCTCTCTCTCTCTCTCTCTCTCCTATGTCTATGTGTATTCTCCCTCATGTTTGTGGACAGTAGCGTCTTCCCATCTCTGCAAACAAACACCAGTCCAAATTTGCATAGGTGTCTGGGGAATTGAACTGGGCGGTTGTGGGAGCCCAGTTACTGAACCATCTCCTCAGCCCCATGAGATTTTTTTTTTTAAGGCAATAGTAGCACTGCCTACACGTTGATGTTGCAAGTGAAACAAATCTGCAACTTGTATGTTGACTCCATGACAAGTACACCAGTGTAGGAAATGGTTTGTCTTCAGAATGGAAGAGTTTCATCAACTAGCTGTCTTTATTGGCATGGAAGAAATATAGGCCATAATCTAAAAAATTAGAGATCATATTTGGCCCACAGATAAATTTTATTTAGCCCACATAAGGTTTTTTAATTAAAAAAATTTTTTTTTTGGTTTGTTTTTCGAGGTAGGGTTTCACACTAGCCCAGGCTGACCTGAAATTCACTATGTAGTCTCTGGGTGGCCTCGAACTCACGGCAATCCTACCTCTGCCTCCTGAGTGCTGGGATTAAAGATGTGTGCCTCCATGCCCAGCTCAATTTAAATTTTTTATTGAATTAGTTTATTATATTTCAAAAGTAGATTACACATACAAATTTAATTGCTGCCTTCATTTCAAAATTGGACAAAATAGCAATAATATATCTACAATCAGCTGGATCTGAACAGCATCTTCTCTCTTTAGATGACATAGTCTGATTTATTCCACTGCCTCCCTTACTTAGGTTAATATCCGTACTTCTGTAGCCATTTGAGTCCACAGTCCATTTGAAAACTTAAAATCTGGCATTTTTCTCAAAATTTCTGGTCCATTTTAGTGATGTGCCATAGGCACGATTTATTTATGTTATTTTTCTCAGCATATGCTCCAATTTTTTTCTTTTTTGCATATTTCTGTGTGCTGTGTACTCACATGTATGTGGGTGCATGTATTTGTGTGTGTGTGTGTGTGTGTAGGTCAAAGATAGATGTCAGGTGTCTCCTTCTGTCTCTTTCCACCTTGTTTACTGAGACAGGGTCTCTCACTGAACCCAGAGTTCCAGATTCAGTTCTCTAGCTGGCCAGCTTGCCCTAGAGACCCACCTTCTACCTCCAAGTGCTAGGATAACAGATGCTTTACAACATTTATGTGTGTTCTGAAGTTCTGAACTTAGGTAGGTCCTACAGTTGTGCCTCAAGTGCTTTACTGATTGATCCATCTCCACAGCTCTGTTCTCATATTTCTAGTGGCAAGAAGCTTTTTCCATTGGCATCAAAGATTGTTCAGTTGCAATTCCAGTAGTAACAGCTAGAGCTTTAAGTAATCTGGCCTCAGACAATGGGCTTCCACAGTGTTTGAAGCCATGTATCCAAGCATTTCTTTCCTTAACCTCATCTCTGCCATGCAAAAGGAACTCACATTATGTTTTCATCTATGTGGGTTTTATTCAAACTAATGTCCAATTTGCAACTTCCCAAGAGCTTTTTAGACCTTAATGATGCACAGACAACAGTGCTAAATAGAGTTTGGTACTTCCTATATTCAACACCAAACTAGACTGACTTAAATTGTACTTATTTCATCAATAACTTTCTGCTTTACATTGTTGTTTCGGGACTCATAATAACATATAATTATTTGTCTTACACTCATTCCAGTGCTTCTTAAGTTCAGGAGTTGGAAAAGCTTGATGAAAATGTACTCTAGTCTTTGTTCTAGGGTGTGGTAATTAACTAGAGTAGGTGCCTGTACTAAACCTGAAGTCCGAGAGCCTGGTAGTCCTGCAAATGTACTATGGTGCCTTCATTAGTGGAGCACTCAGGTGAGTGGACGAGTGATGGAAATCATTTACTTCACATCCTATCTTGGTGTTGTCTTTTTTTCTGTATTGTAGTCAAAGGAACAGAAACTTCTTTCAATGTTTTGATGAAGGCCGAATGAAAACTCTAGGTTCTCTTAGAGGCATGATTTAAGGTTTTTGACACCACTTCACACAGGAAGCTTTATAGTTTTTCCTTGGGTACAATCTCCTTTCCTAAAAGTTTCTTATTTATGAAATCCACTATTTGTTTTTGCTTCTACTACCATGTGAAGAGGACTCTAATCTCTATTTCCCCTCAGTGCTTAGTACTTCTTCCCCTTTCTCCTCTGCACTGAGCTTTCAAGCATCTAGTATGTTGATGAGCATGTGACCCTTTCTGCTGGCTGTTGTTCCTACCTTCTTATCTATTCTAAATGTAACTCTTTTTTATGTCTTATGTGAGACAGACATCTTGTGGATGAGTAAATAAAACTATCCACATTATTCTATGTATAAAGAAATCTTGAAGGAAAGTTACTACGCCACTGTCCTTATTCTAGTCCAGATCTCTTTGTCCATCCAACCAGATATGGGAAAATATGAAGAACTGCAGAAATAGTATAGAATATCTAAAGCAGATTTAACATCTGAGGAGCTATTGTTTGAATCTCAATGGCCTCCCAAAAGGCAGTGTGTCTATGTGTTGAAGGTTTCTCCACGGCCTTCAAAACTTTGGGGAAGTATAGAACCTTTAGAAGTTGACCTAGTGGAAGGATGTTTGGTCACTGGGGTCCATCCCTCAAAGGAATAAGACTATGGTCTGGTTCCTTTCTCTTTCTGGCTACCTCAAGGCAAACAAGCCTCCTATACAATAGGCCCATCATGATCTAATGTGCCACTATGGGCCCCCAAAACCTTTCCTTTCATAATTCATTCTCAGGCACTTTGTCACATAGAAAGCTACCACACTAGGCCATCCTGGAGTAAAAGCATCTCAGAAAAGACCCTATATGCCTCATTGTTGAGCTATCTCACCCTCATTCGAAACTTGTAAGAAAGGCATCACTCACAATTACTTACATTCATGCAAGTCAGCAAACTGAGAGTTAATGCTCATAATCACATTTGAGGCCACCCTGAGACAACATAATGAATTTCAGGTCAATCTGAGCTGTAGCAAGATACTACCTCGGGGGGGGGGGGAGGGGGGGAATCCCAGTGCTGGGCACTGTTCATTTGGGTACGCAGGCTGAAGACAATACTGTGGTGATTTGAGCTCAGTTGTGATTGGTATCTTCAAGTAGAACATCATATTATTGTTTGAATAAATTGAGATCATATAGCCTAATTCTAATCTTAAATATTGTAAACTTTTGGATCAGAGGTGATTAGACTAGCCCTCATAAGGGCTGCAAAGTACTATGTGAGCTTCTGGGGGATGGTGGTTACCAATAGGGGATCTTGCAGACTACAAAATCAACTAGCCAGGCAAGATGTACACACCTGTGCAATAGTGGCATACCTGTTATGAGGTAATCAATTGCTCTCTGATTGGATAGGAGGCCCTCTTCACTGGGAGGGAATTCATACCTGATGCTGAAAACCAAGTCAGAAGCCTATGGATAGAAAGGTCCTAGATTCACGAGTGATGCTACCACTGTTTTTGACTAAGATGAGAGGGCTCCCCATCAAAAGGTTTTATTTTATTTTATTTTTTAGAGCGTGGGGGGTGGGGAGAATTGGCACACCAGGGCCTCAGACATTGTAATCCAACTGCAGATACTTGGCCACCTAGTAGGCATTTGCAACCTTGTGCTTGCCTCACCTTTGTGTGTTTGGCTAATGTGGGATCTGGAGATTAGAACATGGATCTTTAGTCTTTACAGGCAAGGACCTTAACCAGTAACCCTCAAAAGGTTTTTTAAGTGACTGTTCTTATTCCCTTTAGTCCATACTGCTTTCACTCTTGGTTGGAGAATCTGCTTTTTATAGATGTCAGTGAACACTGGGGAGAGTCAAGATCCATCAGTATGATAAGAAATAAAACTAACTGCCTAGCATGAGAGGAGCTATCTATCACATCTGCCTAGTACCAGGAAACATCACAGAGGAAGAGACAGATTAAATATGAGCTGCTACTCTAACTGCTAGCCTGAAACCTCCTCTAGGGTGATGGTGGTAGATACTGAGGAGACTTAAAACTCATCAAAGCAGAAAATCAGAGGATGCAGAGAGCTCATCACCAAAGGAGACTTATAACATGCCCTCCAAGGTCTAGGGAATATTGACCAAGAGTGAGTGGAAAGAACTTATGAGCCACAGGACACACAGTGTCTGGTAAATTTGTGACCTCTCAGTAAATACCAATAACTCCATTTAGGAGGTCCCTCAGTAGAATGGAGGTGGGTAACAGGGAACATAAGAGTATAGCCTGATTGGAATATGGCCAATATATTCACAAAATTCACAATTAAAGTATTTTCTAAAAATCAAACATGTGGGTTTAGAAATAAGATAGTGAAAATAGATTTGGGGGACTTTCCTGTTGGTTCTCATCAGATGTGTTTTTTGCATTGTGGACAATGCCAGACTACTGCCATGTTGTTTGAACACAGAGAAGTTAAGAAAAGATGGGGTAGGCATGGCTTGATGAGTGTGAGTGTTGTGTAATTAAGCTTAATGGAGTACAAGTTCATGGAAACAGAGGTTTATACACATCATCATTGAGGTGAGAGCTGACAATCCGCAAATCTGGTGGAACAAATAAGTGACTGTACAGTGCTTATAGATAATGTGAAATGAAAGTCTTGAGTGAATTTTTAACTACACAAAGCTTTACAACCGCTTCCACTGGAATTAAATGACCAACTCCAACTTAATAAATTAATACTTTCATTGATTCTTTTAGTACTTTTGTTAATATCTTGTTTTTTTCTTTTTTTCTTTTTTTTTTGTTTGTTTGTTTTTCGAGGTAGGGTCTCACTCTAGCTCAGGCTGACCTGGAATTCACTCTGTATTCTCAGGATAGCCTTGAACTTAGGTCCATCCTCCTCCCTCTGCCTTCCGAGTGCTGGGATTAAAGGCGTGAGCCACCACGCCTGGCTATGATGTCTTGTTTTTTGAGTAACTCAGGGTGAAGAAATCTAGAAATGTAACTGTTTTAACATTGAACATTCTGTATTAAGTAGGTCTGAAGCCATGCGTCTGTTGTGTTCATGCATGGACATTATTACTGTGCTGTAGGTTAACATAAATAAAAGTGATATTCATGTCCTAAGGATAGAATTGGCAGTGATGTTAACCCAGTTTTTATTTTGCTTGTGTTTACAATCTTGCTAGGTACTGAGAATGAATGAATGAAAATAAAAGCTTGAGGCAATAAAAGATTTTTGGGTTCATACAAGCAGATAGCTATCTTTTAAGATAAATATGGACCCTGCTTGGGATTCCAGCTGTCTCTGGTCTTGTACTACTATGGAGACATCCCTAATGAAAAAAATATAATAAATCAGTAATAGTAGCCTCTCCTGTCAATCCAGTCATTAATGTTTACAGTCAAAAACAAGGAACCAACATGGCCACCCAATAATAATGACAGGGTTAACAGTGCACAACTTGGGGACAGGCAATAGAGTAGCACCAGCTTAACATAGTAGAACTGGACATATTTTAGGAATGCACACTTGTCAGAATTTCTGTAAGTCCTACTCTTAGCTACATTTTACAGTTTTTAAGTTTTTCCTTGGAGAAAACTGAAGGCCACATAATACTTGTCCATGGTCATAGGATTTGGCACAGAAATGTGCTTTGTATGGTGAATAATTTCTGTTTGAAAAGAACATAAATGAAGAGTAGAGTGTCTTGTACTCATATGCAGGCAGCCCAGTTCCACATGTGTAAGATAGGGCTAGTTGGGTACATTGGCTGTCTTTTTTAAGGCTTAAAAAATTATTTATTTATTTATTTATTTATTTATTTATTTATTTATTTAGGAGAGAGGGAGGGAGGGAGAGAATGTGCGCCCCAGGGCTTCCAGCCACTGCAAAGGACTCCAGGTGCATGTGCCATCTTATGCATCTGGCTTATGTGGGTCCTGGGGAATGGAACCTAGGTCCTCTTGGCTTTACATGCAAGCATCTTAACCACTAAACCATACCTCTAGCCAGGATTTATTTTAAAATATATTTTTATTTATTATTTACAAGCAGACACAGGTAAAGAGGAGAGAGAGATAGAGAGAAAGAGATTGAGGGAGGAAGAAAGAGCTCACCAGGGCTTCCATCCACTGCAAATGAACTCCAGATGCATGTGCCACTGTGCATCTGGCTTTACGTGGGTATTGAGGAATTGAGTCCAGGTCATTAGGTTTTGCAGGCAAGTACCTTAACCACTAAACCATTTCTCCAGCCCCCATTGGTTGTACTTTTAACATGGCCACCACAATCTGAGTTCATCCTGTGTGCTCAGTGCATCCCATGTCCACACTTCCTCCCATGCATGGCTCCTTCCATGTGCTCAGCTCCTCCTGTTTCTCATATCCTCCTGTGTAAATGCATCTTTAGGGACACTGCATTTCCCTAAAGATGCATAAAGAATCTAGATATACTTTAATTTGCTATATTATATTTTTATGTCTTAAGCAACATTTTGTTGTTTTTTTCTTTTCAGCTAAGCAGATGGCACTCGAATATCGGGCATTATTATGCCAGTCACAAATCTTATTAACTTTTATTTATTGAGATTGAGAAATATTTTAAAGTTAATGTTAAAAATGAATTTGTCATAGTAACTAATAAGTGCACCCAATAAACAAAAGTGGAATACCAAGTCCTTTCTGTGACAGACTGGGGACAAGCAGTTTCTATTCTAAAGGAGTTTCAAGTGAATGAAACTCAGTGGAAGTTTTCAAAATCTCAGAAAATAATTGTTTATTTTGTTGAAAAGTTTTAAGATTAAATTTTAAATTATAGAATTGCTTTAAACTGTGAACCTACTCCTCCTCCCCATTTTATAAGGTGTTTTTTTCGTGGAAAATGAGTAGGTTTTTTTAAATGAACACCGGAGGAAATCATACTCATAGCTGAGATGAAAGCCTGTATTAGCCTTGTGAATAAAGGAAACATATTTGCTTCCAGTGCTATCAGACTATCCCTTTAGGATAATTCAATGTTCTTGATCTTTTATTATGCTACTGGCTTGTTCTAAGCTAGTATAGCTTTTAGGGGGAGCAGAGGGTTGTTTGTAGCAACACATTGTAACCAATGTGGTCTGAATCTCATCCAACATTTTACTAATATTTATCAGTGCTAAGGTTCGTATAATTTGATCAGTCAAATTTGTTGCAAATAATTTCCACTTGTACAAATACATTTTTATGCATAACTGGTTTGCAAAGCTCAATGCTTTCATTAAGTGAGCTGGTATGCTAATGTAATGACTTGGGCTGGAATTCTGGGTAAGTGTGATAGTTCTGGAGAAAGGATGATCAAAGGAATTAAAGTGCCCGTTGGTGAGATGGCTCGGTGGGTAAAATGCTGCTACATAAGCATGCCCCTTGAGTTCATATCCCCAGAACCCACATAAAAAGCCAAGTGCAGTAGCAAGTGTCTGTAATGCTAGCACTCTTATGGTGAGAAGGAAACCAGAGGCAGGTTGATCCCAGAAGTTAAGAAGCCAGCTAGGCTGATGTTCTCAGAGATGAATAAGAGACTCTGCCTCAAACAGGGTAGAATGCAGGCACCAACACGTGGGTTTGTCCTCAACTCCACATGTGTGCTATGGCATGTGCATGCCTGCACTCACATGCATTAATGGACACACACACACACACACACACACACACACAACAAACAACATAACAGAAAAACAAGCAAAATAAACAAAAAACTAGAAAAGTATAATTCCGTGAAAACTATGTAATGTTTGATAGCAGTAAAAGGTATTTTCCAAAAACACTTTATTGCCATAATTTTGATTTTTCTTTGTTATTTTATAAAGTGTATATACACTATTTAAAGTTGGATGTACTGTGTTTCAGTCAATGGTTGGCAGCTGGTGAACATAACCTAGTTCCATTATCAGTTAAAAATGACCCACTGCTCAGACTAAGCGCATGGCTCAGTCTCCACCGCCAGCAGTTCATGGCTGCATTGAGGAAATGCGGATGGCACAGCTTCAATCTGGAACAGAGACTGGAATCTGAGTAAAGCTTAGGAAGAGCAGCAGTGAGGGAGCCAAAGTTCAAGGTGAAGCTGAAATAAGATTTAGTATGGAAATACACTCTTTCAGATTAACGGTCTGTAAATTGAATGAAAAGTGATGAGAGCAAAGATATGCTATTGATGGGCCCCTAAAGCCCACTTCCAAGTTGAGTAGTGATGGTGGCTCAGCTATTGTCTCTAAAGTTGATCAGGAACAAAGATTAGTCTAGCTTAGGTTGAGCTATCTCTGAAGTCACAGAAAGAACTAGTAAAGATGTTAAATTCTGCTCTCACAGTTGAATCTCACCTTAGGTAGTTCTCTTACACCAAGACGGGGATCATGCTATCTGAACTGTAGCTCATTATTGAAGCATCACAAAAATATCGCATTCATTGAATTAAAAGTAATGTAATTATTTTACAAATATTTATTAAGATTCTGTGTGAGTTACTATTCAGGTAATTATGGAGATAGGTCATGGAATTTGACATTTACTGCCTGTTGAATTTGTTAATTTAGAAAATTTCATTTATTTAATTTTGTTTGTAGAGACAGTGAGGGTCACTGTTATTTGTGACAAAGATTTTCTGCTTGACCAGACTTCAACTACACTCCTGAGCCATGTCAGACCCATCTCTGCACTTATAAAATCTATTTTCATAAAGAACCCTAATTATGTCAGCTTGCAAAATACCCCCTCTTAATATCCTTCCACTCTTCATGTTTGGTTGGACTCCATGCTCCACTGCCTTTCAAATGATGGCCTGTCTTCAATAATAATCCTGTGAGGCCATTTCAGCCAGAACCTCTCACATACCAGTTTCCCTAGCCCATCTCAGACTCCGTTGCCATGGTCCCATACCTCTCCCAGGGTGGTCCTGAATAAAGTCTTCCTTTGTCTGCTTCAACAGCTTCTTTGAATATCTGCTCTTAAAAGCCATGATATGGATTCTTTTTCTGTCCCTGTGTTGTTTCTCTGTGTATTGTCTGTCTCTCCCTGTGCTGTCTGTTACTTCCTATGCTCCCTGTGTTGCTCTAATTGTTCTTTGTTTTCATTTTGGTTTTGTTGAGACAAGGTCTTACAATGTAGCCGAATCTATCCTAAAACTCATTGTTGTACCCAAGGCTGGCCTTGACCTGGAGATTCTCCTTCCTCTCTCCCAAGTTCTGAACTATAGGTGTGAGCCACTCTGTCTGGTTTACTCTGGGTTTTAAAAGGCATCTGAGTTACTTCTGTTGCTGTTAGTACAATTCTTACTACCAGTCAAAAGGGGCTTCAGCTGTTTCCCACATACCTTTAGAGATTTAATTCACACACACACCAACTACATCTGGGGTCAGGCATGTGGTGCACACCTTTAATCCTAGCACTCAGGAGGCAGAGATAAGAGGATCACCATGACTTCGAGGCCACCTGAGATTACCTAGTGAATCCCAGGTCAGCCTCAGATAGAATGAAACCCTTCCTTGAAGAACAAATGAAATGAAATAAAATAAAATAAAATAAATAAAATAAATAAAATAAAATGATAAAATAAAATAATAAAATAAATAAAAATAAAATAATAAAATAAAAGGTACATCTGGGCACTTCTGCTACTGGTGAGCTGCTATCCAGCTATATGTAACTCATGACATTAAACATTTTGAACACCTGAGCAAGATTGACCCTGGCCCCAGAGAAATGCTTTTCCATTTTCTTGCAGAGAAACCAACACTCTGAATATGGTGCATATTTGTGAACTGACCACTTGCCTTTTGGAGATGGTTGCACTTCAGAGTATGGGAAAGATCTGAGTGAAAGAAGCACTTATGAAATTAACTTGTCAAGTTCTTCACATGAATGCAATGAATTCTTGTCAACAAAGTGTCATTAACAGAATTTTTTAACATTTTTCTGCAAGCAAGCTTAAATTAGCACAGTATTTACATTTGCATGAGGCAACTCAAGACTATTAAAATGTGTAGAAAGTCATAAATCACTTATAAAACATGATACGAGTTGGTAACTAGATGAGCTCTAAATGTTAGAATTACTAATAGTTTCATTTTCATCAATGTAATCAATGAATTTCATTGCATTCTCACAAATAAAATTTTAGCATTATTTAAATATTTAAAATTTTTACAGACATGTTTTGGTCTTGGTTTTAACTTTAAATACTTAAAATATGAATATAAAATAGTTTAATGTTTTGATTTTTATTTTATTTTATTTTTTGAGGTAGGGTCTCACTCTAGCCCAAGCTGACCCAGAACTCACTTTGTAGTCCTAGATGAAATCACAGCAATTCTACTTCTGAATCCCAAGTGCTAGAATTAAAGGCATACACTTATCATGCCCAGCTTGATTTTTAAAATTTCCTTAACTTATAATTTTTATTAAAATATATTAATTATACACATTTATTTTTATTTTTAGTGTTTATTATTTTTGTTTTTGTGTATGAATGTATGAGTATGTTTGTATGTGTGGGTACGTGTGTGTGTGTAGGTGCTTTTGGAGGCCAGAGGTCAACATTGGGCGTCTTCCTCTATTATTCTCCACATTACTTTATGAGACAGGATCTCTCACTGAACCTAGAGCTCCCTGATTTGGCTAGACAAGTTATCCAGCAAACCCTGGGGATTTTCCATCCTTTGCAGCCACACCCAGTGTTTCTATATGGGAGAAAAGGATCAACCTCAGGTTCTTATGCTTGTGTGGAAGCACTTTACTCATTGAACCATATCCTGAATCATGTATGATTTATCTTTATTTATTAAATGAATACTTTTTAAATAACACAAACTATAAAAATCATCATTATAGCATTATAATAATTGATTTTGCTGAAATGGTAAGAAAAATAAGTTTTAAATAAATAATTTTGGGGATCATATAAATATTTAATTATCAGTCCATTAATAGTCCACAGGTACAATGCTTATTAGATTTAATTTTCTATGATATCTTCTTGACTTTCAATCATATATAATTTTACCGTCTTTTACATTTTAACTTTATGTTTCATCACTATATTTCTCAGAGTAGGAGAATAGACTATGTTTTATTTAAAAGCCAGTTAGTGGCTTAATCTACAAATTTAAATATATAGAATATTGAATGTGGACCTTCATTTGTATCCACATCCCATGGCTCAGAAACTAAGGGTCACTTGGCTGGTTAATAGATAATGGGTTTCACAGTGTTTCTAACCTTTTTGTTTTTACTAAATCATTAAAAAAATTGAAATGATTTGAGAAATATATTTCAAGCAGTGACTAATATTTTTTCCTGGTATCTAGTACTGATTCCTGTCATCTCTGTAGGCTTCTCACTTGACAAGAACTAAGTAAACTTCTC
Organism: Orientallactaga sibirica; assembly: GCA_036365145.1. Classification (NCBI taxonomy): domain Eukaryota; kingdom Metazoa; phylum Chordata; class Mammalia; order Rodentia; family Dipodidae; genus Orientallactaga; species Orientallactaga sibirica. The sequence goes on from JAEOAD010000240.1 coordinate 10,843,349, forward strand.
AAGGATTTGTTGTCAATAGAAAAGTGGAACCTATCTCTCTGCCCTAGCCATTCTCTAACCTTTCCTCTTGACTGGGCTTCCACAGCTGTGTTAAGTTGACTCAGGAACCTCTCTTTTTGATTTGCCCTCCCATCAGTGTTCTCTTTGGACAATTGGCCAAGCTGGACATTTGGCATTTTCTCAAAATAGTGCTTTTGGTACCAACTAGTGCATTCCTTTGTCTTTATTCATCTTTCCTTTTCTTTTTTCTTCTTTCTTTCCCACCTTTCTTCCCTCCCTTCTTATCTCTTTCTTTTTCTCTCCATCCCTTCCATTCCTCCCTCTTCCTTCCTTCCTTTTCTCATTCCTTCCTTTTATTCATCTACCTGCTGGATCCTCTGTAGTCCCCAGAAACTAGTCCCACCCACTCCCTGGCTTCTTTCTACTCTCTTGGCCCCATTCTCAAGAACCCACCAGCAAAAGATATTAATGTCTCCAGGATACTCTTCCCACTCAAGGACCTTGCTTGTCTAAAATAATGATCTATTTGAGATTATTTGTTATAGGATTAATTTAGGCAAGATTAACTAATATTATTAATAGTATTGTTATTATCATTATCATATTCGCCCTGGCTTGTCATAACCAATTTTTTTTTGTTGTTTTTTCATTGTAGGGTCTCACTCTGGCCCAGACTAACCTGGAATTAACTATGTAGTCTCAGGGTGGCCTTGAACTCACAGTGATCCTCCTACCTCTGCCTCCCGAGTTCTGGGATTAAAGGTATGCGCCACCATGCCTGGCTCATAACCAATTTTTAAAAAGAATTTTTTAATATTTTATTTATTTATTTATGAGAGAGAAAGAGAGGTAGCCAGAGAGAATGGGCACACCAGTGCCTCTAGCCACTGTAAACAAATTACAGATGCATGTATTACTTTGTTCATCTGGCTTTTTGTGGGAATCAAACCTGGGTCCTTTTGCTTTGCCAACAAGTGTCTTAACTGCTAAACCATCTCTCTAGTCTATAACCAATATTTTTATTTATAAATATAATACCTGTTAATTGTAGATCATTTAGAAAATCACAATTACAATACTTCCAGGCACATTCTAAGTGTCATATACATTGATGTTTAAATTGATTTTCATAAAAGCCTTATGAGATAATGTTATTTATGTTACTATTTCACTTGTAAGAAAACTGAGACTGCAATATTAGGAAAAATCAAATTAATATAAATTTTGTGTTTTATGTTTAGTGATCTTAATTTTGAATGTTACATGTTACATGTAAACTCTAGAGAGGATAATTCCTATTTCTTAATCTTTATTTTCTAATGAAATGAAACTATTAAAACAACTTTGCCATACTCCTTATACATATTGATACATTAAGGCCCTTTCAAGGCAATGAGCACTTGCATTCTTTCCTGAAGCAACATCTGAAGAAAACAAACATGATTTCTACTTTAGGATTTTAAGCATAAGAGTACATTGTCAGGGCAGGTCCAGGAAGACTTGAATTAGTCAATAAAATAAGTTTGATCCACCACTAAGTAAAGTGTCTCCCTTAACCAGTAACTAAGAAGCCTGCAACTATCCCTCAGACTGCTGTGGGGTCATTGATTATTGACATGTATACTTGTCAAGATGCCTAGACTAGTTTCCCAACCAGACAGTACTCATGATCTACAATAGTACTTAAAATAGAATTCAGAAGGGCCAGCAAAACAGTCTGTGTGCACTTTTTCAACTAACACCTGCATCAGTCTCTCCTTACTACTGCCGTGTAAACCTGAACTCTGGATGATATACAACATATTAGGCAGACCCTGACTGAGCAGGCAAACTGAACTGAGTGTAAATAACATTTATGACCTTCTACACTCGGCTGACTCTACCTTGAGAGACAGTTTCATTCTGCTTAAATGGCAGTGTTTCACCATCAACAGTAGCATCCACATGAAAGTGTGTGTGCGCACACCCTCCTTGGACACTCATACTGAGCCAAATTTGCTAAGGAAGGGAATTTATAAAAGAAGGTGACTAAATGGAGGCTTCATACAACTGTTTATTTGTCATAAAACTATCCATAAGCTAACATATAAGCATAAGAATTAAGTGAATGACAGCTGTTTTATTGTGTTTTCAACATTTTTAGTTGTATCTTAAAAAATACCAGATGCTGTCCACATGATGCCAAACATATGGCTCTTGGGCATACTCTTGTGATCTGTACTAGATTGCTATAATGTACAGGGCAAGGGGAAAAAAAGCGATTTACAGATAGCCTTGGCCTAAGTCCTTCACAGCTGGATCTCATTTCACTGAACTCATGGTCTTCCATCCCCCTCCAGCAACTTTTTTTTTTTAATCAAATGCCACATATTATTTTTGAAGTTCTTGTTGTCATAGTGAGTACCACAGATGGATAACATACAGGACATTTAGTTGTCTGTTTTCTGACTCAGGTCAGGACCTACTGTTGTTCACATTGGGGTGGAGGATGTATTATGTGGACAGCCCAGGAAAAATAATGAGTTTCAGCTGGTTGAAAGATAATATTTAGGGCATTGCTTACTTAGTTGACATACTGGAAATCCATTGTGGCTATTTGGGTTTTTAGGCATCAATATGGTACGCCGTAGTGTGTCTTTTTTTCTGTATCAGTTACTTGATAGACATATCACCTTGAAAGAAAATGAACAGGAAGAATGAATAAATGAGAATAATTTATTCATTTACATTGTGATTGCCTATTTGATGTTCTACCTCTCCTATTAGATTATATTTTAAGCTTCTTGAGGGTAGAGAATAATATCAGATTGCCTGCCCATGGCCCATGATCTTGTACATATGGGGAAGTAAATGTCTGGAATGAATAGACTGAGTATCATGCAGAGTCTGCACATATTTGATGATTATGTAGTGGATGAATTGTCAAAGTTGTGTGTCTCATTGTTTCTTGATATCCCCTAAAGCTCTATATATTTAAGATCTGTTTGTGTTGCTATTTAAAACACTGTTTCTTTTGATTGTAGCATAACATCCTGATGCATGTTTGCTACCTTACCAACCATTCCTTAACCAATGACTGCCAAGATGGCCTCCATTTTCTCTCCAGCATAACTTCTTCCATCCCCCCTGTAGCTGTGACAATGAGATATAGGACCATATGGACACAATTGCTATTCATAGTTGTAGGTGAGGCTGGCCAAGGTTCAACTTTACTGAAAGCCTGCACATATTTTTGTGACAGATTTTTCCATCAGGTTTATACCGCATTAGACTTCATTTAGGAAACCTGGCACAGGTGCCTCCAAATATTTCTAAGAAGTTTGTTGTCTGCTTCTACCCACTTTAGTGATATCCCCAGAGAGAACACTTTTGTTCTAGAACTCAGTCTCACCCAGCTTAGGTGAACAGCTTTACATTGTGAGATCAATTGAGCTACAGTCCAACTTATGTCCAGTCATCCTCATGGCATGACCCCATGTGCTTCACAATACCCACCTCTAGCAAATCAAAACCCTCTGCATCCAAGACCTTTGTCTATACCATAGATCTTAAGTACAGTGGAACACTAAGCCATATATTATGTTGCTTCCTTCATTAAAAAATACTTTTCTTTAAATGGCAGAGAAAATTCATAGGGTACTGGACCAAGAATCATGTAAAGTGAAGTTAGGATATCTGACTTCTATTTCACTCTTTTATATATATTATCTAATTCTGTTTAAATAAATATTTACTATGTGAACTTAGAAGGTGAAACTCAGATGGCTTAAATATGTTCCCAACATCTCATGTTAATGAAAGAGGAAGTGTAACTGTTTCAAAATGAGTAAATAAAAGGACATAAGCAAAATAAATAAATTAATGTTTGTTTGGCCTTAAATGCTGACTTTCATTTCGGTCTGATACAATACTGGCTTCAAGTGAAATGTTGCCGCCCCAATTCAGTGTATGACATATCATTGAGCACACATTAATCTTTGTAGCCATATTTTCTTACAGAGATATTGCTTTTTAAAATACACAGGGAATCATGTCTTGCCAGAAAGCTGTGTTCTAATCCTGATTCATCACTTCTTTGCAGTTTATATTCAATTTACCATCAAATTAATTTTATCTCTAACCTCTCATTTTCTTTAAATTCTTTTTATAAGAGAAAGAGACTGAGAGCAAGAGCGGGACAGAAGAGAGAGAGAGAGAGAGAGAGAGAGAGAGAGAGAATTGATGCACCAGGGCCTCCAGCCACTGCAATCGAACTCCAGGTGCATGTGCCATTTTGTGCACTTGTATCATCTTGTGTGCCTGGCTAACGTGGGACATGGAGAGTCAAACATGAGTCCTTAGGCTTTGCAGGCAAGCACCTTAAAGACTAAGCCATCTCTTCAGCCCTCTTTCTTCCTTTTTCCTCTTGTTGTGACAAAATACCTTAGAAGCACAATGTACAGGAGGAAGCATTTTTATTCTTTGTTCAACATATTTTAATAGTCACTGATTTCATAATTTCTATTCTTATTGACAAGTTAACTCTTACTTTTTCATTAAAATTCTACTTTATGATATTCTCATCAATGTATAACATGAACCATTTTCTACACATATTCAATTATGCAGTATACATTTTACTTCTATAGTCCAAATATTTAAGATCATCTTTAAACAAAATTGTTAAATCCGCTTTACTGAGGCATAAACTTAACATATTAAAATACACCACATTTTCAGAGTAAAATTGAACATATATAAAAAGACAATAACCCTAGCAAAATGTTGGGGTTCCCCCCTAAGCCAGCCAAGGAGGGATGGCAGGGTCTCTGCCGAGTTGGGGGTGAGCACTGTGTAATCACGACACAGACTCTGGGAGTTGGGTGGAAGCAACAGAGAGCGAGCTGCCACAAAACTGTATATTGAGGAAGTGCAGGGCTTTTAAGGGGCTTGGCTGGCAAATAATTGTATGGGGCGGTCCCCTTTGTGTGACCAATGACAGCCTGTCTCTGGACAGGTCATCTCGTAGCAGGTTTCTCCAGAGCACGGGGCTGTAGCTGTTGTCATGCCAGGCCTGCGCAGAATGCCATGTTCACGGAAGCTACTTCCTGGTTTCTTCTGCCATGCTGTCTGGCTAGGGCCAGATCTGCATTGTGCCATACAGCAAAATGTTTCTATCTCACCCATTTTCTGCATTTCTCTTTGCTGTCAATCCTTTCTCTGCCTTCTGGAAACATGCTAGACATGTAATTCTGGGAAATAGCCATGTCATCTTAAAAAATGAAAAACATGGGCTGGAGACATGATTTAGCGGTTAAGGCACCTGCCTCCTAAGCCTAAGAATACTGGTTCCAATCTCCAGTGGTTCCAATCTCCAGGTCCCACGTTTAGCCAGATGCAAAGTGATGCAAGGGCACAATGCCACACTTGACCACAAGGGGGCACACGCATCTGGATTTCGTTCACAGTAGCTGAGAGGCTGTTGGCATGCCCATTCTCTATCTGTCTCCCTCTCCCTGTCTCTCCCTGTCTCTCTTTCTTTTTAAAAAAATTATTTATTCTTATGTATATTATTCTGGTTTTACATTCATAGTGGTGACTCCATTATCCTCCTCCCTGTCCTCCCTCTTCCAAAGGGACCCTCATCAGTGGGGAATGTGGTTCATGCATTGTGGGGGTAGTCAAGAGCTATGGGGGATAGGCCAAGTCTCTGTGCATAATGCCCAAACTTGTGGCTCTAACATTCTTTCCGCCCCCTCTTCTGTGAATTTCCCTGAGCCACATTGGGGTCATTTTAGCTCACCTTCAGTGATGAGGTTTTGGGAGCCTCTGTGTCTCTGGACATCTGGCTTAGTGGGAGTTAGATGTTCTCTGTGTTTATCTCCTTCAACCTTTTTCTGGTGTCATGATCCCCAAGAGCACTGAACTCTTACCCTTCCTCCACATTACTCTGTGGTTTCAGCTGGAGCCCTGGTGAGGTGTGATTGACTGATCCTCCCTTCAAGTTCGTTGTCCATCTGGAAAAAATAAGCAAATTCTCCAATGGAGAGAGAAGTTAGTACTAGATATATGGGATAGCCATAGATAGCTTGGAGGGAATTATATATGGATAGGCCCTCTTCTAGCCCACATTTGATGGTATCTTGGTTCGAGACTGTGCTCATTTTTTGTACATGGTTTTGACTTATTTCCCACTTCCAGCAATGAGTTCCATTCCACTGAGTGGATCAATTAGCCAAATCAAGAGCTGTTGGTTGCCCACCATGGCTGTGTGCCACTACTATACTTGTTTGAGCATTACGTCAGGTTGTTTCTTGCTGGGTATCTTAGACTGGAAGTTGTTTGGACTGATGTTGGCCATTTTCCCCCAGTTGCTCGTGTAGCACCCTCTGGCACTAGACTAGCTGTCTGGGGACTGACCCTCTTCCAGATTCTGGCCAGGTCTCTCCATGTTTGGTCTCACACGTGTTTGCTGTCTTCGACAGTAGGGTCTTACCATTAACCTTTGGTGGGTCATCAAGAACTCTGACAGAAATCTTTCTTTTTTTGGAAACCTTCTAGGTGTCTCGGATCTACAGCTCATTGTGAAAGTTAACCCCGTGCTCGTATTGGGAGTTATAAGTCAGCGCCTAGGGAAGGTGAGGGGAGAAAAAGATAGATAACATAAAAGAGAAAGTGAGTATAGAGAGGCGATGGATAGAAAGAGGGAGAGAGAGAGAGTAGTAAAGCAGGAGAAAATTAAAGTTGGTCTTCATGGTGTTTTCTCCAGTTTCCTGTGGTTCAGGTGTTCCCTCTGCGGGCCTGCTGAAGGATCAATGTTTTAGCTTGTTGTTCAGAATATAGAGTTTTATGCTATCATTTCCTCTTGGGTCCCTATTTGTATTCCCCCACCCTTATCCTCCCTCCCACCCACTCGCTCCCTCCCATCATCATCCTCCCTCCATCCCACCCTCCCTATTGTCTGTCCTCAGAGTGCTTATTAGGCTTGGCAGCATCTCAGGTGGATTCAGGTTAGGAGCAACAGATAAATGAGACCATGCGACGATTATCTTTTTGTGATTGGGTGAGCTCACTGAGGATGATCTGTTCCATGTTTGACCATTTTTTTCAAATTTCATTATTTCATTTTTCCTTACTGCTACATAGAATTCCATAGTATAGATATACCACATCTTTGTTATCCATTCATTTAATGATGGACATCTGGGTTGATTCCAGCTCTTTGCTATTATGAATTGAGCAGCTACAAACATGGTTGAGCAAATGTCTTTGATCTGAGGCTTGGAGCCTTTAGGGTAAATGCCCAATAAGGGAATAACTGGATCCGTTGGTAGGTCTATGGTCATCCTTTTCAGGAGTCTCCATATAGGTTTCCATAATGGTTGAACCATTCTACTTTCCCACCAGCAGTGGAAGCTTGTTCCTATTTCTCCACAGCCTCACCAGCATTTGTTTTCATTGTTTTTTAATGTTTTTTTAATGCTAGCCATCCTTACTGGGGTAAGGTGGAATCTCATAGTTGTTTTAATTTGCATTTCCCTGATGATTAGGGATGTTGAACATTTTCTTGAATGTGCATGTACTATTTGTATTTAGGAAGCATTTTTTTTTTTTTACTCACGTTCTGAGAGTATAGTCTCTCATAGAAGGGACGTCATGGCAGCAGGACCTTGAGACAGCTGGTTACATGGCATCCACAATCAGGAAGCAGAAATAAATGAATGCTAGTATTCCTCTTGCTTTCTCCTTCTTCCCCAGCTCATGCAATGGTGCTGCCTACATTTAGGATATGTCTTCCCATCTCAATCTAATCTAGAAAATCTCTCACAGACATGCTCAGAGATTTGTCTTTTAGGTGATTCTCCAGCCTGCCACATTGATAATATTAATCACTACCTCTCCACCTCTTGTCAACCTGACACCCAAACATAGCAATTTCAGACCATATCTTGTCCTGTTAGGCTCATGGACATTTCATAATGTGAAATGCACAGTCCAACTTCAAGATTCCCAGCACTTGAGAGGCAGAGGTAAGAGGATTGCCATGAGTTTGAGGCCACCCTGAGAGTACAAAGTGAATTCCAGGAAGGCCTGGGATACAGTGAGACCCTCAAAAACAAAAAAAAAAAAAAAAAAAACAAACAAAAAAGATTCCCAGTAGTCATTAACAGTCCCAAGACTGTACAATACTGTTAAAAAAAAAGTGTAAGTGCAGACTCTCTTCTGAGACTTAGGAATAAAGCACCATACTTTTAGTATGCAATTACAGAGTAAATACTCTCATTTCAAAAGGAAGGGATAGGGTACATCAAGGACAGATTGAAACAAAGCAAGATTAGAACCCAGCAGGGCAAGCATTAAATCCTAAAGCCCCATGTGAGTATCCTAGTCTTGAGAGGAAAACATCTGTTTTCCAAAGGGCTTGAGTAGCCCCACCTTTCCAGCTCCACTGCCTGAAACACATGCATCTTTTCTTACTCCGTGCATACAGCAGCTTTCTTCTGCAGATGTCTCAGGGCTTTGGCACCTCCAATATCCTGGGTAACATAACTAAAGGAGAAAGGTAGTAGCAAGAAGTAGGGCTTTTAAAAATATTTTATTTATTAATTGAGAGAGAATGGGTGTGTCCGGCCCTCAAGCCACTGCATACAAACTCCAGCACATGTACCACTTTGGGCATTTGGCTTTGCATGGGTACTGAGGAATTGAAACTGGGTCCTTTGGCTTTGCCAGCCAGCACCTTAACCACTAAGCCATCTCTCCAGCCTAAGAAGTAGGGATTTTACTATGAGAAACCTGGCCATGTGATTTTCATGCTTCACTCAGGATTAGGCTTCACCTTTATGGTGTCACACAGTAGCCTCTCAGGGCCTTTTTGCAGAGAATGGTATCCTGACACACAGTGCTGAACTTCAGGAATCTTCTGGAACCTTGACAAGAGCCTCCACAATTCTCTCTCTCTTGCATCTGTAATGCCTCTAAAAACTATTATCATACGGATGATGTTGCCAACTTCTGTTGCCAGCTGGAGATGTGGCCTGGCCACTTAGGTCATAGTTGCATCACCCACAGTTGATTTTGAACAGAGAACTGCCTCTGATATTCTAGGTTCAGGCTTTCTCCTTTCAAACAACTTTGGGTTTTCATAAGATACAGCATTCAATGAGTGAGATCTTATCCTATAGGCACCTTTACTATTTTCCAAATACACAGCAGCAAGTTTCTCTTTAACAGGGACAATCTCTTTAAAAATTACAATTGCTTTCTCTGAACCTTCCATGCCTGTAAACATCATCTCCCTCCTGTCCCTACCAAATGGCACATTTTCATATCTGTTTGTTCTGCTTGTTGCTTTGTCTTAACCACAAACCTGGATAAGAGCAGTGAGCAGTAACCATTACACAGCATGAGTGTTGTCCTGTCTTCATATTTCCTCTGACAAAAAAATTAGTCTATTACTTTTGCATTGAACTTCACTCAAGTTTAGGACAAGGGCAAAATACAGATAACGCAGTCCCTTACAAAGTCCTTTTTCCCATTTGAAACATTATCAGCCAGGCCTATGCTTCTACATCTCTTCCAGTATTCTGATTCTACAAGCTTCCACCAGAATAATCCAATAAGCTCTGTTTACAGCATTCTAAGACTTTTCTAGCCTGAAGTTCCAATATATTCCTGTTACAAACAAGATCTTTTTTTTTTAATTTTTATTTTTATTGACAACTTCTGTACTTACAGACAATAAACCATGATATTTCCCTCCCCTCCCCCACTTTCCTTTCACAACTCTGTTCTACATCATATCCCCTTGCTCTCTCCATTAGTCTCGCTTTAATTTATTTTTATTTTTTTAAAAAGGAGAGTCTTTATTAACCTGGCCAGCATCTGACCCCTCACCACAAGGAGGACAGCAGCCCTGACCTACATTTACAGTGACTTTAAAAAAAAAATTATTATTGACAACTTCCAAATTGTAGACAATATCCCATGGTAATTCCCTCCCTCCCCCACGTTTCCCTTTGAAACTCCACTGTCCATCATATCCCCCAATCACTCTCTCTTTTATTTTGATGTCATGATCTATTCCTCCTATTATGATGGTCTTGTGTAGGTAGTAACAGGCACTGTGAGGTCATAGATATCCAGGCCATTTTGTGTCTGGAGGAGCACGTTGTGAGGAGTCCTTCCTTTGGCTCTTACATTCTTTCTGCCACCTCTTCCACAATGGACCCTGGGCCTTGGAAGGTGTGTTAGAGATGTTTTAGTGCTGAGCACTCCTCTGTCACTTTTTCTTAGTACTATGTGCCTTCTGGGTCATCCCAAGGTCACTCCCATCTGAAAAGAGAACTTCTCTAACCAATACTGAGAGTAGAATTAATATATGGGTGTGGACTTTAAGAGAACTGCTTACTGGGCAATTTCTAAGCATAGTTGTGGTAGTTTGAATATATGGCCCCCAATATATTCAGTGTTGTATTAGTTTATAGTCTGCATCTGCAGCCACCTGGCTGGAGGCAATGTCACAGGGTGGATCTTAAGGTATGGTAGTGGGTTTGAGATTTCAATCTAAAGATCTGCAAAGTGTGCCTAGCTGGAGTTCCTGAAGTGTGCTGTGCTGTGTGGCTTTTGGTTTGTGGTTTCTCTGTCTGTGTTCTGTCCTATGAAAGCAGGCCGCTTCTTCTGCCATCATGGAACTTCCCCTGAATCTATAAGCTTTAGTAAATATCCCTTCCTCCATAACTGTGCCTGGTCTGGAAGTTCATCTAATTGAACCTGAAGCTGTCTGCTACAATAGTATATACATTTAGCCAGACACCAGCAGATGTTACACCCCTAGGGCTTATGACTACCCCTGTTGTAGGTTTTCAGTATTGCGGATGTATTCCTTCCCATGAAGCAGGCTTAGCAGGCAGACATCTTAACCACTAAGCCATCTCTCTTTTATTTTGATGTCATCCTCTTGTCCTTTTATTATGAGGGTCCTGTGTAGGTAGTACCAGGCATTGCCAGGACATGGATAGTTTGGCCATTTTGTATCTGGAAGATTGCACTGTAAGCAGTCCTACCCTTCTTTTGGCTCATACATTCTTTCTGCCCCCTCTCCCACAATGAACCCTGAGCCTCTGAGGGTGTGATAGAGATGTTCCAGTGCTGAAGAGTCCTCTGTCACTTCTCAGTGCTATGATGCCTTTGAGTTATCCCAGAGGTCACCACCATCTGAAAAAAGAAGCTTCTGTAACCCAGAAATGAGAATAGAATATATGAGGATGAACATTAAGAGAAGTGTTTACTGGACAGTTTGGTGAGCATAATATAGGCATTTAGCCAGACATGAGCAGATGTTATACCCCTAGGGCTCATGAGGTCCCCTATCATAGGTTTTCAGTACCAGGCATGTATTCATTTCCATAGAGTGGGCCTCCAATCCAATTAGAAAGTGGTTTGTTTCCACCATAACAGACATGCCACTATTGCACCTGTTGGCTCATTTGGTCTGGCTGGACAAACTTAAGGCTTGCATTGTCCACTGTTGTTTATCTCCTCTGATGACTTCTCTCTCCCACAGGTCTGCATGAAGCATAGCTTTTCCCTCCTTTCTGTCAGCTGGTCTATAGGAGGAGGTTTTCAGCTCACCTCCAGCTTGATTTCTCAGTGATTTTGCAGCCCAAGCATGTGGAGTCTTCAACAATATCTACTGATATTCTTGATCTAGTGATTCATATCATCCAGTGTTTTCTCTATATCTTTTAGTATATTATTTACAGATGTCTAAAATTCTGGTCTTGTAGCTTCAAGCATCTGTGTCACATCTGTGTCTAGCTTTGTTAGTTTCTTTATCTCTTTACATGTCATTATTTTTATCTTGTTTCTTTTTGTCCCCAAATATTTGTGTGAAAGACAGATATCTTAACTAGGAGAGTGAATATATATTTCAGAATAAGGTTGGCAGAATACATAGAATAAATCTTGATAGCAGTGAGTTAGATTTAGGTTAATTCTCTAGCATTATTTTGACATTACAGTGACCACCAGATTTCCAGGTTTGTCCTGGGTTCCCTCTCCCCAACACACATACTCGGTGTTTGTGTCACTACAGCTTTAGGCTTTTCCTTTTATGTCTAGTTGGTGTGTTGTTATGTTTTCCAGTACCATAAAAATACACGAGGTATGCTAACTTTTTAAGGTAAAGAGGGTTATTTACCACACAGTTCTAGAGATTCAAGGGCATGAGGTCAGCATCAGCTCCGCTGATATTTCTTATGAAAAGTAACTTCATATTCATGATGAATTCAAGTGATATATAGGACAGTGACTTCTGTATAGTTATATTCCCTTTTCCCCATTATTGTGATATTACTATTCTATAGTACACCTGTATGTATTACAATCCCAATAATACAGTGTTATCATTGTTACTTTATGATTTTTGAAGAGTAGGGGGAAAAGAGAAGATATAATTATTTTATTGTCATAATTACCTTCTCATTGCTGGGGCAAAACACTCACCCAAAAACAATTGATGGGAGGAAAAGTTTTTATTTTGGCTTACAGCCTCAAAGGGAAGTTTCATGATGGCAGAGAAAAGATGGTAGATCAGAAGCTGGACATCACTCCTTGCTGTCATCAGATGGACAACATCAGCAGGAGGAGGAGTGGGACTCTGGCAAGGGGGAGCTAGCTATAACGTTTCTAACCCCTCTCCCAATAGCACACCTCCTCCAGCAAGGCTCCACTTCCAAACTGCCATCGGCTAGGGACCAAACATTTAAAATATGTGAGGTTATGGAGGACAAGATTCAAATTACTACATATCTTAATCTATCAATTATCATTTTTGATCTCTGTAGCAGACAGCTTCAGGTTCACTGAGATGAACTTCCAGACCAGGCACAGTTATGGAGGAAGGGATATTATTTATTGAAGCTTACAGATCCAAGGAAAGTTCCATAATGGCAGAAGAAGCAGCCTGCTCTCACAAGGCCAGGCAAGAGAGCAAAAGCCCCCAGCCACCCAGCACACTTCAGGAACTCCTATTAGGCACACTTTGCATATCTTTACAATGGAATCTCAAACCATCACCACACCTTAAGACCAGCCCCCAGTGACATTGCCTCTAGCAAGGTGATTGCAGATGCAAACTATAACTAATAAAACACTGAATATATTGGGGGACATATATTCAAGCTACCACAATCTCCATATTATTTTTTGTTTTTAAATTACCATTACTTAGGATTTCTTTAACTTAATTCTGTATCTACTTATGTTATTACTTTCAAATTATATTTCCATTTATCATAGATTTTTGATATAAATCTTAAATATGTTTTCTATAATTGCTTTCTAAAATATACATTTATTCACTTTCATGGTTACATAATTATGTTTCCTGATATTTGTTGCTTTTTAATGTCAATCTGAATTACTTTCTTGTGTTATACTTCAACTAAGGCAGATCTGTTTCCAACAAAGACAGAAAGCATAGGCATGCCAGGGCCTCCAGCACTGCAAATGAACACCAGATGCTTGTGCCACTTGGTGTATCTGGCTTTATGTGGGTTCTGCAGAATCAAACTTGGGGTTGTTAGGCTTTGCATGCAAGCTCAAGCTCGTTAACCACTGAACTGTCTCTCCAGCCCTGTGTTTTGATTTTTTAATGTAGCTTTATTTTTAAAAGATACTTTTGTGTAATAAGATTTTTTGCTTCAGTGGTGCATGCTGTAAATTCAGCATTTGCTAATAGACACAGGATGATTAGGAGCTCAAACTCATCATTAGGTAGAACGTGAGTTTAAATCCAGCCTGGGCTTCCTGAAACCCTGTTTGAAAAACTTTAATTGACATGTTACTATCTTCCCCAAGAGACTTTCAAGTGGCATATTATGTCAGATGACAAATTTATGCTATACTTAGTAGGATTTCCTTCCATAGCACATGCAATTTTTATATTAGTGTCAATACCTTCCTTTTGTTTTTCAACATTCTTACTAAGTATCTAAGTATGAATCTCTTTTATTCATCCTACTTGTAATTATTGAGCTTATTCATTGTGAGGCCTTTTTTTTTTTTTTTTTTTTTTTTTTTTTGGTTTTTCAAGGTAGGGTCTCACTCTGGCCCAGGCTGACCTGGAATTAACTATGTAGTCTCAGGGTGGCCTTGAACTCATGGCGATCCTCCTACCTCTGCCTCCCAAGTGAGGCCATTTTTTGGGGGGGTCAAATTGGAGAAATTTATTTAAATTTTTTTCTTCTCCCTCCTCTCCTATTTAGTATTTTCATTATGTACAAATTGATGTGCTGAATGATGTCATACAAATTTTATAAGACTCCATTCACTTTACTTATTTTTCCTCCTTTTAAAATTTCATTATTTCTATTGATGTATCTTCAGGTTTTCTGTTTCTTACATTTTTATATATCTCATATGGAGCTCCTCCATTGAATTTTCATTCTGGTTATTTCAAATATTTAGCTGAGATCATGACCCCATGATTCACTTGGCACAAATTCTCACTATTCTTCCTAATATATTGTTGGTTTTTCTCAATAAATGTTTTCTCATTTGTTGTATGTTTTAGGAAAAGTTCTATCTTCATAATTTTTAAAAATATTTATTTGTTTGTTTATTTATTTATTTATTTGAGAGAGAGTAAGAGGAGAGAGAGAGAGAGAGAAAGAAAGAGACAGATAGAGAAAGAATGGGTGTACCAGGGCCTCTAGCCACTGCAAATGAACTCCACACACATTCACCATCTTCTGCATCTGGCTTATGTGGGTCATAGGGAATCGGACCTGGATCCTTTGGCTTTGCAGGCAAGCGCCTTAACTGTTAAGCCATCTCTCTAGCCCTATCTTTAAATACTTTGTAAAATAGTTTTTTTTATCAGTTATAATTGTTATCTGAGAAGAAATCTGCATAGCTATGCATGCCTTCATTCTGAAAGTAACATCACCATTCCCTTGCATTATTTATAATCCATGAAGTCCTAAAATGAAAACAAAAGGCATCATCATTGTTCTTTCAAGGGATAATGAAAACTAAGGAGAAATGATGTTAAAGTTATTAAGATGTTCAGGAATAAACAGCATTTGGTTATCTAAAAAAAAAAAAAACCTCTTTTTTCAAGAACCTACAAGTTTTAGATAAGAGGTTTTTTATTTGAAATCTCAATTTCATTAGTTGAATTGTACTGAATATTCTGAAAGTATGAAGAATTTTATGAAATACCTAATACTTGTTGTAATAATCATTGTAAATATTTTAATATTAAAATGATTAATTCCCTAACACTAATTTGGTATCAGTATATTTCATATGTTGTTACTTTTGATAATTTTACAATAGTTTATTTAATTGCTGTTTAGTTAGTACAAGTATTTTTTTATTCTCAATAGAGGAGTACTTCTGTCAAGACATATAGAGGAGTTTATTAATATTTAACTCTAAATATTGTGTTCAGCTCCAAGTTCTATGGTTAAACATTAGCTTCTTAGCTTTTTTTTTTTTATTCTAAGTTTAAAATTTGTTAAACTTGGAAAATCTAACAATGTTTGAGATTTTTTGGGGGGAGGGGAGAGACAGAGAGAGAGGGAGTGGAAGAGAGATAGAGATGGGCGTGCCAGCAGCCTCTCAGCTGCTGCAAATGAAATCCAGATGCGTGCGCCCCCTTGTGGTCAAGTGTGGCATTGCACCCCTTTGCATCTGATTAAACGTGAGACCTGGAGATTGGAACCAGTGTTCTTAGGTTTAGGAGGCAGGCACTTTAACTGCTAAGCCATCTCTTCAGCCCTGTTTGATATTTTTTTTAAATCTCATGGCTACTGTGACTAAGCACATTAGACACAGGAGGAATTGATTGATTAAAATATTTTTGGAAGGCTGGAGAGATGGCTTAGTGGTTAAGGCACTTGCCTGCAAAGCCTAAAGACCCAGATTTAATTTTCCAGGTCCCATGTAAGCCAGATGCACAATATGGTGCATGTGTGGAGCTTGTTTGCAGTGGCTAGAGGCCCTGGCACACCCATTCTCTCCCGCTTTCTCTCTCTCTCCCTGTCCCAAATAAAAATAAATATAAAAATTAAAAAAAAATTTTGGAATCCTGACAAGTATATTATGAACATTTATTCTTATGTGTTTTCCAACCACAATAATTTTTATATATAAATGGATACAGAATGTGAGAAGTAAAATACTCCAGATATAGTCATTTGTTTGTTTACTGATTTTTTTTTTTTGTTATTATTAGCAACTCTGGTAACAGTGTTTGGATCACTTAAAATGCAACCACTATTTGGATGCTCACTGAATAAATTTCCATAAATTTGAGAACCTTCATATGAAATGCTTGTGGAGCCATTTTGTTTTCCCTAGCATCTCTGCACGCACTGCACATGAAGACAGCTGATGCTTCCTTGCTCTGCCATTATAGTCTTCCCTGTGTATGCCCCACAAGACAATAGCTGATGCCTTCTTATTATGCTATTCACGTCCTCAGTAAACAAATATTTTGAAACTAACTCCCTCCTTCCTGCCTTTTCTCCACCTCATCCCATCACATTTTTCCTCCCTTCCTCCCTCCCTTCCTTCCTCCCTTCCTTCCTTCCTTTCTTCCTTCCTTCCTTCTTCCTTCCTTCCTTCCTTCCTTCCTTCCTTCCTTCCTTCCTTCCTTCCTTTCTTTCTTTCTTTCTTTCTTTCTTTCTTTCTTTCTTTCTTTCTTTCTTTCTTTCTTTCTTTCTTCTTTCTTTCTCTCCCCTTTTCTCCCTTTTTCCCTTTTTTCCCTTTCTCTCTCTTTCTTTTTCTTGTTTTGTCTGGTACTAGCAATTGATTGAAGCTAGGACCTTCACATGTTAGGCAAGTGCTCTACTACTGAGCTACATTCATAGGCTGTTTTTTACTTTTTTATCTTGGGTCTCTAAGATTCCCAGGCTAGATTTGAACTCACTTTGTAGTCCAGGCAATCCTTGTACTTGTGATCCTCATGCCCCCCCTTTTTTTTTTAATTTATTTTTTATGTGAGAGAGACAGAGAGAATAGACACACAAGGGCCTCTCGACCACTGTGAACAAGCTCCAGATGTGTGTGCCCCCTGTGCGCACGTATGACATTGCGCACTTGTGTCACTTTTGTGTCTGCTAAATGTGTGATCTGGAGATTTGAACAAGAGTTCTTAGGCTTCTCAGGCAGTTGCCTTAACCGCTAAGCCATCTTTCCAGGCCCCTCCTGCCTCTTTTGTAGCTGGGATTATGGGCTGGCAACAGTATGCATAGATGTATTATTAATTGCTAATTTCTAACAGTTTCATAGTGAAAACATATATGTATTGACCACCCTCCTCAAGGCTCAGAGACTATTGTGAAAGAGGTGGCAGAAAGGATATAAAAGCCAAAAGAATGGGAGGACTGCTTTGCAATACTGTCTTTCAGATACAAAGTGGCTCTTGTGTTCATGACCTCACAGTGGCTGACACTACTTACACAAGCCTTGCATAACAGGAGGGAAAAAACAATGACATCAAAATAGAATAGAGACTAGTTGGAAAGAAGTGATTTAGTGGAGGGAGAATTTGGGAGAGGGAAAAGGTTGTGGGAGGGAATTATAACCATGGTGTATATCTACATATACTGAGGTTGTTAATAAAAAGTTACAAACCAAAGGAAAGTAATGAACTGTTGGTAAAATGTAGAGAAGAAAGATATGGCACATAAAGAAATGAAACTTTGGTCCAGAGACTGCAGTCCAGTTCAGCTGTAATTGTTTGAGAGATTACCATGGTTGAGATTGGGCCAGCTGTTCTACATTGGGGCAGGAGAAAGAATGCCCAAGGTGTTTTCCTGCTTCTCAAAGTTGACTTTATTCCCCTCTGGATTAAATAATTTGATAGTTCATCTGGTAGTATGGAAGTATAATAAATGCAGGAAAGGTAACTATATAGAAGGTATATTAGGCAGGGATTTTCTTTTTTAAAAAAATTTATTTATTTATTTATTTAATAAAAAGATTGTATTTTTATATCCCCTTTCCCCTGCTACCATTCTACTGAAGGGTCCTCTTCAAAAGGGTTATAGTCTCTGTGAGAGGAGACCCTGTCTCAGGCTACCCTCACCCACTCTGAGGCTCAGGGTATGCAAAGTTTTCTAATAAAAGAACAAATAGACTTCAGACAGGTGTTCTAGTCTAGAAAACCAAAATAAATTCTGAAAAAGCACACACATTCTCATCTTTCCCCCCATTTTTCCTTTTCTGTATTGAGCCATTAACAATAAATAGCTACTTAAAAATGCAAAAAAAAAAAATTCCCTCTGGAATCTTTAAGGCATGTGAGATGTAAAGATCCTTAAATGATGTCTAAGAAAGTTTTGAAGCATAAGACTGATGTAAGAGAATTCACATCACTAATAATGTAATAAGATTTGAAATAAACAAAACTTTACCCTGAAAATTGGTTGGAAGCCTGGAAGAATATTTTGGGAGCTCATCAGGACAAATGATCTGTAGTATTATCTTGCTCCATTCTTGAGGCTGGGACCCTAAACGAACAACCCACTGTACACTGGTAGTTAGGTTTCTTCTTTTGGTATTGAAATGTAATTTGTGTTATTTCAGAGAGGAGAAAAAGAAAAAAAAACAGGAAAGAAAGAGAGGGAGAGAGAATACCAGAATTTATAAATATAAAAGTCCCAGTAGGGAGGTAAAGTAATAAAATTGGAGGAATTAGGAAAGATTAGGCAAGGATGGCAGATGGAGTTTTGTGTATTTATCCAAATCAATAAAAAATAGAATTGTTGCACTTTTTTTTTACATTGCTACTCCTGTGTTTTTTCTTTAAGAATACTTATGGCCCCAGGCTTAGGGAGGTCAATAAAAAAGGCATGGGGCAATATATTTCCTTTGAACAAAGATGTGAACAAAAGTCCTTTCACCCCGGAAAGGACAACAACAGGTCAAAGAAATGAATATGATACAGGATTTTGGAGTTCAGGAGGGGTCTCCCAAATTTATGCACCCCAATTTTGGGTCCTGTTCTGTTTTTAACAAAGTTGGTAAAAATGAACTCCAGAAGGATGAATTATGAATTATTAATTTTATTTAAGGAGGAATCACAAATTGTGGGGTTTATTTTAGGGAGACTGGGCTCTAGGAAAGAGGCTGAAGCAGAGTCATAAACACATGGAAAGTCGGAAGCATGCACTGAAGTGGAAGGCACAGCACAGTTCAGGATGCTCATTTAAGAGGTCTTTAGGGAAAGTCTGGGGTTGGATCCACAAACACATGTGAGATAAGAACTATGTAGAAAGATTTAAAAGAAACACACACAGAATCTGCTTTGTGCTTCCCCATGGAAGAAAGTTAACAGGGCAAATGGTGATGGCTTACGGAAGAATAGCAGAGAGAAAATATTGAAGCAGAGACCAAAAAGTTGAGATTAAAAATGAGTAGTAAATAGAGTTATAACCATGGTTGCCCCAAGTTTAGAAAAATTACACAGGTAATGGGCCCAGGGTATCTAGAGAGTAAAGGAAATATACATGTGGTCAGATGTCAGACAAAATCGTACAGATTATTAAAGTGAGATGTTACCTTGAAGTATGAAACAGTACTCTGTTCTCAGCCAGGCTGGTGGCATGGGGGGAGGGGTGCAGAATCATGAGTATTCCTGTGACCAGAAGGAGAAGAGGAAGAGAGAGAAAAAAATACCAACCCCCAAACAGCTTTTATAGTGGATTGAAATGTATTCTTTCATCAAATTTGGATATGTAAAGGGGAAGTCCCTATTTGCTTTGTCGATTTGAAGGGGCAGGTTCCAGGGCCAGCCACCAAGGGAGTTAAGGCTACCTGTATAGACAGGCTAGACTGTGGGCAGCGGGGGCACTATAGCTGTTGTAGGATGAGTTTTACATTAGACATAAGTTCCATTCTTCTCAAGTGGCCCATTAATGGCAGGGCCAGGTGACCTTGATTTTCTCTTGGCCTCAGTTCCTAAGTGAAACTGCCTAAATGAAACTAGCTTCCTCCTATTTTTCCTTCAGTTCCAGTCAAGTGTAACTTGGTAAATCAGGGAGTTATTGGGGTCGCAGGAGCATGGGTGAGAGGTTATTTACAGGAGCACAAGTAATTTTTCAGGCAGCTGCATTAATTACCCTAACATGGGTGATGACTCACCAAAGCTGCATCCCTATAGCTCCCTGCCCAACTTGCAGGCAGCTCCACCAAAGAGTCTCCTTTCTCTCAGCAGTTGTTTGGCCTTGAACTAACTGTGATCCTCCTACCTCTGCCTCCCAAGTGCTGGGATTAAAGGTGTGCACCACCACACCCAGCCAAATATGACTTTTCAAAATAAGTTTCCAGGGCTGGAGAGATGGCTTAGCGGTTAAGGTGCCTGCCTGCTAAGCCTGAGAACCGGGTTCCAATCTCCAGGTCCCACGTTTAGCCAGATGCAAAGTGACGCAAGGGTGCAATACTGCACTTGACCACAAGGGGGTTCACGCATCTGGATTTCATTCACAGCAGCTGAGAGACTGCTGGTGCGTCCAGTCTCTATCTGTCTCCCTCTCCTTCTCTCTCTGTCTGTCTCTCCAAAAAAAAAAAAAAAAAAAAAAAATTTAAAAAATTTTAAAAAAGTTTCCTTAGTTAAGGTGAAAGCTTATGAAAAGTATTGGCTAGGTCTGGGCATGGTGGCACATGCCTTTATTCCCAGCACTCCAGAGGCAGAGGTAGGACGATCACTGTGAGTTCAAGGCCACCCTGAGACTACATAGTGGATTCCAGGTCAACCTGAGCTAGAGTGAGACCCTGCCCTAAAAAAAAAAAAAAAAAAAAAAAAAAAAAAAAAAGCATTGGCTAGGGCTGGAGAGATGGCTTAGTGGTTAAGGTGCTTGCCTGCCAAGCCTAAGGACTCATGTTCTACTT
Organism: Orientallactaga sibirica; assembly: GCA_036365145.1. NCBI lineage: Eukaryota > Metazoa > Chordata > Mammalia > Rodentia > Dipodidae > Orientallactaga > Orientallactaga sibirica. Next base: position 10,864,235 of record JAEOAD010000240.1, read on the forward strand.
TCCAATTTCCACGTAAGTCAGATGCACAAGTTGATACAAGTGCATGAGGTCACACATGCACACTAGGTGGTGCATGTGTCTGGAGTTTGATTACAGTGGCTGGAGGCCCTGGAACACCAATTCTCTCTAACACCCTCCACCAGCCTCTCTCACACATTATGAAAAAGCATTGGTTCTTATGATTTTTAGAGACTATAAAATAAAAGTGTCTAGGAATAATTACATTTGGTAACCTTCTAAATAGTCATCTTAAGGTTCTGTTTTTAATATCTCCTTGAGAATCCAAGTAAGGTTATTTTTTTGTTTTTTAAATTTCTCAATAATCTTTAGTAGGTTAGGATTGAGAAAGCTTTAAATACTGGACATAGAGAGGACTGAGATCAAGACCTAACATAAAATTTAGATTAGAGGGGCATGGGGATGGTTCAGTGGATAAAGTGCTTGCTGTGCCAGTATGAGTACCTGAGTTTGGATTCCCAGTACCCACATAAAGGTGGAGGTTGTAAGGATGAATGGATGCCTATAACCCCAGTGTGCCTTTTGTGAAATTAAAGGTGGAGACAGGAAAATATCCTAGAAGAAGGTAGAAAGCTTGTTAGCCTGACAAATGTAGCAGTGAATAAGAGATTCTGCCTCAAATAGAGTGGAAGGCAAAGACCAACATTCAAAATTACCCTCTTAGCTCCATGTGTGTTGTGGCATGAATGCACCCACACTAACACATGTGCACAAAAATCTCTTAAAATTTAGATTAGAACAAAGCAAAATGAATGAGAAGGTATCTGGCGAATATCTTATTGCTGATAAAAGATTATCTTTAAACTTAGAGCCCTTCAGTCCAGGTAGGTCTTCTCAACACCATAGTGCATCAGTGCTAACCAATTCTGGAAATATATGGGGTTGGGAGAAATGATGTCAATGTGTAAGGAAATTTAGACATTTTCTTTCTACAGGGTCTAATGAGTGCAACTCGTTGAAGTTTAAAAGTGTTATTCTATATGCCTATTAGCCTAAAATAAACAAAATTGCTCCTAAATTTATGTGGAAGCTTGGAAATATTTTAATGTATTTTAAATTCAGTATTTCTAGGAGATCTTCACATATCACTGTATTCCTAGAAAAATAATCTATGATGAAGGCACTCTGACATCAATCTCTTGGCTCTACACACATGAATGCATGTGTGTAGATGTATCCATTTACACAAACACTAATATATGCATATATATAACATATACATAGACATGCAAAAGAATCAAAGTAAGGCTATCTCTGGAACATTCTGAAGGCCATTTCCTCTTCTCTCCCAGGAAAGGACCCGTTAGCCCATCTCAGTTAAATTTTCATATGCTATAGTCTTTTTGTCAATTTTAAGATGGCCTCAAGCTATCATAAGGGATGGGGAAGAAATTAGATTTCTCACACCCTCAACCCTATGCCTATGTTTGGCTATATTGTAAATGAATTCATTTTTAAAATAAATTTATGTTTTCTATTTTTTTAAGTACTGAGAAAATATGAAGTAGATTAGGTACATGAGACCTCTCCAACAATAAATGCCATTTGGAAAACCAATACTGTTGAGACCATGAAGAGCCATTAACTTCTGGTTTGAAGTGATCGAGAAGAATCTTCAAGCAGAGATACTTAAGCTAAAATCTGTTTGATAAAATTAAAGTGTTAGAAACAAAACTACTGTGCAAGGACAATAAAAAAGTCCAATGTGGCTAGACATGAGGGACCAGGAAGGAAAGTACTATGTAAAAATAGTGGAGGTGGGGCTGTATATTTTCGTAAACCAGAATATGTCAGTAGATGAGACTCTGCACTAGTTACCCCTTTGGTTACATTTTAAAAATCAAGTATAATACTTAAATAAAGAATGTTTACTTTTAGGGCTGGAGAGATGGCTTAATGGTAAAGGTGCTTGCCTGTGAAGCCTAAGGACCCAGGTTCAATTCTCCAGGTCCCATATAAGCCAGATGCACAAGGTGGTGCATGTGTCTGGAGTTTGTTTGCAGTAGCTAGAGGACCTGGCACACACATTTGCTCCCTCCTTCTCTCTCCCTTGCTTTCTGTCTCAAATAAAAATAAATAAATAAAAATTTTAAAAAAGAATGTTTACCTTTAATTAGAATAATACACACATTGTGTAATTAGTGCTTTGAGCTCTTCCTACTTTTCTGTTCCACTCTCATGTTGCTTTAATCTTCAGAAATTATCTCATGGTTGAATCAAGGCCATAAAAATAACCTAACATCACCTCACATCCAAAGAGTAGGTAGGACATTGAAAGGACATAGCAAGTGCTGGGGTAGCCAGACACACTCCTGCAGTGGTGTAGCTACTGGTAAGTTGTAGGTGCTCTATTAAATAATTCCTCACCCTTGCTCATACAAACAACCCTAATTAAACTCAGTGAGTCACACAAATACACAAGTTAAAAAACGACATCAAAGTAGAAAAGGGACTACCAGCAAAGAAGGTCTAATGGATAACAGAAGGTAATAGGAGGGGATTATGATCAAAATACTATTTTAACTCTACAAATAATTCTTCATTATTTACCTCATTATATAATATTTGGTTAGACTGTTAGAAGTGCCATAACAATATACCACAAACTGGGATGGGTGGGGCTTAAATAACTCAAATTTATTTTCAAAGATCCAAGGTCAAGTTTGGTTTCTCCTAAATTCATTATATTTGGTGTGGCCACGACTACCTGTGCTATGTCCTATCTTATCTTTTTCACTCTCTGTGCTTATCTCTTAGGTCTGTTTGTCCTATAATGATACCAGTCCCATTGGATTAGGGTCCTACCATTATGATATTATTTATTACCATTTTTAAGATAGTGAAGACATATTTGTTTTCTACCTAAGAGGAACTACATAAATCTTTCTTTTGAATTTCATTAGCTACTTGGCTACCCATCAGTCTTTGAATGACATCACAATGACATCTAGTGGCTACAGAAATTTCTTTCATCTCCAAAGAATATGTCTTTAACTATATGTAAGATCTTTGAAGCTGAAAATAAAAACAAAAACATCTTTTTTTCTAATCTATGTTGCTTCTTGATCTACCTTTGTTCCTTCATTTTTATTTGCTCCACTTGAAACTGGAAGGATGCAGAGAAATTAAATACCTGTGCATTGGACTTTACTTCTAGAGTACTCTGAAATGAGAAGACAGTCCCACACAAAAGTATGGATAAATATTTAATAAAAATTTAATAGAAAGGATTTTTAGGTTAAAAGAAAAAAAGACCTGTTGCAGTCAGGTTCGAATTGCTGGCAGAAGTCACCAGACCAAGAGCAGCTTGTGGGAAAAAAAGTTTACCTTGGCTTACAGACTCGAGGGGAAGCTCCATGATGGCAGGGGAAAATGATGGCACAAGCAGAGGGTGGACATCACCTCCTGGCCAACATCAGGTGGACAACAGCAGCAGGAGAGTATGCCAAACACTGACAAGAGGAAGCTGGCAATAACACAAATAAGCCCGCCCCCAACAATACATGGCCTCCAGGAGGCTTTAATTTCCAAATTGCCATCACCTGGGGAACTAGCTCTCAGAACACCTAAGTTTATGGGGACACCTGAATTAAACCACCACAAGCCCATAAGATGCATATCAATGTGAAGTAGATCACTTTAATAGGTAAACAAGATGAAAGACCAAAGTTGCCTTTTTCATTACCTTGCATAGAAAATTAGCAAGAGAAATATGTCAGCACTGCTGGAGGATGGTGGTGGTGAGGTGTAATGAGATGTCTGCACTGGTGGTGCATGATGGTGGTGTGTAATGACATATCAGCACTTTGTAGGGGTTGGTAGTTATGATAGGAGATACTTTCCCATGGGATAGAATCCCTTCTAACTAAGGAAACAAGGGCAGCATTCACAGAATACTGCCATTGGTAAAAAGAAATATCATTTCAGAGTGTTGTTTATTATTCTGAAGATATATATTTATTAATCTTAAATATGCAGTAAACTTAAATGCTATGAAAGTAAATTAGGTAGACATTTTTGTTTAACTTGGTTAAAAATTACATATTTAAAAGATCCATTTGTGTGTGTATGTGTGATGAATATACATGTGTATATCCATGTGTGTATGTGTGTTGGAGCACATGTGCGTGGAGTGGAGTGTAGAGGTCAATTTGAGTGTCTTCCTCTGTTACTTTATGAGAGAGTATTCCCAGAACTCATTTGTTTGGTTAAAAAACATAGCCAGCAAGCTTTGAGGTTTATCCTTTCTCCATCTTGCCAGCACTGGGATTATAAGCACCTGACATTTTGCATGGTTGCTGGTATCCTGACTCAGGTCCTCATGCTTGCACAGAAGCACTTTATCCACGATCCCCAACCCTAAGGGGGGGAGGGAAACCTCCTTTTGTTCTATATGACTTTTTGTTTTTTACAGTGTGGTAAGGAATGTCAAGAATTTTGAGTCTTAATCTAACAATCTATTATCTCCAAACATTCTTTTGGGACAAATATCTTGTGGGGTTCTCATCTGAAGTCCATATTCAAATAAAATGAATTCCACTTAACTTCTAATTTTAGAGGAGCATTTATGACATACTTGAACATATAGCTTTGAACCATTAAGACATTCGTTTAGCTGATATAATACATTACATTGATGCTCATCCCCCCCCCAACCCCAATGAAACTTAGGAATTTAGAGCTTCCTAAGAAAAGTAATTGAGCTCTTTCTCACAAGTCCAAGATGGGGTTGAAGGATTGGCTAAGACATGTGAGCATTTGTTAACAGAGTAAGTTATGCAGCAAAATATTAAACCATGCAACTTGCCTCATGTTTTAGTTCTCCATTGGATCTTTTAACAGGGTGGTGGTTCTGTGACAGCATTTCAGATCCTGAAGGTCTTCTCTTGTGATCTTCATCAACTGTAGAGACTAAGAAAGGACCCTCATCAGAGTCTGTAAGCCATGATCCAAGAACACTAATTATACCCAGAGAACAGATCCCACTTACAATCCCTCGTGTCTGCAGAACCTGATAGAGAGATATGGGAAATAAGTCTTATTTCATGTATTTTGTTTATTTCCTGGATCTACTTAGTACTGTCAGATTTCAGAGAAGTTTCTAGAGATAAAGGGCAATACATGGTCACAGGAGGCCTGTGTTATATTAAACATGTATGCTTTGAAGTCTTGCTTGTTTCATTTCATGAACAACTTGATCCAAGGGTTTTGTGGCTCATAGATAATGTCTAGTTCTGCATTTCTGATAAAGTTACTAAAGAACATAGAGTCCATTTTGCAGATTCTTACTCTTATAGATAAAAAGAATAACAAGCTTAGATGAGAATTTTCCTTTTTGTTTGGGAGAAAAAAATAAACAACACTACAGATGAGATCTCTGTAGTTGCTTGGAGGAGGAAACTTGATAAGAGGAAGAAAGAAAGTCATGCTTCCTCAGCGAGAGGTCAATAGAGAAGATAGGCTCACAAATGGAAATCTGCAGTGTACTGTATAGGGGAGCATGGGTCTTCAGAGAGAAAGACTGCCCAGTGTCATGGCAAGCAGCTTAGGCAGAATCCACTTCTCAGCTATTGTGAATAGAGCAGTGACAAGCATGGCTGAGAAAGTAATCTCTATAGTAAGGAGTAGAGTCTTGAAGGAGTGACATAAGTGGATCAAATGGTAGATTGATTTTAAGATTTTTGAGGGATCTCGACACTGATTTCCATAGTGGCTACACAAGTTGGCACTCCCACCAGAAATGAATGAGGGTCCTCTTTCCCTATACCCTCACCAGCATTTGTTGTCATTTGATGTTTTCATGATAGCCATTCTGACTTGGGTGACAGGGAATCTCAAAAAAGTTTTAATTTGCATTTCCTTGATGGCTAAAGATGATGAAAATCTTTTGAGATGTTTATTAGCCATTTGTGTTTCTTCCTTTGGGAGCTGTCTATTCAGTTCCCTAGCCATTTTTTCTTTGAGTAAGTTGATTGATTTTTATTTATCTTTTTTGAGTTCTTTGTATACTCCAGATATTAAACCTGTGTCAGAGGTATAGCATGTGAAGATTTTCTCCCATTCTGTAGGTTGTCTATTGACTGTTGATGGTTTGCTTAGCTGTCCAATAACTTTCTAGTTTCATGAGATTACGCTAGTCAAGTGTTTATCTTTTTGCTAGGATACTGGGGTCATGTTTACAAAGTCTTTCCCAATGCCTATGTCTTGGAGTATTCCCCTACTTTTTCTTGTAGACATTTTAGAGTTTCAGGCTTTATATTGAGGCCCTTGATTCCTCAGGAGTTGATTTTTGTATGGGATCCAGATTCATTCTTCCACATATGGTTATCCAGTTTCTCTAGCATCACTTCATGAAAATGCTGTATTTTCTCTCATGAGTATTTTTTTTGGTCTTTTTGTTTATAGTCAGATAACTGCAGTTACTAAAACTTATACTTGGATTTTCTATTTTATTTCATTTATCTATGTGTCTGATTTTATGCCAGTACCATGCTATTTTTATGACTGTGGCTTTATAGTGTATTTAAAAATCAGGTGTGCCGAGGACATTTTTCACTATCTGAAGCCTTTTGCTTCTAGATGAACTTTGAGTAAATAAGTAAATAAGACATAGTTTTCACAGGATAAATAAACAGATGGAATATAATTAGTAGATAGCAGTAGCTTATATCTATATTGTCAATTGTGTTTTCATAATCTTGCCAAAGATAATTCAATTGGAAATTCAAAAAATCAGTTTGGAACAACTTAAACAGCTAACTTGAAGAACAGAGCCTCTAAAATATTTACAATGACATGCAAAATTTACTGGAAATGAGCTGGAATTTTTTAAACCCAAAGTACAAAATGAGTGATGTGAAGATCTGGAGCTTATGACCTTATTTTTTGTCTTGCATTTACCATTTCACTAGGATTATTCTTGTGACAGATAAGGCATGAATCAGGGGTAGCCTTGGTCTTTTTATGACATTTCCTCAGCAGTATTTATTAAGCACACTGACAAATTTTTCTTTGTTATGGTGAAGTAATTTTATGTGAAATATTTCAAATGCTTTGTTTAGGTACTCTGAGAATGATAATACATCTACCCTGAAAACAATATATAATTCTAATATAATTTGCAGTCTGGTTTGTTTTAGTGTGTCTTCTCTAACTACCAAACCAGTCAACAATGTTCAGCTGTTCTCCTTGCACATTTACAATGATGTGGCCTGTGAGATGAACGTAAGACATGAGAATTTCAGGGCAGGCTCCTGTATGCCATAACCATCACTGGAGGCATTGCAGCACTTCCAAATCCCATCTCTCAGTCAGAACTGGCTCACTCTTCATGTCACATAATCCCTATCATGCCTAAAGTACATGCCAATTGTACTTCTTTTCTATGCCATATGTACTCAAAATCAGAAGACAGAAAATATGCAGTAGTGAATTCAATCTAGTATCACTCAGTTTAGCCATAAATGAATCTCTTTGTTGTGTGAAAACATGACTTTTTCCTGAAAGAGAAAGTACTTGACCATAATGTTAATTTGACATTGACTATATATGTAGATACATAGAGCCTAAAACATGTACTGGCTCTCTACATCTCCCCATCCACAGCTAATTTTACATTTACAGTCCAATTCCAGATCATCCTTTTTCTGCTACTTCACATTTAAAAAATGTTTTTCCATTACTTTAAAAATATTTTATTTTTATTTATTTGAGAGAGAGAGAGAGAGAGAGAGACAGACAGAGGGAGACAGACAGAGAAAGAGAGAATGGGTGTGCCAGGGCCTACAGCCACTGCAAATGCGCCACCTTGTGCATCTGGCTTATGTGGGTCCTGGGGAATTGAACCGAGGTCCTTTGGCTTTGCAGGCAAGCGCCCTAACCATTAAAAGCCATCTCTCCAGCCCCTTTTCATTACTTTTAATTAGGTTTCTAGTCTTTTAAATGAACTGAAAAAAGCAATTGAACATTGTGCCACTAACTTTGTCAGCTACATAAATCCTGTAGTTTTGTTGTACAGTTTAGTGAAGAGATAGTATGTAGGCCATAAACATATCTGACAGCAAACCTGATCACTTATGATGCCTGGACTTTGTTTCCTATGAAATTTTCTTCTTTCTCTTTCTCTCCCTCCCTCTCTCTTTAGATAGATAGATAGATAGATAGATAGATAGATAGATAGATAGATAGATAGATTCCCCTGGTTATTTCAAGGAAGAGCATAGTCCTTTTTACTGGTATACTCTTACCTTTACCCTAACAAAGGTATCAAATGGACTGAACTAGCTACATGAGAGAAAAGCTCACATTTTAGTGAATTAAGGTTCTTTGGAAAAAACATGTTTTCCTAAAATTATTATTTCTATAATATTTTTTTCACAAGATTTTTATTATCAGAGATAAATTTGCTAACCTTCATATCCAAATATAGTATCTGTGTATATTGATGTTTATTTCTTAGTTAGGTGCTAAACCTAATCCCTGCTGAGAGAAACCATATGTCCCTATAATGAATAACTGCAGGAGTTTGGATGTGAACTTTAAATAACATTTGAGAATACATTTTAAGATAATGTCACTTAATTAAGTATATTTTCACAATTTAGTTGAGCTTTGTTCTGTATTTTGCTAGACTCAGTTATGATATCCCTTCTGTCTCTAATAAAGTGATCCAGCAGAGGGAAGTTTTGGTGAAAGGATACCTAGAAGTTATTCATTCAATTCTGGATGTGGGGCAATACACACCCAGGGGAGCACTTGGCTTTGCTAGATGGAACATCAGGAAAATGAGATAGGATCATCATTTTATAGTGTAGTAAATGATTATCATCAATTGAAACGTGGTATAAAACTGTCTTCCCTTCCAAATGTTTCACTTCACTGTCAGAAGGAAAACTGTACTCAACATTATCAAGCTCCTTGCTCTTGTCCCATTATAGAAACAAGCCATAGTGTCTCAGCTTTTTGCAGAATGTGATGAAATCATTGCATGATCATTGTAGAAGTTTAGATAATGAAGTTAAGAATAAAAATAAATAGAAAATTCCACAATTCTATCTGCCATCCAGGATAACTTTTCCTACTCTCTCTATGGAGTATCATAGTTCTTTATCTTTCTGTATACATAGACATGATTTTTAGTTAACATAAAGGCCTACATAATTAATCTCAATTCTTTCCTATAGTTAATATTATTAATTTTATCTGTATGATAACTTATTTAATTTGTTTCCTGTTATTGGACTTTTAATTTCTTCCCTTATTTTTTCAGTACTATATATTGTCCTAGTTAATCTATTTGTATTGTGCTTTTTTTTTGGTTTTACGAGGTAGGGACTCACTCTAGCCCAGGCTGACCTGAAATTCACTCTGTAGTCTCAGGGTGGCCTTGAACTCACAGTGATCCTCCTATCTCTGCCTCCCGAGTGCTAGGATTAAAGGCATGCGCCACCACTCCTGGCTCTGTAATTGTATCTTTTTTCACACTAACAATTATTACTAAGGATATACCCCAAGAAACAAATAAAAATATCTATTTCCAGACTGGAGAGATGGCTTAGTGGTTAAGGCATTTGCCTGCGAAGCCAAAGGACCCAGATTCAATTCCCTAGGACCCACATAAGTTCATTTGCAGTGGCTAGAGACCCTGGCATGCTCATTTTGTCTCTGTCGGTCTCTTCTCTCTATCTTTCTCTGCTTGCAAATAAATAAATAAAATTTAAAAATATATCTATTTCCCCACACCCTTACCAAATCACAGATTATTATTTTTAAATTTATTTATTTATTTATTTATTTATTTATTTATTTATTTGAGTGAAAGAGAGAATATGGGTGCTTCAGGGCCTCCAACTGCTCCCAACAAACACCAGGCACATGTGCCACCTTGTACATCTGGCTTACATGGGTACTGGGGAATCTAATCCAGGTCCTTAGGCTTTGCAGGCAAGTGCCTTCAGAGCAGAGTCATCTCTTCAGCCCCAAATATTATTTTTATTTACTAATTTTCTAAGTTAAAAAAAAACAGTTACTTTATTTTGCATGTATTTGATACCCAATTATGTTGAATTAAACAAATATTTACTAGTCGTTGATTTTTTTTTCTATTCAGGTTTCTGTGTGTCAGACATTATTTCCAAGGATCTAAAAGTTCCCCAGAGCACACGGCAAACAATCATGAAGTGGCTCCCTTCTTTGTGCTTGTCCTTTTGCCAATATCCTTTCTCACTTAGAGAAGAACTGTCCTCAAGCTTCAAGATCAGGTCAAATTTCTGTTCTCTCATAATATTAGTATGCAATATCTCTCACCCTGGATGCCTGGTTTTAGAGTTCATGACTTTATGCCTGGATCTGGAGTAGACTCTGGGCCATTTTGTGCAAGCTGACATTCCCTTTCACTTTTGCTTTATTAGAATTGTGCCTTTAATTGATTATGTGCAGCACATATTAAATTTCTTCTTATAAACAAGTGATGAAGGGATATATAAGTAAAAAAATTTGCCATTTTTAAACTCTCTTAAGTGACATAAGTCAGTGCCCAAAATAGAAAAGAATAACTTTCCTAGAATACATTGAACTTTTCTTTAGTTTACATCTGGTGAAAAAAATAAAGTATCTGTACATATTATATATATACATTAGTGTTCTTAACAAAATTATACTATTCATTTCCTATATCTTTGCTATACATTGACCACTTGAAGCAGGCAGATGTTATTTTGCATGGGAGTCTGACTAAGATGTCTTTACTTTGGGACCTGGTAAATCCATAATGTTTAGTGATTTGAGAAAGGTTTGAACTCTCTTTACAGTAGTAGATCCTGGAAGAGGCCAGATGTTGACATCTATAAAGTTGATTCTTCTCATCTACTGAGTGATTTATACAATAAACAAGACCAGATTTTCATTTTGCCATCCTCACATGTACACATTCTATACACGTGCACACAGATATGGTCAAATCAGCTGAAATCATTACCTCAGAAGCAGGAAAGAATTCAGTGGATTTTATCCTAAGTGTACTTAAGGTATCCATGGAGGTTGTTAAATAGGGTAATATTTGTATTTTATGAGATAAACATCTTTGATGTTAGGTTCTGGGAGATGGCTCAGCAGGTAAAGTGCTTTCAGCATAAGCGTAAGGACCTGAGTTAAGATTTCCAGACTCTGGCCACTGCAAATCCAGTTCTGGAAAGGTAGAGTCAGGAGGATCCCCAAGATTTGCTGATTTGCTTATCTTGCTGCATCACTGAGTCCAGGTTCGGTGAGAGACTCTGCCACATAAAAATAAGGCAGAGACGTGATAGACCTAATGTTGACCTCTGCTTTATATATTTTCTCCTATATAAATCCACATATGCACACATATCCAAGCACACGTAAACACCCATAAACATATATACACACTGACACACACGTACATGCACATGTGTGTGCACTCGTTACAAAGTTCTCCAAATCTGAATGACTAGAAAGGGGACCTTCTTCTGGGGTCTGAATTTGGCATTTGAAATACTTTCTCTTTAACCTTCCAAGTGTTCTGACCCCAGTGTTTCTGTTTTGTTTCTTTTCAAAAATATATTAATGTTTTTAAAGGCATTATAACTGAGCAAGTGAAATAAAACAGAGCAATGGCTGAGCTTCTGTCATTCTTCAAGGATATTTCTTGGCCAAATAGAATGTATGAAATGTGGGGAGTATTTTTCAAACATACACTAGGCTTGATTATGTTGATAAAACATTTTAATGCTTTTTCTTGGTTAGGAGTATTACCATTTTAAAGGAAATTTTGAATAGACAAGCTGTTTGACTGTCTAGACTACAAGTACATTGTTTTTTCCTACATGAAATTTGATTCCAACATTTCTCAGTCTTGTCAACCATAAAGTTGTTTTTTTTTTTTTCTCCAGTTTTTTGAGGTAGGATCTCACCATAGCTCAGGCTGACCTGGAATTCACTATGTAGTCTCAGGGTGGCCTTGAATTCACAACACTCCTCCTACCTCTGCCTCCCTGAGTGCTGGGATTAAAGGCATGTGCCACCATGCTGGTTGTTGTTTTATTTTTTGAGGTAGAGTATCACTCTAGCCCAGGCTGACCTAGAATTCACTATTTAGTCTCAGGTTGGCCTCAAACTTATAGTGATCTTTCTAGTTCACTTCCAGATTGTTGAAATTAAAGGAGTGTCCCACCACACCAGGCTATAAAGTAAAATTTTAAGCACTAACGATGTAGATGAAGCTATTTAGAAGGAGCCTGACAGGGAAAAACACAGAGAAATCTGGAGAGGAAGGAGAGAAATTTGAAGCACAATGTGACTTAAAGCATAGATAGAAGGAAAAAATGAGACATTTAAGGTGGAGTCATCAGAAAGTCAGGACAAAAAACTAATTCATAGAAATTCTTGGAAATATTTTAACAAAAGCACATGAGTCAATACTGCCAATTGCATTTTATATGGTAGTCAATGTTCTAACTGACCCTCTTCTTCAAAATGAAGCAGATGAGTTTGGTTAGAAATGCCAAGTCATCACATTTTTCTGAAGTTTTGTAATACAAATCACTTTAAATCTTAACTAAGATATAGGACAGGTACGTTACCATTGTTGATCCAGGCCACAGCTATCTGGAATTAGGTGTTGTGGATATATATTATTGGAAATAATGATATTACCCACAGACCCCACCCTCCAATGATGTCTACTTCTTCTGTTTCCAATGCTATTGCTCTTATGATATTCCATTCTTTCAAGCACTGTTAGCTATGGAGTATGTCCCATTGCCTATGGGACAAAGGCATTGCTTATACTCCACAATGCCAGAAAGCCACTCATAAGTCCTTCTGTCATCTTAGTACTGTTTTCCTCAGAAGATATATCCCAAATGGCTTACTTAAACTTCTTCATTGCATGAAGAATCATAAAATGATTTTAGTCTTGTTTTCCTTTCAAATTTACAGTCTTTGTGTCCTTCAAGCTCACCCATCTGCTGGAGTCAGAAGACTAATGTGATTAGCAGCGACTTCTCATGGTACTGACTGTCACACTGCCAGCCAGCCTGCTACCAGCGGTTGTCTTTATTTGGTCCAGCATGTAACCTGATTCTCTCCTTCAATCAGTCAGAATGAACTCTGTCCAGGGACATCCTTTGTCTCTCAGAGGAACATTTGTCTGACATATGTACAGCACCTCCTTCCCCACCCAGGACCTTCCACACTGCCATAGTCTCTTTCACATACCCATTGCCCAAAATCTGGCTCAGATGTCACATCTTAAAATACTAGTTTCTTTCTCCTGCTACTTTAGGCTAGGAATCACTTTATCAGGTGGTCTTCTTCAAAACTCATTTTGAAGCAAACTCTGGGGGAAGGAATGGTTGAACAGTGATTTCATGCCAGCTTCTTGGACTTATGTACTTAAGTCACCTTGCTCAGTGTGTCCTGTAGGTTTCAGTTCCTCGCTTTGGGATCCATCTTATATGTGTCAGTCTTTCTTTTTCCTTGAGACAGGATCTCATGTAATCCAAGGTGATCTTGAACTGTTCATGTAGGAGACAATGATCTATGGTCCTTCTGTCTGTACCTTCTAAACGCTGGGGCTCAGGAGTGCACCACCACCCCCAGTTTTACTGGTACTGGGGATTGATCCCAGTGCTTTGTTATGTTTGGCAAGCACTGTAACAATTCAGCTACATTTCTAGGCCTATCTGCATCAATCTTATATACCAACCTATTATCTTCAAATTTAATCAATATTTTTAGATAGTATGATCAATTTAAGAAACTATGTATTTATGGTTTTAGTGACTTTTTTATTTTATGAAGATTATTTCTACTATTTTTTATAGTTCTTCAAATTATAGAAAAGTACCTCATATTTAACTGTTCCTGTTCTCTTCTCTTCTAATTATGCATTAGGTCCTGTATTATAATCTGTCAAGACAGATTAAAAATTTCAGAGTGCCAGGCATGGTGGCCCATGCCTTTAATCCCAGCACTCGGGAGGCAGAGGTGGGTGGATTGCCATGAGTTTGAGGCCACCCTGAGACTACATAGTGAATTCCATGTCAGCCTGGACTAGGGTGAAAGCCTATCTTGAGAAACCAAAATAAATAAATAATAATAAATAAATAAATAAATTCCAGAGCTATCAGAGAAGAAAATATACTACATCCATCAGAAACCCATTGGTTGCTTCAGAAGAGCAGACTTATTCATATACTAATGTTTCAAAAACAGTATAATAAATAGAATAATGAACACAAATCACTATTCGCTGTCAATATGTTAGGCTATTATTGGTCTAAGTTAATTTGTTTTAGCAGCCTGTTGGTATAGTGTAGCAGAAGAGTTATCCCCTAATATATGTCACTGATCTTCAGGTAAAAGCTCACTGAAGAGTACAGAATGTGTTTAGTGAAATGAATAAGAGAAATCCTTTAGAAGTAAGGAATGATATATGGGTAGGTGAATTAGTCAAAAGAATTTTTAAAATATATACATACAAACAGTCAGTGTTAATCAGGCAGTTTAAGAAAATCAAGTATATTTTATGAAAACATAAAACACCCTGGAGTAAAAATTAATTAATTAATTAAATAAATAAATAACTAGGCAAAAGTACCAAGCAGCCAAGCTAAATCTCAAGACTCCTGAATCTGGAGAAGAAAGAAATGAGCTGAAAATAAGAAAATTTGCATAAAGAATGATATTGTTGGTACTGGAGAGATGGCTTAGCACTTAAGGTATTTGCCTGCAAAGCCGAGGGATCCCAGTTCAATTCTCCAGGACCCATGTTAGCCAGATGCACAAGGGGGCAAATGCATCTGGAGTTCATTTGCAGTGGCTGGAGGCCCTGGCGTGCCCACTCTCTCCCTCTCCCTCTGCCTCTCTCTCTCTCTCTCTCTCTGCCTCTTTCTTTCTCTCAAGTAAATAAATAAATAAAATATATTTTTAAAAAGAATGATATTCTTGGTTGTGATTCCATTATATCATTCTAGTTTGCTATTTTGGAAGTTACCTTGATATACACATAAAACACGTTTTTAAACCCAGTTTTATATGGAAAATCATGTACAAAACTTTGAAGCTGACTAGGTATTTCAGTTGCAACATTTGGTCTCTCATCAGAAGAGACTGCAATAGATTTTCTTCCAAGACAGGCAAGCATTGTAGTGGCAAATCAGACTGCTGGTGTGCAGTGTCAGAGATCTGTTGATTACATGTTCCCATGTGTTCCAGGAAATTTACATTTGGATTTCAATACAACTCAGAGTTATGGCCATGCTATCCAACACTTATTTTGGATGGGAATTTGCTTGATACCGATATAAGGCTTGCCAAGACTCAGTAGGACAAAGTGTAGTTCTGGAATATGTCGGAAGTAATAAATCTGCAGTTAAATGATGAGAACTATATCACTTTCCATCCTCTAAAGAAACAAGTTCTGTCTAATGGTCAAAAATGTTATTTTGAAAATTGCAGATAATCTTTGAATGGTGAGATCTCTTTTGTGTCATGTTATAGCACATGTACAATTTAATAATAAAAATGTGCTATTGTACTTCTGAATGCTAACTAAAAGCTCTCAGCTTTTCAGGCTTCATTACAGCTGGCTAGACATGTGCAATTATGGTTACCTGTAGAAATGGAGTATTTGGAATCCACCTTGTGGCTACTGTGGGTCACAAATGCCCTGGTTAAAATGATTAGATTGACGTTACACTCGAGCACAGAGCTACTGTTCTTCCTCTAAAACCATGCTATTCACTTGGGGATAAATTAATGTGTTAACAATTATAATAAGCATAATAAAATAAGAAATTGTAACCCATATTCAACCTAGGAGTGCTTATTTTGCTTCCTGCAAATAAACTATAAAATCTCAGGCTGAATGGACATAAAAAGTCAGGGGTCAACTTCTCATGCTTTACAAGGTAGATATTTAAAACACACGTTACTCTCCTACCCTGAAAGATCCAGATTATGTGGCCTCTCTTTTTATATTTTTTAAAAAGTACTAGCTACCTAATAAAGCAAATTGTATACTAATTTCAACTATGTTTTCTTATTCACTTTTAAAGCCAGTTTTGGCAATATTTTCAAACTGCATCTTGTCAAGATGTACAGAAGTTGGTTAACACACTTTTCATATCCTCATTTCATATACTCATTTCATGTAAGAGAGAATTTAAATCATCCACTTCAACAAGATCCATTCCAGCTTATGCAAGGATGTGTGGCAGGTGGTTCCTCTTTCAAGTCTTTTTTTTTTTTTTTCTTGCCCGTAGGAATGATATTTTCAGTACCTTTTTAAATTGGGGAAAATGAAAATTTGATGAAGCTCTTACATGAAAGTGTCAGACTGGCAAGTCTATTATTTTCCTTGACTCATGTAAATGTACATGATTTATACTAATTTTATCATTGCTTTCTATTAGTGGGCTATTTAATCTCTTAGCTGTTGAAACTAAGGTTCTTTAAAACAATTTTTCTCTTTCAACTACTGCTAATAGTGATCTACTTGACTTCATCCATCATGGGTCTGTTTATTAGGAGGGAGAAAGTCTGGATGATTTAGGAAAACTTTGTGCTTCATCATTATCTCATATATGTTATGGAAATTGATTAAGTTAATGTCCATATCCTGTTAAGTCCTGAGGTTTATAGTATTTATGTAATTAATTTCCTTTAACTGTTATCATTCTAATATTACTGCTGAAAATATTAGGTTAGGATACAAGTCACTTGCCCAGTGTTATGATGTCTTATTAGACTTAATCTTATAAAAGTTTGGAGCACTCCTCTTCCCAAAAGACAATACTGCTAATATTTTACTTTATTGGGTAGATAAAGCTTTCAAATCCAAGTACCTCATTTTTTGTCCTTGAAAATATTCTAACAGATGTAGTGGAAATTTGGGGAAAATGAAATGCTATTTTTTTTCTGAAGTAAAAATACAGCTTGAATACTATTGTATTATCAGTGAAATGATTAAGTACAAGCAACTGAAATGATTGCTGTTGAGATCCACCTTTTTCTTCAAAGGCTAGTACACAAGTCAGTATTATATGATAAGATACATGAGACTAAAATTATTGTAACTGATTCAATACATTTTCTATATTTTCCTCATTAAAACTGATTATAACTGATAATGTATTTTCTTTACCTGCCTGCCAGGAACTACAGTCAGTTGATAGTCTAGGTATAATGCTGTCTAAAAATTCAGATGCTCTACTGTTACCCTTGAAAGGCATTTTAGTCTACATTTCTCTAAACCTAAGGGGTTAAGGAAAGGGCAAGTTTAGCAAGATGCTTTTAAAACCCATTTGTTGGGCTGGAGAGATGGCTTAGTGGTTAAGGCGCCTGCCTCCTAAGCCTAAGAACGCGGGTTCCAATCTCCAGGTCCCACGTTTAGCCAGATGCAGTGATGCAAGGGTGCAATGCTGCACTTGACCATAAGGGGGCGCACACATCTGGATTTCCTTCACAGCAGCTGAGAGGCTGCTGGCACACCTATCTCTCTGTCTCCCTCCCTCTATCTCTCTCTCCCAAAAAAAAAAAAAAAACATTTGTTTGCAGAATGTGCTATGATGATAGTGAGCAAGCATGATTTTTTAATAATTGTCAAATTTTTATTGAGAAATTTATTAAACTGTAAATTGATTGTGTTCTCATTCCACTGTCCTCTTGTCTCCTCTATTCCACTGCCCTGTCCATTGAGGACCCTCCTCTTTCAGGGTAGTCCTTCCTGTATTTTGTTATATCATTCCTTTTAATCCTCCTTCATCCTTGTTATTCACATCAAAATGTTGATGGGCTCAACACAGTGTAAGTCTTGTGCAAGTATGAGGCAAGTGCTTTGAGGTCATGAATGCACTAGTCATGTCATGTCAGAAGGACAGTGCTCAAAGTACACCTTTCACACTGTGTCTCTTATATTCTTCCTGCCCCCTCTTCCACGGTGTTCCTTGAGGGCATGATAATAATCTTCTTTAGTATTGAGCATTTGACAGAGTCACTTCTTTTTGCTTTGATGAGTTTTGAGTCTTCTCCGTGTTGGTGTCTACCACCAACTCCATGGAAACAGTTATCTGGCTAACAGTGAAGGCAGTGCTCATATTTATTTCGCCACTTCTTCTGCCATGTTCCATGAGCCCTGACAGAAGAGATAGTGACTTTTCCAGTGCTCAGCACTGGATTTTCTCTTCTTGTCATTTTAATGAATTTTGGGTCTCCCCAGTATTCACAGCCATATGTACAAAAAGAAGGTTCTTTAGCCAAAAGTGAGTGCAGCATTAATCAAAGTGTATAAACATATGTATTTAGAAGTTATTTTTGATGAACATAACATCTCCATTTAGCCAAAGAAAAATGGAAGCTTCCCTCATGGGGTTGAAGTCCTTCTAAGCCATAGGCTTTTGACAGAATTCTCAGTATCAGGCTTGAAGTCCCTTCTACAGAGAGGAGCTTCATGTCCATTCAGAGAACAATTGATTACCCCCATAATTTATGTGTCACTATTGTAGTGAGCACATGTTGCCTGGAGGTTTAACTTTGTAGCTTGCAAGATCCACTGCATGTTCATATTGTAGATGCCTTTTCTACTCTAGGAGCTCACATGGCACTTTTCAGCACTATGACAGCTAGCTAGCAGGGATCTGGCTTCCATCTCAGTTTGTGCTTAATTTCTCAATGTCTTGCAGTGGTCAGTTTGTGGTATCTTCTGCAATAAGGTCATAGCATCTAGTTTTTCTGGGTGACCAAGCCTTTTGGCAAAGGCCTGCATTGTTTGGGGGCCTTATAGGCCTCCCTGCCCAACAGCTTACTGTGAACGGTGATCCATCTCTGGCACCAGGATTTACTTGCAACAACTTGTGTCTTCAGGGTAAAGATTTCTCTACTCCAGCAGGGTACTTTTGTCCAATCTCTCTCTTTTAAAAAGTATATTTTTTTCGAAAAAAAATATGTTTAGCCAGGTGTGGTGCTGCCATGAATTTGAGGCTAGCCTGAGACTATATAGTAAATTCCAGGTCAGCCTAGGCTAGAGCAAAAGTCTACCTCGAAAAACCAAATTTCTATATTATCTGTATCTACGTCTATATTTATATATCTATATCATCTATATCTAATCTATCTACCTATCATCTATGTATTAGATAACAAAGAGATTTCTATAGTACTCATTCATGATCATTCTTCTAGTTGAGACATAACATGTGTAGACTCAACCTTAAGTAGCTTTTAGGTGTCCATCTCTAGTAAGAACTATGTACCTAACTCTACTTACTACTTTATCAGTGATGATATTTCCTACTAAATGCAAAATATTGATTGACAGTTCAGAGAAATACCTATTTTGGTTTTTGGTGAGACATGGTCTCATGTTTCTCAGACTAGTCTAAAATTCACTATGCAGTCAAGGATAATCTTGAATTATTGAATCTCTTGCCCCCATCCCCCAAGCACTAAATTTTTTGTATGTGTCACCATGCCTAGTGTCATGTGGTGCTGGGGATCGAACCCAAGGCTTGGTGTATATTAGGCAGGCACTTTACCAACAGAGCTACATTTCCAGCCTGAAATCAGTATTCCAAATTATTTCCATGATATTGTGATATAAAATGGTGTTTGAGTTTCTGAGCTATGAAGCACACCATCAAAGACAACAACTTTGGAAACTACTTTAAGAGATTTATAATGTGATAAAATTTTTATTTTCTTTAAAAATATTCTGTTTTTCTCATGTGTTATAAATATCTAATTTTAATGTCTTCTTCTCCATATCATTAGACAAAATAAATTATTTCTGTTGAACTTTTAGTTCTCTAATGGAAAAAGGAGTGTAGATATTCACCTGATTTTTCTAGGCATATGGCTTGCATGCTTTCTGGCCCCAGATTAATGGACTAATTCACATGGATGTTATTTACTAAGATGTAAGAAGTGATAGTTTACAGTTGGAGATTTAGTGTTCTAATAACACATGAGGCAAAAGGCTTTAATGGGTATCAAGCCTCTTTTGTGCACTGTGTTTGACTTGTTAATTAGAAAACCACATTTGGTCAACCTGCTTGGGTCATTGAAAAGCTACCATTGATTGGGCACAACAGAACTAAGTATGCAGATAATAACTTTTTATTTTAATGCCAAAACTCTTCTCTGGGTGACTAAATGTCTGGTTTTTTGAGTTCATGAACAAATATGCTGAAAATTGCCTGACATTACAGAAATCAAACTAAATTTGTTAGAAAATTTAGAGATAATTTAAACCCAGTTCCCATTTATATTATTTCTAAATATAAATATTTTATAATATTTCATTGTATGAAACTATCTTATATATATGTATTTGGCTAAAATTTTGCCCAACCCAGTTCATATATATATATATATATATATATATATTTGCTGAAGGCCATGGCCCTACTTGAGCCAAATCAGACAAGTGGTCTCTCTGACTCCTTGGTTCATGGAAAGACTTTGTAATATTATAACCTCAGTTTGAGCACAGTTTGGAACTATAGTGCCTCCTGGACTTCTCTATCCCATTTTGTGTACAAATGGAAATGAATTTTATGAATTTACTGAGTGACGGAGACATTCTTTAATAAAGTATTTTTAAAGTTTCTGAGAGCAAAGAGATAAATGTATCACAAATACCATAACAATTTAAGTTCATTAACCTTCGATTTCTTCATCCTATCAATTCTGTAGTTTTATCTTATTCCTACTGGAGAGTTAGCAACCAGAATGTACATTTTATAGTATCATGTGTTTACTTTATAAGGCTAATTTGTCTAGAGAACTTGCAATAAAGTGTAGTTGTTTTATAGTAGTGTGCTACCTTTAGAAAACATTGTGATGATTGCCTATATATAAATAGCTATATTGCTATAAAATATAGGCTTATTAAATAATACTGGAATCAAAATATAAAATGACTGTTTTTGAGACATGGTATGACATTCACTATGTAGCCAAATCATGATCTCTATACCTCAGCCAACCCTAGTTCTAAGACCACAGGCATAGAACACTATGCCCATTTTATTTTGTTAATTTTATTCTTCTTATTATTATTATCATCATCACTTTTTGGGTTTTTGAGGTACAGTTTCACTCTAGTCCAGGCTGACCTGGAAATCACTATGTAGTCTCAGGGTGGCCTCAAAACTCACGGTGATCCTCCTACCTCTGCCTCCCGAGTGCTGGGATTAAAGGCGTGCACCACCATGCCCAGCACTATGCCCATTTTAAAACCACTTTTATACAATGAACATTTACTGATCCAGTTCCAAACCATGAGAAACTTATTTATTTTTTTTTTTTCTTACTGACAAACCTTTAAATTATCCATATCAACTGAGGCTTTTGTATTATATTTCTCTCCTGTTATTTTTTGCATATATATATAAGTATGTGGTGAGTGTGTATTTTTTTATGCATGTTCTCATGTATGTTGGAACACAAGTGTTGGGGAGCATGTGTGTTTGTATATGTATGTGGAGGCTAGAGATTGATGTTGGATGTCTTCAAACTCATTCCATCTTATTTACTTAGGCAAGATCTCTTAACTTGAACCCTGGGCTTGCTGATTCTGCTAGTGTAGCTAGTCTTTCCCTGGGGATCCTCTGTCTCTGCCTCCCAAGCACTGGGATTACAGGTGGACCACCCCACCCTTAATATAGCATTTTACCTAGCACTTGTGTAGATGCTGGGGATTCCCAACTCCAGCCCTCCTGCTTTCACTACAAGCACTTTATCCACTGAGACATCTCCCCAGCCCCTTCTCATGATGTTAATGCCCTTCAAAGTCAGTCTCTCTAATCTATTCATTTTCTTTGTGCTTACTTTCAATATTTTATTTTGTATTGTACAAGTAAAATACTTATTAAAATCTTCCTATGTATGGAAAAACTAATGTAATTAAAGAACATTAGTACAGTAAGAAACATATATGAAGCTATTTCATTTAGATATGAACCTGAACTAAGAATAAGCTGAATGGTATGTAAGAAAAAAAAATAAAGAAAAAAAAAAAAAAGAAAATCCAAGGGCTCAAAATGACTAAGGTAATATATAGGAAGCATCTTATCTGATCTCAACAGGACACAAAAAGAAATCTATCTGTTGGGAGAAAAAAAATGATCACACATTAACATCTGGACTTCATGTGGAGGTTTGCTCAGTAATTAGCAGCAGCCCTGTTCAGCTGCATTCCTACATCTGGGAACAAAACATCACAGGGACTAAAAATAAAGTCAAGAAGAAAGTCAAAACTGTCTGCTGTAAAATAGCATGGTTAATCTACATTATAAATTAAAGGGATTGTGTCACCCTCTTTGGGAACAGAAACATACTTTCTTCAAGAGATGTACCCAGATCCAGTCCAGAGATAATTTTAAAACTTGAAATTTTTATGTGTTTGTGGGGAAAAGCTGTAGTCTTAAATCATGCTTATGTGATATGGAATGCAAAGAATGACTGAAAATATTTTTGAAAGTATTTGTATACTGACATATTTTCATTTATACAGAATATATCAATATAAATGAATAGAATCACTATCTCATGTTTCTTTGAGGCCTAATAGATAAAATATATTTATATCTTAAAAAGTAACATACATAGGTAAAAAGAAATATATGTTGGTTACTAAATTCTGTCTAGAAAAGTTACACTTTTGGTTAATGTTTGAAAAAACAAAAAATGCAGACTACTAATTACATTGTATGTTCTGTTGATTTTCCCTATGAAGAAGGGCAAAGAAAATACTGTTTCAGAACAATCTGATAGTGGCAGGCTTCTTGAAATGAATGTAGATTCGTATTCTCTGTTAAATTATAGATTTTATGGACACTCTAGATGGTTTCTCTGAAAGACTGTGGAATATATACCATATGTTTTCTGAAGCTGCTTATTTATAATTGGATGGGGAATGAACCCTTATGGTAAGCACAGGCAGAGGCTGCTCTGCAGAGAAAGGTTGGAAAGATTCTTCAGAGATTTGAACTTTGCCAGATCCCCTGGACCAGCTTGTAAGAGGCTGACCACTGTCTTTCTTGATCTGAGGAAACCTGACAACTTCCTGCTATTTTCCCAGCCTGTTTATACTTGTTAATTATGCATGTAGGCTGCCCATTCCTCCCAGCAGGTAGGGCTGAAGAAAGAGCCAGTCCAACCGGCTCCTCTTGGGGCTGAGCAGGATGGTGAATGTTGGTGACCCAGACCCCCTCCTCTAAGACACCAGAGAGAAAAACACACTGGGTCAGGAGTCTTGTTGAAGCAGGAACTCGTTTTATTCTAGTGGGAAGATGTTTATATAGCTTTGAGGAAGAGGGTGGGTCTCAGGATGGGAAAAAGGTGTTGGGGCCAATAGTATTTCACCACGTCAGCAGTAGCTGGGCGGAGGCAGTTTTGGCTTAGGCCTTGCTGAGTCATTCCTAAGCGGGAGTAATAGGCCAAAGACAGGTCGCCAAACTCTAGTCATACTCAGGAAGTTCCACTAGGCCTCACACCCAGGCCTCTTAGGGCCCAACACAGGCCATTCTGGAGGGAAGACTGTCTACTAGTTGGTCCTCTCCCTTGCTTTTGGTTCTTGTCTCTATTCTGCAGGTAGAAAAGTTTTAGCCCATCAACCACTTTTCACCATTCCAAACATGTGACCAACTAACATTTGTACATAAATGTTTATATCAAATCAATCACTCCTTTTGGCCACTTGAAGATTTCTGTAATGGATTAGAAGGAATATTAAATACACCTACTTTAGGTCCATAGAGTTATAGATTTGTAAACATTCTTCTGCCTGCTTATAACTAGGCCACTTCAGGATTGCAGAGCAGAGATCATGATGTTTCCTCATTGTGACGCCGTTTGCTCTTCCCTGTTCTCCATGTCATTCTACCTGGTCTCCAAGCAAGTACTCCTCTGTCTTTATCTCTACAAATTTCTCTAGCTTTGGATCATGGCTTTCTAAAAATTTCATTTGCTACTGGTTTTCTTTTTCACTTTGGTTATGAGCTAAGTTTTGAAATATCTAAGTTGGAACATATTTTTATGTAATCTTAAATAAGTTAATGTATTTGTGAATGCATATACTGAGAAAAGAGTGCTTCATTGATTACTGAATTTACATATATTCAAACTATGTTATGTGTATGTCTATCTGTCTAGAAAAAGGCTTTTAATGAAAATAATTATTCTAGAGGTGAGAGCATGAATAAATCTATTTTGCATAACTCCTTAGATCCTTCAAGTGGCCAGGCATAAGCAACAATGAGTTGAGAAGAGGCAGGAAAGCTTAAAGAATATCAATTTTGAAACTTGAGTTTTATTGCAAGTGTCACTTTAGGGTTATTTTTTAAAGTAGTATAGCAATATTTATGTTACCCTATACTTTTCAAAAGTAGCATATGTTATATTCTAAATGTACTTCAAAAGAAAGTCATATTTTAAAATTTTAGTCACTTTAAAAGCTAATCTAAAATCAAATTATCAATCCAATTAATGAAGTATATGCTAATATATATGCAATTTTAATAGATCTCTATATAAGGACCATACTAAATAAGTTTACTGTGTCTCTATAGAGGCAACTTATTTTCATAAAGCTCAGATTAGAGGAGGATAGTATACCAGAAACATGCCTTCCAAAAAAGCCACCCTTTTGCTATATTTGCATCCATTGAGCTATTAGATACAATTTAGCTTTATGCCCTGTGCATAGAGGATTAACAAAAATTACTCAAACATAATAAAGATAAAAATATTCAGAAAGAATGACCAATTTAAGGAGAGTTAAGGTAGTTAGCTCTGTTTGTATTGAGGAAGAAAAATGTCAGTTAGTTTTTAAATGTTTTAAAACACAATGAAACATATACAAGCTCAACTGGTAAGCAGTTGCTTCCCTTCAACATAACTTTGGACACTGTGCACTAAAGTTGTACTTCAGTGATGAGGTTTTGGGAGCCTCTGTGTCTCTGGATATCTGGCTTAGTAGGAGTTGGATGTTCTCTGTGTTTATCTCCTTCAGCCTTTTTCTGGTGTTGTGATCACCAAGAACACTGTATTCTTGCCCTTCCCCAGCATGATTCCCCAGATCCATTATTTTATTAATTGCTCTTATGTGAAAGGGATATTCTAACTCTATATATCCATTTATACTTAACAACTCCTCTAAGATAGTGAGCATTTTTTAAATATTATTTTAAGTTCTCTTTTTCTTTCCCATGCACTTTTGGCTACTTGTGATGCATGTATCATTACTACATAAAGCCATTGTGTACTATATATTTTGGGTGTAGGAAATATATATAGATATAGAATTATATATTTCTGACTGTTTCTTATTTCTGGCCTTTACTCTTTTCTTTTCACTTATTTTGGTTGTCTGCAATTCATTCCATTGTAAAATTCTCAGGAGGGCCTTATGGGATAATTATCTCCAAAGTTCTTATGTGTTTACACAAAGTTCAGCATTTTTATATGAAGGCCACTCTGGCTGCACATAAGATCCTTGACCCACTTTCTTTTTTTTTTTTTCTAGCCCATGCTGACCTGGTATTCACTATGTAGTTTCAGGGTGGCCTCGAACTCATGGTGATCCTTCTACGTCTACATCCTGAGTGCTGGGATTAAAGGCGTATACCACCACGCCTGCTGATTCACAGGTTTTCTTAGCGTGCAAGTATGTTAAGACCTTTCATTATCTTCTGTCATAAAGCAGTGCTATATGAAAAGCACGATGACAATCTAGTTTTCCTTTTCTCAGAAGTGAGTTACTTTTTTTTTTTTTTTACTTACTCTTTTTTTGGTTATTCAATGTTCTGGTTTTTTTTTTTTTTTTTTTTCCTTAAAAGTCAGATTTATTGGAGTGTCTCAATGGTTTCTTCAGGTTAAATTTTTTCAAAGTATTTGATTTTCCATTTTGCTATCAATGTTCCTTAAAGTTTTTATTTCAGAAAAGCTTTTTTTTACTTATTCATTTTAATATGGATTCTATTACACTGCTTTAGGTGTCATCAGCGGGGACATCTACTATAGGAGGGTTGAATTTCACTTGTTGTTTTCTATGTCACTATCACTCCAAGTTTTTTTTGTTTATTTTTGCTTAAATGTTGGCTTTCCATTTCCTCTTTGTAATAGTCTATTGTTCATAGTTACCCATCATTGCCCATGTAATCAAAGTCTTTAGCCATTTTTCTAAATCCATTGATTTGTTTTTTGTATTCTTTCTGGTTTAGTCATCATTTCTGAAAGTATTTTAACTTTTATTTGTAAATTTTTATTTTGTCCTTTTTCTTATCAAATATTCCTCTTTTCTGCCATCATCATCTTATTTCTAAATCTGGTTAATCTTATCACTACTATAAATTACTAAAAATGTTTTAGCTTGATTTAAAACATTAAGAAATAGTTTTATCTGTATTCTGGGAGAAATCTGGCATATTTCTATTGCCTACATGAATATTATTTTGTACATTATTCTTCTTCCTCATAAAAATGTTTCACAAAC
The DNA here is from genome assembly GCA_036365145.1 of Orientallactaga sibirica. Classification (NCBI taxonomy): domain Eukaryota; kingdom Metazoa; phylum Chordata; class Mammalia; order Rodentia; family Dipodidae; genus Orientallactaga; species Orientallactaga sibirica. Next base: position 10,890,768 of record JAEOAD010000240.1, read on the forward strand.
TTTACCATGATACATCCCTCATTCTGATTTTAGCTTAGAAGTATTTTTTTTTTCGTGGTAGGGTCTCACTCTAGCCCATGTATTCTCAGGGCAGCCTCAAACTCATGGCAATCCTCTTACCTTTGCCTCCAGGGTGCTGGGATTAGGTGTGTATCACCATGCCTGGCTCAAGAAGTATTTTTAATGTATTCAGAGAAAGAGAGGATATTGCAACTTTCCTTAGTTTCATGACTCTGGAACTCCGCATGATGTTATTCTTTTTTAAAAGTATTTTATTTATTTATTTGAGAGACAGAGAAAGACAGTGAGAGAATGGATGCACCAGGGCCTCCAGGCACTGCAAATGAACTTCAGATGCATGCGCCCCATTGTGCATCTGGCTTATGTGGGTACTGGGGAATTGAGCCTTGAACTGGGGTCCTTAGGCTTCACAGGCAAGTGCTTAAACTAAGCCATCTCTCCAGCCCCCTCCATGATGTTATTCTTGAGTTCCTTGCATCTAATGATCTTGTCCATCCAGAAACTTCTTCTCCGTTTTCTTCCTAAATAGGACATTGGTTTTAAAAGAATTTTTAGGTTGGTCAGGTTGGAGAGTTCTCAGTATCAAGACTCCAGCTATGATTAAACCTTGAACTTGCTCTTGAACCACAGCCCATGAAAACCATTCTCAAATGAGTCTGCTGTTCTCAAACTGAATTTTCAACACTAGTGATGGCTCTGTTTGAGAGGCAGAAGTTTGTTAAAGGTTTTGGTTTCTAGAAATGAGACTAATAGGAAATGCTTTTGTTTCCATAGAGATGCTGGTACCATGTGACTGAATGGTAGTTCCAAGTTTTGGGGTTGCTACAATACCCACTCTTAGAATTTGGCTGTAGATGTTGTCCATGAAGTATTGTTTCTTTATTTTAGTTTCTTTAAATGTTTTTGTTGGATGTTTCAAAAGATTAAAAAAAAATAGACAAGTCTTTCTTACATTATCTTATTGGAAACTATGAAACTGTTTACTCTTAATCTTATCTTACAACTAAGTCGATTTGGACTCATTTCCTTTGAAGCATTTTTGGTTTTTGTTTTTTCTAGGCAGGGTCTCACTATAGCCCAAGTTCACCTGGAACTCACTCCATAACTCCAGGCTGGCCTCAGTCTCACAGTGATCCTCTTACCTCAGTCTCCCAAATTCTGAGATTAAAGGCATGCACCACCGCACTGGGTCCTTGAAGCATTTTAAGAGTAATATTCCAGATTTAGGATACTGACTTGCCAGGGATCTGTAAATCTAATCATGTACTTATTTGGAGTCTTTGTCATTGTGTTATCATCATATAATCTATCAGCTATAGAAAAGTAGTAGTGAAATAACTCCTTAACTAATAAAAAGTGTGTCCTTTATGAATGTGCAAATATATACATGTATATACAAATTTATTACATATCACAAGCATCTATGCAGTATATATTATATAAAGTATATCAGACACTGATATGACTAACACATGTTTACAGATATATGCGCTTTTTAATTTAAAAAAGGAGATGTGAATTTATTTTTTCACATAAAAGACTAAGGAATGTGTTGCCATTTTAATCATTTCTGCTTTTATCCTAAATGTTTTCTTCTCACCTAATAAAGAAGGGAAAGAATGTTTTGCCAAGCTCAAGGCCCATTGGATCTGTGGTTTCTAAATGTCAAGCCCAAATCTCACACTCCAGAGTTTAACCTTGTTTGCTTTTGGCTAAAGTGGCTTCCTGTTTCTAAGAAAAGAAAAAAGAAAGTATCAAAACTATTGAAAACATCACAAGTCTTTCCCCAAACCCAATGACACATGCTACAGAACACTTTGATGAATGAAGTACAGATGAGTCTCAAAGTGTAAGTTAGCTTTACCTGTAAAACATAGTTGGCTTTATAAATTCAGAAAAGGAGAAGTAAATGGAGACATAATGTCCTTGGGAAAAAAACGATGTTATGGTTTGTCCAAACCCAAGTGTTTGAAAAACACTGCAGCTACAGATGCATAATGAACCCAATTTTGTACAGTTTTTGTGTTTTTCCTTCTTATAATTGTTATACTTATTCCCACAGCCAATTTCAAATGACTCCTCCTCTTGAAAAAAAGAGTAGCTGAAAAGTTTGCTTAAAGTTCTTAATACTTTTAATCCTTACTTGTTATAAGAGAAAGATGTTTCTCTGTGGGCTTCCTATTAAATCACTTTCAAGTTGAAACAAACCAGAAATCCTTTTAAATAACAGAGTTGGTATTCACTTTAAGCTGCCCAGAATTTATACAGAAACTGTAGAATGTCTCTTCTAAAGTGCTGTAAAATGCCCAGAGTCCACTGTGATGGGCTTGTCCTTACAACCTAACCAAAAATAAAGAAACAAATAAATGAGCACCATGTTCTAGGCTAGAGAGGATGAAGTGACTCACCCAACCTGATGTCTATGTTTAGTTATTTTCATGTTCTTAGATATCTGCACTGATAGGAATATCTCAAATTAACATTGGGGATATTTTCCAACTCTTATCTCCTCATTAGTACAAGTCTTTTCATTTGATATTGCAAGGACCTAGCTGGATGCAATCTTTGCCTTATTTTTTTTTTTAAGATAGAACAGAAACTTTAGTTGTTTTGAAGTATTTTCTTCTCTTTTGTATAGCTTCAGAGCATCCTGGAGTGATATAGATCTTGTACTTTAAAGATGCTTACTAGGCTCTGTAAGCTTGAATTATTTGGATTATTCACCTGGAGGAAGTACCACACAGTAGAAAATTTATAACAGCTGAGAACTGGCTGTGGGGGAAAAAAGTGGAAAGGGCAATAAGCACACTAACTCACAACTTGCTGTGTGCATGGGAATTTCTAGAAAAACATCTTAAGAATTCCTGCTTCAGAGGCTTAGTTTTAGATATTTAGACTGACTCAGTTTAGAGCAGCAACTGGAAAACTGCATTCTAAATGCGGTCCTGCAGGCTGTCTTTGAACCCCAGCTGGTAAATAACTGTATTAGAACTTTAAGAGCCAAGTAAAGAACCTATAAAAACAACTTGGAAACTTTAGTTTTCAGGACAGAATTGTTCTTCAATTGGTATCTGAGGAAAACAGACAATTAGTAAAATTTGTGAAAATGGCAAGTGGCTTGATGATTTTAAAAATGATTTTTAAATAGAGAATAAAAGAATTTTATTTAAAACTGTAAGAAACACTGTTTTCAAGTGAAAGTAGGAAATATGTACAGGTTTCAGTGCGTTTTGTTTTCCTTTTTCAAATTTTTTTTTTGTTGTTGTTGTTAATAAGGCAAAGTCTCACTCTAGCCCATGCTGACCTGAAACTCATTCTGTACCTCCAGACTGTCCTCAAACTCAGGAAGATCCTCCTACCTCTGCCTCCAAAATGCTAGGATGAAAGGTGTGCACCACCATACCCAGCTAGGCACAACCTATTAAAAGCTCTTGCCCACTTCTCTCAGATCTTCCAGATAAGATGTCAGACTGGACACTATAATATGAAGTGGGTGTATCTCTGTCCTGGCCTCTGAAATACTTTGTACTTTATGTCCTGACCTATTCCTGACTTCCTGGCTTGTTTAACATGGCACAGAGTTCTCCTAATATGTCCTCAGAACAGGCCTTGACTTTCAGCTTCTCTTCTTTTATCATAATTTATAAAACTTAAAATGCTCTGGCTGCATTGCAATTCCACTACCTTGGTTGGACTCTGCTTTCTTTTGTGCTGCTACTGAACCAGGTAATGCCTCTTAAAACTGGGGTCAAAGATGGCTGTGTTCCTGTCTGTTCGTGACCCATGATACCTCCACTCCACCTTTGTGATGTTCTGGCATAAACTGAAATAGCACTTGGCTTTCAGAAGTGTATGTACTTGTTGCTGACTAGCCCTCGGCCAGTCACCTATGGACAGAAAGTCTGTATTTGCTACATGATTCTCAAATTTTCCTGTTCATTACCATTCTAATAATAAAGTATGTTACAATATGATCACCGAGGCAGTGCTTGTTCTGTAGATTACTATGGAGTGGTGTTACCCAGAGTAGCCTCAGCATCCCCTGGCAACTTGCTAGAGGTACAAATTCTTGGGCTCAACTCAGACCTATTAAAATGACTTGCTGGGGATAGAGCCCCAGATCTCTTCTAATGAGGTAGTTCTTATCTATTGATTATGGGTGGTGCTACCATTGGCTTTTGGCACTTAAATATAATCTGATGTGAGACTTGCTGAAGTCAAACCTTCATTTAACAAAGTATTCAGGTTTTAGATATACTCTAATTATTGTGCTAACAAGTGGCCATGGTGTTCTTAGGTGAAATTAGTACTGGACATCTGCATTAATATATGCCCTATACTCCCATGAGATGCGCAACTGTTCAGTCTCAACTTGATGTTTTTTGAGGGATTTTCTGTTTAAATCACTTCTATTGCCTTGCTGGTTCATAGTACCTGTAGAGTAGCCATGTGAATTTCAGAGCTGACTTGAGGCTTGACTACTTCATACTTTAAAAACATGTTGACATTCTCTGGTGAATCCCAGGGTCAAGGAAGCAGCCATATATTTGATGTTTTCCCATCCCTAGTAATACAACAAGGCTTACCATGCCATTTATGAAACTCTCTGCCTTGGATGATTCCATCCTCAGATTGCGTTCTAAATCAGAAGGAATGAACAAAAAATAGAAATAAACAAAACTGAGTGTGATGGTTTGATTCAGGCGTTCCTAACAAACTTATGTGTTCTTAATGCTTGATCCCCAGCTGATGGCAATTTACGAGTTGGAACCTTGTTGGGGTATATTGTTGAGGATGGGCTTATGGGTATTATAGCCAGCTATCCCTTGCCGGTATTTGGCACACTCTCCTGCTTTTTTGTCCACCTGCTGTTGGCCAGGAGGTGATGTCCAGCCTCTGCTCATGCCATGTTTTCCCCTGCTATCACAAAGCTTCTCCCCAAATTTGTAAGCTGAAAGAAACCCTTTCCTCCTGTAAACTGCTTTGGGTCAGGTGTTTTCTGCCAGCAATGGGACGTTAACTACAAGACTGAGCCTCAGATCTGCCCATCTCCCCACAAATAGGATAAAGACAAACAAAATTTCCAAGTACATTCTTCCATTATTCATACACATTGAATATTTGGAGTAGATATTCATCCAAAATGTTTTGCTGCCAACCAGAAGCTCTTCTGAGTTTGCATTGTCTTATCTGTTATTATCAGATATTCCCAAGCATGAACTAGAACTTCTCAACAATGATTCAGTGAATACAATGTTACCATTAGAGATATGAGTTAAAAATATTTGCCTCACAGGATGCGTAAAAGAGAAACCTGCTTTGATCTTTTTTAAAGATATCACAAATTTTTATTGAGTTTTCTTGAAAAGGGAAATGTGATCAAACATACCCCTTTTCCCCTGGGTGCTATTTGAAGGAAAAGGCATATTTATTTCATTAGAGATGTTATTAAAGCTAAAATTCTTATCAGAGAGTCTATATTGTACTGTGATTATTTGTACATGTGTCTATTTTCCCATTATGGTTTTAGCTTTGAGAGAGCAGTTTGGAGTGGTGCTTTGCAAAATCTCAGTAAATATTTATAAAACAAAAGTGATCTTTGTAGTCCTTCCTACTTAAAGATGATGAAATTTGTTCATCTTGTATCTCTGTAATATATTGCTAACCAAACTTCTAGCCAACTGGTAAGGAAACTCAGACTCTATGTCTTAAGAAGCTAATATGGCAGGGCCCTTGTGGATCTACTTATCTATCTTTTATAAGTAAAGTTGATCTTATCCTCTGCACAAAGAAAATCTCAACTCTTAAAAGTAATGACCTAAAAACCTCATAATAATTTTCTTTCCATCAAACCTTCTTATAAATAACCTTGCTCACTAATGTGGGAGAAAGAAAACAACAATGAAGGAAGCTATAGCTACTAAGTTGTGGAAAAGGATAAACTAAAAATATGTAAGAAAATACCTACATTGAATAATAGCTAATTGCTATTTTTTAGGTAAAAAATGGTTGAATATTTACAATTTCCTGTTTTCTGACCAATAATTTTTACTTAATTTTGAATTTCCACGCATGTTTTTTTTTTGTTTGCAATCATTTAGCAGTATATTTCTTTTTATTTGTTTATTTATTTTTTATTTTTTATTTTTTTGGTTTTTCAGGATAGGGTCTCACTCTAGCTCAGGCTGACCTGGAAGTCACTGTGTCATCTCATGGTGGCCTCAAACTCATTGCGATCCTCTAACCTCTGCCTCCCAAGTGCTGGGATTAAAGGCATGTACCACCACACCTGGCAGCAGTACCTTTCAAATAAAAGTGTTTCATTCAAGTAAAAACAAGAACTTTAAGGTCTGTCTATGACAATTTCTGTCAACTCTAATTGCTAAGATCAGGAGATTAATGAATTTTATTAATGAAGGTCCTGAGGTCACTGATGGTAATAATCTCTGTGAGCTTTCTAAAAAAATGTATTTTACTTTGTTTCCTAAGAAAAGTAATCAAGATAAAACCAGTAGGAAATTGTAATAATTTGTTGTTGTGTTGTTACTTTTTGTTGTTAGCTTAACTGGATTGAGAGACGTTCTACAGAACTGGCAAAATATACCTGTGGTGTTGGCTGGGAGGCTGTTTAGCCAGAGAAGACTGGTGTGCAGGTCAGTGAAATGACTCTTAATGGTGCTTGACGCTTTGAGGAGATACATTTTTCTGCTACTGGCACTCCTGGACTTTGGACCCCAGGGCTTTAACCTTGAATGTGGACTTGTTTTAGAGACTCACGTGGAGGCTTTCAGGGATGTGTCTTTCTGAGATCTGGATCAGGAGTTTCAGAGCCCCAGTGTGTACATGGCGCATGATAGTTAGTCTGTTTATGATAGCCAATTGACTAAATCTTCACATATCACATTGGTTCTGTTTCTCTGGAGAGCCTTGACTAACACAAGTGTCTTTTCTCTATTGTAGTTACTAAAGAACATGCATCATATTGGGTTAATTTAAACAAAAATTGTAGAACTGATTTGCTTAATCAGAACTCTGTGGTGAACCTTGAAAGCCAGGAAATTTCACTTCATGTTCAAGGTGAATCTTAGCACACCAAATCTGTGAAAAGTCAATTATAGTCTCACCCTTCCTCCCTTTCTCCAGGTGAGAGAACAAGGTGAAAATACTGATGTGTCCTGAGGTCATGTACCAGTAAATAGTGGAATGGTTCTCTCCTGCTTTTTTACTCATGGCTCCATTCCTTCTTTACCACATGAAATACTCAAAAAGAAGCGATTTTTCTTACTACTTTATTCTAATATCCTGTTAATTTTCCTCTCCTGTTATATTTGCTAGAATTTAAATGAAAATAACTAGCAACTCATAGAAATTCATTCTCATGTAGTATTTTTGTTTCTATAATGGCACACATATTCCACTTTTCCTCCCAAGTTAATTTATAGAGTTTTTGTGGAAATTTAAAGAATCTATTTCATAGCATCGATGACTATGTCTAATAATTACCAACTTTATTTCTCCCTCTGACACAGACGTTTTGTACTTGAAGAAATAAACAGCTCTTTAAAAGGTTTAAAAATATAAACAGCATACCAATTTATCTCAAAACATTTTCATGGTGAATTCTAGTTTTCATAAAATGAATAGTTCATATTATTTGAAGTATTTTGGAAAAAAATGGAGATATTTAAAAGCTAATTTATAAAGTTGCCTTAATGTACACCTATACTAGATAATTAGGCATTAGAGAAAAATAATGAATTATGAGTTATAATATACATTAAAATTTTCTAAATGATTCATTAGTGATTACTTCAGTAAATAGTATAAAAGTATAAGGTACTAAAATTCAATTATATTTATATTAGAAATATAATCAAAGCTAAATGGTAGAATTATTTTGACATACTTCTTTAATTAATTTTATTTTAAAGAAAATGAGAGAGAGAGGCAGAGAGAGAGGAGAGGTAGTGAACTGGAGCACCAGGGCCTCAGCCACTGTAAACTCCAGATACTTCCACCTAGTGGGCATGTGCAATCTTGCATTTTCCTCACCTTTGTGTGTCTGGCTGATGTGGGATCTGGAGAGTAGAACATGGGTCCTTAGGCTTTACAGGCAAGCACCTTAACCACTAATCCATCACTCCAGCTCTGACATATTTCTTTATATTAAAAACTGGTAAGGCCTGGTTTTGGCAAGTTGGAGTAAGTACAACACACCCTGTCTCTGCTAATGAATGTGACTATAAAACTTGGACAGATTTCATAGAAAAACTATCTGCATACTAAAAAGTATTAGCATGAAGAGACTGGGATGAAGACTCAGTATACCATACCACCAAACAGACTGTCCCACTTTCCCTCCCACTAGTATGTTCTATCCTGAAGACATATTTTTAAATCTTGCTGTGGACAACAGGCTGCAGATAGATAAATTTAGGAAAGCCTTCTTAATGTGGCTTGAGGAAAAGAAAATAAAACTTCTAGATCAGAGAGAGAGAGAGAGAAAATGTTGGTTTTCTTTTTCTTTTCTTTTCTTTTTTCTTTTTTTTTTTTTTTTTTTTTTTTTTTTTTTTTTTTTTTTTTTTTTTTTTGGCTTTCCTCAATTTTCCTGCACTCTAGCCTCCAATCACACCCATGGTGAGGAAGAAAGTAGTACCCAGGGAACGTGCAGCAGGAGACAAGAGTCTGAGGGGAACTCTCTTATGATTGATGGAGCCATTACTCTCAACAGGTAAAGATGTTACCCATTGCTCTTTCCTCCCATGTCTACCTCTGCCACTTGGGAACAGATAGAGCACAGTCAGTGAAGTCTGTGAAAGAGTAATTAACATGTCAACTTTTTGATGGAATACATAGAAAGGGGAACCCTCCCAAAATTGGTTAGTATTGAGGCGACTGTGAAGAGGGAGGTATTGAGGAAAAGAATCCTATGCACTCATTGTTCATTCACTTCTGGAGTCATTTTTTGGTTGCATATGTGCAGATCTGATCATGATGACTACACTAAATACTGTAAAACGAGAACTAACCAGGAGCGCAGCCGTCAAGTCACAGACTGTTCCTGCCTGGGACACATCTGTGGCATGTACAACTAGAACTACAAAGGTTTGGAAAAACAAAGTGCCATGGAATCACACTCCCCAGAATATATGTTAGTCAGAAGTTGGAATCTGATTTTAATCAGGTTGGTTTCCTACTGAAACAATAATGCTAACATTTTCAATAAGATTTAAATAGAATCTATTATCTCAAAGGGTAGTATTTGATGTGTTCAGAAGTTGATCCAAAATAACTTGAGTTTTTTCTGTCTGTTTTGTGCTGGTCTAATAGATACTATGTGTTTGGTAACAAACAGAAATTGATTTGCCCTTGGTTCTGACATCTGGCATGGTACTTCTTACTGGGTTACATAATGAAGGAGGCAAAAACAAGACAAGAGAGAGCAAGATGGGTCTCAATTCTCCTTTTTATAAAGATTCTACTTCTGCAGACACACACACACACCCTTTCAGTAATGGCAGTGATTCACTAGTGAGTACAGAACTCTCTTGCCCAAATCACCAGTCATTGCCTCTTAATACTGTTAAAATGCTATTACGTTTCCAAAACACCTATTTTGGGTGACCACATTAAGCCATAGCATATGACATAAGCCATAGCATAGCATATTTTTAAAAAATTTTCTTTCTTCCATTTTATTGATTTGTGTGTGTATGTGTGTGTGTGTGTGTGTGTGTGAGAGAGAGAGAGAGAGAGAGAGAAAATGGGCACACCAGAGCATCCAACCACTGCAAATGAACTCAATGCATCCACCAATTTGTGTGTTTGGCTTTTCGTGGGTACTGGGGAATCAAGCCTGGGTCATTGGGCTTTGTAGGCAAGCTCCTTAATCACAAGCCATCTCTCCAGCCTGCATAGAGTATTTCAACATGCATGGAATATATAATCAACACATGATACAACTGTGTCAGGATCACCTGACAAATATTAAATATCATGTAGAAATGCAGCTGCAAGCAATTTAAAACACTTGCAAGGAGTGAGAACTAGATTTAACTAAGAAGTAGAAGACATACAAAAGAATAGACTAAACATTTAATGCAGTAAAAAGTTACAATGACAAGAAAAAAAAACCAAACAAAGCTCTCACTAAATTCCAAAATAATTCTAAAGAAATATTTAAGGAGGCACATCATAATCAAGCTAATGAAAGCTAAAGACCAAGAGAATGCTATAATAATTAGACAAAATAATGTGTTTGTTCTTCATGTTTATAGGATGCTCATGTGTCTGTAGGGCTACTTGAAAACATAATTCTAATGATACATACTTTACTTGTCTTTTTGTTTCAGGAAGTTTTTGTTGTTTCGAGACTTTTTGTTTATTTGATTTGGTGTTTTTGTTTTGTTTTTTTGTTTTGTTTTGTTTTGTTTTGAGAGAGAGAGTGTCTCATGTACTTGACCCATGCTGGCTTCAAATTCACTATGTATTCAAGGATGATGACATTTTTGTTTTAATACTTTTTATTTATTTTTATTTGAGACATACAGAGAGGGAGAGAGAGAATGGGCATGTCAGGGTCTCTAGCCATTGCAAACAAACTCCAGGCACATGTGCCACCTTGTGCATCTGTCTTACATAGGACCTGGAGAATCAAACCTGGATCTTTAGGCTTTTCAAGCAAGCATCTTAACCACTAAGCCATCTCTCCAGCCCAATGATGACACATTCTTGATCCTCCTGCCTCCACCTCCCAAGTGTTGGTCACAATGCCATAATGTCTGTTTATTTTTGGGGTTTTTGTTTGTTTTTATTTTTAAATTACAAATAATTCATTATGAGCATTCTTCATTTAAAAGGATCTGAATAATTGCATATGCATTCTGCACATAATTGTTTCTTTTAATTAATTATCTAGAAGTAAATTTTTTTGGTCAAACAGGTTAAACTTTTTAAACAAATTATCTTATTTACTATTAATGCCTATTATTTGCACATAATTATAGAATTCATTGTGATATTTCCATATATGCATATTGTTACTGGCTTGTTGGATTGCACTTTGTTGGTTCAGGAATGGGAAGAATGACATAGGAGCAGAAGAAGAGAAAGCAAGCTAAGTTTGAGATGAAAGTAAAAAGCTCCCCGCAGTGGGTCAGAAGGGGGCTCAGCAGTGATGCAGTTAGGAGCCGGCCAGCTTTTATTATAGAGAGTCAGTTGAAGATTGGCCCAAAGAAATGTAAACTTTGCCTGCCCTGGTGAGACTAGAACTCCAGACTAAGTCTCATCCAAGATGACTGTAAGCAGCAGCAACATCAGCTTCCTGATTTTCTTCAACTTTTTAAGGGTTTAACAGTGGTGGGAGGGCCCTTTCTGAGTCAGCATTTCTCCTGGATCCAACAACCAATGGAGAACCATTCTATACTTTTGTACTTTGCAATGAGACACATCCTAATTAGGCGCCTGTAGTGGTTTGAATGTAAATGTCCCGCACAGCCTTTATTTTTTTTAATTTTATGAGTATGCTCATACACACAGGAGAGAGAGAGAGAGAAGCAATTGCCTTGGGTATTTTTGATTAAGCTTCCTATTTAGTCCCCAGCTGGTAGAATCTCTGGGAGGTAGAGCCAATCTTGCTGTAGGAAGTGTATTGCTATGGGCAAACTTTGGTGTTGAGGAGTCCAGCCCTATTGTGTGCTGAGAGCCAACTCACTCGTGTTGCTCTTTCTGTTGTAGGTATGTGATACTGGTTGCTTTTGTTTTTCTGCTGTGATGAAGCGTCCCTTCAAAATTGTAAGCCTGAACTAAATCCTTTCCTCCCATAAACTGCTTTTGGTCTGGTGTTTTGTTTCAGCAACTACAAGCTAAATGTTACAATGCCTAATTTGTATAAATGGAACTGAGCCTCCGGGTATGTGAGAGATTTTTGCTCAGTCTTTCTTTCTCTGGGCTGGCTGGGAGGGGATAGATTCCTTTTGTCTTGGGAATTTTCATGTTCTTTCTTCTCTCTTGTTTACACCCTTTCTTAATAAGTGCTTCATAAGTTACCAACCAAAAAAAAAAAAAAAAAAAGATGTGTTATTCATAGAGAATGATTTGACTGCATGGATTCCTTGTCAGGAAATGGAAGGTTGGAAGAGAGTGGGATAGCATTTAAAAAGGAAGTAAAAGAAACTAATTATAAACTCTTAATTGTATACTCAAGAAAAACTTCCTATATACATGCAGGCAAATAAAGGTATTCTCGGATGAAGGGAAACTGAGATAATAGCTTCCAACAGGCCTACTTTAATGTCACTGTGCAAGTAAAATTTTCACACTGAAAGGAAATGTTATATAGGAAAAATTACAATTCTAAGAGTGAAGAAAGAGGGCTAGAGAGATGGCTTAGAGGTTAAGGCACTTGCCTGCGAAGCCTAAGGACCTACATTCAATCAGAACCCACGCAAGCCAGATGCACAAGGTGGCACATGCATCTGGAATTTGTTTACAGTAGCTAGAGACCCTGGTATGCCCAGTCTCTCTCTCTTTCTTTAATCAATAAATAAAAATAAAAAATATTTAAAAAGAGTGAGGAACAGCCGGGTGTGGTGGCTCACACCTTTAATCCTAGCACTCGGGAGGCAGAGGTAGGAAAATCACCATGAGTTTGAGAGTTTGAGGCCACCCTGAGACTACATGGTGAATTCTAGGTCAGCCTGACCTAGAGTGAGACCCTACCTCAAAAAAAAAAAAAAAAAAAAAAAAAAAAAAAAAAAAAAAAAAGAGTGAGGAAAGGGTAGCAGAAATGGAAAATACTGGGATACATAATAGGCGACATTTAAAGTATGTACAATGTATTGAATAACTGAAATAAAAATTGCCTGCTTTAATATGTAGAGTTAATACAATATAGTACATAAAATGTAGCTAGAGGAACTCCTATAGTTAAAGGCTTTCTACATCTAACTTAAAGTACTAATTACCTACTGTAAGAAAACTATGAAAAGTAAAGTATATGGGGGTTGGGAAGATGGCTTAGTGCTGAAAGGCACTTGCTTACAAAGCCCGTTGTCCACGGTTAGATTCCCTAATACTCATGAATAAGCCAGATGCAGAAAGGGGCACATAATCTGGAGTTTCCAGGGGCAAGAGGCTCTGGCGTATTTATTATCGTCTCTTCTCTTTCTTTCTAATAAATTAATAAAATACTATAAGAAAATAATATAAATAATACAAATATAAATATAATATGAACTATAAATCCTAGGCAACTACTAGAATAACTATACAAATATACATTCAAAATCACAATATACATTTTCAAATGAAATATTGAAAAATTGTTCAAATAACCCAAAAAGACTTTGCAAGAACTATATAACTATGAAAGCAGAAGGGGACTTAAGTGTGGGGAGGAAGGAGCCCATCAGGTAGATAAAGACAAGGGAGAGTACTGGAGGAAAAATATGAATATGATCAAATTCCAGTGATATACAGATTTGAAAATGTCCTAAAGAAAGTGCTCCCTAATGACCACCAACAATAATCATAATTGGTGGGTAAAGGTGGCTTATCAGCATTGGAACAATGCACTGGAGCAGGTGACAAGACTGTAGTAGGTACTGCTCTACAGAAGTGGCTGATGCTCATTTTGATATTTAGGTCAGAGAAATATGCTTATTTCTCAGAGTGTCTACATAATTTGTAAGAAATTTATTCATTCCTGTGAATAATAACCTTGCCTTCATGAAGCTTATATTACTCTGTGTGAAGCTAAAGCTACATTTAAAAGTAAATGATGGCATATGTTACAAGTGGACAAGTGAAAGCAAATTATGAGAATTGAATTTGCAATGGGAGGAACAAGGTTAGTACACATTTTTATTCATTTATTTGTTTATTATGTTGGTGCTTAAAATTATATATAATAATGGGGTACAGAAAATATTATAAATGCATGTATACATTGTGTAATGTCCAAATCAGGGAATGTATATATAATATATATAGAAATAATAAATAAATATCTATATCTATATATTTCTTATTTCTGTTGAAAACTTTCAAAATTCCTATAACTTTTTTGAAATAGTGTATTACCATATATACTGTCAGCAAGCTGTGCCATAGCACACCAGAACTTCTTATTTTTATGACTGTAGCTTAGTATCCACTGATTCATTTTCATCTCTCTCTTCAGCCTAAGCTATCTACTGTTCACACTTCAGCTTCTTTGAGATCATGATTTTTCTTTTTCTTTTTAGATTCCACATGAGTAAAATCATACAGTATTTGTCTTTCTATGCCTAATGACAACTACTTCCATTCATGTTGTTACAAATTACAGGATTTCATCTTTGTGTGGATGAATAATATTTCATTTTATATATATATATATATATATATATATATATATATATATATATCATACCTCATAATCTTTACTTACTCATCATTTGATAGCCACAGGCTGTTTTTATTTCTTAGCTATTGTGAATAGTGCTGTAATAAGCACAGAGTGTAATAACTCTACAATATACTAATTTAAATTCCTCTGGATATTACCAAGGAGCAGAATTACAGGAATATTTGCTTATTTTCATTTTAATAATTTTTTGATGCTTGTATACTATTTTAAATAATGACTACATTAATTTACATTCCTACCATCAATGTATGAGGGCCCTTTTCTCTGTATTCCTGTAGGCACTATTCATGCTTTTTAAATAGTTATATTAACTAGAGTGAAGTGATATTTGATTGTGGTTTAAACTTGCATTTCTCTGGTGATTAGTAATTTTGAGCATTTTTCATGTGGATTTTGGTCACATTTATATCTTTTTTTGAACAATACCTAGTTGAGCCTATTGACTATTTTTAAAATTTATTGATTTATTTATTATTTATTTATTTGACAGAGAAAGAGGGGAAGAGAGAGAGAGAGAATGGGTGCACCAGGGCCTCTAGCCACTGCAAACAAACTCTAGATGTGTGGATGTGTGCACCCCCTTGTGCACCTGGCTAACGTGGTTCCTGGGGGAATTGAACCTGGGTCTTTTGGCTTTGCAGGCAAACACCTTAACTGCCAAGCCATCCTTTCCAGCCCCTACTGACGACTTTTAAACTGCATTTATTATCTTGATTCCCTTACATATATTTTTGTTGTTGTTTTTTGAGGTAGGGTCTCACTCTAGCCCAGGTTGACCTGGAATTCACTCTTTATTCTCAGAGTGGCCTCGAACTCAGGGTGATCTTCCTACCTCTGTCTCCCAAGTGCTGGGATTAAAGGCGTGTACTACCATGCCTGACTCCCTTACATATTTTGAATATTAACGCTTTTTCAGAAGGATAGTTTACAAATCTCCGATTTAATAGTCTGTTCATTTTGTTAATTATTTTACTATGTAGAAAAATTTTAGCTTGATATAAACTCATTTTTTCTAAATTTTTTCCCTTATCCAGATCTTGTTTGCCAATGAAATAGTTTGCCTATGTTTTATTCTAGTAGTTCTATAGTACCAGGTTTTATATTTTAAGCTGTTCATCCGGTTGAAGTTGATTTTTGAGGAAAAGATTCAATGAAATAGTAACATTTGAATAAAAACCTTCAATGACTAATGATACTACTGTCTAATCTTCTAAAAGCAAGACTCAACATGGAGAGTCCAATATGGTGTCATTCCTGTGTAGGAAAACTTTGGGAAGTCAACCTATTTTGAGGTTGAATACATTGGACCTCTTCCTTATAGAGAAGCAGATATTTATCTTCATTAAAATAGAGACAGATCTTAGACCTGAATTTACCTTCTGTGTTACATTTTCAGTGAAGTCACAAAATATTTGACAAGCAACTACTCAGGGGAGGAAGGGTTTATTTTGGCTCATGGTTTGATGGCACAGTCCATTATGTTGGGTAATGTGATAGAATTTGTGGTGGTGGAAATATGTCACTAAGATTCATACTTTGTTCAAGCAAGAAATTTAGCATCTCATCTGGTACTTCTGGTCTAAGTAAAGACTCGGGATACCCAGTAACATAATTCTCTGAAAGTAAGGGGAGCTTTCTTACAGAATGTAATATATACTTTGACCACAGACCTTTTTATAATACAGTCTTCTCCATGGCAAGAATAATTCTGTCTCAGCGTCAGAGTGAGGAGGAATTAGTCAAGTAGCTTTATTTTATAGTAGCCCAAAATAAGGAGCCAAAAGAGATGTCACTGCCTGCTTCAGCAGAACCAGAGTTCAGCCTACCTATTGAATCAGCTCTTTCTTGCCTCTTATTTAGGTGTGCTGACTTCGTCCTGAGCCAGCCTCAAGAATCCAGACCAATCAGCCCTCTCTCACCCCCTTGTCAGGTGTGCTGACCTCTTCCTGAGCCAACCTCCTGAGTACAGATCAATCAGTTCTCTCTCAGGCTCATGTAAGGGTGAGTTCTACCACAATAACATTATAAATAATAGATCCTTACCAGATGGGGAAGGCCTTTTTTTTTGGCTGTTCTCCTCCCCTGAGCCACCACGTCGCTACTCTGGTAAGCCTTCGAAAATGGGAGAAGAGACCCCCTCCCCCTACTTCTATCCCCTTCTTCCTTCTACATGGAAGGAGCTCTCTGGACATTCTTCTCTTTCCTTGTCTCTCTCTCTCTCTTTTTTTATCTATTTAAGAGTGAAGCAGAGAGAAAGAAAGAGAGAAAGAATGGGCATGACAGGGCCTCCAGCCACTGCATACAAACTCCAGATATGTGCCTTGTGCATCTGGCTTATGTGGGTACTGGGGCATCGACTTGTGTCCTCTGGCTTTGCAGGAAAGCATCTTAACCACTAAGCCATCTCTCCAGCTCTCTTAATCTTTCCTTCTCTTAATTTAATAAAGGCTCTTACCCTCAGCTCTATGGATTTTAATTCTTTAAATTCATAAGTCAAGGATCCAGGGATACCTCAAATTTATTGGTGCATTGGCATATTGGTGTATTGGCAAGGAACCCCAACACTACTGTTACACAAGGATGGAAGCAATCACCTAATAATCTCAATTTCAAATGGACTTTTTATCACCATCACCATGGTGAATCTTGGGATAAAGATAAAAGTCAACCTTCCTTTGGCCCCACAGGGATGTCTATCTATATTACTGTCTCATTTTCATTTCATTTCATTTCATTTTTCTTTTTTTTTTATTTACTGAGTATAAATTTTTCTGGTCAGTGATAAAACATTTACTTGTGTATACCTTTGGCTTTCTTGTTCCTTTTCTGTTACATTTTTCTGACAGCCTCCCAATGTTAATTTTTCTCCCCCATACCACACATTTCCTTTTTGTATTTGTACTGTTGAATGTGGCTGGATTATCCTGAGTGGCCTCATTTTAATGTCTTGATCATCATCTTCAAGGGCATCTTAATATTCTCAATTTTACTACATGGCTCTAGTCCAATTATTCTTACTTTTTTAGGAAAAATTGTCATATCTTTTCCTCTTTCCTTAAATCACAATATTTCCTTTTCCTGGTCTAATTTAGCATTCAAATTTGCTGAGAGATTCGAATCATCAAAGAGAATTTTTCTGTCCGTACCACATCTGCTGTGGGTCAGCATATTTCCTCAGGCTATGTCCCAGCCTGCTGCCATGATGAGTTCTCCATATTTCCTGGGGAGAATCTTGGCCATTTGAGCACTGGATCCAGCCCCCTGAGGCAATGAACTCCCCAAGAGGCCATGAGAACCCAAGTGAAATCTAATGAGAGAATAAATGAAAAGGCAGTCTCACTAGACCAAAAGTAGTAATCAATTTAAAACAATAACGAAAGATATTAACTACATGCAGTAGCATAGTGTTTAAGGATTTTTAAATCACTGGTCCTGACATCTCAAGGAATCAGGATAAAACTAAAATACAGTGACATTGTCTGATCTCTTGTTAGTCTATGCAGTAGGTGAGGAAAGGTTTGGTTTTACCATGGATTCCTTCATGAACCAGTGAAACCCCTCTCTCTAGAATTTCTCTTATTATGTCCACAATGACCTCCATTGCGGCTAATTTTCTGTGATATTTATGATATGTACTATTATTTTTGTCATGCATTTGCAAACCATCTTTTGTGTTTTCCTGTTTCTTCCTCAACCTCTGAAAGCGTTTCTGATTTCCACTGGTTCCAAACTAATGGATTTCTTCACTTCTGTGTGGTCTGTCCTTTTTAAATAAGACTTCCATCATCAAAATGAAGAAATTTTGCAATAGAATTTACATTTTTGATTAACAATAACAATGTAAAGTGAAATACTAAAGAAATTATAAATTCTGGAATGGTGAGAAGGAAGAGTTGAAAAGTTGATAATAATTTGTGAATGCCCATTAACAAATGAATGGTTGATGAAGATGTGGTGCATATGAACAATGGAATTCTAGTTAGCAGTAAGGAAAAATGAAACAATCAAATTTACAAGAAAATGGAGGGACTTGGACAAAATTATGCTGAGTGAAGTCAACCAGGTTTAGAAAGCCAAACACCACATGACTCTCTCATATAAAGTTCCTAACATGGTCCAGTGTCAATCAATTGCAAGCCATAATAAATATCTACAATATGGACATGAACATGTCATTGGAATGAAGACAGGAAAAGGGGGAAATAGTAAGGGAAGGGAGGAAGGGCTACTGGACAACAAGTCAATGATCAGCAAAATAAAAGAAAGGCATGGAAAGAAAGGCTTAGTGGGTAGATGAAAGGGGTATGTGATGGATACACAAAACTAATGACAACATGATTCAATTCCATAGAAACCTTCTTCTGGGATACCATTCTACAAGTCATCACCCTCAGTAAGGGTAAGGGGGACCAGAACAGAAGAGCTCCATAGAAGGTGGAAAAAGCATTACCCTAAAACCATGGGCTCTGGTTGATAATTCCCAGGGATGGAAATGGGTTCTTCCCCACAGTGAGCTGTTAGGGATACATGAGGTCCCCAAAATAATACAGGCTATTGCCAAAACACTTGGTTGCCTTCAAGATCTAAAAGGTAAGTCCCTATTGCTGAAGACACCACAGCCTGCAGCTACAGGACATCAACGGCCATGCTAGAACTGGGAGGGAATCCAGTTCCCTCCCAGCTAGCCCTCATCATGCTGCAAATGCTATGAGAGTGGAAGGAGAATAATAGTTGCCACCTGATTGATTAAGCAGGAGATCTTCCAGTTACAAAATCAACCAGCCAAGCAAGAAGTATACACTTATGCAATAGTGGCACACAGCTCAAGAACAGGATATGAGATTTGCTCATTGGTGGTAAACAAAGCCAACTTCTCTAGAACAGGAAACCAATAGGCTCCAGTAAAATGCAACAATAACTTGAGTATTTAAAACGCTTTTAAGGGGCTGAGGATATGGCTTAGTGGTAAGAACATTTGTTACACGAGCATGAGGGTGTGGGAAGGCCAGATTAGCCCTTAGTTTGATTTCTCAGCACCCACATAAGCATCTGGGCATGGTTGTGCACATCTGTAATCACAGGCCTGAGTAGAATGGAGACTGAAGAATTGCTGGGGGTCTCTGGTAGCCAGACTGACCAAAAATTTCAGCTCAAGGCTCAGTGAGAGACTCCAACTAAAGGGAATGGAAGAGTGATAGAGGAAGACACCTGGTGTTCTCCTCAACTCTCCACACACACTCACACAAGAAACATGCATCTGGGCAAAGATGTGTATACACCACACCACACATACACACACACACACACACACACACACACACACACACACATTATTTGAGAATAATGTGTTACTTTGGTACTCTGAACAGGAAAGATTCTAAAAATCTTAAGTTAAAGGTCTCAAGTGTAATTCAGGATTCCCTCTTTAAGTAAATTCAAAACAAACCCCCACCCTGATCCAAATTGTTTCCACATTAGCACATGTGGTTACAAGTTTAGAGACTTTCATGATAAATATAAATAATGAACTAAGTTACTGAAAATTTGGTTTAAGCTTTAAACTCAGAATTGTCATCACTTGAAAATATTTTTCCTGAAGTTTGAATGTGAATGCAATCCTGCACTGTTGTTGATTGAAAACACAATTTCCCACAAGCTTGGGACTTATTTCTTCAAAAACAAATAATAAAATTCAACCACAAAGAATAAAGCTTTTTTTTTAGAGTAAAAATGGTTGGAAGAAAGAACATGTTGACGTTGACAGGACTTTGTTTTGAAGCATCTAACAGTTGTTAATTCTCACATTTAGTGTTTCAGTCTGAAAGATAACCATACTAAAGTCCAAGAATTTCAAGGGAATTAGTGTGGAGCACAAATTTAGGAAGAAACATTTTTATGGCCTGTTGAATAATCACTTTTAACACCATGAATTTTATACGTTGAAATTGCTTCATAATGTAGCTAGTTAATGGACTTGAACTTTAAATTACCAAAATACTTTGGAGTCCAACATGGAATGTTGTAAACTATTTGTAAACATATAAGATATTTTTAATATACCACACCATATTTTATTTTATTGGTATTATTATTTACCCTGATTCTGGCTCCTCCCAGCTCCTTGGTCCTGGTAGTTCCCATGGTGCCTTGCTTGGGGAAGCCTAGTCCCTGAATGGGCTATGGAATGAGGCCTTTTGCTCTGGTATCCTGACTGGCTACTGGGTACCAACATCCCTGTTCACCTGCGTCAGAGGGCACATGGGCCAAAGGACAAAAACTTGCTTCCTCCTCAATAAAATAAAGTCCCCTAAAATGGGTGGACAACATTGCAAAAAAGACACTGAAAGTCAGAAAACACAGACCTCCAAGGATGCCTGGTCCCACAATGGAATGGAAGGAATTTGAGGAGGACTTGAGGAGATGGAAAGACCTCCCATGCTCCTGGATAGGTAGAATTAATATTGTGAAATGGCAATTCTACCAAAAGCAACATACAGATTTAATGCAATACCAATAAAACTACCAGCATCATTCTTCACAGAGATTGAAAAAATGATCTCAGAATTCATACGGAATGGTAGGGGTCCTTGGATATCCTCACAAAAACAAAACAAAACAAAACAAATAACCAAACAAAACCTCCTCTGAAGGTATCATCATACCCAATCTAAAGCCATATTATAAAATAATAGTAACAAAAACAGCATGGTACTGGCATAAGAACAGAAACATAGATCAATGGAACAGAACTGAAGACCCAGACCTTAGGTCAAGTATCTACAGCTGCTTGATCTTTGAGAAAGGTGCCAATAATGTACACTGGAGAAAAGACAGTATCTTCAACAAATGGTGTTGGGCAAATTGCATGACCATATGTGGAAAAATGAAATTAGACCCATTCATTTATCCACACACAAAAATCAAGTCCAAATGGATTAAAGACCTCAATATAAGACTTAAAACTCTTCAACTACTGGCAGAAAAAATAGGAGGCATGCTCCACAATGTAGGACTGGGAAAAGATTTCCTGAACAAAACCCCAGTATCCCAGGAAATTAAACAAGCATTAACTAATACAATTTCATGAAGCTAAAATGCTTTTGCACAGACAAACATACCATAAGCAGAGCCAACAGATTACCCACTGAATGGGAGAAAAGCTTTGCCAGCTATACCACTGATAGAAGCCTAATATCTACAATCTAAAAAGAATTTAAAAAAACAAAACAATAAAAGATCCAACACTTCAAATGTAGGGCAGAGAACTGAATATGGAGTTCTCAGAGGAAAAATTATAAATGGCTAACACACACTTAAGAAAATGTTCAACATCCCTAACCATTAGGCAAATGGAAATTAAATTCTATCTTACCCCCGTAAGGATAGCAAACATTAAAAAATCAAATGAAAACAAAGGTTGGTTAGGATGTGGAGAAATAGGAACACTTATTCACTGTTGGTGGGAATGTAAGCTGGTACAACCACTATGCAAATCAATATGGAGTCTCCTGAAAAAGATGAATATATAGTTACCAACAGACCCTGTTATTCACTTACTGGGCATTTTCCCTAAAAGCTCCACATCTTGCTCCAGAGCTATTTGCTCAACCATGTTTATAGCTGCTCAATTCATAATAGCTACAAACAGGTGACCATCATTGGATGAATTGATAACCAAGATGTGGTATATCTACATGATGGAATTCTGTTCAGCATTAAGAAAAAAATGACACAATGATATTTGTAGAAAACTTGTTGAACTTGGAACAGATCATACTAAGTGAACTCACCCAATCATAGAAAGATGGTCTCACTCATCTGTTTTTCCTAACCTGGATCAGCCTGAGTTGCTGACATACCTGAATGGCATCTGGAGGTTTGGACAATAGGGAGGGCAGGGATTGATGGAATGGGAAAGGTGGGTTTATGGGGGGGGGTACAAAAAAAACTGAACCCAAATTGAACTGGTACTATAGAAACTTATATGCTGGAAGTTAGACTACAAGGTTGGACAGGACAACAGGACCTTAGGGGGAGCACCTGAATCAAAGGGCTCCAGAGAGGGTAAGATGAAGCCTAAACTTAAATTTCTCCTGTTTCTCTCTTTTTTCCTGTCTTTTTCTTTTTTCTTTTCCCTTGGTGTTGGCCTGTAATTCCCTGTGCCAGGAGATGGTTAACATCCAGTAGCTGTTGATTGGAGAGACCTACAAGTTCTCCCAAAACAAACAAGACAGACTTCTATTAGACCACTTGATTACTCACCAGAGATTAACGGTAAGACCCTACTGATGAACACACGATATGCTGTCAGCACAGACCATGGAGAGGCCTGATTGGAATCCAGAAGAGAGCCAATCCCCAGACAGTTAGCCTATCTAGTGCTAGAAGGCAGTACATGAACTCCCAGGGAAAAGTGCCCAACATCTGTCCAAGCAACTCAAAGTCCAAGCTACTCAGAAGCAAACAACTTCACGTGAAGCTCACACAAGTGCAATAGTGGCTCAAAGCCATGGTGGTAAACAACTGCTCTTAGATTGGCTAATGGATTCACTCAGTGGAAAGGAAAAAACAGTATCTGGAAATGGGAAACAAGTCAGAATTATATCCAGATAATGATTTTATTTTCCAGTGTCAAGCTCCAACTAATCTTAGGCTATAAGAGGGTCTATACCCTTTAAATTTTCTCTTAATTGATAATGGTTATTCCATTTAACCAGTGCTGCCTTCACTCTCTGTTTGAGATTCTGCTTCTCTTTTTCAGATGGGAGCAGGACCAAAGGAGATAAATGACCCAACACACTTCACTCCAGCCCCAGCTGAAACCACAGAGGAATTGGGGAAATGAGCAAGAGTGCTTCTTTCTCAGTGAACCTGATATCAGCACAAGGGCAAAGGAGATAGATACTGAGGACACTCAACGCCTGCCAAAGGAGAGATCCAGAGGCACCTAAGAGCCCATCACTGAGGTAGACTTAAAATACACCCGACATATCTCAGGGAATTTTGTGGAAGAGGGGCTGGAAAGATTGTTAGATCCACAAGTTGGGATATTATGCACATAGACATTGCCTCACCCCTGTAACTGACTGCTTCCCCCACAATGCATGACCCACAATCCCCATGGGGTTGACCTGCATTACCAATGAGGAGGGCCTCTTCGGAAAAGGGGCAGAGATGAAGGAAATGATGGTACCAACATGTGTTGTTTACATACTAAGAATGTCCATAACTATAAAAATAAATTTAAAAATATTTAGAAAATGAAAAAATCAACAACAAAAAGCAGATATTAGCTGGGTGTGGTGGTGCCCACCTTTAATCCCAGCACTTGGGAGGCAGAGGTAGGAGGATTGCCTTGAGTACAAGGGCACCCTGATACTACATAGTGAATTCCAGGTCAGCCTGGGCTAGAGTGAGACCCTATCTTGAAAAACAAATAAAAAATAAAAGAAAAGAAAAGAAAAGAAAAGAAAAGTAGAGATTAACATAATGAAAATATGGTACACCATTAAAATCCAGTGCAAAGAGAGCATCATAGTCTATTGGTATGCCAGACCTAGACACAGTGTGTTGCAGCTGCTAATCTATAGAAAGGATTTTCTAAACTATCTTGTTTTACTATTTAACATTGATATTCATACAGGTAAATATTCAAAGATAATTTTTAGACAAACTTGAAGGCTTGGGTTTAATTAGAAATTGTGAATTTTAGAACCAATGCTTTTTTTTGTTTTTCCCCAAGGTAGGGTTTCAATCCAGCCCAGGCTCACCTGGAATTCACTATGGAGTCTCAGGGTGGCCTAGAACTCACAGCAATCCTCCAACCTCTGCCTCCTGAGTGCTGGGATTAAATGCGTGTGCCACCACGCCTAGCTTAGAGCCAATAGTTTCTAATGAACATTGGCAATCCATCTCCTTTTCTCCCCATTTCCTACTAAATGTATGTATGTGTTTGAAGATTTTTGTTTCATTAGTTAAAACTGGGAATGTATAATGAGTTTTTTTGGGGTTATTTATTCATTTGTTTCATATTTTATTAAGTATGTTTTTCCAGAATCATGTAACCTTTTCAATACTATGTGTTATCTACATATTCAAATGTGAGTCTTCTTTCTATGGTGAATTGTTTCTGCAGTGGAGTTGTATAAAATAATGTATAAAATAATGACAACTATTTTAAGGCCAAAAGAACGTTTTTCTATAGATTCATTAGAAAAATAACATCTGTATAGAAAACAAGTGTTTTGCCCAGGTAATGAAGTAGATGTTATTAGAATAATCATAATAAATAAATCATTTTAATAAAAAATAGAGATTGAAACAAATCCAAAACCTTAAAAAAATAGAGAAAAATTTGGGCTGTTGAAAAGCTTCATAAAGAGTAGATTGTTGTAAATATATTAAGATGTCCTTAAGGGAAATGCTTCTGAGCAAGAGGGACGTTCTTCTTTTGGGGGTTGTTGCATATATATATATATCTGTGTACAACATGATGTTTTATGTAGTTATAAATAGTGAAATAGATTTTACAGCCAAGTCAATGTTATATATATATATATATATATATATATATATATATATATATTCAATTTACAGGAGAGACAGCTTTCCAGTTCTCTGCCAAATCATTTTAGTATGTGAACTGTAACTAAGTTTAAACTGATGGAAATATACCATCAAAGATTTTTAAGCTTCTCCAAATAATTTTGATGTGGCTTGGACTTCTAAAATATTTCAGAATATCATACAATACATTTTCATTTCATCTTGAAAGATGAGGGAAGAAGTAAGCCTTTATCTTGTCTACTCTTTTTCTCCTTAGTCTTCATTTTTTTCTCCTTTATCTCCATTTTTTCTCTTTCTTTTTAAAATAGTTTTTCATTGACAACTTCTGTACTTACATACAATAAACTATGATATTCCCTCCCCTCCCCTACTTTTCCCTTCACATTTCCACTCTCCATCATATCCCCTCTCTCTCTCCAATAGTATCTCTTTTATTTTGATGTCATCATCATTTTCTCCTATTATGAGTATCATGTGAAGGTATTGCTAGGCACTGCGAGGTCATGGATATTGAGGCCAATTTTTGTCTGGGCAGTTTCATTTTAATGAGTGGTACCCTTCTTTTGGCTCTTACATTCTTTCTTCCATGTGTTCCGCAATGGACTCTGAACCTTGGAGGGTGTGATAGAGATTTTTTAGTGCTGGACACTCCTCTTCTTTCCTTCTCAGCACTATGGTGCCTTTTGGGTCATCCTAGTGATCATCACCATCTGAAAAGAGAAGCCTCTCTAACCAGAAGTGAGAGTAGCATTAATATATGAATATGAACATTAAGTTAGTGATTTCAGGGCAGTTTTGTGGGAATAATAATAGTCAGACAAGAGCAGGCTTTTATACCCCTAAGGCTTTTGATTAGGTTTTCAGTACCAAGCATGTATTCCCTCCCATAGAGAGGACCTTCAGTCCAATTAGGGAGCAGTTGATTTCCCCCAGAGCAGAGATGCCACTATTGCACTCACTTGGTTACTTGGCCTGTCTGGCCAAACTTGAGGCTTCCAGTGACCACTGTTTTCACTGATGATGACTTCTTTCTCCCATAGGGCTGCATGCAGTGCAGCTTTTTCCAGCTTTCTGTTGGCTGGTCTACAAGGAGAAGGTTTTCTGCTCATCACCAGCTTGATTTCTCAGTGACCTTACAGCTCAGGCATGTGAAGTCTTCAGCAATAAGGTCTTACCATCTGTTTGTCAAGGGAACCCAAGGGCCTTGGTAATAGGTTGTAATGTTTTGGAGGCAACAGGGACCTCCCTGTCCTACACCTCACTGGAAGGTATCCTATCCCTAGCACTGAAAATTTGCTAGTAACATTCTATGGATTCTGGATGTGCCATTATTCAAAAAAGTAGAATATCAGAATATCTTGAATTTAATTATTTATTTATTTTTGGTTTTTATTTATTTTAGTTTTACATTCATGTTGGTGCCTCTCGTAGCCTCCTCCCTGTCCTCCCCCTCCAAAAGGACCCTCCTCATTGGGGAATGTGGGTCATGCATTATGGGGGTAGCCAACAGTTATGGGGGATAGGCAAAGTCTTCATGCATAATGACCCAACTTGTGGCCTTAACACTCTTTCTGGCCTCTCTTCTGTGAATTTCCCTGAGCCATGCTGGGTTCATTTTAGTTCTACTTCATTGATGAAGTCTTGGGACCCTCTGTGTCTCTGGATATTTAGCTTAGTAGGAGTTGAATGTTCTCTGTGTTTACCTCCTTCAGCCTTGTTCTGGTGTCAGGTTCACAAAGAAAGCTGTACTCTTACCCATTTCCCCCATTACTCTGTGGTTTCAGCCGGAGGCCCTAGTGAGGTGTGATAGGCTGATCCTTTCTTCAGGTTCATCGTCCATCTGAAAAAGAGAAGCAAATTCTCCAATGGGGAGAGAAGTTAATATCAGATAGATGGGATGGCCATTGTTATTTTAGAGAGAATTTTATATGCCTAGGCCCCATTCTAGCCCAAATTTGGTGGAAGCATGATATTGGAGAATGGGCTTATAGTTTTGTACATGGTTTTGACTTGTTTCCCATTTTTAGCTATGAGTTCCATTCCACTGAGTGGATCTGTTAGCCAAATCAAGAGCAGTTGGTTACCCACCATGACTGTGTGCCACTATTGCACTTGATTGAGCATCACATCAAGTTGTTTACTGCTGAGTAGCTTAGACTGTGAGTTGTTTGGGCAGATGTCGGCCATTTTCCCCCAGCCGCTCATGTAGCACCCTCTGGGCACTAGACAAGCTAACTGGGGACTGACCCTCTTCCAGATTCCAACCAGGTCACTCCGTGTTTTGTCCCAAAAGCATATGGTATCTTTGGCAATAGGGTCTTACCATTAATCTTTGGTGGGTCATCAAGAACTCTGACAGAAATCTGTCTTTTGTCTTTTTTTTTGGGGGGGGGGCTTGCAAGTCTCTTTGATCACCAGCTCATTGTGAAAGTTAACCTCATGCTGGTACTGGGAGTTACAAGTCAGCTCCAAGGAAGGTGAAGGAATTAAAATATAGGTCATAGAGAAAGAGAGCATATAGAGGACAGGGAGAGAGAGAGAGAGAGAGAGAGAGAGAGAGAGAGAGAGAGAAATAGGAAAAGATTAAGGTTAGTCTTCATGATATCTTCTCTAGATCCCTGTGGCTCAGGTGTTCCCTCTATGGATCTGCTGATTGCTGAAGGATCAATGTTCTAGCCTGTTGTTCAGAATATAGGATTTTATGGTACCAATTCCATTTGGGTTCCTATTTATGTCCTCTACCCTTATGCTCCCTTCCACCCTTACAGTCCCTCCCTACCCCTACCATCCCCTCCCCTCCCCTCCCCTCCCTTCCCATCCCACCCTCCCTATTGTTCAGTCCTCAAGATGCTTATTAGTTATGTCAGAATCTCAGGCAGATTCAGGTTAGGAGCCACAGATGAATGAAGCCATGTGACAATTATCTTTTTGTGATTGGGTGAGCTCACTGAGGATGATTTGTTCTATGTTTGACCATTTTCTTCAAATTTCATTGTTTCATTTTTCCTTATTGGTGTGTAGAATTCCATAGTGTAGATGTACCACATCTTCATTATCCATTCATCTAATAATGGGCATCTGGGTGGATTGCAGCTCTTAGCTATAATGAATTGAGCAGCTATAAACATGGTTGAGCAAATATCTCTGATCTGAGGCTTAGAGCTTTTAGGGTAAATGCCCAGTAAGGGAATAACTGTACCTGTTGGTAGGTCTATAGTCATCCTTTTCAGGAGTCTCCATATAGCTTTCCATAATGGTTGTACCATTTTACATTCCCACCAACAGTGAAAGAGTGTACCTATTTCTCCACAGCCTTGCCAGCATTTGTTTTCATTAGGTTTTTTAATGTTAGCTATCCTTACTGAGGTAAGGTGGAATCTCATAGTTGTTTTAATTTGCATTTCCCTGATAATTAGGGATGTTGAACATTTTATTAAGTTTGTGTTTGCCATTTGTATTTCTTCTTCTGAGAACTCCCTTTGCAGTTCTCTGCCCCATTTTGTGAGTGGGCTGTTTGATGATGTATCATATAGGCTTTGGATTTTTTTGTAAATTCTAGAAATTAGGCCTCTGTCAGTAGGCTGGAAAAAATTTTCTCCCATTCTGTGGGCAATCTGTTGGCTTTGGTTATTGTATATCTGTCTGTGAAAAAACTTTTCAGCTTCATGAGATCCCAATGGTTGAGGAAACCTTTCCACTCCTTTATCATGGAAGGTTTGTCCTATTTTTTCTTCCAGTAATAGCAGAGTTTCTGGTTTTATATTGAGGTCTTTGATCCATTTGGACTTGATTTTTGTGCATGGAGAGATGTGGGATCGAGTTTCATTTTCTTACATATGGTTTCCTAGTTTGTCAGCACCATTTGTTGAAGATGCTGTCTTTTTTCCAGTCTACGTTGGTAGGGCCTTTGTCAAATATCAAGTAGCTTTAGTTACTTACCCAAACTCTGGGTCCTCTATTTTGTTCCATTGGTCTATATTCCTGTTTTTATGCCACTACCATGTTGTTTTTATTACTATGGCTTTGTATAGCTTTAGATCAGGTATGGTGATGTTTCCTGAGGAGTTTCTTTTGCTGAGGATATGCTTGGATAGCCGAGGCCTTCTGCCTTTCCATATGAATTTTGAGATCATTTTTTTCTATCTCTTTGAAGAAAGAAGTTGGGATTTTTATTGGTATTGCATTAAATCTATATAATGCTTTTGGTAAGATTGCCATTTTCACAATGTTAATTCTGCCTATCCAGGAGCATATAGGTCTTTCCATTTTTGCATGTCCTCCTCAATTTCTTTCTTGAGTGTTTTAATGTTTTCATTGTATAGGTCTTTCATTTCCTTGGTTAATGTTATTCCAAGGTATTTTTTTGTTGCTATTGAAAATAGGACAATGTTGCTTATTTCTTTTTTTTTTTTAATCTTTGTCTTTTGCATACAGAAAGGCTACTGGTTTCTGTGCATTAATCTTATATACTGCTACTTTGCTGAAGGAGTTAATCACCTTTAAGAGTTTTGAGATGGAGTTTCTCAGATCACTTATGTATAGAATCATGTCATCTGCAAATAGGGCTAACTTAACTTCTTCCTTTCCAATTTGTATCCCTTTGATTTCTTTCTCCTGTCTTATTGCTTGAGCTAGTACTTCTAGTACTATAGTGAAGAGCACAGGAGAGAGTGGACACCCCTGCCTTGTTCCTAATCTTAATGGGAATTCCTTCAGTCTCTTCCCATTAAGTATTACTTGGTCTTTAGGAGCTTTATATATAGCCTTTATTATGTTGAGATATAAACCATCCATGCCTATTCTCTCCAATGTTTTGATCATGAGGTGGTGTTGTATTTGGTCAAAGGCCTTTTCTGCATCTATCAAAATGATCATGTGGTTTTTGTGTTTAAGCTTGTTTATGTGGTGTATTACATTGACAACTTTCTGTATGTTGAACGACCCCTGAGTTTCAGGGAAGAAGCCTACTTGATCAAGGTGGATAATGCTTTTGATGTACTGTTGAATTTAGTTTGCAGGGATTTTGTTCAGGATCTTTGCATCTATGTTCATCAGGGAAATAGGCCTATTATTTTCTTTTCTTGTGGCATCTCTGCCTGGTTTTGGAATTAGGGTGACACTAGCTTCATTGAAGGAGTTGGGATTCTTTCCCTGTTCTCCCATTGTGTGGCACAGTTTGAGAAAAATTGTTTTCAGTTCTTCCTTCAAGGTTTGATAGAAGTCAGCTGAGAAGCCACCTGATCATGGCCTCTTCTTTTTGGGGAGGTGCTTGATTACCTCTTCAATCTAGAAGGGTGTGATATGTTTGTTTAGGAGATTAATCTGCTCTGGGTTTAGCTTTGGTAGGTGGTATGTGTCCACGAGTTCATCTATTTCCTCCATATTCTCCTGTTTTGTGGAGTAGAGGTTTTTGAAAAAAGTCCTGATGATTCTGTCAATTTCACTTATGCCTGTTGTGATCTCTCCTTTTTCATTTCTAATTTTGCTTGGTCAAATTGGCCAGGGATTTATCAATCTTGTTAATTTTTTTTCAAAGAACCAGCTCTTTGTTTCATCAATTTTCTTGTCTTCTTAGCTTCCAATTCATTAATTTCTGCTCTGATCTTAATTATTTCTTTCCATGTGGAGCTTTTTGTGTGGGCTTCTTCTTGTTTTTCCAATGCCTTTAGGTGGATGGTTAGGTTATTGATTTGGGATCTCTCTGTCTTTGTTATGAAGGCATTTAGTGCTATGATTTTTCCCTTAAGGATTGCCTTCTTTGTGTCCCATAAGTTTTGGTATGATGTGTTCTCATTTTCATTCAATTTTAGAAGTTTTGCAATTTCATTTTTTATTTCATCCTCAACCCATTTATTGTTTAAAAGTGTGTTCAGTTTCCAGGAGCTCAGGGGATTCCTGGTGTACTTTTTGTTGTTAATTTCTAGCATTACAGCATTGTGGTATAATATCATGCAGGAAATTATATAAATTTTCCTGAAAATATGGAATCAGACTTTTTGGCCCAATATATGATCTATTTTAGAGAAGGTTCCATGGGCTGCTGAGAAGAATGTGTAATCTGTAGATTTTGGGTAGAATGTTCTGCAGATGTCTGTTAGGTCTATTTTCCCTATGGTGATATTGAGCTCTCTTACTTCCCTATTAATTTTCTGTTTGGATGATCTATCTATTGCTGATAGTGGAATATTGAAGTCCCTGACAATGATGGTATTGGAGGTTCTTTCTGTTTTGTTGCCAAGTAGTTTTTGTTTTATGAATTGTGGTGCACCTGTGTTTGTTGCATAAAGATTAATGATTGTGATATCCTCTTGTTGGATTGTTCCCTTGATTAGTAAGAAGTAGCCTTCTTTGTCTTTTTTGATTACTTTTGGCTTGAAGTCTATTTTATCTGATATTAGTATAGCGATGCCTGCTTGTTTCTTATTTCCATTTTCTTGGAATGTCATTTTCTACTCTTTCACCCTAACAAGGGGTCTATCTTTAGTGGTGAGGTGGGTTTCTTGAAAACAGCAGACTGAGGGGTCTAATTTTCTGATCCATCCTGTCAGCCTATGTTTCTCGGTGGGAAAATTAAGGCCTTTAATATTAAGAGTAAGAACTGAGGTTTGATTTAATCCCTGCCATGTTGTGGTGGATTGGTGTTTTTCTGGACTTTGAAGGATTATTTTAAGTGCCTTCTCAGAGTTTAGTTATTGTGATCTGCTTCTTGTAGGTTCTTGAGGTTGATTATTTGATTCTTCTGTGTGGAGAATTCCCTGAAGGACTCTCTGTAGATTTAGCTTTGTGTTCATAATGTTGTACAGCTGGGTTTTGTCATGGAAAGTTTTTCTTTCATCTTTTATTATGAGGGATATTTTTTCTAGGTAGAGTAGTTTGGGTTGGAAGCCATAAGTTCTTAGACTTTGAAGTGTTTCATTCCAGGCCCTTCTGGCTTTGAGTGTTTCCATTGAGATGTCTGAGGTAATTGTGATGGGGTTACCTTTATATGTAATGTGTTGTTTCTCCCTAGCTGCTTTTAGGACTTTCTCCTTGTCATCAATATTTAGGGTTTTAAATGATAATATGTCTTGGAGAATTTCTCCTTTGGTCCAGTCTGTTTGGAGTTCTGTTAACTTCTTGTACCTTGATGGGACTTTCTTTTGAGAGTTTGGGATAGTTCTATTCAATAATTTTGTTGAATAAGTTCTTGATTCCTTTGGTCTGAATTTCTTCCCCTTCTTGTATTCCCATGATCCTAATGTTGGAATGTGTAAGGTTATCCCACATTCCTGCATGTTCTGTTCATAAAAGTTTTTGAACTTATTGAAACTTTTGGATTCTTGTGCTGTTTCTTCTGTTCTGTCTTCCAGTTCTGAGTTTCTATCTTCCACATGGCTGACTCTATTCTTGAGAGCTTCTATATATGTTTGGGTTTGTTCAAATTGGTTTGTATTTTCAACTGTTTTTTTATGTATAGTTTTCAATCCTCTGTCTAGTTCCCTTTTCACATCATTTTCTGATCTTTTTAGTGCTTCTTGGAATCTATCCTTGCATTTATTTATGTCTTCATTGAGCTTAGCCAGCTGGTTATTGAGGTCTTCTCTTTTTTCGCTCTTCTTCAGGTCATTTAACTGTCTTTAGAGACCTTCCTTGTTCTTTTCTATTAGGTCTAATCTCACAAGAACTGCATTTGTACAATTATTGGCCCTTTGTTGATTTTCTGCAAGTTATGCTATTTTCTTGGCTAGGATTGCATTGCTTATGTCTTCATTTTGTGGTTCTGATCCAATTATCTCTTCTATGTTTTAGTTAGAGACATCCACTGTGGGACTGGGAAGTCTTGTTGGGTTTACTTGTATTTGATTTTTCATGTTATTTCTTTTGCACTGTTATCTGCCCTTTACAGTGTAGGAATCTTGTTAACTGGAGCAGGAAGCTGTAGTTTACCTTGAAGTGTCTTCAATAATTATTCCCTTTTATGTTTATTTCAATTAGGCTTCTGATGTAAGTGTAGTCTGCCTGCTCAGAAAGTAGGAGCCTTTGATGGTCTGGTGAGGCTCTGAAGGTCTGAGGAAGGGATTTGTTCTTTGGTGGTTCAGGGTATGGGAGTGCATGGTCAGGTGGCCCAAGGGGCAGGGGGTTGGGGGTAATGGATCAAAGCAGATCCCATATCCAAAGGGTGAGGTTCCCCATTGGCACGGAGGGGGTGGCAGGGTGGCATGGGACCCAGAGGGTGAGTTCCCCACCAGCATGGGGGACAGTGGGTGGAGCTACCTGCTGGTGCAGAGGTTGGGGGTGGGGTTGTGTGGGGACCCTTTTGGGGGGTTCCCTGCCAGCATCGAGGGTGGGAGGGCAGAGCAGCAAAGGGACCCGGTGGGGGAGGTTTGTACGGCATGGGTGATGGAGCTGATTTGTGGCCCTCCGTGATGGAGGAAAACCTAGGGTGGGGAAACACTAGCCTGCTGGTCTGGGTCCGTGTACCTACTGCAGGGGGAATCTATGGCTGGGACCGTGGCTAGGGTGGCTCTTTGAGAGGGAATTGGGGGACTTGTGGTTCCCCTGAGAGTGGGGAATCTGAGGATTCCCTGCTTTGGTATTCAGTGCCCTCACAAACCCTATGGTGCCCTCTGCTAAACCCTAATGAACTCTAAAGAAGCCTAAACGTCTTGCCTTTCCTTCCATGCCAGGTGAGGCATGTTTACACAGACACCATCTTAACTGGAACCAATATCTTGAATTTTGATTGACCCTATCCCCTGCCCTTCTTTTACACAATCTCTTCCCCTGGCCTCTCTTGCTTAGGCCTTTCCCCTCCCTGTAATCTGTTCTTCTACTTCCATATATATATAATACCACCCCCTTAAGTCCTTCCATCTCCTCCATCCCTTATAGCCCTTTTCCAGCTTACAGGCCTCTACTACCAGTTCACACACAACTCTATACATGTGTAGCTAGGATACACAAATGAAAGACATGTGACATTTGGCTTTCTGGGCCTAGGTTACCTCACTTAGTGTCATCCTTTCTGGATCCATCCATTTCTCTGAAGATTCTATAATTTCAGTTTTCTTTGTCACTGAATAGAACTCCATGGTGTAAATGTACCACATCATTATTATCCATTCATCTATGAAGGGACATCTAGGCTGGTTCCATTTCTTACCTATCATGAGTAGAGCAGCAATAAACATGGTTGTGCAATTATCTCTAAGGTAGTGAGAAGAGTCATTAGGATATATGCCTAGGAGTACTATAGCTGGATCATATGGTAAATCTAATTTTAGCTGTCTCAAGAACCTCCACACTTACACAATGGCTGTACCAGATTACATTCCCACCAACAGTGTAGAGGAGTTCCCCTTTTTCTACATCCTTACCAACATTTATTGCCATTTGTTTTCTTGATGGTAGCCATACTGTCAAGAGTGAGATGGAATCTCAAAGTAGTTTTAATTTGCATTTCTCTGATGGCTAAGGATGTAGAACACTTTTGTAGATGTTTATATGCCATCTGTGTTTCTTCTGATGACAACTCTTTATTTAGTTCCATAGCCCATTTTTTAATTGGGTTGTTTGATTTCTTATTGTTCTGTTTTATGACTTTTTTGTATATTCTGAATATTAATCCTCTGTCAGATGTATAGCTGGCAAAGATTTTCTCCTATTCTGTAGGATGTCTTTTTGCTGCACTCACAGTGTCCTTTGCTGTGCAAAAGGTTTGTAGTTTCATTAAATCCCAGTGGTTGATTAGTGCTTTTAGTTCCTAAGCAATTGGGGTTATATTCAGAAAGTGATTGCCTATGCCAATATGTTGAAGGGTTCCCTCTAACTTTTCCTCTAGCAATTTCAGAGTTTCAGGTCTGATATTAAGGTCCCTAATACACTTGGACTTGATTCTTGTGCATGGAGAAAGACAAGGATCTATTTTCATCCTTCTACATATAGATATCCATTTTTCCCTCACCACTTGTTAAAGAGGCTATCTTTTCTCCAAGGAATATTTTTGGCATTTTTGTCAAAAATCCGATGGCTGCAGGTGCCTGGATTAATGTCTGGGTTCTCTATTCTGTTCCATTGATCTACATGTCTGTCTTTGTGCCAGCACCATGCTGTTTTTGTTACGATGTCCTTGTAATATAGCTTAAAATTGGGTATGGTGATATGACCAGTGTTATTTTTGTTGGTCAAAATTGTTTTGGCTCTTTGAGGGATTTTGGCTTCCAAATAAATTTTAGGATTTTTTTCTATTTCTGTGAAGAATTTTAAAATTTTATAATTCCATTGGAATTTTCATGGGGATTGCATTAAATATGTAGATTGCTTTTGGTAAAACTGACATTTTTACAATATTGATTCTTCCAATTCAGGAACATGGGATGTCTTTCCATTTCATGTGTCTTCTGCCATTTCTTGCTTGAGTGTTTTAAAGTTCTCATTGTAAAGATCCTTCACTTCCTTGGTTAAGTTTATTCCAAGGTTCTTTCTTTCTTTCTTTGTTTCTTTCTTTGTTTCTTTCTTTTTTTCTTTGTTTCTTTCTTTCTTTTTTTTCTTTCTTTCTTTCCTTATTTTTTTATTGAGGCAATTGTTAATGGAAGCGATTCCATGATTTCATTCTCTGCATGATTGTTGTTAGTATGTAGAAAGCTACTGATTTTTGTGTTTTTATTTTGTATTGTGCTATGTTGCTAAAAGTATTTATTAGCTCTAGGAGTTTTATGGTACAGTCCTTTAGATGTAGAATCATATCATCTGCAAATAATGATAATTTGATGTCTTCCTTTCCAATTTGTATCCCTTTTATGAGTATCTCTTACCTTATTGCCTATAGCTAAGACTTTCAGTAACATATTAAATAAACATGGGGACAATGGACACCCTTGTCTTGTTCCTAAATTTAGTGAAAAGTTTTTCCCCATTTAGTATTATGTTGGCTGTAGGTTTGTCATAAATAGCTTTTATTATGTTGAAATATGTTCCTTCTATCCCCATTTTTTGTAATACTTTTACCATGAAGGGATGTTGGATTTTGTCGAATGCCTTTTTTGCATCTATTGAGATGATCATGTGATTTTTGTCCTTCATACCATTTGTATGATGTATTACATTTATGGATTTGTGTATGTTGAACCATCCCTGCATCTCTGGGATAAAGCCTACTTGGTTGGGGTGAATAATCTTTCTGATATATTCTTGTATTCTGTTTGGCAATATTTTGTTGAGAATTTTTGCATCTATGTTCACAAGGGAGGTTGATCTGTAATTTTCTTGTTCTGTTCTGTCTTTGTCTGGTTTTGGTATCAGGGTGATTCTGCTTTCATAGAAGGAGGTTGGTAGAATTTCTTCCTTCTCTATTTTATGGAAAAGTTTGAGAAGCAGTGGTATTAGTTCTTCCATGAATGTCTGGTAAATTTCACCAGTGAATCCATCTGGGCCTGGACTTTTCTTAGTTGGCAGACTTTTTTTATAACTGCTTGTATCTCTGTACTTGTTATAGGTCTATTTAAATGGTTTATCTCATCTTGATTTAATTTGGTAGGTCATATGAATCAAGGAAATCATTCATTTCTTTCAGATTTTCAAACTTGGAGGCACATATATTCTTAAAGTATGTCCTTATGAATTTCTGAATTTCTTTGGTATCTATTATAATGGTGACTTTGTCATCTCTACTTTTATTAATTTTTGTCTTTTCTCTCTCTTTCTTCTGGTCATATTTGCTAAGAGTTTATCAATCTTGATTATCCTTTCAAAGAACCAACTCTTTGTTTCATTGAATTTTTTTTTGTTTCTATTTCATTAATTTCTGCCCTAATGTTTTTTATTTCTTCCTATCTACTCATTTTTGGTTTGCCTTGTTCTTCTTTTTACAAGGCCTTAAAGTGAAGCAATAAATTGTTTACTTGTGACCTCTCTAATTTCTTAATATAGGCACTTAGAGCTATAAATTTCCCTTTTAGGACTGCCTTCATTGTGTCCCAAAAGTTTTGGTATGTTGTATTCTCATCATCATTTGGTTCTATGAATTTATTGATTTACTTTTTGATTTCTTCAATGACCCATTCATTATTCAATAGTGTACTGTTTAGTCTCCATGAATTTGTGTATGCTCTGTAGTTTTTCTTGTTGCTGATTTGTAATTTAATCCCGTTGCGATCAGATAGAGTACAAGGGATTATTTCAATTTTCCTATATTTCCTAGATTTGCTTTGTGTCCTAATATATGGTATATTTTAGAAAATGTTCCATGTGCTGCTGAGAAAAAATATATATATTCTGTAGCATTTGGATGGAATATTCTGTATATATCTGTTAGGTCCCTTTGTTCCTGACATCATTTAATACAGATATCTCTGTTTATTTTTTGCCTGGATGACCTGTCAATTGATGAGAGTGGGATACTGAAGTTACCTACTACAATTGTGTTTGGTGTTATCTGTGACCTTAAGTGTTTGTTTGATGAAATTGGGAGCCTCCATGTTAGTGCATATATTTTTAGGATTATAATGTCCTCCTGTTCAAGTGTTCCTTTATTCAGTATAAAATGACCTTCTTTATCTTTCCTCACTATTGTTGGTTTGAGGTCCATCCTGTAAGATATTAGAATAGTAACCCTGCTTGTTTCCTAGGCCCATTTGCTTGAAATACCAAGCAGTATACACACTCAATAAAATCCAGCACAGAGTATGCAAGTGTGGGATTAAAAGAAGCAGATAGTTTTATTAAGCCAAAAATCCCTAAGGGTGTGTGTTGCTGTACACCCTTAATCCTGTCAGCTGTGAGGTTGAGAGTTATGTTCTGAATTGGGTTCCAGGTTAGCCTGGATCTGAATCAGACCCTGTCCACAATAATTACAGAAGCAAAAGACAAAGGCCCTATAAATCTGAAAGCATCAAAGGGAACTATATTAAAACCCCAAATACTGCTTATTTGAAAATGAATGTTAAAGCCAACCAAGAATATGTAACCCATAACCTGCCCTGACATGGAAAGAGAGATTATCACTTCCAATGCAGGCCTATGTACATTTCAGGGTGGCTTCCAATCTCACCAATGCTTAGTGCCCACCTCAATTCCTCTGTGTTGTGCTGTGGTTCTGGAGTTCTGTTCAGCTGTACTAGATGTACTGCCACTGGTGGCTGAATGAAATCTCTGGAGGTTCACGATTCTGATGGCTGGCGGATGGGAGAGTGCTGGAAACCTGGAGTTCCTCACGTAGTCCTGCCTGTGTCCCTTTCAGTAGCTCTTTATCTGACTTCAGTTGTCTTTCCTTCAGATTTCTTGACTTTGCAAGGAGGCTGATGAGCTTGGAAAATCCCCTTGTTTGGTCTCTGCTGCTACAACACTTCTTGGCAGACTGAGACAGTATACAAAGTATTATATCCCCAAAAATTATTCTTACAAGGAAAAATTATACTATATTCACAGTTTGGTGGGTTTATATATAGTCAAACACTTAGCTTAACTCTATGACAGATTTGAGAAAGGCACTTAGAAATCAACTGCTGCAGTAACTAACTCACATGGCTTTTAGTACAGTGATTACAAACTGAATGCATATCTAACTTTTTAACATATAATAAATTGAATTTGTATTATTTTAGAAATTAGGATATCAAATTATCTAAAATGTGTTACTTTAGAGTAAAGCATCTAATTTATTTACTAAGTTGACAGCCTAATTTCATTAACATACAAGGTTAGGAAAGAGCAGTATGCATCAGATAGAAGACTAGGTGTCATGTTTGGAGTCATGTATTGTAACTGTGGTTCTTTTAAAAAAATTTTTTTTATGTGTGTGTGTGTGAGAGAGAGAGAGAGAGAGAGAGAGAGAGAGAGAGAGAGGGTAGTATGAGCATGCTAGGACCTCTTGCCACTACAAACTCCTGATGCATGCACCACTTTGTGCATCTGGCTTTGAGCCATCTTTCTAGCCCCATGCAACTGTGGTCCTTTTCCCCACTGCCTGCATGACATTGTACACATATGCCCCTCTCTTATGATAAACTACAGGAGTGCTAAGTCCCCTGTGCACCAACTTTATTCCACTTGAAATGCATTCATAAAAAGATCAACACCATGGCTATTAGACTAGTTTATGGAGCATTAGTTGTACAACAGGGACCAGTAAGGTATATGAAGAATGTCTTAAATACAAATGTTTTCGTACTGACAAAAAATTCTGACTTTCAGACTGGGGAGTTGGCTCAGTGGTTAAGGGTGCTTACATATTAAGCCTCCTGATTCAAGTTCAAATTTTTAGCATCCATAGAAAGCTAGATGCAAAGTGAGATATACATCTATAATTCCAACATACCTAAAGCAATGGGAGTTGGAGCTAGGAAAATTCAGAAACTTTTAGACAAGCTAGACTGGTCTATCCAATGGCAAAAGCAACAACAGGGAGACTCTGACTCCAAAAAGAGAATATTGACAGCCTCCACATGCATGCAATGGCATGTCCATGACCCCCCATCCAATTAAATTTAAAAATTATGACTTTGAAATCTTGGTTTAGGAAATGAGAGAGATGTATTGTTTCCTTTTAAAAACAGGTTATTAACTTCCATTTAAAAATTAAAATGTGAGTAAATGCAAATTAAGTATCAAAAATGAATCAATGTCAATCAAAATAGAAATCAATGGAATAGTAATTATAAAATAATAGTGAAAAATAAATTATTCAGGTCACCAAATAAGAAATAAGTAATGCCAGTTCCTCATAAATGTTTTAAACAGTTTTAGAAGAGAGATAATTTTAAAAATAGGATACTTTAGGCAAGAATTACCATATCAAAACCAAAAGAATGTCACTGTAATAAAAGTAGGAGTACTCCATGTATCAATGGAGAGATATTTGCTCAACCATATTTATAGCTGCTCAATTCATTATAGCCAAGAACTGGAATCAACCCAGATGCCCGTCATTGGATGAATGGATAATAAAGTTGTGGTACATTTACACAATGGAATTCTATTCAGCAGTAAGAAAAAATGATACAATAAAATTTGTAGAAAAATGAACAGACTTTGAACAGATCATACTCTGTGAACTCACACAATCACAGAAAAATAAATGACGCATGGTCTCACTCATGTGCAGTTCCTAACCTGGACCTGCTGCTAGAGTTACTGACATACCTGATAGGCAACTCAAGGCCCAAACAATAGGGATAGAAGGGTTTGGGGGAGGGGAAAGGGGGAAACAAACACAAAATTAACTCCCAAATGAGCTGATACCATAGAAACCTTTATCCTTAAAGATAGCCTAAAAGCTATAAACCCTCAAAAAGAGTAAAGAGGAGCACCTGAAAAGTAGGACTCTGGTGAGGGTGGGATGCAGCCTAAGCTTAAAAGAAAATGTTTTTTTTTCTGTCTCTGGCTTGTACCTCCCAATACCAGAGATTGGTTGCTAGTCACATTGATTGGAGAGACCTACGAGGTCCTGGAATCAAGACATCTTTCTGTCAAAGCACTTGATTACCCACCTGAGGCAAAAGCTAAGACCCTAT
This sequence comes from Orientallactaga sibirica, assembly GCA_036365145.1. Classification (NCBI taxonomy): domain Eukaryota; kingdom Metazoa; phylum Chordata; class Mammalia; order Rodentia; family Dipodidae; genus Orientallactaga; species Orientallactaga sibirica. The sequence goes on from JAEOAD010000240.1 coordinate 10,931,253, forward strand.
TTCTGAAGATACCACATGCTGCTGACAAAGAGCATGGAGAGACCTGGCTGGAATTAGAAGAAAGTCAGTCCCCAGACAGTTAGCTAGTGCTGGAAAACACTGCATGAGCTACTGGGGGAAAATGGCCAACAATTGTCTGAGCAACCAGAGGTCTAAGCTACTCAGGAGCAAAGATCCTGACAGTATGTACATGCCAGTGCAATAGTGGCACACAGCCTCAGTGGGTAACAAATAGCTTTCTGATTGGCTAAAAGATCCACTCAGTGTAATGGAACCCATATCTGGAATTGGGAACCAGATCAGAATGTTATGGAGACCAAGATTATGTTCTCCAGTGTCAAGCTCTCACTAGTCTTGGGCCAAAAGAAGGGTTACGTACATCAAATTCTCCCTAAATTAATAATGCTTATCTCATTTAAACTATGATGACTTCATAGAAAAACTATCCCTTGCACTTCAGCCAAGCCACAGCTGAAGGAACATAGAGGAACTGGGGAGATGAGCAAGAGTGCTGCTTCCATGCTGAATCTGATAATTAGTGCCAGGGTGTAGGAGACAGACCCTTTGGTTACTCTACACCTACCAAAGCAGAGATCCAGAAGCTCCTAAGAGCTTATCACTGAAGTTGACTTAAAACTCACCCACCACGTCTCAGGGAATTTTGCAGAAAAGGAGGCAGAAAGATTGTAAGAGCCACAGGTTGAGACATCATGCCCAGAGGTATCCCCCGCCCCCAAATAACTGACTGCTGCTCCCATAACACATAAACCACAACCCATGGAAATACCTGCAACCCCAGTGAGGCATGTCCCCAGTGGAATAGGGGCAGGAACGAGGGAAAAAGAGTCCCAACATATGATGTATCCATATGACATATTTTGTTATTAATAATGATAAACATAAAAAGAATTACCATATCAAAAGAAAGACACTGTAATAAAAGTAGGAGAATGCATGAAACCTGGATTCAATCAAAGGTATCTCTACCTAAAACAAAAAAGAAAGAAAAAGCCGGGCGTGGTGGCGCACCCCTTTAATCCCAGCACTTGGGAGGCAGAGGTAGGAGGATCACCGAGAGTTCAAGGCCACCCTGAGACTACAGAGTGAATTCCAGGTCAGCCTGGACCAGAGTGAGACCCTGCCTCGAAAAACCAAAACAAACAAACAAACAAAAAAAAGACAGAAAGAAAAATCAAAAGAACCCCATTTCAATAGCTTTATAAATATAGATAGTAACATTATCATATTAAAAGAAGACATTACACGGGGCTGGAGAGATGGCTTAGCTGTTAAGTGCTTGCCAGTGAAGCCTTGGTTCGAGGCTTGATTCCCCATTACCCATGTAAGCCAGATGCACAAAGTGGTGCATGCATCTGGAGTTTGTTTACAGTGGCTGGAGGCCTTGGTGTGCCCATTCTCTCTCTCTCTGTCTCTTTCTCTGTCACTCTCAAATAAATAAATAAAAATTAACAAAAAGTTGTTTTCTTAAGAAGACATTACAACAATTAAACCCAGTGAGCTAAAAGGTTACTACAACATGATCTGCTTGAAGTCACATGTCATTTGTACCCAGGACTGAATAATTTTATAGAATAATGTCTTCTAGGTTGATCCATATTATCACATATTGTAGGATTTTTTTTCTTCCTTTGCAAGATTGAATAACATATTGTATGTAAAGAAGTGTACAACACCTTGTTTAATCCACCCAGAAACAGAAGACTTCACTGTTAAGCTCATCAAACATTTAACTATTATTTATTTATTTATTTATTTATTTATTTATTTATTTATTTTATATTTGAGAGCAACAGAGAAAGAGAAAGAGGCAGATAGAAAGAAAGAAAGAGGGAGAGTGGGCATGACAGAGCCTCTAGCCACTGCAAATGAACTCCAGATGCATGTACCACCTTGTGCTTACATGGGTACTGGGGAATCGAAGCTGGGTCCTCAGGCTTTATAGGCAAGCACCTTAACCATTAAGCCATCTCTCCAGCCCCCAAATATTTAAAGATGACTTAACAACCATCTTTAGCTTGCACAAAATCTCATTGGGAGACAACCTTCAAAATTCATCATAAGAGGCCTGATACCAAAGTTTTAGAAACTTCCTACAAGAAAAGGCTATTATAAGCCGGGCGTGGTGGTGCACGCCTTTAATCCCAGCACTCGGGAGGCAGAGGTAGGAGGATCGCCGAGAGTTCAAGGCCACCCTGAGACTACATAGTTAATTCCAGGTCAGCCTGGACCAGAGTGAGACCCTACCTTGCAAAACCAAAAAAAAAAAAAAAAAAAAAAAAAAAAAAGAAAGAAAGAAAAAGGCTATTATAGGTCAGTATCCCTAATAAACATACAGAGAAAGACTCATCAACAAGATATTATCACAAAATATTTGATTCAATAGCACACTGAAAGAATCATGTACTATGACTAGGTGGGATTTATCCTGGAATGCAAAGATGTTTGAATATTTGAAAAATAAATAGTGACACACTATACTAGCAGTATGCAGGAAGAAAAACATTTGACAAAATTCAATACATTTTCATTATTAAAGCTCACACCAAGCTGGGAATAGATAGAAATTGCCTCAGTATAATGGAAACCATATAGGAAAATCTCACAGGTAACAGCATACTCACTTTCCTTCAATGCTGGGACCAAGGCAAGGATGATCACTGGTGCCACTATTTGGCATCAGATGTTCTAAATCAGAGTAATTAGGCTACTGGGAATTTTTATACTCATTGCTAAAGATCCACATGTTTAATTTTCCACAGGTAAACCTTGTGGTTTAAAGACTCAGAAAACCTGGAAAGGGCTTGAACCAACAATTTAGATATTACACTGTGACCTAGCTTTTCATATTCTCTGATAACAGTGAAAGGGTTTGCTTGTATGTGTGCATAGCAAAGAGCTGTCACATACTCTTCATAACAGGTGATTATCATGCAAGTTCTTATGGTCAATAGCAAAAGTTCTCATCTTTTATCTCTTGTGATAATCATCTTTACAAGGTCATTTTAAAGTATTATTATTTGAAAATTAGACAATGTATTTCCACCCTTGGAAGCAAATTTGTTATCATTTAAACCATATGAATATAATATCATTATTCTTTCAAACATCAGACATCTCTTTCCTTGGCCTCACTTGTTTTGCTTTCTCTTCAATGTGGTCTCTAGCCTAGGCTTAAATGAGAAGACTTCTGAAAGGTAAACTTACAATCTCTTGAAGATTTTTTATTAGTTCTTGCTAGTAAATATAAAGCTGTTTGTAATAAAACTGCTACATTATCTGGTTCAATAAACTTTATTTTCTTACATATGAAAGCAAATATTCAGTGAATACTATTAACGGAAAGGCAGTGTTACACCAGCCGACACAAGTCTTATAATCACATAATAGGTGCCATGTGGATGGAAAATACCAGACAGTAGCCACTAGCTCATTTGAACCTCTGTTACTGAAAAAGAAAAAAGAAAGAAACTAAAATTACAAAAATTAACAATCCTTAACAATATTTATTGTTGATATTAACCCAAACTTGTTTTAATAATAGCATGTTTTGAAAAGTCAAAACTTGAGAGTACCTTCTCAATAACACTAAATATCTAAATACCTACTTCTCTCTACTCATAATACCACAGTATTTTACATCAAGAAATGAAAGCATTTGTGAATCTGTCAGTTATACTGCACCTTCATTTACTCAGTGGGATACAAAGAGTTATTTTTGGTCAAGCCTTGTCAACAATCCATTACCTGTACCATACAGTTTTTTTTGCATAAACAATGAATAAACAATGATTTATAAGCCAACATTTTAAAGTTAAATACCTTGTTTTTTTGCTTAATCATCAGTTTAGTAAGTTTAACTTTCTTATACTTTTGTTCCCCCATTTGTAAATGTGGAGATGGTCATGTGCTAAAAGACCATTAGGAAAATTTACAATATATGTAAAACCTTTAAAGTAGGATATTCAAAAATGTCAAAAATACTTTTCTTATACGTATGCCTGTAGTATCTGAAATTGCTTTTGCATTTTCTTTTTTTATTTGTTTGTTTGTTTATGCTACTCTTGGTAGATTTGACATCTTTTATACAGAGAGCTCCCAAGCTAAAAGAAGATAATTATTTCTTCATTGGCTCGATGGGAAATCTCTCACCATCATATGAAGAGCTGTGGAGTCCCCAGTGAATTAATAAGATACTATTAGAAATTAAAATAGTAGTTCTAACTTCTGCATTCTTTCTGCTTCACCCTGCTGGTATATCTTTTTTAAAAATATTTTTATTTATTTATTTCTTGAGAGAGAGAGAGAGAGAGAGAGAGAGAGAGAGAGAGAGAGAGGACACACCAGGGCCTCTAGCCACTGCAAATGAACTCCAGACACATATCCATGTGCATCTGGCTTATGTGGGTTCTGGGGAGTTAAATCTGAGTCCTTAGGCTTTGCAGGCAAACACCTTCACTGCTAAGCCATCTCTCCAGCCCTGGTACATCTTTTATGGGAAAAAAAAGTAATTTATGTTTTCTTCTTTAGGGCCTCCATTCTCTTTGTTTACCAGAATTATGTTCAGGTTAGCAAACAAAGACAATTAGTTATTTTATTGGTGACTTTACTCATTGGTACGACTAAACATCTAGCAGCAAGCAACTTAAGGAAGCTTTTATCTTGTTCCAATTTTGAGGGGACACATTCTATGAGGGTGGTGCCTGTGGTGGGACCAGAGCTAGTCACATTGCATGCAAAGTCACAAATCAAAGATGAACAGAAAGTTGGGCCAGATTATAAAATCTCTGGACTTACCCTCAGTGACACACTTCCTCCAGAAAGGATCCACCTTTTAGAGGTTCCACAACTTTCCCAAACAGTGCCACCAGCTGAAGGACAAGTGTTCAAATGCATAAACCTACGAGGAGCATTTTATATTAAAATCACCAGTTATTAACAGGAAAATAGTTTTGGGGGGCATATTTGTATATGTATTCATATATATTTCATATAGTGAGGTCAAATGAAGCTGGAAAACTACATTTGTAATGACTTTCCTACTTTTAGTTTTCCTTAACATATTAATTTTGGAAAATTTAAGCTGCCAAGATAAGAATCAGCATTTCCTTCTGTTTGTATTGAAAGACTATATTGCTTTTAAAATAATATAACCCAGGCAACATTTTATCCTTACAAACCAAGATTTCTCAGTGCAACAGTCATATTCCCAAATATTCCAGAGCACCAGAACTTCTTTTTTAAAAATTATGTCCAATAGCCATTCTATGATGTGGGAAGGAAGGAATAGAAGAATCCTCTTTACTATTATGTAGTCTTTTATTTAGACACTGATAGAAACATAGCTGGCCCACCATGTTTTGTCTAAGGAAAAACTGAAGTTTTGAGGCTGCTTCTGTCTTGATAGGGTTCTCATGTAAAGAAAAACCTCTGGGTTTTGCAAAAGTCTTCCTTCTCATGGACTTTTCACCAGCCCCTTAAAGAGGCCTGAAACACTTCCTAGTCCAGCCATATAGTCCAGACAATTTATGCTTTCTTCTGCCTCAGTCTATATGTCATGCTGGTTTGCATATATTTCTTTATTCTGTGGGCTCTACTTTCTGGAGAACGATAATTTATCACCCCCCCCCCATTTTGTCTTAGGAAGTTGTTATCCCAGAGTAGAGTCTGATGATTATAATGCATTCTTGGCCCCAGCTGGCTTCCTATCTTGGTAACCTCATCCTGGCCTGTGCCTTTAGATGTTATTTCTAAGCAAGTACCTTTCACGTTCTTATCTACAGTTCAGACCTCTCTCCTGAACTGCATACCCTCAGACTTACCACTAGCTATCCATTACTTCCTGAGTAGTCACGGCAGTCTTGGTTCTGCTCCATCTTTCTACTCTCTCAAATTCTTCCTTGTATCACTTGTTCCTTCAAGTCTTCTTGTTGCCCATCCATCCACAATAAAACAGGGTGACGCATCCTAGATTTTCCCTCTCCCTCCAGACTTATAATTGTTCTACTAAAAATGTGTTTATTAAGAGTTATTCATTGTACTGAGACACACTGGTGGTATGGAAGAGAGTACAGATCTCCTTTCCTTATATTTTAAAATTCTACCTTTTGGACTGATTTTCTTTTCAGCATGCAAAGGTTTATATTTGGATCTTTAATTCCTTTCAAATTTTTCCCATAGTACATAATCTTCCATTTGTTACATGAGAACACTATAATTTTAAGAAGTATCTTTCAGATTCTATCATTTTATTTATTTTTACCCTTTTCTTGACATACTGGGAAACCACTTAATATATAGTTTTCAATGTCCTAAAAATTAGTACTTTTCTGGCCAGGCTGACCTCCCAGCATGCCTGAATGACATGGGTGAGAACCAAAGATCCATCTTAGCATCCAAGTGTTAGTTGTGGTCATAGCCTTCCTTCACCTAACACCTACAGGACACAAAGGCAAGATAAAGAAGGCCCATTTTTTACCTAATATTGTTTTATTTTAAACTTCTTATATGATAGATATGAAAAGAAATAAAGAAGAAATAATTTAAGAAACCCAAGAATACAGGAAAAGGTTAAAAGAATTCTTTTACTTTACAATATTTAATTTCTTAATTTGGGGTTATGAGGTAGCATCTTGTGGTCTAAGAACACAGAACGGACAGGGAATTGAGAAAGTTTCTTCACTGGCTTTGAAAAAGAACTGTGTGTGTGGGCCTGGACAAATTGCCCGATACTTCCATTTCACTTACCTCATGACTTGTAGTCTACATGGGGATCATTAATTTGAGTGACAGCCCAGCTAAATAAATACTGTACTACGGTTTAGTTAGGAATGCAAGAAATTCTGATTTCCTTAGAATTATAATACATTTATCTTGCTATTGATAGGTCACCTCAAATGCCACAAAATAGCTAGGGAAATAAACACTACACAAGTATTCGTTTAAAACATCCAAAATGTGGGAGGAAATTCCCTAAAATTAAAAAAAATAGTGTATTTATATAGAAAACCTTTTTTACTTTAGAGAACAGAAAATTACTTGCATTGGTTCTTATATTCTGTTTGGAGATCATAATTTGGGGGTGGGAATATTCAAGCAAATTTGACATTCTTAATTTGACATTTCTGAAGACAAAATGTGATCTCCTTAATGAAATAAGACTATCTTCTAAAGCAGATGAATGCTTTCCAGCGAGAACATTAACACTCAATGTGTTATATTTTACCAGAGGTGAAACATTTATACTCTCAAGCCTTTTACCCCAGGGGGCGAGAGAATGCCAAAAGTCTCAACCATCACACATAGCTTGGTTATAAGATCATTGGGTCAACTGAAGCCTTCTCAGTTTGTGTGAATTCCGCACACATACAGTAAAAAAAAATGTATAAAAATCTTACTCATTATGAGTTATCACTGACCCAGTTGGTTTTCACCTTTCCTTATTGATCTTTCCTTCATATTTGGTGTAATGTCTCATTGAAACCTCTACATTCAGATTATTTAACTTTACACATGGAACATGGAAGTCTGGACTTTGGGATATTTTGGATTGTGTAGTTAATATAAATTAAGCACTCATTTTTATTGGGTACATATGTAAAATGTAATTGCTGTGTCTTTTGTTATGCTTTTATGGTAATGATGTCAGTTTTCCAAGTGCATGTACCACTATTTTTCTTAAATTATTCCTCTTTAAAATTATTCATTTTTGTGTGTATGTGGGGGTGAATGTATATATGTGTATTTGCGTGTGTGAGCATAGGTATATGTGGGGGTCAGAGGTCAAACTTTTGGGTTGTCCTAACTATTCCATCTCATTTGAGGCAGGGCTTTTCCATCTAGATCTACTTTCTTTTTATTTATTTTTCTTCTTCTTCTTCTTTTTTTTTTCCATGCTCACAGAGAGCTTCTGGGAAATTCTTCTGTCTCCACTGTCTATCTTGCCTTAACATTAAAGTGCTGGCATTCTAGAGCCAAAAGGCTTCCAGCTTTTTAATGTGAGGTCTGAGGGTTGAGCTCTAGTATTGAGTCTTGAGAGGTGCTGGCTTTATTTATTGAGTCACTTCCCCATTCCAATTGAACCAATTTTAAAATCCCACTAGCATTATTTAACAATTTCAGTTGTTATACTTGGTATAAGAATTTTAATTTTAGCAATATAGAGAATATGGAGTGATAGTAAGTTTGGTCTTTTTTAGATGGCTTATGGAATTTCAGACATATTCACATGATCATTGCTATTTTGGGAAGTTCCCATTAAAGACTGTAGCCTTTATGCTGGGCCTTTTCCTTACTGGTTTATAAGCATGTACATATACTACTATGATTAGTTAGACAGATGTAAAATGGTTTCTCCAAATCTGGGCTTATATTTATGACTTTTTAAATTTTTTTATTTAAATATATATTTTTTATTTATATTATTCTGATTTTATGACTTTTGACAAATAGATGTTATTGATGACAGTGTAAATATATTAATATTTTTTGGTTGCATGCTATTTATATCTGCATTTACGACATGGCTATTCTTCCCGAGACCATGATTGTTACCTCTGTACTTTCTTCTAGTGCATTATTAATTTCATATTTATTTGAATATCAGGTTATATATATACAGTATTACATAAGGATAAAGGTTAATTTTATTTCATATGGACATGCAACTGACATAGTCTCACATATTAAAAAGATAATACTTTATATATTTATTACCAACAGTACTTTATCAAAAGTAGCTAAGTATGTGTGAGTGAGTCTATTGTGAACTTTCCAATTTATTCCATGTATTTACTCCTCTATTTTTGGACTATCATTATACTTATTATTAGTAGACTCACAATGTTTTCTGATGTTGACCAATATATGTCTTACAGTTTCTTCTTCAATATTTCCTTAGTTTCATTAAGTCCTTGTATTTATGGTATATTTTAGAATACATATTCACTTGTACAAAATGACCATGGAACTTTGATATAGATTGTATTGAACTGGGGGGGAAGCATTGGTGTGTCAATATTATTGTCCAGAGTATATAACTTGTTATCTTAGTGTTCCTCAATTCTCTCAATAGGGTTCTTTGGTTCTCAGGGCAAAGATCTTGCACTGTTCCTAGACTGTGGATGTCTTGGAATATTATTATAAATAATATTGTTCCATTAATTTTTTCCCATTATTATGAATCTAAAGAAATACAGTTTGTTGACATTTTCACAGTGATAATGCAACAGGAACACTTATTTCGTGTCCCCTACTTTTTGTAGTTCTAGGAACTGTGCTTAGGACCTCATGCACACTAGGCAAGTACTCTTCCACTGAGCTACAGTCCTAGTCCAAGTTATCTTATTTTCAATTACCATAGTAATAATCAATACTTGTCATTTTCATCTGTCTTTGGACTTACTGAACTGCTTAAGAACTCCAGGGCAATGTTTAGTGAAAGTGCTGAACATGGACATTGTTTTGTTATTCTTAATTGACCACAATGAAAATTTACTGCTAATTGTAGTTTTTACACATCCTCTTTGAAAATAGCCTTCTATTTTCATTTTTTTAATGTGAAAGTCATGCACAAGCATGTACTTTATCAAATGCCTTTTACTGAATGTATTGAGCTTGTATGGATATATATATATATATATGTGTATGGCAAGCATGCGACTGTATATGTGTGTGTGTACATGTAGGTGTGTGTGTGTGCATGTGTGGAGGCCAGAGGTCAATGTTGGGTGTCTTCTTCAATTGCTCTCCATCTTATTGAGAGAGGATATCTAACTGAATCCAGAATTCTGCACCTTATTTTTTTAACATAAGATTTCTCTCTGAACCTACAACTTACCCATTTGGATAGTATAGCTAATCAGCAGTCCCCAGAGATCTCCTGTCTTTACCTCCTGAGTGCCAGGATTGCAGTTGTGTACTATAATACCAATGTTTACATGGGTGTTGGGTATCTGGATTCAGGCATTCACACTTTAGATGTAAATGTTTTATTGTTATAAGCCATTGTTGTAGCCCATCAGTTTTTATTTTTATTAACAAATCATGAATTTTAACAAATGCTTTTTTCTCTAAAGCAATGACTTAATATCACATAGACATTTTCTTTTATTTGGAAGAAAAGGGTTTATTTTAGCTTATAGTTTTGAGAAACTGGTGAGAGGGCATATCAATAATATAAATCCAGCATCACATCTTCACATCAGCATGGAGGAAGTAGAAAGAGCTTGATTAATGCAAGGAATCTGGGCTATAACATTTCAAGGCCCACTCCTCAGAGACACACTTCCTCCAGCAAGGTTTTAACTTGCAAAATTACATTATTAATTTTAAAAATAATAAATCAATCTTATAATCCTGGAACAAATCCCAATAAGTCATTCTGTTTTCTTTTTATATACTACTTAAGATAATTTGATAACAATTTAGTTGGGAGTTTTACATCTATATCCATGAAATACATTGTGTTATTCAACTTCAGTTCTATATTGCTCATGTCAGGCTTGGAGATCTTGATCATGCTATCCTCAGATAAGGATTTGGTAACATTCCCCCACCCCCTTTTACTTTCTAATAGATTCCTCTTATATTTGTTTTATCTCTTCATTTAATATTTGAAACTATTTTCCACAAATATCATATAAGTCTGAAAATTTATTCATGGGAAAATTTTGAGTTACAAATTAACTTTCCATAGTAAATTTGATTATATTCATATTTTCCTCTTCCTAAATTCAGATTACTTCTATTCAGCAAGTTATCTGTCCATCTTCTCACAGTATGAGCAAATTGTTTATAAAATTAGATTTTCTTTTGAGTGTTGTGGGATCTGCAATGATGATTTGATTTACATTGTTAATATTGATCAATCTTCCTTTTATATTCTCTTCATCAGTCATGACAGGTTTTTAGTCAGCTAATTTTATTAAATATAGGATATGTGGCTTAATAGGTAAAAGTGCTTGCTATACAAATGTGACAACCAGAGATCATATTCCCAGAACCCAGGTTGAATCCAGGTATAGTTCGTCTAAGACTGAGTCAAGAGAATCCTAGAAACTGTTGGGCCAGCTCGCCTGGCCTACACAGTGATAAACAAGACACTCTGTCTCAGACAAGGTGCAAGACAAGTACTTTTATACATCATGTACTTCTACAAATCTATACTCCACACACACATATGCACACACCATATACACATACAACAAATTCTAGATTTTTATTCACTTGTAACTACTGAGTGCAATAGAATATCTGCATCTTTTTGAACTACAATGTTGTTGATGTACATAGCTCATTAAGGTAGCTTTTTGTTGTTGTTGCTGTTTTTAACCTAAGTAATTGATATAGCAGTTTAATTCCCTATAGATTTAGCATATCTTTATTTTATTTTATTTTATTTTATTTTATTTTATTTTATTTTATTTTGTTTGCAAGCAGGGAGGGGGGAGAGAGAGAGAGAAAGAAGAGAGAATGGGCACTCCAGGGCCTCTAGACCCTGCAAATAAACTACAGATGCATGCATCACTTTGTGCATCTGTGGGTACCAGAGAATCAAACCAGGGTTGTTAGGTTTGGCAGGCAACTGCTAAACCATCTCTCCAGCCCCAGCACATCTTTTAAGAAAGAAAATAAAGGGCTGGAGGAATTGCTTAGTGGTTAAAGACTCTTGTTTACAAAGCCTGATGGTCCAGGTTCAATTGTTCAGTACCATATAAAGCCAGACACATAGAGTAGTGCATGCATCTGGAGTTCATTTGCAGTGGCAAGGGGTACTGACATGCTCTTACTCACTCTCACTCTCTCTCTCAAATAAATAAATAAAATTTAAAAAGAGAGGAAATAAATTAGTATTGTTCCAAAAGTTCATAATCCATTCGAGATGTCACAACTTCCCTTTATTTTGTACATGTCTTTTGTTTAGTAATGATTATTAAAATCAATTTAAAATTAATGATTCAGTAAGTATTTTTTGTTTTTGTGTGCAAAATCAGAAATATAGTTATCAATAAAGCCTACTAGTCCTGTTATTATGTATTAGCCAGAGTTTAGAAGAACTATAGGAGTAGTTTTAGAATTATACCTACAAAATCAATAATCTCATGATGAGTTCTTTTGGCCAAAACTTGAGTTAGTTTCATTAGGAGTTCTATTTTTTTTATTTATGTTATTTCTTCCTTTCTTTATAATTTATTTTTTATTTATATTATTCTAATTTTACATTCATAATTGTGACTCCATTATCCTCCTCCTGTCCTCCCTCTTCTAAAAGGACCCTTATCAATGGGGAATGTGGGTCATGCATTGTGGGAGTAGTCAAGAGTTATGGGGGATAGGCCAAGTCTCTGTGCATAATGCCACAGTTTGTGGCTCTAACATTCTTTCTGCCCTCTCTTCCGCAAATTTCCCTGAGCCACATTGGGGTCATTTTAGTTCTACTTCAGTGATGAGGTTTTGGGAGCCTCTGTGTCTCTGGATATCTGGCTTAGTAGGAGTTGGAATGTCTCTGTGTGTATCTCCTTCAGCCTTTTTCTGGTGTCATGATCCCAAGAACACTGTATTCTTGCCCTTCCCCCACATTACTCTATGGTTTCACCTGGGGCCCTGGTGAGTTATGATTAGCTGATCCTCCTTTCAGGTTCGTTGTCCATCTGAAAAAGATAAGCAAATTCTCCAACGGAGAGAGAAGTTAGTACTAGATAGATGGGATGGCCATAGATATCTTGCAGGGAATTTTATATGCATAGGCCCTCTTCTAGCCCACATTTGGTGGTATCTTGATTAGAGAGTGTGCTCATTTTTTGTGCATGGTTTTGACTTATTTCCCAGGTCCAGCAATGAGTTCCATTCCACTGAGTGGATCTATTAGCCAAATCAAGAGTAGTTGGTTACCCACCATGGCTGTGTGCCACTACTGCACTTGTTTGAGCATTACGTCAGGTTGTTTCCTGCTGGGTATCACAAAATGGGGCAGAGAACTGCACAGGGATTCTCAGAGGAAGAAATACAAATAGCAAACACAAATTTAAGAAAATGTTCAACATCCCTAATCATCAGGGAAATGCAAATTAAAACAACTATGAGATTCCACTTTACCCCAGTAAGGATGGCTAACATTAAAAAAAAAAAAAATGAAAACAAATGCTGGCAAGGCTGTGGAGAAATAGGAACAAGCTTTCACTGCTGGTGGGAATGTAAAATGGTTCAACCATTATGGAAAGCTATATGGAGACTCCTGAAAAGGATGACCACAGACATACCAATGGATCCAGTTATTCCCTTACTAGGCATTTACCCTAAAGGCTCCAAGCCTCAGATCAGAGACATTTCCTCAACCATGTTTATAGCTGCTCAATTCATAATAGCAAAGAGCTGGAATCAACCCAGATGTCCATCATTAGATGAATGGATAACAAAGATGTGGGTATATCTATACTATGGAATTCTATCTAGCAGAAAGGAAAGATGAAATAATGAAATTTGAAAAAAAATGGTCAAACATGGAACAGATCATCCTCAGTGAGCTAACCCAATCACAAAAAGATAATTGTCGCATGGTCTCGTTTATCTGTCGCTCCTAACCTGAATCCACCCGAGATGTTGCCAAGCCTAATAAGCACTCTGAGGACCAGACAATACGGAGGGTGGAATGGAGGGAGGGTAAGGGTGAGAGGGAGCAAGAGGGTGGGAGGGAGGACAAGGGTGGGGGAACACAAATAGGGACCCAAAAGGAAATGATACTATAAAACCCTTTATTCTGAACAACAGGCTAAAACATTGATCCTTCAGCAGGCCCACAGAGGGAACACCTGAACCACAGGAAACTGGAGAGAACATCATGAAGACCAACCTTAATTTTTTCCTGCTTTTCTCTCTCTTCTCTCTCTCTCTCTCTCTCTCCATCTCCTCTCTATACTCACTTTCTCTTTTATATTATCTATCTTTTTCTCCCCTCACCTTCCTAGGCGCTGACTTATAACTCCCAGTACCAACACGGGGTTAACTTTCACAATGAGCTGCTGATCCAAGACACCTATAAGGTTTCCCAAAAAAGACAGATTTTGTCAGAGTTTTTGATGACCAAAGGTTAGTGGTAAGACCCTACTGTCGAAGACAGCATACACGTGTGAGACCAAACATGGAGAGAGCTGGTCAGAATCTGGAAGAGGGTCAGTGCCCAGACAGTTAGCTAGTCTAATGCCAGAGGGTGCTACACAAGCAACTGGGGGAAAATGGCTGATATCTGTCTATTTATTTTTGACTCATTTAAAATTTCCACATAACTGATCACTGCCCCCACAATGCAGGACCCACATACCCCAAAGAGGAGGGTCCCTTCAGAGTGGGGAGGACAGGGAGGAGGTTATCAAAGACACCAACATGAATGTATTCACATTATGTGCATAACTAATAAAAAATAAATAAATTGAAAAGAAGAGTATATTTTAAAAAATTAGCTTACTCCATCAATTTCAGTCTACTTTCCAGTCTTAAGTATTTTTGGCAGCAGCTGCAAAAGGAAGTAGCTCCACATTGCCTTCTGCTGTTATATCCTACATCAGGAAAAGTGGCCCACCTGCTTCATGTGCTTCTCAGACATATTTACAACATTTTCAACACTTCCTCCTAGGTTTACTTTTATTTTGGAAATTAATATCTTGATATTATGAGAACTTTTTTATTCTTGTCATTACTGAACTATACACTAATTCAATCTTTCCCATTTGCAAATAGCTGTGTTTATAGATATGTACATGAGCACATGAAATTAACTTTAGATCTATCTGTAATTTATCTTTAGATACTTTACAAATTACAAAGGACAAATTAAAAGTATTTCTGCTAATCATGTAAGGATTAGTCCTCTTTAGAGATGTATTTATTGCATTTATTCCAAAAACTCATAACAAACTCAAGTTGTAAAACAATCATTATCATTATCTCAAATAATGCAAAAAAAGTTTAAAGTTCTACATTCATTTAGATTAGAAAAAAAAAAAACTTTACTCAAGTTAGGTGTACATGGGAACTTCCTTCATCAGGTCAAGAGCTATCAAAATCAGTGAGAAACCATTTTAATTAATGAAGAAATGCTCAAAACATTTCTATGTAGGCAAAAGTAAGAGTGTAGTTCCTGTTTATTTTCTCATATCTTCTGTAAGTTCATTGAGGAGTTGACCTTCATCCTTATCTCCAAAACTTTTCCATTTTGATATTTTCATACATGTATACAATGTGTTTTGGTCTCCTTCCCCCCAAATATCCTCTCTTATCCTCTCTTCTCCCACTAACACCCCTTTTCCCCATTAATTTCCATCTTACGTTCATGACTTTTGTTAATTAATTGGTATAAACTAGGGCTGCTTGCATAATCATGGGTGGAAGGTTATTTACTGTGGAAAGGTAACTTATCAGTGGCTACAATACCGATGAACCTGACTCCCCCTCTCCTAGCAACCATTCGCTGCCATTAGCTATTCCAGCAGGTTTGGTGTCTCATCTATCCTTCCCCCATTGATGCTGATGGATTGATTGGCTCAGTGTTGTGCTAGAAACCACAGCTGCTTTAAGTTCATGAGCGTAATGGTCATTTCATATCCAGAAGATAGTCTTTTGCAGCCCAATTCTCTAGCCTCTTGCTCTTACAGTCTTTCTCTCCACCTTCTTCTACGAGCTACCATGAGTCTTGGAGGGGGTGGTTCAGATCTCCTGTTTGAAGCTGAGCACACATTTGTTATTTATTCTCAACAGTTTTACCAGACATACATCTCTGCATTAACCACTGCTTGTTGTAGTAAGATACTTCTTCAATCCAGATTTCAAGTGTTACTAATCTACAGGAATAAATACAGATATTTATCAAGCAGTTTGACATGCATTTAGCCTAACTACAGTAGTAGGTTCCCCAGGCCTCTTTGTAATACCTTCTTCTTAAACTTTCTATGTGTATGCCTGAGTAATTTCCTTACATTATTTCCTCCAGATGACTAATCTTCTTTTAAACTATGTCTACTCTGTTGTTTATATTTACATTTCAATGGCCATTTATTTTTTCACATGGTTTTCTTGTTACTTCAATTCCTAGTACTATTTCTGAGCTTCATGTGCATTTTATGTTCTATGTGCATGTGGTCATTTTGGTGTTAATCTTTGTGCCTGTTTGTGGAGGACAGAGGTCAATATCAGATGTCTTTATCAATCACTCCCCACATTTATTTATTTACTATTTTAGGGGTATGCATATTATTTTAGAGTATCTGTGAAGTGTGATGTGATGTGTGTGTAGTGTATGCTCGTGAGAGTTTTGATACCTACACCCTGTGTGCATGTGTGTAGAGGCCAGCAGGTAACATCAAGTCTCTAGCTCTTTCCATTCATCCACCTATTTTCTTGAGATAGTTTCAACTCTACACAGAGCTGCCATATTCAAAAGTGTACAGATTTTGTTTTTATTTAACAGATCATTGTTTGAAGTGTTGTGTGGGAATGAAACAGTGCAAAGGACCATTGTTCTGATTTCAATAGCTTTCTGCTCTATAAGGCCTTTCCTGCTGCTTGCCTTTTGGAGTTTCCTGGAAAACCGTTTAGATTTCTATAGCCGCCCCTGTAGTGGAGTGTTTGGTTCCTGAGGAATTCTCAGGAACATGAGCCTTGCAGTGGGGTGTTTGGTTCCTGAGGGATTCTCAGCAATACTAGCCTTGCAGTGGGGTGTTTGGTTCCTGAGGGATTCTCAGCAATACTAGCCTTGCAGTGGGGTGTTTGGTTCCTGAGGGATTCCTAGGAACACTAGCTTGAAGTTAGCTGATCTACTTCTCCAACATTGATATTTTCTTTTTTTTTTTTTTTTTTTTTTTTGCATGCATGTGGATTTGTGTGTGTATGTAAGCATGTTCATATGTATGTATGTAATAGTGCATGTTCTTTTGGATGTGGTTGTGTGTCTACATGTGTGTGTGCATGCTCATATGCATTTGTATGTGT
Organism: Orientallactaga sibirica; assembly: GCA_036365145.1. Lineage (NCBI taxonomy): Eukaryota > Metazoa > Chordata > Mammalia > Rodentia > Dipodidae > Orientallactaga > Orientallactaga sibirica. The sequence goes on from JAEOAD010000240.1 coordinate 10,948,251, forward strand.
GTATACCTGCATGTTCATATGCATGTGTATGTTTGTGCATGTATGTATGCATGTTAATATGTATGTAGACATATGTGTTTGTGCTGGTGCTTGTGCATATTTGTGTGAATGCTTGTGGAGGTCAGAGCTTGATGTTTGGTGTCCTCTTTAGTCTTTCTACACATTATTTTCTTGAAACAGAGTCTCTCATTGATCCAAGAGCTAACCAATTTGGCTTGAGTATCTACCCAGTGAGCTCTCGGAACCCTCATCTCTGCCTGTCCTCCACTGCATTACAGGTATGCAGTACCACACTGCTGGGAATCTGAACTTAGGTCCCCAAGCTGGTGTAGCAAGCTCTTCACTCTTTAAGCTATATCCCAGCTCTCCTATGCTTGATATGTTCTTTGAATATTTTTAGGTATAGGTTACTGACTTAAACACCTGTGTTTGTAATTGCCAAAATTATAACATCACAGTCATAAAAGACAAAAAATGTGAACTGGAATGTCAAAAAAAGAAATAAAACAAAAAAATCTGGTCATATAGTATTTTTTCTTAATGCTTCTCATAGGATGGTCTGTGTTGTTTGTCTAGTTTCATAAAGTAATTTAGTATTTTAGAATGATACTTCATAACCAAGCTTTAATAATTCTTTACCATAGCTATATGAAAATGCATGACTGAAAGACATGCCTTTGGTTTTGTTAACTTATAAATGTAATATTATGTACATATAAAAACAGTTCAGTAATGGGTGAATAGATGACAAAAAATTCAGTGCAAACATGACTGAACAAAAGATTAAACTGGTATTGATGGGATGACAATATAACAGTTGAAAGGGGGTTATTTCTTAAAGGTAGAAGAAAAATAATGTCTGTCTTGAATGTCTGCAATTGATACAAATATGTTCAATGACAATGGTAAAAGGCTATGTATTGCATGTTTCACAGCTTAGTTGATTTCTCAACATAATTATTTCATTGTAAATTTTAAAATTATGTATTTGCAGTACTCGATATTATGTTTTGAAATAAATATGTATGCATGGTAAAATGGATAAATCCAGTCAATTAACATATGTTTTCCTCTTTTATTTGTTTTTGTTGTGGGGTGATAAATTGTTACTGACCAAGGTTACTATGTTGTGTGGTAAGCTCTGGAACTTATTCCTTTTCTATAGATGTTTTATTTTATTTTATAATTATATTTTATTGTTATCCTAAAGATTGAACACAAGGTCTTACATATACTAAGCAAGCACGCTGATATTTTCTGTTCTTTTATCAACATCTACCTGACTTTTCCCATTTTGCACCCTCTGATAACCACCATTATGCTCTACTTCTATGGTTCAACATTTTTACATTCCATACTTAAGTGAAATCCTGTGATTAATTGTCTTCCTGTATCAGTTTATTTCACTTAACATATTTTCCTTGGATTATTAGAAACACAGTTTAATTTTTACATGCTCAATAGTATCCCATTATGCATCTCTATCATGATTCTGCCTCTATTATCTATTTATATATCTATATCTATCATCTATCTATCTATCTATCTATCTATCTATCTATCTATCTATCTAATTATATTTCATATTCATCCTCTGAAGGAGACATAGGCAGTGTCTCTACATTTTGTATTGTGAATAACTCTACAGTGAATATGAGTGTACAGGTATTTCCTCAACATGCTGATTTTTTTCCATTAGTCATCCAGTAGTGTGATTGCTGGCTCATGTAGTAGTACTGTTTTCTATTCTTTGAAGGACTTCCATTTTGCTTCCTATAATGGTGTACTAATTTAAATTCATACCAATGATGAGTAAGGATTACTTTCTCTATTTATCTTCTGAGATTTAATTTCATTCTATATATCACTAAGTGTCTTAGCAGCATTTATTAGAGGTTGTCTCTTCTCCATGTGCTTGGCAAATTTGTAAAAAATTAATGACAAATGTGAATATTTGTTTATGAGCTCTTTGTCCTATTCCATTGGTGTATATGTGTCATTTAAAAAATATTTTATTTATTTATTTATTTGAGAGAGAGAGGAGGGGGGCACATAGAGAGAATGGACATGCCAGGGCTTCTAGCCACTGCAAATGAACTCTAGACGCATGTGCCACCTTGTGCATCTGGCATACATGGGTCCTGGGGAATCAAACCTGGATCCTTAGGCTTTGCAGGCAAGTGCCTTAACCACTAAGGCACCTTTCCAGCTCTATGTGTCAATTTTTGATACTAGTATAATGCCATTTTACTACTAGAGTTTTGTTAGGTATTTTGAAGTCAGGTTGCTTTGGTGGTTTTTTTTTTGTGTGTGTGTGTGTGTGTGTGTGTGTCAAGATTACTTTGGTTATTCAACGTCTTCTGTGGTTTTATATAATTTTTTTCTTACTATATAAAATGTCATTGAAGTTTTGATATATCGTTGAATCTGTAGATCATATTGAGTACTGTTATGGTTTGAATGTGGAAGGTCTCTAACAGGATTATTTTTATCAACACTTTATCCCAAACTGGTAGTTGTGGGATCTTTGCACCTGTGGCTTAGCTCAAAAAAGGGGGTTGCTAGGCATGAGTCTTAAGGATGATACCTGCTTTTTGTTCTGGCCCAAGCTCTCTGTATCTGGTGTGCAAGCCTCATGTCATATCCTTACTGCTGCACACAAGCTACCATACCACTTCGTCCATGAAACTTGAACCAAATTAAACCTCTTCTCCATTAACAAGTTTCTGTAAGATATTTTGTCATAGAAATGTGAAAAGAAGTTAGTACAAGTACAAATTTGTATAATTTATCAAAATTAATTCTTTCAGGCCATGAATACATGGTATCTTTCCATTCCAGAGCTTGTTTATTTTGTTCTTTCTTTTTTCTTTTCTTTTCTTTTTTTGAGGTTGGAGGGATGGAGAGGAAAGACTACTATGTAGCTCATATTGGCCTGTAACTTACAATCCTTTTGCTTCTGCCTGAGTGCTGGGATTATAGGCATGCACGACCATATTTGGACCAGAGCTTCTCTTTAAGAATGTTATCACTAGTCTTTTCCCTTTGTACAAACCCTCCTTCACAGTTAATATGTTATGTCTCCAACATTGTCCTTCTGAGATGAAGGCATTATTTTATCTCACATTATATCTATACATGAGAAACAATAAGAATTTAATACACAAATGCTGGATACCAATTATATAGAAACACAGTACTGCAACCTTTTCCTCTAATGCATTATATATATTTTAATTTGTGACTAATCATAGAAGTACATTTTATTATAGTAAAAAAATCAAAGATGGTGAAATAGTTCTATGATTCTGTCTTAATATCAGCTCTCTGCTAAGATTGTTTTATTATTTCATTAACAAAACTAGATTTATCTTGTATTATTTGAATTTAGACATCCTTTCCAGAAGACATCACTCATTATAAAGGTATTGTCTTTCTTACCAAAATTAATTTTAAAAGATTCTATAGTTCAGATGGAAATTTTAGAATACTGGTAATCAAAATTGCTTTAAAAAAGTTTGATTTTAGCAGGTAGGAGCATCAAATTATATAGAACATTCTACTAGATGATAAATACTTCCTCAGGAATATATAGATGAATGAAGCAATGCTTATTTCCAGAGAGGAAAAAAAATAAAACAAAATTTCTTTTAATGAGTACTTTAGAGGATGTGGAGAAAACAGGATATACATGCAGCCTGCATGAGCCTTATGTTCAACACCATGTGACTTTTGAATTTATTTAGTGAGGAAAAATAGCAAACAAGCATAGTCAATTTTCCTGCACAAAACCACTCAAATACAAAATAATTAAACTTCCCTGTGATCTTCACCTACTTACCCAATATGTGTATGTCTTTCTCAAGCAAGTTTTATTCAACAGAATAGTCAGAGGTGAGGAAACTTCCCTGGACAGTCAGTCTGAAGCATCCTGAAGCAGCCTTAGCTGCGCCAAGTGCTGCAGCCCTTTCAGTGCAAATACAAGCCCAGTACATCAAAGGAGTCAAAGGGAGAGTAGAGGTTTTGTGTCCCAACTTGTCTTACTCTCTTTGTTTTAGCTGATCCCATCTGTCTCCAAGAGCTGAGCACAGCCTATTCCATTGTAAGTACTGTTCACAAGTCATCTAAGTACAGATTAAACTCGTGGCTCCTTTCCCACATGTTCAGTCTGCTGTTAAAATGGAGTTAGAGGAGAAAGAAGTTCTGATGTGTTGTTGTACACTAGTAGCACTATAGATAACAATAGGGACTATTCATTTCAGAAAGCTGGAAGAAATAATTTTTTTGGAAGAAATAATTTTTAAAGTACTTTGTCACAGAAAAATAATAAATATTTGAGAATGTACAAATGATTAAACATTCAATGTAAATTATTGAAATGCCACCTAGTGCTATACCCATATGTACTTTTTTATTGCTATGTATTTATTTGCATGCATATGTGTATATGTGTATGGGTGTGACAGGGTCTCCTCCGGTTTTATGTGGGCATCTGGAACTGAACCCAGGGCTGCTGAGCCATTTCCACAGCCCCTAATTTTAATTATTAAAAATGTAAATAAAGCCGGGCGTGGTGGCGCACGCCTTTAATCCCAGCACTCGGGAGGCAGAGGTAGGAGGATCGCCGAGAGTTCGAGGCCACCCTGAGACTACATAGTTAATTCCAGGTCAGCCTGGACCAGAGTGAGACCCTACCTTGCAAAACCAAAAAAAGAAGAAATGTAAATAAATATTTTATCTCAATATACCAGCTAAAGGTAAATTAAGATAAGCAAATAGGGGAGTTAATAGCAGACATCTATTTTATAAACATACGGTCATAAATAACTTTGCTGTCTAGAATACAAATCAATTATTGACAATTCCAATATTGAAAACATTTTATTCTTTGTTTATCTCTCATAAGTAGCTAGATATGATTAAATGTAGCTACTCTGCAGGGTGGCTGTGAAGCTGGAGAGCGCACAGGCCTACCCCTACCGAATGCAGAGTACAGTGATGAGCACCAAGTCTGTCAGAGATCACGACTACAGAGCTGATCCCAATGAGCTGCCTAGCTGCTTACTGCTCTCAATGGAAGGCACATTTGCACTTTTTCTGGAATATTTACATATATCCTAATTTTCTTAGCATAGTCCTGTAATTGCCTTATAATATGTGAGTTCCACATATCACACTTTTATCACAGTATATTGTGGTGTGGCAGGTGTACTATGACATAATTCTCCACACCTCAGCACCCAGGCATTAAATGAGAAAATAGCATGCTTCGAATAATGAAGTAAGCAATGATCAGTTGCATATTAATAATTCCTCCCCAGGTACATACATTTTCTAAAAGAGGAGATTCCTATCTCAGAACATACAAATAATCCTAATGTGAATTAAACTCTTTCTTTCTTTCTTTTTTTTTTTTTTTTTTTTTTTTTTTTTTTTTTTGGTTTTTTGAGATAGGGGGTTTCATTCTAGCCCAGGCTGACCTGGAATTCATCATGTAGTCTCAGGGTGGCCTTGAACTCATGGTGATCCTCCTACCTCTGCCTCCTCCTGAGTGCTGGGATTAAAGGCATGCACCACCATGCCCAGCAAATAAAACTCTTTCTATACATGCACGTTTTCTTTCTCACTTATTTGTAATTACTGAAGATATTAAAAGTGTATTAGTATTTTGATCATCACCCAGAATGGGTTAATGTGAACATTTAAAATATACTTCAAAATTTTACAATTTGGAGAAGCTAAATTGCTTTTATGCTCTGTGGGCCGGCTTGCTTTGTTCATTATATAAATGGGGAAGTACAAGCTACTTGATTGTTCTTTAACCTTTCACTATATTGACGATCTGTTACTGCCTAGCACCAATCCCATTCTTCTCAGAAGGTGGTTTGGCATTTTTGAGGTCTTTTCAGTCTGGGGAGATAAATCTGCAGGCTCCATCATGGGGATTGCCAGACGAAGCTCCCTTCAGAGCCAATTAACACTTTACCAATGGGGTCACCTCAGCACGGCTGGAGGTGCTTTGCACCTCCAGGGCGACCATCAAACTGCCTCCACAATGCCTCCAGATGCTCCAGGACTGGAAACCAATCAATCTTGTATATGAGTGGTTAACATACCTACCCCAGGGTCCTGTAAGAGGCATTGAGAGATAGCTAAACTTTCCATGCCAAGGTCTTTCGAATATTATTCTGTCAGCCTCTGCATATATTTACACTGACTGAGAAGGCTGTTCATGACACACAAGAAGTCACATCAAGGAACGGGGCCAAGGCTGGCATCCTCTACCTCCGGGAACTTTTATATGTAGTGACAGTGATTGTTATGACTTCTTGACTGGCTTCTCAAGTCAAGGACCTCATTCATAAAACTGAAAAGTCAAGTGGCCAGTGCAGGGAAAGTGTTACATGTGACATACCTGAAAAGATATTGAAAGCAGGCCATGGTGCTCTGAGAACACTAGGGGCTGCTTTGGGTCTGTTTTTGTGGTACCCAGGTTTTTCCTGGGTTACCCTCGGTTATTTGTGTAGGAGTTCCTACGAGGTTGACAGAATTGGCTTCTATGCACAGGCATCTCATTTAATGATGGGACGCCTTCCACTCTGCTGTAGGGTAAAGAATGTAAATTAAAATATTCTTTAGTAGTGAGGGTGGGAGGGGTGACAAGTGAAAGGGGGAGAAGGAAAAATGGCATGGGGAGCACAGTCGAGGCACAGAGCTTTCTCAGGTGGCTGGCTAACTAGCTCAGCCTTTGTGTTAGCACTGCCTGCGGGACAGGGCGGCGCTCAGAAACAGAAGAATGACAGTCTGAAGGAAGAAAGAAAGACAGTAATTATGGGATGCGTGTGATTAGTGTGGTAGCCAGAGAAATTAAGCCACAAGTCCTAGGAATCTTCCCTTTTCTGTGGTACCTGCAGAGGGAGAGAAAAGGCCTCATGGCAGAGTTCGGTTGGAGTCTACTCCCTGCCAGCTCTGCTTGATTGCTTTCTAAGTCACCCACTGTGGAGGTTCAGCAGCTCGACCTTCCTTTCAGTAGAGTTATATTGTCCTGCCCTGGAAAAAAAAGGGGGGTAGATTAAGAATTTACAAGGATCTTTCCATCACTGGCCTCTGACAGGAGCACTCGGGGAGCTGATTTTTCACGGTTCAGTTTGCCTGGGGCCAAGATCTTATCAACATGTATTCTGTTAATGTAAAGCATCATTGCAGTTATCAGAAATATCTAACTTCGTAGTAAACGCTCTCATTTCCTTCCTCATCTTCCTCTTGTTTGAGTACATGGCAGTCTTCCTTAACTACTTGACTCCAACTGTTATTCTTTGAGGATTATCTACATTTGAGTTCAGGTTGATTGGTGAAGAGTAAATCCTATCAGTCAAGACATCTATAATTATTCTGTGTGTAATAAGCTATATTTGTTTGACTTGAGTCTGAGATATCCCCAGCTATAATTCAGGTTACTTCAGTTATTTAATTTAATTTAAATATTTCAATTAAAAGTTACATGTTAATAGAACTGAAAAAAATGAAAGCTTTTTATTTGTTGTTTTTTGTTTTTGAGGTAAGGTCTTGGTTGAGCCCAGGCTGACCTGGAATTCACTCTGTAGTCTCAGGCTAGCCTAGAACTCACTGTGAGCCTCCTACCTCTGTCCCCCCAAAGCAGTTTTATTTCAAGTAAGGAAGAAATGGAAGGAATGACTCAATCTCTTCTTCATCTAATATTTGCCATGGCAATTTCTGACTGTGCAGAACATGGGGTTAGTTGGATTTCAAACCAGAGATCATTTTAGATCTCAGTGTATAAATACAAACACATACATAAGTTATATACATTTTCTTAGACAATTGAATATTGCTATCATTCTTACTATCTCTTCTGATTATAATTGATTTGTTGTTAGGATTTTCTGTTTGCTTTGTTAGTATCCTAATTATATCAGTATCAATAGTGAAACTTTGATGTCATGCCAGTAAATGACATAATTGTTCTATACTTATTAGTACCTTAAAAACTTCTAGAGTCCCAGAATTTTCTCCCTGCTCCCACCTGATTATCCCTAGACTGGGTCTGGGATTTTGGAAATACCTCCTGATATGACAATTGAGGATATCTCTGGGCTGAGAAGAGGGGAAGACAATTCTCTTTAGCCCCCTACTTCAGCACATCACCCAAGACTCCTACCTGGCAGATGTCCTTCTCTATTGCTCTTCTGCCTTATTTCCTTAGGGCAGAGACCCTCACTAAATGTGGAGCATGTTTTTTAGTTAGACTAGCTGACCAGTGAGGCCCTGTCTCTGCTGCTCTTAGTGCTGGGGTTACAGACGTGTGTGTGGGCATGCCCATCTTTTTATGTGAGTGCAGGGGAGTGAACTCAGATGCTGATATACTTGCCCAGCAAGCACTCTTATGTACTGAATCATATTCTTAACCTCCACAAAACAATTTTATTTTGAAGCATCAAAACATGCAGCTGGGGCATTCTTCTACTGAAAAATGTTCAAATTTATTACATGAGGTAGTGAGTCTTACAAGTTGGTAAGCAGAATGTTATTTGAAACTTAAAATGAATTGGCTGGTAGTATGTCTTATTAAGAATACAAATAGGATAGGTAAAAGACTTAAGGGACCTGAGCTCATCTACTTAATGCTAAAGAATCACTCATTAAGAATGCAATATAGGGGCTGGAGAGATGGCTTAGTGGTTAAACGCTTGCCTGTGAAGCCTAAGGACCCCGGTTCGAGGCTTGATTCTCCAGAACCCACGTAAGCCAGATTAACAAGGGGGTGCAGGCATCTGGAGTTCGTTTGCAGTGGCTGGAGGCCATGGCGCGCCCATTCTCTCTCTCTCTACCTGCCTATTTCTGTATATCTCTCTCTCTCTCTCTCTCAAATAAATAAATAAATAATAAAATAAAATAAAGAAGAATGTCATATAGGAAGTAGTTATCTGATCATTTATTTACAACAAAAAGATTACTACACTGTGACCAAGGCCAAGGGGAGGATGATTTCTGAATTCAAGTTAGTTGACTGGAGCTGTAGCTGTTGCAATGCAGAGCACTGTCTGTCAGTGGTGGCATTGAGCATGTTATGATGTTGCCAGTGTACTGCAGAGTGTGCTAGCAGGATGGAAATGGATGCAGTGAGCTCTCCAGGCCATGTTAATGCAACGGACCAGACAAGAGAAAGAGCCAAGGGGAAGAGGGACAAATAAGGAAACTGGCTGTTGATAGCATGCACACACTCCAATGCCACAAAGGACTTTCTGAAGTTCTAACAGAAACGGTCCCTGTGGAACAATGATAACAGGAGAGACAGACATGGATGTGTACATGACATCATCACCCAAAGCCCAAGTCCCACATCATACAGAGCTTCAAAGAGACTCTAATCTTACCCTGTTCTTTTTTTTCCCCCTCTTAAGTTCTTGCCAGAAATGAAGGAAACACAGAGACGCTTGTTCGTGTAAGCTTTTCTGACATGACCTGGAAATTCATAGACAAGGGCTTCTCAGAGTTCATAGATTTAGGGATCAAGTTTATAAGACTGGCTCAGATTTAGATAAGGACAGTAGTTGAAATTAGCATTGCACAAACTCAAACAACTATCTCAGGAGATGTCCCATGCTGTGAGAGAAACACAAAGTTGCATCAACAGTTTATAAATAAATGAGGATTTATCATACTGTAGCTAGAACTGTCTGCTGGTTCCCTGTGCTGCAAAGCCTCTTCTTAGTAATGTGGGGCCACATGGTTTGATCTTGTATAGATCAGGGTCATCAACTTTTTATGAGTTTTCACCAGATGATAAACTTATTTAACAACATTAGAAGGCACCTCTGCTTTTAGAGGGTCATTTAGAATTCCCAAGCATCACTGGCATTCAAAGAACTGGAAAGTAAGTGATATTTTCATTTTCTATATGTAATATAAAAATTATTTTTCATAAAGATTGGTGCATTAATTGAGAGTCACAGACTTTAGTATATGAAAATACACATAGAAAAGACAAATAAAAAATTAATATTTTCCCAAATCATATCCCTTTTAATAAAACCCATAGATTTGAATACCTCTAAATTCAAATGATAAATCCCTTTCTCAGTATAAAGTGTTTATATAGCTAAGTTAATTAGTGTTAGAAATATCTGCTTTATTTCCTTTTCTCTGAAGCTTAGACATCTATTTGGGAGGGGACTGAGCACATCAAGTATTCCTTTTAATGTAAGCAATAATTAGTTCATTTCCTGTACTTTTCATGAACTTTGTAATGGTCAAAAGAAGCCATTTCCTACATTCGCTTGTGAATACCTCCTCCTTCATTATTATTTTGTTAATATTTATTTATTTGCAAACACAGAGTGAAAGATAGACAAGGAGAGAGAGAGAATAGGCACACCAGAGCCTCTAACCACTGTAAAAGAATTCCAGATGCATGCACCACTTTTTGCATCTGGCTCTTCATAGGTACTGGGGAATCGAATCTGGGCCATAAGGCATTGCAAGCAAGTGCCTTAACGGCTGAGCCATCTCCCCAGCCCTTCATTATTTTTGACCAGGATTGAAACCTTAATGAAAATTGAAGCTATTTGGCTTTGTCTTTTAGCACCTCAACTGGTTTCTCAGTGGGCTGGTAATATTAATCATTGTGGTAATTCATTATCATTACAAATTAAATGAGAATTTTGTCACTATAGATTATTGGATTAAGTTGATGTTATTATGTATTGTTCTAAAATATTATATGGTAGTTTTGGACTCCTCAGTTTAGCTTGTTTTTATTATATTTACTTATGAGAGAGAGAGATAAAGAGAGAGAGAGAAGAGGGGGAGAATGGTTGCACCAAGACTTCATGCCATTGCAAATGAACTTCAGACACACGCACCACTTTGTGCATCTGGCTTTACATGGGAAATCAAACCCAGGTTATCAGGCTTTGCAAGGAAGTACCTTTAAACATGGAGCCATCTTTACAGCACAGTAAAACTTTTTTTTTTTTTTTTTGAGGTAGGGTCTCACTGTATCCCAGGCTGACCTGGAACTCACTATGTAGTCTCTAGATGGCCTTGAACTCATGGTGATCCTCCTACCTCTGCCTCCCAAGTACTGGGATTAAAGGCATGAGCTACCTTGTCCAGCTCCAGTAAAACTTTCTTTAAATAAAAATAAATAAAATAAAAAATTTTATTAAAAAACTTGCATAATCTCCCACCACCTTTCTTTGTTTTCCATCTTTCATTCCCCTCCACTGAAACCCACTTTTTCGTACTATTTGCTCTTTTATTTTGTCTTTTTTTACTTCCATCATCCTCAACAACCTTTTGGTGGGCCCAATATTAGGCAGGTCTTATTCAGATGACAGCCGCTGTGAAGTCATGAATACAATGACTACTTTATGTCTGAGAGACCACATTACAAAGCACTCCTTCCCATCCTTTGGCTCTTACATTCTTTTCACCTCCTTTTTTACTTAAGTCCCTGAGTCATTGAAGGATGAGGTAGAAATGTCTCATTAAGGGCGGAACACCCAACTATCACTTTTTCTCTGCATTTTGATGAATTTTGAAACTTCTAGCAGTAACCACGATCTGAATTGAGACTTGTATAACCAAAAGTGAGAGAATAAATAACATATATGCATAAATATAAGTATTTGTAGGGCAATTTAGTATGTATTATATATCTAGTAACCAAACAACAGTAGCAATGTGGCCCTCCCAACTTTTGACTAGATTTTCAATATCAGGAATGAATTCCCTTTCATGGAGTGGCCCTCAAATCAAATTAGAGAGCAGTTGGCTATGCCTATAACAGACATTGCATGATTTCACTATTGGCCAGTTATGTAGCTTGCAGGGTCCACTTCTGGTTAAGACCTCTGATGACTTTTCTCCACCTGCAAGCTGCATAGCACTCTCCAGCACTTTGGCCACTAGTCACTAGGGAGGAGGCTTAGTAAAACTTTGCTTTATCCAATTCTTCATGTTCTATACTAGCTTGTATGAAGTAGACTCCTTTGGTCATATTCTCAGAAAACAATTGTCCTTTTAGTGAAAATGTTGATATGCACTAATTTGAAATGGTTATGTTTGTCCAAAATTATAACTGGAATTAGTCAGTAAGTCAAATGTAAGGCTTTATGATCCTGTGCAGCATTTGGTGAACCAAGAAATGGAAATGGAAACTTAAAAATTAATGTGCAATAGAGGAAGATATGTTTGTGAAATCATAAAAAGTATTGTATTAGAGTTTTTCAGAGAAGTAGAGCTAATAAAATATATGGATATGTATGAATACAGGAGGAGATTTATTATAGGAATTGGCTGATGCATTATGGAGAGCAACAAGTCCTATGATAGGCATCTGCCAATAGTGTAATGCTGTGAGGCCAAAGGTCTGAAATTAGGTGTACTACTGTCCAAGAACAAAAGAAGATGAATGTCCCCAGTTGAGAGGGAGGGAAGGAGAGAGAGAGAAGAGAAAGAGAAGAGAGAGGAAGAATAATTCATTAATTTGCCTTTCCTGTACCTTTTAATAAAAGTTTTATTCAGAATCTTAATGGATTTGTTGTTAATCCTTATTGATGAGGACAATCTTTACTCAGTTACTCAATGTCAGTCTCTTCCAGAAGCATCCTTATAAACATACAGAGCAATAATGCTGACCAATTTTCTGCCTATCCTTTAGCTGAATCAAGTTAATACATAGAAAATTAACCATAACAGGAGTGATAACAGTAAACATGCTCTCTCCCTTCTCACAATGTTGGTTTCTCTTTTTTCTCTGTGTTTCCTTAGCTGATATACAATAATGATTATGCATTCTTCCTTTTAATAAAACTGTCCATGGCAACTCTACTTTTCTGGATATTTCCCTATTTTTCTTCCTATTGGCTTTTCTTTGCTTTCTCTCTTAAAGTTTGCCAAATTTAACTTCTAAACGTTTGTTGGATCTCTGTACTCATCTCCATGTCTTTTTTCATTATCTTAATTCAGGCCTTCATCATACCTTCTCCTCTAGGCAAACCCAGCTAGCCTATCTACTCCATAGCCTATCTACTATATAATAGACAGAGGGTCTGTTTAATCTGTGTATGCCACTTCCTGGTCTAAATTAGCTCAGCCTTATCTAAAAGATAAAATCAAGCCACTGGTTCAATGTTTCCAAGACTCTCAATAAATTCCAAGTTTTCAGTAAGTTGGCATTGTTTAAATAGCTAACTTAATCTTTTTAAGGTTATGTGCCCATTCAGCTAAGTATACATAATAGGAGAAGCAGGCAAAGTCTTAATTATGTCATCTGATATTTCTTGTCTGAGTAGAGTGTTTTGACAGTTTTTCTTACAAAGTACTGAACAAAAGCAATCTCAATCCCTTATTTTGATTATCACGATAGTATATAGGCAGTACAGAGAGCACAGAAAGTCCCTGGAAGGAAAATGACTCCAACAATAAGCTTCTTCCATACTTCTTATGGCTCCCTTCCACAGGGCTCCTAAATAACTGCACTGTTTGCCTCACACCAGGGGTGTGTCAATGGTGTATTTTCACAAGTGCTTAAATACGGAGATAAAAAGTGTAGTATGAATGTCAGCAGTGGAACTAACATACAAAGCTCTGTGACTTGCCAGTTTTCACTGAAGATAAATAGTTTTGTTTTGTAACAACAACGAATTTCTGTATCTCCATGTCAGTGTCTTATAAATCAGATTGCTCTCAAGGAGACCCCAGATCAGAGGTGACAATGGCCTGATGGTGGTAGGTGATGTTCCTTCTGGTATTAAGACAGTCTTAACAAAACTCTGATGTTTTAAATTAAGTTTTGTATCACTTTGCTGATCTGAATTTTGAATATAGTCTTAACTCACTGTTATAGTATAACCATCACTTTCTTTCGCCTCTCAGTTCTTCCCCAAATCTGAGATTTGCGTGGTAAGTAGAACTATGTTCCAACCAAATTCACTTTGACCACTACAAAGGGAAGTTTCGTTGTCCTAACTTTTATTACAATATACAACAAGTCAATTAAACTATGCATTTCTACTTATATTACCCTTTACATGTATATGTGTATAGTTTACTCTTTATACAAAGACATAAACATCTTTGATATTGCTGTTATGAAGTAAAACTTCCGGTAAAAACTTCCATTATTTAAATGATCAGAACTTCTGTAGAATTATGGGATCTAGGTTATAAACACATTTATAACTCTAGGTTGAAATAGTAATAGAATTAAGAGAAATATTGGAATTCAGAAGCATGCAAGAATAACTAATCCATTGACAGTGAATGTTTTCCAAAGGGGTTAAAAGAAACCACACACCCCTGTGGGCTATGCATGGGGTATGCATTATGTGCTGTCATTAAACTATTCTCTTTTCTGTTAGGCAAGCATCCCCTGCTGGGACAGCTCTTTGGTTTGGTGGGACTCTGTAGTTATACACAAAGTATGTGTTATCAGCTAGAAATGACTCCACATAAAAATTTAATGATATTATTCTAGCTAATTTTCAATTAGTGCATGTTTTATTCACAGGACTTGGATTATTAAAGACATGAATTAATACTCTGTGGTAAAACATGATCAGAGGTTTTGTTCTTCCTACTATAACCTTATGACTGGTGAAAACATGAATAAGAAAATAAGTATATATTTTTTAAAGTAGGCCTTACTATTGTCAATAATTTTGAAATGCTAAGTTATATCATGTTAGTTAGCTTAAAGCTTTTAGGATTGTCTTGAACCCTCTGCACAGTGTTCATTTCGAACACTTTTCTTGATGTTCCCAAGGCCTATGCTTAAATCAATCTAAGTCATGGACCAATGAGGTTTACAAAGGATTTGGAAGGTCACCAAGCCTGCATGCTTTGACAGTGCTAACCAAGGTACACACAGAGAATGAATGTGTTTTCACAGAGATTGAAACAGACTTTTTCTCTCTCTTTTTCTTTCTGAAATCTGAAATCATAAAGAAGACCTCAGCTACATATAAAAACCAAGCCGGGCGTGGTGGTGCACG
Source organism: Orientallactaga sibirica (assembly GCA_036365145.1). NCBI lineage: Eukaryota > Metazoa > Chordata > Mammalia > Rodentia > Dipodidae > Orientallactaga > Orientallactaga sibirica. The sequence goes on from JAEOAD010000240.1 coordinate 10,963,271, forward strand.
CCTTTAATTCCAGCACTTGGGAGGCAGAGGTAGGAGGATCGCCAAGAGTTTGAGGCCACCCTGAGACTACATAGTTAATTCCAGGTCAGAAAGACCCTACCTGGCAAAACCAAAAAAAAAAAAAAAAAAAAAAAAGTAGAACCAGTCAATATATAGAAATCTAGAACCTGCTGAGAGCACAACACTAAAGTAGGCTTAAGACAAACCCATCACAATTCAGGAAATTTTGTGGAAGAGGGGACACAAAGACTGTAATAGTCACAAAGTGGGAAGGAATATCCAGAGGCATTCCCCACCCCCACAACAATGACTGACTGCCATTCTCACACCTCATAACCCACAACCCCATGGTGAATACCAGCAATCCCACTGAAGAGTGCCCTCAGTGGAATGGGGGCAAGGAGGAAGGAATGATGGTACCAATACATGACATATCCATACAAATTTCTACTTAATAAAAAAATAGAGCTCTTTGGCTTAATTAAATCCACATCTCTTCCCAAAGCTTCTTAAATATCACAATGACTGAAAGGCCCTCAGGATTTTGTTCATGGTGTGAGATGTTTATATTCTTCATTGTAAGACAAACTGTAACTGCTTCTTTTATAGGCTGTGTATATCCTAGGTATGACTGTGAATTTTGAAAATGAACTTGGATAATCTCTTACTGGCTATGCTGAAATCTGACTCAAAACTTAGGTAAAATTCAAAGCACTCCTGTTCTAGTCTCACCAATATGTGTTCTACATTTTTATTCTAGATACCTCTATGAATAATAGAAATTTTAAATAATATCTTTCATTTGCATTTCTGATACTTATAACTATAGAATGTTCTCCAACTAACTTTACACAAATTTACTTTTCTGTTTTCCACAAGTCAAATAAATAGAAGCTGAATAGATGGTACCCAGATAGATTTTGTTCAGAACAATCTCTGCTAAGAGACTGATAAAGAAAGAAACCTCCATAGGTGTACTATTCTATCACCTCTCCCAGCACTCCATTCAGTGATGTTGTTAACATCTGCATGTATAACCCAAAATAACAATTCTGAGTCTCTCTGATAACATAGTATAAAATTTTCTCAAATAGACTCATAAATTAATATCAACCTGGGATGGTCTATGGTGAAATATTTGAAACTTGATCCAATCAAATCTACTATCTCCACAAAACTGAACATATTTTCTTTTTCTTCCTGTCATATTTTCAGTGACTAAAATGTATGTGTGTTTGTATATGAATTTGTGTGTCTGTTCAAACACATGTGCTTGCTATATACTAGATATGTTCAGGCACTGGGAGGACAGAGTATTTTTTTCTTCCTTTATTTGTAAAGAAATGGCCTTTGGGGGCTGGAGAGATGGGTTAGTGGTTAAACGCTTGCCTGTGAAGCCTAAGGACCCCTGTTTGAGGCTCGATTTTCTAGGACCTACATAAGCCAGATGCACAAGGGGGCGCATGCATCTGGAGTTCATTTGCAGTGGCTGAAGGCCCTAGCATGCCCATTCTCTCTCTCTTTCTACCTGCCTATTTCTGTATCACTTTCTCTCAAATAAATAAATAATAAAATATTTTTAAAAAGAAATGGCCTTTGATAAATTAAACAATTATAAAAAGTAATATGAAAACATTACCATTACTGCCTCAATTTATCAGGTATGTGTTGTATTTTGGTTCACAGGAAATTTCAATTTCTTAAAATATGGATTTTGTAAGCGCTAACTA